>OX453018.1:22208779-23507113 GCA_949699075.1 Asteroscopus sphinx
AAATCCTTCTTATTTGGAAATAAATAAAATTATATTAAATACATTGGAATTTTGGTCAGTTTGTAGGTTCGATCATTATTTCTGCACAACACGGTCCAATTATAACCTTAAATGTATTTGACCAATTCTGGTATCAATCAACTCAAGTGTCAAACTCGCAATACGGGTAGTGAACAGCTAAGATGGGTGCAGTATAACGGTGTAATGTGTTCGATGCGGGGTGTAGTATCTGGTGCGGTGCGAGTGGTACGTACTGGAGCGGTGCGAGTGCAGCGGGCTGGTCTCGGGGCCGCCGCGCCGCCGCCCCTCCCCGCCGCGCGCCCACCCTTCTGTCCCAACACCACCCAACGTTACACCGCCACCCTACTACCTTAGGGTGCGTACTCACCGCGACCACCCACGTGTAATGTAATCATTCCAAATTCGATGTTGAGCATTACATTACAATAGAGCGCCAGACCAATGTACTGATCGAGGAGCATTTTTTCTTGTAACCGCTCGACATTGAGCATCAATTGTTACAAACTAAGGTATATATTAGAGTCTGACCACGCTAACTCGGCAGTGGAATTATGGCAACACCTTAGATAGATAGAAGATAGAATATACTTTATTGTACACCATGAAAATAGTAGTAAACAGGAACAACGTATAAATTATGGGTACATGGGCGGTCTTATCGCTAAAAGCGGTATCTCCCAGACAACCTTTGGATGGACAAAGAAGACGTAAGATCTAGATAATGGGGGCAGTCCGTGGCGTACATACAGAGTTAAATTTACTGGTATGTACCTACCACAGACCAGTAAGCCTCAAGACGCCGCATAAACAAAGTTTTCCATTAGAACACAGTCGTAAAATGATGGCGGGGACCGGGGGGCGGACGGCGCGTTATGATTGGTCGGTTCAAAAGTTCGGTGATATGATTCCGTATGATTGGTGCCGCGCGCTGACGGACTGAAGTCCTGATTGGCGGCGGGGCGTATGATATGCAGTGCTACTGCATATGTGTGGTGACCGGGGGTGTCCGGCTAATCGACGTCTAGAGGCTTACTGGTCTGTGGTACCTACTTACTTACCCCCAGTTTCTGGAAGGCTGATCAACGCAAAAATTTACTAATCGACTGTCAAATCTCAGGACAAGCGATGTGATTGGTTGTTATCATTTTCGCTGGCCAATCACAGAAGCTGACATTAGATTTGACCATAGATCAAATTGATCAGCCTTCCAGAAACTGGGGTTTTGTCTGACAAAACTAACTCTGCATTGGGATAATACCATCATGACAGAGTTTTTGATAATTGTTTACCATTCCTGGTGTTGCCCATTTATTCCACTGCTGAGTAAGCGTGGTCGGACTCTACACGCATCGTGTTACAAGTGGTGCGCACTGTATTGCTCGGCTTTACGCACTCACTAACTGCAATGTTCGAAGTTGTTACTGGAGATAAATCGGATAGCTGTTTGGACAGGTACCAGATATTCGGCCTGCTTATTAGCCGGATAGCCGGCCGAACATTGTCATCGAGCGAAGGTGAGAAACGGACGATCGGGCGGATTCTTATGCTGATTTTTCCGAGTTCATACACCATAATTTGCCACTAGTTCAGTACGAGTACTAATTTATTTTATAAAATGAATAATAAACGTCGTTTGAATTCGAATTATCGAGATTTATAAAATTTTCGAATTTATTTAAAATCCGGTACCCGGCCTCATTGAACTATCCGGCTTGTTGCAGGATATCCGTTTAATCTCTAGTTGTATTATTTCATGTCTATTCACTGTAATATTCGACGTATTCACTGATGTAATGTTCAAACTGAAGCTGTTACATTACACGCGAATGCTCACATTGAGTACACTCCTTTACTCAATAAAGCTACGGCTTCCTAAGAAAGAAATACCGTTATCTAGTCTCCGTAATAATGATGATCGTCTTGAATATATTTGAAGTTACTTTGTTAAACATCACAGCCCATCAGTCATGACAGGTATGGTTATCATACGAATTTATTTAGCTCAACGTTTTCGTTGATGTTATTCACCGCTATATTACAATTACCATATAACGGTAACGCTTTCTTAAGAAACCCAAGCTTAAGAGACCAGACGTGCGATCACTTTCATAACATGGTCAAATTATTGTTTGAGAGGTAACTAGCGAAGGGTATAAATGAGTTTGTAGGCAATTAATCTAAAACGGGGAAATATATTCAGTAATGTAATACATGTTCATTATTATGTTTTTAAAATTTGCTGCGCAAATGAAAGATGTTCAGTCTGTGGTCAATTCACGTAACTAAAGAAGTGCAGTTGGATAACTCCAACTGCACTTCTTTCGTTTCGAGTTTCGATCAAAACAATGCTTTTCGTATTCTCTTATCTACGGCGATCGCTGTCAGAAACGAACTGCAGCGTCACTGCAACTTGATCGGCGCGTCATGAAATTACGTGAATTAGGACCCAGGGCATATTTGTAAAATTATATCTCGTGAAAAGATCCCACGTCTTGTCAAGGTAGTGTAGGGCGGCTGCAAACTAATCATTATTCAAAGTATATATAACAATGTAAACAATTCCACGACCTCTTGATTAGTCATGATATATTTTACATGTAAGGTTATATTATACAATACAGTATGTCATAATGGCAAATAAAAAATAAAAAAACCATTTCACTAAGGAAGCCGTAAGGGCAACCTTGGACGATGTCAATCTGGTAATTTTTATGTAAAACTATCTTCGTGAGGCGAAGATTAAACTACAGTAATTAAAAATCTTTTACGGCCAGATTAGTAGAGCCAAATTATTTCAGAATAATTTAATTAAAATTTTAACTAGGTAAATATGGCCATGGATGACTCCAATAAATAAATAATTTTATACCTTAACACTGTATCTTAAAGTCTATATTAGCGGTGTTATCAACAACCATATCCATTAGATATTAGAGGTCAAGTTTATGGAAAGATTTATAAAATAATAGCATTCCAACACCGTGTCTATCAATATTATAATAATATCGAATATAACTTTAAATATGGGATAAAAATACGTTGAGTTAAAAAATTACATGTAACTAAAATATGAAATATATTGACAATAAAGTGTACTTAGTTATTTTGAATAGAAAGTGTGTGAATAATACAATGTTTTATTGAAATAACCGAAAACCTCTTAAGGGTTCATTGTACTCATCAGTAAGAACAACTTTTACTATGGGACCAACCCTAAAAACGCGAAAAAAAAAACAGCTGTTCTCCTACATTTGTGTTCACACAAATCGACAAAATGTAGGTGAACAGCTGATTATTTTTTGCGATTTCATGGTTTGTCCCATAGTAAAAGTTATTCATACTGATGAGTACAATGAACCCTTAAGAGGTTTTCAGTTATTTTAACAACACATTGTATATCATAGTGATTTATAGAACTTTGTGTAACTTGTGTAGTTTGTTAAATTATAATAAGAGATCGGGTATGAAGTGTTGTATTGTAGTTTTTTGGGGGTATTTAAGGGAAAATATGAATAACAGCACCTAGTAATTATCGACTTTGGAAATTCCCTACCTACTAATAATTCTTTTTTGTTTTTAATTGAAAACATTCAAAAGTTTGGAGACGTCAGCTGGCCGTTAATAATTTTAATTTACTTTATGGAATTTCAAGTCGTTACTACCATATTTAAGTAGGTATTATAGAATAAAAGCAGTTTTTTTAAAAATTACTATGTATTAAATCATCACAATTTTACTAGCCCATTACTCTCCCACTGTTGGGCACGAGCATCTCAGAATGGGGGTTTCAGGCCTGATTCTACCTCCCTGACCTAAGATCAATGATAGATCTCTTTAAACTCCAAACATGTGAATGTCCAACTAACCGTCATGAGTGTTTACAACAAGCATCTAACTCATACTGACCGACAACGTTCTCTTGTGGGGTGCAGCAGAAGACTCCGCTCAGGAACAGCGTGGTGAAGATGATGAAGACGATGGCCATGATGACGGCGTACCCGTCCGCGCCCAGCAGGGTGAAGGGCGCGGGCGCGGGCGGCGAGGGGGGCGGGGCGGGGCACGACGCGCTGCAGTCCAGGCACGAGCAGCCCGGCTGACCCTGGAGCGGAGCGTACGGGTGAATTAGTATTAATTATCTTAGTGATAATGTGGTTGTATGGTTTTCGTTATCATAAGAGACCTTGCATTTATATTAGAGATGAAACGGACATCCGGCTACTATCCGGCTTCATTTAAATATCCAGCCGGATATCGGATAGTAGCTTGTCGGCTACCGGATTTTCAAAAAATTACGAAAGTTTTTTTAATTTACTTAATTCTAAGACATTTACTGTAAGCACAAATAAAACCAGAATATCTTCGTATTTATTATTCATTTTAACAAAACAAAAAAACAGTACGCGTATTGAAACTACGAGGAAATTATGTTGAATGAACACCAATTTATCTGCATTAAGAGCCAATAATAAGCCTATGAATACGGCCAAACGAAAAAAAAAAAAAAACTTTCGTGCCTCACCCTCAGCACAAGCACGCTGTTCGGCCGAAAATCCAGCTTATAGGGATCATAATATCCGGTATCCGGCCAAACACCTCGTCCGTTTCATCTCTAATTATTTTATATTATACTAGCTGTGCCGCGTTGCAATGCCATCTTTTTTTTGAGACCAGGAACCTTCGCAGGCGTACGTAGAACGACTCACCAAAGTTTCATCACAATCGGATGAATTAAACCATTCGCGAGCGCATAGAGTACGAACATATAATTTTTTTAAATATAAACAGGATTACTTTTTAATCACCATCCAATTTATTTTTTATTTTTTCATGTACATACAACACATTTTATTATAGACTAGCTGTGCCCGCGACTCCGTCCGCGTGGATGTCGGAAAATAACATCGTGTCATAATTATGAACACAATATCTTCAAATATATACATATAAGCGCCTACACAGACGATTACACTATTTACCGACCATACTATATTTTGTTTTTACAACCAACCGGCTAAAGTGATGGAATTTCATGGAATTAGCCCTAAACTCCCTCATTCTGAGAAGACGCTCGTGCCCAGCAGTGGGAAGTAATTGGGCTGATTATGTTATTCTATAACACTAACCACATCTCTTCTTATGCTGAGAAGAGGCCTGTGTCCAGCAGTGGGACTGTAATGGGCTGGTAATGTTATGTTATTCTAGAATACTAATAATATCCAGTTCATTAACTCTTCTCATTTTGAGAAGAGGGCCATACCCAGTAGTGGGACAGTAATGGGTTGACTACGTTATGTTATTCTATATTTTCTAGTTTCTTAACTCTTCTCGTTCCGAGAAGAGGTCCGTGCCCAGCAATGGTGCAGTAAGTAATGAGCTGATTATGTTATGATAATCTATTACACTAACAAACTCCAGTTCCTTAACTCTTCTCATTCCAAGAAGAGGGCCATGCCCAGCAGCGGGACAGTGATGGGCTATGTTATGTTATTCTATATTTTCTATAATACTAATAGAATCCAGTTGTATTTTTAGGAACCTGCAACCTGCATCCAACCAACAATCATGACCTCTACTTTGTATGCAACTTAATACAATAGAGGGGTCAAGCTGTATCACTGGATCTACTCAACCGATTCTGATAAAACATACCCTATATTTTAAGTTAGAATAATACCAATACAAATGCTAATTTTCATTACGATCCGTTCAGCCGTTTTCACGTGATGAGGTAACAAACAGACAGACAGACATAAATTTTTTAAACGATTGATTCGTGTTCTATAGCTTATTTCTAGTCCCCCTAGCCGGTTTTCGCGAAAAAAAACTCAATGTACAGACTTTTCGACCTTTACAGTTTTATTATAGTATAGCAGTGCCCGCGACTTCGTCCGCGTGGATGTCGGAAAGTAATGCCCGCGACTCCGTCCGCGTGGATGTCGGAAAATAACATCGTGTCATAATTATGAACACAATATCTTCAAATATATACATATAAGCGCCTACACAGACGATTACACTATTTACCGACCATACTATATTTTGTTTTTACAACCAACCGGCTAAGGTGATGGAATTTCATGGAATTAGCCCTAAACTCCCTCATTCTGAGAAGACGCTCGTGCCCAGCAGTGGGAAGTAATTGGGCTGATTATGTTATTATATAACACTAACCACATCTCTTCTTATGCTGAGAAGAGGCCCGTGTCCAGCAGTGGGACTGTAATGGGCTGGTAATGCTATGTTATTCTAGAATACTAATAATATCCAGTTCATTAACTCTTCTCATTTTGAGAAGAGGGCCATACCCAGTAGTGGGACAGTAATGGGTTGACTACGTTATGTCATTCTATATTTTCTAGTTTCTTAACTCTTCTCGTTCCGAGAAGAGGTCCGTGCCCAGCAGTGGGACAGTAGGTAATGAGCTGATTATGTTATGATAATCTATTACACTAACAATATCCAGTTCCTTAACTCTTCTCATTCCAAGAAGAGGGCCCTGCCCAGCAGCGGGACAGTGATGGGCTATGTTATGTTATTCTATATTTTCTATAATACTAATAGAATCCAGTTGTATTTTTAGGAACCTGCAACCTGCAACCAACCAACAATCATGACCTCTACTTTGTATGCAACTTAATACAATAGAGGGGTCAAGCTGTATCGCTGGATCTACTCAACCGATTCAGATAAAACATACCCTATATTTTAAGTTAGACTAATACCAATACAAATGCTAAGTTTCATTACGATCTGTTCAGCCGTTTTCACGTGATGAGGTAACAAACAAACAGACAGACAGACAGACAGACAGACAGACAGACATAAATTTTTTAAACGATTGTTTCGTGTTCTATAGCTTATTTCTAGTCCCCCTAGCCGGTTTTCGCGAAAAAAAACTCAATGTACAGACTTTTCGACCTTTACAGTTTTATTATAGTATAGATAGATAACATACAGAACAAACACTTGATTATTTATCGGAATAAAATATATTTTCCAGAAAAACGATAAATTTCAGTGTAGTTACTAACGGCCAAAATTAATATCCAATCTATCCACGGTTTACCCTACTGGAGATAGAAATTTGACATATTTTGTATGGAGCTTATGTCAAATTCCTATCTCTAGTAGGGCAAATCGTGGATAGATTGGATATTAATTTTGGCCGTAAGTCAAACGTCAGTTTTGAGATGCAATAATATCTCAATATTTTAGTACTGAGTGATAATAAAAGGAAAAACACGTGTTTTATCATTTTCAACATAGTGATTACTAAGTCAAACAAACTTTGTGCTGCCATATCTCAGTATTTTAGTACTAGGATACTAAAAGAAGAAACACGTATATTATTAAGATCTTGGATGGTGATTAAAAATTCATGCTGTAGATTATCTGGGCACAGTGTCAGAGTCATCAACTGATCATCGAGGCTTGTTGTTCAACCACAAGATGAAGATATGTTGCTGTCCATGAATGAGCTCTCCAAATATGACTACACATTATGTATGAAAAGTCTGATAACAAACAAAATATAAAGAATCGAATCGAAACTCACAGGTGGTCCAACACTGCATGGTCGTGTAGGCGGGTCGTACGGCGTCAACCCATGGACAGGGTCCGCCTCGCTGGTGTAGTTGATCTGGAAGGGCACATAGCTGCTGATAGCGTCGCCCATGAACGCGAACCATCGCTCCGGAGTGCAGTACTCCGCTCCGTACTCGCCGCACATCAGGTCTAGAGCCAGCTGGTTTGTTGACGGCACTTGAACCTGGGTATATGGAAATGTGTAATATGTAGTATGTATGTAAATATCCCCCAGCCAAGTGGACCGACGATCTGAAGAAGGTAGCTGTAGCCGACGATACAAATACAAATACGAATCCTCTTTATTGCACAACAAGATTACATTAATTTCTTAAATAACTACTTATGTGTTAGTGTACAACTGGCGGTCTTATCGCTCCACGGCGATCTCTTCCAAACAACCATTGAATGGACTGGAATGTCATGGAAGAGACAAAGGGTAGTTACCGGTGCACGATCTGAAGAAGATAGTTTTAGTAAACTGGATGCATAAGGCAGAGAACCGAGTGTTGTGGCGCAGCTTGGGAGAGGCCTGTGTCCTGCTGGACTGCGATAGGCCGAGGTCTTCTTCTTCTTCGTGTCGACGGTACAAAAAATTTACTGATAGTGGCACAGTAATCACACGCTGCTGGCCCAGAAATTTGCCACGTCTTGTGCGTTGTCTGTGGCATCGATAAGGTCACTCAATGTGCAAGTGCTTGGACACAAGGAGCAGCATAGCAAAGCCGATGGCCGAGGTGATGATGATGTAAATATCTAAGTTTTGAGAGAACAGCAGATAATGGTAGAACGAACATCATAAGATTACTGGGGAGGGATGGATAAAGACTGATTTACAAGAGGTGAGTTTCGCCATTTCTTGGCCAGAAAAAAAAAGAGGCAACACTCGCTCCGAGAAGCTTTTGTGTAAATGAGCCTTAATATCAGGGACTGAGGACTAGAACCAATGGGGAAACGAAATATTAGTAGACCTAAAAGGCGGTCGACCGATGATATACTTAATAGAAATTGCTGGTGCATTTACTGCATAAAATAGAGACAAGTGGAAAAATTTATTAAACTAACCCTTACAAAATAATAAAAATACTAACAAACACTTTTAAATTGTTAAAATCATGGATATGGAAATAAAAAACTATATTATTATTATTATCAGGGAATGAAGGTGTTATAATATACCTTACACATTTAAAAATAAGACCAGCCGAAAGACGTCCACTGCTGGACACAGGCCTCCCCCAAAAGTAGGGATATGCCATAATCGCCACGATTGGCAGGCGGGTTGGCGATCGCAGTTGTCTGGTTAAATATTCAGAGAACGCCGCTGCCCATCCTCTGGTGAATCCCTTACGGCCAAAATTAATATCCAATCTATCCACGATTTACCCTACTAGAGATAGAAATTTGACATATTTTGTATGGCGCTTATGTCAAATTCCTATCTCTAGTAGGGCAAATCGTGGATAGATTGGATATTAATTTTGGCCGTTAGTCGCCTTTTACGACACCCATGAGAAGAGATAGGGTGGTGCAATTATTTATGTCCGTCACCACACGTAACAATACAACATATATATGAGTCCATATAAAAACGGAAATCAGTAACAGCCAGTTGTTCAACATATTTATGTATTATAAGTATGTATTTACAAAAAAAATAGTATATACGTATTATATCCATTGTCTAGTACCCATACCACAAGCTCTGCTTAGTTTGGGACTAGATGGTGTTGTGTAAAAATGTCCCAAAGATATTTATTTTATTTATTTATTTTTTTATATTTGCTGAGGCATAATATCAGCACTCAGCTCAGTGGCAATTTCTTTCCATTAATGTCACGTTTGAATCGGTTCTTTTCAACACGTGAGGCTTTGATATTTCCGCCATTTTATAGATAGAACCTTGAGTCATTCGCAGACAGATTAAAATGGTTGTAAACAAAAAATACAAGTCATCATTATATTCACATAAACTTGTTATTCAATATCCCAGCGGCACCTGAGAGGTTTAACTCGAAAATAAATACTTCGACATCAGGGGGTATCGACTAACTCCCTTACTTATAACTTATCTTATTTGTTTTAAGAGCTGTGTATAGTTAGAGTTACTCTCTGTTTTGTTGTTTCTTTCTTTCGAATGTAATTTTGTATTTGAATGAAAGAAACAAAACAGTGTGTAACTATACACTTATACACAACTTGTACAACGTTTACAATGTGTTATTTAAGTAACTGAAAACCTCTTAACCTAAAAACCATTATACTCATCAGTATGAAGTTGAACAATGGGATGTGGAACTATGGGACCAAACCTAAACCGCGAAAAAAATATCAGCTGATCCCTATATTTGCATTCACATGAATCGACAAAATGTAAGGTACAGCTGGTATTTTTTTTTGATTTCAGGTTTCGTCCCATAGCACAGAATACCTAATAGTACTAACGTACAGAACGGCCACTCACCGCCCCCTGCCAATTTAAGATTCCTCACCCGCACCCCGCACCCACCCGCGGTTTGCCGGCAATTGGACTGCAAGATTGCAATGGGTGTCAATCGCCAGTCGCTATACACGCACGCCATCTCTGATAACTACTGAAAAGCGTTTGGAACCCAGTCGGCATTACGAGCGGCGAGTATCCCTAACCTACACATGTGTGCGCGTTCGTATACAGACGTAATCTTGTGTATGAAGGTGGTGCTAGCATTTATATTGTATTGAGTGTCCGAGGTGTGCCCATAGTAAAAGATGTTCATACTGATGAGTACAATGACCCCTTAAGAGGTTTTCAGTTATTTCAATAACACGTTGTATAAGTAAGGGGATATATGAAACTCAAAATTGTGTATTTCTTTCTTTCTCCTAGGCTTTCCCCAACATGAGTTGGGGTCGGCTTCTCTCAAAAGATTGTATGGTCATTAATTTTACCTGTGAGCAGGAGTTGAAGGTATCATGCATATAGTCGGAGCTGAGATGGTAGACCACCTCCGTGATCCGTTCATGCGTGCCTGGAAAGAAACAAGCAACAGACCTTAAAAAAAAAGTAGACTTTTTTTGCACAAGGAATAACATTCTGTCAGTTTTCTGAGGGCTTATTCTCGTAATTTAAAATGTTCAGAATATAGTTCCGATTTTGTTTCAATGTCTTAAATGTCAGAATGAAACGTCAAACAGGTACATCTAGTCATGAGATTGACATTCACAACATTGAGATTAGATCGAAATCGAAACTATATTTTGAATATTTTTAATTACAAGAAACATGCATTTCGTTGTTATCGTATAAACATCATTAATACGATAACAACGAAATGCATGTTTCTGGAAAAAGACTATGATAATAAGCATCATTAGATTGGGTTTAATTTAATGTCATCATAATTTCAGCAGAAACACGTCCACTGCTGGACAAAGGCCGCCCCCCAGAGGGGGACATGCCATAATCACCACGATTGGCAGGCGGTTTGGCCTCTGTGGTTTGGCGATCGCAGTTGGTTGGTTAAATACTCGAGAGAACGCTGCTGCCCATCCTCCGGTAAATCCCTTAGTCGCCTTTTACGACACCCATGAGAAGAGATAGGGATTTAAATTTAGATGACGACACTTAATTATCCCAAACCCCAACCCTGAATTTCCAATACCTATGTATGAACCTGGCTAGATTGTGGATAGTAGTCTGAGTAGATATTTTAATAACTTACCGTTGAAAGGAACCACCACAGATGGGTACACGAACTCGCTCTGCTTCGGCGAGCATGTCAACGCGCATACGTGTTGCAAGAAATTGTCCATACAAGATGGACATCTCGCCAGGAAGTTCTCGGCGAGAACGATCTTCTCGCTGAACTTTTTCAGTTGATCTACGTCGCAGCACGTGACACCACCGGCTGCTATGGCGGGACAGTACTTGTCGAGGATCTCCTGCAAACAGATAGTGAGATTAGATAGGAAGATAGGTAAGCCTGAAGACACTTATTCACTATATGTTCTAGTGGTGCCGATCAATAGTGATTATCGATAGTCCACTACAAAACAACACAATCGATACTATTGATAGCAGCAATACTATCGACATATAGCAATACTATCGTTAGTGTCGAAACTATCGATGGTATTGCATAAATACTATCGATATTATCGATGGTATGTCGACAGTATTGCTGCGTACCACGTTATCGATAGTGTTGTTTTAGAATAGAATAGAATAATTTTATTTTTCAGTATATGGTAAGTACATTTTATCGTGGACAACGATAGGCTATCGTTTAACTATCGATAGTCACTACCAATCTTTCCTCCACGGCATGAGCTAATATAATTATGTAGCTTGTAGCCCATATCGACTCGATAGAAGAATAAGAAGAGCAGAAACGTTAAAGATATGTCCGATTCGAGTTTATTCCAAACGAGGTTTCAAGTGATGGAGAGAACCCCAAGATATTATCTTAAATAAATGGTAAATAATAATTACTATACAAATGCTTCTGACCCCATTAGAGCAGTCAAGTTGCAGATATTAACTCGGGTACAAGTTTATTCCAAACGAAGTTTCAACTAGCTTCAAAGGATGGGGAACCTTAAGATATTATCTTAAAACATAACCCTCTTTCTGGCGCAGTCGGGTAATAAAAGGTAAATATTTTCTTTCGACCCTTGATATGGGTACAAGGGTTCTACTGTTAGTAAGTGTTATCATACAGCAACAACGCGCATGCTAACGACCAGCGACTGGGCGGAGTTCTTTAAAGGTCATCCGTCTCGCCCTATATTTATTTCTGTTACAAACAAATAATCAATTAACTATCACTGCTGGCTCTTCAGCTTTTATGTAGGAAAAACGCATTGCTCCATTTGCAACAATACAACGTTCAAGTGTTGATGTTGTCAAATTCATTACTAACATCTCCAAGGGTGAAAATACAGGCCAAGATATGACAGGATATCATCACCAAAAAGAAAATTTATTAAAAACATTCTGACTAACATAAGCCAGTCAGTTCCAGTGAAAGAGAAGATAAGAATCGCAGAACAAAAGCAAGTCCCGACATACATCATACATAATACATCAAGCGAATCGATTCTCTATTCGTTATCAAGTGATACGTGATCAAAGAGTATTCATTGTTTTGGTGTCAGTAAATCTAAACTTACTACTCCAGCTAACCTAATTAACCGTGACTTTAAGGTTATCGGGCAGGTCTGGAAGCTTTCAACGTGGGATGAATCACTCGATTGTGGAGAATAAAGCTATTAAATGTTCTCGTGGAAGAAATTTATGACACATGTGCGCTAAGATAACGTTGACCCAGTTTTAATGTCATTTGTACCTAATTAATGAGAATTATTTTTGATCGATTGTAGTAAACCTAATTTATTTAATTATACCTAAACATCTATTGAAACATGTCCTATCCTACCTGACACGCGGGTAAAGTTGAAAGCCTTGATTAATTATGTTTATTGTAGATGACACGATATACTTGATTTAAATATTAATAAAGGGAACAGGTATTTGACCCATGAAGAGTCAAAACAGAATATCGATTTCGTACTAATAATAATAAACGAAGGTAGTAATCGTACGCTGAACAAAAATATTGATGGAGCAAACATTGCGTAAGTGACGATAAGTGTCAGCAGCACATCGTATGATGTGCTCCGTACACGGGGCCAGTTTGCGTGGCTTTCACACAGTTCAAATAACTGTCTTCAAATGTATTCGTACACGAGGCCAGTGAAAAACTAGTGACTGAACTATTTTAACGTGATTTTAACAGTTCCGTGTGGTGCGGACCAGCCGGACGTAAAGAATAGCACCACCCTATCTCTTCTCAAGGTTGTCGTAAAAGACGAATAAGGGATTCACCAGAGGATGGGCAGCAGCACTCTCTGAGTTTTTAACCAACCAACAGCGATCGCCAACCCGCCTGCCAAGCGTGACGATTATGGCATATCCCCCCTTAATGGGGGAGGCCTATGTCCAGCAGTGAACGTCTTTCGGCTGAAATGATGATGATGAATTATTTCACAGGACTGACTCGCGAATTGGCCCCCTGTCCGGAGCGCATTAGATTAATTCGACAAATGTGGCGTTTAGTTTCGTTGACCGAAAATAAATCATAAACAGTGTAAATGTAAACAGATGTACATTTTGCATATTATTAAAGACACGTTCCGCCGCCACGAGGCGAGCGTGACGCAAGTTCGGGAACTAGACTGTTCGCCAACTTGAAAATGCGGTTTACGTGGCTTTTGTCCGTGTTGCTAACACCTAATCGTTTTTATTTCGCATCCGTGTAGTCCGCAGGCGGAAGTACCTACTCAAATTATGTTAGTATAGGTAAATAAGAATAGTCAAAGCAAAGTCAAAGGCTTTCGTTAAATACTTGTAAAGAACAAAATAACTCTTAATGGTGTCGATTCTCTTGTTCACATAAGTAATTTTTTTTTTACTGTTGCTCTCTTTTACAAATAGTAGATACCAGAAAAGGATGGCAACCATTTTAGTGCTTTCATTTTATTTCATGTATTTGTGTTATTGTTGCCGTAATTTTCTTCCAAGAAGCTTTCTTATTCATTTTTCGTCAAAATTTTTTTTTGGGGTAGACAACCTGAACCATAAAAATTGTTACTTAAAAGTTATGAACAGAAAAAAAACGGTACACAAATATATTATGGTCTATACAAAATAATCAATAGGTGCTTTTTCTATCTTAATTGATGCTTTACAAATTACTCTGATGGACGTCGTACTAACTAATGGGAGCAATGAACATCAACACCAACCAACAATGTCTTCAAATTCAATACCATGTTGGAATCTGTTGGAATATACAGATTCTAGAAGGTTCTCTCGAATCTGCTCCCCATACCAATTTAAGTAGTATCATGTAGGCAACCGGTCTTCAGAGCTACAAAAAAATATCCGCCTTAAGTTAAGACTCATTCATTTCACCCAAGAAATCCGTGTTTTCCAGAGAACTCGTTGATAGTTCTGATGTGTAATTATCAATTACATACTTAATGAGTCAGTGTCCATTTGATTATTCGGGGAAGTATTAACAGGCAGATAAGCTTTTATCTTAAAGTCAATGCTACGTTTAATACTGACCAAACAGACAAAGCGTTTTGAAGGAAGAGTATTCAAGGATATTAATGTCGAATTTTGTAAAAGGTTGTGATATAATTATTTTGTAGAATCGTAGGTCATTAATCATAATAATCATACTAATGTTGGATATTCTGCTGCGTGGCAACAGACCGGATTCATTCTAAGTAGATGATAACGACATGGCGACTGGACAGTTTTGTTTTCATCATTAGTGAAGTGACTGCCTCGTTGGTCTAGTGGTTGCAAGAGGGACTGCTGAGCGTGGGGTCCTGGGTTCGATTCCGGGGTCGGGCAAAGTGGTATCGAGTTTTTTCATTAGGAAATTCTCAGTAGCAGCCTGGAGTCTGGATTTGTGCCCGGTCAATGGCAATAGGCTCGCCCCCTATTACATGGGACTATAACATAACTGGCGAAATGTGGGTGTACTATTACACCTCTGCCTACCCCTTCGGGGAAATACAGGCGTGATGTTATGTTATGTGTGAAGTGAATACCACTTAATAATGACTTTAATTATCACGATTGACGATAAGACAAAATGTAAGTGTCTGAGTGTTGGGATCCTGAATGTCCTGGTTGTCAAATATGATATAACATAGGTACATAAAATCGAATTCTAGTGGGTCACTAAAGCGCAATAATCTCATTCTGACGGTAAAAGCATGGCATGGTAAATAAAACCTTTTATATCAATATCCTCTATCAACAAACTAAGTTAATAAACTGTGTCAGACGCTATACGGTTAGGCATATCGACAAGTTGCCTTCCCGTGGGAAACTAATATGTATTCTAGTCAGGAAGAAATGAGATAGACAGATACAGATAGATATTATTACATCAATTATTCTTTATCGATCTACACTCATTTAGCATGTAAAGATGCGTGATAACTGCAATCCGCAAAGCTATAATCACGTATCACCTCGATAATCCCTCAAAGATAATATTATGATATTTATGTGAAATTAATACTTAAGATCACAATTCACAATGGGCATGATAAGAAGGCTCAAAGTCACTCAAAGGTCAATGGAGAGGGCTATGCTCGGAGTGTCCCTGCGTGATCGAATCAGAAATGAGGAGATTCGCAGGAGAACGAAAGTAACCGACATAGCCCGAAGAATTGCCAAACTTAAGTGGCAGTGGGCGGGGCACATTACTCGCAGAACGAGTGGCGACCGCGTACTGGAAGGCGCAGCGTGGGTAGGCCCCCCACAAGGTGGACCGACGACCTGGTGAAGGTCGCGGGAATCCGCTGGATGGGGAAGGCGCAGGACTGATCGTTGTGGCGTTGCTTGGGGGAGGCCTATGTCCAGCAGTGGACGTCTTTCGGCTGAAATGATGATGAATTTGATCGGAAAATGTTTTATAAACAGATTTTTCATTGTGTAGAACACATTTTAAACATTTATTTCATTTCATTAAGGCTATTCTTTCCATGGGATGAGAAAGAACGAAACTGCAAAGATGTCCACAGTACTACTAATTTAATATTCTCACTCAATCAAGTGTTAATAGGCTTATGGACCTATTCATGTTTAGGAGTCACCGTAGTAACTCCTGAAAGTTTCAACGTCAAATTCGTCTCAATTTATTATATGTGAACATATCCTGACGAATCTCTACCATATCGGTCTTGAGGATTGAGAGAAAAAGGACCTCTGTATGCACTAACGGCCAAAATTAATATCCAATCTATCCACGATTTGCCCTACTAGAGTTAGGAATTTGACATAAGCTCCATACAAAATATGTCAAATTTCTGTCTCTAGTAGGGTAAATCGTGGATAGATTGGATATTAATTTTGGCCGTAAATAAACAGTGTCGGACACAGACATAAAGTTTATGACAATAAATGGTTTTGAGGGAAACAAAGTGTTTTCAAAGTCATGGAATAAAATATCGAGTTCAACCGATAGGTTAAACACCTACGCCCACGACCGCTACATTAACCTATTTCTCATATTTTGTGAGCATACGCAGGTGTCTTGATTTACACTCAAAACGAAAGAAATACACTTAAATTAAATCGTAAATCATTCTGGAATGGAATAATGTACCAGAAAAATTATGCAAATAAGGAATTTTTCAAAAAATCAAGACCAACTGCAAGAAGAATTTGATGTTTGTTCCTCAGTTGCGCCAATACGGCCGGGAGGATTCTGACAGAATTTTGAGCAGAAGTAGAAATCACACTATATAAGTTTTCACGTAATGAAGCTGTTTTTCATAGCGAAAATCTGAGAAGCTTTCTAGCCAGTTTGCAGAGCTTAGTGGCTCCGCTAGTACTAGTAGTTCATGAAACATATTCAGATGTAGTGCAGTCTAGAATACTATCACATTTGAACGCGACTCGTGACACCTCGTTGTGTAATCGTAGCGCATAATCCTGTCAAATAATAATAAACATAAATAAGTTTCGATGATATTAAATTATAATGTCGTACTGTATACATTTGAATACGCTTCCGGCATTTAAAGCATGAAACTCATGAAAATTGCTTTTAAATTGTGTTTCATAAAACTATTAAGTAACAATGATGTTCAAGCAATGCTCCAGTTGGGAATAGATCATGTCTGATCTGTATATGAATATAAAAGAGATTTGGGATGTCCATGAGCGATATAACGTATTGTATACATTCAGAAGTCTGTGTAATGTTAACATTGATTCAAGAAACCACAAAACTAACACGTCCCTTTACCATTTTTGGTCCATATAACGCCATCCATCTTCATATAGCTTCTTACATAATAAGGCAAGCTATGGTGGCAAAACTTAATGACTGGCCAAAGATTTCATCACTGCATAAAGTCAAATTGCATGCGACATCGCAACGTCAAAGCCTCTATTAAATACATATAAACGGAGTTTTACGGAAATAAAAAAAAATCCTCTAACAAATAAAAACGGAGTTTTAGAGAAATAATAAACATAAGTAACAATTCGTAATCAAAGTGTTAAAATATAAATGGCAGATATTTAAATATTTTTTGCGCGTTTATGATAATCTTAGAATAATTATAAATTAGAATACTTTGCTACCCTGATAGCTGGTAGATTTGTTACCAAAATAGATTTTGGCTCAGAAGTTCAGTTCAAAACATAAATATTCGGTCAAAATATTTTTCAACAAAAAGGTTTTTAACATTTCGACCTTCGTCGTCGTATTCCTAACTGCTCATATTTACATACGGATTCGTCAAACCAGTTTTTAATTACGAGTACTTTCAGCAGGTTTTGCTCAAAAATATGCTGACTGCTTTTCTGAGAGTCAAGTACGAAAATTTTTGTGAACTCTTTCATTTAGGCTGTACTGTGGCCTTCACCTACAAGTTTATGAGATTCAGAAAGAAAACGCGACTCCTGTGATCTTGGACTACTTCACTGACCTACACTAGTGCTTTCTTGATAAGTACAACAAGTCATATACTATACTTCGGTGTTATCAATACGGTTATTGCGAAGGTTACGATATCATAAAAACTGGATAGGAAAGCCGTGAAGATTTTCAATAAGATTCTAATCATAGCAATGAAACATCTATCTACGACGCTTCTCTAACGTACACTCAACCACATATCGATGGTAATAAAACCAATATAAGCAGAGCCTGGCCCTAATTCACGTAATTTCCTGACGCACCGATCAAGTTGCAGTGACGCTGCAGTTCGTTTCTGACAGCATCGCCGTAGATAAGAGAATACGAACAGCGTTGTTTCGATCGAAACTTAACTGCAACTGCGTTGCAACTGCACTTCTTTAGTTCGTGAATTGGCCTTCCTGTTGTATGAAACTAACATACTAAGCTAGTTCCGCTTATAATGGAAATCCGACAAACGCAGCGTAATAGGGCGCCCCCCAGCCACGTAGACCGACGACCTGATGAAAAGCTGGGGGGGCACCGGATGCGGAAGGCAGAGGACCGGGTGTTGTGGTGCAACTTGGAAGAGGCCTATGTCCAGCAGTTGACTGCGATAGGCCGAGTAGATGATGATGACCGTACAACCCGTACAGAATTAGTTGTCTAGTCTGCAAACAAGTACGGTTAATAGGAATTTTTGATACAACACCTGCGTTCATTTCTTATCAATATTACAACTTATGAATGAGTTATATTTTTTTTTTATTTTTTTTTATGACAAAGTCGTGCAAAACTCGTATTTTACTGGTTTGAACCTGTAACCATATATAGTAACCAGTTGCATATTGATATGCAAACATTTCTAGTTAAATGTATTTAGCATTCCGGTTATCACTTTTGTTATATAATTTCTCAATCACGAAATTTGCTTTTGTGTAATTGCTTCTTGTATCCATGAAATATTTCAACGATTTCAACTATATGAAAACAAAATATAATTTTAATTCCTTTCATAGAATAAAACACACAAATAACTTAGTTATTCATGTGTTAATTAATGGAAATGTTTTTTGTAAAGATACAAACAGTTATACCTAATGCGGATATTTTGACCCTGCGTTATAAATAAAAAATCGGAAATATTGGAGTGAGAAAATAAGGAAGTATTAATAAATTAAGTAGGTAATTAATTAGGTATGTAATATACAATAACCTATTTTAAAAAGAGTATACCTATCCATAGTTTCTTGCCGGTTCTTCTCCATAGGACCCACAATTTGGAACCGTGCAACTAGAGCCTGACGTTTCAAAAGTGTCTTTAATTAGGATTATTTGAAAGGAAAAACATTTGAATTTTGTATACAATAATATTGTCATTTAGACATAAATAAATAAATAAATATCTTTGGGACATTTTTACACAGCACCATCTAGTCCCAAACTAAGCAGAGCTTGTGCTATGGGTACTAGACAATGGATATAATACTTACATACTTTTTTTTCGTAAATACATACTTATAATACATAAGAAACACCCAGACCAACACAAACACTTATGTTCATCACACAAATATTTGTGTCCTGTGGGAATCGAACCCACGACCTCGTGATCAGCAGTCCGACTCTCGAACCACTAGACCACAGAGGTCGTCAAAGATATAAACAAAAAAAAAAACATGCATGTATTTTCGCATGCGTAAAATTCGTTAAAAATTATAAAATATTTAGACATAAGTTTATTCAGTATTTCTCCTAAATAAAATAAATATAAATTTAATGAATTTATTTATTCATATAAGCCTTTTACATAAATTTACTCTGTGGACCGCGCCGGTTCCCCTCTGGTGCTATGCCATTTGGCACGTCCCGGGAAAGCGGTACTTTCCACACCACAGCAATACGCGACCACCACGTACTACTGTCCTCCATAGGGTCGTGTAATGGGCGTCTTGAGTCCCCCACTCTTAACGCCCTCGATCCCCAAGGGTCCCCTGCCAGTACATGACGACAGGGGATCTGGGCTGTGCGCCAGGACGGTTGCCTCCCCGGCGCCTCCGTCTCCGAACGGGATTGGCCCTCTCCCGATCGGTGGAACATGTATTAGTTCAAAATAATGTTTTCTAACACCTTATTTGTACCATGTTTGATGCAAATAAATACTATTCTATTATATTCTAATACTGACTATAAGCGTAGTCCACGTATTTTCTGGTAAATATGATTCATGAGCATCATCATGTGCGTCAGACGGTCACAACTCATTGACGTCGCGGACTTACTCTAAAGAATAAGATCCATTGCTGAGCAATTTTATTTGATTTCTGGATTCATCAGCGTTGGTCGGTCTCGATATAGGCTGCGGAATGCGCAGGATTGTCATCACAGCGATTACCATATTATGTATTTAGCCTTCATTTAATAAATGACCACTTACGAATAATTAACGTTTAGTAATTATACCAATAAACAATCTAGTAGTTGAGAATTACCAGTCGGTGTATTTTGGTAATATTCCCGTTCTTAAATCAGCAGACTTGTTATATCAACACAAGATGCCTTGAATCAGCGACCGGGGCTGTGTGGTTGCTGCCTTGAATGAACGAGGCTCTTACGTAACTTGAAGAGGAAATTATGATTGAAACCTGACCAGAATCTTGTCATTTCTAAGTATGTTTAAAGGATATCTTGCGGTTTGTCTCCAAACTGTATTGGTAAACTTTTTAAAATTCTGAAGTAATTAAAATTCAAATCTGAAATGTTTATATGAAAAGCCCAAGGCCGTATCGACCATGGCTCGTGGAGCTTGCCACAACGCTAACCTAGACACCACCCTCAGGGTCGTGACTCGCGAGCCCGAGGCTACAGGTACTAATTTTTGTGCCACCTACGTGGTATTAGACACGCGATAAAAGCTAATATTATAACCCTCCTAATTTTGATAATATGGCTTTGTTGTCGGGTGACCAACTTTGTACGATAAGCGATGTTCTGGATTGTCTTAGTAACAAAACAAAGATACATTATACCTAACGCTTAATTCTAATTCCTGATCCAGTGCTGACTCAGCAATGCAGAGTACCTATAAAAAGGCCTTCTCCTTTTAACATCCCGCGATCTTTACGATTTCTCTCGACTGTCTGTCTTGTTGGGGGTCATCGACCATACACTCCAATAGACGCCTCGTAACAGGTATCTTATCAGTCAACATGTCGATCTAATAGATCTGATGTAGGTGGCCTATATTCGCTACTTTAAAACTTCAAATCAGTTTCAACCACTTACGTGAACCGACAATACGTCCGCGTTAGTGATCAGCTAATAGCCGCCTTGATAGGGCCAATCGGATTGCAGTACCCCGCTTCCTCCTACCTCAGTTAGTTGACAGAATTTACTGTACCCATTATATTCAACAATAGGCGTCTATTGAAGTATATGGTCGATGTTGGGGGACTTTCCTAACAACATTCATCAAAGTATTATTTTAATACTGGTTGTTGATTAATTACACCATTATTTACCAACCTAGTCCCATAGGAATGGGAGCCTATTATCCTTAGTAAAAAACTTTTTAACAAAAAATAAAACAGACTTCAAAAACCTTGACTAAAAAGTAAAAAATAATCATTGTATGTATTTGAAAATCTTAACATAAACCTACATTTTGAAGGCGGCGCGTGATTGACCCTTTGCGTCATGTAAATATAATATACAGTCGAGCGCATATCTATAGTAAAAAACAGTTTATGTGAACGTACGGTCGACCGCACATCGGTGGTAACACTTTGACATTAGCGGCATCTTTATTTCGTAAGCAGTAAGGGCGGTTTTAGAATTGACGTGTTACCACTGTCATGCAGGCGACTGTACATGAAAATCACGCGCCGCCTTCAAAATGTTGGTTTATGTTAAGATTTTCAGATACATACAAAGATTATTTTTTACTGTTTAGTTAAGGTTTTTGAAGTCGGTTTTATTTTTTGTTAAAAAGTTTTTAAATCATACTTTTTAGTTGATAATTGCGAGGGTTGATTCATAAATGTTTATATAACCAATCTGAGAATTTTTTTTGTTAACCTTTGCTATCCCACTGCTGGGCAAAGGTCTCGCTCATGTTCTCCCAAACGTCCAATCACTATCGTGAAAAAAAAACACGCATATGGGCCATGAATTCTCAGAAAAACGATCCTCCTTTTATTGAAGTCGGTTAAAAACGGAATCGATTTCATTTTACGCCTCATGCATAATAAACCGAGACAACTTCATAATAATATATCTTTGGGACGTTTTTACACAGCACCATCTAATCCCAAACTAAGCAGAGCTTGTGCTATGGGTACTAGAAAATGCATATAATACGTATATACTCTTTTGTTGTTGTAAATACATTCTTATAATACATAAGCAACACCCAGACCAACACAAACACTTATATTCATCACACAAATATTTGTGTCCTGTGGGAATCGAACCCACGACCTCGAAAGTAATAATATAAGTAATATAAGTAGTAATATAAGTTTTACGTATATTAAATGTCATCTACTTGATTAACTTTCTCTTTCACCGTTCGTGTGCCTGAGTGTTGAAGGAAAGCGTTTTCCTTTCTTGATCAAACTCAACGATAGTCAAACAGTCGCGTGTTCAACGTACAAAATGTCTAATCTATAGATGTCAAGTACACCATTTCGTAATTATTTAAACTTCTTTATTTTTGGATGAGGTAGATGACCCAGCAAGGTTTATTTTAAATGCTGTTTATCTTAAACAAAACTGCTTGCTAATAAGCTATGCTAATTTCGATGGTACACACGGCTACGTATCAAGCTGTACAAATCCAATATAAGCTGACCTCTCATTGTATGGAAAGACTACACAATGCAAGGTCAGCTAATATTGGAAATGTATAGCTTGATGTGTAGCCGTGTGTACAAAAAATTGTTAAATTAAAATAGTATCAATGTATTTCCTGCTGTTATTAATAAATTAATCGTCTATTATTGGAATTCATTTAATTAAATACAACCACTCAGCATATTTATTCCTTGTACCGGAACCGAACGAAGCTTATTTTCGGTGTTAATCTTGCTTGAAGCGGAAGGAACATTTGTAAAACAATCAATTCGAAAAAAATATACTTGCTTATAATTTTAAGGTACTTAACGTGAAATAATAGAGAAGACAATTTAAATAGCTCATTACGTGTACATAAGTAGACATAATGCCATTATAAATCGCTATCACACGAATTACGAATAATTTTGCGATATCACAAAAAGCGATCGCTTCACTTCCTGAAAATCTATCTGCTATTAAAATTTGTGTATTCCGGCAATGGAACCATAAACATGGTAATGAATTATATATACGTAATATATAATATTGATCATAGACATTACGTGGGCCATGTTTACGTAATAAATTACTTATGCAGTTGAAAAATATCTCATCGTTATAAACATACTTTTTGCGAGGAGTTTCACTATGGAGTTATGAAGACCTTGGATTACCAAGTAACAAATGTAACCATAAAAAACCGCGAACAAGAATTCCTTGACTACACAGGAAAAGTTTTTTAACGTGTTTATGAACTGCCTTAATAAATTGCCTTTAACTATTTGCGCACCGAGATCAAACAATGTGATGTAAACGGAAAGCAACAGAATTATTCAGTGCTACCTGTTGCATGAGAAGCAGTGTCTTCGGGAAAATGATGTTTAAGATAAAGACATGGCATGCATGGTAAGCACAAAGCACTCGCTACGTTGCAAGAGAAAAGAATCATAAGCACGACCAACAAGCAGCAATATAAATCCCAAATCGTTTTTATAATCCGAATAGGAATAGCTGCAAAACTCTTCAGCGAAAATAAAAAATAGATCCAACGGGATTCGGCACAATGATCCAGATTTTTTGGACCTAAAACAATTGCAACCCTCTGCGGAATACAAATTGTTAGTGGAGGACGATCGATACGTCCAAACGAGATAAGGTTGTCTGAAGGTCGAATAGCAGCTTTAACTCAACGAGACCAGAGAGCCCTAAAAGGTTTTATAGGTGAAATATAATAAAAGCATTCTGAAGAATTTTGGACCAAACGGCAAGGGTTAAGCCGAAATGAACATGGAACACGTTTAATATTATAGGCACGTTACGGGAGAAACATTAGCAGATGTTACTAACCTTATTTTGTTCTGATGTTATGAATAACGAGACAATTGACATTATTGGCAATCGTGTGACATTCGAAGCAAAATATAAATTGGCTTTGTAAAAACGTTTATAGATGAGGGTTTATTGTCCCTGAAGATGTTTTATGAGACGCTTAAGTCTGCTAGCAGCAAACCAAAATCATGAACTTCTGATAGATCTTGAATATAATCGGACAGTTGTCAAACCTGAATGAGAATATTTCTGTTCTCAAAAAAATCTCAAAACTAAAGATTCGTGCTAGGCGCTATTTTCAGACGCAAGCATTTCAATCATCTACTTCAATCAAGTTTGGTTTTTATAACGCTGATCATTTGCCGCAAATTTGCTCAAATTAGTGTCGTGTTACCAAGCAACACACATTTGTGCTACAAACATCTGCGGACCTAGATTATTCTACCACTGTTTTGAATGTGCTAAGTTATTTTTTTTTACATTCAAGAGAGTGCAAACTTTCACTCAAGGTTGACTTGTCAATTCTTTATCAAGACTTAGCCATGAATGCGTCAAATATTTCCAAAAGTTAAATAGTTTATAATGATGACAGGTCAGGAAGCAAATTATCAATTCCGTAAAATTATTATTACATTTTATTATTTTAGGAAGGTGTTCGTGTTTGTTGATAACTGAATGTTGAACATTAGGAAGCTGAATGAAATTCACTGATAGTCAGATAAAACAAAAAACGGTGGAAAAATCGTCTTCCAAGAATTTGAGTTTTATAACATCAATATAAAGGTTTTTATTTCAGTTTCACAAGCTGGCAGTCAGCCCGGGTTGCAAATTACATCAAACAACTCCACAGTAGACATAGACAAAATAGCTTTAGGCATATTTTCTTCCACTTTTGTTTGTATTGGATTAAGCGTGGGACCACGTAAGCCAATCATAACTCGGTGTTTGTCTGTATGAACCATATGCAATCTCTAACAAAAACATCAGTAGGTTCGTACGCGTGTTTTGATGCAAAAGTGAAGTCATTCGCCTATTTGGCATCATTTCGAAATTAACGCAGACAGCGACGGTTCTACAGCTGGTTTTTTATGAGTATCAGATCCGTATATTTCCGTGTTTTTGTCTATTATATTGATGGAACCGGTAACGGCGACGTCAATTTGCCACACTAATGCTTTTTTATGTTATGCGATTCTAATATCTGCAATGATAGGGCATTAGGCATAAATAATACAATTACAGACCGACCAATTTAATATTATACTAGAATTTCTAAGCGGGTAAATCACTGCGGGCGCAAGAAATGCCTCAATATTTTTTGCTCGTAAACATGGCCATCTACGTAGTGTATGTTTCTTTTCGCAATTTTACTTACAAAATACAAGACAACGTTTTTTTTTTTATTCTACAGTTACTTGTCACAATTAATAAAGTATTTTTTTAAGAATAATAGTATCAGTTTGATTGCATGTTTAACTTGTTATTGTTCGAGTCGAGTCATTACTATCATTATTTTGCATTGCGGCAAATGGAAATATGCAAATAACATTGTGGAATGTGTGTAGCATGTGCATGTGTAGACATGCGATTTCAAAATAATTTCCAGTTTCTGCTAGAGATGACTTTAGTTGCAAAATATATAAAAAAATACTAAACTGTATACATGACCTCAGAAACAACCTTCAATTTAAAAATTGGCAAATTTGTTAACATAATGTCACGTCTGTATTTCCCCGAAGGGGTAGGCAGAAGTGTGTAGTACACCCACATTTCACCAGTTATATTATAGTCCCATGTAATAGGGGGCGAGCCTATTGCCATTAACCGGGCACAAATCCATACTCCGGGCTGCTATTGAGAATTTCCTAATGTAAAAACCCAATACAACTTTGCCCGACCCGGGAATCGAACCCAGGACCCCACGCTCAGCAGTCGCCAGATTTGTTAATTACACATAATTACCTACATGTTGATCTGTATTCGTGCTATATTTAAGGAGGTGAGTATACCACTGATACTAAACACGAATCAATAAAAAAACAAAACCAATTTATTTTTCATGAAAGAGGCAGACAGGAGGCGGCACAGAACCGCGATAGATGGAAGGAATTGAGGGAGGCCTTTGCCCAGCAGTGGGACAGTAAAGGCAAACAAAAAAAAAAAATTTTTTTTTATTTGAGTACCTATTTGTAAACAAACAAATTCCCTCCGTGTGTCGCGTGCGATACAAAAACGATGCGTGCGAAACCACCAAAACAATTTGCAAGTATGTCCACCCTTTGACAATGCGTGCGAAACCACCAAAACAATTTGCAAGTATGTCCACCCTTTGACAATGCCGCCGATGACTTATTTTCACAGTCGTTCGGGATTTATTCTGAAACCCTCGCTATGTTTCTAAGTGAAAATTTGTGTATTAAATATAACATCTGCTCTAGAAATATGGCACGGTTATAGATCAACATCTTGTATATTTAATGTCAAACCGGTACCTACATCCCGTTTAAGATTTAAATCTATATGTATAAAGTTAATAGCTTAGTCATGTTAATTACTAATTCCATAGATGACTAAAATCTAAAGGGAAAAACACGTGCATATCTCTCTTGGAAGACATTGTCCTTCGGTCAAAATATTATTCAGTAGCGTGACGTTGTAGTCATCTCAAGAGTACAAAGCTGTTGATAAGCATTCGATATTTATGGGATGACGTCATTATACCTAGACTTGAGTCAGCCATTTATTCATAAAACTCATATCGACATTCTTTTGTTGTTAGGCAATTTATTTTTAAACAATGTGTAATTCTTCAGCAATCTGGGAACAGAATTGTTTTTTCCACTATTTGCTATTTACCACTTCGCAGTAATGTCTTGCGCCCGTCTGAGGCATTAACCGCATACGTGCGTTAGAAAGTTATGCGGGACTATCACTGAATTCCTCAAGAATTTTACGTTTTGTAGTCATTAAATGTAAGTAGTTATTTAGAAGAAGCCGGTCAATCACACAGGACATGGGCACAAAGCTTCTATTTTTTGTCCCAAGTGTAGATTATGTCGATACATGGTTAATATTATATGCAATATTCGATCAGGTTTCCTGCGACCATGTTTTTGTTATTTAGATAGATAGATAGATCATATATTTGTCAGAATATGGTACAATACAGTTGTTATTAAAAAAAAATTGGATCCAACATATTCTGCCGTTTCCGGCGTACAAATATTTAATTTTTTTAATGGTATTGGAATAATTTTAGAATACAAAAATTTCATTATACTACAATTATCAGATAATTTATAATTGAATAATCGTAGAAAATTAAAATACTTACTTAAAATACAATTTTTGTTACAACATTACAGGGTATATCAATAATTATTTAACAATAACAATTTATAATAATAATTTTAACATAAAATAGAAATTAAAACTGAATGCGAGTCAAATTTGTCATTTAGGAAGTCATTTACAGAATAATAACATTTATTTAACAACAATTTAAGTAATTTAGTTCTAAAGATCCCTATATTCATTGTTTTGAAACATTCAGGCAATTTATTATAAATATGTATTGCCATAGCAAACACGTTCCTAGAGAATAGCTGTATTCTTTGCATTGGTATATACAGTTCATATATTCTTCGACTAGGTCTAGACTTTCTAACACCTAACACGTTTTTCTAACAAAAAGTGGGCGTAGCCTAGCTGTTTGGCCGAATTTGATTGGCCTAAACATAATATCAACGTCTTTTCTTAGATTTAAGAAGAAAATAATGAAAAATGAAATCGGCTCTGCATTATGTCGAATCTAAAAACTCGCGTCGCGGTGTAAGAAATCCCCGGACTTTGTAGAGCCAGCTGAGCATTTGCCTCCCGGGGGCGAGTTGCAGTGGCCAATTTAGAAGTGACACAAGTTGGTCGCTGCAAGAACAATCTAGATAGGTGAGCTTTCATCGACGCAAGTAAAACCAGGTGCGACTGCAGACGGAGCTTCCCACCTTCGATCAACAATAGTACATTGTTAATCTAAGGCTCCCACGCAAAGCATGTCTCACCTGCTTGCATGCCCGCTGTGCTCTGCCTGCTCTCGGGAAGACTAGATGCAGACTACAAATAGGGGCATAGTGTGCCACTCTCTGGTCAAAGTCCATCTAAGCCAAAGCCATTGACACGATAAGAAGGTGAAAGAAAATAGTCAAAATTACATTGATTGCAACAATGTAACGTCAATTGTTTCTATACTTGCCACTAGATACGAACCAGAGGGTCTAAGGTGAATTTTTAATTTGATAAATGGATAGCAACCACCTTGTCCGACACTAAATAAAAGTGCAAACAAAAACAATAACTTTAGACCTACGTCATTGAAACCGGTTAGCGTACCAGCAGCAGCATACAACGTACCTCTGATTCACACTGTTAACTACGTCTAATTGGTATTTACAAGTCACAAGGATAATGCTATCTCACTCACAAGCTGTGCCATAAGTTACTGTTTATGAATCAGTGTTGACAATATGTCATAATTCACTTCCGAGAAATATAAGATTTTTATATGCAGTTTCATCATCCAATATTGTCTGCGGATATAAGAAAATATTTTCTTCTAAATTTATTTACTATTGTCTTAATTTGATCCTCTCCGAAAAAATGGGAAAGAGAAAATAACTCAACTGCACTTAAATGTTCGACACTGGAATCTGATGACCTTTCGTCGGCAGCTGCACATAATTGCAACTTATCTCCATTCTCTCCTGTTTGCGTCAATCGATGCAGCTTTCATTTAGACCGACCGAGCTCTTGTTAGACACAGGTTCCGCATGAAAACTAGGACCTTTGTAACGTCATCGTTGCAAGCATTTTCTAAATATAGCAGCGAGAACACAAAGTAACCTCACCCGGTGACCCAAATAAGTGTCGCGTACAACGCCCTTGTGGGGTGTAAAAAGTCTTTGATAACCGGAAAATAAAACTGCCATTTTGACATCCTGAACAGGAAACGTTCAAACGGAAATATGTTCATCCATCAAATAAAGTTGAAGAAAGAGCTGCCAAGTGGATCGCATGCTGTAGTAGTGGGTTACCAAGTTGACATTTTGTTACGCGTTCTTGCAATTTCAAAACTTGCATATTTAGCTAAAACAATAGAATTTTAAGGGCTGTTAAAACATGTGACCTTTACAATCATTAATAACTTAATAGCTGGTAGGTTAAATAAAGTAATTGAGCCAATTAAAAAGCCGACGACGACAAACATCTAGATTGGAGTCTCCAGAGAATTTTTATAAAATAAAGAAAACGGTTCGGCCAGATACGTCATTATCTTCATTATAACCAGTTTTAAATGTAAAAATAACTACCTGATTCAATAATAACCTGCAAGCAAATACATAAAACTGGTCAAAAAACAGATTTTTATACGAAATCCGAAGTTGTATAACACTCGAAGAAAGTGATCGTTTTCGTTCATACTTTAAATAAGAATGCTATCCTACGACATCAAACATGTTTAATGCAAATAAATTATTATTTTTATTATATTTGAAAGTATGAATAGTTGTCTGCTCTACTAAGATATATTTACTTCAACTAACTCTATAGCTTTTATAGTTTACTAATTTTTTGCTGTGTCGAATCCACGGCCGAAGTAACACCCAACCCGAGATTAAAGACATTCAATTACTACCAAAGGAAATTCATGTCTAAAAAACTCATTCGGCATTAGCTGTACTGCTAATTTTGGCAGACAAAGCAGCAACCAATCAATAGTGAGCGCTGTTTGTTAGAGCACGAAGATTAACTTTTACGTCACTGCCTAGCTTATTATTATCGGTCCTAACAGGCTTTACGTAAGTGCTCTACGTGAACTCTAAATGTTTTGGGACGCTGATGATGATGATGGTTCCGAACTAAAGACGCATCACTTGAAGCCACGTCTGGCACTGAAGAAATTACCACACTAGTTAGTATTCATCAGCCCTCATAACAAAAATGTAAATTACATAAAACATAAACCTAAATAAAAGTGTACACACATCTGCTTGCGCTGGTGATGTTGACAAGGAAACTTGACTTGGACTTGACTTGACTTTGTCCACGAAGTTGTTTTTTTTTTTTTCATTAGTACTCACCTTTGCACTGTCCTGGATAGGAAGAGCGGTTCCATTGTAATAGCAGTTAGTTGCCTTTGCCTTGTCTTTGGCACACACACCATACCAGACACAGTGGCCTTCTGCCGATGCTGAAGGTACCTGAAGCAAAAGTTTGTTAATTAGTATCACGTTGAAAATGTTGAAATAAAAAGTTTTTGTTAGTAATTTAATGATAACGTGATCTTGGAACTGGTTTTTATATTTTTAGGAGTTGTATAACAAGAACATGCATGTATTGCATACTTTTTAGGCAACGTTTAACGTATACAATTTTTAAGTTTTGAAATTGTGCAACCAATTTGTGTATTGAAATAACAAACTGTTTTTGATTTTTTTAAAGACAAAGGTTTAGTGTTTTTATGTATCACATAGCAGGGTATGGATGAAAAGGCAGTAAATGATGATATGACAGCTGATATACTAAAATGGAAGAAGAAGACGTATTGTGCCGACCCCAAGTAATTTGGAACCAAGGCAAGAAGATGATGACAGAGCAGAGTATGTTTAGACTTTCTCTAGTCTGAGAACGGAACGGAAGTATGAAATATATTGTTGGAACACTCTCACGTTCTAGGTTGTGCAAGCCAGGCGTAGCATGGCCGCTGTAGGCAAGCGTTTTGTCTACGAAAGAATAGAAAAAAATACTGACAAAGTTCTACACAATGTAGTTTTGTCTATTCTTGCGTAGACAAATCTCTTGCTTACAATAGTCATGCTACGCCTGCTGTATTGACAACTAGTTGTGCATAGTATACACGGCTACACATCATGCTATACATTTTTTCTTAGGTTTTCGCGATCACTACACATTATAATAATAAAACATAGTTTAACCGGATTATATCGCGTATATTATTTATATTGGTTTTCCTGACGTTTCGAAAGCTTTCAAACGCTGCAAATTCTATGTTTCCAATGTCCATTATTTGCCCTTGGACATAAGTTGTATGGCTATGGATCTTATATCAAATTTCTATCTCTAGGAGGATAAGTCGTGGATAGATATGATATTAATTTTGGCCGTAAATCATACCACGTAGCGATAGGACAAGCTATGTAAGCTATGCACAGTATGTAAGGCAACAAAGATCGCGTGCTTCGCAAATTGAATGAACGGAAACATCGACCTAATCAATTATTTAAAGTAATGTTGGAAAACACGCGAACTTTGCTTAGGTTAGGTACCTACTACACATTTATAATGCAAAAAAAATCTAGACAATTATCTCCTTCGTACGCCAAACCACCTTTTAAAGACGAAGTCCATTGTTTAACAATTGTGTTATTTTAATTGGCAGTTGAGCTCTTGCATGAAAAGTATATTTTAAGCTTTACTTTTTTGTATTATTTGTAACAAAGAAACACTCATAAATTGTTATTATTTTACACAAATGACTCGCATGACTTAGTTTACATTTTCACTTCTTACTACACGCTACGTAACTCCAGATTTTATCAGATTCGTCTACCCTTGTGTAGTCCCTTGTTCAATTTTTTTTCTATCAAATAGTATTCCGTCGTTTATACTGTGTGCATAATTCCCATCTTATCAATAAATTAAATAAAAACATCGTGAATCATCTATTGCCTGTCATCCGATGCCTGTGTTATTGTAATCATGGAAGATAGTATATAGGATGGACAAAGATCATCATAGTACAAACGGCTACTACATGTATTAGCAGCGGCGGCGATAAGACTATCCATCGATAATTATTGGTCTATTAACTTTGACATATCGTCACTGCGCGTGCGTTTCGCGTAAGAGCAACTTGTAAAGACCGTGTAACAGCAAAACGCGCAAAATTCAAATATCGTGCTAGCCGATTCTAAACGCCTATTGGCTTATACTAGACTAAAAAAATCGTAAAATCATCAAAAAGCAAATACGCGGTCTTTACAAGTTGCTCTTACGCGGATTCGCACGCGCAGTGACGATAGGACATTTTAACTAAACAATTATTTAATATTAAATGGATGGATTATTATTAGTATGTAGGGATACGTCAAGGAGGACATAATTTATTTACTTATTCAAAAAATTACAACTCTGATGACTTATTGACTAATACATGAATCATCTAACGTTGTTAATACAAACATTGGGAGCCGCTGCCGTCAAACTAGGCGAGATATCTGTATCTCATCGAACAGCGCCAATCCCCAGGAATATAGTGACATGTCCACGCGGGCAAAAGCACGACCCGGTGAACTAGATCTAAAATAACAATGATGTTCCTTATAGTAGTCCCTAGTCTTAGATTTAATTAGTAGAAACGCCCACACGAAGTAAATTTGCCATTACATGATGGTGTTACCAACAGTGCACTCGTAAAGGAATGAAGCTATGGAACTCCTCGCTATAAAGCAACTTATAAATAACGTTCTGGAACCGCGTCACGCATGATAAACAAACATAATGCTAATGTTGATGATATAATACTTATACACTTCGTGGTGAGTTTGTAACAAGATTTGTACTGTATGAACAAAAATTAAGCTAAATTACTATTTTTATCAAGCTTATATTAGAAGATATTTTTAGTAAACTGTGGGATCAGATCAGTTGAACGGGAGGCGATATCAAATAGAGAACTATTGCGATCAGCTTCTCTATGCCAGGTTTGAAAGAAAATTAGCAATCTATTTTTTAAACAAAAAACTGAAAGCTTATTTGAAAAACAGAAACAACTTTGTTTTAGATTATTGTCTTTCTTATATGTCCCTTAATTTCATTTATAATATTTGGTAAATAATAGAGGTTGTTTACTCTAAAGCATGTGTAAATTTATGGAGTTAGCTCAATGATACTCAAAATACCATTTAATTAATTTATTAATGGACCAAAGGTTAAGAATAAAAAAGTGCGAGGGAGCACACGCGGAGACCGCTTATTAGGTACTAACGACTCGTCCGATGAATTTAAGTAAAACTGCTAATTCCGCAATCTGTACAGTGTCACCGTACATGCTCCCGGGCCAAAAAGATACAAAAAGATAAAAAGAGATTATACATCTTCTAAAATAAAGCTACATTTTTTAGTAACAGGAGATGTAGCTTTATTTCGTTTAATACTAGTGCATGCACTGACATCCACTTCACTAGGCTGACGGTCAGCCGTACTCTGCTTTCGCGAAAACACTACACTGTTTGTCGCAGTTTGAGGCTGCGGTAGTTCTCCTGACGAAGCTGTTCGTCTCCTCCTCCACAGAAAGTATGTAGCCACTACAAGGCCCACACCTAGCAAGCCGTAACAAAGTGCATATTGATGAATGTCATGCGTAGATAAAGTGTCATCTGGTGGAATAGAATTGGCGGATTTCAATTGCTCTATTTGTTTTCCCAGATTAACTAATGTACTGTTCAATGGGTCGACAGATTGTGTAGATGTGTAGTGAGATAACGATATATTCACAATGTGATTTATCTCTGCTATCTGTGTGGTAAAGATCTCTGAGCTGGATTTAATTGTATTCGCCGATTGAGCGTGTGAAAATAAAGTAAAATCTTTGCTTTTTATGACGCATTTTGGTTCCAGGTCAATTATACCAGATCCTGATAGTTGTTTGGTAGTAACTTGATCTTGACAAATTATCCTGACTGCATACGTATTACAGCAAAAATAAAAGTACCGAGATGGACCATTTAGTTCTAGCCACATATCTTGGCACGGAGATCTAGTTACAATGCATTGTTTTAATCGGCTGTCAAGCTTGCAAAACTTTTCATCTATAGATAAATGATTAATTGGTTTATTGATGTGACACAGATAAGAGTGTTCACTATGCAGGCATAACTGAAGCTCCAAAAACGACATGATGAAGAAAGAGTCCTTTCTTAAGTTGATAGCAATGAATTCAGATATTGGTAGGACGCTGATCCTATCATCCTGGACTTGTCGAGGAACTGGCAAGATCTTGTAGATTTTGTAGTTATCTCTGCTGGTCAAAGGAAAAGTAATCTCAAATATGAAGTATTCTTCCATCATTCTTGCTTTAACTTTAAGCATACTATAAATATGTTTTAAATCGGATTGTATGTTGTCCACGGGTAAAGTTAAATCTTTTGCTAACTGTCCCGAGATGAACTGTAGCTCATGTTGTAGCTGCTCTGGAGTCAACAGGTGAGTGTTAAACTTCCCATGATAAATATCCGTGATAGTGTCCAGCAGGGTGTCTTGAATTCTTTTAAGGTTCTGAATTAAGTTAATAGCTGTAAGTGCTGATAAGGTAAAATCTTGCGTTTTGGCCAAACTTTCAACTTCTTGTTTTATTGTAATAACAGCATTATCTAACTGATTTAAGTGTTTGTTTATTGTTTTATGTTGAAATTGAATAGTTTGCTCGGTACGTTTTAAAACGTTATATTCAGCCTCGACGACTGAGGTCTGATTTCTTATAAGATTAGTAAGATGCCGCTCATTTTGTTTTATAAGTTGGATGTCCTTTTTGTATTGTTCCGCGAATCGTTCATCTAATACGCCAAAAAGGCTGTTCGCTACGTAACCTATACCATTAATAAGTCCGCGACGCTGTCTGCTACGAGCGCCAAAATGTTGATTCAGCATAAGTTGGTTATAGTGCTGCAATTCTTTGTAGTCGTGATTTAATTGATGTGTAATCATACTACAATGACCTTTATCGCTTATGGATGAGCAGAGTTTATCCAAATAATTTAAAAACTTAGTTGCAGCAGTATTTCCCTCCCAATAGGGCTCCATGTCATAGTAAACGATCAAATTCCATTTATCTCGAATTACTTGCATGTTGTCTATCGACTCAAAATATAAAGAATTGTTGCTAGGTGGAACTGATATGTTAAACGCTGCTCGAGATAATGTTATCAAAGAAGCAAATAAGATTATTGATATTCCTACCGAGACAAAATTAAATCTGGCTGTGCTGGTTTTCTTCTTAGATTCAGGCTTTTTCTTGCTATTATTTAGCACAGAATTAACTTTGCTTGAGGTGAAATTGGCCTTTGTATTTTGATTAGTTGTGTAGCTGATTCGTTCATTCTCCAATCTTTCATGAAACATAAAATTATTTAATGACTGTGGTCCTTGCCACCACAGGGCTTGATTTCTCAACTGAGAGGCTAAAATTCCTCTGCTGGCTGCGTCTGCTGCGTTGTCTTCCAACTTGACATATCGCCAGCATCTTGGCTTCATTATTTTAATTTTGCTTTTAGCTCTATTCGAAACGAAGGGTTTCCATCGGCTAGGTTTACCTTGCAACCACCCACGAACAACCGTTGAGTCCGTACACCCATATATCCGAATATCAAGCTCGCTTAAATAGTTAATTATTTTATTCAGTAACTTAGCTAATAGATATGCCCCACTTAACTCTAATCTGGGCAAAGATATGCTTTTGGAAACATGTACTAATCTTGGTTTATAAACAATCAGTACCACAGATGACTCATTTGTTTTGCTTCGTATTTGGTAAAAGGATTTTTCTAATATTTTAGCTGCCTCAGGGAAATTAAGTCGTTCATCTGAGGCCAGGCGCTTCAGAATCATCATGGCTAAGACTGGCGCTGATTTTGTGCCATAAGTGACAATTGTAAGAGAATATGTTTGAAGAGGTTGATCCAGTACATATCTCCACATTATTTGCTGATATTGTTGGTCTGTTTCACTCAATAATATTTGACGATACATTTTTTTGATACCAGAAGTGATAGCAAACCGATACTGATGCCTTTTAGATATAAATCCTTGTAGATCCTGCTGTATATTATGTCCTTTTAGGTCAGTCATATTGTATTCACTGGACGTCCTTGCTGACGCATTAAACACGACGCGTAACTTCGTAGTTGCAGATTCCGTGCGGGGCACGGACTGATGCGGCAAGAAACATGATAGTATTAGCTTATTGTTTATATAATTACTCGGCACCATACGACCTAAGGCTATGTTCTCACTTATAAATGCTTCATTATATTGATCTGCTAAATTAGTTTGCTTGCTATATTTACGTTCCAAATTTTGAAACTGTACTGTAGCCATTTCTTCAGATGATCCCAACTTTTCATGAATGTCAGGTTTCGATGGCAACTTAACTTCATACCGCCCATCTTCACGACTTTTTGTGGTTGATAAATAGGAGTCAAGACATTTCTGGTCTTCCACCAATATGTTTGACTCTTCGTTAATGTCCTCAATTTCTCGGAATTGCTGAATATCCTCGAAGTAGCTCAGGACAACGTTACATTGTAATGAGGACACTTGACCACCTCCGTATATGATCCACCCTAGCTGAGTTTCTTGTAAAACTGGCTTTGATGAGTTTTCGCCCTTGAGCAATCCTCCTAATAATATTGAACCATTAACTTGCGCGCTAAGCAACAAGTCCACTGGCCCGCTAATGTTAAAGTATGGATCAGCTAATTTTAAAGTTTCTATGTATGACCAATCCGATGTGTCGAACGATTTATATGGCATATCTTTCAGTAAATTGTTCATGATAAGTACATCGGTGGCAAACGTTACATCATTATACGTCGACTTGCAAGTTATTGTGATCATGCCCTTACAGTTGTTTTCGACTTCCCCTACGCCGAATATCATGCCGTTAAACTTTGATCTTGGTAATCCTAATTTTTGTGCAGCACTCTCTCTGATCAGGGAAACTTGAGATCCTGGATCTATGAGGGCTCTTAAAACGTGACAGGATCCATCACTTGCTAAAACTTTAACTAATGCTGTTGCCAGCAATACTTCACTCGTACCAGGATCGTTTTGAGAGACATGTGCTGTTATAGGCACGTGTTCTGCTTGATTTAGGTCGGTCGTTAACGTTGTTATTATAGCTGCATTACTTGTTTGCGATATATTTTTTGAGCATGCGTCATGTAAAACCGAGTGGTGATTTCCTGCGCATTTGCGACATCGCCTAACGGAAATGCACTGCTGACCATTATGATCGAACAAACAATTTGTGCATAATTTTAATTTTAAAACAGTGTCTAATTTTGCTTGATTAGGCAACTCTAAAAAATTAACGCAATTAAATAATGAATGTTGTTGACCGCAAAGCTGACACTTAATTGACGACACGTGTAAGGCTTTTGATTCTAATTGAGGCTTGTAATTTTTGGCGAAGTTAGGATTGTATCGCCTTATCTTTTGAGTTTCAGATTGATAATGATTGCTGGATGTATAACTGTTAGATTTCGGTGCTGCTTGATCTATCTTCCTGCGAGAAGTTTCTAGGCTGGTGAACTTACTCTCCAAGTAATCCAAAAATTCTTGCAAAACCGGTAGCTCTCTCGAATTCTTCAAGGAATCGATGTAATCTCCGTAGGTATCGCTATCCAGCTTCTGTGTTAATAAGTGCACGAGAAGCGGATCCCAAGTGCTGATATCAACCCCTAAATTCCGAACGGCATGTAAGCTTTCCAGGGCGACGTCATGCAACTTTTTAATATGACCCAGTGATTGCTGCTGTGAACTGGGTAAACCTAGGAGAGTATTCATGATAGTAGAAAAAATTAGCTTTTTGTTGTTATACCTATGATTTAGGATTTCCCAACACGTACTGTAGTTATCAGAACTGATGGGAAGATGCTGTATAAGTCTTTCCGCCTCGCCCCTTACTTTGCCCTTCAAAAATTGAATTTTTTGCGCGTGGGACAAGGAAGGGTTGTTATGGATCGTTTCGGTAAAGAGATCCTTAAACGATGTCCATTGCTGATAATTGCCTGAAAATACTGGTATATCAATTTTCGGCGTAGAATGCTCTCTATGTGATACACTCCAAAGCTTTTTGTTGATAGTTTTCTTCAGATGAAAATATGATTGCTCATGCTTGCTATAAATTGCTTCATATTCTTCATCTTCTCCACCGATCTCGCAATCGATTTCACAGTGAAGGGAATCGATTTGTGACCAGCGCGCTTGTAACGTTTTTAATGCGTCCTCCATTTCCCATTTTTCGGACATGGAGTCCAGATCGATAAAACCGGCTGATCTTTTAAATGCTCTAAAATTTGCTGCTTGTTTACGAATCATATCGTCTGTTTTGCTTGTCGAGCCTCGTGACTCCATGACACGATGACTGCTTTGCTTAGATTGCTGCTCATAACCTGATAGCCCTGCTTCTTCGGTATCTGGTTGAGTACTCCTAACGGCCTTTAATGGCGTCTGCTTGCTAGATAATTGAAGGCGTTGCTCGTTGATTAAAGTCTTGGCGGCTGTATAGACCTTGCTCAATTCTTCATGCTCAGAATTGACAAAATACATATGATCTCTGACCCCAAACTCACAAATAGATAAATGATTGTTTTGAAAATCCGACCAATACTTTTCCAACAACTCTAATCGCCTTTTAAAATAGTCGTCCGATTTCCTATCGGCGCTATCCTTTTTAAGATTAATCGGTATTTTCTTGATAAGTTCGATCAGTTCGAGTTGCTGATAGTAAAGATCCTCCATTACGCTGCTTGCTAGTTTATAAAAGGAAAGATCTTACTTGTATGCTCTCGACTGACTCTGCTTTGCTGTTTTCGAACTCCGTCTTCCGAAGCTCTGCTGATACTGGACACTGACGTCCTGCTGCTGTAGATGCTGCTGCTGCTAATACCGATGAGCTGCTGCTCAGGATGCTAATTTCCTCGTGCTTGAGGCGCTGATTTCCCACTGCTGACACCCCAATGCTCGGGATGCCCTTTAACTCGCTAGTGGAAACTAGGTTCTGGAACTCCACCCTTTGCTGCTAGGGTATGGTGTCCAAAACGATATGCTAAAGTTCTGCTGCTAAAAACTATGTTCAAAGTTCACACGTAACACTGTAAACCAATGTGCTGATTGCTGCACGAGTTCACTCACAAGTTAGTCAATACACGTCACTCCACGGAGAAAAACGAATACTTAAACTCGCGAGGACCCGCACGATAGCTCGAAGGACCATGTAAATTTATGGAGTTAGCTCAATGATACTCAAAATACCATTTAATTAATTTATTAATGGACCAAAGGTTAAGAATAAAAAAGTGCGAGGGAGCACACGCGGAGACCGCTTATTAGGTACTAACGACTCGTCCGATGAATTTAAGTAAAACTGCTAATTCCGCAATCTGTACAGTGTCACCGTACAGCATGTTTAAAGGAGTTATTTTACAATTTTATTCTATGAAAACTTCAAGAAAACTTGTTTTGGGCACAATAGTGTTTTTGAATATACGATCAAGATTAACATAGATTTTTTTTCACTCCTACAAACTGGATACATACAGCAGTTAAAATGTTTTTAAAAGAAGCCTATTTGGGGTATTTGGCTGTTGTCAGCGTCTTAACGAAATAACTAAAGCACTCATCTGAATATAGTATAGTAACGCATTGAGAGAAACTCTTAATAAACATATCCTGCCGATTGATTGGCGAAACATGACATTCTGTATTCTGTAGACACGCATGACGCAAAGGAGCAAACATCGATAAATTGTACATCAATATATTTGAAATTCAATTGAATAGAACGGATGTCGATGACGTTAGAATATCATTCAAAGAACAGCCATGTGGGACACGGGAATATTAAGAGCGGGCCCGTTACAGTGATATTGACAATATTAATGATACTGAAATCAATTAAATGAGAAACGAGCTGTTTACAGAATTGATTGAGAACAGACTAAGGCCAGAATACAGAACAGAAACACAGTACAAACACAAATACAGAACACAGAAAAACACACACACAAAAACACAAAACAATACAGTACAGGTACAGAATATTTCTCGAGCGCTAATCACTGATTAAAACTAGTTTTGAGTTGGGATTTAATTTTAGAACATTCTTCAACCATAGATTCATTGATCACAGTTCAGCTGAGTTTAGCTTTATTTTATACTAGCAAGTAGGCTATGCCCGCGCCATCTCCCGCGTGGATGTCGTTTATCGCGCATCCCTCGGGAACTGTTCATCTTCCCGGGATGAATAAGTAGCATATAGGTTAATCCGAGTTATGTTCTACCTGTATGCCAAATTTAATTACAATCCATACAGTAGTGTTTGCGTTAAAGAGTAACAAACATCCATAAATCCTCACAAATGTTCACGTTTATAACATTAAGTAGGACTGTCACCTGTTTCTGTATTTGAGCAGAGATTTGATCTGTAATCAGTCAAGGGTGGTCGACGCCACGCTTGAGTACAGATTTCTTACCTATTTCAGGTTATATTCGTGTGCTATGTTGTTGAATTGAAGTTTATAATTACCGTATTGGAATTAGACGGATACTTAAGTAACGATTCTATCCTTAAGTAGTGATCGGTTGATTGTAGATCAAACTTTATTTGAGAAACGTTCTGTAATACGGACCTTAGATTTAAATAGATAATTGAAGGAACATGTCGAATAAGGTTGAAATTACCAGAAGTAACGACTATCAGGTAGCGAAAGACTTGTTTGTAATTGATTAGATGGAAGCGATATTGGAGAACATAATTAGAGTTAGGATGGAACAAGGTTGTTGTTACTATGCAATAAATAAAATATCGTTATTATTAATTAAAGTTGCTTATTCTGTGAGTCTGTTTGTTCACTGACTTCTAATCTAAAGTACTTACTGGATTTTGATATTTTTAACCGACGAAAAAAAAGGAGGAGGTTCTCAACTCGACGCGTATCTTTTTTATTTTTTTATGTATGACCACGCATAACTTTTTACAGAGTGGTCTGATTTTAATGATTCTTTTTTTAAAAGATAGGGTATATCTCGAAGTTGGTCCCATTTAAATTTCAAAATCAAAATCCACCCCTAAGGGTAGGAAAACAATGGATGAGTGCTTGTTCACCCACTGAATTCTTACCTGTTAACCGATTCTGTTGAAACTTGGCACACATAAACATACTTCAACATAATGGAGACCTGGAGATAGATATTAGCCACAATAAAAAATTAAAATTAAACTTTTTAACAAAAAATTGAACCGACGAAAACAGAAACTGAAAAGCGAAAAATAACTAATTATGAGTCGGCGCCAAACAAACAATCAACGAAGATCATTAAATTACTTTAAATAAATAATAAAAACAACGTAACATCAAATACAACGTGAAATTTTCAACGATAAACAATAACTTTCCAAAAATGCGTTCTCCGCTCGGCCACTTGCAACTTGCACGCACTTTGCTTGTTAAAAGTTTGTTTGGCGCCGACTCATAACTAGTTATTTTTCACTTTTCAGTTTCTGTTTTCGTCGCTTAAATTTTTTGTTAAAAAGTTTTATTGATACTGTTCATATTTATTAAATTAGAAAGTTTCTTGAGAACGATACCAAAGATGCTTCAAAAATGTATTTCTGGACAATTTAAATACAAAACCAAATTAAAGTATAAATATAACTCGGCCATTAGAACGATGTCATCGACAAAATGGAAATGGGAGATGTTCTCGCCGTTAACGTTGATACCCTGTACCCCTGTTGATACCTTAAAAGTAGCTTGGTATGATATTATACGGTTTATATACTCAATATATTTATTGCATTCACAATGTATTACTTAGGTGCTAGACTTAAAACTATGAGATCATTGTGGACCCTGTCGGGCACGGCCCGCACTACAATGAAAATATGTAGGAGAGGAAGCTGACTTTTAAATAAAATATTGTTTGTTTTATATTTAACAAGTATATTTTTGTAATAATTTATCATCTAAATATTCATTATATTGTAATAGCATTTTTTTTTTAAATAGTTTTTTTTAGTTAATATACCTTTTTAGGGTTCCGAAGTCCTACAAGGAACCCTTATAGTTTCGTCATGTCCGTCCGTCTGTCCGTCTGTCCTAATCCTTTACAGCTTAATAACTTCTACAGTTATAAACATAAGTAAATGAAATTTTGTAAAAAAATAGTCTACATATAGATCTCAATTTTAAAAGAATAAAAAAATCGTTTTTACGTATTTTAGGGGTGGCGTCCATACATGTGAAATGGGGATGAAAATTTTTTTCGCTGCACCGCCTCGTGTGGATCGCGTGTATCATTGAATAGGTCTACTAAAATTAAGGTAATGTTTCATACACCACTTTTTTATCAGGTGTACCATCTGCGAAATATAGCCCGCCAAAGTGGCTTGCAATGTGTGTCCCCCTGCCATTTCTAAACTATGCAACGTAGAAAGTTATAATCTTCCACATTGATAGACCTTTGTGAAAACTCTCTTTTAAAATTATTTCGAGTATAATGTGATTATAATTTTTTGAGTTATAGAGAGAAAACTGAAAAATACTTAAAACGTCCTAGTTCAAAGGTCATTGACCTTAGAGAAAAATGATCATAGCAAATAATGCTCCTTTAGCTACTTTCTATTTGAAAAAATCACAAAAAGTAACTTTGACATGACACACTTCTAAAATTTGGCTTCCTGAATTTATCGCTAGATGGCGCTACTAACAACACGCTCTGAGTCGCGAATGCTGCCGATTATTGCAACAACTAAAATAGCCATGATTAATATTCGATTTGATTCGTTTGTAATTACACCTACTTAAGGAACCCTATAATACTGAGCATGGCCCGACATGCTCTTGGCCGGTTTTTTTATATGCGATGAGGAAACCTTCAAAAGGCTGCCGGCCTCATGGAGGACAGCGTGTGTGGGTCGGGTGTGTGCGATTTTTACCCACTAAAACCCCCCCGGTAGCCATCTTCAACACAATATCCATATAACACGATTCCCACTGGATTCCCTTTAGGAATTGCTTAATTACAAATCAATGACATTTCTATGCGAAATTAAATTGTTTTTTATTTTACTAACGTGCGATCTTAGCTATTTTAGGATTTTCAGGTAAAATCCCTCTCCTTCCTCCCTAGGTTACCTTCTAAAAATATTCACCCTTCGCCACTAATACCTACCTACATAAGGAACAAAAACATTTCCTCGTTTCGAATTTGTCAAATAATTTATTTATAGATAAAAACATACCTACTACAAAAAAGTGGTCAGCAATTTCAACTTCAAGATTTTAGGTCGCCACCATGCATATAACATTGACTTCAGAATACGAAATCCAGTATACCTATTAATATTTAAGATATACATAGATGACTTTAGTATTGATAAACAAATTTTGACCCGATATCATGTTTTTTTCCTCAACCAACATAACGGTGGAATAAAAAGAAACATTGAATTATTCACGTGCGTTTCGTTTATCTAATGAATATCTCAACAATAATATTTAAAATAGGCAAAATATTATTTGTTGAATGAATAAATAAAAACCGGCCAAGAGCATGTCGGGCCATGCTCAGTATTATAGGGTTCCTTAAGTAGGTGTAATTACAAACGAATCAAATCGAATATTAATCATGGCTATTTTAGTTTTTGCAACAATCGGCAGCATTCGCGACTCAGAGCGTGTCAGGCGCTACTAACAGTAGCGCCATCTAGCGATAAATTCAAGAAGCCAAATTTAAGAAGAGTGTAATTTCAAAGTTACTTTTTGTGATTTTTTCAAATAGAAAGTAGCTAAAGGAGCATTATTCGCTATGATCATTTTTCTCTAAGGTCAATGACCTTTGAACTAGGACGTTTTAAGTATTTTTCTGTTTTCTCTCTATAACTCAAAAAATTATAATCACATTATACTCGAAATAATTTTAAAAGATAGTTTTCACAAAGGTCTATCAATGTGGAAGATTATAAGTTTCTACATTGCATAGTTTAGAAATGGCAGGGGGGGGGACACATTGCAAGCCACTTTGGCGGGCTATATTTCGCAGATGGTACACCTGATAAAAAAGTGGTGTATCAAACATTACCTTCATTTTAGTAGACCTATTCAATGATATCCCACACGAGAGGGAGCAGCGAAAATATTTTTTTTTTCCCCATTTCACATGTATGGACGCCACCCCTAAAATAAGGAAAAACTATTTTTTTATTCTTTTAAAATTGAGATCTATATATAGACTATTTTTTAACAAAATTTCATTTACTTATGTTTATAACTGTAGAAGTTGTTAAGCTGTAAACGATTAGGACAGACGGACAGACGGACGGACATGACGAAACTATAAGGGTTCCTTGTAGGACTTCGGAACCCTAAAAAGACTACAATATTTCAGATCAAATCAATGGAATTGAATAATATTCAATCAACAAGAAACAATTTTACCGTTGCCAATGTTCGCTGTTCCACCAGTGCTATTCTGTAAGATCTTGCTAACAAAGTCACTTCTGAATCCGCAGTGAAAAGTAGTAAAAACAATACGAAAATAACTTTTAACTGCGGATTCAGAAGTGAGCTCGACAGTGAGTTTCTACAGAATCACCACGCAGTTCTCGCCGACAACAAGAGGGATGAAAAAGAACGATCATACATGTAAACGTCGGCATCGCCCGGCGCGACGCCAAGTTGATGAAAGAAAGAAAGAAAGAAACATGTTTTTTTCTAAGTTTTGCCGTCTTCAGCACAACAATAAAGTCTCTCTTCAATTAAACCAGAATACAAATAAACTCGGGTTCTTTGACCTGTTAGTGCTACCGTCAATAAGGATTGCTGTCAAAATCGAGCTCATTCAACTTTCAAGTAAAGTAAGTAAGTAATTAAAAGGTACAAGCCATTCCCTAAAACCTTTTTACAGAGGGTTCAAAGACCTCACCTCTGTAATTTGTTGAATGTTTACGCCCACGATTACGTTTAGACTGTGCTTAGATAATTTTATTATGATTACACAAAGGAGCTAGGTGTTCATTTACCTTCGGACTGTTAATCTTTTACATTTCATTGAAACGTCTCGTTCGTCTACAACAATGATATTTAAAAGTACAGATGTTACTCACTGACTTAGTAAGTCAGTGATGTTACTATCGCTCGCAATCTGAAGACTCGAAAACGACCTCACATCTAGGACGTTTTTTAGGGTTCCGAAGTCCTACAAGGAACCCTTATAGTTTCGTCATGTCCGTCCGTCTGTCCGTCTGTCCTAATCCTTTACAGCTTAATAACTTCTACAGTTATAAACATAAGTAAATGAAATTTTGTAAAAAAATAGTCTACATATAGATCTCAATTTTAAAAGAATAAAAAAATCGTTTTTACGTATTTTAGGGGTGGCGTCCATACATGTGAAATGGGGATGAAAATTTTTTTCGCTGCACCGCCTCGTGTGGGGTATCATTGAATAGGTCTACTAAAATGAAGGTAATGTTTCATACACCACTTTTTTATCAGGTGTACCATCTGCGAAATATAGCCCGCCAAAGTGGCTTGCAATGTGTCCCCCCCCCCTGCCATTTCTAAACTATCCAACGTAGAAACTTATAATCTTCCACATTGATAGACCTTTGTGAAAACTCTCTTTTAAAATGATTTCGAGTATAATGTGATTATAATTTTTTGAGTTATAGAGAGAAAACTGAAAAATACTTAAAACGTCCTAGTTCAAAGGTCATTGACCTTAGAGAAAAATGGTCATAGCAAATAATGCTCTTTTAGCTACTTTCTATTTGAAAAAATCACAAAAAGAAACTTTGCATGAAACACTTCTTAAATTTGGCTTCTTGAATTTATCGCTAGATGGCGCTACTAACAACACGCTCTGAGTCGCGAATGCTGCCGATTATTGCAAAAACTAAAATAGCCATGATTAATATTCGATTTGATTCGTTTGTAATTACACCTACTTTAGGAACCCTATAATACTGAGCATGGCCCGACATGCTCTTGGCCGGTTTTTAAAATATTTATTTTGTTCATGCTTTATAAACATAAGCAAAGCTTTATTAGATTCAGCATATGTGATGAATTTAAGTTTATTTTTTGTAGCTTTTTAGGGTTCCGTACCCGAAGGGTGACAAACGGGACCCTATTACTCTCGCTACGCTGTCCGTCCGTCTGTCTGTCACAGGGCTGTATCTTTTGAACGGTAATAGGTAACTGGTTGAAATTTTCTCAGAAATTGTGTTGCTATGAGGTGTATCACAACAAATACTAAAAACAAAAAAAAGTCTAAAATCAAAGACTATAACATAACTGGCGATATGTGGGTGTACTATACACCTCCACCTACCCCTTCGGGGAAATACAGGCGTTATGTTATGTTAAAATTTTCAAAGATATGTGTTACTATGAGGAGTATCACGACAAATACAAAAAAACCAAAAAAAAGTCTAAAACCAAAGGGGGTCCCCATACAAGAAACCAAGAAAAACATGCATTTTTTTCAACCTTTTTGTTATCGTTTTGTTTTTGGTAGTTCTATCTTCAAAACGGTATAATATACCAGCTTCAAACTTAGTCAGATTATAGTGGATACTATGTAGTTTAGCAACAAATACTAAAAATAAGACAGACATAGACATATGTGGTGGTAACTGCGTAAGAAAGACATGCAAAAATTCATATTTCGCGCACTGTACGTTGATGTCTTTTGATAAACTCTCGTAAATTAAACCAGTTTTTATGGGGTATCAGGTCGTTGAGAGACACGGAACCCTTACTGCGCGAGTCCGACTCGCACTTGGCCGGTTTTTTCCGTTTGTTTTGTTAGGCTATGACATATCTTTATTTTAAATATCATTTCTACAAGCGTTAAATAGATTTTTCATAATTAATTTCAGGAAAGGATCACACGATGTCTGCAGCATTCATTTCTTTTTTTTTTAGATTTTGTTACAGTTTTGTTTGTTTTTTTGTTTTTTTTGTTTGTTTTTTTTGTTTGATTTAATTACTAACATCATCTGAACCAAGACTTGAAAAAAAGAAAAACCTAAAACTACCTGGACACATGAAACGAGAACACGGTACGATAACATCTTCGCTAATGTGTTCAAGGTAACACAAGGGAATGAAGCAATAAAAAATACGTCGATAGCAAAAACCAGTTAACAAATTATGAAGTTAATTACTTTAAATAGTAACACTGATACTATAGGCATCTGGCTGGACAAACATTCCTACTCGCAAGAGAATGGTTACAATGAACTAGGTATGTATCTTCACGAGCTTTAGATCCCATGTATCAAAATAATACAAATATTTGAAACCCTGGAAATAGATACAAGTCCCTTAGTAACTAAGCTTGACCAATAGCACTTTACCTCAACATTAAATAGAGTTTAATGTTGCATGTCACCATAATGATTAATTTTCTAAGCAAAAAAAATTGTTTGCCCCTATTTTTGGAAATAGGATAAGTTTGAGAACAGTTTCACGCATTATCTCTATATGAGCACCCGATACAGATCATACCTTTTATGAACAAAACACGGATCGATGCTGATGTTTCCAGCCTAGTGAACCCCGTACAAAGTACTAAGTACACACCTCATCTCTCTCGGAGGTATATCGATGGTTTTGAACCATACAGACAGAAATAGTGTTGTATAGATACAAGGCGTCTGGGAATTATGACCAGCTTCCCAAACACTGACTTACTGTGTATGTACATAATGACACCGATACCGTCTTGAATCGTTGACAAATTAGACTCTCAGGTTTATAATGGCTTCTGGGCGATTGATACTTATTACTTAATTAAGAACATAAGAATCAATTCGTCTAAGTAATCCCTTTTTGATTGGTTATAAAAGCAAGATTTTACTTTATCTAGATTTCAAACTTGTATACCAATTAACAAACCCTTTAAAGTGAAATATCAAACTAGGGAACCTAACAATAAATCATACCGTGAACTATGATGTGACAGCACGCCGGGAATGAGTCAGTATCTGTGACAACAAGCCGTAGGATCAACTGACTCAGTATTAGGCATGCTGGGGGAGGCGTTCGACTTCCTACTCAACTGGTATAAATTGTTGTCAACCTCCTACTGAACACATTTAACCTTCGCAAACTTTTCCAAATTCATCCAAAAGTTTGGCGCATTGGCTGAGCGATTTGCTTTTGCACTACAAATATTTCTATGGCCTAGATTGGTGTTCCGGGTTTGGGTACTTTCGGTGTTATGTATTGGGATTTGTTTAGAGGCAACGTTAAAAACACTTTTGGACTTCATTAAAAAGTGGAAGGATTTACTTCACAATTTGTCTGGCTTCGTTCCGAATTGCGTGTCAGCATATCGTTCGATTCTGATCAATATTTACCGGCTATTCCCTCAGAAACATACATAAAAATAACACGACCTTATTTCATTTGGATAAAGCTTAAATTGCAGGACCACTGACACAGACCTGTAATTAGTACTGCCCCCATTTGTCATTGAAAGACTAAGCTAAAGGAAACGTAAAGGCTTTCGAAATAAGGGTTGTTTTGATAAAATAATGAATTCGACATGGACTCCTGTTGTTGTTGAACTTGAATCAGGACTTTCCGGTTTTGCAAGTGAATCATTGCTAAACCATGACGTAGGTACTGAGAAGTTATAATGATGTATTAATAGTGTCTCATCGGTAGTAAAATCGTTTTCCCGTTACAGAGGCGTAGGTCACAGACCCGAAGTGTGATCTATATATAATTATTACAGAAATCACTTTAATAGGATACTTACTATGTAGAGGATCAAATAATAAATACATGTCGTCTGCAAGTCTGACTAAATATTATTAGAAAATAATCATAGGAGTTTGCAATTAATTCGCAGTGGCCGAGGCACGACCTTCTGTGATTCCGTCGGAAAAAAGCCATCGATGTTTGGAACCAGAGACCGTTACGATGAGCTCATCATATACGTCATATTTTTTTACGACTAAACTGCAATTCCTGTAGTTTTATCTGTCTTATATCACTGTTTTATCATTAATAAAATATGTAGAAGTAACATTAAAATTTATATAAAACGATAAACAATAAACAAAACAGTGATGCGTTAAGAATAAGATAATAACTTATACATCTATCTATACTATAATAAAACTGTAAAGGTCGAAAAGTCTGTACATTGAGTTTTTTTTCGCGAAAACCGGCTAGGGGGACTAGAAATAAGCTATAGAACACGAATCAATCGTTTAAAAAATTTATGTCTGTCTGTCTGTTTGTTACCTCATCACGTGAAAACGGCTGAACGGATCGTAATGAAACTTAGCATTTGTATTGGTATTAGTCTAACTTAAAATATAGGGTATGTTTTATCTGAATCGGTTGAGTAGATCCAGCGATACAGCTTGACCCCTCTATTGTATTAAGTTGCATACAAAGTAGAGGTCATGATTGTTGGTTGTATGCAGGTTGCAGGTTCCTTTAAATACAACTGGATTCTATTAGTATTATAGAAAATATAGAATAACATAACATAGCCCATCACTGTCCCGCTGCTGGGCATGGCCCTCTTCTTGGAATGAGAAGAGTTAAGGAACTGGATATTGTTAGTGTAATAGATTATCATAACATAATCAGCTCATTACCTACTGCCCCACTGCTGGGCACGGACCTCTTCTCGGAACGAGAAGAGTTAAGAAACTAGAAAATATAGAATAACATAACGTAGTCAACCCATTACTGTCCCACTACTGGGTATGGCCCTCTTCTCAAAATGAGAAGAGATAATGAACTGGATATTATTAGTATTCTAGAATAACATAACATTACCAGCCCATTACAGTCCCACTGCTGGACACGGGCCTCTTCTCAGCATAAGAAGAGATGTGGTTAGTGTTATAGAATAACATAATCAGCCCAATTACTTCCCACTGCTGGGCACGAGCGTCTTCTCAGAATGAGGGAGTTTAGGGCTAATTCCATGAAATTCCATCACCTTAGCAAGTTGGTTGTAAAAACAAAATATAGTATGGTCGGTAAATAGTGTAATCGTCTGTGTAGGCGCTTATATGTATATATTTGAAGATATTGTGTTCATAATTATGACACGATGTTATTTTCCGACATCCACGCGGACGGAGTCGCGGGCACAGCTAGTCAGAGATAACAAGTTTTCTGTAAAAAACTGGCCATGGAATCAGACTTTATCAGACACATAAATAATGTACGTTTTACAAGCCATCTGAAGAATTAATTCAGCAAAAAAACATTGATATTACATTTGCCATGACCTCCAAAGCGAGCCGAGGTTTTTCCAGAACATCCCAAATTATGCACGATTTAAATCGGCTGAATTACAAACAAACTTGAGACAGACGATGCCGTCAGAGCCGATATATGCAACACAGTTTGTAAGTCACCAAAGCATTGCCCCTATAACGATGAGTGATGACCTCATATGAAGGATGTTTATTATGCCCGACCAACATGGGGGCACTAAATAAATGTGAATCAAATCAATTAATTTTTAGTGCGAAGTTAATGAACCACTAATCATTTGTAGTTTTCTTGCAAGTGGAAAATTACACGCTGCGTACAAGGTGATCTTTGTTAGTCTGTGTTTTTATGGCTTAAGGGTTCTTATGGGCGATAATTTTTGACGTTGTTAACAAGACCATTCCAAAATATATTATGTAGAGGAGCGACAAAGTTTATAGTCATTATCTTCCTGCCCTGATCCCAAATTACTTGGGGTGTGAGCAATACGTCCTCTTCTTCCATTTGCCTCTATCAGCCTTCATCTCATAATTTGCTCCCGTTTCATCCATATCATTCTTCACGCAATCCATCCATCTTTTATTTGGTCCTCTCCCTCACTCTCTTAGGAACATGCGATTTATCCCTACTCATCACATGACCATACCAATCCAAACGATTTCCTTTTAACTTTTCTGTCACTGGCGCCACTTTCAAACTCCCTCTAAAGAGTGCCATTGTCGATGCCTCCACATACAGTCCTCATTCCAAAATTTGTCAGTGAATGTTGAAAACGTATGTTATTTTTAGAACAAGACAATATTTTTTGGATGTAGTCATTATGACATTACGAAGCTCGGGGCTCATAGCGAAGCAACGACTGCGCGGATTGTACGATCTGCAAGGTTAAGCTGCACTTGCCGCGGTCAGTCTGTAGATGGGTGACCGTTTCGTTACACATCGAGACCCCTCCGTGCCTCGGAGAGCACGTTAAGCTGTCGGTCCCGGTTGTCATACGAATATCTATGGCAGTCGTTACGGGTAGTCAGAAGCCTGAAAGTCTGACAACTGGTCTAACCTCCGAGTGTCAGTATTACCCAGTTACTGGGTTGCGGGGGTCTGATGGCAGTCGCTCCGTGTAAAATGCTGATGTTCAGCCGCATCTGGCTAGACTGGAAGCCGACCCCAATATAATTGGGAAAAGGCTCGGAGGATGAGTCATTATGACATTATTGAAACGGCGTCCGAATGGATGCATCGTCAGCCTACTTTCCTAACCGAAGCCGTCATCGTACTTTATACATTCTCGTCACTCCACACATCCATCAAACATTCTCATCTCTGCTACATGCAATGTTCTTTCATCCGTCTTCTTCATGGCCCAGCATTCCAATCCATACATTTAACTATAGGTCTTAACGGATTTGTACATTTTGCCCTTTAAATCGTGGTGTATCCGTGGGTCACATGTTGTTCCTGTGACCTATTGCCATTTCATCCACCCTGAGTTGATCCGATGCGTAACGTCTCGGTCCACTTCACCATCTCCTTTGGACGAGTGACCCAAGTTACCGGAAGACGGACCGAATCGGTAAGGACATTCTGGAGGGAGTTTACTTGGCATGTTATTTTTAATTTTATTGTTAATGTAAAATATATTTTTTACCATTGCCACTCGAAAAAGGGCATTTTATTCATCGATAACAGTGAATAAAACTCTATTTAACCTTTCGGAGATCCGGGTACTCTCCGAGAGACAGTCAGCAACATCAAGCGTCTGCTGGCCTTCCTCGAGGAGCTGGGGTGGCTCGAGTAAACAAGTTATTCCCACCCACACGCAAAATACACGCCGAGCGTGGAGTTGCGGAAAATGGCCCGTTATACCAATACCAACTCTCTTTAACTCACAAGAGAGTAAAAACATTTTGAATTTGGAACAACCACGAATTATGTACTAAGAAATGAATAAAACGTGCTGAACGTACGTACTGGCTGGCTGGATGGAGCTATCAAATTTAAATTAAGAAAAAATAAGTACTACAGGTTGGCTGGTTCAACGAGACTTATTGAAGGAGGATGTTTAGTACTTGATTCTCGTTCCAAATATGTGTAAAAAATTGTACCATAATTTTTGAAATATTTTAAAATCGATTTCATAAATTTTTGTGAACACTATTCCGAGCTTACAAATCAAAATTTCATGCAGTGAGGTGATGCACCTTGCTAGGTCAGTGTCCATCGGTGGCTATTTTCACCCTCTTTGCCTTTTGTACTAGACAGCAGACCCCGAAAAGTCAGAGCTTGCGCGAGCATTTTGACTAGGTACTATACCTACGCGTGATTTGTCGTAGAATATTTTTTTCATCTTTTCTTCTTTATGTGTGGGTACGCACATTCTACCATATTCTTGAATATGTCTCTCATTCACCCAGTCATGCTATATACCACTATTTATTTTCTCGCAGTCAATGGTAAAAAGTAGAGTACACAACTCGTGAAAAAAAATTTCATCTCGGGCCTTGTATCCCTCGCTCCGCTCAGGATTCTATTTTTGAACCACTCGCGGAATCCTTCGCTGCTCGGGATCCAACTTAGTCCCTCGAATTAAATTCCCTCTTTTTTCACTTATTGTATAATCTACTATTTCTCTCGTCTGTAACGAGACTAAAATTTATTTTTTCGTTCTTTCTAGTTATGGACACAGGACGAGAAAACATGTCAAAGTCTATAGTACGCCTACCAAAATAAGTCAATAGAGTTATACGTAAACATACGTACTCCAGAGTGACCCAATTTTCGGGGATTCCAAACCTTAAAAGCGCAGATTTCTTTACAACATTTTCCACTTTTCCTACTTGAAAGGATTCAGCAATTAAGAGTATTATTTTCTCGCGGACCGCCGCCGCGCCGCCTTGACTGAGTGGTATGTAATAAGGAAAACGAAGCAAGTTATTATGTACCTCACGCACGCGTGACGAAGTACGCCGATGAACCTTGACGCATTCGCAGTCGCAACCATGTCCGTTCCTGCATCGGGCACGCATGGAAATGACACCCATTGCTTATGGGAAGACCTTCTAGAAGGGCTACTTTGAATATAATTTAATTCACGTTTAGAAATGAGGTTGTTTTGCTTTGGCTTGAATTTGACCCGCGGCGTCTGACCTTAGTCTCGCAGTCACACCCTACTTCTAAGAATCCACAGGTTTTTTTGTCCTTTGACCGCTATTTTGGTAATTTACATAATAATGTAATTCTATGTAACAAATTATATCCGATACTTTAGAGGTTCTGAACATTGACGCCATTACAGATTCCATTGGTTTATTGATTCTAATAATAACTGGTTTCATTGTCAGCCTTGTAGTAACTGGTTTTAATACGGCTTTCCCAAAGAATGTAGGGTGGATGATTTCTATAATCGGTATTGACACCAAATTGGATAGTATAGCACATTTTTCGGTGTGAACTTGGACATGAATTCAAAAGCCAACAGCATATCATCATCATCATCAACTCAGCCTATCGATATCCACTGCTGGACATAGAACCTCTCCCAAGTTGTGCCACAACACTCGGTCCTCCGCCAGCCACCAAAAGCATATAATAATATTCAAATCGGAAGCTACTATCCTAGGTCTAAAAAATTCCATGGATTTGTCCTTAACATTAATAGTAGGAAGTTTTAAAGTAAATTAGATTTTGACAAGGATTATTATTATTAGTTTATTGCCATTCTGTCCAACGCCCTTCCGTTAGTTTATTTAAGGTTAAGGTTATGCGTGTCTTGTTATTCAAATCTGTTTATTTGCAACTATTCCATGTGATTGTTAATCAGTGCCTAGGTCTGCAAAATACCCGGCAGCACAAATAGGTCATCATCATCATCATTTCAGCCGAAAGACGTCCACTGCTGGACATAGGCCTTCCCCAATGGGGGGGATATGCCGTAATCGCCACTCTTAGCAGGCGGGTTTGCGATCGCAGTTGGTTGGTTAAATACTCAGAGAACGTTGCTGCCCATCCTCTGGTGAATCCCTTAGTCGCCTTTTACGACACCCGTGAGAATATATAGGGTGGTGCAATTCTTTACGGCCGGCAGCCCGACACAAATAAGTACAGACTAGCAAAAACAAAGAATGTAAGTAGTCAATGCAAATATCATTAGCTAGTCTGCTCTGAGCATTGAGAAACCCATTTAAAATGCAACCAAAACCAAATTGATATTCAACAAATCTACTATTTCATATTTCGTCCGTAAATTAACGTCAATTGAGTATGACGCGGGACTGGAAAGGCGTTATTTATTTATTAAAAGCTACTTAGTTGATACTAGTACATCCCTAGCAACTCAGAAATGTGAAGCAATCTATGAAAATAATTAAGTGTTGTGTTCAGAACCAAAGAAAATACTAGAACTATAATAAGAACCTCCAACATACGCAGTTAACATTAATTATCAACTAAAGCATGATTGTTATTTAAGCAAATAGGTAATTATGTAGACAAAACAATAAACTTTACAACAATATTATGACTTAACGTGTCATAGAAAACTCTTTGAATAAATTCTCCTAAAATAGACTACTCAACCGGTTTTTTATAACACAGCTAAAACTGGGTCCACACCACAGAAATAGATAGAATGGTTGTAACCACAATTTTACTTGCGATTCATGCGTGGCAACTTTCCGAACAAACTACGCCTTACATTTTGACGTCATTATTTTTTAAAATTTAATTTTAATCAACTGTACTTTACAGCTTGTGTTTCTGCAGTTAGAAACAGCACAATAAGGCATTTTGGCGGGTTTTTGTTACAGTATTTATAGAAACAAGTCATAAGGCGTGCTGAAAAAGGCTTTGAAATATCCTGCACTATGGTGAATGGTGCTGCCACGCGCGCCCTGCCCACATGGCCATTTATCTATTTCTGTGGTCCACACGATACGAATTTTGATCTGCACAGCATGTTTGTGCTGGCCACAGACATTGTGGTGCTCACAAGTTCGTACAAACAAGACTAACACACACATACATATGAATAATTATTTACTCATGTGGTGTAGACCTAAAGTTTGAAGTTCACACCAACGTGCTACCTACCTAGCTACCATGTAGGTAGACAATAGAATTCTCACAGACTTTAGTCTGAATAATCACTACCGGTTTAAAAAAAGTTAGTAAAGTAACACTACCTTTCAATCTGTTTCACTACTTCTTGAAATTGCTTAACTACTACACTATTATTTTAATATTTGTATTTATTAGTAATTTTATTATACATATACTTATATTTCATATACTTATTTATCCTTTATTTTATCATATTTAAGTATATTATCTACGAAACATACCTACTTAGACACCGTGACTACCTATAACCGGTTCCCATTCTTCTAGTCCATCAAAAGGTTGCCTGGAAGAGATTGCCCTGTGCGATAAGACCGCCCATTATACTTACATAATATTTCTGTAAACTACTGTCATTGTATTCGTTTGGTGTATGTACAGTCAAGGAATGGAAAGGTTCGTCACATTAAGGTCTATTTTTGCTTGTATTGGCAGATAACATAATGACAGTTGAACGTACACCCGCCTAATTATCTCTCGTTCGCAGTTCGAAAAGGTTGAAAAAAAAAAAGGAATGAATTTTAAAATTGACGTACAATAAAGAATATAATAAATAAATAAACCTAACATAAGTCGGCGTTGTGTGGACCCAGCTTAATAGCTTTGAAGATGATCAATAAAATTCTTCCTCCATCATTATAACAACTCAGACCCCTACAGAAGCTTAATTCTGTATCAATTGAAATGTGCATGTGGTTATTGGTATAAATTAATCTTAATTGTACCATTTGAGTGTCTGATTGACATATATCAGCTAGTAATGTCAAATTGTGGGCACTTAACATGTTTGATGGCCCATTTTCTATTATTTTTAGACTTCATGTTCTATGCTATAGCAATTAACAGTATGTTTATTACTCAAAAATTATGATATATTTTTTCATTACTTCAAAAGCATCTAGGTAGAGAGACTAACTGAATTTTTATTAAATCTTTAAATGTGTAGGTTACTTTCTTTTACACTATTCAACCTTAATATAGCTAACATCATTGATAATTTAACAGCTACACTCTTGTTTTTTCTTGTCTTATTTAGTAAATAATCTTGCCATTTCTTTTTAATGCAATTCATCAATAATAATTATTAAAAGACATAATGTTAACAATTTGAGACACTAAATAACATTTTTAACCTTATTACATATGCAGAACTAGTCATTGTATTTTTAACCGACTTCAAAAAAAGGAGGAGGTTATGTATTCGGCGGGTTTTTTTTTTTTTTTTTTTTTTTTTTTTTTTTTTTTTTTTTTTCATGTATGTACACCGATTACTCCGAGATTTCTGGGCCGATTTGCGTGGTTGTTTTTTTATTTGGTAGAGGAAGTCCGCGCGGTGGTCCCATATAAATTTTATTGACTTAGGTCGAGTAGTTTTTGAACCAGCTTCAATAAATCAGTTTAATTTAGCTTCGCTTACCTAGATGATCTACTAATAGTTTCGTTTTTCTGTGAATTATCAACTAAAAAGTATGAAATAAAAACTTTTTAACAAAAAATAAAACCGACTTCAAAAACCTTAACTAAAAAGTAAATAATAATCCTTGTATGTATTTCAAAATCTTAACATAAACCAAAATTTTGAAGGCGGCGCGTGTTTTTCATGTATGTTCGCATAAACTGTTTTTTACTATAGATAAGCGCTCGACAGTACATTATATTTACATGACGCAAAGGGACAGTCACGCGCCGCCTTCAACATTTTGGTTTATGTTAAGATTTTGAAATACATACAAGGATTATTATTTACTTTTTAGTTAAGGTTTTTGAAGTCGGTTTTATTTTTTGTTATATCAATAGTTGTTTGAATAAAGAGACATGCCAAGATTGTTTACTAAATAAGACAAGATAGAAAAAACAGACTTTAGTTAGGTTTGTTTGGGCTTTTCACAGACTTTCTAGGGGAGTGGTTCCCAAGCTGAGGTTACAGAAACACAAAAAAAGAACCACAAAACAAACTCAATTCATTGAAATGAAAAATATTTTAGCTTGTTTGTGGAACCCTGACTTCTCTTCAACAGACCTTCGACTCAGAGGTTCCACGGAACTCTCTTTAGGAATTGCTGCTCTATGGTAGTTCATTCTAATTTTTATGCAATATAAGTGGATTTTATATTTTAAAAAATACATACATATTTCATTTATTTGCAGTATACCTTTGTTTACTAGCTTACTACTTTTCATAGTATTGATATGGATATGATTAAAGCTAGGCAACATGATAGCGTTATGTATTAGATCTGTTTACGTAAACAAAACAACACTTAATTAAGTACTTGGCAAGATATATTGATAAAAATTGTTTTCTTATTGACAACAAACAAGGTAGTAAGTAGTACCTACGTAATTTTTCATTTTTTTATTCAAACTTTACAACAGAGGTAGCTATTAAAATATTGAACCTTTAAAAGGCATGAGATATCAAAAGCAAAGGATGATTCAGACTCTATAATTACACAAGTGTTGTTATTATTGACTAATAATATTTTTTTAATGCATTTACGCATGCCTTCGATAAATTATTGATCGAAGAAGACGCATGCGGAGTGAAATCTTAAGACATAAATTAAATGGAGGAAAGAAAAATTCGCTCACAAGCAGGAGTCGAACCTGCAACACCTGTTTCTTGATGGATGTTACTGCCTCACTAAGACGTAAGACTGCGGGCACGAAACGAGTGGTGGCCAGCGATGGCGGGGCAGCGGGGGCGACTGTTGATGTTATGTAGGAAGTTAAATTCGATACCACAAGCAAAGTTCACGGTAGCTTGGTGGCTGGAGTCTGGTATACTGAACCAGGAGTTGCGGGTTCAAATCCTGCTCACGAGTGATTTGTTCTTTCCACCATTTATATTATTACTATTGACTATTCACATTCTAAGTCCTCTTACTGGTACATTGTGATCACCTGATGTTTATCAAATGTAAAACAATGGAATTTATACTGTTATCAGTCAACACCAGACTTATGCACGAGTTGCTTATCAAATTCTGTTATCAAACTTTCTATTTAATAAAGATCTTATTTATCTAAATATTGTGTTCTAATCATGTATTTCTAGTAATTTAGCAAATGATGAAATCAATATACACATTAATTATGTATACACAAGATATATTTAAGTAACTTTACCATGTTTTTATTAACTTACTTTCCTTCCTGTCCGTCTGTTTGGTACAAATATTACAATAGATTTCAAACTAACTTCCCGATAAGCCAGAGACTTGAAACTTTAAACATAGCTCAGAACTGGATGAAAATGTAATATTAACTCATTTTCTTTAAAAAAAATTGGTATACAATGTTACAGAAACTAGTTTGTTCAGGATCACAAGAAGAATCAATTGGGATGTTTTTTTTTCGGATACACAAAATTAAATGCTTTTATAGTCACCGTAAGTCCTCCAGTTGGAGTACACTGCACTCCAGTTGGACTACCTGATGCACAGAAACTAATCAAGACGAACTTCCTGGAACTTAAGGACCTATTCACGAACCGCTGGTGTACTGAATATAACCATAACAAAAAAAATAATCTAATAAAACAAAGTTTAACCGGATTAAATCGCATATATTATTTAAATTGGTTTTCCTGACGTTTCGAAAGATATGCAGCATTTCGTGATCGCATGTAGACTAAGATGACAAGCGTCTTTACAGATATTTCTAAAAAAATCTTTTAATCTACCGTACAATATATTAATTAAAATTGTTTCGATGCATGCAGTAATCACTCACAATATCATTATCTTTTAAGTGTTGTGTGCTGTTTGGGACTTGATTATTTTTAGGTCTGGGTTTGGTTGTGGTTTGTTATATTATAATGTGTAGTCATCGCGAAAACCATTAAAAAATAATTGTTTCAGATTTTTTTTTGTTTGAAATAAGACTACCCCAATCGATTCTCCTCATTATTCTGAACAAACTAGTTTCTCAAATTGCGTAAATAAAAAGAAACATTGTATAAAAAAAATGTGCTCATAAAACAATTAAACAGTCTCGGGATTTTAGAAACGTAAGGACAAAACATTAAGCCACTATATCATAGGCCTTAATAAACAACCGCTGCTAGTACACCTACCTACACAAACCTACCGTTTTTTATGACACTGTGTCTTTAATTTGAATGAAACTTTTTTGAACTTCTCACTACCCTACATTAACTTACTACGCTAATCAATAACCATTAATTAATAAAATAAAAATGTATTTTCTCTGTAGGTTAGTATGTAATCTTTTGAGAAAATAAATGTATTTAACTGTAAAAGACATAAATTTAAGAAAGAACCATCATCTTGAGCAAATTTTTCTTTCCACAAATCTTTAGTTTTCACTCTGCATGCAATAATGCATTGAAATAATATATAATGATGCAAGGACAGATTAATTTATAGCATCAAAATGTGAACAGTAAACAAAGAAAACACTACAACTTTTTTGCCATACCTACCTATTTCATAACTGCTCATAATCCACACACAATTTAGTTTTTTAAAGCACTTTTTTAAGGTTACAAGAATATAGGAACTGAATGACATTAAAAATAAGTACCATACAACTGGGTGACCAGGGATGCAGGGGTGAATAGGAACAAAACTGGGCAAGGATTTTAACATTCAATTAAGATAGTTTGTTGCCCACAAAGACTAGAAAGTTTAACAAATTATGGCAGTTTTTTTTTTCAAAAGTCTTTGTGGGAAACAAACTTTCTTAAATCATGTTAAAATCCTTGCCCACTTTTGTCTCTATTCACCCCATTTTACCCTAGATACACTACCAATTATTTAGTTGAATGGTATTTTTCAAACATTTACATGTAAGATTCAGCAAAACAGAGTTGGAAATACACTAATGATTTGGTTCTCTCACCAGTTCTTCTACCTGTACCTACATTACTAACCAGGTAAGATGTGTATGAACACTGGATTGTAAGGGATCTGATAGTGGGTTTATAGTAACAGAGTGTGAGAAATTGAAAGATGGTAGGGTTAAAAGTAATCGTAAACCTTAAAACACAAAGTGAAATACCGAAGCATGTAGATATCTTGTAAAAAAAACTTAAGTAGGCTATGCCTAAACGGCGTAAATTCCCCTGAGTTATCAAAGCTGCAATACGTAAAAAAGAACCACTACTACATTATAGACTTATTAGCGCGGAACAATGAAATGTAACGATGTTTAAGCACTTACGTATTGCGCTAGTTGTAAAAGGAGTAGACAATCCAAGAAGAGAGGTAGAAATCGACGCAAAAACCCTTCAGCACCAGCCATTTTTGCTCACTTTATTTCACGAACTAATGTCTGAAGACACAATTATTTGTCATATCATAATTTCACGAACTAAAGATACGCCTTGGAATATAATGATTACCCGAATAATTGTATTTTGTACGGCGCACTTTGCAACCACGACATTGGGTAAATAATAAATGAATGAATGACTGACAGTTATCTAAACTCCGCAAACCTCAATCGACTGATAGGGTTGAACGATATACATCGATGTATTAAAAACACTCGATGCATCAAATCAAACCGATGTATTGTTAATTCTTCAACATCGGGATTACATCTATGTTTTTATTCGATGCATCGAAGAAGCAAACCTACTAAAATACAATATGTAAAATCACATTGCAAGTTTTCCATTCAATCATGTTAGTAGAAATAAAATAAGAATGCCGAAACAAGGACTTCAGTTGTATGTCCTGTATTATGTCCTCTAAAAATTATATCGTGTTTTAGTCTTTTAAGTTAGAAATGTAACATAATTATTCATTTAATTTAAATATCTATGTTATCATTTACAATCCAAGAACCTCATTCTTAACACTATTACTTACGGTAGGTAGTCGATAAAATAATAGGAAAAGTTTCAGATAGTTACTAGATAAAAAGACTGGTGGAATCCAGGAAAACCGATTGGGTTAGTTTTTATACCATGTTACATATTAACCGAAACAATATATTTTGAAACCTAATTTAGTTATTATGGTTAAATTCAGTACATCAGCGGATCTTCAATAGGTCCTTAAGGTCTAGGAAGTTCAGCTCAATTAGTTTCCGTGAATCAGGTAGTCCCTGCACGACATTCTTAAATTTTTAAACTATCAACTGGGGAATTTACAGTGACTCTAATATCATGTGATTTTGTGATTTAGAAAAAAAAACTATCCCAATCGATTCTTCTAGTGATTCTGAACAAATCAGTTTCTCAAATTAGGTAAACAAAAAGTAACGTTGTACAAATATCGACGTAACATCAATACCAATAAGCGATTCATTACAACGAAAAAAATATCGATGTTTTTTTCCAATGTCCAACACCACAACACTGATCGACAACCGACCACATAAAACAAAATGGCGGACCAGTGTTGCCAGCATCTCTAGTACGTCTGTGGTTGCCAGAGTAACTTGTTCGGTGAGAGTACCGTATATGGTTACGTCAGTATAGAAATGTCTTTGATGGAACATATCTAAAGGTGGCCACTGACGATGCTTCCGAACGTGTGAATGGCGATGGCGTGGCTGCATTCCAAAATCTGTCCGTGAATGTTGAAAACGTATGTTATTTTTAGAACAAGTCAAGCTTTTTTGGAAATAGTCATTAAAACGACATCCAAATGGATACATCGTCTGTGCCCACCTTTAGGCCAGTATTGCAGAAGGTTTCTCAAATACAGTTTAAACTTCAATCACCTGATCATTAAGAATAGAATAATTAGTTGAGTATCGGTCTTATTCCAATACGGTAATTATAAACTTTAATCCAACAATATAACACACGAATTTGACCTGAAATAGAATAGAAATCTCTACTCAAGCGTAGTCTGGACCACACTAGCACAGAAAACTATACTTCTAACGAAGCACACTAGAGTGGTTATACACTCTTTGCACTAGAGTAATTACAGGTCAAATCTCTGCTCAAATACCAAAACCGGCGACAGTATAAAATAAAGCTAAACTCAGCTGAACTGTGATCAATAAGGCCCGTATTACAGAACGATACTCAAGCGTTGATCACTGTTTTGAGTTGAGCTTTGATTTTAGAACGTTCCTCAAGCAGAGATTTGTTGAACACAGTTTAGCTTAATTTTATACTGTCACCTGTTTTGGTATTTGAGTAGAGATTTGATCTGTAATTATTCTAGTGTGGTCCAGACTACGCGTGAGTAGAGATTTCTATTATATTTCAGGTCAAATTCATGTGTTATGTTGTTGAATTAAAGTTTATAATTACCGTACCTATTGGAATAAGACCGACACTCAAGAAACAATTGTATCCTTGATTGATCAGGTGATAGAAGTTTAAACTGTACTTGAGGAACGTTCTATAATATGGGCCTTAATGTTAAATGCTCGTTAACGAGTACAAGTGTGGGTAAATGCTATATACAAACTTGAAAAGCGTGACATTCGTATTTTCTCATCATCCATTTAGTCAGAGACCTAGTAAATTTTCCATGGAACTAAGAAGTAAGAGGAAATAGCTTGAAGCCAATTTTCTACTAAAACCGCTGTCGCCAAACTCACACATTCACATTATTTCACATAGTATACATACTATAATACTTGCATTATGATTGGCCAAAAACAACAATCACGATAAGACATAACATACAAAAGTGTTGCATTAAATTCAACCTTAATAGAATTGTACATAAATTCACATTCTAAAATTGATCATGTCAATTTACGACCATTTACTTCTCGGATTAAAATAGACTTCAATCCGATCAAGTACGGCTACTGCCCGCTAGATGGCGTTTAATAATATTATTTTAATCTAAGAACTCTATACACGTTGTTATAAGAATAGAATTTGAATGAGATATGGTGTTTGATGCATGCGGGTAATAGTGATGTAATCATACCATACTAAACATGTGAATTTATCGATAAGGCTTAAAAAGTTTACTCACTAGCTTAAAAAAACATCGGGTGCGTTGCGTTTTGCATTGCGTTGGTTTAGCGTGAAACTTATTATTGATAAATGTCAGTGAATCCCTTTTACCGTATTGATTGAAATGAAACGAGACATTGACTGCGTAATTTTTTTTTTCTTCAAACAGGTATGTTTCGACTAACTTCGACTACCTACTATAAGTAATGATGTTTTCTTCACTCGTTATGCCCATTTATTCCGGTCACCAATACTTATCTTATCATAAACTAATAATAGTGATTTACCAGTTAAAATCTGATTTAGGCGATTAACCCACGAAGTTACGCGGCATCACCTGCTGAGGCGGCAGGTAGTGCCTCTATTCTCCACCGCGTCCGAGACAAGACCAGTTTTATAAGTACGTCCTTCCTCAAGCATGCCCCGCGCCAGTAGCGATTTACACATTTGACACTAGTAGGCCATTACAATTTTGACGCCCCTACCGACCTCTACAAGTGTTAGTTTCTAGATTATTTTTACAATCCAATAATTTAGTTAAGATTGCACAAGAAATAGTTGTCGGGTATATTCTGAGCTAATAAAATAAAAGCTCAATAATGTACTACTAGTAAGGCGGGGTAAGTCATGCCTTAATACTACTTACACAATAATCAAGAGTGGGTGTATGTATGTTACATACTAATTCAACAAGATACACATATCTAATTACTAAATTGAACTCGCTCCCAAACCCATTCGTCCATTGTGAATAATATTCGTGCGATTCAAATTTTGATTTTGCCACACCGCCCACGCCGCGAGGTTCTTCTCCAATCTCCCCATTGCGTCACCGTCGATTGAATATTCAACTAACCATCAACAACATAAATAACTACTTAACTACCATGTTAGCCTTATAAAACCTTGCCCAAGTAAAAATTATTCAGGGGTGCTGGCCAGAAAACCTCCACGTATGTCTGACGGCTGCTTGTCCCTCTGGACACGGCAGTTTTTAGGCCGGTGCATCCTGGGTACGGGCAATAGAATTCTTTCGAGGGATTAACCTTCGGAGGATCTTATTACCTGTGGCGAATATTCCACGTGTCCCTCTGATGCCAGCAGAGGGCACAAATGGCGTAGCTGACACAGTTGGCGTAGCTAGCACGCTGGCCTGGCAGCATGCTGGCGTAGCTGGCACAGTTGACGTAGCTGGCCCAGCTGGCATAGTTGACACAGCTGGCGTAGCTAGTTCCAGTAGTGCCGTATGCCAAGAATCGACGAATTATCTACAGAGCAGTACTACAGCACTCAACCACGTTTTTCCGCGGTAAACAGTGCTGCACCGCTCCTTAGGTTAATCGCCTTACCACCACAAATAAACATTATTAATGTTATAAACAGAACCAACAGCTGTTTTTAATTAAATAAGTTGTCAAATCCCAATCAGAAGTAGGTACGCATAGCTACACATCAAACTAAAAATTTCCAGTATAAGCTGACATTCGCATTGTATTGGCTTTCCCTACAACAAGAGGCCACAGCTTATACTGGAAAATTATAGCTTGATGTAGAGCTGTTCATAAGTAAATTGTTTCAAATTAATAGACAATAATATTGATGGTAATATCATCAACACAAAATAAACTAACTAGGTGTAATAAAAATCTAGACAATCACCATCCTCAGAATCTCAAAAAATTACTCCTATGACGATTTTTTCAAAGAAATCATGGTAGCCGTATTACATTTAAAAATAAATGTTATATACGTAATCGTCACCCCCAAAAACCCTAAAATTATACTCAATTCAATTTTTTAAGGAAATCTTGTCGGCCATTTGGGTTTCTAAATAAATTTTATATCCGTTATACACACACACCTGTATTTCCCCGAAGGGGTAGGCAGAGGTGTATCATCATCATTTCAGCCGAAAGAGTTCTCTGCTGGACAAAGGCCTCCCCCACAGGGGGGGATATGCCATAATCACCACGCTTGGCAGGCGGGTTGGCGATCGCAGTTGGTTGTTTAAATACTCAGAGAACGCTGCTGCCAATCCTCTGGTGAATCCCTTAGTCGCCTTTTACGACACTCATGAGAAGAAAGAGGGTGGTGCAATTCTTTACGTCCGGCACCACACGGACGGACGGAGAGGTGTATAGTACACCCACATTTCGCCAGTTATGTTATAGTCCCATGTAATAGGGGGTGAGACTATTGCCATCCATTAAAACCACCCCAAAAACCCTAAAAAGACGCCCACGACGCATAACCAAATAATAGAGGATTCAAATAATATCTAATAATTATTTTTCTGTGTCGTTGTAAGCCAGACGGCAGTTGTTATAATTATTTAATAATGGATGTAATAATCTAGAAATAAACGATTTCATTTCATTTCATTTTCATAACTTTGTTGATAGGTACACTGATTGTTGCCGAACATCTGAAAAAAATATCCCGGCTTGATGGACAGTATCATCATTATAGTTCGACCAATTTACACAACATTTTTAGGTACAAAATAATTACCTAAACCTATATCTATTGGTAAAAACAGAATTAAAATCTAAATACAGTAGACACACAGCCAGACAGACGCTGCAGGTACTTTATGTTATATGTATAGAAGATTAACAACTTGCATTTCAAGTTTACAAGCAAGCATCGAACCATTTTTCTTAGGCCCATATTACAGAACATTCCTCAAGCAGAGATTTATTGATGATTGAATTGAAGTTTATAATTACCGTATTGGAATAAGACCGACGCTCAAGTAACGATTCTATCCTTAAGTAGTGATCAGTTGATTGAAGATTAAACTTTACTTGAGGAACGTTCTGTAATACGGACCTTAGTTTATCGAAAAGCAATAATGAAAAATTGTCGATAGCATTTTATCGATATTACATGCACTAATTGAGTAGCGGAGTCAGTCTGATTATGTAAGCAAAAGTTCTAGAAAAATTGTTACCAGTGAAAGAAAATCTACCGTATAACAATATGGTAAGGATTATTTTAGGTTGTCATTTTTGTGCTCTGTTTGCAGATAGAAATAAAATTAATTTATTTCATTTATTGTATTTAAATATGAAAATCTTACTTATTGATGGTAAAAAATACCTCCATGTGACAGATTTTTACTACGGCAATGATTTTTACATTCTAATATGGAACAATATGGCATTTTAATTATTTTAAATGATTTTTAAAGGTATTGACGGACGTGTGCACATTGATTATCTGTTATCGCGACTAAAATCACTTGAGCGGCAAGTGCGTACATTTGGACTCACTAGTGGCGACAGGGGTTACGCCTACTTACTATTTCCTCTTGTTTTTTTTATTCCGTGAAATTTTCCATCACTTTATTAGGGTGGGTAAAAAAATCTGTAGTTGTCACAGTCCCTTCTTGACTGGATTAATCTAATTTATTATCTTCTAAATCTATCTGGAATAAAGTGGGAATAAAGATGTCACGAAGAGAATTCTGTAGTAACCATAAAGTTATTATACTTACGTCAGTATATACAAAGTCTTTGGTAGTAACTTATTGCTTTTGTACTTGCAGTCTATTTTATGAGTGCTGTGTTGTGTGTTCCTGTTATGGGCATACATATAAGAAAAGTTATTATTGTATTGTGTTGTTTTCTGTATGCTATATATGTATTGCTGTTGGTATATCATAAATAAATAAATAAAAAGTAAACTAATTACTTAGCTAGAAGGTCTAAGCAACCAGGCCATAAAACTACTCACAAAACTAAAAAAAAACACTGAATAGTTTTTTTTTTTAATTTATTCATGACCATGGATACATGTCCTTCAGTCGTAATCATTGAACATTTATACTTGTACTTGTATCCTAGTAAAGTGATGGAATCTTTACTAGGTTTCTGAGGGGATGATGAGATAATACGAAAGTCATGTTTTTCAACTTTGTGTCATTTATCCACACTTGTACACGTTAACGAGCACTTAACATTTAATAATCCACCATGATTACACATTAACACTCGAAGAAACACAAATTTTGGAAAATAATAAAAAATCCACAACATGATCTTTACGAATTTTCCCGCCAACCCCAAAAAAATAAAAAGTTAACTAATTACTTAGCTAGAAGGTCTAAGCAACCAGGCCATAAAACTACTCACAAAACTAAAAAAAAACACTGAATAGTGATTTGAGCGTGTTGCCAACCCGTACGATAATATGATACTTGTCCGTATTTATGCAAAAAGGAACCACCTTACCACCCTGCAAACACGGACTTTTGAGAAATAAAAAGATTTACTAAAACATGTGTAGCTCTGATAGGTGAAGTAAAATCACTATTTATTTTATTAAAATTTATTGATAAATTACTTATTTAAGTATTTCTACATAAATTTTCTCTGAATACTCTCAAACTTACTAGATAATTAAGAAAATGTGCATATGGTTCCTTTTAAAATTTAATAATTCATAGGTTTTCTCATATACAAAAACCGGCCAAGAGCATGTCGAGCCATGCTCAGTATAAGCGGACTATGAATGAACGTACCAACTACAATGTACCTATTCCTTGCAAATAAAGACATTCAGTTCAATTCTATTCTATTATAGGGTTCCTAATTACAAACGAATCAAATCGAATATTAATCATTGTTATTTTAGTTTTTGCAAACAGCGCCACCTAGCGCTGAATTTAAGAAGTTAAAGGAGAATGGGCAAAACGTCCCCAGAGGTGTAGCATGATCTCACATACCTTAAACGAAAGGTCTTAATAATCGTATTATTTTATTCTAGGGCAGCAAATCTCTAACCACTGGGAGAAAAAGGTTATAGCCATTTGAAAATATTAACCAATGAGAAAGTCATCTAGATAAATGACTTACTTATTAACCCCTCGTATGCTAAAATACCTTTTAAAAACGACGTCCATTGTTTAACTATGTGTTATTTTATACTATAACTATGAGAATAAATCAGAAAAAGAAGTGCAGGCAGGTCGTGGGTATTTGTAAAAAGCCAAGCAACTGATATTAAGTCGGTGTCACTAAGTTTGTTGAAATTATGATAATTATTCGTGTATCGTTTTTTATTATAGTGATAAGTCCTAGCCTTGTCGGAGGATGCACCCTTTGTGTTGGAACCTCGTTCCTCCATAATAATACTAATTTTTATTTTCTCTCTTCACAAAGGTTCACAAGCTAAGTAATATAAGCTTTTGATCAGTGTGTTTTGCTAGTGTTAACTTGCACCACAACGTTATCCCCAGTACTGACATCATGAACTTGACCCTATGTCTCTTAAATTGGTTTCGAGCAATGGTACTGTTTTCGGATTCTGGCATGTTAGTAAAAACTATGATCAATATGGCAGCATGGTGCTTCTTTTACGGCGTGTCGATGATTCAGTCTGTATTATTGTTGTCCAGAACTTAGCCACGCTATTGATAGCATTATCAGTGACCTCGCAAACGCCTTTTATAATGCAGGTGTTATTGGACACGAGATGAAACATTCAAACACATACATTAGTCACATTGTGACTTATCAAAGTATCCTCATTGGATAAATTGAACATGCATCAGCCCACTTGGCTTCCAAGTCAATTTAGAGAATCCCAGTTAGGCCAAGGCAGTTAGTGGCCCGCTGGGTGCTCTTATGCATCGTTTTCAATAAGTCGGGAAGGAGCAGCAGTTTGTTGGGCTGGTGCACCCTGGATTCGGGCAATAACTCTACTTCGAGGGACCTCATTTTCCGTGGCGAATATTTTAAAACGGGTGGTGCGCGTGCTGGGCCAATAGGGCATTTCTCCGCGTTTCTGTCTGATGTTAGCACAGGGGACAGTGAAGGGAAGGGCCAGATTGCACTCACCCTTTTTTTTTGCCTTGGGGATATCCTTATAAATGCCCTCCACCCGGGGTAGGCGGTGCCAGTGTCGGACTCTTACCGACTAAAACCACCACGGTGTTCCTTCAACTACCCTAACCGGGGGTATTGGAACCCTCACTGGTTATTCACACAACCACCCCCGATATGTACCAGCTCGCCACAAGCAAGCGAGCCCCTTCTCTCCAAGTGGCTGCACCCTCTTAGGTGGCGCACATGGGACTTTACCAGCTATGCCAGCTGCACCAAATACGCCAGCTGTGCCAGCTAAGCCGACTGTGCCAGCTACGCCAGCATGCTTCCAGGCCAGCGTGCCAGCTACGCCAAACGTGTTAGCTACGCCAGCTGTGCCAGCTACGCCAGCAGTGCCAGCTACGCCAGCAGTGCCAGCTACGCCAGCTGTGCCAGCTACGCCAGCTGATGATCGAGTGGCAGACTACCCCGAGTCTGCTGCTCGCAGACCCCACCTCCCGTAATTTTTTATAGAGGTTTTCTTCCTCGCGGTGCGGGCGGTCGGTCCCAAGAGGCGCGAGAACACTACTCAGCGGGCACACCTGGGGTTACGAGATCGACGAGGCAGGGAAGAACAGTCTCCCCGCTGCCTGCCCAGTGGCAGGGTGAGTGCACACCGGGCCGCCTTGCTCCTCCACTGTGCCATCTGTTCGAATCAGAGGGACACGTGGAGCAACTCCCCACTGGCCCACATTGGGCCCCTCTCGTAACAGAATATTCGCCACGACAATAAGGTCCCCCGTCCGAAGGACAGTTATTGCCGTGCCCAGGGTGCACCGGCCCAACAACTGCTGTTCCCTCCATACGTATCGAGAAGGATCAGCAGCCCTCAGGCACACGAGGAGGTTTTCTGGCGTAGCACCCCATTTTGCACTCACCCTGCCACTAGATGAGCAGCGGGGGAACTGTGTACTTCCCTGCTTCCGTCTATCTCGTAACCCTAGAAGTTCTACGTTTGTGTTCTCGCGCCTCCTTTTGGGACCGACGGTCTTTGCTTTATCACCCGGACAGCGAGGTGACGGACTAGGGGCAGTACGTCAGTACGCTGCCTGTCCAGTCAGGGTCCGTGACGGTGGCACGCAGAGTTCCGCGGGAACCATCAAGGAGGGTGTGACCGACGTTAGTCTGCACGGGAGATGAGGCTTACCTTCTAGTGGCAAACGGGGGCTTTCGAGGTGGTTGGCAAATGCCGAGTCTATTATTCCATGCCCACGATCAATGATAGTTGAAGGAACGCCGTGGAGGTTTTAGTCAGTAAGAGTCTGACACTAGCTCAGTCTTCCCCGCGCAGAGTGTGTGCCTTTCCAAAAACCAGCTTTTTCGATATTTTGAAAGGCATTGAACCTGCGTGTTAAACGATTTAAAAAATCTTATGTAACACGTGGATGCATGTAGGCATGCGGGCCTGTAGTTCTTCAATAACGGCGCCAATTACGGCGCTCGTGATACAGGTCTTTCCTAGTACGAGCGCCAAAGCACTCCTTTGACATTTAAATGTAGACTTTCAAATTAGTGTACTCATATTTAAGGAGATATACTGTCAAAAAAAAATCTGCAATAAATTATTTATGATTTTAATAACGACTTCACATTTATAGAACAGCATCGCGTACTACGCTGCATCAGGCGTAGCACCTTCACATAAGCCAAAATTAAAAATTCTTCTAAGGATTCTTAATACCAGCTTTTCAACCAATTTCAGGATTTAAATGTTAGACACAATATCAAGTTATCAACCCATAACTAAGCCAAACTAAATGAAACACGATACACAAAAAATTATCATAAAGTTCCTCAAACTGAGTGACGCCGACTTAATATCGGTTGCTTGGCTTTTTACAAATACCCACGACCTGCCTGCACTTGTGTTTCTGATTTATTCTCATTAAATCACTTAATAGCTCAACTGCCAATTAAAATAACACATAGTTAAGCAATGGACGTCCTTTTTAAAAGGTGTTTTGGCATACTAGGGGTTAATAAGTAAGTTATTTATCTAGACGACTTGCTCATTGGTTAATATTTTAAAATGGCTATAACTTTTTTCTCCCAGTGGTTAGAGATTTGCCGCACTAGAACAAAGTAATACGATTGTTAAGACCTTTCGTTTAAGATATGTGAGAACATGCTACAGCTCTGGGGACGAAGTCCATACATTTTGCCCATTGTCCTTTAATAAGTGTGTCATATCAATATAACACAAAGTTACTTTTTGTGATTTTTTTAAATAGGAAGTAACTAAAGAGCATTATTTGCTATGATAATTTTTCTCTAAGGTCAATGAACTTTGAACTAGGATGTCTTAAGTATTTTGCAGTTTTCTCACTATAACTCAAAAAATTTTAATCACATTATACTCGAAATAATTTTAAAAGAGTTTTTATAAAGGTCTATCAATGTGGAACATTATAAGTTTCTACATTGCATAGTTTAGAAATGGCAGGGGGGGACACATTGCAAGCCACTTTGGCGGGCTGTATTTCGCAGATGGTATACCTGATAAAAAAGTTTTTTATGAAACTACCTTCATTTTAGTAGACCTATTCAATGGAACCCCACACGAGGGGGTCCAGCGAATAAAAAAAATTCCTCCCCGTTTCACATGTATGGGCGCCACCCCTAAAATACGTAATCAAGATTTTTTTATTCTTTTAAAATTGAGATCTATATCTAGACCACTTTTTAACAAAGTTTCATTTACTTATGTTTATAACTGTAGAAGTTATTAAGCTGTAAAGGATTAGGACAGACGGACAGACGGACGGACATGAAGAAACTATAAGGGTTCCTTGTAGGACTACGGAACCCTAAAAACCGGCCAAGTGTGAGTCGGACTCACGCAGTAAGGGTTCCGTACCACCCATCGACCTGATACCCCATAGAAACTGATTTAATTTACGAGAGTTTATCAAAAGACATCAACGAACGTACGCGAAATGTGAATTTTTGCTGCTCTTTCTTCCATCGGTACCACCACATATGTCTATGTTTGTCCTGTTATTAGTATTTGTTGCTAAACTACATAGTATGCACTATAAATACTATAATCAGACCAAGTTTGACGCTGGTATGTATTACCGTTTTGAAGATAGAACAGAAACAAAAACGTTGTAAAAATTGCATGTTTTTCGAGGTTTCTTGTATGACCCCTTTGGTTTTAGACTTTTTTTTGTTTTTAGTATTTGTCGTGATACACCTCATAGCGACACATATTCTGTAAAAATTTCAACTAGTTATCTATTACCGTTACAAAGATACAGCCCTGTGGCAGACAGACGAACGGACGGACAGCGTAGCGAGAGTAATAGGGTCCCGTTTGCACCCTTTGGGTACGGAACCCTAAAAAGAACCACAACCTAAGAATTTTATTGATATGAATGAAACTATGTGTTTATAGTATCGTAATAAAGCTTTAATTTAAAAAAAACCGGCCAAGAGCATGTCGGGCCATGCTCAGTATTATAGGGTTCCTTAAGTAGGTGTTACAAACAAATCAAATCGAATATTAATCATGGCTATTTTAGTTTTTGCAATAGACGGCAGCATTGGCGACTCAGAGAGTGTTGTCAGTAGCCGCTAGATGGCGCTATACAGTGCCAAATGCAATAGACGGCACTTGACGGCAGCATTGGCGACTCAGAGAGTGTTGTTTGACGCCGCTAGATGGCGCCAAATTTAAGAAGTGTGTCGTCAACATAACACAAAGTTACTTTTTGTGATTTTTTCAAATAGAAAGTAGCTAAAGGAGCATTATTTGCTATGATCATTTTTCTCTTAGGTCAATGACCTTTGAACTAGGACGTTTTAAGTATTTTTCAGTTTTTTCTCTATAACTCAAAAAATTATAATCACAATATGCTCAAAATAATTTTAAAAGAGAGTTTTTACAATGGTCTATCAATGTGAAAGATTATAAGTTTCTACATTTCATAGTTTAGAAATGGCAGGGGGGGGGACACATTGCAAGCCACTTTGGCAGGCTATATTTCGCAGATGGTACACCTAATAAAAAAGTGATGTATGAAACATTACCTTCATTTTAGTAGACCTATTTAATGATACCCCACACGAGAGGGTGCAGCGAAAAAAAAATTTTCATCCCCATTTCACATGTATGTGCGCCACCCCTAAAATACGTAATCATAATATTTTTATTCTTTTAAAATTGAGATCTATATCTATTCTATTTTTTAACAAAATTTCATTTACTTATGTTTATAACTGTAGAAGTTATTAAGCTGTAAAGGATTAGGACAGACGGACAGACGGACGGACATGACGAAACTATAAGGGTTCCTTGTAGGACTACGGAACCCTAAAAATGTTCCATCAATATTAGAGCTGGTCTGCCACGAACAGGTGCTCTCCCTATATTTACTTCCATAAAACTACCAAGGAAATATGTTTTAAAATAAATAGAGTTTAGTAAAAAATATCAATTTAATTATGAATTTATTTTACGCATAATGATACCAGAGAAACTTGTTCCATATGGTGTATTAAGAATAATTGTTAATAACAGAAATATGTGTAGTGTATAATGGTATCAAGTATGTGTGGATCTTTGATTATTAACCAAAGGTGTGGATCTGTTTTGTATAAAATGACATGGTAGTAATATAGTTTATCTACACCTGTATCGTAAAATTCGAATTATGAACTCGAAAGTAATGTCATAATGACATACTTTACGCACATGCACCTGTAATAAATTTAAAAAGTTTCATTACGATACAGTTTGCTGAACAAAACAATGCGGTAATTTATTTTATCTACACTCGTATCGTAAAATTCGAATTATGAACTCGAAAGTAATGTCATAATGACATACTTTACGCACACGCACCTGTAATGAATTTAAAAAGTTTTATTACGATACAGTTTGCTGAACAAAACAATGCGGTAATTTAATTTTTTTTCCATAACCGCACACTTCAGCCCAACTAAGGAGTTTTTAATGCCACTTCGACCTAACCAAGGAGTTTTCAAACCTTTTTTTTAGCAGTCGTACAGTTTGGCACCAATGAGTACACAAAATTCAGGGTGGCGCCACTTGTCATACATTGAAAAATTTTATCGTTTAAAATCGCGTTTTTGGCAGAACTTTTGATTGTCATATTGCTTTTAATTATATTTAAGTGTTTACAGGCATATTTTTTGTATGATAAAACAGAGATTGACGGAATCCTGACAAGGATAGAAAATTAGTTCCGATTATAATATTTTCGCCAGACTATATTTTATTATCTGTGTAGGCGCGCACCAGCGCGCGTGCGCGGCCGCGCGCCACGGCCGCGGCCTACTGGATTTGGTCATCGTTACTTGTAAATTTATTGTTATTGTTTACGTTATTATTATGGTTTTGTATGTCGAAAGTTTTAATCTGGGCAAAAATATCTGACTACAGCAGTGATACTGAACTGAGGAGAATATGACCCCGCCTGAATTTCTGGATGCAGCAACGTAAATGACGAACAATCTTTTACCAGAGAAATAAAGAAAAACAACGACAATGTTACCAAGATTTTGACTTTGGTATTTTATTTAAAATTGTATGAGTGTAGATAAAATAGTGTATGAAACTGACATAATTAGGTATTAAAACACTCGTGTGATACTATTAAAAACCTCGCCTACGGCTCGGTTTTTAAACTCACACTCGTGTTTTAATAACCCCTATTATGCAACAGTTTCATAAACTACTATTATCTACACTCGTGTATCGTAAAATTCGAATTATGAACTCGAAAGTAATGTCATAATGACATACTTTACGCACATGCACCTGTAATAAATTTAAAAAGTTTCATTACGATACAGTTTGCTGAACAAAACAATGCGGTAATTTAATTTTTTTTCCATAACCGCACACTTCAGCCCAACTAAGGAGTTTTTAATGCCACTTCGACCCAACCAAAGAGTTTTCAAACCTTTTTTTTAGCAGTCGTACAGTTTGGCACCAACGAGTACACAAAATTCAGGGTGGCGCCACTTGTCATACATTGAAAATTTTTATCTTTTAAAATCGCGTTTTTGGCAGAACTTTGGATTGTCATATTGCTTTTAATTATATTTAAGTGTTTACGGGCATATTTTTTGTATGATAAAACAGAGATTGACGGAATCCTGACAAGGATAGAAAATTAGTTCCGATTGTAATGTTTTCGCCGGACTATATTTTATTATCTGTGTAGGCGCGTGGCAGCGCGCGTGCGCGGCCGCGCGCCACATCCTACTGGATTTGGTCATCGTTACTTGTAAATTTATTGTTATTGTTTACGTTATTATTATGGTTTTGTAAGTCGAAAGTTTTATTCTGGGCAAAAATATCTGACTTCAGCAGTGATACTGAACTGAGGAGAATATGACCCCGCCTGAATTTCTGGATGCAGCAATGTAAATGACGAACAATCTTTTCCAGAAAAATCAAGAAAAACTACAACAATGTTACCAAGATTTTGACTTTGATATTTTATTTAAAATTGTATGAGTTTAGATAAAATAGTGTATGAAACTGACATAACTAGGTATTAAAACACTCGTGTGATACTATTAAAAACCTCGCCTACGGCTCGGTTTTCAAACTCACACTCGTGTTTTAATAACCCCTGTTATGCAACAGTTTCATAAACTACTATTATTTATTTAATCAATCGAGTCCCATTGTGCTGTGTGGTTCAGTTTTGCTTTAGGTAGTTATATGTAATATTTGTTTTTGCATTTGGTTCTGTTCTGCTTTAATAATAAATAAATAATAAATAAAATATAATTCTCAAAAATCTCAGTTTTTGCCTAATTTCCATGCCTTTTTTTCTGAATAAATTCCAGCTTGGCTGTTAGATGGATAGAAGAACAAAAACAAAAAAAATTGTGTGGGAGGGGTTTACTGGAAGCTTCCAAAAAAATGTATAGGGTGTGAAGTTTTAGTGAAGTTTCTATTGCAAAGAAATTACGAATATGTCATGAAAATTAGAAATATGCTATCTAGTATGATAGATTTTATCAAAAATACAAATAAATCAACTTTATAAACTATAACAGATATACACGCTGAAATTTGAGTCGCTTAATTCCCGAAAAGGGATCATTGTACTCATCATTATGAACAACTTTTACTATGGGACCAACCCTGAAATCGCGAAAAAAATATCAGGTGGTCTCTACATTTTATTGATTTAAGTGAACACAAATGTAGGGACCAACTGATATTTTTAACTGAAATAAGCAATTCAAATTTCAGCATGTAGATAGATATACAAGCTGTTGCTCTGCATTCGTGCCATATTTAAGGAGGTGACTATACCACTGATACTGAACATGAATAAATAAATAAATCAATACCAAAAAATTACATTTTTAATTGAAATATTTGTAAATAAACAAAGTCCCGCCGTGGTTTACGCTCAATACAAAGTCGACGAGTGTGTAAGCACCATAAATATTGGCCGAATTTGTCGCTCTTTGTCATGATGCCGACAAAGGGACCTGCGCCTGAAACTGAAAATGCGATAATTTGAGCTTTTGGAGTTGGCAACACTGAGCCAGCAACTCGAGTCCGATTTTACCACTCGAGTCATTCGAGTCATTTTACAATTTTACTTGAGTATTACTCGAGTGGTCGAATCACTCGAGTGGTTCACGAGTCACTCGATCACTCGCCTCTATCGAATCACCTGCCAAAATTAGAGATGCGCCGAATATTCGGTATTCGGCGTATTTGGCATCTTTTCCACTATTTGAATTCGGCTGAATTATTCGGTTTTGTTGCCGAATATATTCGGTTCAAGCATTTCTATTTCTTGGCTACATGACATGGTATAGACACAATTAATTTAATATTATCAATGTTGCAAACACAATGAAGCTAATATTATCAATGTTGTAAACACAATGAAGCTAATATTATCAATATTTTAATATTTTTGTAATGATAAGCACCTTTGTTTTTTTATTTGTAACTTAATCGTGCGATGTTTTGAAGAAAAGTGACAGCGTGTTGTGTGAGCGGGTAGCGGGCGGTGAGGTACGCCTCGCTCCTAATCTAGCCAGCAGCGACACGTAACGTACATATTAGAACCTGTTGACGCGGCAAAACAATGTAATGGTAAACCGAATAATTCGGCCGAATATCCGGTTCGGTAGAGGTTAAACCGAATATATTCGGTTATTCGGTGAAACCACTATTCGGCGCATCTCTAGCCACAATCCTTGAATGAATTATATTTTATTTTGTCAATAAGTTGAGGCTTAAACAGACATAAAATGGAAAAGCGTTCTTAAGAATAAAAACACATTGTTTCGCTTGTTTCGGTGAGTGATTCGCGAGTGACTCAAGTCCGAGTGAACTCGAGTCGATATTTTTTTCACTCGAGTGCGTTTTTTTTCGGTATCACTTGAGTAAAAGTGGAGTCCAGTCGCATCACTACACTAAGCAGCTTTTTTAATGAAAAGTTGAAAATTAAACATTGTTTACATTTGCACATGTAATAAACAATGTCAGCGTATAAATATTGTGCAGTGCCTCTATGTACAAATACAACTATAAAAACTCCCAATAAATTGTTTATCCATGTGCCAAAATCGATAAAATTGAGAAACAAGTGGTTGGACTTAGCATGGCGAGATCTGGATACGATATCGAGTAAAACAACAATACATTTCTGTGAGGATCATTTTAACGTAAGTACCTGTTTTATTTTTACATTGCCCTGAAATACTAGTAGGTAGTAGGTACATGAAAATTATTGACGTGAAATTTCGAGGTTATGTTGTTCATAACAAACGAATTTACTATCACCGTTTTTACTATTACAGTTATCTGAGGATATGGATAACTATATGGAATATCGTGTTATGGGATCTATCAAATACATTCGTTTGAAGCCAAACTGCTTGCCTTCCAAATTTTCATGTCAACCAGACAGGATGAAGAGAACAGCTCTTAGTATTTCAAAACCAGTTGTCTTAAAAAAACAGCGTATGTCATTATTAAAAGAAACAGAAATTACTTTAGACGAAACTGCTATTGCTACAACATCAAATATGAGAGATTTAGATACAACTTGTGAGTACCTACTTCTTTTTTCTACTACTGAAATTATTGTGTTATATTTGAGAAGGAATGAAGGAATTATATGTGTACAAATAATAAAATGTGTATTTCACCGGAGAAGCTTAAAATGATGTTTACAGTTTCAGGTTCACATTGCAGTATTAAGCAGACTGATGAAGTTAAACTTGAAAATAAATTTATACAATCATGTCCTGAATTAGAAAACAAGTTAATACAAAATTATCCTGACTTACATGATAAATTGGTGCCAAAATCATTAATATCTAAATTTAGAAGCAAATCTACACCGGCTACTACTAAAATAAGAAATGCAGCAACCTCACCAATAGATACCTGGATACCTGTGGCCATAATAGAAAGAATGATACCTAGCCTTAAAGCCCAAAATCAGGGCACAGCCTTAACAACCTGGAGAGTGTCCCAAAGGAAAGTGGTCCGGCAGAGTACGAAAACTATCTTGGGTATTTAAAAGACTTCCACACAGCAGATAATAAAGTTATTACCATGGTATATAGAGCTATTTGCCAATCTGTTATTCAATATTGCATTTCAATATGGGGAGGAGCCCACAAAACCAAACTCATGTCTAGAAAGGGCTCAAAGATTCTTACTTAAAGTAACATTCCAGAAATCATATAAATGTTGCACTGAACAGCTCTATAAAGAATGTCAATCTGACAGTTAGACAAATATAAATACTAATATAATATAATGTACTGCATACTAACATGGTGGCACTGGTAATGGACACCGACCCAACAATGGACACAAAAAACTTTTATGGCCTAAAATAAGGGTAGAAATAGTCTTATGAAAATGGAAATATCCAGGGTTGAAAGGCTATGCATCTGAATGTCATTTTGACATGTGAAACACCATGTCGGACATTTTGATTTAAAATAGTGAGATGAAAGAAGTCATATTACGTAGATCAACAAATTAATCGAGATCTACTAAGGAAATCGTTAAGGAGGTTGGTCTTGATTTTTGTTTTTACTTCTTTTTCCTGAATGTAATTTTGTTGTACGAAATTGAACTCATATTTTTTAAGGTAGATGAGCTCTAAAAAAACAACAACAACAACAAATAGCTGGTTTCGAGAAGTACTAATAGTTGATCTTTTTGGTGACGGAAAATGCGGCAGGAAAACCGGCACCACCTATGATGAACGGAACCCAACTAATATTGCCAACAGCATTCCGGAAGATTAGGCCATCGGAAAATCAGAAAGTGGTTGGATGTGCAGCGACATGTTTTTCGAATACATAACCAGTCGTCCTAAACCCTGGCCTACTCGCTAATGCAATCCAGGTAATCAGCATCAGCCAACGTAAAATGCCGATAAATCTGCAAATCGTCTGCATAAGTTGGAATAAATAACCTTAGTAAAGTAAAGTTTTAATAAAAATAGAAAATAGACACAACAATCTGAGACTCTCTTCAAGGAGGACCCTCTGTGAACGACCCCGAAAATACGAATCAAACTATGCTATAGAAGACGGAGGTAAATTAATAATAATATTTTAAAACAGGTTTGTTTTTTCTCAAACATCACAGGTTTCATCTCACACTTCACCTGCCGTGTTCTTGTGCTGAAGTCGGAATTGAAATAATTGTCTTGTATCCAAATTCGACCAAAATATAAACCTATGGTCATTGCTTTGTTCAGACCTCTAAAAGTTTTAGGTACCTATATTGCAAATAAATTGTTCAGTAGATCATCAAGCTGAAAAAACTCAAACAGGCCAGACTAGGTAACTAGTATTAATTAAAGTACCTACCTATATACCTATTTGTGTAACCAGTTATGTTCGTTTGCAATAAAAATGTTCCTACAATAATCAACTTGCAGATTTAAACTAAGCAATACCTACCTAAATCGCTGTCGAACATTGGGTGCCCATTTCGGGAGAGCTGTCCAACATTGGGTTGTCATTACTGGAGTTCCTGGACAGGTGATTTTGTAGGTTTAAAAACAAAACCCGATTTACTAAAAAAAAAGCATAGGTATATCAAACTATCATAAAGAGAAAATATCACCCTACTATTTATTCTGTAGCCCGGTATTGTAACAAAAAAAATGTACAAGCAATAGCCAAAACTTGTCGACGAAATCCTTAAGATGTCCTTTAATGTCGGTTTATTCATCACGGTGTATTACGAAATCATAAAATAACATCAGTCAGGAACTCACAATCAACCAAGCGTAGGAAATACAAAGTATGTCCAAAGTTCCAAACATAGTCCATAGTAGTATTTTTATTATTAAATTATGTATCGAATTTGCACATCTGACATGACAACCCCATTTTCTGTCCAGTTCATTCTTGTCCATCCTAAGGTTGCCTGGAAGAAATCGCTGATCGCGATAAGGCCATTTGTACTATAGTTTAAATGCATATTCACTGTAATGTTTCTTATGGTGTACAAAGCAAAGCATATATAAATAAATAAATAATAAATAGTCTCTCGTTCAGACTTTCTACAACGACAGTACATACACTTGTCTAGCTACATTTATAATAAAATAAATAAAATATTAAACCTGTACGTCGTCACTTACTCATAAAACATTATTATACAAATCGTTATTTGCACTAAATTACGACGAAACAGAAAATGTCATAATTATCATTAAATAACTCCTCTTTCTCACATAACTAAACACGAACACACACACTATCGCATGTACATACACGCACCAACATCCCACTACACGCAGCCCCACACCCACCCCTACACAACACCGCCAAATCCCTCACACACACCCCCAACCCTCGCACACTCCTTACACGCGCTTACATACCTGACACTCATAATTGCATTTCATGCTTTCAATACTATTAATAATTTTCTAAAATCAAATTAATGTCAAACTATGTATTTATTATGTTTTAATGTAAACCATGTCATGATTTGTATAATTCAATTAGGGGAGGTGGTCCCCAATTTAATCTGAATTGTAACAAATTACTTATTTTTGTAAATAAACGATTATTATTATTGGAAATATTTTTTATTATTAAGGAAAGTCGAGGTAAAGGTTCAGAAAGTAACCTCCTTCGAAAAATCCCCACTGGGACCGCTGATGGATAGGGCCTGGGCTCCTGCTGTTTGATCATTAGCTTCCACAAAGTCCAGGTCCGGGTATAGCCTAAGTTGCAAGCAAGCGACACGGGTAAGGTGCAGGAGGGACCTGGCGATACCGCATCTGGGCGGGCTGCTGCCCAGTCCGTGGTTACTGCCATGGAAATTCCAGAAGCCAAACTCGTGGCTTCAACGTCCACTGCCGTACAGCTGGGAGGACGTCTGAATAACCAAGTAACTTCCGCTGAACCTCCCAGGGGTGCGACTGGTGCTGCAAAACTATCTTCGACGTCACTGGCACGCAGGATCTGGCCGATCATGACAAATCTTGGTCCAAGTGGGCCTTCTGGACCTGATGGCTCCACCATCAGGCTCAGCAATAGGTCTTCTGGCGGGCCATCAATTCCACCAAAGGAGTAAAAAGGGGTCGTGGAGCAAAATCCAGGGGAGCATCGCAAGCCCCCATAGACTTATATATTACTAGCGTACCCCTATTATGAAAATATGGAACGCAGTGGAAATTGATAAAAAAACCCGAAAGCCTGTAAAAAGAACTGAAAATATCTAAAACCAGACATACCTACGTAACCTATATACTATAATATCGTAAAGAGATTTGTTTTTTTATAATCGATAAACTCTGAAACTACTGAACCGATTTTAATAATTCTTTCACAAATAGAAGCTAGCTACTTTATTCAGAAGTAACATAGGCTATAATTGGCAACAATATGCGTTTAAGGGTTAACTGTACAGTTTTAACTGTTCAGATTTATCTAATGATAATTTGACTAGTTATCAGTTCGTTGCCGGTTCAAATGTACAGTTAATACTGTCAGTTTAAACTGCACGTGTGTAGCCAGCTTTAATACCATATACTTAACCACAAAAAAATTACTAATTAATTACTTGATTCTCCGTACTTTAAAAATATATTGAACGCCGAACTTAGTTATACCCATTTATATAGGAAAATAAAACGACATTATGTTTCATCAAGTTACGTTTTATAAGATTTTTCTAGATCAAGCATGTTAAGAGATGGTCATTGTTCTTTTTCATTGGAACGCTTTCCAATCATTGTCCGTCGCTGCCCCTTAATCTACTACTAATACATACTGGCCAACCATATTGGATATAACGAGTTCGGAAGTACAACATAGGTTGAGGCTCAGGGCACTGCGGGAGCTGCCCAGAGGACACGGTGCAGCACACACTGGCGGAGTGCCCAGCTTGGGCCGCGCAGCGCCGTGGCCTCATTACTGCAGTAGGCGGCAGCGACCTCTCGCTTCCGGCTGTGGTTCTGTCTATAGTCGGGAGCGAGAGCGCTTGGGAAGGCGTCGTCTCCTTCTGCGAGGATGTAATGCTCGCTAAGGAGGCGGCAGAGAGGGTTCGAGAGGCGATAACCTCTCTTCCCATCCGCAGGAGACGACCTGGGCGTCGTAGGAGGGCGTATACCGACCTCCAGCCACCCTAGGTGTGGGCCTGCGGGCGGCGGATTCGGGGTGGCCCGCCGCCCGACCAGTCAAGGCCCGTGACGGTGTGGCGCGTCGTGTTCCGCGCGCGCCAGTCAAGAGGAGGGTGTGGCCGATGTGGGTGCCGCATGGGGCGAAGGGGCTTGCCTGTTAGTGGCGAGCCGGGACCTGCCTGGGACGGTTGGGCGAATACAGGAGTATTTCTCACGCCCCCGGCCAAGGTCGGTAGAGGAACACCGTGGTGGTTTTTAGTCGGTAAGAGTCCGACACTGGCTCCGCCTTCCCCGGGCGGAGTGCGTCAATGAGGATCTTCCCCACGGAAAAAAAAATAAAAAAATGTCGAGGCTCAGAAGGAGGCAATTGCCTCCATCTGGATCCATGAGTAGTATTGTACTACTGTACAGTAGGTACGCAGGACTACACATCAAGCTGTACCTAAATTTCCAGTATAAGCTGAACTCGCATTGTACGGAAAGCCTATACAATGCGAGGTCAGCTTATACTGGAAATGTAGGTACAGCTTGATCTGTAGACGTGTGTACAACTCAGTAATTACGCGTAGAAATGTCGAAATCCTTAGCAAGCAGTGGCTAGGGCAGACTATAAAACTTCCAGGGCAGGCTGAGCCTGACCTGGGTACGGCCCTGGTCATCCTTTAAATCAGTAATTTTTCTCGAACTTAACCTCAAAATATTAAATACTAAAAAGTGGGAATTGCTGGTATACCCATCAAAAAACAAATAGTTTACGGAAAAATCATTTTATTCTTCTTCGAATACACTGAGTTTGGTTGTGTAACAGACTTTTGAAGCTTGGGTGAATGCGTGCCCCTTCGTCAGATGAGTATCTATAATAATTACTCATGTTTTGTCTCGCGTCTCTAACTCGAGCGAGGTCTCGGCGACGGCCACGTCCTTGCCACGCAGCAGCTGGTTGGCAAGCTTCTGCTTGTTGACGGGGAAACCTGTAACAAGGAGTCCAGTCATCTGTCTGACGGAAACTGTACGCTACATAGCCTACATGCGTATTAGCCGGGGCACTCATGATTTGGTGTGGAGCCAAACGATTGAACGAAAATTGATCGTGAGTGTCAAATCCTCGAGTCAATGGATGGCTTGCCGGTTCTTCTCCATAGGAGCCACAATTTGGAACCGTGCAACTAGAGCCTGACGTTTCAAAAGTGCCTGTAATTAGGTTTAATTGAAATATAACCATTTGAATTTGAATTGAATGGCGCGATTTTTCATTCAAACCATTTGGAATCGAAACAGTAGTTTTAATTTCAGTTCGATTCGATACATATTTACAAAGTAATGAGACATTTAATGTCGGTTACCTTCGTTCTCCTGCAAATCTCATCTCTGATTCGATCATGTGGGGACACTCCGAGCATAGCTCTCATTGCCCTTTGAGTGACTTATCAGGCCCATTGTTAGCGACCCGCGCGGTCCTTCGCAAAGCCTGGTTTCAGACCGGCACAGTTATATTACGCGTGTTGTACCTTTATATTATCAAGTAAACAGGTGTTAGGTCTCGTCCTTGTTACTAAGGATGTAATATAACTTACCGATATAGCTGAGCATGACCGGTAAGAAGATGAGGCCGTGAGTCGCGCCCAGCACTACGATGCTCAGGTACATGCGGAAGAATACCTAGGAACAATGTAAACATTATACTTTTCCGTCAGTGTTTCCCGAGAAGTATGGCTGGTGGTATACTGGTGGTCTTCAAGGCTCGAGTGAATAGGCTTTTGCTGGGCAAGCGTGAACCATCGTCGACCGCACCAATAGCTTAACATCAGGTGAGGTGGCGGTCAAACGCAAGCCAGTTCACCTAAAAAATCAGACCTCTGCGGTCACTGTCGTTTTGTACAGAACTGAAATGGAGGCAACGAGCGGAGGGACGTCGGGTACACCGCTCAACTTGAATGAAAATTAACATATTTTTTTTGAAGAACAGAACAACAATGTTTTAGATTATTGTCTTCACAGAACATTATACTCAAGAGAAGAACAACAACTTCATACAACTATATTGCTTACATGAGAGCACACTAGCGCGCCCGTTTATGCCATCGGAAACTTTCGTGGAGCGCGGGAATGGCGGGAATTTTGAACAGTTGTTAGTTTATTTTTAATTTCTTAAACCTACAACAAATTTTCATTTTGCAGTTTTTAAACAATGTATGCATTATAAAATGTTTATAATACATACTCGTGCAAGAACAGCAAAATGAAAATTTGTTGTAGGTTTAAGAAATTAAAAATAAACTAACATCTGCATTAAAAATTCGCCGTAATAGAATGTCAAAGAAAACAAAGTTTTAGACATTTTTAATACATTTATTTTTCCTTTCATTGCTTTTAAATGCTAAATAAATTTGCGGCGTTCTCTACTACCGTTTCACAGATATTGTACTGGACGTAGACTGCTTCTTTCATCATAGTATTCCTTAAAATGATGTAAGTATAAGAATGATATAATATTTCAGTGTTTGGATCCGCAAGCATAATATTTTTACAATTAAAGCAACCATATTTTTATTATAAAATTGCAAACTTATGTTTACTTATGTGCTTATGCACATGCTAGCATTTCACCAGAACACTGAGTTATGTATTTCAATCTCTTCATCACCCTCGACATTCAATATAACTAGATAAGATGTAGAGAAGGGTTTACAATTATTTTGTATCACTTATTTTTAATAAATACAAAAAAGTTACCACAATTTTCGATATTCACATGAGTATATACTTAGATTTATCAAGATACTGGTTTAAGCGCTGCAATAAATTGAACTGATGTGGGGTTTGGATTATATCTACAGTTAATTTCTACTAATGTATCCAAATATAAAAGTTATTAAATTGCATTCCTAGATTTGACAATTATTATCCTAAAAATTCTTATATGCCCATAACGGGCTGATTGATGTACCAGGCCCCTCAGAAAGTATTGCGAAAAAAAGTTTTTATATATGGGAGACTGGCCAGTTATAATGTTTTTCGAAAATATGATTATTTATAAGTAAAAATAAGTTAGTTCCAATTTCAAAATTTCCCTCCACATTTTTTGCGAGTTAATTCAAAGTATTGTGTCTCACTGAAATATGGATCTGCGCCGGGAACATTTTAGAGCTATGATTTTATACGATTTCAAGTGTCGCCTGAAACCGGATGAATCGTACGATAGACTTCAAATGGCATTCATGGATGAAGGCCCTTCCAAGGCAACCGTGTATCGTTGGTATAACGAATTCAAGCGCGGTCGACCAACTTTGGGGGATGACGAAAGAAGCGGTCGCCCTTTGACGGCTGTTACCGAAGAAAACGTGCTAGCAGTGAAAAATTTAATCCAAGACAATAGGCGAATTACATATCAGGAGATTCAACACATATTGAAGATTGGATCGGGAAGCGTTCACGAGATTCTACACAGCCATCTTCGCGTGAGGAGGATAGTATCACGCTGGGTGCCGCACAACCTCACCGATGCTCAGAAGCAGGCCCGGGTGGAATGGTGCCGTGATATGCTTAACAAATTTGAAGCAGGCTCGTCTCGGCGTGTTTACGACATCGTTACAGGTGATGAGTCCTGGATTTATCAATACGACCCAGAAACCAAGCGCCAGTCGACTGTTTGGGTGTTTCAAAATGAGCCAACGCCTACCAAAGTGAAGCGATCTAGAAGCGGGGGTAAGATTTTGATCGCTAGCTTTTTTAATTTGACTGGCCACTTGGTATCAATTCCCTTACGGGATCAAAGAAGCATTAATGCCGAATGGTATACTACCAAATGTTTGCCAGAAGTTTTCTCTGTTATAAGCAACAAGCGACCAAACACAGGGCTCCGCGGGCTACTGCTCCACCACGACAATGCACCTGCGCACACCGCACTCAAAACGAGGGACTTCCTGGACAGCACGCCAGTCAAACTCCTGGGTCACCCTCCTTACAGCCCTGATCTAGCACCGTGTGACTTCTTTTTATTCCCAAAAATAAAAAATCAGCTCAAAGGGATACAATTTTCGTCGCCGGAAGATGCGCTGGCTGCGTTCGAGCAGGCTGTAAACGAGGTGTCTGCGGCGGACTGGAAAAAGTGTTTTGAAAACTGGTTTAGGCGCATGAATCTTTGTATAGAGGCTGGTGGAAAGTACTTTGAAAAGATTTGATAAAAATATATGTACGTATAGAACAATTTTTTTTAGTTTCGCAAAACTTTCTGAGTGTCCTACGTATGCAACACTATCATGTAACAACTGTAACTACTAAATCAAATAGAGCTTACTTTACTTAACAAAACAGTTGTGGTAGCAGATCTTGTTTAAACCTCTTTACAGTGTTCGTATATTAGGGCATTTTCGTTCAATGTGTACTGTGTGTACCCAATATTTTAGGATAAATATATGAGTATTTTTTCAGTTTTGTTACATAAATACTCATACCACAACATGCTCATAAATGTAAATAAACAGTTGTTCTAATAACTAAGATTGATAAATTATTCTTAATAAATCATTCTGATATGCAAATCAACAAGATATAGTCCATTTTTCAATAAGATATGATTTTTTGGGACAAGAAAGCGAGTCATGTGTCGCTTTTGTGACATTTTGCAGTTAAGTAATAATAACAAAGTTATTCCTTGTGTCTTACAATTTATGTAAATGATGGCTTCATTCACTTTACCATCGTTCAACTTTTTATAAATCTTTCATCATCATCATCATCATTTCAGCCGAAAGACGTCCACTGCTGGACATAGGCCTCCCCCAAGCATCGCCACAACGACCGGTCCTGTGCCTTCCGCATCCAGCGGATTCCCGCGACCTTCACCAGGTCGTCGGTCCACCTTGTGGGGTGTATAAATCTTTGTTTCGAATTAAATAAATAAATAAATTGTTTTAGTAAATATGAAATACTTAAAAAATTAGGGAGTTCAGTACTTAGTTTCATCTTATTTTACAATTATTACAGTAAAATCACTAAAATAAACTAGTTTAGACCAAGATTACATTATACATTTTTTAAATAAACAGAAAACTATAATAGATGACCTTTGGTTTCTTAATAATTTATACGACAGCGCAAAATGCAAAGGGCACTCTTTATTGTAAATGCCCATTATATTTATTACTAGACTTTGACCGCGGCTTTGCTCTGGTATAATTTGGCTTATCACAGAAAGACTTATCATCACGCATCCCTCGGGAACTGTTTATTTTTAACCGACGAAAAAAAGGAGGAGGTTCTCAATTCGACGCGTATATATATATATATTTTTTTATTTTATTTTTATTTATGACCACGCATAACTTTTTACAGAAAGGTCCGATTTTGATGATTATTTTTTTAATGGATAGGGTACATCTTGAAGTTGGTCCCATTTAAATTTCAAAATAAAAATCCACCCCTAAGGGTAGTAAAACAGGGGATGAGTGTTTGTTCACCCACTGAATTCTTACCTGTTAACTGATTGTTGAAACTTTACACACATAAATATAGTTCTAGACACTACGACATAATGGAGACATGGAGTTAGATTTTAACCACAAAACAATGAAAAATAAAACTTTTTAACAAAAAATTGAACCGACGAAAACAGAAACTGAAAAGCGAAAAATAACTAATTATGAGTCGGCGCCAAACAACCAATCAACGAAGATCATTAAATTACTTTAAATAAATAATAAAAACAACGTCACATCAAATACAACGTGAAATTTTCAACGATAAACAATTACTTTCCAAAAATGCGTTCTCCGCTCGGCCACTTGCAACTTGCACGCACTTTGCTTGTTAAAAGTTCGTTTGGCGCCGACTCATAATTAGTTATTTTTCGCTTTTCAGTTTCTGTTTTCGTCGGTTCAATTTTTTATTAAAAAGTTTTATCTTGGGATAAATCCGGGTTATTATCTACCGTGTGCTAAATTTCATCCAAATACATTAACGGCCAAAATTAATATCCAATCTATCCACGACTTGCCCTACTAGAGATAGGAATTTGACATAAGCTCCATACAAAATATGTCAAATTTCTATCTCAGGTAGGGTAAATCGTGGATAGATTGGATATTAATTTTGGCCATTAGCTATTTCAGTGTGAATAAGTAACAAACATCAAAATCTCTTCAACAAATCTTGACAAACTTTCACATTTATGTTTTTATGATTTAAATTGTTAAAAAAATATTTCTATAGCATTTAGCGTCCTTAACCAACTCTTAGAACTTCATGGCATTAAAATATAATTTAATTGATTGAAATAAATTATATTAGGCCTGGTTGAGGTCATGTTTGTGAGGAATTCCTTCCCTCTGTTTTGATTTGGAGTATGTCTGTTCGCGGAGTCAAACAACTGCTCAATATTTGAAATGACTGTAGCTGTAGCAATGGCGTCTTGCAGTGATTCATCTGAAAGTAAAAATATATATTTAAAAACAATTATTTGATCATAGAAATCAATTATTAATACTGTAAATATCATTGCCATAATCACCAAGCTTGTCTGACGGATCTGTGATAATAATTTACTGCCAAAATTAATATCCAATCTATCCATGATTTGCCCTACTAGAGATATAAATTTGACATATTTTGTATGGAGCTTATGTCAAATTCCTATATCTAGTAGGGCAAATCGTGGATAGATTGGATATTAATTTTGGACGTTAGAGTTATTCACTGTCAGTCAAAGTAAGCGCTGGCAATACTCTTGACAGGATTCCTTTTGCGCCTTTTTACGACATCCACAGGTGGTAAGGAGGTGGTCTATTCTTTTTTTCCCGTGGGCAAAATCCTCATGGACGCACTCCGCCCGGGTAAGGCGGAGCCAGTGTCACTGCCACTGATCTGATTTATGAGAGTTAACCAAGATGCAGTGCGTTGATGTGTTTCAAGATACTACACATGACCGTGATTGCCGTATGTTGTTGAACTATATAGTACGCACTACAATAACACATTCTGATGCTTTTATGTATAGCCATGTTAAGATAGAGCAGGAACTTGAAAAAATGCATTTTTTTCAAGGATTCTAGTATGGGGGACACACTTTGAGCTTAGACTTTTTAATTTTAAATATTATTTGCCATGGTAGAGGCCATAGTAACACGTCATCTATGAAAATTTCAATTGACTACCTTAAAAAGATACAGCCCCGTGACAGACAGACGGACGGACAGCGTAGGCAGAGTAATAGGGTCCCATCAGCACCCTTTGGGTATGGAATCCTAAAAAGGTTTAGACTTACCTCCTTAATGAGTAAAGCTAATTATTTGCTGTGACATGATCCCCCGATCATTAAAAGGCTATTGGTTGTTTGAAATGTCTCCAAAGCCATAAAATTAAAAGCATGGCTAGCTATTTCTGATGTTCGATCTTGATGAGCATGATCTCGGTAGCCATCTAACAGCAGATTTGTAACATCTCTTATAAAGCTTCTGTTTGGGTGTGAGTTCCACTCCTTTTTTGCATCAAGGATCAACAAGATACTTTTCCTCCTCCGTGACTCCTGGAAATGTGCAATTAATAATATCAAAGGACTGTTATTCACACATTTCTGGCTTTCACCAGTAGGTTCTACCATCGAAAAGTCAGAGATGAGAGGCAATGCGCCACCCTTACACGGTTGATATTCCACCATAAGGGTACATATACAAGGGTACAAAGCGTTTTTCTAACACTTTTATTATGCACACCGCTAAGTAGTAGAATGCCTTGCCTTGCTTATCTGTGTTTTCCTATAGGTATAATCTGGTAGTCTTCAAGGCACGAATGGTACACCATCGTCGACTGCACGATCACTTAACAACAGCAATCAAATGCAAGCCCATTTTTTAGTAAAATAATTATATTAAATACAAATTTCATCCAAATCGGTCCAGTCGTTTAGGAGGAGTTAGGTGACAGACAAACGTACAGAAGAATTATATGTATTAAGATTTAAATTGATAAAAATATAAAGATTTTAATTATTTTAAAATAAATATTAAAATTATATATTAAAAATATTAATATTGACTTTTTCCAATTACCTTTTTCAAGCTTGGGCTGTCAAGATGATTATACATATAAATGATGCTGAATATTTAACTCTTCTTTGGATTTGGAATACCGGGATGTACTTCCATTTGCACTTCAACGGTTGACTTTGGTTGCTGAAACATACAAATTCACTACCTTAATTTATTGTATACTATGATACGTTTGAATATTTAGGTGTTTTTATTTCAATTTTGTTTTTGAGAAAATCATTAATACTGCATATCTCCAGTAGGTATAAAGAAAAAAAAAGAAGTAAAAATGATTTATTGCCACAACTAGCCATGCAGTAGTCTGTTTTCTCTCTCTTGTCTTATTTAGTAAACAATCTTGGCATGCCTCTTTATTCAAATAACTATTGATAAAATGTACCTAATTACTAAATCTACACATGTAATTAGATCTAAAAAAAAATATTATTATTATCTCCTTTATTTAGTTATTACCTTATAAATTACATTTTTAAATATTTTTTTATAAAAAGAAAAAAAAACACCTAAATATTCAAACGTATCATAGTATTTTTTTATTTTTTTTTATAGTATAAACAAAAAATATAGGTTCGCCAAACTGAGACATGAAGATGGAATGTCTCATGTGATTGTAATTTCATTAACATAAGTGCAAAATCATTAACATAATGTCTTTTTATAATAGTTATTGACGAATTGTATTAAAAAGACATGCCAAGATTGTTTACTAAATAAGACAAGACAAAGAAAGAAAAAACAGGGTGTAGCTAAGTACAAATAAAAATAACTAAAAAGTATCTTAATTTTAAGAAATCTTATAATAGTGTCAACAATTATAAGAAAAGTAATGCTGCATGTTGTAGCTGCGGCAAAGAGGTTGACAATCAGCATAAAGCAAGTCAATAAAATACTACTCACTTCCGATTGTTGTTCTTCTCTAGATGGATTACACTATTCATTTCAAAATCGGGCTAATATATTTTGAGCTCCGGTAGGAATAGCAAACTTACTTAAGTAATCTTTTTCTGTCACTGCTGGTAAATTGCGAATCATCAAAACATCACACCACCACATAGCATCTTATGCTGTTTGTACTTCTCCAATAATTTATCCAGGCCCAATCATCGAAGAGGTCCAATCATCATCATCGGGATGACAAAATGTTGCTTGCAAACTTTAGTCCTGAAAAATGTATTTGTATGAAGTGTTAAATTCCAACTATTATACCTAGCCTTATTAATTAATGGCACTTTAGTCATCTACTTACATAAGAGACCCATTCATGGACGGGAGAGGAAACCTGTGAAAGAATCTTCCTTTGAGGTTATCCCGTATTTTGCGCACTTTACACTTTTTTTTCCAGCCATGGTGGAAAAACAATCCAAAAGCGTCAGTATCGAACAAATACATATAATGAAATCAATCAGATAAACTACACAAAAGCTTGAATTTCACACTGGAGTCTCTATCTCATAAATTGTTGTAACATAAGGAAAAAGTGTAAATTTCACACTAATGAGTTTCTATCTTTCAGCAAAATTCACAACATTGAACTTTAGGAAACAATCCGGCAGAAAAACAAGATTAATCAGGCATAAATTCGAAATAAAAATTAGGAAAATCCGTATTTTATTTTTTGACAAGTGTAGTAAGTGTTGCCATTTCATAAAAGTGAATCCTATCATAATTTAGGTAATCTTCAAACACTGAAATATACTAAAATGGTAGATATGTATTCAATCGCGCTTGTTTCTACTATCTCATTCTTTCGTAGAGCGCTGTTCCGTTTTTGCAAATCCTTCCAGTGCTGGCATTCGTCGCTTAGGAAGTTGACACCCCCTGATTGTCTTTCTTAAATGTTTTCTTAATTTCATTTATAATATTTGGTAAATAATAGAGATTGTTTGCTTTAAAGCATGTTTTAAGATGTTAGTTTACAATTCTTTTCTATTGAGAAAACTTCAAGAAAACGTGTTTGGGCACCACAGAGTTTTAGAAAATACGATCAAGATTGAGATTTTTTTTTTTCACTGCCACAAACTGAATAGATACATCTAAAAATGTTTTTAAAATAAGCCTATTTGGGGTATTTGGCTGTTGTCAGCGTCTTAAGAATAAAAAAATAAAAAAACTTTGTTTCATATACAACGTGTATCAGAAATGATTGGTCATATTTGAAGAGCTTATTCAGGGGATGCTGTCGAACAACTTTTACTACGGGACCAACCATGAAATCGCGAAAAAAAAATCAGCTGATCCTTACATTTTGTTGAGCGACATCGATGATTTAGTAGGGAACAGCTGATATTTTTTTCGCGATTTCAGGGTTAGTCCCATAGTAAAAGTTGTTCTAGGCTATGCCCTGAATGAGCTCTTAAAATATGACCACGCATTTCTGGTACACGTTGTATATAGCTGATGGGAGAGTGTATAATAGTTGAATGTAAGAATGATAACTATGTTATTAATAGAATTATTTCTGTCAATTAAGTAATTAAAACGTTAGTTTTGGTTGTAATTTATATTCCTCATCCATCCAAAAGTTGTCTGGAAGATATCGGACTGTTCATAATCACCTAAACAACTGGAAATTAAATGTTATCTTAATGGGATAAAATTATTGTCAAAATGACAGTTGTTACGTGTATCCTGTGTTCATTTTGAAACCCAACTTGTGTCATTGGCTGGTGGGGACTGGATGCGGAAGGCAGAGGACCGAGCGTTGTGGCGCAACTTGGGAGAGGCCTATGTCCAGCAGTGGACTGCGATAGGCTGAGTTGATTGATTGATTTTGTCATTGAGATGTAGTATAATTTTCGTACCCCCAAATCATCATTCATCATCATTTCAGCCGAAAGACGTCCACTGCTGGACATAGGCCTCCCCAAAAAGGGGGGATATGCCATAATCGCCACGCTTGGCAGGCGGGTTGGCGATCGCAGTTGGTTGGGAGAACGCTGCTGCCCATCCTCTGGTGACTCCCTTAGTCGCCTTTTACTACACCCATGAGAAGAGATACTCAAACGCAACTCATTTTTAAATGGTCCTTGAATCTCATGCTGTCACTGTCACTCTAAGGTGCATTATAGCGACAGAACAAGTTTAAGTTTCTTTTGAGTATTTGGGGTTTAGTTGTTGTTTGTTCATCCCGATATTTCTAAAACTAATTTTCACACGGTATTTTTTATTTTTAATGCAGTACCTATCGTGAGCTAAATCTCTTAATGCGTTGATATTCTCCATTACTGACTGTACAAAAACGCATAGGTATTATGCAACGACCATACAGCCCATAGACACCTCATAACAGGCCACCGACGTCTGCAACACATCTATGAAATTTCACTAATGTAATCGACACTATTCGCCACTTGAAATCCTTAAATCAGTTTCGACCAGCCCTCAAAACTTCCGCGTTAGTGATTACCCAATAGCCGCCTTCGTAGGGCCAATCGGATTGCTGTACCCCGCCTCAGCTAGTGGCAGAAATTATTATTATTTATTTTATTTTATTCTTTATGCACAACAGGGTACACACGGCTACACATCAAACTGTACAATTCCATAAAGATAAAGATTTTTATTTGCAAGAAACATGGTTTTTACAAAGATGTTAGTGGTTTTTGGCAGGTACATCATGTCTCACCGTATGATCGGCATGCAAAATATTATTTATTATTTTCTTATTTCCAGTATAAGCTGACCTCGCGTTGTAAGGAAAACCTATACAATGCGAGGTCCGCTTAAACTGGAAATATACAGCTTGATGTGTAGCCGTGTGTACAAAGGCGGTCTTAACGCCATAGGCGTTCTCTACCAGACAACCTAAGGGTAATGCAGAGACAAAGAATAAGGTAGATGCACCAAAAATGAAAAAAAAAAAATGAATAAAATGAAAATGAATGAATGATGAATGAAATTATTGTACGCATTATATTCAACATTAGGCGTCTATTGGGCTGTATGGTCGTTGGTATTATGTATACGGTACCTGTAACATCTGGCTGTCAGCGGCGCTGAGCACGATGATGCCGCCGAACGTGGTGAGGGTGATGCCGGAGAGCACGGAGCTGCCCATGCGCGTGACCGCCTCTGCAGCACGCCACTCGCGCGAGCCGCCATTCAGCATACTGAACGAGTGCACCACGTGCGAGCAGAACTCCGCCGCTATACCAACCCCCATCACCTGCGGGGGAGGGACAATAAAATTTTACCACCGCGATTGCGGGCTTTGCCTAATATAGTACCTAGATAGATTATTCACCTACGGGATAAAGTAGTGTCGTCTGCCTCAACGTCACGGAACGGGCGCCATATTGAATCCCGGCTGGCGGGGGATTCAAGCCTGCCCAACACGAAAACACCTTATACCGAGGAGATAAATCCTGATGATTCTTTGGCCAAAGAGAATATAACCACTACGTTTACTTTGGCTCTAATTATTTATTATTTTAATGCATAATCTAATCTAAAGATATAAATTGTGGAAAGAAATAAAATCTGAGCGACAATAAAAAGCCAAAGCAATACTACTAGAAATTTCTTAGGTTTTCGCGGTGTTTTAATTAATAATTGTACGGTAGATTAAAATGTTTTTTTTAGAAATATCTGTAAAGAAGCTTGTCATCTTAGTCTACATGCGACCACGAAACTCTGCAAAGCATTCGAAACGTCAGGAAAACCAATTTAAATAATATACGCGATATAATCCGGTTAAACTTTGTTTTATTATAATACTACTAGACATAATAGTACTCTTTACTGTCGAGGCCTGAAATGAAGCAATTGACGGCCGAGTAATATTGGAAGTACGTGGCGAAGCTGCTTCGCCGAAGCAGAGTACTTTGAAGTGATTTTACAAGGATGAGGTGCCAGCCGAGTCCTTTTTAACCAAATGAGGCCGTTAATTGCTATTTTGGCCAAGACTTGTATAGTACTTTTCTCTCATTTGCGAGGAAACAATACACAAATGAATTCAACCAAATCAAATTAATTAATTAACTTAACTAGGCCGTTAATTGCTATTTCGGCCAAGACTTGTATAGTACTTTTCTCCCACTTGCTCGGAAATTGGTTTATTATTTAAAAAAAAAAAAACATCAATCGGCTCTTTTCCGTACGCAACGAAATAATAGGCCAGTATATCCAACACGACAATAATATAAATTGCTGGATAGTTTTTATTTTTTTAAATTATGCTAACGAGGTTTTTAAGTAGGTACCTACACACTTACATAAATTAGGTGATTTTAGGTACCTACAAAAGATTTATCATTATGAAGGCTGAATGCGCATTTTTTTTTAAACTATGAAAAAGAACCGCGCTGGGATGAATTGGCGCGAATGAAAGCTCATGAATGCGCTTTGTTTTATTCACGCCTTGTTTTACTCGTGGTGGTCAGTTCGATTCTGGAATAAGTAAACAATTATAAACCATTGACATCCAACTTCTTTGTGTTTTTAATTATTTAGCACATAAATGTCCCGTATCAGTTCTTGCCAATTATGGCAACCCTTCGATCACAGAAAAAATAGATACTGTGAGTTAGTCCGATTCGTGTCACCACCAAAACTTCGCGCAATCCAAGTAGGTAGACCGCGCCTCACCCGCTTAGTCTTCGATCGACCGTCACCGTGTAACCGTCTTATAATATTGTAAAAATACCGGCTTGCGTTATCGAAACGTGTAAAAGTTAGACTAGGAAGCATACGAAAGCGACTGGCATTACATTTCATGAGTGGTTCCCTTCAAATACAATATTTTTGAAGAGCGAAGAATATTACGGCGCCAAACTAACATAACGAGTTTGACACTTACGAATACTTTCATAGTTTTCGTCAACTTTAAATAAATAAATATTTTTGGGACATTTTACACATCACCATCTAGTCCCAAACTAAGCAGAGCTTGTACTATGGTATGGGTACTAGACAATGGATATAATACTTAGATACTTTTTTTTTTTGTAAATACATACTTATAATATATAAGACTACTTCTATATATATCCTCCATTTTCCAGTTTGCATGCTATTTTACTATGGCAAAATGTGCCTGTTCTATAAATTTAAATATAACCATCTACTGTATGTTCCACATTTTATGCAAATAAAGATATAATGATATAATGATAATGAAGAAACACCCAGACCAACACAAACACTCATGTTCATCACACGAATATTTGTGTCCCGTGGGAATCGAACCCACGACCTCATGGTCAGCAGTCGGACACTCGAACCACTAGACCACAGACGTCGTCAAAACTTTCATTCATAAATCAGTAGTTCCTTCTGGTATGCGCCAGGGGTGCTACTGATTTATGATGAATGAAAGTCGACAAAAACTATGAAAGTATTCGTAAACGCCACACTCGTACTAGGCCCCCTGCTCTCTCGCTAACGCGGCAAATGGTTGAACGCAGACTAATGACTAAACAGGCGATTCGCGGACAATGAAAAATGCGTGATGTTTTGGTGGGAGTTGGGACACGAATCGGACTAACTTGCCGTGTCATTTTGTTTCCCGTGATTGAAGTACCTACTCCAGGCAATCATATACAATTATTACCACCAATTGTATTGTATTTTACGTGTGTATTTTTATAATTTAAAATTTTCTTGTGTGCAATAAAGAATACTCTACCTACCTATCTATTTATCTATAAACCGTTAGGAACGCCTATCGTTTATCTCCTACTTATGTATCGGTCGAATCGAATCGGTTCGTAGACTGTCGAAAGGAAGTAGAGATCTGCTGGGTTGGTAAAGTGTTTGTTAGGTTCACCAGGTTGTAAAGACACACGAGTTATGCAAATTAATATAAATTCATAATTATACATTTGAACATTCTTGAAATATCAACGTACCAAGTTAATAAGTGAGACAGCGTTGAGACTGATTCCCCACCAGTACATCATTCCGCCGAGATTCACCACGATCATCGTAATTGTGATCACCACCACCTGCAAACAATTATACCTAATACTCAATATCTTTCTAGTTTCTAATAAAGGATAGTGGGCAAAAATGAATAGGAGGTGGTCCCACAACCGCTACAGATCCGACTAAGTACCTAGGTACTTTAGTTTTGAAGGAACAATAATAGATATTCTTTTATCCTAATGGGCATCAAATTCTGTCACTGAATTCTTGAGTGAAACATATGATAACATTGAATTTCTAATACTCTTGGGGTTGGTGTATACTATAGTTGAATCTTAGAAATAATAAGTACTACGTACGGTCGACCGCACGTCGGTGGTAACACTGACATTAGCAGCATCATTATTTCGTAAACAGTAAGTGCGGTTTTCGAATTGAAGTGTTACACTGTCATGCAGTCGACTGTAGGTATGTAGTACTCAATAATTCCATGGATCTTTGCAAGTTCTTTATGTCACTGTGACCTAAAAGATACTACAACCCCTCAAGCCGCAGGCCAATCCGAAGTCGACTGTTGCCTTGGGGTTTAAGGATTTGATCTCATCAGCTGAGATTGTGTGGCCTCCAAGATGCTGACTTCTTATGTAGGATATCAATGGTCGTTTCATCCTTTTCGCTACAATCTGTGTCAAATTCTTCAGTGTTAAAATCCTTACGTGGTTCCTGTTAAGTAAAACCGGTTCTTTCTTAAACCTTTTCCTGAAGCCTACTAGAAGCGCCTTCAAGTGCTCTTGGCTTGGGGAATTTCAAAGTCTAATTCTTTAATGAGTTTCCCAGTCTACATAGCGGTGCATTTCGGAACCCCACAAATTGGCTCCGGCCCTACAGTGGGGCATTCCGCACCAGCTCTAGCGAGTCCATCAGCTGCTTCATTGCCCCTAATTCTACAGTGCCTAGTTACCCACCCTAGTGTCACAGAATTTGTTTTTCTTTGTAAGTTTAGTAGTTAGACACACTTCTTGACAAGCTTGGAGTCGATTTCGTCTGAATTTAAAGCCTTTACAACTGTCTGACTGTTAGAGAAGATGAATATTGACCTATTGATGTAAGCCCTCATGGAAATATAACTCCATCTTGTTCTTCTTACTATCCTGACCCTAACTATTGCCGCCCTGGCTTCCAATTGCACCTGCACATGCACAGGTCTAGCAGAGCCTAGAGTGCAGCAGTCGTAGTCGATGAAATAGCTCCCGTCGTGAAGAGACATGCAAGTCTCTGAAGCCTTGAGAGTGTACCTCTGCAGGTAGTCTGATGGGTTTTCTGTGCCATAGAACAAAGCCATAGGTTACTATGGGCCTTACTATAGCAGTATACAGCCACAGCACTGCCTATGGCCTAAAGGCCCCGTTTTGAGTTGACCAGTCTGCAGGAAGTTCCCAGAACAATTTTTGCGTTTCTTATCTTATGCTTGATGTGCGCATTTCATGAAGTTTTTGGTCTAGAATGAATCCTAGATATTTGAACTCACATGAAAAGTTGACATTTGACTGAAGAGGGTTGGTGGTTTTAAGGCATCCAACTTCCTTCGCTTTGTGAAAAGCACAAAGCCAGATTTGTCTATGTTTACCGAGAGCTTGCCTTGGGACTCCACAGAGAAAATAATCACTAATACAGGCGTGATATTATGTTATGTGTTATGTTATCTCTTCTCATGGGTGTCGTGAAAGGCGACTAAGGGATTCATCAGAAGATGGGCAACATTCTCCGAGTATTGGGACTCATTGCACTATTTCTAGATTATTGTAAAGGAAGTCTGCAGCAGATTGGAGATGGTTGATTGGCACTTGCAAAGAGTAATCACCAACAATTCATTTGCATAGTGTGCGTGTAAAAGTGAGCTAGCTCGCTTAAGCCAACTAAGACCAGCTTAGCTCGCTTAGTATAGGCTATCAACCAGTTAGGTATGTTTCCTGTTTTCTCAAATTTCCTCCGGGATGAATTTTAATCGTGTCATCTATCTTCTATACTATAATAAAACTGTAAAGGTCGAATAGTCTGTACATTGAGTTTTTTTTCGCGAAAACCGGCTAGGGGGACTAGAAATAAGCTATAGAACACGAATCAATCGTTTAAAAAATTTATGTCTGTCTGTCTGTCTGTCTGTCTGTTTGTTACCTCATCACGTAAAAACGGCTGAACGGATCGTAATGAAACTTAGCATTTGTATTGGTATTAGTCTAACTTAAAACATAGGGTATGTTTTATCTGAATCGGTTGAGTAGATCCAGCTATACAGCTTGATTGTTGGTTGGATGCAGGTTGCAGGTTCCTAAAAATACAACTGGATTCTATTGGCCATGCCCAGCAGCGGGACAGTGATGGGCTATGTAGAATAACATAACATAGCCCATCACTGTCCCGCTGCTGGGCATGGCCCTCTTCTTGGAATGAGAAGAGTTAAGGAACTGGATATTGTTAGTGTAATAGATTATCATAACATAATCAGCTCATTACCTACTGCCCCACTGCTGGGCACGGACCTCTTCTCGAAACGAGAAGAGTTAAGAAACTAGAAAATATAGAATAACATAACGTAGTCAACCCATTACTGTCCCACTACTGGGTAAGGCCCTCTTCTCAAAATGAGAAGAGTTAATGAACTGGATATTATTAGTATTCTAGAATAACATAACATTACCAGCCCATTACAGTCCCACTGATGGACACGGGCCTCTTCTCAGCATAAGAAGAGATGTGGTTAGTGTTATAGAATAACATAATCAGCCCAATTACTTCCCACTGCTGGGCACGAGCGTCTTCTCAGAATGAGGGAGTTTAGGGCTAATTCCATGAAATTCCATGACCTTAGCCGGTTGGTCGTAAAAACAAAATATAGTATGGTCGGTAAATAGTGTAATCGTCTGTGTAGGCGCTTATATGTATATAATATATTTGAAGATATTGTGTTCATAATTATGACACGATGTTATTTTCCGACATCCACGCGGACGGAGTCGCGGGCACAGCTAGTAATAAATAAAAAAATCTATTTGCTTTTTCTTTCATGTCCCATTCAGAGCTGGGACCATATCCGCCCACTGTTCTTTAGACGGAACTTCCGGCTAAAAGATTACTGCGTAGAACAATAGACCTAGGGAGTCAGAAGATATTGCCATGTTCTAGTGCTCGATTGGTGGAAGATTTTTTCATATCCAGGTTTTTTAATTTTTTGTGGAAAGCTCTGTATAAACCATCAGCAAAGACTGTTTGTACGCGAAGAACAAAATAGGGAAGTTAAAATAAAAAAGTAAGTAACTCACCAAAGCCGAAAACAGATCAAAACCCATCAGCAAGAAGGTCACAATGAAGATCGAAAGCACCGAAATGCCCATAAATTTCAACGTATTGGGCCACATCGTCAAATACTGCTCATAGAAAACATGGAACACTGAGTAAGGGAACACATTGACCGTCGTATTCTTTCCTTGCTCCTTCAGATTCCTGTTCAAAGTCACTGTGAGGTTAGCAGCGACACCTCTGGCGCCTTTGAGGGCAGAGTAGTAATCGTGGCTGGTTTTGAGTACGGTGTGGTATCCTTGGTAGTATGTGGCGCCCACGTTAGCCTGTGTCTTATTGAACATCTTGTAGTTGACGGCCTGGGAGTACGCAGCGTGGCCGCCCTTGACACAGCCGCTCTGTTCGGGGTTGTCTTGTAAGAAGAACGGCACGTAACGCTTGAAGTCTGACGCGTTGGGACGCTGCTCGTCGCCGTATAGTTGTATGTGGCAATTGCGGCATTTTCCCTCTGGAACGAAAGAATTGTTGTTAATGTGATTTTATATGGGGGTCAAATGACATGGGCGTTGCCAGGAGAGAGCAGGGGGCAGAAGCCCCCCTAGAGACTCGAACCTAGAAGATTTTGATAATAAAGTAGTCTAAAAATTCACAAAAAACCCAAGAATTTCTTAATTAATAGTACCTACATACCTCGACGACCTCTGTGGTCTAGCGGTTCGAGTGTCGGACTGCTGATAACGAGGTTGTGGGTTTGATTCCCACAGGACACAAATATTTGTGTGATGAACATAAGTGTTTGTGTTGGTCTGGGTGTTGCTTATGTATTATAAGTATGTATTTACAAAAAAAAAAAAATTTAAGTATTCTATCCATTGTCTAGTACCCATAGCACAAGCTCTGCTTAGTTTGGGACTAGATGGTGCTGTGTAAATACTGTTGAGGCCTGAAATGAAGCAATTGACGCCCGAGTAATATTGATTTTAAAAGGACGTGATTTTAACTAAACGAGGCCGTTAATTGCTATTTCAGCCGAGACTTGTATAGTACCACAGATATGACTTCTACCGGTGGTAAATGTCATGTCTCTGTATAGTACTTTTCTCTCATTTGCGAGGAAACAATACACAAATTAATTCAGAAACAATACACAAATTAATTCAACATTAACTAATTTTCATTCGCGTCAGTTCGTCCGCGCGCGGTTCTAATTCTATTTACAAAGTTTTGAAAAAAAAAATACCGGCCAAGTACGAGTTGGACTCGAACAGTAAGGGTTCCGTACCACCCATCGACCTGATCCCCATAGAAACTAATTTAATTTACAAGACTTCATCAAAAGTTAAAACCGCATCGTGCGCGAAATATGATTTTTTGCATTTTCTTACGCAGGTACCACCACATCACATATGTCTATGTTTGCCCTACTTTTTGTATTTGTTGCTAAACTACAGAGTATGAACGATAATCAGACTAAGTTTGAAGCTTGTGTGTGTTACTACTTTGAAGATAGAGCATGATGAAAAAACGTTGAAAAAAAGCATTGTTTTTGAGGTTTCTTGTATGTTTTTTTTTTTTTTTGTATTTTGTATTTGTCGTGATAGGCACCATAGTAACACATATTCTGTGATTTTTTTTTAACTCGTTATCTATTACCGTTACAAAGATACAGCCCTGTGACAGACAGACGGACGGGCGGACAGCGCAGCGAGAGTAATAGGGTCCCGTTGGCACCCTTTGGGTACGGAACCCTAAATACAATGCGTATTCAGCCTTTATAATGATAAATATTTTGTACCTGAAAACACCTAATTTATGTAGTATGTGTAGGTACCAACGATCATAAAGCCCAATAGACGCCTAGTGTTGAACATAGTAGTAGTATAGTATAACGGGCTGGTTTCCGCAACTCCACGTTCAAGCGTGTATTTTGCGTACGGGAACATAATGCGTACAATAAATTCTGCCACTAGCTGAGTCGGGGTACTGCAATCCGATTGGCCCTACCAAAGCGGCTATTGGCTAATCACTAACGCGGCAGTTTTGAGGGCTCATGTAAGTGGTCGAAACTGATTTGAAGTGGCGAATAGTGGCGACCTACATTAATGAAATTTCATAGATGTGTTGCAGTGCAGACATCGGTCGCCTGTTATGAGGCGTCTATGGGCAGTATGGTCGTTGGTAGGTACCTATTTAAAAACATCGCTAGCATAATTAAAAAAATAAAAACTGTCCTGCAATTTCTATTATTGTCGTGTTGGATATTGCTGGCGTATTATTTCGTTGCATACGGAAAAGAGTTGATTGATGCATTCTTTTTTTAAAATAATGATAACTTTTTTATTTTCTTATAATTAACGATTAAAACTACAGAATGTATTTCGTATTTCGTTTGTCGTTGTTTGTCAAACGCGAGTAGACCCCAGGCCTGCCACAGCGCAGCAGCGGTGCAATCACCAACAATCAAATGCAAGAGTCGTTAACAACAAATGGTGAAAGAATACTTACCACTGTTGGGACAGAAGCTGGAGTTACTTGGGAAGTACTTGCAACAGTCGTTTAGTGAGGCCCAGTCGAAGAATTCGTCCAGCCACGAGTTGGGCGGCTGCGCTATGTATGTCTCGTTTGAGCGGTAAGCTGGAAGAAAGATGAGTTACTTAAAATATAACTAAATAGTTCTCATAAACGCAGTGTGCATTCTGGGTGGTCTGGGTACAACGTACAACATCTTTTTAAACAATCTGATCTGTTTATAATGCTTTTCCATATTTAAATTCTTTATATAAAGCTCAAGTCCGATCGTGTATGGAGTATTGCCGTCACTTATGGGATGGCTCCGTCAAATACCAGCTTGCCGCTCTTGACTCGGTTCAACGCAGAGCTGAGAGGCTAATTGGTGATGAACTGCTAGTAAAATCCAAGCTACAAAGCTTAGCCCATAGACGCACAGTTGCTTGTTTGTCGGTGTTCTACAGGCTGTACTTTGGAGAGTGTGAGCAAGAGCTCCATGAGCTTATTCCGCCTTCGCCTTTTATCGGACTACACGACGCACTGCAGGATATCATCCACATTTGGTAGAAGTCCCTACTATCAGGACCAAGCGCTTTGAGAACTCTATCATAATGCGCACAGCCAAGTTGTAGAATTCACTGCCGGCATCTGTATTTTCGGGCACTTACAACCCTAACGCCTTTAAAGCTGGAGTGAATCGGCACCTAATAGGTTTGCTCGCTCCATCGTTGACCACATCTTGACAAAGCTGTCTAGATTGCGGTCAAGGGCACATCTATATTTCATAAAAAACAAAACCTTCTTCAAACAGTACTAATATTTTATCCTTCCTACTAATATTATATCCTTCCTAATAATATTATATCCTTCCTACTAATATTATATCCTGCCTATACTAATATTATAAACGTGAAAGTTTGTGAGGATGTATGGATGTCTGGTACTCTTTCACGTAAAAACTACTTTATGGATTTGAATGAAATTTGGCGTACAGATAGAACATAACCCGGATTAACTTATAGGCTACTTTTTATCCCGGGAAGATGAATAACTCCCGAGGGATGCGCGATAAATGACATTCACGCGGGCGAAGTCGCGGACATAGGTTAGTAATAATATAATAAAATAGTGTTTGTACAGAGGTCAAAATTTTTGCGTCTTGGTAACACAGTATTATTGCAGCACGTGCATGCGCTTGCTCGCGTCACTGATGGACAAGACTGACGACCAAGAACATTATATATGTATGTATTACATACATTACTGGGCAGTAAACGTACCAGTAACAGTACTGGTATGTAAACTACATATTTTTATCAATACAAAATGATACCTTAAGACTATGTGTTAAGGTTTATTTTCATGTAATAGTGATGTAAGCAGAAATCCAAAAGAAAAGGAGAACCGAGAAGCGACCTGTGTGTCCTTGTCTAAAAAATTGCCAACGTTTAATAAAAATTTCTATAGTAGTTTTTAAATCAAAATTATAGTTTTGTTAAATTCGTTTTTACCGCACTTCTATAACAAGATAATGTGAAATTCGTAATAGTGATGTAAGCCATTAATAAAAGTAAAACGTACTATTTTGTTACGTATTATTATTGAATTTTTAATTAAAATAATATTGGTGTAAACTATAACCTTTAAATGTCAACACTGATTTGTCATATTGACAACAATATTATGGCGGTATAGTGTATATGCTTTTGTGTGTGTCACTAATTTGTTTTTATTGTGTGTTGTATTTTAACTATGGACAAACGTCTGAAATAAATATTAAATTAAATTAAATTAAATAGTGTAATTTTTTAAGTTTTTGAATTTTCAGTATACTTTATTATAAAAGTGGACACTGACAGTTGGGCTAGTCCACAAATTTAAAGTCGCTCAGCGAGCTATGGAGCGAGCTATGCTTGGAGTTTCTTTGAAGGATAAAATCCGTAACGAGATTATCCGGAGAAGAACCGGAGTGACTGACATAGCTTGTAGGATCAGTAAGCTGAAGTGGCAGTGGGCTGGCCATGTCTGTCGAAGGACCGATGGCCGTTGGAGCAGACGAGTTCTTGAGTGGAGACCGCGAATCGGCAAACGCAGCGTGGGGCGCCCCCCTGCCAGGTGGACCGACGACCTAAAGAACGTGGCTGGGGGGGACTGGATGCGGAAGGCAGAGGACCGAGCGTTGAGGCGCAACTTGGGAGAGGCCTATGTCCAGCAGTGGACTGCGATAGGCTGAGTTGATTGATTGATTGATTATTATAAAATGGTGAATTTTTGTTGCGTACGTGGTTGTAAAAAAGTATCATATCCTGGCTGTGGCTTATCTTTTCACAGGTAATGTGTTTACATATGGTTTTCATATTTACAAAGCACTGACACACTAGGGTGACCATGCTTTGTATGCACGAATGTATTTGGTTTGTTTATTGGATCCCAAAGATGAAAGACAGATCGGGAAAAAATAATTCCCAGGAATCCCACAAAGTCGTCTATCGTATTCAGCGAGTATTTTGAAAAAAAAAATAACTCATTCATTCAAAATTCAAATAAAAGAAAAAGTAGATTATTCTTATTTACGTTGAATTATGATAGAATTCTGAATACGCCCATGGTTGTACCACATTCTAAGGAACTCTAAAGCGAAAACCACACACAGAGCGGGTGCGGTTCGGGCCCGCGTTGGGTGGAGCATGACGAATACAACATCTACTTCGACATCGAAGATGGCGGACGCGACTATTGAAATAAAATTAGTACAGATATCGTTCTCGAGGTTCTCGGGGGTCCTTATTACGAATATTTTGAGATCCAAGATGGCGGACGTAACTTTTTAAATAAAATCAATATGGGTATCGTTTTCGACGTTTCCCGGGGTGCTGATTATGAATATAACATCTATTTTGAGATCCAAGATGGCGGACGTGACTTTATAATAAAATCAATATGGGTATCGTTTTCGAGGTTTCCCGGGGTGCTGATTATGAATATAACATTTATTTTGAGATCCAAGATGGTGGACGTGACTTTTTGAATAAAATCAATTGGGTATCGTTTTCGAGGCTTCCCGGGGTTCTGATTATGAATATAACATCTATTTCGAGATCCAAGATGGCGGACGTGACTTTTTAAATAAAAACAATATGGGTACGTTTTCGTGGTTTTCAGGGGTGCTGATTACGAATATAACATTAATTTTATGATCCAAGATGGCGAACATGATTTTAAAAATTAAAATATGAACAACTTTTACTACGGGACCAACCCCGAAATCGCAAAAAAAAACCAGCTATTCCTTACTTTTTGTCGATTAATGTGAACACAAATGCAGAGAACAGCTGATTACTGATGAGTACATCATTGTAAGGGTTCATACCCTTAAGAGGTTTTGAGTAATTTCAGTTACATATTGCATAAGATCTTTGCACACGTAGAATTAGCAAAGTGGGCAATAGTGTCGATTCTCTTGTTTATGAACTAAACTTATTTCAAACTATCACTCTTTTACTGATAGGAGATAAAAGAATGACTTATTTTCCTACTTAAAATGACATTTAAGAAGTTAAGAATGACTTTGCCTACCGTAAACCAGCAGGCCGTGTTGACAATGCCCATACCTACTTCCTACTAATATTATAAATGGGAAAGTATGGACGTTAGTTGCTTCTTCTATAACCCTGAAACGGCTGAACGGATTTGATATACCTACTGATTCTACTCGGGGTAAGAAAATGAAAAAATAAAGTCAAAGCATATAATAATAATAATAAAAAAAAAAAAATCAAAGCATATAATCTACTTCATTATGAGTACAATGATCCCTCTTCGTCTTCAAAACGACAACATTAAGTTTGAGAAAACCCATGAATAAATATTATTTGGGCACCCTATTAGAAAGAAATGCAATAGTTTTATTGACCTCTCGCTTGGCTTGTTTTTAGTTACATAGTGCGCTATCCTACTATATAGATTCATGCTGACGACAGAATGATCACGAGGTTTCTTGCTGGTTCTAATAAAAGTGAAAAGAGCTTGTTTCAGTATAGTCACTGAACTGATTCAATAAACTGAGACAGTACCTTTACCTTTGGGCAAATAAATTCAGAAACGCTTCCGAAAACGAAGATAGGTGATAGTGTTGGTGATTACTGATACAAAACCACAAAAAATGCGATTCTTTTTTTAGATTTTTCAATATTTTTTTGGCATTTTCATACATAAAAAAGAAAATAAAATATTATTCTTTACTCGATGTATATCACTAGCTGTGTATATACGTGGGACACTCAGAAAGTTTTGCGAAACTAAAAAAAATTGTTCTATACGTACATATATTTTTATCAAATCTTTTCAAAGTACTTTCCACCAGCCTCTATACAAAGATTCATGCGCCTAAACCAGTTTTCAAAACACTTTTTCCAGTCCGCCGCAGACACCTCGTTTACAGCCTGCTCGAACGCAGCCAGCGCATCTTCCGGCGACGAAAATTGTATCCCTTTGAGCTGATTTTTTATTTTTGGGAATAAAAAGAAGTCACACGGTGCTAGATCAGGGCTGTAAGGAGGGTGACCCAGGAGTTTGACTGGCGTGCTGTCCAGGAAGTCCCTCGTTTTGAGTGCGGTGTGCGCAGGTGCATTGTCGTGGTGGAGCAGTAGCCCGCGGAGCCCTGTGTTTGGTCGCTTGTTGCTTATAACAGAGAAAACTTCTGGCAAACATTTGGTAGTATACCATTCGGCATTAATGCTTCTTTGATCCCGTAAGGGAATTGATACCAAGTGGCCAGTCAAATTAAAAAAGCTAGCGATCAAAATCTTACCCCCGCTTCTAGATCGCTTCACTTTGGTAGGCGTTGGCTCATTTTGAAACACCCAAACAGTCGACTGGCGCTTGGTTTCTGGGTCGTATTGATAAATCCAGGACTCATCACCTGTAACGATGTCGTAAACACGCCGAGACGAGCCTGCTTCAAATTTGTTAAGCATATCACGGCACCATTCCACCCGGGCCTGCTTCTGAGCATCGGTGAGGTTGTGCGGCACCCAGCGTGATACTATCCTCCTCACGCGAAGATGGCTGTGTAGAATCTCGTGAACGCTTCCCGATCCAATCTTCAATATGTGTTGAATCTCCTGATATGTAATTCGCCTATTGTCTTGGATTAAATTTTTCACTGCTAGCACGTTTTCTTCGGTAACAGCCGTCAAAGGGCGACCGCTTCTTTCGTCATCCCCAAAGTTGGTCGACCGCGCTTGAATTCGTTATACCAACGATACACGGTTTCCATGGAAGGGCCTTCATCCATGAATGCCATTTGAAGTCTATCGTACGATTCATCCGGTTTCAGGCGACACTTGAAATCGTATAAAATCATAGCTCTAAAATGTTCCCGGCGCAGATCCGTATTTCAGTGAGACACAATACTTTGAATTAACTCGCAAAAAATGTGGAGGGAAATTTTGAAATTGGAACTTACTTATTTTTACTTATAAATAATCATATTTTCGAAAAACATTATAACTGGCCAGTCTCCCATATATAAAAACTTTTTTTCGCAATACTTTCTGAGGGGCCTGGTATGTGGAAGCTTGTAATTAGCAAATGTCCTTACCCATAACATGTTAGTTATAGTTTTTTATTTGTCTGTAAGCTTTCCTAAAATAAATAAATAAATAACCAGCTTTGGGCAGTTAAATAAAATTGATTTGCAAAAAAACCCTATTTATTTACTTAATTTTTTAAAGTTAGCAATGTAATTCAAATAAAATATCAGCTGGCGCAAGGGGTGAACGACATCCACTCGCATACGCAGTCCGTGTCGTAGCGAGCGTAGGTAGGTTAGGTACGTGCGACATTGATCCCGAGTTTTGTACGCTTTACATTGCGGGTTTGCAAAATACCAAATCACTAAAACAAAGAGTATAAGGCTAATGGTTATTGGTATTCGATTTTGTTTAGGTAGTATAATAATAGCCTTTCAGTTTCGGCAGCGTTCCCTGACACTCAGTATAGGTCTTTTTATGTTTATTTATAAGGACGCTGAATATAATGTAATATAACACTAACTCACCGGAATACAACTGCATAGCAACACTGTCTGGTCTACAGAACCTCGTCCCACATATCATATTCTGTGTCTGACGATCCGAGTAGTCTAATCCTTCCGTGACCACGAAGTACACTGGCGGTCCTATGTTCAAGTAGCGTTTTGAGAACTGAAAGTATTTCAGCTGGGAACTGTTTTGAGGCATCGAGAGTTCTTGGTCGAGGCCGATCTCTACGTGAGGTAACACCTGAAATAGAAGAAAATATAATTAGATTGTTATGGAAGTGTTCAATAAAAGTTATCGAGTGGATAGAAAGGCGGGCTTGGTCAGAAACTTTATTTTTTATTTTTTTATGTTAAGCGATGATGGCGAAACGAGGTAAAGGCTCACCTGATGTTAAGCGGTTACCTTTGCCCATAACAACTAGAATACCACCTAGGCTGTTGCCTAAATGATACCGCAAGTCGGTTCGCCGAACTGAGACATTAAGATGGAAAGTCTCATGTGATTGTAATCACCGGCACCCGTATCCTTCAGACACAGCAATGCAAGCATCACTATTTGGCGGAGAAGTAGGTACGGTGGTATTACTTCCCCGGACCAGCTCTTTCACAAAGGAGCTCTACTACTACTAAAATACTTACTACTAAAACTTACTACTACTACTTAATACTTGTAATATTTAACTATTTAACTTGTAAGATTGAGCAAATTGGGGTTCGAAGGTGTTCGTCCAGTCCTTAGAGAGAAGCCATATGACTAAGTTGACCACATTCCGAGGAAACGTCGTCATTTCGAAGCCTGAATACTTTTCCGAGGTGGAAGATTTCTGTGGACAGCTATATGGTTTGTATGCACCTAATCCCAAAAATGAGGATTCTAAAGCCAGTCTGAACAGCCATTTTACAGGAGATCTACCAGAAATCAGCCAAGATGAAATCGAAGCGGCTCTTAAACAACTTAAAAATGGCCACTGGCAAGAACGGAGTTGCGATTAGTGTTAGCACTAGAAATAGTGACTTGCGTCCTGCCTGTCATGACTTACGCAGCCGAGACGTGGACACTCACTGTACGTCTGGTCCACAAACTTAAAGTAGCTCAGCGTGCTATGGAAAGGACTACGCTCGTAGTCTCTTAAGGATCGAATACGGAACGAGGTGATCCGACAGAGAACCAAAGTTATCAACATAGCCTCTACAAGATCATCAAGCTGAAGTGGCAGTGGGCCGATCACATTAGCCGAAGAACCGATGGCCGTTGGGGTAGTCGTGTTTTTGAGTGGAGACTGCGAATCAGCAAATGTAGGGTAGAACGCCCTCAGGCACGGTGGAGCAATGATATTGGCAAGGTGGCTTCTAGCACCTGATCCAGAGTTGGGCCTGATCTCTCTCCGGTCGTGTCGGATTGCCGTCCCATCTGATTATGAGAGTGAAGGAATAGAGTGTGCACCTGTATTTGCGCACACACTTGTGCACTATAATATGTGCCGCGCAGATGGCTAGTCTCCGTTGAGATTGGCCGCCGTGACCGAAATTCGACAGGGAGGACATTATTAACATAGGGTGATGATGGTGGTTCAAAGGAGACAATACACAATACTCACGGCAACGGAGGAGCAGAGCCAGGCGAAGAAGATGATCATGACGGAGGCGCGCACCTCGCGCTTCATGAGGAAGGGCACGTAAATGTCTTTGAACAGGTTGTAGAGGGCGCCCTCGCCCGCCTCCGCGCCCGCCTCCACCCCCGCCTCTGCCTTTGTGCCCGCCACGCAGCACAGCACGTCGAACCTGGGGATACGAAATGGTTAGGCTGGTTTTCCACCAGGGATGTGCGAGGTGGTGCGCGAGGAAAAATCCACCAATAGGATTGATTTAATTTGCTAGCCAAGAACAGCCCTACTCTCTTATACGTGGATTTTGCCTTCGCGCACTGTCTTGCTACCTCGCACATCCCTGGTAGATAGGCAGCCTAAAGCTACAACTTTTTTTGCGGATGCGACCTATAGACGTGAGTAAAGTCCCACCTCATCCTCAACGTGCGTTAAGAAGCTTCGGTTCAATCAAATACACTTCAAACGCTACTACATTACATTAGTGATAAAAGATACCTGTTAGCGTTCTGCCTGTGCGTGTCGATGGCCAGCAGCGCCACGAAGCACGTGACCTGCAGCAGGAAGTTCACCAGCAGCGCGGCGCCCGCGTACAGCGCGAAGTAGATGATTACACATACCTGTTAGCGTTCTGCCTGTGCGTGTCGATGGCCAGCAGCGCCACGAAGCACGTGACTTGCAGCAGGAAGTCCACCAGCAGCGCGGCGCCCGCGTACAGCGCGAAGTAGATATTACACATACCTGTTAGCGTTCTGCCTGTGCGTGTCAATGGCCAGCAGCGCCACGAAGCACGTGACTTGCAGCAGGAAGTCCACCAGCAGCGCGGCGCCCGCGTACAGCGCGAAGTAGATGATTACACATACCTGTTAGCGTTCTGCCTGTGCGTGTCGATGGCCAGCAGCGCCACGAAGCACGTGACTTGCAGCAGGAAGTCCACCAGCAGCGCGGCGCCCGCGTACAGCGCGAAGTAGATATTACACATACCTGTTAGCGTTCTGCCTGTGCGTGTCGATGGCCAGCAGCGCCACGAAGCACGTGACTTGCAGCTGGAAGTCCACCAGCAGCGCGGCGCCCGCGTACAGCGCGAAGTAGATATTACACATACCTGTTAGCGTTCTGCCTGTGCGTGTCGATGGCCAGCAGCGCCACGAAGCACGTGACCTGCAGCAGGAAGTCCACCAGCAGCGCGGCGCCCGCGTACAGCGCGAAGTAGATGATTACACATACCTGTTAGCATTCTGCCTGTGCGTGTCGATGGCCAGCAGCGCCACGAAGCACGTGACTTGCAGCAGGAAGTCCACCAGCAGCGCGGCGCCCGCGTACAGCGCGAAGTAGATATTACACATACCTGTTAGCGTTCTGCCTGTGCGTGTCGATGGCCAGCAGCGCCACGAAGCACGTGACCTGCAGCAGGAAGTCCACCAGCAGCGCGGCGCCTGCGTACAGCGCGAAGTAGATATTACACATACCTGTTAGCGTTCTGCCTGTGCGTGTCGATGGCCAGCAGCGCCACGAAGCACGTGACCTGCAGCAGGAAGTCCACCAGCAGCGCGGCGCCCGCGTACAGCGCGAAGTAGATATTACACATACCTGTTAGCGTTCTGCCTGTGCGTGTCGATGGCCAGCAGCGCCACGAAGCACGTGACCTGCAGCAGGAAGTCCACCAGCAGCGCGGCGCCCGCGTACAGCGCGAAGTAGATATTACACATACCTGTTAGCGTTCTGCCTGTGCGTGTCGATGGCCAGCAGCGCCACGAAGCACGTGACCTGCAGCAGGAAGTTCACCAGCAGCGCGGCGCCCGCGTACAGCGCGAAGTAGATATTACACATACCTGTTAGCGTTCTGCCTGTGCGTGTCGATGGCCAGCAGCGCCACGAAGCACGTGACCTGCAGCAGGAAGTCCACCAGCAGCGCGGCGCCCGCGTACAGCGCGAAGTAGATATTACACATACCTGTTAGCGTTCTGCCTGTGCGTGTCGATGGCCAGCAGCGCCACGAAGCACGTGACCTGCAGCAGGAAGTCCACCAGCAGCGCGGCGCCCGCGTACAGCGCGAAGTAGATGATTACACATACCTGTTAGCGTTCTGCCTGTGCGTGTCGATGGCCAGCAGCGCCACGAAGCACGTGACCTGCAGCAGGAAGTCCACCAGCAGCGCGGCGCCCGCGTACAGCGCGAAGTAGATATTACACATACCTGTTAGCGTTCTGCCTGTGCGTGTCGATGGCCAGCAGCGCCACGAAGCACGTGACCTGCAGCAGGAAGTTCACCAGCAGCGCGGCGCCCGCGTACAGCGCGAAGTAGATATTACACATACCTGTTAGCGTTCTGCCTGTGCGTGTCGATGGCCAGCAGCGCCACGAAGCACGTGACCTGCAGCAGGAAGTCCACCAGCAGCGCGGCGCCCGCGTACAGCGCGAAGTAGATATTACACATACCTGTTAGCGTTCTGCCTGTGCGTGTCGATGGCCAGCAGCGCCACGAAGCACGTGACCTGCAGCAGGAAGTCCACCAGCAGCGCGGCGCCCGCGTACAGCGCGAAGTAGATATTACACATACCTGTTAGCGTTCTGCCTGTGCGTGTCGATGGCCAGCAGCGCCACGAAGCACGTGACCTGCAGCAGGAAGTCCACCAGCAGCGCGGCGTCCGCGTACAGCGCGAAGTAGATGATTACACATACCTGTTAGCGTTCTGCCTGTGCGTGTCGATGGCCAGCAGCGCCACGAAGCACGTGACCTGCAGCAGGAAGTCCACCAGCAGCGCGGCGCCCGCGTACAGCGCGAAGTAGATGATTACACATACCTGTTAGCGTTCTGCCTGTGCGTGTCGATGGCCAGCAGCGCCACGAAGCACGTGACCTGCAGCAGGAAGTCCACCAGCAGCGCGGCGCCCGCGTACAGCGCGAAGTAGATGATTACACATACCTGTTAGCGTTCTGCCTGTGCGTGTCGATGGCCAGCAGCGCCACGAAGCACGTGACCTGCAGCAGGAAGTCCACCAGCAGCGCGGCGCCCGCGTACAGCGCGAAGTAGATGATTACACATACCTGTTAGCGTTCTGCCTGTGCGTGTCGATGGCCAGCAGCGCCACGAAGCACGTGACCTGCAGCAGGAAGTCCACCAGCAGCGCGGCGCCCGCGTACAGCGCGAAGGCGCGCACGGCCGGCATGTCCGACAGCGCGCCCAGGAAGAAGCACACCGACTCCGACGCCGACGTCAGGAACATGGACGGACCCACCTGGCCCAGCCTGCGGAATTAAGTGGTGGAAAAATATTAAAAAATTTAGTAAATTAATGAAAATAGCGTTTTGTACGAAAATGAGTCAAGAGTCATGAAAAATCGTCAGTCAATCGTCGTCGTCGTCGTCATCATCGTCGTCGTCGTCGTCGTCGTCGTCGTCGTCTTCGTCGTCTTCGTCGTCGTCGATAGAGTCAGGAGGAGGGGCATCATAATTTTTGACCATTCGCGCGCTCATTCTATCACGCTTGTAAATGCGTAGAAGCTTCGCTTCTGTCGGGCGTCCCACGAAGCAGCAGTTTTCTTTTTTAACCGACTTCAAAAAAAGGAGGAGGTTATGTATTCGGTGGGTTTTTTTTATTTTTTTCATGTATGTACACCGATTACTCCGAGATTTCTGGGCCGATTTACGACTTAGGTTAAGTAGTTTTTTAATCAGCTTCAATAAATCAGTTTATTTTTGCTTCGCCTATTTAGGTGATCTGCTCATAGGTTCGTTTTTCTAAGAATTCTTGGCCGATTAGCGTTTTTTTTTTTACCGACAATGATTGGACGTTTGGAAGAACATGGGTGAGACCTTTGACCAGCAGTGGACTAATTCTCAAATTAGTTCTATAAAAATTTATGAATCATTCCTCGCAAATTAAATATGAATATTTAATAAATATTTACACGACGCTCACGATGATTGATCGTGAAATACATGTAGGTACATACATAGAGAAAGGGTCAATCACGCGCCGCCTTCAAAATGTTGGTTTATGAAAAGATTTTGTAATACATACCTACAAGGATTATTTTTTAGGTTTTTGAAGCGGTTTTTTTTTGTTAAAAAGTTTTTTTCAATCAATCAATCAAATTATTTATTTACTAGAATATGGTATTATTACAGATGTAGGTGACTTATGATTCTTAAAATACATTACAATTTTTAAATCTAATCATTAGCTTTTAAACATAAAAAGTTTCATCATAATCAGTCCAGTAGTTTTTGCGTGATGCTCGAACATACAAATAAAGAGACATCTACAGTCATACTGCCTGTCCCTCCGGGGAATACAGGCGTGATGCTATGTATTTATGTGTTCCCCTGTCGAGTTGTCATGGGACGAGTTTACGGGGTCGAGCTGTCGGGGTCGAGATGTCATGGGTCGAGTTGTCGGGGTCAAGATGTCATGGGTCGAGTTGTCGGGGTCAAGTTGTCCGGGTCGAATTGTCAGGGTCGAGTTGTCCGGGTTGAGTTGTCGGGGTCGACTTGTCCGGGTCGCGTTGTCGGGGTCGACTGCGACTGCCAGTGGGTGGCTCGCAGTTGCACGCCTTTTTATTTCCCGCAAAACCACCCGCCCCCGCTAACATCTAGAGCACCTCATCCCCGCCAACGTCTGTCGCCCCGCGGGACGGTTGGGTGACGTCAGCGATATCTTATTAAGAAACAGTGTTTCTTAACCGACTCGACTAACTTTGCAGTTAATTAAAGGTCGTATAGATGATATGCCTACCCTTACTAATTATTTTATTATTTTTAACGCATTTACGCATGCGAAGCGAAATGTAAAGATTTAAATTGTGGAAAAAAAAATCGCTCACGAGCAGGATTCGAACCTCTGACTCCTGGCTCAGTACGCCAGTGCTTTAACCACTAAGCTACCGTGAACACTGCTCGTGGTATCGAAATTATCCTCCACTATGGTACGTCTTTGGGTGACGTCAGCGATATCACGTATATCGATTCACGGTAGCTTAGTGGCGAAAGCACTGGCGTACTGAGCCAGGAGTCGCAGGTTCGAAATTTCGAATCCTGCTCGTGAGCGATTTTTTCTTTCCACAATTTAAAACTTTATTATATCGTATAATTTAAAGTCCATTTTCCAACGCTTTAGAAACACTATGTTTAAAATGTACAAGATTACTCACGTCCTTCCAATTTGCTCAGCAACACTTTCATTGGGTCTCCTGCCTTCTCTTTGGTTGGTCTGCACTAGAATGAAGATGTTATCCACGCCGACAGCCAGCACCAGGAAGGGGATGACTTCAATGATGATCAGCGTGGCCGACACGCCCGCGAACCCGAACATTCCCATTGAACACACTACTGATGCCAGTACGATGAATATGCCTGCGAAGCAAGTACCTATTGGTATTATTTATGTAAAAGGATGGGTATCCTCAAATAGGTACACTGAAAAAAAAACTTGATAACATTAATAAAAAAAATGTTTGCAGCAATCAAGGAACTTGTTTATATACGAGCACATAAAGTAATATGATTATGGCAATAAAGTTATCTTGATTAAGTAACAGACAAGTTGTCTTGATAAAATCAAACAAAGTAATTGTCAATACAATCAAGTTTGGTTATCATGCCAATGACTTCTGTTAATTGGTGTTATTAACGAACTTGGTAATGGTTATCAAGTATTTTAGTTGTTTGTAATAATGAATATTGTAAAGTTATTCAGTTATCTTGTTTAAAGCTATAAAGTACTTTTATTGAGACTATTAGGAAAGATATTTATTCTTATAAATCGTGTTATTGAAATAACTGAAAACCTCTAAAGGGTTCATTGTACTCATCAGTTTGAACAACTTTGACTATGGGACTAACACTGAAATCGCGAAATAAAAAATGTTACCTACATTTGCGTTCACAAGAATCGGCTAAATGTAGAGATCAACTGCTTTTTTTTTCGCTATTTCTCGTTTGGTCCCATAGTAAAAGTTGTTCATACTGATGAGTACAATGAACCCTTTAGAGGTTTTCAGTTATTTCAATAACACGTGGTATAATTAGATTAATCAGCATTAGATACGAATTATAAATTAAGATGTCTAAATTGCTTTTACCTAGCACTGACTATTTCTCAAAAATAATAATGACAGAAGTTATTATAAAAAGTTTTTATTTCTTTCTAAACAGAGATCAATATTTTTTCTACCTACACACTTACACCTACTATAAAGATATCTTGATACTGCTCAAGTCTTATATTATCGTCTAAATCCGACTTCCACATTTTCCAGCTGCGTAGAAATAGGGTTCTAGGCCTTAACAGAGGAATCATCTCTTTGATATCGACATCGGTAAGCGCAGAAAGCGCTTTCATATTCTGCAAAACAATCGTCGATTAATTGGTGTGAAAAACAACATATTATCATCGTTGCTAAAAGGGTAGTTTAGGTACTTACTGATAAAATTGGCACGTAATTCGGGCAGCCTCCAAGCCTGGAGAATTACGCACACTTCTTCCATCACAAACAGGAGTATAAAACCACTACGACGGCTACTGAGATTCACTCACAGCACGATTCACTGAGTTCATAGGATACCTTGGTGTGTTAATAACGATCAGTGGGTTTTGCTTTTGGGTGTAACCGTGCAATAACTTGAAATCTAAATAATTTACTCCGCGTAACAAAAGCGTGCCATGCTTAGGCTCACGAACGAACGGAATGAACAAGTCTAGACCTGAAACACTGACGACTCCGACCGACAACAAAGGGCGTGTTTACATTGATCATCTGACTTGATTAAATCTGTGATGTGCCATGTTTACACCATCTTAATCATGCTATCTTTATTCCTTGTATGAAGTGAATGATAGAGAAGAGTTGATCATTTTAACTTTATTGTGACAACAAACCGTGATTAATATATTTTTATAAGTTTTTGATTGCTTCATTCATAATTTTTTCTATCAAGCAAAATGTCATGCTTGATTGACCCGATTTTTTTCAGTGTACCACTAACAAAATAAACTGGTATAAAAATGTAATTTCCTTTGATTTGCCAGTGCCACACAACATTATTTTTAACCGACGGAAAAAAGGAGGAGATTCTCAATTCGACGCGTATATTTGTTTTTTTTTTATGTATGACCACGCATAACTTTTTACAGAGTAGTCCGATTTTGATGATTCTTTTTTCAATCGATAGGGTATATTATTTGGTAATTTGGTCCCATTTAAAATCAAAATCCACCCCTAAGGGTAGGATAACAGGGGATGAGTGCTTGTTAACTTACCTGTTAACAAATTCTGTTGAAACTTGGCACACATGAATGTAGTTCTAGACACTACAACATAATACGAGACCTGGAGTTAAATTTTAGCCAGAAATAAATTAAAAAATTTTTTTTTTAACAAAAAACATTACTGACCAAAACAGAAACTGAAAAGCAAAAAATAAAATGAAGCTTTTTAGTCTGAATAACTATTCTCCTAACGAAACTAATGTAAATAACTAGTCGGCGCTAAACAAACAATTAACGAAGATCATTAAATTACTTTAAAGAAATAATTAAAACAAAATACCATAAAATACAACGTGAAATTTTCTACGATAAGTATTGTTTATAAACATAACATAATATAACATCACGCCTGTATTTCCCCGAAGGGGTAGGCAGAGGTGTATAGTACACCCACATTTCGCCAGTTATGTTATAGTCCCATGTAATAGGGGGCGAGCCTATTGCCATTAACCGGGCACAAATCCATACTCCGGGCTGCTACTGAGAATTTCCTAATAAAAAAACCCAATAACACTTTGCCCGACCCGGGAATCGAACCCAGGACCCCACGCTCAGCAGTCGCGCTTGCGACCACTAGACCAACGAGGCAGTCAATATTGTTTATCGTTGAAATAAATGCGTTCTCCGCTCGACCACTTGCAACTCGCACGCATTTTGCTTGTTTTTATGGCGCCGACTCATAATTAGTTATTTACATTAGTTTAGTTAGGAGAATAGTTATTAAGACTAAAAAGCTTCATTTTATTTTTCGCTATACAGTTTCTGTTTTCGTCGGTAATTTTTTTTGTTAAAAAGTTTTTTCAGAATTTGTTGCTTATCAGTAATCTTATGAATTAGTATGAATTAGTGCAGCAATATAGGTGATATTTGATTGGGTTCGATTCTCTACTAAACCAGCTACTTTTTCAAAAACTAAAAGTGCAGTTTTTGTTTTCTCCAAATTCGAGCTCATGACTCCTTTGACAACTTTTCTCTGCATACGTGGGACACTCAGAAAGTTTTGCGAAACTAAAAAAAATTGTTCTATACGTACATATATTTTTATCAAATCTTTTCAAAGTACTTTCCACCAGCCTCTATACAAAGATTCATGCGCCTAAACCAGTTTTCAAAACACTTTTTCCAGTCCGCCGCAGACACCTCGTTTACAGCCTGCTCGAACGCAGCCAGCGCATCTTCCGGCGACGAAAATTGTATCCCTTTGAGCTGATTTTTTATTTTTGGGAATAAAAAGAAGTCACACGGTGCTAGATCAGGGCTGTAAGGAGGGTGACCCAGGAGTTTGACTGGCGTGCTGTCCAGGAAGTCCCTCGTTTTGAGTGCGGTGTGCGCAGGTGCATTGTCGTGGTGGAGCAGTAGCCCGCGGAGCCCTGTGTTTGGTCGCTTGTTGCTTATAACAGAGAAAACTTCTGGCAAACATTTGGTAGTATACCATTCGGCATTAATGCTTCTTTGATCCCGTAAGGGAATTGATACCAAGTGGCCAGTCAAATTAAAAAAGCTAGCGATCAAAATCTTACCCCCGCTTCTAGATCGCTTCACTTTGGTAGGCGTTGGCTCATTTTGAAACACCCAAACAGTCGACTGGCGCTTGGTTTCTGGGTCGTATTGATAAATCCAGGACTCATCACCTGTAACGATGTCGTAAACACGCCGAGACGAGCCTGCTTCAAATTTGTTAAGCATATCACGGCACCATTCCACCCGGGCCTGCTTCTGAGCATCGGTGAGGTTGTGCGGCACCCAGCGTGATACTATCCTCCTCACGCGAAGATGGCTGTGTAGAATCTCGTGAACGCTTCCCGATCCAATCTTCAATATGTGTTGAATCTCCTGATATGTAATTCGCCTATTGTCTTGGATTAAATTTTTCACTGCTAGCACGTTTTCTTCGGTAACAGCCGTCAAAGGGCGACCGCTTCTTTCGTCATCCCCCAAAGTTGGTCGACCGCGCTTGAATTCGTTATACCAACGATACAAGGTTGCCTTGGAAGGGCCTTCATCCATGAATGCCATTTGAAGTCTATCGTACGATTCATCCGGTTTCAGGCGACACTTGAAATCGTATAAAATCATAGCTCTAAAATGTTCCCGGCGCAGATCCATATTTCAGTGAGACACAATACTTTGAATTAACTCGCAAAAAATGTGGAGGGAAATTTTGAAATTGGAACTTACTTATTTTTACTTATAAATAATCATATTTTCGAAAAACATTATAACTGGCCAGTCTCCCATATATAAAAACTTTTTTTCGCAATACTTTCTGAGGGGCCTGGTATTTGTTATAGTTTCGGATTTAAATCTCCAGCCCCATATTCGTAAAACATCCTTTATTTCGTCTTGGACTACAGAAGATTTTTTTCATAATTTTCAATTGTGATCGATTTTCATATAATTATTTACATCACCGTTACAAGAATGGCTGCGAGAAATAAAAGGCACCAATGCCCCGCCCCTACCATTTTGATCAATTCAATCAAGTCTAAAACTATAAAAAGACCACAAAACTAACCTCCAACTCCCAAAGTGACTTTACTATCAATCAGCAGCCTGGAGAAGCCAGTGAACCTTCCGAGCGAGATGGCGATGTACGCGAACATGATGAAGTAGGACACCAATAAGGTGGATACGTCGGACTGCGACTCCAACTCGTCCTCGATGGAGCGTTCAGATGTGTAGGCTATGTCCATGTAGGGAGGCATTTTGGTTGTCGTGTAGTTCTTCATGAAGGCAATGAATTCTTTCTCCCACTGTAGTGCAGGTTTTAGCTAGAATGATAAGAGTAATTTTAATTTAATGTTTTTTTTTCTCTGAGGTGTTTATGCCATTACGTAATAATTTGAACGAAACTAATATTTTTCATTTATTTATTCATTTCATTTATTTTTCATTTATTTATTCAGAAACAACTTTCATTGTGTTTGAAATTATAGAAATTAAATTAACAAAAAAATTATAATAAACAATTCACATTATCCATTTCCATAGATTAAGTAAATTTGCAGGTCATACACAAAAACACACATTACACATATAAAAAAAAATATTTTTGGGACATTTTACATAGCACCGTCTAGGCCTAAATTAAGCAGAGCTTGTAATATGAAAAAAACAGCTATTCCCTACATTTTGTGTTCACATAAATCGATAAAATGTAGGGATCAACTAGGCAAGTACGACCTTGGAGTCAGTAAAAGCGTATATCTTACTGATGACGTAGAGAGGCGATACTGTATATATAACCTTGTGGAGCAACTTAGACAGCAGAACGGCCGCACACAACTCCAATCTCGCTACTGAAATAGTTTTCACCGGAGATACCTTTGACTTGGCCCATACAATTTGCACGAAGTAGCTGGAGCCTAAACGGACCTGCATGTACACTACTCCACCGTATGCTCTCTCGCTAGCGTCAGCGAAGCCTATCAAATTAACGGCACATCCATCAATTAATCCTAGATGACGCGGTATAACAATATTATTAAGCGCGGGGAGCTCAGAGCAAAACCGCGTCCAAGCAGAAGCTATATGGAATATAATCAGACAAAAAATTTCTAACTGGCAAAATATTATTTTCTTGAGCACAAAAAAATTGTTGATTGGGTTGCTGGGAGTTAACAATGAGCAGGCTACCTGTTCCTTGTCGTGCTTGTTGTTGACGAGGAAGGTGAGGATGAGCGCGGTGGCGTCGTGGAAGCGCGAGCGCTTGGTGAGCGGCTCGCCCGGCGCCAGGAAGCCGCCCAGCGCCACCGCCGGCAGCACCGGCCCGCCGTACTCGCCCAGGCACGCAGGCGTGAACGGGTTGCTGGGAGTTAACAATGAGCAGGCTACCTGTTCCTTGTCGTGCTTGTTGTTGACGAGGAAGGTGAGGATGAGCGCGGTGGCGTCGTGGAAGCGCGAGCGCTTGGTGAGCGGCTCGCCCGGCGCCAGGAAGCCGCCCAGCGCCACCGCCGGCAGCACCGGCCCGCCGTACTCGCCCAGGCACGCAGGCGTGAACGGGTTGCTGGGAGTTAACAATGAGCAGGCTACCTGTTCCTTGTCGTGCTTGTTGTTGACGAGGAAGGTGAGGATGAGCGCGGTGGCGTCGTGGAAGCGCGAGCGCTTGGTGAGCGGCTCGCCCGGCGCCAGGAAGCCGCCCAGCGCCACCGCCGGCAGCACCGGCCCGCCGTACTCGCCCAGGCACGCAGGCGTGAACGGGTTGCTGGGAGTTAACAATGAGCAGGCTACCTGTTCCTTGTCGTGCTTGTTGTTGACGAGGAAGGTGAGGATGAGCGCGGTGGCGTCGTGGAAGCGCGAGCGCTTGGTGAGCGGCTCGCCCGGCGCCAGGAAGCCGCCCAGCGCCACCGCCGGCAGCACCGGCCCGCCGTACTCGCCCAGGCACGCAGGCGTGAACGGGTTGCTGGGAGTTAACAATGAGCAGGCTACCTGTTCCTTGTCGTGCTTGTTGTTGACGAGGAAGGTGAGGATGAGCGCGGTGGCGTCGTGGAAGCGCGAGCGCTTGGTGAGCGGCTCGCCCGGCGCCAGGAAGCCGCCCAGCGCCACCGCCGGCAGCACCGGCCCGCCGTACTCGCCCAGGCACGCAGGCGTGAACGGGTTGCTGCGACACAAAACCATTACTAGCACTTCCCTCACGGTCACGTTTTGGTACAAACCCACCACACATGCTCAACCAAATCTACGTCAACTCGACCCCAAATGATGATGATGTATATTTGGTGGTAATATTATTGTGTATTTTTTTAAATTAATGTATTTACCTAATAATTTTGATTTATTGAATTGTAACTGAAGTGATTATGTTTCAAACATAATGTAAAAATTGTTTCTGTATAAATAAATTGAATTGAATTGAATCAACCCGACCCCGCCAAAACGACTTCATGACAACCCAATCCCATGACAACTCGACCCCAATAATTCAACTCCGACAACTCTTCCTCGTAAACTCGACCCCGTAAACTAGACCCATGACAACTCGACCCCGATAGATCGAGCCCGTAAACTAGACCCATGCCAACTTGACCCCGACAGCTCAACCCCGTGAACTCATCCCATGACATGACAACACACATACATACATAACATCACGCATGTATTCCCCAAAGCGGTAGGCAGAGGTGTAGCTACAGTACAGTCACAATTATTTACATGTCTGTTTGTTTGTTCGAGCATCACGCAAAAACTACTGGACCCATTTTGATTAAACTTATTGTGTTTAAAAGCTAAAGATTAGAGATTAAACTTAAAATTTGTAATGTATTTTATGAAAAAAAACAATCGAGTTGCGTCGGGGGATGTCCGACAGAAGCGAAGCTTCTACTCATTTGCAAGCGTGGATAGAATATGTGCGCGAATAGTAAAAAAATCTGATAGCCAATCTCCTAAACTCAAATCATCATCAACATAACATAACATAACATTACATCACGCCTGTATTTCCCCGAAGGGGTAGGCAGAGGTGTATATAGAACATCCACATAAAAAAAAAATTATATATATAAATAATAATAATATATTATTTGTTATAAATCATCATCATCATCATCATCATTTCAGCCGAAAGACGTCCACTGCTGGACATAGGCCTCCCCCAAGCATCACCACAACGACCGGTCCGACCGGTACTCAAACAAAAGGGCTCAATGAGCCCTAGACAAATAAATGGTCCAAACTTCTGATGGCCATATTCTCCTAAACTATAGCTTTTAGATCCATCATGTTGGTACTCAAATGAAGGGGCTCAACGAGTTCTACACAAATAAATGGTCCAAACATCTGATGGCCGTATCTCCTGAACCACAGGACTTAGGTACAGTTACTCATGCTCATTACTAGCACGAAAGTACGTTAGTACTATTAGATATTCTGTGACGAAAGCATGCCACTATTGAGCAATTGCTACTTAGTAGCATGTGTGTCAAAACATAACATAACATACCATCACGCCTGTATTTCCCCGAAGGGGTAGGCAGGGGTGTAATAGTACACCCACATTTCGCTAGTTATGTTATCAGTCCCATGTAATAGGGGGCGAGCCTATTGCCTTTTTTGAAAAAAAGGGGGTAGTTGCCGTCACGTCAACATCGGCTCCGTGTATAAACATTATTAAAAATAATTAAATCTTACTTTCAAGCTACCAGTTATCATAAAAGTGTTTAGCTCGACATAAATCTTATGTGACATTGTTATCTCAACGAACGTGATTGAATAAACAATAATACAAACTAAACTGTGAAGTGACATTTTATAACCAACGAAGTTGTAATAAAATATCAGTGAAAAGTTAATTTCTGATTAATAACAACACATTGTGACTTATAAAACGTGAAACAGTTTATTTACATGTCTATGACATGACTATGTTTAAACAATACGGAAACAAGTAGTGTTCAACAAAAACAAATGTTCGATTCCGCAAGTCATCTACGGCGCGCGGCGGATGTTACACGTTTTAAGTGAGAAGAGTGTTGTCTAAGTTTGAATCTGAGCAAATGCATATCTTTTTGTGATTTTATACTTGGGGCTCAATCATTACCTAACAACAAACAACGCTATTATTAACAAACGACTTTGTTATCTACCAAAAAATAAAGTTGTAGATATATTGTGGACTAAGAGCTGTAACGACCAAAGCTCAGTATGGATGCAGAACCAAACAATATAACCTACAGAAATAAGCAAACCTATCCAGTGATTCCAGTGAATTTTAGCTTATTGAATGAAACAGCTGTGGACTTCGAAAATAATCTATTATTAGACTCATCAATTAGGAGTTTACCTACAACTTCGAGCAATAACTACATGTTAATCGAAGAATACGAGGAACAAATATCAACACTTAAAATAAAATTAGCGACAGCTGACGAGGAAATTGAAAATTTGAATATCCAAAATACGAAACTCAAGAATAATGTTGAAAAGTCTTCAAAAATTATAGCTCTTTATAAAAAGGTTGGAATAACTGAACAGTCATTATGTGCCATCTCTACTCCGACTATACGCAGAGTGAAAAAAGTTTTGTTAGCCCAATGCCCTGAATCGCCCAAACAAAGCATTTGCTTTTCAACTGAAAAATCAACACAAACGTCCTTTGGAAATTCTGTAACAACCTTTAATAAAAAGTCCATCATAACAAGAAAGTATAAGCAAAAAATAAAAAGACATCGAAGGAAAATCAATAATCTTATGCTTAGAATATCAACATTGAAAATACAAAATAAAAAAAATCTTGAGAAATTGGAAAATGTACTGGAAGCTAACAATAGTCAATGTGAAATGTTACTAACAAATATTGAGAGTGAACAGTCTAGAACATTCACCAAAGAAACTGAGTCACTCACTGATGACACAATACGCGACAACCTGAGTAACAAACACTTGACTAGTATACTACCACCACAAGAACTAACAGTTCAAACGACTGATCAAGAACTTCAAGAAGTCCAGACTATATCTTCATCCTGCTCGAAAATAAAAAGAAACAAAGTAATTATTCTTGCGGATCAACAGGGTCGTGATATTAGAAATATCTTGAAACAACTTCTAGGAGCTGAATACGATGTATCTTGTTTTTGGAAACCTTGGAGTAAACTACCTGATCTTTTAAACTCTTGTGTCAATGAAATACCAAAACTAACTATGAACGATTTTGTAATTGTACTTGGATTCACAGAAGAAGATAGCCTTTCTAATTTGAGAGATAGACTTGAATCATGGATTGAATCTGTTCAAAATACTAATATAATAATTTGTGAACCTTTGTTTAATAGGTATCTTAAAGAAACAAAATTAAATGATGAATTAAATAAAATATGTGATAAATATGTAAATACTTCATTTATTGTGATGAATTTCTATAAATTTAAACCAAAGCGTAATCAACTTCCAACGTACATGTGTCGGTATATATTAAGAGAAATATTGCGTTTATACTATAATTCAAAACGAACTATGTATTTGACTAATTCTAAAAATGATTTTAATTATTTATATTGTATACAAAATAAAAAATCGGTCGACGAAAGGACTTATAATACCAAAATTCGTGATGTAATATTTGCTGATAAAGGCACTCAGACGGACATTGACTTGAAAAGTACTGTACTCTCCCACTCCCCTTCTACTCCTCTGAGGATGGAACCTGTCACGGTAAACTCAAAATGTACTGATTTTTTTCGTTTATAATCGTATCAACATAATCCACCAAAACATTAGTGGACTCATTACTAAATCTGACTTATTTACTGTTTGCTTAAATGACCTGGCAGAGACAGGCAAAAATATTGATGTGTTATGTTTCTCTGAACATAACATGACGGATGATGACTCTACACACCTTCACATTCCTAACTATGTCTTAGCTACTCATTTCTCTCGTAACAAACGAAGAGGAGGAGCATGTATTCTAGTGAAAAGCAATCTTAACTTTGCTGTACTAAAAGACGTTCAGAAGTATAATATAATCAACGTAATAGAGTGTTGTGCAGTTGAATTGATAGATCATAAAATGATTGTACTATGTTTATATAGAGTATGCCGGAACAAAAACTCTCGTAAAAATCTTGACATATTTTTTGACAATTTTAATGATATATTATCCCTCTTAACTAAAAATGGTAATAAAAAACTCATCGTCTGTGGCGACTTTAATATTGATATGCTAAAAAATAATAAAAATAAATTAAAACTAGAGCAACTTATAACGGCATTCAATTTAAAACAATCGTTCAAAGAACCGACTAGACCTAGCAGTGGCTCCTGCATTGACAACATCTTTCATAACATCCGTGGTGCTAAATCTGAGCTTCTGGAACTAGGTTTATCTGATCACAAAGCCCAATACTTATGCTGTCCTGTGAAGAAGACTTGTTTATTTAACTACTGGTTCACATTTAGACGTGATTATTCCAAAGATAATTTGAGAAAGTTTAAAGAGTGCATTAAAGAACTTAAGTTTGGTGAAGTCTATGCTACAAATGACGCAAATGAAGCTTTCAGTTTGTTCTACGATTCATTTCGATTGTTTTACGACTTGTGTTTTCCTATATTAAAAATAAAAAATAAAACAAAAATTCGACCGAAATGGCTGTCTCATGGTATCAAGAGATGTAGCAAGCAAAAACGATCCCTTCTGTGGAAATATAGATTGTCCAAGAGCCATAAAGATAAATTAGAGTTCAAAAAATATTCTACGAGATATAGTAAAATTATTAAGTTAACACAGAAATCTCAAAATAATTACTCTATTTTAAATGCTAATAATAAATCCAAAGCCTCTTGGAATGTTATTCATGGTAATAAACAAAAATTTCCCGCAGAAAACATTAGGGAATTGTTAGTGGATGATAGTAAAATTACAGATCCTCAGCGAATAGCGGAATCATTTAATAATTACTATGCAGATTTGGTTAAACCTCAAAATATAATGAATCCCTCTAAAATTCAAACATGCAAATATAACTCTCCATACTCCTTTTTTTTATGTCCAACTGATGCCTCTGACATTTATTCTATAATAAGAAATTTAAAAAATACTAAAAGTACAGGCTTTGACGATATATGCGTATTAGTAATAAAATGTGTTTGCCATACTATTGCACATATACTTAGCTACATTATTAACTTGTGTTTTGAACAAGGTATTTTTCCATCAGAATTGAAGACTACTATAATTAAACCCCTTCATAAAAAAGAAGCTAAACTTTTTGTGGAAAATTATAGACCAATAGCCCTTACTCCTACATTTTCAAAAATATTTGAAAAGGCTATTTATATTGATTTGTACAATTACTTTGAAAAAAACAACATCTTTTCCGAAGAACAAAAGGGTTTCCGGAAAAATATGTCTATAAACTTAGCCATCTATGAATTTTTAAGTATGATATACCCTAGAGTTGATGCAAGACTGCCTACGTATGCCTTATTTATGGATATGTCAAAGGCGTTTGACTTCGTGGATCATATAACACTATTAAAAAAACTTGAAGTATATGGCATTAGGGGCAATACTCTAGATTTACTAAACTCTTTCATCACTAATAGAACTCAGATCACTAGCATAAGCAAAATTTGTCCTAATACCAAAATTGAACTAAATTTTAGATCAAGCCCTAGAATAGTTAAATATGGAGTTCCACAGGGGAGTGTTTTGGGGCCACTACTTTTTCTTATCTATATTAACGACCTACCTAAATCGACAAATGATCGGATGATATTGTTTGCTGATGACTGTACAGTTGTCTATAATAATGAAAATATTATAAATAATAGCTTAAATTCAATAATTGCCTGGTTACAAAACAATAATCTATTAATAAATATAGACAAAACTAAATTAATGCTATTTAAACAGAAAACTAATCATACCTTAAATACACAAATACAATATAATGGAAAAAAAGTTGAATTAACAACCACAACCAAATTTCTCGGTGTGCACATAGATAACAACCTAAAATGGCAAAGCCACATAGAATTTGTATGTAAAAAAGTATTACAATCATCATATAACCTGTACATGCTAGCGAAAAAAGTCAGCCTCCCTACGTTACTTGTAGCCTATCATGGTTATGTTGCTTCCAGATTAAGATATGCAATCATTTTCTGGGGTAACACCACTAATTGGGATAGGGTGTTTAAATGTCAGAAGAGGTGCATCCGCGCTATGTGTGGTCTAAAGAGAACTGATAGTTGTAAAGATTTCTTCATAAACTTAAAATTACTTACCGTACCATCACTATACATATTTGAAATTGCCCTTTTTATCAGGCATCATCCATCCTTATTTGTGCTAGAGCATATGTCACGTAACAGAAGTACATTATATAATAAACTTAGTAGGAAATATAAAACTACCCTATATGGGAATAGTGTGTTTGTTATGGCGCCAAAGATTTATAATAAGATCCCTAATCACATTAAGGACTGTAGAGACATCCGTGTGTTCAAAAATAAACTGTTCCAATTCCTCATTGAGCACTCTTTTTACTCTGTTAACGAGTTTTTAATGTGTTGATGTCCGATTGACTATATTAACATTGATATGGATAATGAATTATTGCAATATATTGACATTTTAAGTTAAGTATGTATTTTTATGACATTTGTATGCCCATGAGGCTGATCACAGAATGAACTTAATTTATATTTAAATAAGACCTTTTTGTTACCTGTGAATCACAAATAAATGATTTTGATTTTGATTTTGATTTTGATTTTGCCATTAACCGGGCACAAATCCAGACAAAAAACATGTGTCGAAACATTAATGCTAATAATGAGCATGCTCATTTCGGGTTTGCTCAAAAATCGACGGTAGTGCGATCGATCAGTCGTTCACAATAGGTGCGCGTGCACGATTTCGCGCTAAAAATGTCTCGCTGGGGCAATTTGATTTTCTCTTTTTCTTTCTTGACAAAAGTTTTTGGACACATTGTATTGCAACCAGAATGATGATTTTATTCAATTCTGTGGAGAGGACCACTTGGCCCACGCTTAACTAACATGTGTGTTCAATTTTCTGCTTTGAGCACACTTATTCAAAAGTATGCTTAAAAACCGGCCAAGAGCATGTCGGGCCATGCTCAGTATTATAGGGTTCCTTAAGTAGGTGTACAAACGAATCAAATCGAATATTAATCATGGCTATTTTAGTTTTTGCAATAATCGGCAGCATTCGCGACTCAGAGCGTGTTGTTAGTAGCGCCATCTAGCGATTAATTCAAGAAGCCAAATTTAAGAAGTCTGATTGATCTCAAAGTTACTTTTTGTGATTTTTTCAAATAGAAAGTAGCTAAAGGAGCATTATTTGCCATGATAATTTTTCTCTAAGGTCAATGACTTTTGAACTAGGACGTTTTAAGTATTTTTCGGTTTTCTGTCTATAACTCAAAAAATTATAATCACATTATACTCGAAATAATTTTAAAAGAGAGTTTTCACAAAGGTCTATCAATGTGGAAGATTATAAGTTTCTACGTTGCATAGTTTAGAAATGGCAGGGTGGGGGACACATTGCAAGCCACTTTGGCGGGCTATATTTCGCAGATGGTACACCTGATAAAAAAGTGATGTATGAAACATTACCTTCATTTTAGTAGACCTATTCAATGATATCCCACACGATGGGGTGCAGCGAAAAAAATAATTTTTTCCCCATTTCACATGTATGGGCGCGCCACCCCTAAAGAACGTAAAAACTATTTTTTTATTCTTTTAAAATTGAGATCTATATGCAGACTATTTTTTAACAAAATTTAATTTACTTATGTTTATAACTGTAGAAGTTATTAAGCTGTAAAGGATTAGGACAGACGGACAGACGGACAGACGGACGGACATGACGAAACTATAAGGGTTCCTTGTAGGACTTCGGAACCCTAAAAAGCATGCTGAACAAAAGCAAATGTGTCATTTTGAAGAGCATGCTTGTGTTAAGCATGCTAATAAGCATGACATTTTATGAGCATGTGTAACTGTATCTTTAGACCCATCGTGTTGGTACTCAAATGACAGCGGTAGGCCCGACAATTTTGACGCTGCGATGTTTTCAATTAGCTCTATTAATCCTATGCAAGTTATGCAACACACGTAGAAGAAAACGGCCGCTCGGCGGAGACCCGCAAGTTTGAAGTGATCGGGCAGAAGCGGAGGTTTGTCCGGCGGACAAAAAGACCGTCATCTGTGCAGTGCCGAAACCCGCAATGAAATTAATTAGAAATGAAATAAGGAGGAGTAGCAACACTACAGTGTTCGACTTACCTAGAGCACTGCAGCACTATATCTAGATGCTCGTTGTAGTCTTCAAGGAAGTTGTCGAGGTCGTTCTGCCACCAACCCCAGATGGACTGCACGGCGCAGTGGCCCGGGGTGACGGGGCCGTCGAACGACGATGGCAGCGGCGCGTAGCAGATGTCCTGGATGCCAGTTTCGTTGCCCAGGGCTAACGGTAGCAGGAAAATATGTTATAAGTCTTCCAGCATCAAGAATTTCACTAAAAGAACCAGTGGAAGAACGAGGTATATGGTCCTCCAACCAGCTCCCCGATTCAGAACCACACGATAACCAGTTGTCGATCGATTCGGTTTGTTTTCTCTTTTTTTCTCGTTGCGTGAATCTTCCGACGAAACGAGATAATAAACCGGACCGGTCGACAACTGGTTTTCGTGTGGTTCTGAATAGCGTATAGCGGGTTGGGTCTTACTGCCTGACGGGCCGCGACCCGACAATCGATGTCACTGTTTGTCTATCAAAATTTGTCACTGCGCGATTCAGGATTTGTGACTGCGTCTTGTGCGTCAGTGGTTTGCATGTAGCGTGATAGATATAGCTTCAAACTTCAAACCTCGTCGACGCCGGCTGTCGCTGAAAACTAGCGCTGTGGCTCTGCTCCGTGAAGCAATTTGCTGAATGATGGCCGTATTTGCGCATATGTGACGCATATCTTCCCAGACACACTTCACTTCTGTTATTCTTGGTGGTTTTTTGCGTCACCAGTAGGTGACCTATTTGGTAGGTGGTGGTGGTGTAATTAGTAAACTAGACGTATAAATACTTTTTATTTTTTTTCTTTCCATGAGTTATGATACTTAGGTAGGTACGTCTGGTGCAGCCAAGCATTTGGCTTCACTACCAAGGTTACTTAGCAGCTAATCTATTTTTCCATGTCTTGTTCTGTGGGTAACAGGATAACACACTCACAAAGACAATAGCTTTTAATAGATAGATAAGAAGTATTTTATCTGGTTGATCATAAAAAAAGACGGAAAAAGATGGGTTTTCAAATATACGGAGCAATGAACATTAAAATCAACATGGTAACGATCGTAAGTGAGCTAAACTATTCGGCAACCGTTCTCGTATAGCTCGTGCTGACACGAGAAAAGAAGATATTGAAGCGTCCTTGTTTCCATTTCAAAGAAAAGCCTAACCTTTTCCACTTTGGCGTCGTAAAGGCGATCATAATCATAATCATATTTATTGGCGTTCAGTGTAGGTACATACATAAGATGGAATACAAAAGAAAAAAATAGACCCTTGTACATTCTACCCACAGACCATTCTACCTTACGGCATGGAAACTTATAATAATAATAAAAAATACATATCCAATGCAATAAATACTAAAATTATGATTTGGTACTACCTATGATAATTAATATTATTGGTTAGGAGTGTTATTATATAAAATTAAATAGGTAGGTAATAAAATAAATAAATCAATATCATAATTAAATAGTTCACAAGTCATTATCATTTAAAAAACCTACTACAGAGTAATAACATTTATTGATTAGCAATGTCATTATAGTAGTTTATGAAACTGTTGCATAATAGGGGTTATTAAAACACGAGTGTGAGTTTAAAAACCGAGCCGTAGGCGAGGTTTTTAATAGTATCACACGAGTGTTTTAATACCTAATTATGTCAGTTTCATACACTATTTTATCTAAACTCATACAATTTTAAATAAAATACCAAAGTCAAAATCTTCGTAACATTGATAACAATAAATTTACAAGTAACGATGACCAAATCCAGTAGGACGTGGCGCACGGCCGCGCACGCGCTCTGCCACGCGCCTACACAGATAATAAAATATAGTCTGGCGAAAACATTATAATCGGAACGAATTTTCTATCCTTGTCAGGATTCCGTCAATCTCTGTTTTATCTTACAAAAAATATGCCCGTAAACACTTAAATATAATTAAAAGCAATATGACAATCCAAAGTTCTGCCAAAAACGCGGTTTTTAACGATAAAAAATTTCAATGTATGACAAGTGGCGCCACCCTGAATTTTGTGTACCTACTCATTGGTGCCAAACTGTACGACTGCAAAAAAAAAAGGTTTGAAAACTCCTTGGTTGGGTCGAAGTGACATTAAAAACTCCTTAGTTGGGCTGAAGTGTGCGGTTATGGAAAAAAAATTAAATTACCGCATTGTTTTGTTCAGCAAACTGTATCGTAATGAAACTTTTTAAATTTATTACAGGTGCATGTGCGTAAAGTATGTCATTATGACATTACTTTCGAGTTCATAATTCGAATTTTACGATACGAGTGTAGATAAATTTGTTTATCTACACTCGTATTCAAACTTTTTTTTAGCAGTCGTACAGTTTGGCACCAATGAGTACATAAAATTCAGGGTGGCGCCACTTGTCATACATTGAAAATTTTTATCGTTTAAAATCTAGTTTTTGGCAGAACTTTTGATTGTCATATTGCTTTTAATTATATTTAAGTGTTTACAGGCATATTTTTTGTATGATAAAACAGAGATTGACGGAATCCTGACAAGGATAGAAAATTAGTTCCGATTATAATGTTGTCGCCAGACTATATTTTATTATCTGTGTAGGCGCGCACCAGGGCGCGTGCGCGGCCGCGCGCCTGGCCTACTGGATTTGGACATCGTTACTTGTAAATTTATTGTTATTGTTTACGTTATTATTATGGTTTTGTATGTCGAAAGTTTTATTCTGGGCAAAAATATCTGACTACAGCAGTGATACTGAACTGAGGAGAATATGACCCCGCCTGAATTTCTGGATGCAGCAACGTAAATGACGAACAATCTTTTACCAGAGAAATCAAGAAAAACAACGACAATGTTACTAAGATTTTGACTTTGGTATTTTATTTAAAATTGTATGAGTGTAGATAAAATAGTGTATGAAACTGACATAATTAGGTATTAAAACACTCGTGTGATACTATTAAAAACCTCGCCTACGGCTCGGTTTTTAAACTCACACTCGTGTTTTAATAACCGCTATTATGCAACAGTTTCATAAACTACTATTTTAAATGTCCTTATTGTCTGTTCTCTTATATTTTGTGGTATTTTGTTAAATAGAACCGGTCCCATTGACATAATACTTTTTTTTAATAATGCGATATCCCAATCAACACTACAATTATTCGTAATGTCGTCTTGAGTTAGGTACGTTATTCGAAAAGTAATCAAGAAGTGCATAGTTTAACCAATAATAATCATGGGTGGGTTTTTTCAGAGGGGATGTTTTATTGAACAACAGAAAGATAAATTTTTGCACTCCTGAAAATGTTTACTGTTTTGAGTTACGCGGTGTTAGAACTTAAGCGACGAATTACCAATTCATTGCCAAGTGTGGTAAAACGCAGATGTTTGCCAGTTTTCCAAAGGAAAGAAAGGCTATTAAACAAGTGATGAGCCTTTCCAAAGTTGTTTCCTTTCAAAGTCGCTCAGCGAGCTATGGAGCGAGCTATGGAGCGAGCTATACTTGGAGTTTCTTTGAAGGATAAAATCCGTAACGAGATTATCCGGAGAAGAACCGGAGTGACCAACATAGCTTGTAGGATCAGTAAGCTAAAGTGACAGTGGACTGCCCATGTCTGTCGAAGGACCAATGGCCGCTGGAGCAGACGAGTCCTTGAGTGGAGACCGCGAATCGGCAAACGCAGCGTAGGGCGCCCCCAGCCAGGTGGACCGACGGCCTGATGAAAGTAGCTGGGGTGGACTGGATGCGGAAGGCAGAGGACCAAGTGTTGTGGCGCAGTTTGGGAGAGGCCTATGTCCAGCAGTGGACTGCGATTGGCTGAGTTGATGATGTTGATGAGCCGTCCACAAACAAACAACGCTCTTATGATCACCAGTAGAAAAACTACCCAACCTAGTGACTAAGAAAATATCTTCTGCTTTATGACGGAACTATCTTAGGCCATATCCAACAACGGAATATAATACCTACACTGGAGTTTCTTATAACAGACTAACGGCCCGTCCCGGCATCGCACGGGTGGACATGATTTTTTTTATATTTTTAAATATAGCCTATGTTACTCAGGGTAAATGTAGCTTTCTAAAGGTGAAATTTTTTTTTAAATCGGCAGTAGTTTTTGAGTTTATTCATTACAAACATACACACAAAAATACAAATCTTTCCTCTTTATAATATTAGTGTAGATAAACAACAACATAACATCACGCCTGTATTTCCCCGAAGGGGTAGGCAGAGGTGTATAGTACACCCTCATTTCGCCAGTCATGTTATAGTCCCATGTAATAGGGGGCGAGCCTATTGCCACTAACCGGGCACAAATCCAGACTCCGGGCTGCTACTGAGAATTTCCTAAAGAAAAAACCCAATAACACTTTGCCCGACCCGGGAATCGAACCCAGGACCCCACCATCAGCAGTCGCGCTTGCGACCACTAGACCAACGAGGCAGTTAGTGTGTGTGTTAGTGTAGATAGTATAGACAAATTCTTAAGATTAATAAAAAAAACATACCCATGATTTTATTCTGCAAGTCCAGGACATCCTTGAGGAAGGTAGCATTGAAGACCGGTCCAAAGCTAACGGTTCCTGAAGGCGTTGTGTGCTCGATCTTAGGTAAGCCTTTGGAGCTGATGATCAACATCTCAGTTCTGAGGACAAACATACGCTGAATTAATATCGCACGATTAATTGTTGTTATCCAAGACCATCGACCATTAAACCATATACAACGTTTTATTGAAATAACTCAAAACCTCTCTAAGGGGGTCATTGTCCTTATCAGTATGAACAAATAAAAAATTACATAACACGAAACAACATAAAATCTAAACTTATAAACACCTTTTAGAGGAATTAAAACCTAGTAATGCCTTCTAATTTTATAAAACTAAGAAAAAAAACCGGCCAAGAGGATGTCGGGCCATGCTCAGTATTATAGGGTTCCTTAAGTAGGTCTAATTACAAACGAATCAAATCGAATATTAATCATTGCTATTTTAGTTTTTGCAAACAGCGCCACCTAGCGCTAAATTTATGAAGCTAAATTTAAGAAGTGTGTTTCTTTTTGTGATTTTTTTAAATAGAAAGTAACTAAAGGAGCATTATTTGCTACGATCATTTTTCTCTAAGGTCAATGACCTATGAACTAGGACGTCTTAAGTATTTTTCAGTTTTCTGACTATAACTCAAAAATGTATAATCACATTATACTCAAAATAATTTTAAAAAGGAGTTTTTATTAAGGTCTATCAATGTTGAAGACTATAAGTTTCTACGTTGCATAGTTTAGAAATGGCGGGGGGGGGGACACATTGCAAGCCACTTTGGCGAACTGTGTTTCGCAGATGGTATACCTGAAAAAAATATTTTCATCCCCATTTCACATGTATGGGCGCCACCCTTAAAATACGTAATCAAGATTTTTTTATTCTTTTAAAATTGAGATCTATATCTATTCCATTTTTTGTCAAAATTTCATTTACTTATATTTATAACTGTAGAAGTTATTAAGCGGTAAAGGATTAGGACAGACGGACAGACGGACGGACATGACGAAACTATAAGGGTTCCTTGTAGGACTACGGAACCCTAACAAAAGAATCATCAAAATCGGGCGACTCTGTAAAAAGTTATGCGTGGTCTATTAAAAAAAACAAAAAAAAATACGTGTCGAATTGAGAACCTGACGGACGGACATGACGAAACTATAAGGTAGTCCTACTACGGAACCCTAAAAAACATGCTGTACTTTTGTTTTCAATTTGCTATTGAGAAGTAATATAAATCAGTTGAGGGTATTTGGGATTTTGTTCATAGGGCGAGCGAGCGCGATGCGTCGTGTTCACCCACCCACATCTTTTATGAATGTCGACGGATACAAGCGTTGTACAGAAAAACCTAAACTGGTTTATGTTCTACACTGTATCTGACAAATGTAAGTATTTATTTTTTGTGGAAAATAAGTTAATTAAATAAAACAACAACATCTTTTACTATGGGCATAGAGCAAATAATAGTACGGGGCCAATCTTGAAATCGCGAAAAATGTATCAGCCGATCCCTACATTTGTGTTCACATAAATCGACAAAATATAGGGATCAGCTGATGATTTTTCGCGATTTCAGGGTTGGCCCCATAGTAAAGGTTTTTCATACTGACGAATATAATGACCCCTTAAGAGGTAACTGAAAATCTCGAACAAAGCAGCTGGTCCCTACATTTCATCATCATCATCATTTCAGCCGAAAGACGTCCCCAAGCATGTTGAGGGGATTTGCCATAATCAGCCATAACGCTGCTGCCCATCCTCTGGTGAATCCCTTCGTCGCCTTTTACGACACCCATGAGAAGATATAACATAACATAACATAATTAGCCCATTACTGTCCCACTGCTGGGCACGGGCCTCTTCTCAGTTCGAGAAGGCTAAGGCCTTAGTCCACCACGCTGGCCTAGTGCGGGTTGGCGGACTACACACACCATTGAGAACTGTATGGAGCACTCTCAGGTGTGCAGGTTTCCTCACGATGTTTTCCTTCACCGTTAAAGCAAGTGATAATCGAATATAAATCCGCACATGAATTCGAAAAGTCAGAGGTGCAGGCCGGGATCGAACTCACACCCTCCTTCATGGAAGGCAAGCATTCAACCACTAGGCTATCACTGCTCTGAGAAGATGGTGGTGCAATTCTTTACGTCCGGCACCACACCGAACATTCTTTACATTTGTGTTCACATAAATCGACTAAATGTAAGGAACACCAGTTTTTTTTTTTCGCGATACGTCCCATAAAAATCTAAATAATAAGGTAATAACTATTACCTTATTATATATTACCGTAACAGAAATGTTATCTAGGTATTGTCTTTTACTAAGAGAAGGCATGTCTCCAGTTTTCCGCCACCAACACATACCAGGCCCCTCAGAAAGTATTGCGAAAAAAAGTTTTTATATATGGGAGACTGGCCAGTTATAATGTTTTTCGAAAATATGATTATTTATAAGTAAAAATAAGTAAGTTCCAATTTCAAAATTTCCCTCCACATTTTTTGCGAGTTAATTCAAAGTATTGTGTCTCACTGAAATATGGATCTGCGCCGGGAACATTTTAGAGCTATGATTTTATACGATTTCAAGTGTCGCCTGAAACCGGATGAATCGTACGATAGACTTCAAATGGCATTCATGGATGAAGGCCCTTCCAAGGCAACCGTGTATCGTTGGTATAACGAATTCAAGCGCGGTCGACCAACTTTGGGGGATGACGAAAGAAGCGGTCGCCCTTTGACGGCTGTTACCGAAGAAAACGTGCTAGCAGTGAAAAATTTAATCCAAGACAATAGGCGAATTACATATCAGGAGATTCAACACATATTGAAGATTGGATCGGGAAGCGTTCACGAGATTCTACACAGCCATCTTCGCGTGAGGAGGATAGTATCACGCTGGGTGCCGCACAACCTCACCGATGCTCAGAAGCAGGCCCGGGTGGAATGGTGCCGTGATATGCTTAACAAATTTGAAGCAGGCTCGTCTCGGCGTGTTTACGACATCGTTACAGGTGATGAGTCCTGGATTTATCAATACGACCCAGAAACCAAGCGCCAGTCGACTGTTTGGGTGTTTCAAAATGAGCCAACGCCTACCAAAGTGAAGCGATCTAGAAGCGGGGGTAAGATTTTGATCGCTAGCTTTTTTAATTTGACTGGCCACTTGGTATCAATTCCCTTACGGGATCAAAGAAGCATTAATGCCGAATGGTATACTACCAAATGTTTGCCAGAAGTTTTCTCTGTTATAAGCAACAAGCGACCAAACACAGGGCTCCGCGGGCTACTGCTCCACCACGACAATGCACCTGCGCACACCGCACTCAAAACGAGGGACTTCCTGGACAGCACGCCAGTCAAACTCCTGGGTCACCCTCCTTACAGCCCTGATCTAGCACCGTGTGACTTCTTTTTATTCCCAAAAATAAAAAATCAGCTCAAAGGGATACAATTTTCGTCGCCGGAAGATGCGCTGGCTGCGTTCGAGCAGGCTGTAAACGAGGTGTCTGCGGCGGACTGGAAAAAGTGTTTTGAAAACTGGTTTAGGCGCATGAATCTTTGTATAGAGGCTGGTGGAAAGTACTTTGAAAAGATTTGATAAAAATATATGTACGTATAGAACAATTTTTTTTAGTTTCGCAAAACTTTCTGAGTGTCCCACGTAAATACATAATCACGCCCACCATGTTTCTAACATTCAATGCAAAATAAATTAAGCCTAAAAAAGCCGCTGCTAGATATGCTGCAAAATACAATTTTGGTGACTCTGCGTCCAAAACAGCACTGATGATCAAGCAAACGGTTCGTGCACTGGTGTCCTACGAGACACCTGCACGCGGCGACAAGTTCACGCGCCTTCACCACTTCTATTACCTTTATTTAGATTTCTGTGGTTGGTCCCATAGTAAAAGTCACAGAAAATCTAACTAAGGTTAGAATGGCTATTACGAATATTACGAATTTACGATTACTTAGTACGAGTAACAGAGTCACCAAACTCACACATTTACAACGAAATAGTACATTACAATATACAAAAAACCGCGACGTGATTGGGTCCCAATTTAAAATTCAAATTACGCTCTTAAACTCATGTAGTGTTTATTTAATTCAATCTAAATGCGAGTTTTTAAAATTTGTTTAACATTAACAGCACATGACAGCATTTTAAAATAGTGATAGCTGCCCCGCCCCAGCTTTGACAGCGATATGTTCCGCGAGCAACTAAATGCGTCCTTTGATCATATTAGGTTATGAGCGTGTAGGTATAAGTGTCATGTTTAAAGTTGCGGCGCGCCCGGCCCGCCCACTTAGCCATTCTAACCTTTAGTTAGATTTTCTGTGGTAAAAGTTGTTCATACTGATGAGTACCTACAATGACCCCTTAAGAGGTTTTCAGTTATTTCAATAACACGTTATTGACACATAATAACATACGATTAGTATAAAATAAATTATGTCTGGGACTAGGCATAATGCGCTCCTATTAGCCTACTTCCTATTTATCTATGCAAATCAATAGCACAGTTTCGTAACTGGACAGCCATATGGAAGTCGGTGCCAATTTTTACGGTGGTTTTACACCTACGATGCTTTCATTGCATGCTTTCATGCTTTCAATCGCGGGTGATTTGCTGTCATCCCCATAGAATTAATATAAACCAGAAACCGTGATCGCGCCTAATACTGAAGCGTCAAAAACTACTCTTAAATAGAGTAGTTTCACGCGCAGCCAATCAGTCACTCTGTCAACTTCGTATCGCGTAACGTGTTTTTCGGTGTCAAATTAAATTAGATTATGCCGTCTTGTGTCGTTCCTACCTGTAATAATGCAGCTGGACTAAAAAAGAAACACGATGGGATCACATTTCATGTGCAAGTAGCACATTCAGCTATCAGGTTATTTAATTATTGAATAAATTGTTCAATTTAAATTTTCATAGAGAATGATGTGTCCATTTTGTTGATGTTGCCAATTTATGAGTTTTGATTTTCCCTACTTTTGATTACTATTAAGGGCTTTTCTTAGTTTTTAGCAGTCTCCTTAGACTGTGCTAAAAGAGAGAGAGAGACGAGGTTTCCGGGGTACTGATTGCGAATATAACATCTATTTTGATATTGAAGATGGCGGACGCGACTTTTTAAATAAAATCATCATGGGTATCGTTTCCGAGGTTTCTCGGGGTTCTGATTACGAATATAACATCTATTTTGAGATTCAAGATGGCGGACGTGACTTTTAAAATAAAATCAATATAGGTATCGTTTTCAAGGTTTTCAAGGATGCTGATTGCGAATGCAACATCTATTTTGAGATCCAAGATGGCGGACGCGACTTTTTAAATATAATCAACATGGGTATCGTTTTCGAGGTTTTTCGGGGTGCTGATTGCTAATATAACATCTATTTTAAGATCTAAGATGGTGGACGTGACTTTTCAGCACTCTGAGAAAACGATAACTATATTGATTTAATTTAAAAAGTCACGTCCGCGCCATCTTGAATCTCGTAATAGATGTTATATTTGTAATCAGCACTCCAAGAAACCTCGAAAACGATATCCATATTGATTTAACTTGAAAAGTCGCGTCCGCCATCTTGAATCTCGAAATAGATGTTATATTCGTAATCAGCACGCCCGAAAAGCTCTAAAACGATATCCATATTGATTTTATTTAAAAAATCACGGCAGCCATCTTGGATCTCGAAATAGATGTTGTATTCGCAATCAGCATCCCGGGAAACCTCGAAAACGATACCCATATTGGTTTTATTTAAAAAGTCGCGTCCGCCACATTGTATCTCAAAATAAAAGTCGCCTCGCTCGATCACACTTTTCGTAACGCATTCACCAGCTTACTCCCCAAGTCAAACAGCATACTCCCCAAGTCAAGCATGCATAAAGAAGTTTTACTTAAAAAAGTCGCGTCCGCCATCATGAATCTTAAAATAGATGTTACATTCGTAATTAGAACCCCCAGAAACCCCGAAAACGATACCTGTATTAATTTTATAGAAAAAGTCACGTCCGCCATTTTAGCTGTCGAAGTAAATAGTTACAAAATATGAATTCCTGTGAATGGACAATTTTGATTTTATTATCATCATACCTCCAATGTTCACAATGTTTACCCCTAAAACGTATTAATAATGTCTGAGCTAGCAACATTACGCGGAAAGGAAGTGAGGCGGGGTCGGGACACTTATTTACTTTTTGGACACAGCGCGCGGCTTGCAATTACAGTCACAGACTAAGAAGTGTACATTACAGTAGGATGTGGTTTCTGGTTTATATTAATTCTATGGTCATCCCTTCATTATCGCCGAAGATCTTTACCAAAAAATTAAATCTTAAAAAAAAACTTCCTGATCGGTGCATAGAAAGAAAAAGAAAGAAAGAAAATATTTATTTCAGTCTCGGTACAGGCGAGAGAAAAAAAACTAAAAATAACATATTAACAAAAAAACTTAAAATTGACATGCCTGTATGAGACTAAAAAAGGCCCCCATCTCAGCATATGCTACAACACCGAAATGTTGCAGCGCTGGTTTTCGGATGGGTCCCAATAGTGAGGCCACGGGTAAATACGAGCAAATAAATATACCTAATTACAGTAAACCTAAATTGTGTATTATTGTATATGAGACAAATGTGACAATTAGTTAGGTAATACTTAAAAAAAAAAAACATCATTTAACGTGTGGCAGGTGTGCCTCCACCTTTAGATCCGCATCATACATACTGGGTGTAAGGGGAACGCTTCCGAAAACGAAGATAGGTGCTGGTGATTACTGATACGAAACCACGAAAAAAATTCACAACTTCAAATTCAAAACTTTTTTAGATTTTTTCATATATATTTTTTAGCATTTTTCATACATAACCAGCTTTGGGCAGTTAAATAAAACTCATAAATAATGAAAAATGCAAAAAAAGATAGAAAAAATCTAAAAAAAGAATTGAAATGTTTTTCGTGGTTTCGTATCAGTAATTACCAGCACTATCACCTATCTTCGTTTTCGGAAGCGTTTCCCTGACACCGTGTATAATGTTCTTGGTGCATACATACTTACATATCGGCGTTATGCCCGAATATAAAATAAAAAAACAAATTATGCAACCTATCTTATTATTAGTTTTGTTTGTCGATTTATGTGAACAAAATAAGGTTGTATACAGACGAATTAAAAACCTTCTCCCGTTTGAAGTCGAATTTCGTTACCTGTAGAATGGTTCAAAGTGTGAATCGAAGTATTCCTTTTCGTAACGGGAGCGTGAGTTGGGTGCAGCCCACAACTCCACGGGGTCGGTGGTCACCTTCATGTAGCTGATGCCGCAGCCTAAGCTTACCACTACGCAAAGACCTGCGGAACAAAGGACTGTCACTGTTGTTTATTGTTCAATGTAACGACAAAGGAATAAAAAAAAAAACCGTCGACGTAGAACGCCAATCGGCGTCAACTGACGCCAGCGCCAGCCGGGCGCAAACATTAAAGTCCTGTACAAACCAAAAGCAGGTCAGCGCGTCGCATCAGCGGCAAACTGCACCGCTCCTACCCAGCTCTGGACCCGCCAACGACAAACCAGGCAGCGCGGCGCGCGGTCATGAGTGGCGCGGTTGTATTGTATCACTTCGGCCACCATACTAACTGGCCACACCGAAGTAGGACAGGGTGGCTCGTCAGTGTGACGTCAAAGCGGTTACGAGGCAGTTGTATCGTTTGACAACCGACACAACATGTCATATTGAAATAAAGCAGTTCTATGGCGGGTCCGCAGTCAAAACGCAAAAGCAGGTCAGTAGCTGCAGCAGCGCGGGGCATGACGAGCGCGGCAGACTTTACACTAAAAGGCAGGAAATATCTTAAAAAGCGTTTTAAAGCGTTTTTCGTGTTGGGGCTGTCGCACAGCCTCCGCAGTAGTGAGAAAGACTTCTTACGCCAGACGGCGTCGAACCCGTCTGTACGTGCTTCGGCAAACATTGCCGACGCACTACAATAGCGCGGCAGCCGAAACAGCGCCCTGAACGCGTTATTATATTGGATCCTCAGTGCGTTATAAGCCTTTTGGGTGTATAGCTGAACCACAGGTCCAGTTATGTCTCATCAACTCAGCCTATCACAGTCCACTGCTGGACATAGGCCTCCCCCAAGTTGCACCACAACACTCGGCCCTTTGCCTTCCACATCCAGTCCCCCCAGTCACGTTCTTCAGGTCGTCGGTCTACCTGGTGGGGGGGCACCCTATGCTGCGTTTGCTGATTCGCGGTTTCCACTCAAGGACTCGTCTGCTGCAGCGGTCATCGGTCCTTCGACAGACATGGACATTCCACTGCCTCTTCAGCGTACTGATTCTACAAGCTATGTCGGTCACTCCAGTTCTTCTCCGGATAATCTCGTTACGGATTTTATCCTTCAAAGATACTCCAAGCATAGCTCACTCCATAGCTCGCTGAGCGACTGAGTTTGTGGATTAGCCCAACTGTCAGTGTCCACATCTCGGCACCGTAAGTTATGACTGGCAGGACGCTCTGGTTGAAGACCTTAGTCTTCAAACTTTGCGGTATAGGCGACGAGAAGACTCTGCGAAGTTTGCCAAATGCTGGCCAGCCCAAATAGATCCTACTGTTGGCTTCTTTCAGTTATGTCTACTGTCTACTAATTGGCAAGTAAAAGGGTTAATATTAAGAAACTTACCGATAAACAGCACGATCCACGGTCTAGAAGCCATGATAGTCCCCCACCACTGGAAGAAGTCCTTCATCTTAGTAACAGAGTCAGCGCCGAGCTTCTCGAAGAAGGTCGCGTCATACGCGCCGCCGTCCGGCTGGTCCACCCAACCCTCAGACGAGGGATTCGTCGCCATATCCTGGTTGTTCTTTGTCGCTACACCTTTGTTTATAAATGGTTGTTATAATTTTGCATTTCGGGTTGCGGCAGGTTTGCGGTAATGCTGCTGCACTTCAGTTGGAGTGTTTGCAGAAATATTCGCTAAATACGAAATATACTTTTTAAATTTTTTAGTTTATTAGTTTTTTATAATGTATGCAAATATGAATAAATAAAAATAATGTCTAATTCAATATATTTTACAGAATACTTTTTAAAATAAAAATTATAAGAAAGCATAGGAAACCCTTTAATGTAATATGTATTGTTGTATAATGTTTGGATGTTTTCGAGGCCTTGGGGCTTGGGGCCTTTAACTCCAAAAAATACATTCAGGTAAGTATGTTGGATCAATTGAATCCTTTCCAAGATCTGGAGGTGGCACCATAATTAAAAGTCGCTGTATTTTTATGCTATTTATTAAATCGGAACAAAATCAGCTTTCGAAATTAAATTTATTATTTAATTACATAAATTAAAATATTTTAAATAAAGAAAACAACAAATAAAATAAATAGCAAATTATTAGTTCGAACTCAGAGCGACTTATTACGCAGGAGCGTTCCGTCTCGCACGGCGACTCGCTCACTTCTGAGCTCGGGAATTTTTTTTTTTTTTTTTTTTTTTTTTTTTTTTTTCGAATGGGCTCTCGCAGGTGGGACCGAAGTCCCATTTCTGCTTAACCGGACTTAGTTGGCGGAGAGTCCCATGTGGGACTCCATTCGCCGAAGGTTTTTTCCCTACATACTTACAAACTAGATGCGCGCGGCATCAATACCGCGCTTAATCGGGCGGGCGCCCCCCAAGGGGGGGGCTCGAACCTCGCTAGGGCATTGCAGGGGGACCCCGCAGTTCCTATGTCCCCCTAGCAGCCGTTGCTGCATCGAATTGGTTACCTCGAAAGTAGCGGACTTTCGGTCCCTGTCGGGTGACGTGCTAAACGCCGTGAAGCGGCAAGCCTCGCCGGCGAGGCTAAGACCTACCTAGAAAACCTAACCAGTGGCTACGCAATAGCCTGCTCCTAGGAACTACTCTAGAGCATAGGGCCGGTCTCGCGTGACGAGATTATCTCCGGTTGCTTACACCGTGAGGGCGTCCCCAGGGGGGAGCTCGGACCTCGACTCAGGGTGCAGCAGGGGGACCCCGCCACTGATCCCCCCAGCAGCCGGTGCTGCGTCGGCATGTGTTACTGTTTCTCGAGAGTCGGACTCTCGGATTCTGTGTGTGTGTCGCGTCGGTCCTCGCCGGCGGGGACGATATTTTGGACGACGGCGTCGGAGTGTGCTTGTACTTTTATCAGACTCCTGGAGGAGTGTGATATCGTCATCGGGCTCAATGAGTGTGTGTCTGGGACGTCGGGTTTTGCTGATAGCGGATGGCTGGTAGACGGTGGCCGCCACGACCAAGGGGTTGGGGTGCTTGGGAGCGGAATCGAAATAGCGTTTTGAGACACGCTTGAAAAACTGCTTGATGGTCGGCAGTTTGAAGTCTAGGTGGAGGTCGACGTTGCGTACGTACCAGGGGGCGTCTACAGCCCTACGCATGAAACGGTTTTGGATGGTTTGGAGCATGTGAATTCTCACCGGCTTAACGTGTGCGAACACAACGCTAGCATAGGCGAGTATGGGGCGGATACAGGTGGTGAATATCCTTACTTTGAGATGAGTGGGCAGCTTACTGTGCGCATTGAGAAGGGGGTGGAGACGTGCGAGGACGAGGGCGGCACGGTTTTTCACCCTGCGGATATGCGGACGGAAAGTCAGTCTACGGTCAAGGATCACTCCGAGATATTTGGCTTCTCGTTGCCATGGGATCTGTTTTCCGAACATTGAGACTGGTACGCTCAGTTCTTTACGGTACTGTGACAGGGGTCTCTTATCGAAGAGGACCGCTGCACTTTTTTCGGGATTTACTTCGATTCTCCATTTCCGGAACCATTCACCTAGGGTGTTGGCCGCGGATTGGAGGGTACGAGAAATAGCGACATGGGTCATGCCGGAGTAATAGATTGCCGTGTCGTCGGCGAAAAGGGCCATACGGGCTGCACCGCATTTTGGAATATCGCTGGTGTACAGCGTGAACAGTAGGGGGGAGAGCACGGAGCCTTGAGGCACACCGGCGTGAATGGGATGGGGGGAGGAGAGAGCCCCTTCTATGCGATAGCAAAAGGTACGATTCGACAAGTAGTCTCGGATGATGAGCACGAGACGATGTGGCACATTCATAGTGTACAGCTTATATAATAAGCCGTTGTGCCACACTTTATCGAAAGCCTTTGCTACGTCGAAAAAGAGAGTGCCGGTCATTTGACCGCGTACGAAGCCTGCACTGATGTGTTCTACAATGCGGTGCAGTTGGTTAACGCAGCAGTGCTTTGTACGGAAGCCAAACTGCTCGTCGGGAAGGAGTTTATTTGAGTCGGCGAAATCTTTGAGTCGCTTATAAATGGATGCTGATAAGCAATAGTATGTCAACCTACACGGAAGCCATTTCGAGTAAATCTTGTTACAAAATTACGGCGCCAATTTAATTAGTTTGTTCAAGGATTTGCTGCAAATATTGATGATATGCAGTCATTATATCATAATATAAGTTTAGATCTAATTTCTCCCATTAAACTTGTAAAATCTGTTATATTCATTCCAAAAACCGTTAAATTTGATATTACAAAATGCGCCAGCAAACATTTTATTTGAATATACATTTCAAGTCTTATAACACATTATTGCTAAACCGAAAACAATTAATTTAAATTCAATTTGATTAATGTCAAGTACCTTAACCCTATATTGATAAACGTATTATTAATATAAAAATTGTAATGTTAAGATGTTATCAATAAAAGCCACGATTTCTTACAGCACAAAAATATTTATTTTCCTCTTAAAAACGTAACAAATTAGGGACCATAGAGCGTTATTGGCTATTCAATCTTCAAGATTTACTTTGAATACTTATCTACCTATATCATTATCAACATTATCTGAATTAAAACAGTATTTAAAAATCAAAATCAAACTACCTACAACAAAATAATCTCGTTTCGTTCGACTGGATAGGGTATGAACATCTCACATCTCCGTTTTGCCGATGACATCGTTGTATCGCTGAGTCGTTGGAACACCTGGGCGAAATGCTGCACAGCTTAAACGGAGCATCTCGGCGTGTCGGTCTCGGCATGAATCTGGACAAGACTAAAGTCATGTTTAATAAGCAAGTCATGCCGAGGCCAATATTCGTTGAAGGGTTGGCACTCGAAGTCGTAACGGAATACGTCTACCTAGGGCAGATAATTCAGCTTGGTAGACAAACTTCAAGAAAGAAGCCGACAAAAGGTTCTAGTTAGGCTGGGTAGTATTTGGCAAACTTTGCCGAGTCTTCTCGTCGCATATACAGCAATGTTTGAAGACAAAGGTCTTAAAACAGTACGTCCAGCCTGTCATGACTTACGGTGCCGAGATGTGGACACTGATAGTTGGGCTAGTCCACAAATTCAAAGTCGCTCAGTGAGCTATGGAGCGAGCTATGCTTGGAGTTTCTGTGAAGGATAAAATCCGTAACGAGATTATCCGGAGAAGAACCGGATTGACCGACATATCTTGTAGGATCAGTAAGCTGAAGTGGCAGTGGGCTAGCCATGTCTGTCGAAGGGCTGATGGCCGCTGGAGCAGACTAGCCCTTGAGTGGAGACCGCGAATCGGCAGCCGCAGCGTAGGGCGACCCACGCCAGGTGGACCGACGACCTGAAGAACGTGGCTGAACGTGACTGGATGCGGAAGGCAGATAACCGAGTGTTGTGGCGCAACTTGGGAGAGGCCTATGTCCAGCAGTGGACTGCAATAGGCTGAGTTGATGATGAATCAGACAACTCTTTGGGCTCGGACTGAATAGTTGCTGTATGATGAATAAGCTCAATGATCGACGAATGAGCTAGTATTTTATTATCAGCCATAACACTAGAAACTCCAATAAATCCAGAGTATTCTCAAAGTCCAGATCTTGATCAAAAATATAAATATTCGGAAGGTATGTTTCTGCTGGCCGAACTTCTGGAAACTCCTCATTGAGACTGCTATTTGACGGAACCATACACCTCTTTTCTTCAACATCGTGGCTAATAACCTTACACTGAAACTCCTCGTCAGAAGTAGGACGCGACGCATGGCTTTCCTCGTGAGGTATTAGGTACATGATCCGCAAGCTTGGCTTCTTGATCTTGGCGGTGGCATTCTGAAAATAATTATAAAAATAAGACACAACTTGCAAAATGAGGGTATGTGCCAAAATTTCGAGAACCTGAAGATTTGAGGCAATGTCTGTCTACCCTGTTTGCGGATACTTACAGTCGTGAACCTGTTTGTTTTATTAATTCCCTCATTCCACGTTTTTCAAAAACGTTTCAAGTCATTTAACATACTATTGAAATAAACGAACGAACAAGTGAACGAGATTTTTTTGTAGCAATAACGTGTCAAGCTTTATAAAACTTTTACAAGCGCTAGTCAATAGTAGAATGTTTGTTAAGCAATAACCTGTTAATCAAAAATATTACATTTTGCTGAAATTAGGTAGTTAAGATAAGTAATATTACCGCGGTAAGTATGTAAAACGTATTTGAATGTAATTTTAAACAGTATTCTGTCATAAAAAAGCGTTGTTTTAATAATTTTACCGGTAAAATGACCTCTAAACTTGTATAGTTAAAATGCTTATATTTATGTAATATTTTGACTTACCTTTGATGATCTTATATTCCCCAAGTCTTCTACTGCGTTTTACATGTAGTATTCGTGGCTAGTAGTCTTGTGAGGCCCACTTTATACGTATAATTTTAATTAAATATGGGCCAATGGTGTTTACACAGCCGAAAAAGGATAATACTAATTATGCAATAACCGATCATGTCCCATAACTTCTTTTGACTTTAAACAGATGGCGCCTAGGGTCATCAAACAATGTTTCAAGTGCCTAAACATCTCATTGCAAAATGTCTTACCCTTCGAACTGATTTCGTGTCAACCTTTTTGTACTCATTTTTGGTATAAAAACCATTCAATCAGGTTAAAATCCTATTGAAAAACGTTCTTTGTCATCCAAAGAAGCGTACTGCATCATTAACTCAATTTTCGAATTTTTGTGGGTTGACACATTATTGCTTATCAGCATCCAAATAAGCTTCTCGTAGATTTTACCGAAGACATTGAGGAGACTAATCGGCCGGTAACTACTCGGCTCGGCTTTTGGTTTGCCCGGTTTGGAAATACCGATTACCGTAGCCTGTTTCCAAGCCTGGGGAAAGATGTTGTTTTTAAATGCCGCATTGAAGATGACGGTCATTAGAGCGATTAGGGTGGCAGGGAAACGTTTCAGCACCTTATTGGTGATGCCGTCTGCGCCGGGGGCTTTTTTGGGCTTAAGATCCTTGACTATAGAGAGAACTTCGTCAGGGGTGATCGGTGGGAGCGGGTCATCAGGGTCATCTATTGGGGGGGGGGGGAGGGCTGACCTACGCTCTACTTCTGAATTAACCTTATCAAGGTGGGTTTGGCTTACGGGAAGCGTACTGAGAGTGCATTGAGACTCCAAACTGTCGGCTAAGCATTCGGCTTTTTCGTCGTCGTCAAAGGCCGGCCTTTGATTGGGTCGATTTAGGGGGGGCATAGTTGCCGTGGTCTCGCATTTAAGTCTGCGTTGAAGGGCCCAGAAGGCTACATGAGACGGTTGGATTGCGCTGACTTCCTTGTCCCAATGCTCCTCCCGTACCTGAGCTACACGTCTCTTTACAGAATTCTGTAAGGAGCGCATATGGGCACGATTGGCTTCATTGGGAAAAGCGTCATAGGCACGGATGGCCGCGTTCCTCTCGGTCCTCAACTCATTTACATCGTCCGGCAGTTTCAGACGCTGGTCATCCAGCATCGGAACCTGCCGTGAGCATTCGCCCACTACGGACTGCACATGGTTGGTGAGCGAGGTGATCGCGGCCACCGTGTCCGCGACTGTCTCAATGGAGTCAGGGATTGAATCTAATTGGGGGGATGAGGTAGATTTGAGGCGGTCCTCTAATCTCCTCCAATCGGTTATCGTTTTTGTTATGGGTGGAATACCGGGATCCGAGGGACCACCTCGGGGACCCAGTTGAATGATCACAGGGCGATGATCTGAGTCTAATTCTTGGATTACCTCGATAGAGCGAATACCGAGGTTTACGCGCTTTAAGAGGGCTATATCTAGGATGTCGGGCCGGTGCCCTACTGTGTCAGGATAGTGAGTGGGACGCATCGGGGCGATGACGTCGAAGGAAAGTTTGTCGCTAAGTGCTCCTAATTGAGTGCCAGCGGCGTTATTGGAGACACAGCTCCATGAACGGTGTTTGGCGTTTAAGTCGCCTGCAATAATTACAGAGTTACTAAGGTCGAGTAGGGATTTGAGGTCGTCCTCGAGCAGACTCGCGGGTTTGTTTGCGGATCTATAGGCCGAGACTATGGTGATGGGCTGGTGCCCTGTCATGCCTAGGCGACAGATTGAAGCCTCCAGGCATGCTAGCTCTGGGGGATCAATGGGGATGCAATACAATGAATTTCGGTAATAGATGAGCGTTCCGCCTAGTGCGGTGTGTGCTCTGTCGTTTCTTATCAGCCTATAGTTGGCTATATTGGGATTACGACTATGGGGTTTGAGGAAAGACTCTTGAATGAGTAAAATATCGATTTGGTGCTCACGCAAGAAGACGGCTACGTCGTCGCGTTGACCACTAATGCCTCGGGCATTAAAAAAGCCTAAAATTAGGGAACGGGGTTTGAATCTTTTGGGTGGGGCCGTATTATACATTATAATTGGAATTAAGTATTCTATAGATGTCTTGGTACTTGGTAAGTACCTGAAGGCGCTGCTCATGGATGCCTTGGGTAAAGGCCCAAAGTCTAGAGTAGGCGTCAATGCGGGATTCCCCTGACTGGGGTTCGAGGTATTCTCTCGGCAGAAGGCCGGGGGAGTTTACCGGAGGGGGGGTTCTCATGGGGGGGGGGGCTTTAGCTGCTGGTGCAGTTTTGGGCCTGAGAGAAGGTGCGGGGATGGGTATGTTCATCAGCGCAGGGGGCTCTGAGGCCGGGGGCGCGAGACGAGAGGGCGGAAGAGGTGGGAAATGGGGCTTTTGGTTACCCTTAAACCAGGGGTTGGGCCCGAGTGGGCCGCGGAAATTAGGGGAGGGCCCGAGTGGGCCTCTAGGGTTTGGTGGTTGGTACTGGTAGGGGGCTGCGTAGGAGGGGGCTTCCCTCGCAACGCGGTCGGAGGCGCGTTTCGCCGATTTGGCGTTGCGCATTTTGGGGGCTTTGGGGCATCCGCGATAATTCGCTGGATGCCCGGATTTGCCGCAAAGGACACAGCTAGGGGGCTCCGTGCACTGGTCCCTCTCCTTGGGACGCTCGCAATTGGAAGTCCCGTGATCGCCTAGGCACTTAACGCACCTGGGCTTTGCGTAGCAGTTACGCTGGGAGTGACCATACAGCTGGCAACGGTGACATTGACCAGGCTGGTTTGACTTGTGGGGGCGCTCGACCGTGATGCCTGATAAGTTGCATACGGTCTTTATGTTATATATGTTTTTGGCGCTTTCGCCAGGGTGACAGATGACAAGAACCATATTGTAGGGTTCACCGTGCTTACCACGGTACATTCGGTGGGTTATTGCAACCGGGATCCCTTGACGATCGAGGTCGGCGTGCACTTCCGTGCAGCTGACTTCGGTCGGAATCCCTCGGATCACAACTCTAAGGAGTCGGTCCTCTGGGAGTGCGTAGGTGTGAAAAGACACACCACGCTCGCGTAGCAACCTGGTAAGGTTGCGGTAATCGGTGGGGGTGGGGACAACTACTTTAATGCCCTGCTGCGTGGGGCGGGCACTAGTAAAATTGATTTTGTTTTGATTGCACCAGTCGGAAATTCTGGTCCAATATGCCTTATCCTGGATGAATAAGGGAGGCGGGATGGGTACCTTCTTCTGGGAAGATGAGGTATGTTCATGATCGTGAGGGGAGGCAGGCCTGTTATCCTGCGAGGAGGAGTAAGAGGCGGGACGGGGGGTAGGGGCCGGGGCAGAGTTTGCCTCGGACAGTTTAAGTGCTTTTGAGGCGAGAGCCTCGGCCTTATTTGTCTTTCGGCTGCGTTTTTTACCTTTACCCACTACCGTGGTAAAGGCGTCGGCCTCGTCTGAGTTGACCTCACTGTCCGAAGACATCTCTTGGTCTGATGGGATCGGGGAGCGATCGGGGTATTGAGTGGGGGCTGGGGTGGGGAGAGGTGAGGGGGTGCGGTCCTTATGGTCCAGGCTGGCTGAACGCCTAGGCGGACCACGCGGAGACCTCGGCCTCTCCTCATCGCTGTCGGAACGGGCGGGGCGCCTATTCCTCTTTTGGAATGAAAGGCGGCCGCTTTTATAACTTCCATTAAAGTAGTGGCGGGGATGTGTCACAGTTGTTTGCGACCGATGAGATGGCGCGATGCGCACGTGTTTTTTATTGTTTCGTATTTTAACGAATCGTAGTTTGCGCCGACACGGCCATACTGCACAAGACGCGTCTCTGCGTCAATTCTGTAACAAAAGTAGAGCAATAGATCACCTAGTCGACTCATAGTGAAGCCTCAACGCCTTTTACGCGAATAATATTGGAACAACCAAGCCTTCACGCTGGTGTCCAAAGTTTGGCCTTAACGCCTTTTATATTGAAACCAAGCCTTCACGCTGGTGTTCACAATATGGCCTCGACGCCTTTTATATTTGAACAACCAAGCCTTCACGCTGGTGTTCACAGTTTGGCCTCGACGCCTTTTTTATTGCACCAACCAAGCCTTCACGCTGGTGTCCAAAGTTTGGCCTTAACGCCTTTTATATTGAAACAACCAAGCCTTCACGCTGGTGTTCACAACATATTGTAGGCCATAGCCTCGACGCCTTTTATATTTGAACAACCAAGCCTTCACGCTGGTGTTCACAGTTTGGCCTCGACGCCTTTTTTATTGCTCCAACCAATCCTTCACGCTGGTGTCCAGTTTGGCCTCGACGGCTTTTATGCTTTTAATATTATAACAATAAAGCCGTCACGCTTGTGCTTGTAACTTTTTGATGGTCCCCATGATTTTTACTTGACTGACACAAAAACTATCTTTCGGTAACAATTACCCCACGTAAAATTGTAAAAATACTTTTATCAACGATTACATTACTTCAGTTGCTTCTGTTTCGGGTGACACTTCTTCTGCCGACACGGCAGTTTCATTTTGTTTTCCAAAGTCTGGAGCAGCTCGTAAATTTTCATGAACTACTTTTCTTGGTCGTCCACGTCCTGTTATTTTCTTAACTTCATAACGATCATTGGGCAGTACCTTTATAACCTTATAAATCTTCTTACTTTTGCTTTAGTGCTGTCGAATGTTGCTTTTGATTTATTTGACTGCTCGGTCAGCCTTTCATAAACTACTTTCCGTAAAGATTCAGGCTCAACTCTCTCATTTTCTTCGTTGATGATTGAAATAAGTTCTGGAGGGACGCATCCATTTTTTCCTGTGAGAAGTTCGATCTTGTCCATCAGCTATGACATATCCCAAATATTGGATAGACCTCTTCATAAATGAACATTATTTTAGATTTATGGCAAATCTTGAGTCACTGAGTGCCTTTAGAACCAAATCTACACACACTTCTTATACAAAGTTGAAGTAGGGAATCTAAATGGCCTGAACGTCATTACTTTAAGCACAGATCTTTGAGCTCTTTCAAGACGAATCATGCGTGTTTTTCATGCACCATTTGGGGTGGTGCATGCTAAACACACATGATTCGTCAATGCAATACCCAATGACAGATTGCGCTAAAGCGTAATACACCGTGCGTAAGAGGTCATAATCAGCTACATGTCTTAATTGTTTAAATACCCATATAAGTTTTCTAATACGCGCAGTGGTGAGCTTTATGTGCTGGTGCCAAGTAAGTCTTCTATCCAGCAATACTCCTAAATATTTGACAGTTTCCGATTTAGTGATAGCTAGACATGAACAGGTATTTTTGTCATGTTGTGAGTTACATGTATGTAATTTGACGCTGATATTTACAGGTTCAGTTATAGAGAAACTAAATTGTATTATTGTTGATTTTGTTAGATTTAAGGTTAACAGGTTAACTTTTAACCAGCGGTTTACCCTTTCTAGCCCTGATTCGGAGTTTCGTTGCACCTCGGCCCAAGTTTCCCCATGAAATACGAGTGCTGTGTCGTCAGCGTATGTAAATATCTTACCTTTTGCAAGAGTTTGCTGACACAGGTCGTTTATGTAAATCAGAAATAGACTAGGGCCGACGATACTTCCCTGAGGTACGCCATATGTAACTTGAGCATCTGAGCTAACACGATCCCCAATTTTCACTTTCTGTGTACACACGGCTACACATCAAGCTGTACATTTCCAGTATAAGCTGACCTCGCATTGTATAGGTTTTCCTTGCAACGCGAGGTCAGCCTTTACTGGTTTTGTACAGCTTGATGTGTAGCCGTGTGTACGTTCGTAAAGGAAATCCTTAAAAATATTTAACGCAATTCCCCGAATGCCAATCCGTTCTAGCTTATTTACAAGAATAGGTATCGAAACGGTATCGAACGCCTTAGCTAGATCAAGAAAAAGTCCAATGCATTTTTGTTTAGCATCATCAAGAGATGTTACATGATCAACAAGTTGACCAACAGCATCTTCAGTGCTCTTTCCAGACCGAAAACCAAACTGAGAATCTGACAATACCTTACCGTGTTCTAGAAAGTTTATAAGCCTAGTGTTAAGTACTTTTTCCAGTATTTTCGACATTGTCGTGAGAACTGAGATGGGACGGTAGTTTTTGAAATCGTCTTTCAATCCACTCTTGTAGACGGGAGTTATTAGGGACTTTTTGAAAACTCGTGGGTAGGCTCCTTGAGTAATGCAGATCTCTATGAGTTTTGTAAGATGGGGAACAATGATATGTCTAGCTGTTTTAAGAAATTTAGCTGGTATAGTGTCCCAGCCTACGGCACAATCATTTTTGAGGTTAAGTATCAGTGAATTGATTTCGGACTCGTCCGGGGGTAGTAAGACTATCGAGTTGAGATTGGCTGGTATGTCAGTTTTATAGGATGATAAATTAGAAGAGGAGGTGTTAGTTATAATATTATCTGCTAGCTGTTTGCCTACATTAGAAAAATATTTATTGACATCCTCTATTGAACTAGATTTACTATTATTTCGTATTAGATTATCTGCACCTGATTTTTGTTTTTTTTGTTGTGTTATGGTTTTAACCACATTCCACTTTTGCTTGCTATTTTTTGAATTTTCGAGGAGAGATTTTTCGTAGTTTCTTTTCAATTTTCTTAGTAGTGTATTGCAAAAGTTACGATATCTTTTGTACGAAGTTTCTATGACAATGTTTTGTGGGTTTAATGAAAACTTTTTATGAAGTCTATCTCTGTAACGTATGCAACGAAGTAGTCCTGCCGTCAGCCAAGGTTTGAGCAACCTTTCCCGACTAGGTCTTCTAACTACAGTACTGTTGAGTGGACCTGTAAAGTTGTAGCAATAATTTCAACGAAAATAGAGGCGGCATTCTTTGCTTCATCCCCATTATTTATAAATGAAAAATCAACAGTCTCTAAGTGTTTAAGGGCCGCGTCATAATTAATCCTAGTCAAAAAGTTTAGTCTATCACCTCTCCGATAAGGTTGGCAAAGGTTCAGTATTACTGAGGCATGATCGGTCACTGTAGAGTTGACTACAAATACTTTAGCTGGAAGTGTCGTATTAATCATTATGTGGTCTAGGCAGTTTTTCTTTCTCGTTGGATATGTGTGGCCTGGCAATAACCCTAATTCAGCAGTAAGATTTAAATATGCTTCGCTACGCCTATCAGTATTGGCTGTCTTAATGTCAATGTTGATGTTTCCAGTTAGCACAACGTTCTTCGCTTTGATTGGACGTATAATTTTTTCTAGGGAGTTCAAAAAAGTATCAGTATTGTAAATAGATGGGGATCTATAAACAGCCAAAATGTAAGTATCCGGATGGATTTTTAATAGCATAAAGTTAGCGCCTACAGGCTCCGGTTCTTCAACTGTACATTCGATGTCCTGCTTGACATATATTACAATGCCGTCATTTTGGTGAAGCCAGATTTTTGAAGAGTATGTAGCATGTAACCATCTAACATCGGAATAGTATTTTTTTCATTCAACCAACACTCAGTAAGAATAATCACGTCGAAGTCGAATGAAAACCTTGCTAGCTGTGCCTGAAAACCATTGAGATTTTTTGTATGCTGCAAATGTTCTGAGTTACAATTTTTTGCGACGATGTGAAGTTACTCATTACTGTGTTACAAGACTCCGTATCACAGCAATAGGTTTCAGCCAGAGCAATGCCATCTACATCTGTTAAAATATTACTGTCCTTAGCCATTTGGTTGAGGATCGTTCCTGATGGTCCAGTTCAATGTTTTGTAAATAGGATATTGATGGTGATGGATCAAAGTTGCATGAATGGGGCGTATGGTTAAATGGTATGCGTGTGTTGTACCTGTTTGTTGTAGACGTAATAGGTATATATTTTTGTGAATTAAAGTGTATGAAAAAGTTGTTAAGTAAAGAGTGTGTGCATTGTGTTTAATTTTGTTCTTAATTTCTATGAGTAGTATGTGAGTATTAGACAATATTAAAATATAAAACAATAGTTGGATTAAATTATTAGACATAACATGAGATGAGCGGAATTTGTCAACTAGTCAGTTGTTTTGACATAAGTGGTTGAGGTCTTCTTCGTGTTTAATTAATATTTGTTTTTCTCCCTCAGCCCTTCTCATAAAAACTTTTCCAAAAGATTTCCAGCAGAATGAATAGGTGTTATCCTTTGCGAATTTCCTGGCAAGGTAATACAAGCGCTGTACTTTTTGCGTTAGACTTTCGGACAAGTAAATAGGTTTAGGTGGGCCCGCAATCTTAATATGGGATGTATTCCACTTATTTCCACTATTCCTTTTGCTAAATTTCCTGACATTTTTTACAATATTCTCTTTAATGGTTGTGCTAACGAAATCGACAATGATTGTTGGAACACCATCCTTTTTATTAATGCGGAAAATATCTTTAATGTCTTTCTGTTGAAGTGTAATATCAAGAACTGAGGCCGTTTCGGTTACTAAATTGCATAAGTCTTCTTTGGATTCGTCTTGCTTTTTTGGAATATTTCGGATTTCCATCTTCGACTGATAGATCATTCTCTCCAGACTTTCCACTTTATCCTCAAGTTGACTGATGTGAGTATGGTCGGATTTTCGTTCAGCTTCCAACTTTTCAGCTCGGATAACCATGTTATCGTACTGTTTTGAGATAAATTGTATATTTTCCTTTATTTCGACAATCTGTGAGATAATTTCGGTCATGGCTTTCTGCAGGGCCTCCAGCTTGCTGTCTGTCTGAGCTGCATGCAATTTTAGCAACTCACGGATCTCGTCCATAAAATTACTACTATCAGCATCATCGCGTTTGCGCTTGCGAGTTGCAATATTTTCATTTTCAGGAACACTCCGGTTGGAGGTGGATCTAGCCTTTGGAATAATTTGCGCGATTGAGTTCTGACCAACTTCAGACTCTGGAGTAGGTGTTTTTGGTGGCGTCCGGTTGAGAGGCATACTTGTTAATATTATTACAAAAACACAAACATTATTTGCGTTCAGGCAAAACAAATCAATTAGCAAAAGGAAAAGCAGAAAAAATGCTCTTTGTCCGTGCTATGAGTATTTGCAACTTTTGTAAACAAATGCAAATCCAAAAAGCAATGAAAAAAAATCACAAAAAGAGTTGCATAGTCCCAGTATCGAACTCGCTTCATATGTCGTGTCAGTCGGGTGCGATTTCTAGGTGCTATTTCGTCTTCGAATCGATTGTGGAAATAGCTGGTCTTATTTCTCATTGAAGATGCAAGAGCAGAATGTATTGTATTTAAATAAATAAATATCTTTGGGACATTTTTACACAGCACCATCTAGTCCCAAACTAAGCAGAGCTTGTGGTATGGGTACTAGACAATGGATATAATACGTATATACTTTTTTTTTTTGTAAATACATACTTATAATACATAAGCATTATAATTTGTGACCTTATATGGTGCAGTGTTGAGTCAATGTGCCACAGAGTACCTACTGTAATATATATGAACTGCGTTGTCTGACTCACCGCGCCAAGCGACGATAAGGAGCAGCCGTTGCTGGTGATTCACACGTTGTTTACTTGCTTTGCGGACTTTTTGATGTAGTATTATTGCAGTACTTTGTTCAAATTTTAAATAGACTTCGCGCAATTCTTACCTATTAACCGATTCTGTTGAAACTTAGCACACATAAATGTAGTTCTAGACATAATGGAGACCTGGAGTTAGATTTAAGCCACAAAAAAAACTAAAAATAAAACTTTTTAACAAAAAATTGAACCGACGGAAACAGAAACTGAAAAGCGAAAAATAAAATGAAGCTTTTAGTCTTAATAACTATTCTCCTAACTAAACTTATGTAAATAAATTATTATGCGTCGGCGCCATAAAAACAAGCAAAGTGCGTGCGAGTTGCAAGTGGTCGAGCGGAGAACGCATTTATGTATTGTTTATCGTTGAAAATTTCACGTTGTATTTGATGGTATTTTGTTTTAATTATTTCTTTAAAGTAATTTAATGATCTTCGTTAATTGTTTGTTTGGCGCCGACTCATAATTAGTTATTTACATTAGTTTAGTTAGGAGAATAGTTATTAAGACTAAAAGCTTCATTTTATTTCATTTCATTTCATTTGCCCATCAAATCAAACAATCAACGAAGATCATTAAATTACTATAAATAAATAATAAAACCAAAATAACATCAAATACAACGTGAAATTTTCAACGATAAACAATAACTTTCCGAAAATGCGTTCTCCGCTCGACCACTTGCTACTCGCACGCACTTTGCTTGTTTGTTAGGCGCCGACTCATAATAAGTTATTTACATAAGTTTAGTTAGGAGAATAGTTATTAAGACTAAAAGCTTCATTTTATTTTTCGCTTTTCAGTTTATGTTTTCGTCGGTTCAATTTTTTGTTAAAAAGTTTTATAAACTATCGCTTTCTTTTACTAACAGTAAATACAAGAAAGGGGTGGCAACAAATTTAGGACTGTCTAATTAGTTTAAGTGTTACATTTCTTTGTATTTTAGTGGGTACGTTCAGAGATCACAACTAAACTTGTATGGAAATTTTAATTTAGACTAATTAGACAGCTTTAAAATTGTTGCCATCCCTTTCTTGTATTTACTATTAGTAAAAGAGAGCGATAGTTTAAAGTAAACAAGAGAATCGGCACCTTTACTTTTAGTATTTTTAAAATAATATAAGCAATTTTTCAATTGAGCTAAATGCACTATTATCAATATTAAATGACTTGATTTTTCTTCAGTGACCTTTAAATTTGACCTTTAAAAATAAGTTTATGAATATAATAAAACAAAGTTTAACCGGATTAAATCGCGTATATTATTTAAATTGGTTTACCTGACGTTTCGAAAGCTTTGCAGCATTTCGTGGTCGCAGGTAGACTAAGATGACAAGCGTCGTTACAAATATATCTAAAAAAATATTTTAATCTACCGGTTAAACTTTGTTTTATTATAATGTGTAGTGATCGCGAAAACCTAAGAAGTTTTTATGAATATAGTATTTTTTCCTTTTCGTTCTCACCATGGTATGTTCACACTGTCTAAATTTTTATAATATTTGTAGCGGAAGGAAAGAAAGTAGCCAAAATATGACTTTACTGACTGTATTTAGAAAAAAAACTGACTTTTACTGACCGTAGTAAAAAAACTGACTTTTACTAACTTTACTGACCATTTTCGACCCCTGTAAACATTTTATATTCGAATACGTATTTATTTTGAGTAGTTATTGATCAATTTTATTGATCTCTTCACACTCCAAACATCTGAATGTCCAACTAACCGTGCATGGAGTGTTTACAACAAGCATCTAACTCATACTGACCGACAACGTTCTTTTGTGGGGTGCAGCAGAAGAGTCCGCTCAGGAACAGCGTGGTTAAGTTGATGAAGACGATGGCCATGATGACGGCGTACCCATCCGCCCCCAGCAGGATGTAGGGTGCGGGCACGGGAGGTGCGGGGGGCGGGAAGGGGCACGACGCGCTGCAGTCCAGGCACGAGCAGCCCGGCTGACCCTGCAGGCCAGAGCATAAACATGAATTAACATCATTAACGTATCGATTTTTTGAGATTTTTTGCATAAAAATGACGTCAACTTTACGCCAGCACAAAGAAAATGACGACGTAAGTTCAGCGCGAGCGAAGCGAGCGTGAAAATTTTGTGTTTATGTTTATATACCAAACAAGTAGAGCATATGAAGGCTGAATACCAGACGTGAGCAAACGAGATTTTTTTACACTGTGCAAAACATACTGATTAAAAATCTTCATTAGTTTAATTACATAATCTGGGATGCACACATGCAAGATGCACAATTTCATGTGGAATTATAACGGAAATAGTCGAGGGTTTTTCTATTAAACTAGTAATTAAAAGAGATTCATCCCTATAATTCAATAATTGAGAAAATAAATCAAAAATATTACTATAGTATTTATCTAATTTACTAAGTAATTAAATAATTATTGCTAAATTTCTGTAAAAAATAACATTATATTAGAAAATTAAAAAAAAAATACACATGCATTCACCAGATAAATGCTAATTAGTGTGCGCCCCGTTCTTATTTAGCAATTTTTTTGGAATGTGTTCATTGGTCGGTCCTTGCCACTTAATCCACTACTAATACTGGTAGTGATGTAATTCTGACGAGTTCGGAAGTACTTAGGTCGAAGCTCAGGGGGGGGGGGGCAATTGCCCCTATTGCCCCCCCCTGGATCCGCGCCTGATTGAAGAATAGTACTAACATACATAACAATAAAGAATAAAAATACTCACAGGTGGTCCAACACTGCATGGTCGTGTAGGCGGGTCGTACGGCGTCAACCCATGGACAGGGTCCGCCTCGCTGGTGTACGTGATTTGGAAGGGCACATAGGGTGTAATAACGTCACCCATGTACGTGAACCATCGCGCCGGCGTGCAGTACTTCGCTCCGTACTCGCCGCACATCAGGTCTAGAGCCAGCTGGTTTGTTGCTGGCACTTGAACCTAGATATGAAAATATGTAATTAGATATTGAGAGAACAACAGATGATGCTAGAACAAACATCATAAGATCATTCATCATCAACTCAGCATATCGCAGTCCACTGCTAGACATAGGCCTCTCCCAAGTTGCACCACAACACTCTGCCTTCCGCATTTAGTCTTCCCAGCTACCTTCTTCAGGTCGTCACGTCGGTCCACCTGGCAGGGGGTGCCCTACGCTGCGTTTGCCGATTCGCGGTCTCCACTCCAGGACTCGTCTGTTCCAGCGGCGGTCCGTCGGTCCTCTGACAGACATGGCCAGCCCACTGCCACTTCAGCTTACTGATCCTACAAGCTATGTCAGTCACTCCAGTTCTTCTCCGGATAATCTCGTTATGGTTTTTGTCCTTCAAACAAACTCCAATTATAGCTCATTGAGTTGGATAAAGGCATAGAAATGTCTATATGGATAAAGATTTACACGAGGAAAGTTTCGCCAGGCGAGACACGACTTTGTTTCTTTCTCGGCGAGAAATAAAAACATGACTCCTCGCTCCGAGAAACTCTCTCCGTGTAAATGACTCATAAATATCAGGGAATCAGGGTGTCGATGTGTAGTCATGCCAGTTAATTTTCGTACAGTTCATTTAAAGGAAAATAATAAAAGCTGAAAAAACATCCATATTAGGCCTTAATTATAATAAAAACGGAAATCATGAACAGCCAGTTGCTTAACATATTGGTACGGGAGCCCAGAGCATTTTTATCATGTCATAGCCAGGGCGAAAAAGCGATAGCTGTTTAAAAGAAGACGAAAAGACGATAAGATAAGACTTGATAAGACTTGCCGCCAGGCGGCAGCTATCGCTTTCGCCCAAGGCATTTGTTTACCGTCCGCTGCCAGTGAACGCTACAGTGGTTATCATATTGGTACTGGAGCCCAGAGCATTTTTGTCACGTCATAGCCAGGGCGAAAAAGTGATAGCTGTGTAGGTGAGGGTTGATGAGAGATTACCGACAGTCTATCTGATAAGTTTCAGATTGGAGCCCCGCGCTCAGGAGAGCGGTTTCAGATTTCCAAAAAGGACAAAAAAAACGCAATGTTCAGCGCTAATGATTTTCATGTCATCGTACGAGGGTTAACGCATAATGCAATTTAAAAACAAATCTGACGAAAAAAGTGTGGGCCTTCGGTAAATCCGACGACTTTGAAAATTGTGATTTGGACCATTTTTAACGCAATATTCAGGGTGAACAAAAGTTTTTCCCTGTAATAGTGTTACATGTCCAAATACAAAATATATAAATATCTGACGGATAGGTGGAGCCTTGTGGCAAATCTAATACCAATATTATTATGAAATTTACTAATAATACGCCTGTTTTGGTAACTTTTGTGTTGGTTTTGGTGCTATAAAGCAGCCCCGGTCTAATGGGCGCAATTCCTACATGACTGATAGATAACAAAATTTAAATACAGTAGGTAGGTAGATGACATTTCTATTACCATATTTAGATTTTTATGGCTGAAGCATAATATCAGCACTCAGTCGTCATGACACGAATGCGGCGATATGTATCATCGCAATTTTTTGCATTAGATGTCACCCTTGTATCAGTTATTTTCAACACGTGACGCTTTGATATTTCCGCTATTTTATAGATAGAGCCCTGAGTCAAACGCAGACAGATTAAAAATGCTTTTTTTAGTAAAAAAATAAATCATCATTATATTATTTACATGAACTTGTTATTCAAGATTCACTTTTAAGATAAGCGGTTTTTTATATGAATTCTTACGTGCGTCAGGCTGGCCCGGCCCCGTGGCTTTAGGTCACGAGATATGTATTATCCGAATGTACTCTTCTTCAGAAGCATTTGTACTTACTACGTTTTCAATGTAACTCTCTAATAAAAAAAATTGAAGCATTTGAAGCACGTTTTCAGCCCGGCCCCATCTGTACCACGACAACTACCTACCTTGCCGAAAAAGTGGTGCAACAGAAGGGATGTACTCGGTAAAATACACGTACATAGTGCTTAATTTAATCATAAAACCTAATATTTTCCGAGATATTAAGGTGGAAATGGGGCTGGGCTGAAAACTGTGTCGACAGCTTTAACTGGATAACCACGAAAGCTATAAATACCTATCCTAGGTACGAAATAATCTCCGGAGAATTTAGAACACTTGTACTTCTTTCTTTTCAAATTAAACCCTCTAATTATATAAATATAATTCATTTAAATTCAGCTGGCCCCCGGCCCCTTTCAGTCGCTAATATCACTCTCAGTACCTATCATATCAATTTCTTTAAGAAGGCGATCTTTGCATTCCTATACAGCAGTACATCAATGCAGTTTGAGTCCTGTGTCTATCAGCCGTGTATTTGAGACGATAATCAATATTTAAAAATGTACTGGTCGAGTGACCATCAGTCAAATGCTAATTTTCAGGACATTATTTATCATAAGTATTGATGCCGGGGCTGAAAACGTCAGGCTGGCCCGGCCCCTTTCAAATGCTTCAAGTTTTTTTATTAGAGCGGTACATTGAAAATGTAGTAAGTACAAATGCTTCTGAAGAAGAGTACATTCGGATAATACATATCTCGCGACCTAAAGCCACGGAGCCGGGCCAGCCTGACGCACGTGAATTTTTGGCAGGGCCCATCATTTCCAACTTCCAACCCCAAATGAGGTTTTCATTAACCGCTGATGTGCGGCCGAGGATGATGCATTCTTGCCCAGCAGAATCAACCTATTCACTCGTGCCTTAGGGAAACGCAAGACTCTGTTATTATAACTGAAGCAGACATCTTTGGGGGGTGTCAACTGGATTAAACTCAGATGAGTGTCTTTCTTTCTTCGTCCAAGGCTTTTCCCATCTTGAGTTAGGGTTGGTTTCTGTCCATACCGCAGCTACACATTGGATTTAACTTTGGGTCCAACCTTGGCTTCACCATAAAATTGACAATATTTAACCTCACTACTGTTCACATTGTGTCCAAAAACTGATTCATACATTGGTGTATTGGCTCCAACATATTACATTGATGCCAATATAACCAATGAGTAGCCGCGGCATCAAAAAAGAGTGTATGTATGTCATTAATTTTACCTGTGAGCAGGAGTTGAAGGTAGCATGCATATAGTCGTAGCTGAGATGGTAGACCACCTCCTTGATACGATCATGTGTGCCTGGAAATAAGCGAATAACATCTTTAAAAAAACTTGACTTTTTTGTACGTAAAAAATAACATTCTGTCAGTGTTCTGATGTTTTTACGATGACGAGGAAATGTATGTTTCTGGGAGAAGACTATGATTGTAAGCATTAGATAGGGTTACATTTAATGTGATGACACTTAAGTATCTACCCTAAAACCCAATACTGAATTCCCAATACCTCTTCCTAGATTGTGGATAGCAGTCTGAGTAGATATTTTAAAAACTTACTGTTGAAAGGAACCACCACAGATGGGTACAAGAACTCGCTCTGCTTCGGCGAGCATGTCAGCGCACATACGTGCTGCAAGAAGTTGTCCAAACAAGACGGACATCTCGCCAGCACGTTCACGGCGGGATGCATCTGCTCGCTGAACTTCTTAAGTTGTTCTACGTCACAGCACGTGACACCGCCGGCTGCTATGGCGGGGCAGTACTTCTCGAGGATCTCCTGCAAACAGATAGTGTGATTCCCAGGGTTGCCAGACGCATCGAAGTGAATGATCATTACAATAGAATAGAATTTATTTATTTGTAAACACAGGTAAAAGGGTTGTTACAATATGTGAAGTTCATCCATGTTTGGCTATAAAAGCATACAAATATTTGACAAGTTAGTTACAAATTATAATACAATTTAAACAATTAGTTGAACATAATCCTCAAAGTAATTAATTATTATTATTATATTATATGTCAAACAATTACTCAATCATAATCCTAATAACAGTATTCAAATATTATATTACATAGTCTAACAAATAAACATGTCAAGAGAATTGCTAATATTGCATGATTGGAGACAAATTAAACATAGTTAGAAATAAAATAATTATAAATAAATCGGACGTAGTAAGCTCACTAACTACTGTCACACTAGATATCTATAGCAAACACCTTTCGTTAATGTATTCATTTATCGTGTCATATGTTTTTTTAATAACATGTCATTCAGGGATTTCTTAAAAATAACAATATTGTTTATTTGAACAATTTTTGTAGGTAATTTATTGTAAATTTTAGGGGCCATCCCTAACAACTTAGAATTAAATATTGCTTTTTTGTGTGGTTTTACACGAATTTTGTTATGATGTGATACGCTATTTTGCATTTCAAATAGGTGCAAATTGCTTTTCACGAATATGGCTACTTCGTATACCAGGCCCCTCAGAAAGTATTGCGAAAAAAAGTTTTTATATATGGGAGACTGGCCAGTTATAATGTTTTTCGAAAATATGATTATTTATAAGTAAAAATAAGTAAGTTCCAATTTCAAAATTTCCCTCCACATTTTTTGCGAGTTAATTCAAAGTATTGTGTCTCACTGAAATATGGATCTGCGCCGGGAACATTTTAGAGCTATGATTTTATACGATTTCAAGTGTCGCCTGAAACCGGATGAATCGTACGATAGACTTCAAATGGCATTCATGGATGAAGGCCCTTCCAAGGCAACCGTGTATCGTTGGTATAACGAATTCAAGCGCGGTCGACCAACTTTGGGGGATGACGAAAGAAGCGGTCGCCCTTTGACGGCTGTTACCGAAGAAAACGTGCTAGCAGTGAAAAATTTAATCCAAGACAATAGGCGAATTACATATCAGGAGATTCAACACATATTGAAGATTGGATCGGGAAGCGTTCACGAGATTCTACACAGCCATCTTCGCGTGAGGAGGATAGTATCACGCTGGGTGCCGCACAACCTCACCGATGCTCAGAAGCAGGCCCGGGTGGAATGGTGCCGTGATATGCTTAACAAATTTGAAGCAGGCTCGTCTCGGCGTGTTTACGACATCGTTACAGGTGATGAGTCCTGGATTTATCAATACGACCCAGAAACCAAGCGCCAGTCGACTGTTTGGGTGTTTCAAAATGAGCCAACGCCTACCAAAGTGAAGCGATCTAGAAGCGGGGGTAAGATTTTGATCGCTAGCTTTTTTAATTTGACTGGCCACTTGGTATCAATTCCCTTACGGGATCAAAGAAGCATTAATGCCGAATGGTATACTACCAAATGTTTGCCAGAAGTTTTCTCTGTTATAAGCAACAAGCGACCAAACACAGGGCTCCGCGGGCTACTGCTCCACCACGACAATGCACCTGCGCACACCGCACTCAAAACGAGGGACTTCCTGGACAGCACGCCAGTCAAACTCCTGGGTCACCCTCCTTACAGCCCTGATCTAGCACCGTGTGACTTCTTTTTATTCCCAAAAATAAAAAATCAGCTCAAAGGGATACAATTTTCGTCGCCGGAAGATGCGCTGGCTGCGTTCGAGCAGGCTGTAAACGAGGTGTCTGCGGCGGACTGGAAAAAGTGTTTTGAAAACTGGTTTAGGCGCATGAATCTTTGTATAGAGGCTGGTGGAAAGTACTTTGAAAAGATTTGATAAAAATATATGTACGTATAGAACAATTTTTTTTAGTTTCGCAAAACTTTCTGAGTGTCCCACGTATGTTAAGGGACGGAATGAGTATAATAGTCATCAATTTTAAATATCGAACGGCGAAGCTCAATTTCGTTCTTGAAAAATTTTTTTTTAAAAAAAGATGAAAAAAGCGCGGGGTGCCAACGCCGAAAATTGCATTTACGCGATTGGTCGACAGTCGATGCTCGTCGTCTATTGGACAATTAGGTGTCATTCGGCTACCGTACACTTTCGGTTCAACTTTATTGACTCGCATTTTCGAATTTAAAACAGTTTATTTTTCTTTTGTTGTAATTAAAAAACACCTGCCCCTAAAATTTGAAAATTGTTCTCATTTCACTATAAATTTTAACTAATAAAATGTTTTATTCTTGTAATGCCGGTTTTTTTCTACTTACCTCACAATCGAGATGTAAAGCAGAGTACTTAGTTAGCTCGGGTGTAAGCATCAATTGCACCCTCGAACTATAGGCGGGCTGCAATTGATGCCTTACAGCCCTTGGCTACTAATCTACTATTATTGATGCATGTGACTTGTCTTCGGTTTGTTAGGTAAGATACGTGGGACACTCAGAAAGTTTTGCGAAACTAAAAAAAATTGTTCTATACGTACATATATTTTTATCAAATCTTTTCAAAGTACTTTCCACCAGCCTCTATACAAAGATTCATGCGCCTAAACCAGTTTTCAAAACACTTTTTCCAGTCCGCCGCAGACACCTCGTTTACAGCCTGCTCGAACGCAGCCAGCGCATCTTCCGGCGACGAAAATTGTATCCCTTTGAGCTGATTTTTTATTTTTGGGAATAAAAAGAAGTCACACGGTGCTAGATCAGGGCTGTAAGGAGGGTGACCCAGGAGTTTGACTGGCGTGCTGTCCAGGAAGTCCCTCGTTTTGAGTGCGGTGTGCGCAGGTGCATTGTCGTGGTGGAGCAGTAGCCCGCGGAGCCCTGTGTTTGGTCGCTTGTTGCTTATAACAGAGAAAACTTCTGGCAAACATTTGGTAGTATACCATTCGGCATTAATGCTTCTTTGATCCCGTAAGGGAATTGATACCAAGTGGCCAGTCAAATTAAAAAAGCTAGCGATCAAAATCTTACCCCCGCTTCTAGATCGCTTCACTTTGGTAGGCGTTGGCTCATTTTGAAACACCCAAACAGTCGACTGGCGCTTGGTTTCTGGGTCGTATTGATAAATCCAGGACTCATCACCTGTAACGATGTCGTAAACACGCCGAGACGAGCCTGCTTCAAATTTGTTAAGCATATCACAGCACCATTCCACCCGGGCCTGCTTCTGAGCATCGGTGAGGTTGTGCGGCACCCAGCGTGATACTATCCTCCTCACGCGAAGATGGCTGTGTAGAATCTCGTGAACGCTTCCCGATCCAATCTTCAATATGTGTTGAATCTCCTGATATGTAATTCGCCTATTGTCTTGGATTAAATTTTTCACTGCTAGCACGTTTTCTTCGGTAACAGCCGTCAAAGGGCGACCGCTTCTTTCGTCATCCCCCAAAGTTGGTCGACCGCGCTTGAATTCGTTATACCAACGATACACGGTTGCCTTGGAAGGGCCTTCATCCATGAATGCCATTTGAAGTCTATCGTACGATTCATCCGGTTTCAGGCGACACTTGAAATCGTATAAAATCATAGCTCTAAAATGTTCCCGGCGCAGATCCATATTTCAGTGAGACACAATACTTTGAATTAACTCGCAAAAAATGTGGAGGGAAATTTTGAAATTGGAACTTACTTATTTTTACTTATAAATAATCATATTTTCGAAAAACATTATAACTGGCCAGTCTCCCATATATAAAAACTTTTTTTCGCAATACTTTCTGAGGGGCCTGGTAGTAATTAATTATCGTACTATACGAAAAATTATCGTACAAGGAAGTATATAGTCAAAGCGTACAAGTATGAAATTATACGTGTGAAATACTTGGTTTTTTCAGTTTTCAGGGTTGTCAGATGAGTACAGTCGACCGCACGGTAGTAGTAACACTTGAATATCGAAAATCGAAAAATTTGTTTGAGAAGTGCGGAGAGAAGAGAGAGGAGGTATTAATAAATAAATAAAATAAACATCTTCGGGACATTTTTACATAGCACCATCTAGTCCCAAACTAAGCAGAGCTTGTGATATGGGTACTAGACAATGGATATAATACTTATATACTTTTTTTGTTTTGTAAATAGATACTTATAATACATAAGAAACACCCAGACCAACACAAACACTTATAACTAGAGCGGCCCTCTAAAAGAAATCTTATGTCGCACGCTCTGAGGTCCATGGGCCACAGTGATCCCAGTCGGTCTTTCGCTCAGTGCGATAAAACCACGAAGAAAAGAAAGTGTCCTCCATGGATGCAAACGTATATTACTCCGTGCTTAATGACGACAAAACACATAGACCAGTAAGCCTCAAGACGCCGCTTAAACAAAGTTTTGCATGAGAACGCAGTCGTAAAATGTTGGCGGGGACCGGGGGGCAAACGGCGCGTTATGATTGGCGGGCTCAAACGTTCGGTGGTATGATTGGTGCCGCTCGCTGACGGACTAACGTCCTGATTGGCGGTGGGGCGTATTATACGCAGTGGTACTGCATATGCGTTGTGACCGGGGGTGACCGGCTAATCGGCGTCTAGATGTTTACTGGTCTGTGACAAAACATTAAAAAAAATGCCGTCTTGTGTTCTAAACATGTAAAAACCATTCAAGATCGAAAAACAATAATAACGGCGTAACGTTTCACCGATAAGTAAACAAAATGCAATACCTTTTGACATTTTCTAGTTTACTTGTACACGCTGCCATTTGTGCCGCAATTTTCTATGCATATCATAGACTAAGAAAAAAAATAGTTACAGAAGGGACACGATGTCTGGTACTCCGATTACTGAATAAGGCAGATAGAGCGCACGGAACACGGGTGTGCGGCCACCAAAGCAAATACGAACTCAAAGGAAATTTTGAGGGATGGACGAATTCGAGGTGGAAGGGAGGGGGACGTGGGATTGGGGAGGGGAGGAACGGAGTGGGGGATTTTTTATTTATGGGTAGCCTAGAGGGAGTAGGCTTAGGGGGTGGCAGAGTGGGGCAAAAATGTAGTCAGAATTCGGTTATCTCTGCCCGTTCCCGAGATATCAGCTTTTTAAGGTTCTCGAGTGGCAGGTTCTATTCCCGCCAGCAGTAAGACAGGTGATAGGGAGCGACAAGCGTTGCAGTTCAGGTAGATTTGGGAGGGGTTAAGTGATGGACGAATTCGCGGTGGTCGCGGTGCGAGGTGGAAGGGAGGGGGACGTGGGTTTGGGGGGGAGGAACGGAGTGGGGGTTTTTATTAAGTATGGGTGGCCTAGAGGGAGTAGGCTTGGTGGTGGCAGTAGGGGGCAAACATGTGGTCAGAATTAGGTTATATCTACCCGTTCCCGAGATATCAGCTCTTTAAGGTGAATGCTACAGGGTAGCCCGCGAAATTCAAAATTTTTGGCGTTTTTTGCAAATTGTAGCTTTATTTCGCGTTGTATATCGGTCAAAATATGATTGGCGGTAATAATAACAATATATCTATTAAATAATACTCATAACAAATATTAATCTAGCTCTATTAGCTGTACTAGCTCGATAATATTAATTTACGATCAAATTATCGATTTTCGAGCTTGTAGAGCTTATAGAACTAGGTTAATATTTTTTATGAGTATTATTCCTTAGATATATCGTTACTTTTTCCGCCAATCCTATTTTGATCGATGTACAACGCGAAATAAAGCTACAATTTGCAAAAAACGCCCAAAAATTTGAATTTCGCGGGCTACCCTGTAGCATTCACCTTAAGGTTCTCGGGTGGCAGGTTCGATTCCCGCCAGCAGTAAGAGGGGTACTTACCACTAGTAAAACTAAGTGGAGCTAGTTGGAGCTAATAAATTTTGCCTAAATAATATGCTTGATACTAATTTAATTTTGCATGCTTTCAATCAACCCCCCACATTAAATCATAGGATTCATCTGATTCGAGCCATTATTCATAAATATGCAAAAATTCGTTTAAACTACGAAGCAAAAGTAAACAATGATTATTTATCTGAGCGCCAGAAACTAAACAAACTTATATTGTTTGATGGAAAATAAAGTTTTGTTATTCAAATTATATGAATGAACTTTTATTTTAATTCGTGCCTTTGAAAAATCTCAATATATCGAATAGGCAGAATAAACACGAGTGTCGCATCTGTGCAGATTACGTTGCATCTATGACTCGCTAGCCATCCTTCGCGCACCCCGCACACTCCCCGTCCCCGCGCTCTGAGCCGGGCGCACTGTATATTGTTGGCGACAGCCGCTCCAGTTATAATTCCTCAGTGGCGAAGTGTATGTTTCTGAAAAGTTTTTTGCGAAACGGCGGGCGCCCGTGAAAAGCAATAGTGCGGTAATGCTATACTAATGGCACAGCGGTGACACTACCTGTACGTGAGCGCGTGAATGCAATAGGGCCGATACCATAAGAAAAGAGAACATTATTCTATACCGATACCAAAAATTAATGTGGTGCTAGGTAATAATCAAATGAATATTTATTAGTGTACGATGTAAATGGATGGGTTGTTTTTTTGACTGCAAACACGCGTAATAATGCCGGACGGTCATTAGACCGTCCGGCATTATTACTCATGTGTCTTTAAAATACTCAAATAGTGTGACGTACTAAGTGGTTGCGTCTTGCGTTATCCGCCGAGTCAAACCATTAAACTTAATGTAAGTACTGTACGTACTCTGTGTTAGGTAAGCTAGCGAGTGAAGCGGCCCTTGGCTGAGGCAGTCGAGAAAGAAGAGACTGCCCTTTCCACACGCCGCGCACCGCGCACGGCCCCCGCGCTCACACCGACCCACACACATAGCCGCGAGCAATTTTACGAGCACACATGCTTAAGTGTCGCTTCTTGTCGTTAGTATATATTCTATGCTAATGGTAAAATAAAAAGCACGAGTGTTTTATGAGCTGCATTATGAACCTGTTTCGTGTGGTGCTGGACATAAAGAATTGCACCAACCTATCTCTTCTCATGGGTGTTGTAAAAGGCGACTAAGGGATTCACCAGCGGATGGGCAGCAGTTTTCTCCTAACTAATTGCGATCGCCAACCCGCCTGCAAAGCATGGCGATTATGGCATATCCCCCCTTTTGGGGGAGGGCTATGTCCAGCAGTGGACGTCTTTCGGCTGCAATGATGATGATGATTATGAACGAACCAACGACGACGAACCAAGCGGTGTATAGAAAAACCTAAACTGGTTTATGTTCTACACTGTATCTGCCAAATGCAAAGAGATTTATATTTAATGTCTTTGGCCAAATGTATGTTTTTTTTTGTGGAAAAAAAAACCTACAAGCGGTGCAGTACGATACGAGCCACTTTACGAGGAAGTGTGTTGAAAAAAAATATGAACACATGAATATGAGAACGTAAATGAATGTGTACACATCTACTGGCGCTGGTGGTGTTGACAAATAGGATTAGTTTTCGAAGTTGATTACCTAAATTTCCATTTATTAGTAGGTACTCACCCTTGCACTACTGTCCTGGATAGGTAGAGCGGTCCCATTGTAATAGCAGTTTGTCTTTGCCAGGCTTGCCATTTCGTTGGCACACACACCATACCAGATACAGTGGCCTTCCGCCGATGCTGAAGGTACCTGCAGCAAAAAACATTAATTCAAAAGTTTGCTAGGTAATTAATATTATGTAGGAACGAAGGGTTTTAGTAATTTAATGTGAAGATATAAATTGTGGAAAGAAAAAATCGCTCACGAGCAGGATTCGAACCTGCGGCTCCTGGCTCAGTACGCCAGTGCTTTAGCCACTAAGCTACCGTGAACACTGCTCGTGGTATCGAAATTATCCTCCACTATACGTCTTTGGGTGACGTGAATCCTGCTCGTGAGCGATTTTTCTTTCCACAATTTATATCTTTAGAATTCGCTTCGCATGCGTAAAATGCGTTAAAATAATAAAATAATTAATTTAATGTGGTTTTTTTTCCACTAGATACAATTTATTTTTTCAAGGTCAGAAAATTATAATAATGATAACATGATCCAGGAACTGGTTTTTGAATTTTTAGGAGTAGTATCAAGAACATTCATGTACAAAGGATGTGTGTTCCTGTCCTATGCCGTGTCCTCTGGGCAGCTCCCGCAGTGATGAAACTCAGGTGTCGGCTCCCGCCCTATGCGACAACGATACTCCCCGAAACAACCGTGCCGAGAGTATCTGCGTCAGCCGGTAGGTGAGGGCATCATGGCTCCTATCCAGCCACTCCTCTACGGCGGGCCTTACCACTGCTGTTGCGCCGTGCTGGGTTGCGCAAGTCACTCCTGCCATTCAGTCGCTAGGATCTGGCGGACCTCTTTCCGATCAGGCGGGTCCTCGCGCTGATGATACCTCATCGCAAGGTCTCTCGCCTCCAGATCCCAGGGTATTGATCCGGTTAGGAGGCTCGCCGCCTCTAAGGAGATCGTACGATATCCCCTTATTACCCTGACGGCCATTGCAGGCTGTGGACTACGCAGCAGTGTGACGTTGCAGGGCGTCAGGGTGTCCGCCCACACTGGGGCCATTATTTTATTAACCTATGTTGTCCCACACTGCTGTGCAAAGGTTTCACCCAGGGCTGGCTCTAGCCCATGTGGCGCCCCGGTGCAATCAATAATACTCTGGCGCCCTCTAGTAGGCGTGCGATCAAAATGGAATAGTTACAGTAATATTTTCCGGTTTCCCCAGTGATCGGATTTTTTTTTTTTTTTTGGATTCGTGTTGCTAGATTAATTTATCTGAATATCGGGACTTGAATGAAAAAAAGCAGGACTGGGGCGAAAAAATCGGGGCAAAAAATGCATAAAATGTGCGCGCAGCTGCTAATCCAGGTTTTTGCTCGGGGAGAGGGGGGAGATCTAATTTATATGACAATTTCCATAAACTGGCGGACTAGGCCCCAATTTCAATTTTACAAAACTCTAAAATCTTCTCCAAAATCAAGATCATCTCCGATTTGGCACTGCAGGCCCACATCAAGACATGGGTCTACCCATCGAGCCGCAGGTGCGCGAGCGAAGCGAGCACGATATGTTTTTCGGTTTTTTTGCATGACGACAAGTTAAGCGTATTTTAAAGCTAGGTTATCTCTTTATCCTACTAATATTACGTGTAAGCGCGAAAGTTCATACTTTAATCCATGAAAATCATCCAAAAGTTATGTTATGTTATGTTGTTCAATCACGCTGAAACAGACGGAATTTCATCCTTTTATCGATATACCTAACCTACCACGAGGGCGAAGCCGCGGGCGTCAGGTAATATAATGTTAATAAAAGCTAATAAAATGTTAGAGAAAAGTTATTGGTACTAGCAAATACTCTAAGGTAGATGAAACAACAACGCGAGCGAAGCGAGCGCGAAAATTTTGATTTTATGTTTTTGAGGATTTCGGGTTTTCCTCTTTACATATGGATATAATCTAAATAAATAAATAAAAACGAATCAAATCCAATATTAATCATTGCTATTTTAGTTTTTGCAAACAATGCCACCTAGCGCTGAATTTAAGAAGCTAAATTTAAGATGTGTGTCATAGCAACAAAAACACAAAGTTACTTTTTGTGACTTTTTCAAATAGAAAGTAGCTAAAGGAGCCTTATTTGCTTTGATCATTTTTCTCTTAGGTCAATGACCTTTGAACTAAGACGTTTTAAGTATTTTTCAGTTTTCTCTCTATAACTCAAAAAATTATAATCACAATATGCTCGAATTAATTTTAAAAGAGAGTTTTTACAAAGGTCTATCAATGTGGAAGATTATAAGTTTCTACATTACATAGTTTAGAAATGGCAGGCTATATTTCGCAGATGGTACACCTGATAAAAAAGTGATGTATGAAACATTACCTTCATTTTAGTAGACCTATTCAATGATACCCCACACGAGGGGGTGCAGCGAAAAAAAAAATTCAACCCATTTCACATGTATGGGCGCCACCCCTGAAATACGTAACCATGATATTTTTATTCTTTTAAAATTGAGATCTGTATCTATTCTATTTTTTAACAAAATTTCATTTACTTATGTTTATAACTGTAGAAGTTATTAAGCTGTAAAGGATTAGGACAGACGGACAGACGGACAGACGGACGGACATGACGAAACTATAAGGGTTCCTTGTAGGACTACGGAACCCTAAAAAAGAACCTAATTCGTACCTAATTAGTAGAACTTCTATGGAAGTACCTACCTACATTTAAAAAATACGTGAATTTCTCGAAAATTACAAAGAATCGCGAAACATATTACATGGGGTCATTTCGGATAGGGCACGAGTACGACATAAGAAGTCTATATTTTTCTTTTGGACGTTATTTTATCGGTCATCCTGTATAACAAGTACTTACGTATTGCGCTAGTTGTACAATGAGTAGACAATCCAAGAGAGGTAGAAATTGACGCAAAAACCCTCCAGCAGCAGCCATTTTTTCTCACTTTATTTTAAGAGTCAAATTTAGACACAATTATTGTGTTATCATCATATTAAAATGTATTTTTATGTTATTTGAGATTACCCGAGTTTATGTATTTTTACGACGCACTTTGTGACCACGATATTAATTTTATTATGTTAATAATATTAATAAATTAATGACAGTTCAACTGTCAGTTTCTTTCACAATCCACCAAATCCACAACCGGACGGAGTCAACCGACTATTTGAGATAAATGTGTTTGTGTAGCTAACCCTGTTACAACCTTGTCATTGTTGGGCTGAAATAGATAATAATGGGTTTAAAGTATGAAGTTGCCGTTTTAACATAGTGGCCTCTGGAGGAAAAAGGCTAGTAGAGCTAGGTATTTGTACATACAAAAAAGCCAGAGATGTGTGCGAGGCTTAAAGGCGAAGAATGAGTGCGAGGCATGTGTGCGAGGGACGCGAGCGAGGAATGTGGGCGAAGAATGTGTGCGAGGAATGAGGGCGAAGAATGCATGCGAGGGACGTGTGCAACAGCTGAAAAGAGTCCACTACGCATCCTCGCTCCACTCAGCAACACACCGTTTTCTTTCTTTTTTCATTACACCGTTTCACAGCGCTGTTACACATCCTCGCGCCACCTAGCTTCCTCTCCTCGCACATCCTTGGTGGAAAACCAGCCTTATGGTACTATATAAGGTCCTACATTATTAATCCGAAATATTTACTATGGGACCAACCCTGAAATCGCGAAAACAAATTTGTGTTCACAAGTGTAGGGACCAACTGATTGACAAATGTAGGGACCAACAGATTTTTTTCGCGATTTCAGGGTTGGTCCCATAGTAAAAGTTGTTTATAATGATGAGATTCACCACTTCCCCCTACATTTTATCGACTAACACACAGGGCTGTAGCTAGAGTCGAATTTAAGGTAGGGCAGCATTGGTTACAGGTAGGGCGGAAGAAAAAAATTCATCATACCTAATTGATCTGTCCTCGAAGCACGGGCTCCTAAATCAACACAACATAACATAACATCACGTCTGTATTTCCCCGAAGGGGTAGGCAGAGGTGTATAGTACACCCTCATTTCGCCAGTCCTAAATCAATCACCATGTATATCACTGACCTAGGTCAGTGATGTACGTTCAATAGCTATTCGTAGACAAATAATTTCTGTGACAGAACATGAGGAATGGGCATGGATCTAAGAACTATTAAATCCTCAATGATGAAGAACAAGCGAACAAGATGGTTGAACTTCCAAATTTGGATGTAGAGATCCACGTCTGAGTGAGAGAGGTAATAATTAATTGTTGGGTGGGGTGATACGAGTAAATAGTTACGACCAAAAATACCATTTAGATCATATTGTTTCTGCAAACTTAATATAATAATTAACTTATTAATAATAAAAATATTTAAAACAGCTGAATTCTACGATTCACCATGTTATTAAAAATGCGAAGAACTTCGTTCAGATCAACTGATTTTGGTCTTTTTAACATTGAAAATGTTTTTTCGATCGCTCCGGTAGGGGCCAGTTTTCAGTTATAGTGCAAATTCGCTTTATCTACGGAAGTTTTAAGATTATCAAAATAATTAAGATGTCAAAATGCGCATATTCATAAGGGCTACAATACACAAAACGAAATTTTAAAAAAAAATCTTTTTTACAATCGAAAAATACTGAAAAATGTGGTCGTTTTTTGCCGGCTCTTCTCATGCAAACGCTCATAATTCAAGAAGTTACCAACATTTTTGCAAAATGAAAAAACCCCTAGAGGTATGACGCTACTCTACATTTTAAAATAATTTAAATCTAAAAATATTAATAATTAAGACTAGTTCACCCTAACGTGGAGCGCGCGCGCGCTTTGATAGAATTTGTCAAGAGGTGATTGCTGTTACGCGATGTGAAAATTAAATTATTTTTATATTTTTGTTTGATTAAATAATAATAGGTCAGTGGGCCCCATAGTATTAAAATTATACCCACGGCCTTCAGAAATAAAATATTGTAGGATGTATTATGTTGCAGTCAAAGGTCGATATGTTGGGCATCCTAGGTTTGACCAACGGCTTTCAGCAAACCCCGAAAAATATCCTAATTTCGGCTTTTAACTGATATAATTTTAATCTATCATAGAAATACCTAAACTTGGTAGTCAAACGTCGAAAGTAAAATATCTGTTTCGGACTTTGCATAATCTATCTTAGAAGCGACTGAAATGAAGCAGTTAAAGGACATTTGTATCATCATCATCCGAAACTTTTCCCAATTATATTGGGGTCGGCTTCCAGTCTAGCCAGATGCGGCTGAAAATCAGTATTTTACACGGAGCGACTGCCATCAGACCCCCGCAACCCAGTTACTAGGTAATACCGACATTCGGAGGTTAGACCAGTTGTCAGGCTTTCAGGCTTCTGACTACCCGTAACGACTGCCATAGATATTCGTATGACAACCGGGACCGACAGCTTAACGTGCTCTCCGAGGCACGGAGGGGTCTCAGTGTGTAACGAAACGGTCACCCATCCACAGACTGACCGCGGCAAGTGCAGCTTAACCTTGCGGATCGTACAATCCGCGCAGTCGTTGCTTCGCTACGAGCCCCTCTTAAAGGACATTTGTATATGCTGGGTAAATCAAAATTATAAAAATCTTTAACATATAATTTCAGTAATATCCTGATAATAACTTATCAATTATATCAGACAGAAAAAGTTTGAAGCAATAAAAGCAAAAACATTTTCTCACGAGCACTTTCTGGCCAATCTTTGAACTCTGCTGTATGCATTCAAAGGTCAATATTCAACAAAAATAAGATTTTTGTTTGGGCGCGTACCTAACACCAATATCAGTCCTTTTTTTTTCCAAGAACATGGCACATCGAGGTCTTAAAGTTATAAATTATAATAGTCACACATATTCTACAGACAATTGAGACAATAGGCGTGGAAATATTTCGTATATTTTTTGTCTTCCGACTTTATATTTTTTTTATTTGAGAGAAATATATCGAATGTTCGTCAAAACGATTGTCGCGAGGTCTCCGTTCGGGGCGAACCATTATTATCTATTCTATACCACTAGTTTATTTTTGGCAACAAATTACCATTAATTTGTGTTATAAATACAATTTTTTTATGGCTTTCCTTCCACCTGCGCGCGTATACGTAGCTAGCGTAGCTATACGTGTTATTGACATAACTGAAAACCTCTTAAGGAGTCATTTTACTCATCAGTATGAACAACTTTTACTATGAGACTAACCATGAACTCGCAAAAAAAAATATCAGCTGTTCCCTACATGTTGTCGATTCATATAAACGAAAATGTAGGAAACAGCTAATATTTTTTGGCAATTTCAGGGTTGATCCCATAGTATAAGCTGTTCATACTGATGAATACAATGACGCCTTATTATGTTTTCAGTTAATTCAATAACACGTACCCAGCACGTACCATATATATTATCTGTGACACGTATAACTCAACCACTGGCACGGAGATGGGCGGCGTGCGCGTGAATCTTGAAATCCGCGCGCTATTTTCCACAATTTTAATATTTGTCTAAAATGTGTTTACGATTTTTTTCCTTGCAAGTGTGTTGAAAACGTTGTATGAAACGCGTGAGCATTGTTCATTATACTCCCTTCTGGCTTCATTATATGCGCCCTCGCTTACGGCACGGGCTGCAATCCAGCCTCAACTGCCTCGAGTATAATGAACAACTTATCTCACTTGCATTAAAAAGTACTATTAAACAGTTTTAATCTGCTTATCTATCGGATGAATGGAAGTGAGCGTTTCCGTTTGCCGAGTGATAGACACATCCTGGATGTTGGATATAAAATCCCCCGAAATCGAAGGAAACCACCAAATTAGGCAACGGATCCTTATTTCGATTTGCTAACGCATTTTCTGAAATTCTGAATATACATGTGAGTTTTACCAATAGACCAGAGTACCAGAATTTTAGTACGGTCGACCGCACGTCAGCACTCACGTCAGTCGCTGCCGCCTACTGCAGTAATGAGGTCACGGCGCTGCGTGGTCCAAGCTGGGCACTCCGCCAGTGTGTGCTGCGCAGTGTCCTCTGGGCAGCTCCCGCAGTGATGACACTCGGGCGTCGGCTCCCGGCCTATGCGACACAGATACTTCCCAAAGCAACCGTGCCCTGAGAGTATCTGCGTCAGGCGGTAGGTGTAGGCACCATGGCCCTTCTCCAGCCACTCCCCTATGACGGGCCTTACCGCCGCTATTGCGGCGTGCCCTGCGCTGGGTTGCGCAAGTCGCTCCTCCCATTCAGCCACTAGGATCTGGTGGACCTCAGTCCGATCAGGCGGGTCCTCACGCTTGTGGTACCTCAGCGCTAGGTCTCTCGCCTCCAGATCCCAGGGCATTGATCCGGCTAGAAGGCTCGCCGCCTCAAAGGAGATCGTACGATATCCCCGTATCACCCTGATGGCCATCGCACGCTGCGGCCTACGCAGCAGCGCGACGTTGCAGCGTGTCAGGGTGTCCGCCCACACTGGCGCCCCATAAAGGGCCATGGACCGTACGATCCCCACGTAGAGCATCCGGCAGGGGGCGTTTGGACCCCGCAAGTTTGGGAGCAGCCGCGATAACGCAGCCACGGCCCCCGTCAACTTGGGTGCCAACCGCTGAAAGTGGGGCCCAAAGCCCCACCGGCTATCGAGGAGGAGTCCCAGGTACTTCATCGTCGACCCGATGCCGATGCGGACGCCTCCTACCATGATGTGGGATCCCGGAGGCGGCCCCTTCCGAGGCCCGTGGAAACACAGAGCCTCAGACTTGTGTAGAGCCAACTCGAGACCCAACCGCCGGATCCTTCCAACGACCTGCGCAACCCCCGCTGTCGCCAGCATGGTTGCCTGCCGGAGCGTCTTCTCCCTCGCCGTGACCAGCGTGTCGTCGGCGTTACATGTCACGCCGACGCCTTGGAGGAGAACACCGCGCAGAACCCAGTCGTAACCGATGTTCCACAGAAGCGGCCCCAGAACCGATCCCTGGGAACACCGCACGACATCTCTCGCCTACCCCATACTTCCCGACCCGGGTAGATGACGGCCCTGTCCGTCAGATAGGCCCCTACAATGTGGCGGAGGTAGGTTGGCACCCGATGGAATTCAAGTGCCGTCCTAATGCAACTCCAAGGCAAGGTGTTGAAAGCGTTGGCGATGTCAAGAGACACCGCCAAAACCACCTCCCCCCGGGCCACTGCTCTCTCCGCCAGAGCCCTCACGCGCATGATAGCATCTACAGTGGAGCGCCCCCGGCGGAAACCAAACTGGTTGTCCGCCAGATCCGGCCCCATCCTAGTCAAGTGCTGGACAAAGCGGTCTGCAATTACTCTCTCGAAGAGCTTGCCCACCTCATCCAGCAACACGATAGGGCGGTATGCAGATGGTGAGTCTGCAGGGCGCCCTTCCTTCTTCAGCAAGACCAGTTTGCCAGTCTTCCACCTCCGTGGAAACTGGCCCCGCTCGAAGCATGCGCTCAAGAGCCCTCCTAATCGAGGCCCAAGGGCCTTCAGAGCCAGGACCCATGCTCGGCCAGGTATGCCATCGGGTCCTGGGGCGGTGTTTTTGGCTTGAAGCCGTTTCACCGCCGCCATCAATTCTTCCCGGGTCACTTCGGGCACGTCGTCGTCGTCGTCCGCGTTAGGCGCTATGTGAGGAGGAACCATCAGCGGAGGCGTGTGCTCCGCCCTTGAAGGGAACAGAGCGCTCACCACACCCTCCAGCAGCTCAGGCCGGAGACTCTGGGTTAGTGGGGGGGGGCACGGGTGAAGTTTGCCCCGTACCATACGGTATGGACGCCCCCACGGATTTGCATCCAGAGTCGCCCGCATGGCGTCGAAGCCTGCCACCTTGGCTTCCGCGATGGCTGCCTGAAGGGCCACCTTCGCTGCTCTGTACCCCTCGTACAGCTCCTCCTCTATGGCTGCCTCCTCCGGGGTGCGGGGACGCCTCCTGAACCGCCTCCTGAACCTCGTGTACCGGCGTCGCACGAACACACACGCGACTCGCAGTCGCGCTATGTCCGAGGACCACCAGTACATCTGGCGCCTTACGGGTGTTTGCTGCCTGAGAGAACCGGTGGTGTCCGTAATTAACCCATCACCAGTCCGGATTTACCCCAACGGCTAACGGCCAAAATTAATATCCAATCTATCCACGATTTACCCTACTGAAGATAGAAATCTGACATATTTTGTATGGAGCTTATGTCAAATTACTATCTCTAGTAGGGCAAATCGTGGATAGATTGGATATTAATTTTGGCCGTAAGGGTAATTACGGACAGACAATGTTTTGTTTTTGATAAAAAAATTATACTAATTGATGGATCTCATAGTGTAAGTGATGTTGATTTTGTAAATGTATAACTAAAGTTTCGTAATTAATAAAGTCAGACTTGATTATTTCTAACAAAACAAGTTTGGTATGTTATTTCGTTAAAGCGTCCGCAATTCCCCCATCGTCCCATACTGTTTTGTTTAGTGTTATGATTTAAAATACAATAAAAGTATTTATTTATTATTTGGAAGACCAACAGCAATTACTTTAGGATCATCATCCTCCTGCCCTCATCCCAATTTATTTGGGGTCGGCGCAGCATGTTTTTTTCTTCCATACATCTCTATCAGCCGTCATCTCTGTGTTTACTTTCTTTCTATTCATATCATCTTTCACACAATCCATCCATATTTTCTTCGGTCTCCCTCTTTTCTTATAGCCATCAACATTCATACTTAAAACTTTCCTCGTAACATGCTCCCCATTCCTCCTCATCACATGTCCATACCATGATAGTCTGTTGCTACTTAACTTCTCTGTCACTGGCGCTACTTTCAGACTCCCTCTTACATATTCATTCCTTATCCTATCCATTCTCGTTACACCACACATTCCTCTTAACATTCTCATCTCAGCTGCATGCACTTGCCTTTCATTAATTCCTTTCGTAGCCCAACATTCCGATCCATACAAGACAGCAGGTCTTATCATGGTCTTATAGATTTTCCCCTTCAGTTTAAGAGGAATTCGGGAGTCACATGTAGTAATTACTTTAGGATAACAATGTTAAATAATATGATACCAGTTTCCGTCCAAATCGACTGTCCACCAAAAATGTGCAAAGAAAGCAAAAGAAATCCACACAAGCATTGCTTTTTATTGTTTAATTCAATGGCCTAGGCGGTTCAGCTAATTATTTTATTCCCACCTCCCACTTTGTTTTGAAAAGTTTTATTATTGTTTTTAATAAATACAACCATTATAATAAATAATATTAAAGGTAATGTGTTACATTATGATGACCTTTGCCTGCGGAACGCTAAATTATTGAAGCGATGCGAACTGCTTACAATTTTTTTATAGGTGTTTAAAATGTAAAATGTAAGTATCATGTGGCCATTAATGTTTTTACAGTAATTCTATATATTCCTGCCTATTTGTTGTCTAGCAGTATGAGTCTGTCATGCTCACTTAAATGTCATGCTGATGGTGGCGTTAGTGTCGGGTCGTTAAGTTCCCTTCAATATGGTTGAGTTAAGCGATGGCTGATGCTCGCGTCATGCTCGTGAACGGGTGCCGTCTGTCGGGACAGGTCAGCTTCTACTTCTACATACTATGGCAACTCTTATTACGTTTATTTCTAAAGGCAATATACTCACTTTTAAACTCTTGTTTATTTCCGACATTAACCTACATTATACTCACATTATTTGAATAAATTTGATGTTATAAACAATAACCTATTTAAAAAAGAGTTTATCCATGGAGTTTCTTGCCGGTTCTTCTCCATAGGACCCACAATTTGGAACCGTGCAACTAGAGCCTGACCTTCCAAAAGTGCCTGTAATTAAGTTTATTTGAAATAAAAAAAGACGTGTGGCACTCGGAGACTACCGCGCTAAAGCTATTGCATAGCATTTTTTATGTAAATACAAAGAGGAGGTGCCCTAACGCCGAAACTCTAAGCAGGCATGAGTCACCAGATTGCGGGGCGAAGAGGGGAATTACGCATTCGCAGTAACGCCGATACAACCAATGCCACCTAGAGGCGATTTGCAGAACTAAAGAGACAAGCGTGATATTTCAAAAAGTCATTAAAATTTCTGCTATTCATCGATAGATGGCAAAACTAAAAAGTATCACCGCTGTGCGGGTCGGAATGGGGGGTGTTAGGTTATTTTCGTTACGGAATTTCTGGATTCGGTCTCCACGCTCAAGGCCCGCGATAGAAGCTATCAACTCAGCCTATCGCAGTCCACTGCTGGACATAGGCCTCTCCCAAGTTGCGCCACAACGCTCGGTCCTCTGCCTTCCGCATCCAGTCCCCCCCAGCCACGAATAAAGATAGAAGCTATGCAATAGCTTAAAAACATTTAAATTGAAATTGATGACACACTCTACAGCGAACTGCACCGTGAGATCGCTTGATCAGCAATTCGGTAGCGTGTGACCGAAGTCGCGCAATACCAATGAATCAATATTAAATTAGCATACCTACTCGTCATTCTTGTTTGTCACATCGAACATTTGTCACGCATTCTAGTTTTAGACCGATATATGTAAATTATATCAATTAAATTTTTAAGTTAATTAAATCGGTTTCATTTTGTACCCTCGGCTGCAGCCGTACGTAATTAATCATAATTAATGCTCATTTTTACACAATTCACAGTAACGTTAAAACACTAAATAATAAACAAGAAGAAATTTAAACGAGCGCGGGAACTATGATAATAAGAGGGTAACGCCCCCGCCCCCCACCTCCTCGTTCATCAACGATCGGTTAGTATCGGAAATCTTCGGTACCATGCGGCGCACGAATCTATGATAGTTACTTCATAGTAAACTCATAGTAAATGTACAAATTATCTTCGATCTCACGCGCCAGGTGATGTAGCTTGTATTTCATAGAAGTTGTATGAGCGCTCTACGTGCGCTCCGCGAAGCGCATGGGACTTTTTTATTCGAGCGAAAATAAGTTTTACTTCTTCAGTAATCTCTAAAGAGTTTAAATTGATTTTTTGAGAGTGTTTATTGAATTGTTTTGTTATGTTGTTGAATTAAAGTTTATAATTCCGTATTGGAATAAGACCGATACTCAAGTAACGATTCTATGCTTAAGACATACTGGGTAAAACGGGGTGAATAGGAATGCACCCCTGCGTTCCTATTCACCCTGTTTCACAAAAGTGAGCAAGGGTTTTAATATTGAATAAGATTAGAATGTTTACCAAATTATGGCAGAACCAACGACAATACAGCCCAATCGACGACTAATGTTGAATATAAAGCGTACAATAAATTCTGCCACTAGCTGAGGCGGGGTACTGCAATCCGATTGGTCCTGCCAAGGCGGCTATTGGCTAATCACTAACGCGGCAGTTTTGACGGCTCATGTACAAGTGGTCGAAACTGATTTGAAGATTTCAAGTGGCGAATAGTGGCGACCTACATTAGTGAAATTTCATATATGTGTTGCAGACATTGGTCGCCTGTTATGAGGCGTCTATGGGGTGTATGGTCGCTGGGCAGAACCTTTTTGAAGTCTTTGTTGGCAACAAACTATTTTATTTCAATGTTAAAATCCTTGCCTACTTTTGTTCCTATTCACTCCTGCATCCCTATTCACCCCGATAATCTTTTTCACATAGCATAGGTACCTACCACATAAATATATATAGGTATCTACCTACATCAACATTTGCCACGGTCTGTCACCTTACCCATACTATGTGAAAAAGATTTTAGTATTTTCAATGAAGAAGAAAATAAGGTACCATGCTCCATTACATTAACCTGTCCAATTCAATTTATTTGATGGTCACTGTTTTTTTACATACAACATTGATGAAAATCATCCAATTGCTTTGATCAAAATCATCGATATAAAAACGATACATAGATGTTTACAAAATATCGATGTATTATTTCCATCCCTATTTGTCAATTTCACCTGTCACTGTCAAATCTGATCAGTGTTGCCAACTCGGAGTTTTTGTAGCTAGATTTAGCTATAAATCAATATCAGCAGCTACAAAAAAATATATTTAGCTATTTTTTATCTACAATTTTAGATATTTTTAAACAATGGTGTTACCATAGAATAGGTACTAAGGGAAATAAAAGAGATGGGCAGATTTTTGCCAGATAATGGAAGATATTTCTGAATTAAGTGCTTAAAATAGGTAACTCAAAGATTGCTTATTCTGATAATTACGACTGCCACTACTGAGTTTACTGCTGCTACTGAGTTTGCAGCTAAATTAGTATCACTTTAGTGAAAACTAAATCGAGGAACAGATTGAAGGTACCAATGATAAATTCCATTTTAACTATCCGATCCGAAATAGTAAGAGAAATCCTGCTATGGTTATGAGCTCCCCAAATAATTAAAAGACGCTTCACGACGGTGGGGCGTGGAACATGGAGCCACGTGCCCCGGACGGGAATGTGTATTTAATGTGTTGTATACGCGTATTTACATACAAACTGAGTTAACATAATACATATAATTCTAAAAAACGTGAGCCTGCGCCTTATACTAAGACTAGCAAAAACGTTAGCATTTTTTTAATCAAAATATAGCATTTTTTTTAGCTATTAGCAATTTTTTAATAAAAATCTAGGTATTTTTTGCTCCTGATCTGGCTATTTTTCAAAATTTGAGTTGGTAACACTGGATTTGATTATCTGATTAAGGTTGGCGGGAAAATTCGTAAAGATCATGTTGTGGATTTTTTATTATTTTCCAAAATTTGTGTTTCTTCGAGTGTTAATGTGTAATAATGGTGGATTATTAAATGTTAAGTGCTCGTTAACGTGTACAAGTGTGGATAAATGGTACAAAGCTGAAAAACATGACTTTCGTATTATCTCATCATCCCCTCAGAAACCTAGTAAAGTTTCCATCACTTTACTAGGATATAAGTATAATATGTTCAATGATTACGACTGAAGGACAAGTATCCATGGTCATGAATAAATTAAAAAAAAAATAAAAAAATATCTGATTATGGGGGTTAGCGGGAAAATTCGTAAAGATCGTGTTGTAGATTTTTTATTATTTTCCAAAATTTGTGTTTCTTCGAGTGTTAATGTGTAATAATGGTGGATTATTAAATGTTAAGTGCTCGTTAACGTGTACAAGTGTGGATAAATGGTACAAAGTTGAAAAACATGACTTTCGTATTATCTCATCATCCCCTCAGAAACCTAGTAAAGTTTCCATCACTTTACTAGGATGTAAGTACAATGTTAATATGTTCAATGATTAAGACTGAAGGACATGTATCCATGGTCATGAATATTTTTTTTTAAAAAAAACCTTATTATCTGTGAATTGACTTGACAAATTAAAATTGACAGACAACAGGATTGAGTTTATATTTAGAAAAGATAATTTAAAATTTAAAACTTTCGTGCACAGAGTACTGTAATATATTGCTTTCGTGATTTTCGTGATCCCTGACAAAAATAATATTAACCACATCCCAGATTCTAAAGAGCCTGATTCGTGATAGTCATTTTCGTGTATGACTTGCTGACCGTTTGATTATTAGTAGCAAAACACTGCTCTGTACGCTGTAAATAAGAATACTGTATTCTTTAGAAAAAAAAAGTTACTCTAAAGAACAAAGCTAAATGTGTATTTAAAACATGGATAAACTAAGGTAAAATGTCAATATAAATACAGTAAAAAGATATTGCAGCTAATTGCCAATCGTTTTATATTATTATAATAATGGATGGAAACAAGAGACAACGAGGTGTATACGTAACTGCAAGACAAAAGAAGAAACTGATAGAATTAATTACTAAAAATCCCGAGTTGATATCATGCAGAGTGACACAGGGCTTCAACTATAGGGACTCTCAACAACTCTGGCATAGCATAGCTAAAGAATGCAACTCTATACCCGGTGCGAGGAAGTCTTGGAGGCAGTGGAGAAAAGTAATATTTAGCTATTTTCTTAGAATAATTAGGATAAGAACCGCAGTAGTTGCATGTGGAGTGAAGCAAATTCAAGATGGCCTTGAAAATTAAAATTAAATAAATATTTTGGGACTTTGACACAGCACCATCTAGTCCCAGACTCTGCTTAGTCTGGGACTAGATGGTGCTGTGTGACAGCACTATGGGTTCTAGACAATGGATATAATTCTTGATACTTTTTTTTTTGTAAATACATACTTATAAATACATAATAAACTCCCAGACCAACACAAACACACAAATATTTGTGTCCTATGGGAATCAAACCCACAACCTCATGATCAGCAGTCCGACACTCATACCACTAGACCACAGACGTTGTGTAATGTATAAAGGCTACATTAAGTACAGCTTACATGTGCCTATGTGTGTGTCAGCGATGATTTTACGTGCTGCTTGCGGGCACACATCTATTGTTTTTGTGCTTCAACTTTGAGGGGAACTTTGAATGAAACTATCACTCTATGTCTCATTACTCTAAGGCTATAATGTATTCTTATAAATCCAAAATAATTAGGAACACCCTATTTACTTCTTAAAACCAAATAATATATGTTTCAAGCACAGCAGTTAGCTAAATCTATGGTCAACTATCTTTAAAAAATTTAAAGTTAAAACTGTATTTCACTTTACAGACTTGGCAAGATTTACGGTCTAAAGCAAAGAAACGTCAAGCTGAAACCAATGGAGAGCTACCAAATTCGGTAGCTATGCTAACACCTGCTGAGCAAGAAGCCTTGGGCCTTAAGAATGTATCCTCAACAACAAACAACCAACCAAGTACAGAATTTATACCTCTTGAACAACATGACTTGAATGAAGAAGACAGTTTTGATAACATGGTGGAATCCAATGCATCATACAGTGATGCTGACTCTGCACCTGAAGAAAAAGTATTTACAGGTCCCCCTGAACAAAATGTGACTAAACATAAAAACAACACAACACAAAACATGAAACATTCGAACAGTTGCGCTTTCAATTGTGACATGTTAGCAGTACAAGAACAACGAAAAATACAAATCAAGGAGGACTATTTAAATTTTAAAAAAGATTATTTAAGACAAAAATTGAAAGTATTAAAAGATCAAACAGAGGCTCTAAAAAGCATTGCAAGAGAACTTAGTGCTAACAAGTAGAATTATTGAACAGAATAGTATCTTTGTATGTAGTCTGTTTTTTAATACTTGTCTTATTTAGTAAACAATCTTGGCATGTCTCTTCATTCAAATAACTACTGATAAAATACAACATGTTGCTCTGCATTCGTGCCATATTTAAGAAGGTGACTATACCACTGATACTGAATACGAATCAGTAAAAAAATCAATACCAATTTTTTTTTGTTGTTAAATACCTATTTGTAAACAAACAAATTCCCCCCGTGTGTCACGTGCGACACAAAAACGATGCTTGCAACACCACCAAAACAATTTGCAGGTATTTCCACTCTTTGACAATGCCGCCGATGACTTATTTTTCGAGTCGTTCGGGATTTATTCTCGAACCCTCCCTATGTTTCTAAGTGAAAATTTAGGTATTAAATAATCGTAGAATTTTTCAATTATTTTTAGGTGACTAAGCACATTATTTATCATCAGATCTAGAAATATGGCATGATTACAAATCAACACCTTGTATAATTACTTGTTCTGCACATGTTATTGGGTAAAAATATGTTATACAATGTGTTATTGAAATAACTCAAAATCTCTTAATAGGTCATTGTTCTCTCAGTATGAACAACTTTTACTATGGGACCAACCCTGAAATTGCGAAAAATAATCAGCTGTTCCTTACATTTTGTCGATTAATGGGAACACAAATGTAGGGAACATCTGATATTTTTTTCGCGATTTCGGGGTAGGTCTCATAGTATGTTCCTCTACTGATAAGGACAATGACCCCTTAAGAGGTTTTGAATTATTTCAATAACACGTTGTATAGTTTGTAATTTTTTTTCCCTTCGTGCCTTGGAGAGCACGTAAAGCCGTCGGTCCTGCGCCTGATCTCTCTCTGGTCGTGTCGAATTGCCGTCCCATCGGATTATGAGAGTGAGGGAATAGAGAGTGCACCTGTGTTTGCGTACACACTTGTGCACTATAATATGTCCCGCGCAGATGGCTAGTCTCCATTGAGATTGGCCGCCGTGACCGAAATTCGGCCGGGAGGCCATTCTTATTCTTATAAATCACAACAATACATAATAGTTTTGAAATTACATGTACAAAGGTGAGCTTAACTCATAATAAATTATTATTATTAATAAAAAAAATTACATCATGTTTTTTAATAATTATTATAGACGAATTGTATTAAAAAGACATGCCAAGATTGTTTATTAAAAAGATAATTAAGAAAAAACAGAGTGTAGGTGTGGTCCACTGGACGGATAGGAGAGTGGTTGGATAGTGGCAGCCCAGACCCATTCTTTGTGGAAGTACAGATACACACTCATCAGTGTATACCTAATGGCTGGTATTTTGATGTATTCAAAGCATCGGCATTCATAATAATATTAGTATAAGTTTATGCATAATATTGGAGAGGCCTATGTCCAGCTGTGGACTGCGATAAGCTGATTATAATGATGATGATGATGATTATGCCGATGAAAATTTCACATTGTGATACTTAAACAATGTTTTTTAGTAAGTAATCTAAAATTAATATTGTTTATGAATTAAGTTCCTTTAATATTTTTTTCAACACACTTGCTCGTAAAGTGGCTCTTATTGCATCGCTTTTGGGTTCATAATGTGGCTTATAACGCACGCGTGCTTTTTAGGGTTCCGTAGTCCTACAAGGAACCCTTATAGTTTCGTCATGTCCGTCCGTCTGTCCGTCTGTCCTAATCCTTTACCGCTTAATAACTTCTACAGTTATAAACATAAGTAAATGAAATTTTGACAAAAAATGGAATAGATATAGATCTCATAGATTAATAGATTTGTAAAGACGCTTGTCATCTTAGTCTACCTGCAACCACGAAATGCTGCAAAGCTTTCGAAACGTCAGGGAAACCAATTTAAATAATATACGCGATTTAATCCGGTTAAACTTTGTGGTTAATGTGTAATTTATGTTTTTTTCCTCGCAAGTGTGTTGAAAAACGTCGTATGACACGCATGAGCATTGACTATTATACTCTCGGCTCCATTACGCCCTCGCCTTCAGCTCGAGCTGCAATCCAGCCCCGAGTATAATAGTCAACTTAGCTCACTTGTATCATAATGTACTATTTCCAATTATTTTGTTTTAGTGCTTTTTTCCTGTCACATGTATTTGGCTCCACATGCGGATCAGCTTCATATGCATGATTACCACCGTCATAGGTTTTCCTACATGTTTACATTTTATTTTCACATGTGCTACCCGCATGCTCAGTGTAGTGATATGAATGTGTGTTCTATAAAACTCACAATTTATATATTTACACACAATTTATAGCAATAAATCATTGGTGTCAGCAGACACACACATAGAAATTTAGACAGTAAAATATGGGTACAAAACTGGGTCGTACGTAAGCATAATATAATAAGTGCTAACAGTACTCCCCCCTTTGAAAAAGAAAAATGTATAACAAAAGTTACAATACCTAATATAAAACAAGTTAAATAATAAAAGTGTAAAATACAAATAGAACAACGTGAACAAAACAACAGATACGGCATCAGTGAAGTCACCAGCTACACCTGTAACTGCACCAGCGCAAGCATAAGCTCACCAAGCGGAGCAGATCCGCATGCAGGGTCAAATATGCTTGATAGGAAAAAGCCACTTATTTTATAAAAATAATAGGTAATTAAAATTTTAATATTTATTTGGTTACAAAAATTTATGAGTATATCAAAGAAGGCCCTTCAACAAAGAATTTGGGAGTCGTTAATTGTTATCTTGCCATAAATAGATATTAAGATAATAATAGATACATAATATAATAAAATTAATTACTGGAACAATTTTTACATTCTATCCCCTCAGGCCCTCACCCTAGATATTTCCTTCATGCCTTCACCTCATAAATCAAATATTTTTTGTCTCTCCATGTCATTAGGTAGGTGCACGGTAGGTGTATAGACTGAAAAGTCTCCTGTGTTAAAGACGTATGTACAATAATGTACACGATAAACCGTTCAAGTGCGAGTCGAACTCGCGTGGAGAGGGTTCCGTACCATTCCGTTTTCTAATAGAACTTGAGGTTTTCCTGTAAACTAGTAAGAGAGGCTCTAAATTCTACCTTTTAGACGTCTGTGGTCTAGTGGTTCGAGTGTCGGACTGCTGATCACGAGGTCGTGGGTTCTATTCCCACAGGACATAAATATTTGTGTGATGAACATAAGTGTTTGTGTTGGCCTGGGTGTTTCTTATGTATTATTAGCATGTATTTACAAAAAAAGTATATAAGTATCATATCCATTGTCTAGCACCCACAGTACAAGCTCTGCTTAGTTTTTTTTTTTTTTTAATTTATTCATGACCATGGATACTTGTCCTCACAGATCAGATAATGCTTGTCCTTCAGTCGTAATCATTGAACATATTATACTTGTATCCTGTTTGGAACTAGATGGTGCTGTGTAAAACAGGCCCAATATTTTTTTTTTCAATATGTTTGGCTTGGCTTTTCGGAGAAAAGGATAGGATAATGCTCCATTTAGGTATATATTTATATCTAATAATTATAAAATAAGCATTTTGAAAAAAAAAGTCCTTTTCATTTGTTATGTCACATGAAACACTTGTTTTTTGTTTTTAACTTTATTATAATTTGTTCCTCAGAATCGAAATTCGCCACCATATAGCCAAAGAGTTAGGTAAGTATACAGTCTTTGATATAACCACTACGTTTAGGTACATATAGCCCAACAGACGCTTAATGTTGATTAATATAATGCGTACAATAAATTGCCACCAGAGCAAGCTGGGTTTCGAAAAGGCTACAGCACCGTAGACCACATCCATACTGTTCTGCAGATCATACAGAAGACTGAAGAGTACAATCAGCGGCTGTGTATGGCATTCGTGGACTACGAGAAGGCCTTCGACTCTATCGAAACTTGGGCAGTTCTGGATGCTCTTCAGCGATGTCACATTGATGAGCGGTATATAGAGATACTGAGATGCCTATACAACGCTGCTACCATGACTGTTCAGCTCCAGGACCAAAAGACGAAGCCAATCCAACTGCGCAGAGGGGTGAGACAAGGGGATGTAATATCCCCGAAATTGTTCACTAACGCGTTGGAGGACGTCTTCAAGACGCTGGACTGGACTGGACAGGGTATCAACGTTAACGGCGAGAACATCTCACATCTCCGTTTTGCCGATGACATCGTTGTAATGGCTGAGTCGCTGGAACAACGGCGAAATGTTGCACAGCTTAAACGGAGCCTCTCGACGTGTCGGTCTCGGCATGAATTTGGACAAGACTAAAGTCATGTTCAATATGCATGTCATGCCGAGGCCAATATTCGTCGAAGGGTCGGCACTCGAAGTTGTAACGGAATACGTCTACCTAGGGCAGGCAATTCAGCTTGGTAGACACAACTTCGAGAAAGAAGCCAACAGAAGGATCCGTTTGGGCTGGGCAGCATTTGGCAAACTTCGCCGAGTCTTCTCGTCGCCTATACCGCAAAGTTTGAAGACAAAGGTCTTCAACCAGTGCGTCCTGCCAGTCATGACTTACGGTGCCGAGACGTGGACACTGACAGTTGGGCTAGTCCAAAAATTCAAAGTCGCTCAGCGAGCTATGGAGCGAGCTATGCTTGGAGTTTCTTTGAAGGATAAAATCCGTAACGAGATTATCCGGAGAAGAACCGGAGTGACCGACATAGCTTGTAGGATCAGTAAGCTGAAGTGGCAGTGGGCTGGCCATGTCTGTCGAAGGACCGATGGCCGTTGGAGCAGACGAGTCCTTGAGTGGAGACCGCGAATCGGCAAACGCAGCGTAGGGCGCCCCCCTGCCAGGTGGACCGACGACCTAAAGAACGTGGCTGGGGGGGACTGGATGCGGAAGGCAGAGGACCGAGCGTTGTGGCGCAACTTGGGAGAGGCCTATGTCCAGCAGTGGACTGCGATAGGCTGAGTTGATGTAGGTACAATAAATTCTGTCAACTAGCTGAGGCGGGGTACTGCAATCCAATTGGCCCTACCAAGGCGGCTATTGGCTAACCACTACAGCGGAAGTTTTGACGGCTCACGTAAGTGGTCGAAACTGATTTGAAGTTTTTATGTGGCAAATAGTGGTGACCTACATCAGTGATATTTCACTGAGGTGTTGACAGGGGGTCTACTCCCGTTCGACGATATTCGATAAATCGTACGATTCGCACAATTTGCTACTCCGGTCAACCATCGTTCCCTTATCGCATGCGATGATCGTGTTTTGACGTTTGTTTTTCTCATCTCCGGTAAATTGTATACGACTATGAACCGTATTCTATCTTAATTGTGCCTTTTTTATGTGCCTATCTTTATTATGTAAGTATCGGTCGGAACGAAAGTTCGTACTTCGTTTGTCGTTCGCAAAACGCGAGTAGACCTACAGGAACAGACATCGGTCACCTGTTATGAGGCGTCTATGGGGTGTATGGTTGATGATTTCAGCTGTCATCAAACTCTATTTTCCAAATTTCAATTCTTTTCGTCCAGTAATTCGGAGAAAATAAGCTGTGACAGACAGATAGACAGACGAGAGTTATCTTAAGGGTTTCTTTTTTCCTATTAAGGTACGATACGGAACTACCACGGAATACTTGAATAAGAATGGAATTGGTATAGTACACAGTTTCTTCGGAAACCCGTGTCGCCTAACTCTCCCACTATCCGTCTCACTACTACATAAGCACTGTATCTAGCTTGTATCTAGATATCTAAACGCATACGCGTGCAAGAAATACTACACCACAGAGTACTTTGATATATATGAAATAGAGACCTCACTCTGCCCTCAATAGAGGCACACACCAAGTGGCGCCTCTATATTTTTGTTTTGGAACTACAACTTCATTTCATATATCTATAGATATATGTCACTCTGAATCAGTTTTGATAACTATGTACCGAGATCACTAGGTGGCTCTGTATTCATCCTTATTAGAAATCGAAAAAATAAAGATAAAAAGTTCGATAGTTAGCGGGAATTGAACCTGTAACTCCAACTTCACAAGTCAACTACAGTTCAAGATAAGCTACCGTGATTCTTATTACAAGCATTGAATTTAACTTTCAATTACGTATTTCGTTAACGTCATAACTTTTATTTTACAATTTATATATTTAGATATCACTTCAATTGCGTAAATGCGTAAAAAATATTAGTATAATTAAAAAAAGCAAATGATAAGTTTAAATGTTGGTGTTATATACCAAATTACGTTTTCCCAACATAATTATACTTTAAGAATCTTATGGATTGATTTGTTTAATTTGCCTATTAAATAGGCAATTAAACATATTAAAAACGAAAGTGAATAAACCGGAAATCATTGGTAAATAATGTATACAACTTTGAATTTTAAATTCACGCCATCTATACAGTTTTCCAGACAACTTTTTGTATCTTGGATCTTGCTAGTCAAATCTTAGCCTCGATAGCATAACACGTAGATACTAGCGACATCTGTGTTTTTGTTTTGTGTATAGTCAAATATAATACTGGTTAATTCAAAATACGTAGTGGTCAAACGACGTTTGAGTATTATCAGTACTCGTCAATATGGTCGGATAAGAATTGATGTATTCCAAGAATTTTGTTCTAAGATTGTACCCCCTGTACTACACTGAACGCGGCCCTACTATTAGCTGTCACGTCTGTCACACATAACGTCGACCATGTGCGAACGCACCACTACATTCGAACAGGTCGTTAGTGATGTCCATGTACAAAAAACTAATTTTATGAATGTTATCGATATTTTCAACGATTTTCGCACATGGTCTTGGAATAAGAATAATTTGTCCTACATAAGGAATTGGAATGTTACTGTTTCATGATATACTTAATTATTAAAAATAACGTCTGACACGTTTTAAAACAAGCAGCGCGAGGTATGGCGAAAAATAAAAAGTAGTTTTTAGATTTTTAACCTACTTTAAATTTGTTATAAGACCTGGTTTGGTGTTTTGCGTAAATAAGATATACAATTCTGCATATTAACGGATTGGTTTTCTTTTTAAATCGTAACTTATAAAATAATTACCGCCCAACATACTAAAGTCGTCAAAATTTGTTACTTTTTTGTAAACTTTTTGTTTTTTGTATTGTATTGCATTGAAAACTAAAAATAAAATAATATGCCCCTTATTACGAAAGTTTAGACCACGTTTAAGGGGAATATAGCAGCCAAGTGGCGCCCCCATCAGTAAACAAATTATTACTCGCTGAATACAAGTACAGGTACTATAGTTTAATCAGAAACTATTAACTCTGTAAATTATACGATCGAAAAACGGCCACTTTTGGCATTTTTTCTATCTACAACTACAGCGACATATATTTTACAGAGTTAATAGTTTCTGATTGAACTACAGTATGGTCGACCGCACATCGGTGGTGACACTTTGACATTAGCAGTATCTTTATTTCGTAAGCAGTAAGGGCGGTTTTCGAATTGAAGTGTTACCACTGTCATGCAGTCGACTGTACCTGTACTTCAACTTTTAAAAACGAATTTTCGATAAATTATGTATTCAGCGAGTGATATTTTTTTTTACTGACGGAGGCAACACTTGGCTGCTACATTCCCCCTAAGCACTTGTTAAAACCGGGTGTAATCCAAACTCCATACATAACAAAGGTATTTAACCACCAAAACGAAGAGGAGAGGATATGTGTCGAACAACCAATAGGATTGCGTTATTTTCATATTTCACCGCCTAGCTTCAACATTATTTATTTATTTAAACTTCATACAATACATGTACATAGGTGGACTTAATGCCTTTGGCTTTCTCTCCCAGTCAACCAGTTATTCTATATCTAACGCAGTCTTATTGGTGGCTTGCGACACATCTCGTCACATCTCGTCTCTGCGTTTTGGTGGAAACCGAGCCTAAAACCCGATTTTTAGCCGACTTCAAAAAAGGAGGAGGTTCTCAATTCAATTGTATGTTTTTTTTTTTGTATGTTTGTTACCTCAGAACTCCGTCATTTATAAACCGATTTCGAAAATTATATATTTATTTGAAAGGATATACTTCCAGATTGGTTCCATTTTCATCAAAATCCAGTTTTGATGATGGAAATATTATAGGCATACACATAGCGATTTTGGTATATTCATCAACAAGTCAAGCATTTGCATTCAGAAAAAATAATTTGGTGAAGATCTGATAAAGGTCATAAGAGATAAAGAGGGAACTCTTCAATGGATGACAGCAAATTATCGGGGATTACAGCAATCGCTTGTCTTTCTATTGTTAATTTCACTCAAAATAATAAACAAAAAAAACGACATCAAAAAAAAAAATATATTACATTATTTTTTTTTTCATTTTTTTCTTAAGTCTATCCGAATCAAAGGCACCTACTCCCTAAACTGTTTCACACAAATTTTATTATTTTAATCTTTTTTAAGTCGGTTTTTACTTTTTTTTTATGTCATCATTTCAGCCGAAAAACGTCCACTACTGGACATGGGCCTCCCCCAAAAGGATATGCCATAATCGCCACGCTTGGCAGGTGGGTTGGCGATCGCAGTTGGTTGGTTAAATACTCAGAGGACGCTGCTGCCCATCCTCTGGTGAATCCCTTAGTCGCCTTTTACGACACGGATGAGAAGATATCCGATAGTCCGTGTGGTGCCGGACTTAAAGAATAGCATCACCCTTATCTCTTCTCATGGGTGTCGTAAAAGGCGACTAAGGGATTCACCAGAGGATGGGCAGCAGCATTCTCTGAGTATTTAACCAACCAACTGCGATCGCCAACCCGCCTGCCAAGCGTGGCGATTATGGCATATCCCCCCCTTAATTGGGGGAGGCCTTTGTCCAGTAGTGGACGTCTTTCGGCTGTAATGATGAGAAGATATAGGGTGGTGAAATTCTTTGCGTCCGGCACCACACGGACGACGACTTTTTTGATGTGGTTTATTATAATTATGATAATTGATAAATATCAAAACTCGAAATTGCAAATAAATAATTTCGACAAAGAATTTTTAGGTATAAAAATAAAATTATTATGCATTAAAATAATAAAAATGAGGAATATTTATTTTAAAACAGAAAGTATACACCGAATTAATTATATCGATAATGCATTCAATATGTTACTACACTATCGATACGCGGGGATTTTGGTGACAGTCAGGCAAATAAGGTGAAGGCGACATCGAAAGAAACGCAATACATTACGCGGTTACTCACGTAGTGAAAGTCGATATCCATGTTTTATAAGCAATGTATATTTTTTTATCAGTTTGCGATAACATCGTTTTTGTCATGAATCACATAATACTAAGAAAATATTTGCAAATATCACAACTAATTAAAGGTTTTTAGACTTACCGATGAAAAGAAATCCCTCCTTTAGTTAAACTACACACCTCGCTTCTTTTTCGGCATGATATAATGGCGCAAGGCGGCTTAATTATTATTTTTTCGCACAGCAACGTACTCTGTCACAGCCTGGCCGCAATGTTTAAGCTGTGACGCGGATTTTGGTTACATTAGCGCGTCTGCTCAAAAGCGCGGCGCGCCTATCCCGCCCACAATTCCCCTCTATTATATTCATTTCCTCTATGGGAACTACCTACGTACCGTACGACGCATGGTATGACAGTCACAAAGGTACAAAACAAGTTTCGATTTAAACGTTTTTGCCAAACTAGGTAGGTATGTACATGATTTGATTTTAACACAGGGACTGCGTTCACTTACATCGCTCGACGTCGTCAGATGACGCTCGCTCGGAGCGTAGTTTGGGCGTTCGTGTCAAAGACATTTCTATCAGTATAATACCTTTATGGTTCGTGTACGCTCCGTGCGTCGTCGGGCGATATAAGTGAACGCAGCCAGGATTGTAAAGTGCATTATAATATCTATGTTTTTTGGGTATGGATGGCAAATGACAAGCTGCCAAAATCAACTAACTGTCACTGGTTATTTGTTTGCATACGTCAGTATAGAAATGTCTTTGATTTAAAGCATATTGTTATTGCTGTCTCTATTTGTTCAGTTAAAACACAATAGTGCTGTTTCACACACTGCGTAACGTCAAAAATGTATCAAATCATTTATTTACAAAATAAATGTCATATGAAGCCGAAAAACATTATAATTTTAAATTGCTAATTACCTAAGTATTTCGTTGGTTTTCGTAATTGATCCGTTACCGAAAGCGGTGAACTACATCCATTATGTATCTGCGACTAGGTAGAAATTTTAATTTAGTGATATTTGTTGCAATTGGTAAGTCTGCTTTTTTCTGTTTTATTTACATGATAGGACGATTTTTATCTTGGTTTTTACTTCAGAAGTGTTCAATGTTGCCTCCTTCATTAAAAAAAAGACAAATCGACATAATTTTATGACCTGCATATTCTTAAAGATTTTGATGTTTCATCATCATCATCATTTCAGCCGAAAGACGTCCACTGCTGGACATAGGCCTCCCCCAAGCACCGCCACAACGACCGGTCCTGCGCCTTCCGCATCCAGCGGATTCCCGCGACCTTCACCTTTGATGTTTGGTGCATCAAAATAAATCAACAAGGTTTTGGTACCTACAGCCCTCTTGTAAAAATAATAATGAGATAGTATTAGAAGCATTTCACAGTGCCCATTCTAGTCAAAAAAGTGTACTTTCAAGAGAATTTCCTTTTTTTTGTGGTTTACTTAAGTACCTACCTGTATATTTTTAGTAGTCTACTATCAAATTGTGAAAGTAGCGAAAACCAAATTTTAATTCTGTTCCTTACACCCGACTAGATCAAGTTCTGTATCAATGTAATTTGAATTCTAGTTAGTGTGTCAATTCGTACTGCATTTCTCTAGGAATCTTCCAATACTTTTTTTAAATATTTCACATTTTAATTTGTTATGATGACTAACAATGGCATTATAAGTGCATTGAACTCAAAACTAATAAATAATTATAATTCAGGATTGTTTGCAAATTCAATACCTTATAAATAATTAAATAGTTGTTACAAATTCACTTATAGTTTTTAGTTATAGAAGAAAGACCTTATGTATAATTTAATTATTACATATTATAGGTATAGCTACAGGTGAGTATACTAGAGCATTCACTTGTAACAGAACATGGAGCATAGAAGTGGCCTAATATTATATAAAAAAGTGTGAACCATTGACACACAAGAAGAAGAAGATCAAGCATTTTCAGTTTTTAAATATTGTCAAACTGAATATTAACAGAATTTGATAGTATGACATTCGCTAGAATGCTCATTACAAGTGAATGCTCAGGTTTATCAGGACCCTAAGATATATCTTCCATTAATAAACAATCAGTTTTCTTGTTAAGGTTCTAAGTAATCATCATCATCATGACAAAGTCTGCGGTCTAGTGGTTCGGACTGCTGATCACGAGGTTGTGGGTTCGATTCCCACAGGACACAAATATTTGTGTGATAAACATAAGTGTTTGTGTTGGTCTGGATGTTTCTTATATATTATAAGCATGTATTTACAAAAAAAAGTATATAAGCATTATATCCATTGTCTAGTACCCATAGCACAAGCTCTGCTTAGTTTGGGACTAGATGGTGCTGTGTAAAAATGTCCCAAAAATATTTATTTATTTATCATCATCATTTCAGCCGAAAGACGCCCACTGCTGGACATAGGTCTCCCCCAAGCATAGCCACAACAACCGGTTCTAAGTAATATCTAATAATAACTAATTTGTTTAATACTAACTGTACTCTATTTTCAGGGCTAAGTACAGTGACCACACAATTTGATATCCAAGAAGAAACAGAAACAGAGAATAAAGAAAATTTTGACATTAACGATGTGCCCAATGTGGATGAATCAGAATCACTACTTTCTAATGTTGTGTCCGATGTCAACAAAACCCTCACTAACTTATATAATACTGTAACCTTGGCTAACGTTACTGCAGAGAACAAAACAAAAACAGCAAATGAGACACGGAAAACAATAAGATGCAGGGATATAGTCTATGACCCAAATGACGAAGTTGAACCTACAGTGGAAATTGTCAATGCTTCACAATTAATCAAATTGCTATACGTAAATCCTGACATTACCAGTCGAGACATGGAAGCTGACTGTCTGCTTGTCTTCTTCTATGCCAGAGCCTGCCCATTTAGTGCTCGTGCTGCACCACATTTTAATGCTCTTGCAAGAGCATATCCTACTGTAAAGATGGTAGCTTTGGATGCTTTGAAGTATGGTGGAACTAATACTGTTTATGGCATAGTTGGTGTGCCAACACTAAAAGTATTCCATAATGGACGAGCCTATGGGAAATTCAATGGAACAGAATATAATATCCAGTCTTTTAGTAAATTTCTTCATGCTGTTACAGGAAAGAATGCACTAAGTCTCTTAGTTACTTCTAAAGACTTCCAAGGTCCAGTCTCAAGTGTTGTTGAGACGGAAACAGATTATTTTCTAGTCTTATCATGGTTGTTTATTATTGTTTGTGCTGTTTATTATTTTATGCAGTCCAAATGTTGGACAATGATTGTGGAAATGGTCCAAAATAACTGGCGAGAATCAGAGGCTCAACATGAACATAATGATTAGTTGCTTATTTTTTATTTCTAGGTGAGAGATAATTAAAATGCTTTTATTTATATTAACTAGGGAGTTTTATTTAATTACAATAGCAGTAGGCTCGCCTTCTATTACATGGAACTTTTAATATAACCACCGCTGCCTATACAGGCGTGATGTTGTATTATTTAATTACTAACTCAAAAAACAAATTGACTGTTGGTTGGCCTCTGAACAGGTTTTAATAAAATGCCTAGTGCTCATTATACAAATCCCCTGTGATGTGACATGAGAACTTTGGTACCCTTCTGAACCGTAAAATGGGGTGAATAGAATTCACGGGGTTAGTAGAAATAATCTTAGGAATTTTTCTAAAACACCTTGATTCAAAATATACTGAAATTATTGTTGGTATTTTTTTTTACACTGGCGATATATTTTCTTTGGCCTAGCAACATTTGCTTAACCTGAAGTTAGTCTAATGACTTCATTATTTTTAATGCATTTACGCATGCGAAGCGAAATCTGACTATTTAAATTGTGGAAAGAAAAAATCGCTCATTCGCAGGATTCGAACCTGCGACTCCTGGCTCAGTACGCCAGTGCTTTAGCCACTAAGCTACTGAAAGTACTGAAGTTAGTCTGTTCTTTTCTCTCATGTCTTATTTAGTAGGTAATAAGTAGGTCTGAGTAATTCAATATATCTATGTAGAGATCGTTGGGTAGTGTTAAATGAGAAAAGAGAATAGGAATAGGCATTAAATTACCGACCGTTGCGTCCGTCATCGAGTCATCGTCAAAGTACTACACTACTTTGACAGTAGTGATGCGACTCGAGTCCTATTTATCCACTCGAGTCACTTGTGAGTGTGACTGTGGTCAACATGCGTAGCATCTCTACTTGGTCTGTGTGGTCAACATAGATTTGACACACCGCCGGTTCACTTCCATAGAAAATATTTTTGCTGTAGAGCGAAGGGGGAAAATAGAACCGCGTCCTCCGCGCACCGCATTCCTCCCCCGCGGTGGCCTGGGTCGCCGCCATCTTTGACTGGTTGTAGTTAGCTGTCAGTAGTAGCGTCAGTTAGTTATTTTTTCTCCTGTGAGTAAATAAATTCCGTAAATTCTGTTGTTTTCGTCGAGTTTTTGTAATTGATTTTCCGAGGATTTAATTAAAGTCGTTTATTTTTGGTGCAAAACTATAAACGGAGAGCAACAATTATGCGGACACCAAAGTGCTGTGTTGTTGGTTGTAGTAATAAGCGAGAGGACGCATTTTTACATTATTTCCCCGTGAGTGATGATATTAGACTTAATAAGTGGTTGGACTGTATAAACTCTGAAAATCTCAAAAATGTACCGAAAGTAAAACTTGCTAAACTCTCGGTTTGTCACATACATTTTGAGAAAAGGTTTACCAGGCCGAATTCCCGACTGAGGTATGGTGCCTACCCATCATTGTTTACACCTGAGGAAATTACCAATGGGGTTCCCGCACTACACATTGATGATATTTGTAAGTAGCCTAAAACGATATTAACTGTTTTTTTTTAAATATTGTTCATGCTAATTCAATATAAAATGTATAAGTCAACTGTCTTTAATCCCATTTCAGCCAACAAATGTGAAGAAATAACCAAGAAAAGACATTCAGACCATTCCTATTTCAAAGATGAAGAACCAATTCCAAAGGTTGCGAGATTCAGTGGTAAGCCACCAAGAAATACAGATTAAATATAAAAAAAACACTAATACTTATGACTTATACTAGTATAATAATTATGGCAATGATGTATGTATATGTTGTTACAGCTTCAGCCTCCACATGCAAGGACTCTGGTCATCACTTTGTAGAAGAATCACCTTACATTACTCATCCATTGACCAGCTCTCAAGCAAAAGGTTGGTTACTTGTAAATGTCAATTTTGCCATGTGTCATTTTTTGCACAGAAGTATGTAGTAAATGTGGTCTTAATGTATGGTATTTATATGTTTTTACAGCTTCAGCCTCCATATACAAGGACTCTGGTCATCACTCTGCAGAAGAATCACCTTATAGTGCTCATCCATCTACCAGCTCTCAAGCAAAAGGTTGGTTACTTGTAAATGTCAATTTGCCATGTGTCATTTTTTGCACAGGAGTATGTAGTAAATGTGGTCTTAATGTATGGTATTTATGTTTTTACAGATTCAGCCTCCATATACAAGGACTCTGGTCATCACTCGGCAGAAGAATCACCTTATATTGCTCATCCATCTACCAGCTCTCAAGCAAAAGGTTGGTTACTTGTAAATTTCAATTTTTGCCATGTGTAATTTTTTTGCACTTGAGTACATAGTAAATGTGGTCTTAATGTATGGTATGTATATATTGTTACAGCTGTAGCTTCCATATGCAAGGACTCTGGTCATTATTCACCAACAGAATCAATTTTAATTGCTCATCCATCAACCAGTTCTCAAGCAAAAGGTTGGTTTCTTGAAATAAGTTTTTATTATTATTGTACTAAGTTTTCGACATTTTATATTGTATAAAAGTGTGTTAGTGTGTGTTTGTTAGTGTTATTGGGTTTTTTCATTAGGAAATTCTCAGTAGCAGCCCGGAGTATGGATTTGTGCCCGGTTAACGGCAATAGGCTCGCCTCCTATTACATGGGACTATAACATAACTGGCGAAATGTGGATGTACTATACACCTCTGCCTACCCCCTCGGGGAAATACAGGCGTGATGTTATGTTATGTTATATTGTATAATTGTTATACTGGATAAAGTAGCTTTCTAATAGTGAAAGAATTATTAAAATCAGTAGTTTTAGAGTTTATCGATTACAAACAAACAAACAAATCTTTCTTCTTAATAATATTAGTATAAATAGGCTTGTGTTGGACCACTATCTCACAAAGTATTAAGCAATGAAATGGTTGACAATAGTGCATGCTTACCTAGCTATTGAATGCTACTTTAACCTAATCAATTGAAACTTGAAGACTCCTTGGTTTATGAAACACACACACATAACACATAATATCACGCCTGTATTTCCCCGAAGGGGTAGGCAGAGGTGTAATAGTACACCCACATTTCGCCAGTTATGTTATAGTCCCAAGTAATAGGGGGCGAGCCTATTGCCATTGACCGGGCACAAATCCAGACTCCGGGCTGCTACTGAGAATTTCCTAATGAAAAAACCCAATAACACTGCCCAACCCGGGAATCGAACCCAGGACCCCACGCTCGTCAGTTGGGCTTGCGACCACTAGACCAACAAGGCAGTCAGCAACTGGTAGCTGTTTATGAAACACTGACTCCAAATTATAATCTCAAATGAATATTGATAATGAGATGAAGTTTTTTTGCAGGCCCAGGTTTGATTCTCCTAAAAACACCAAAGGCATCAAGAAAAAGACTAATAAGTAAAATAAACCAATTAACACCCAATTGTGCAAAGCTGTATAAGATATACAATAAATCTAAGCACCAAATTGATTATCTGAAGAGGGCAAAAAGGGCACTGAAATTTTCTAAGGAGAACTCTTTTGAAGAGCTTACTTGTAAGATGAACCCATATGCTAAGCAAATAATGCAGATGCAAATAAACCTTTGTATGAAAAAGAAACAGGCCCACAGATTTACAGACTCTGAAAAACTAATTGCACTATCTATTATGAAACAGAGCCCAAAGTGTTACAGATTTCTACGGAAAATATTCATCTTACCTTCAAAATCCACATTGAATAAGCTAATATCACAGCTGAATATTGAAGTTGGGATAAATTCTGTGCTTATTGAAGTAATGAAGAAAGAGGTATGTCATTTTCAAACTTATGTGTATAGTGTGATATATCCCACATGTGTCTAGTGCACAATGAAAAAGTAACATTTATTTTGTTTTCAGGTTGCCACATGGAACACTAACAAAAAATTTTGCTCCATAATTTTTGATGAGATGCACCTTGATGAACGGCTAAGTTTCAATCAAAACAAAGATAATATTAATGGATTTGTGCACTTCGATCAAAAACATAAAGAGTTTGCAGACCAAGCTCTTGTCTTTATGTTAAGAGGAGCTGTATATAAATGGCAGCAACCATTTGCCTTTTACTTTTGTAAAGGTGCAACTAATCCAGCTGAGCTGAAACGCATAATAAAAAAAGTTGTCACTGCATCCATAGAGATTGGGCTTAGGCCCATTGCTACAATCTGCGATCAGGGATCGACATTTCGCAGAGCTCTTGGGGAGCTTCAACAAGAGACAAGGCGAGCACAACTCATTGCAGATCTGCCAACAGGTTGGTAAAGAATACACATACTACTCATGCAAATAAAGAATGGGATTGGAAATGGCGGCACTTTTACTGTTCTATGTGCCTCTCACTCTCACAATACTATATGTGTGAGCGAGAGGGGAATACAAATGCTACTATTTTCAGTCCCATTCTTTATCTGTGCCAATAGCACATACATAGACCATACATCAGGATATCATAACATTAAACATTTTTTGTTGAATTTTAAATTCCAATCTAATTTATAATTATTGTCTTTCAGATGACACTGTGGAGTTATGCGGACTAAAATTAAACATTATCTACGACCCCTCACACATAATTAAGGGTTTCAGAAATAACTTCCTTAACAAATGTATTAAATTGGATGGAAAAATTTCCAAATGGCAGGATATTGTAGACGTGTATTTGACAGACTGTAACCATGCTGACTCAAGACTTCTTCACAAACTTAATGATCATCATGTCATTCCTGAGAAAATGAGCAATAGAAATAAAATGAAGGTTTGTATTTTCTTTGCATTCCAAAACAACTTTAATACTATTTATAAATGAACTTCTCACTTGACCTAACTGTCTCATTTTGGAATGGTAGTATGTTCCTGTGATGCTACTGTTGATTTGGAAACCTAGTTGCTTGGTCAATAATTAAGTATATGCCATGCTAATAAAAACGGCCAATTTATACTGCACAGTAAAATGATGTAGTGCACGGTATTACTAATAAACACCCAGTTTATTGTTTACTGCATTGCTTTTCAGATTTGTAAGCATTAATTGAAATGAAAAATTTGCAGGTCAAAACTGCCGCGCGTGTGTTCAGTTCCACCGTATCTGCTGCCCTTTCGTATACTTCACAGTTTTGTAAGTTTTTTTTTCTATACTATTAAAAAACTATCTGAGCCATATCTTGTTAAAGATATATTTGAAAAACTGATAAGATGTAACATAAGCTGGGGCCTGGGGACCTTTGAAGGGGTGAATGTACTTATCATAAAGAACAACTTTTTCTATGGTTTGTGCTAGGGCTACTGTTTCCTACAACAGTCATCAATGTTGCTCGACAACATGTCAAAACAGCAGATTTTTTGTTTTCACTTTATTTTTTTCATAAATCTATTATTACATGACAGACCCTGTTTTTTTTTTCAGATGGTAAAAAGTCATATTAATTTTGTAATTGGTTAGGTGGGCTCCTATTCTTCTTTTCTTTATTTTGACTATGATTCTATGATATACTACAAACCTTAAATATAATCATTTTCTATTTCCAGCTCACTATGCCGATGGAAGACCAGTGAGTGACACCATGCCAAACACAGCAAAAACAGTGAAGTTTTTCGACAACCTATTTGACAGCATCAATGGTGCTGCCCTCCACCATAAGCATACAAAAGGAAAGGACCTGCGGAGGGCAGTTACTTCCACAACTAAGCACCATTCATTCTGGAAGGACGCCATTAACATTTTAGAAAAAATTCAATTTCTGGATGAAAAAGGCAACACAATATCAGTGCCCACATTAAAAAGCTGTGTTACTACCTTGAAAAGTTTAATGAGGCTGTGGCAGTTCTTTCAAGAGCAGGGTCTAAAAGTTATGCGTCCTCGCTATTTCAACTCTGATCCAGTTGAAAACTTTTTTGGGCAAGTGAGGGCGTATAACTTCAGACACAATGACCCAGACTGCTACAGCTTCATTTGCACATTCAGATCACTTCTGATAACACGGATGATCAAATTTCACAATGATACATTTAACTGTGAGGATGATCGGGCAGACCAACTTTTGAGCATGTCTCAAATTTTAAAACTGAAAACAAGTTCCACTTTTGAAGCCGAATGTGAGACTGAAACAACCTCACCAACTTCACCAACTCGGTCAAAGTCAAATTTGCCTGATCATCCTGACAATGTGAATGAAGTTGTCAATCGGGCAAGACAACAACGCCTGGAAGTCCATTCTCGGGCGTACACTGCCGGATGGGTAGTGAGAAAAGTGTTAGAAAGAACTCCCTGTGACGAATGTAAAAATTTATTGACATCTGAATCACCTCTTCAAATTCATGAATGGGTGAGTCACAGGGAGTACAACCAATGTAAAAAGCGACTAAGCTACCCATCTGAGAAAGCAGTTCGGTGTTTCGGCACAGTTATGGAAACGACAAATAATTTTCTGGAAAATAGCCCTCACATAAATTATATCTCCAAAACTATTTTAAAAGAAATTAAATCAAAAATGACGTACGAAATAAACTGCCCGAAACACCGAAACAATCAATTTGCATTAATTGTTGTGAAATTTGCCATCCATAACTGGTGTAACACAATTAATAAAATTTTAGGGGGAACCGATATTGTGCGGCTCGAAAAACGAGTGGGGGTACTGCCGCAAATTCAAAAAATGGCGTATGAAAAATATATAAAAAAACTGAAAAATAAATCAACTAAAAAATGTTCTGTTGTTTAAATTTTAATATCCCAGACACAGTCCAGTACTGTACGTACCTAACAGTATGGGTATAAAGGTGAAATTCATTAGGTGACATTTTTGGCAAAAATCAGTTTTTTTTTCCATCCAATTCCCTATCAGCCGAAAGTGATGTATATTTTGCTAAAAATGTCACTTAGTGAATTTTACCTATAAGCCCACGTAAATATAATAAAACATTTAGTACCTACCTATCTATACACTAGTATCATTTATACCTATCTACCTATAGATATATAGATACTGAAAACCTACCTACTTGCAAATGTCAAATTCTATTTTCCCCCTGCTACAGATTACTTAATCGATGAAAAAATTTCAAGGCAGTCGTCCGTCTGATACGTAGTATCTTCTAAGTAGTCTGTGATTTGACATCTACCGCCGTAGAAGGTGGTCATGGTCACACACTGAAATCGCGAAATAAAAATCAGATGATCCCTACATTTCTGTTCACATAAATCCACAAAAAGTAGGGATCAGCGGATCAACTGTTTTTTTTTCGCGATTACAGGGTTAGTCCCAGTTATTATAATAATGTACCTACTAGACATGTGCGCCGCGGCGGCGCGCCCCCGCCGCCGACGTTTTTTCGACGCCGCCGCCGCCGATCTGCGTATCGGCGTAAAATCGGCGCGAGTTCTAATTGTTTTAGAACTTAGTTTTAGGAAACCCTACAAAATCACTCACACTCTTCTCTACTGAATTTCTGACTTTCGAACATATACATGTCTAAGTACATAGACCTAGTTACAAAATAAGTAAAGTAACGACCGACCGACCGTTACACCATTCATATTTCCATACAATAAATTACAAAAAAAAAACGAACTATAGGAAGTTAGGTTACAACTTCCTATTTAGAATACCTATCTAACTTAATTAAAGTTACATAATACTTATTTATCTTAACCGCGTACACGAAGCCTGACTGATGAAGTCTACGCTCCTTCAAGCACCGATACAAATCCAAAACCCGAGAGCTTTCAGCTCGAACTTCAGAATCATTTCGAATGTCTAGGGAGCTCAGTGGACGATTATAGCGATGGGTTTGTGGAAACTGTCCATGCGGTGGTCGGGTCTAGGACCTTTAAGACCCGTCGTACATATAGAAACAAAAAGCTCTCTGACCACATTCTCGAGCTCATGGTTGGTGGAAAAACGCGAGATGATTCTGCAGTCCTCAGATGATGCTTCTAAGTACCGGCGGCACAATACAACACAGATCCCAAAGTCCTTGAAAAGTTACCTATGCCGATTTAATACTGAAATTATTAAAGACGCGATAGAGACGAACAAGGATGGCTCCTAAGTCTTCGCAAGAGACCTGTCTATTGGGCAGAGCCAGCTTGCAAAACTGAGGACCGAAGATGGCAGAGTCGTATCCTCCAAGCCAGGCGGTCTACTCCCGTTCGACGATATTCGATAAATCGTACGATTTATCGCACAATTTGCTACTCCGGTCAACCATCGTTCCCTTATCGCATGCGATGATCGTGTTTTGACGTTTGTTTTTCTCATCTCCGGTAAATTGTATACGACTATGAACCGTATTCTATCTTAATTGTGCCTTTTTTATGTGCCTATCTTTATTAGGTAAGTATCAGTCGGAACGAAAGTTCGTACTTCGTTTGTCGTTCGTAAAACGCGAGTAGACCTACAGAGCTCTTGAGAGAGGTCGAGATGTTCTATGGACAGTTATCACACGTCCACTCAGAAACCCGCTGCAAATCGGGCGAACGAGCCAAGAGCTCGATTGACCCGACACTACCGAAGATATTTCGGACGTCAGTCTGTACGAGATTAGGATGGCTCTGACGCAGCTCAAGAACAATAATGGTGATGGCGAATTATGGCCGAGCTCCTGAAGGCGGGTGGAAAACCGATCCTTGAGGCCCTTCAAAGGTTGTTTGATTCCGAAATACTCGAGGTTTCACTGGCATGGAGCAGAGGTGTGGTGGTACTTTTCTTCAAAAGTGTGCTCTATTGAAGAACAAGCCCATCTCACTTCTGAGCCATGTCTACAAGCTGTTTTCGAGAGTCATTATGAACCGACTTTCGCGCAGGGCCCCGAGTCTGCTAATTGACAAACGCTTCAGTTGGGTGTCGGTAGAGTGTCGGTGGAATAGTTTTAGCCATTTGGTATTCTACTAGTTATTTTGAGACCAATGGCTTTCCAATGACTTTCCACTGAACTGCCATTGACTACAATTCAACTGACATTGGACTATTTGCTATTCTGCTGTTATTTGACGTTTCCCACAATCGTCTTATGATGATTTTTTTGCCATCATATTTTTTTTAAATAATATTTTTTTGGTGATTTCAACTTTGGTCCCTAATAAATGTTTTTCATACATCGAATGTGTACAATGACCCCTTAAAGGGTCATTGTACATATTCGTTTTTTTTGCGATTTCAGGATTGGTCCCTTAGTAAAAGTTGATCATACAGATGAGTACAATGACGGATGAGTATAATGACCCCTTTAGAGGTTTCATTAACACGTCATATGTCGATAGCATTACCGCGTTGCACGCTCAAAACGTAAACGTAAATGTTTTTCATACGGATGAGTACAATGACCCCTTAAGAAGTTTTCAATAACACGTGTGTCGATGTATAACCGCGTAGCGTAGTACGCTATCGATATACGTATTATTGAAAACCTCTTAAGGGGTCATTGTACTCATCCGTGTGAACAACTATTACTATGGGACCAACCCTAAAATCGCCAAAAAAATATCAGCTCTTCCCTACATTTGTGTTCACATAAATCGACAAAATGTAGGAAACAGCTGTTTTTTTTACGTTTGATGTGTTTTAATTATTTTATAGACATGAAAATTTTGTAGGTAATATCAATAAAATCCTTAATTTAAATATTTCATTGATAATAACTTAAAAAAAGTTTGATAAAAAACAATACAACTACTAATGGTAGATTTAAATGGGCAACATCGATTTGAAAACAATTGATATCCCATTACCATTCTATTGCCATTCCGACGAGATTGACATTTAAGTTTTAGCAGAATACCCATTTTGTCACAGTTGTATAGGAGTGTCAGTAGGATGTCGGTGGAATGGCGATGGTTGGTTTTTATCAATTAAGGATTCACGTAGTTGCTTCATGTTCCAATAGTTACGTAAACGACGCGGCGACGTAGCGAACTTCGCTTCAAGTAACTTAAGCTAAGTTGGCTATTTATTATTATTTATTATAATGCTCACGCGTGTCATACGACGTTTTTCAACACACTTGCGAGGAAAAAACATATGAACGTATTTTAGGCAAATATTGAATTTGTGAATAATGGCGAGCGGATCACTGTAATCGCACGGTGATGTATAGGTATGCGCGCGCAGTTGGTAGAAGGAAACCGCCAAACAACCTAATATTAAAAATATAATTTATTATTTATAACACAAATTAATGTTAATTTGTTGACAAACATAAATAATTTAATGAAATTAAATGTTTAACACAAATTAAATAGTTGATTTGTTCACAATTTTTTTAAATTTTGTGTAGACATCAAAATATTTTGCTTCTTTTATAAAATTAAAAAATAAACTGTAAGTACCTAAAGTAAAAACTAAAAAGCACTAGTGCGATAATATAAAGTAAAAACCACGCGGGCGTTATTATAAGCTACATTATGAACCTAAAAGTGGTGCAATAAGAGCCACTTAACGAGTAAGTGTGTTGAAAAATAATTGAAACATTTCAAACGTAAAAAAAACTGCTGTTCTCTACATTTCGTCGATTTATGTGAACACAAATGTAGGGCCGCGAAATCAGGAAAATGTAGGGATAAGCTGTTTTTTTTCGCGATTTCAGGGTTGTGTTCATAGTAAAAGTTGTTTATACTGACGATAATATATATGTCGATAATATTGGCAGGTGCCATGCTATCGATACTATCGATAGAGTAACTGATTCTCAAGGTTAGCTTTAGATACTATCGAAGCGATCGTTGCTATCGACCGTATTGATAGCTTTTTATGCAATACTATTCATAGCACTATTAGTGTCAAATACTATATAGACACTAACGATAGTATTGCTATAATATGTCAATAGTCAATAGTACATGCCCATCGATTGTGTAACTGATTCTCAAGGTCGCATTTATAGTCTAAAATTGAATATTATCGTCGAAATAAATTACTACAATACACAATTCAACTTTATTTTACATAAAAAAAGTTCAATTGTTATAACAATAACTGCAAAAAAGGTATGTTTGCAAAATGACCTCTCAGTTGTAGTTCGATGGCAAAAAGTCATTGAGAGACGATTGTCAGAAACGTCAAATAACGAGTAGACTACCGAAACTTAAGCTATCGAGAAGACATTGATCGTCATGATTGCCCCACGTTCCAATTGTTACGAAAACGAAATCGCGAACTTTGCTTCAAGTAACTTTTGTTACGCGGCGACACTTAGTCGATTTTTATCGATTTTCTCGTACTACAGACTGTTAAAGTATTATAAGTGTGTACCCGGCTTTAGAGCAATAAATTGCCAACGTAAAAAAATAATCTTGGCTAACTTCACAGAAGAAAAATTCTAGAAAAATTTAAATTTCAAAATTATTATTTTTTTCTTTTTTTTCTTTGTTTTCGTAATTTTGATATATTTATTTTTAATATATTTTCTGCGTATTTTACATTAATTTTTAGCTAAATAGACGAAATAATGTATCTACTTTACGAATGCGATATAAAACTGGTGTTGTCGATCTTAATTTCATAAAAAAACGACATTTTACAAAGAGTTATAGTATTACTTGTTCATCAATTTTCAATGCTTACACAATATTATTTGAATGAGACTCATTAAATAAACATCCTTTGTTAATATTCCTTATCTTTCTGGCTAACCAAAACACTCAAACGTTTTTTTATACAACACTTGAGTCATCGGTCATAAATTAGTTTTTATTGAGGGCCCGCCGCCGCGCCGCCGCGCGCCATGTGGGAGGGGTGGCGTCATGTGGGTAACAATTGACCATACCTTTTTTTTGGAACTCAGATCACCGAGCGGTGATACACTATTGGTTTACAGAATAGCAAATAGTCCAATGGCAGTTGAATGGTAGAAACGAATGGAATAAAAATGAAAATGCTATGTATGCTGTGTTCTATACTATGTAATTTGTATGCCTTTCAAGGTTAAATATAGTGTGACTTAATATTTTAATTTTCCACAAAGTTTTTAACTTTTACCTATGTTTCACAAATAAATTATTTTGATATTAATTTTGATTTTGATTTTATGGTTTTTAATTTTATTGTAGTTCAGTGGAAAGTCATTGGATAGCCATTGGTCTCTAAATAACTATTATTCTGATGATGATGATGATGATGACGATGATGATGATTCGGATGAGTACAATGACCCCTTAAGAGGTTTTCAATAACACGTATATCAATAGCTTACTACGCGGTAATACTATCGAGATACGACGTGTTATTGAAAACCTCTTAAGGGGTCATTGTACTCATTCTTATAAACAAATTTTACGTTTGCGTTTTTTGTGATTTCAGGCTTGGTCCCATAGTAAAAGTTGTTCATAAAGATGAGTATAATGACCCCTTAAGAGGTTTTCAATAACATGTATGTCGATAGTATTGCCGCTTAGTACGCTAAAAACGTAAATGTAAAAGTTGTTCATACGGATGAGTATAATGACCCCTTAAGAGGTAGGTAATATCAATAAAATCCTTAATTTAAATATTTCATTGATAAAAACTAAAAAAAAGTTTGATAAAAAACAATACAACTAATGGTAGATTTTAATTGGCAACATCGATTTGACATTACCATTCTATTGCCATTCCGTCGAGATTTAAGTTTTAGCAGACTACCCATTTTGTCACAGTTGTTTATGAGTGTCAGTAGGGTGTCGGTGGAATGGCGATGGTTGGTTTTTTAGTGTAATTAGCAGACTTGGGGCCCAGGGCCCCGAGTCTGCTAATTGACAAACGCTTCAGTTGGGTGTCGGTAGAGTGTCGGTGGAATAGTTTTAGCCATTTGGTATTCTACTAGTTATTTTGAGACCAATGGCTTTCCAATGACTTTCCACTGAACTGCCATTGACTACAATTCAACTGACATTGGACTATTTGCTATTCTGCTGTTATTTGACGTTTCCCACAATCGTCTTATGATGATTTTTTTGCCATCATATTTTTTTTAAATAATATTTTTTTGGTGATTTCAACTTTGGTCCCTAATAAATGTTTTTCATACATCGAATGTGTACAATGACCCCTTAAAGGGTCATTGTACATATTCGTTTTTTTTGCGATTTCAGGATTGGTCCCTTAGTAAAAGTTGATCATACAGATGAGTACAATGACGGATGAGTATAATGACCCCTTTAGAGGTTTCATTAACACGTCATATGTCGATAGCATTACCGCGTTGCACGCTCAAAACGTAAACGTAAATGTTTTTCATACGGATGAGTACAATGACCCCTTAAGAAGTTTTCAATAACACGTGTGTCGATGTATAACCGCGTAGCGTAGTACGCTATCGATATACGTATTATTGAAAACCTCTTAAGGGGTCATTGTACTCATCCGTGTGAACAACTATTACTATGGGACCAACCCTAAAATCGCCAAAAAAATATCAGCTCTTCCCTACATTTGTGTTCACATAAATCGACAAAATGTAGGAAACAGCTGTTTTTTTTACGTTTGATGTGTTTTAATTATTTTATAGACATGAAAATTTTGTAGGTAATATCAATAAAATCCTTAATTTAAATATTTCATTGATAATAACTTAAAAAAAGTTTGATAAAAAACAATACAACTACTAATGGTAGATTTAAATGGGCAACATCGATTTGAAAACAATTGATATCCCATTACCATTCTATTGCCATTCCGACGAGATTGACATTTAAGTTTTAGCAGAATACCCATTTTGTCACAGTTGTATAGGAGTGTCAGTAGGATGTCGGTGGAATGGCGATGGTTGGTTTTTATCAATTATGGATTCACGTAGTTGCTTCATGTTCCAATAGTTACGTAAACGACGCGGCGACGTAGCGAACTTCGCTTCAAGTAACTTAAGCTAAGTTGGCTATTTATTATTATTTATTATAATGCTCACGCGTGTCATACGACGTTTTTCAACACACTTGCGAGGAAAAAACATATGAACGTATTTTAGGCAAATATTGAATTTGTGAATAATGGCGAGCGGATCACTGTAATCGCACGGTGATGTATAGGTATGCGCGCGCAGTTGGTAGAAGGAAACCGCCAAACAACCTAATATTAAAAATATAATTTATTATTTATAACACAAATTAATGTTAATTTGTTGACAAACATAAATAATTTAATGAAATTAAATGTTTAACACAAATTAAATAGTTGATTTGTTCACAATTTTTTTAAATTTTGTGTAGACATCAAAATATTTTGCTTCTTTTATAAAATTAAAAAATAAACTGTAAGTACCTAAAGTAAAAACTAAAAAGCACTAGTGCGATAATATAAAGTAAAAACCACGCGGGCGTTATTATAAGCTACATTATGAACCTAAAAGTGGTGCAATAAGAGCCACTTAACGAGTAAGTGTGTTGAAAAATAATTGAAACATTTCAAACGTAAAAAAAACTGCTGTTCTCTACATTTCGTCGATTTATGTGAACACAAATGTAGGGCCGCGAAATCAGGAAAATGTAGGGATAAGCTGTTTTTTTTCGCGATTTCAGGGTTGTGTTCATAGTAAAAGTTGTTTATACTGACGATAATATATATGTCGATAATATTGGCAGGTGCCATGCTATCGATACTATCGATAGAGTAACTGATTCTCAAGGTTAGCTTTAGATACTATCGAAGCGATCGTTGCTATCGACCGTATTGATAGCTTTTTATGCAATACTATTCATAGCACTATTAGTGTCAAATACTATATAGACACTAACGATAGTATTGCTATAATATGTCAATAGTCAATAGTACATGCCCATCGATTGTGTAACTGATTCTCAAGGTCGCATTTATAGTCTAAAATTGAATATTATCGTCGAAATAAATTACTACAATACACAATTCAACTTTATTTTACATAAAAAAAGTTCAATTGTTATAACAATAACTGCAAAAAAGGTATGTTTGCAAAATGACCTCTCAGTTGTAGTTCGATGGCAAAAAGTCATTGAGAGACGATTGTCAGAAACGTCAAATAACGAGTAGACTACCGAAACTTAAGCTATCGAGAAGACATTGATCGTCATGATTGCCCCACGTTCCAATTGTTACGAAAACGAAATCGCGAACTTTGCTTCAAGTAACTTTTGTTACGCGGCGACACTTAGTCGATTTTTATCGATTTTCTCGTACTACAGACTGTTAAAGTATTATAAGTGTGTACCCGGCTTTAGAGCAATAAATTGCCAACGTAAAAAAATAATCTTGGCTAACTTCACAGAAGAAAAATTCTAGAAAAATTTAAATTTCAAAATTATTATTTTTTTCTTTTTTTTCTTTGTTTTCGTAATTTTGATATATTTATTTTTAATATATTTTCTGCGTATTTTACATTAATTTTTAGCTAAATAGACGAAATAATGTATCTACTTTACGAATGCGATATAAAACTGGTGTTGTCGATCTTAATTTCATAAAAAAACGACATTTTACAAAGAGTTATAGTATTACTTGTTCATCAATTTTCAATGCTTACACAATATTATTTGAATGAGACTCATTAAATAAACATCCTTTGTTAATATTCCTTATCTTTCTGGCTAACCAAAACACTCAAACGTTTTTTTATACAACACTTGAGTCATCGGTCATAAATTAGTTTTTATTGAGGGCCCGCCGCCGCGCCGCCGCGCGCCATGTGGGAGGGGTGGCGTCATGTGGGTAACAATTGACCATACCTTTTTTTTGGAACTCAGATCACCGAGCGGTGATACACTATTGGTTTACAGAATAGCAAATAGTCCAATGGCAGTTGAATGGTAGAAACGAATGGAATAAAAATGAAAATGCTATGTATGCTGTGTTCTATACTATGTAATTTGTATGCCTTTCAAGGTTAAATATAGTGTGACTTAATATTTTAATTTTCCACAAAGTTTTTAACTTTTACCTATGTTTCACAAATAAATTATTTTGATATTAATTTTGATTTTGATTTTATGGTTTTTAATTTTATTGTAGTTCAGTGGAAAGTCATTGGATAGCCATTGGTCTCTAAATAACTATTATTCTGATGATGATGATGATGATGACGATGATGATGATTCGGATGAGTACAATGACCCCTTAAGAGGTTTTCAATAACACGTATATCAATAGCTTACTACGCGGTAATACTATCGAGATACGACGTGTTATTGAAAACCTCTTAAGGGGTCATTGTACTCATTCTTATAAACAAATTTTACGTTTGCGTTTTTTGTGATTTCAGGCTTGGTCCCATAGTAAAAGTTGTTCATAAAGATGAGTATAATGACCCCTTAAGAGGTTTTCAATAACATGTATGTCGATAGTATTGCCGCTTAGTACGCTAAAAACGTAAATGTAAAAGTTGTTCATACGGATGAGTATAATGACCCCTTAAGAGGTAGGTAATATCAATAAAATCCTTAATTTAAATATTTCATTGATAAAAACTAAAAAAAAGTTTGATAAAAAACAATACAACTAATGGTAGATTTTAATTGGCAACATCGATTTGACATTACCATTCTATTGCCATTCCGTCGAGATTTAAGTTTTAGCAGACTACCCATTTTGTCACAGTTGTTTATGAGTGTCAGTAGGGTGTCGGTGGAATGGCGATGGTTGGTTTTTTAGTGTAATTAGCAGACTTGGGGCCCAGGGCCCCGAGTCTGCTAATTGACAAACGCTTCAGTTGGGTGTCGGTAGAGTGTCGGTGGAATAGTTTTAGCCATTTGGTATTCTACTAGTTATTTTGAGACCAATGGCTTTCCAATGACTTTCCACTGAACTGCCATTGACTACAATTCAACTGACATTGGACTATTTGCTATTCTGCTGTTATTTGACGTTTCCCACAATCGTCTTATGATGATTTTTTTGCCATCATATTTTTTTTAAATAATATTTTTTTGGTGATTTCAACTTTGGTCCCTAATAAATGTTTTTCATACATCGAATGTGTACAATGACCCCTTAAAGGGTCATTGTACATATTCGTTTTTTTTGCGATTTCAGGATTGGTCCCTTAGTAAAAGTTGATCATACAGATGAGTACAATGACGGATGAGTATAATGACCCCTTTAGAGGTTTCATTAACACGTCATATGTCGATAGCATTACCGCGTTGCACGCTCAAAACGTAAACGTAAATGTTTTTCATACGGATGAGTACAATGACCCCTTAAGAAGTTTTCAATAACACGTGTGTCGATGTATAACCGCGTAGCGTAGTACGCTATCGATATACGTATTATTGAAAACCTCTTAAGGGGTCATTGTACTCATCCGTGTGAACAACTATTACTATGGGACCAACCCTAAAATCGCCAAAAAAATATCAGCTCTTCCCTACATTTGTGTTCACATAAATCGACAAAATGTAGGAAACAGCTGTTTTTTTTACGTTTGATGTGTTTTAATTATTTTATAGACATGAAAATTTTGTAGGTAATATCAATAAAATCCTTAATTTAAATATTTCATTGATAATAACTTAAAAAAAGTTTGATAAAAAACAATACAACTACTAATGGTAGATTTAAATGGGCAACATCGATTTGAAAACAATTGATATCCCATTACCATTCTATTGCCATTCCGACGAGATTGACATTTAAGTTTTAGCAGAATACCCATTTTGTCACAGTTGTATAGGAGTGTCAGTAGGATGTCGGTGGAATGGCGATGGTTGGTTTTTATCAATTAAGGATTCACGTAGTTGCTTCATGTTCCAATAGTTACGTAAACGACGCGGCGACGTAGCGAACTTCGCTTCAAGTAACTTAAGCTAAGTTGGCTATTTATTATTATTTATTATAATGCTCACGCGTGTCATACGACGTTTTTCAACACACTTGCGAGGAAAAAACATATGAACGTATTTTAGGCAAATATTGAATTTGTGAATAATGGCGAGCGGATCACTGTAATCGCACGGTGATGTATAGGTATGCGCGCGCAGTTGGTAGAAGGAAACCGCCAAACAACCTAATATTAAAAATATAATTTATTATTTATAACACAAATTAATGTTAATTTGTTGACAAACATAAATAATTTAATGAAATTAAATGTTTAACACAAATTAAATAGTTGATTTGTTCACAATTTTTTTAAATTTTGTGTAGACATCAAAATATTTTGCTTCTTTTATAAAATTAAAAAATAAACTGTAAGTACCTAAAGTAAAAACTAAAAAGCACTAGTGCGATAATATAAAGTAAAAACCACGCGGGCGTTATTATAAGCTACATTATGAACCTAAAAGTGGTGCAATAAGAGCCACTTAACGAGTAAGTGTGTTGAAAAATAATTGAAACATTTCAAACGTAAAAAAAACTGCTGTTCTCTACATTTCGTCGATTTATGTGAACACAAATGTAGGGCCGCGAAATCAGGAAAATGTAGGGATAAGCTGTTTTTTTTCGCGATTTCAGGGTTGTGTTCATAGTAAAAGTTGTTTATACTGACGATAATATATATGTCGATAATATTGGCAGGTGCCATGCTATCGATACTATCGATAGAGTAACTGATTCTCAAGGTTAGCTTTAGATACTATCGAAGCGATCGTTGCTATCGACCGTATTGATAGCTTTTTATGCAATACTATTCATAGCACTATTAGTGTCAAATACTATATAGACACTAACGATAGTATTGCTATAATATGTCAATAGTCAATAGTACATGCCCATCGATTGTGTAACTGATTCTCAAGGTCGCATTTATAGTCTAAAATTGAATATTATCGTCGAAATAAATTACTACAATACACAATTCAACTTTATTTTACATAAAAAAAGTTCAATTGTTATAACAATAACTGCAAAAAAGGTATGTTTGCAAAATGACCTCTCAGTTGTAGTTCGATGGCAAAAAGTCATTGAGAGACGATTGTCAGAAACGTCAAATAACGAGTAGACTACCGAAACTTAAGCTATCGAGAAGACATTGATCGTCATGATTGCCCCACGTTCCAATTGTTACGAAAACGAAATCGCGAACTTTGCTTCAAGTAACTTTTGTTACGCGGCGACACTTAGTCGATTTTTATCGATTTTCTCGTACTACAGACTGTTAAAGTATTATAAGTGTGTACCCGGCTTTAGAGCAATAAATTGCCAACGTAAAAAAATAATCTTGGCTAACTTCACAGAAGAAAAATTCTAGAAAAATTTAAATTTCAAAATTATTATTTTTTTCTTTTTTTTCTTTGTTTTCGTAATTTTGATATATTTATTTTTAATATATTTTCTGCGTATTTTACATTAATTTTTAGCTAAATAGACGAAATAATGTATCTACTTTACGAATGCGATATAAAACTGGTGTTGTCGATCTTAATTTCATAAAAAAACGACATTTTACAAAGAGTTATAGTATTACTTGTTCATCAATTTTCAATGCTTACACAATATTATTTGAATGAGACTCATTAAATAAACATCCTTTGTTAATATTCCTTATCTTTCTGGCTAACCAAAACACTCAAACGTTTTTTTATACAACACTTGAGTCATCGGTCATAAATTAGTTTTTATTGAGGGCCCGCCGCCGCGCCGCCGCGCGCCATGTGGGAGGGGTGGCGTCATGTGGGTAACAATTGACCATACCTTTTTTTTGGAACTCAGATCACCGAGCGGTGATACACTATTGGTTTACAGAATAGCAAATAGTCCAATGGCAGTTGAATGGTAGAAACGAATGGAATAAAAATGAAAATGCTATGTATGCTGTGTTCTATACTATGTAATTTGTATGCCTTTCAAGGTTAAATATAGTGTGACTTAATATTTTAATTTTCCACAAAGTTTTTAACTTTTACCTATGTTTCACAAATAAATTATTTTGATATTAATTTTGATTTTGATTTTATGGTTTTTAATTTTATTGTAGTTCAGTGGAAAGTCATTGGATAGCCATTGGTCTCTAAATAACTATTATTCTGATGATGATGATGATGATGACGATGATGATGATTCGGATGAGTACAATGACCCCTTAAGAGGTTTTCAATAACACGTATATCAATAGCTTACTACGCGGTAATACTATCGAGATACGACGTGTTATTGAAAACCTCTTAAGGGGTCATTGTACTCATTCTTATAAACAAATTTTACGTTTGCGTTTTTTGTGATTTCAGGCTTGGTCCCATAGTAAAAGTTGTTCATAAAGATGAGTATAATGACCCCTTAAGAGGTTTTCAATAACATGTATGTCGATAGTATTGCCGCTTAGTACGCTAAAAACGTAAATGTAAAAGTTGTTCATACGGATGAGTATAATGACCCCTTAAGAGGTAGGTAATATCAATAAAATCCTTAATTTAAATATTTCATTGATAAAAACTAAAAAAAAGTTTGATAAAAAACAATACAACTAATGGTAGATTTTAATTGGCAACATCGATTTGACATTACCATTCTATTGCCATTCCGTCGAGATTTAAGTTTTAGCAGACTACCCATTTTGTCACAGTTGTTTATGAGTGTCAGTAGGGTGTCGGTGGAATGGCGATGGTTGGTTTTTTAGTGTAATTAGCAGACTTGGGGCCCAGGGCCCCGAGTCTGCTAATTGACAAACGCTTCAGTTGGGTGTCGGTAGAGTGTCGGTGGAATAGTTTTAGCCATTTGGTATTCTACTAGTTATTTTGAGACCAATGGCTTTCCAATGACTTTCCACTGAACTGCCATTGACTACAATTCAACTGACATTGGACTATTTGCTATTCTGCTGTTATTTGACGTTTCCCACAATCGTCTTATGATGATTTTTTTGCCATCATATTTTTTTTAAATAATATTTTTTTGGTGATTTCAACTTTGGTCCCTAATAAATGTTTTTCATACATCGAATGTGTACAATGACCCCTTAAAGGGTCATTGTACATATTCGTTTTTTTTGCGATTTCAGGATTGGTCCCTTAGTAAAAGTTGATCATACAGATGAGTACAATGACGGATGAGTATAATGACCCCTTTAGAGGTTTCATTAACACGTCATATGTCGATAGCATTACCGCGTTGCACGCTCAAAACGTAAACGTAAATGTTTTTCATACGGATGAGTACAATGACCCCTTAAGAAGTTTTCAATAACACGTGTGTCGATGTATAACCGCGTAGCGTAGTACGCTATCGATATACGTATTATTGAAAACCTCTTAAGGGGTCATTGTACTCATCCGTGTGAACAACTATTACTATGGGACCAACCCTAAAATCGCCAAAAAAATATCAGCTCTTCCCTACATTTGTGTTCACATAAATCGACAAAATGTAGGAAACAGCTGTTTTTTTTACGTTTGATGTGTTTTAATTATTTTATAGACATGAAAATTTTGTAGGTAATATCAATAAAATCCTTAATTTAAATATTTCATTGATAATAACTTAAAAAAAGTTTGATAAAAAACAATACAACTACTAATGGTAGATTTAAATGGGCAACATCGATTTGAAAACAATTGATATCCCATTACCATTCTATTGCCATTCCGACGAGATTGACATTTAAGTTTTAGCAGAATACCCATTTTGTCACAGTTGTATAGGAGTGTCAGTAGGATGTCGGTGGAATGGCGATGGTTGGTTTTTATCAATTAAGGATTCACGTAGTTGCTTCATGTTCCAATAGTTACGTAAACGACGCGGCGACGTAGCGAACTTCGCTTCAAGTAACTTAAGCTAAGTTGGCTATTTATTATTATTTATTATAATGCTCACGCGTGTCATACGACGTTTTTCAACACACTTGCGAGGAAAAAACATATGAACGTATTTTAGGCAAATATTGAATTTGTGAATAATGGCGAGCGGATCACTGTAATCGCACGGTGATGTATAGGTATGCGCGCGCAGTTGGTAGAAGGAAACCGCCAAACAACCTAATATTAAAAATATAATTTATTATTTATAACACAAATTAATGTTAATTTGTTGACAAACATAAATAATTTAATGAAATTAAATGTTTAACACAAATTAAATAGTTGATTTGTTCACAATTTTTTTAAATTTTGTGTAGACATCAAAATATTTTGCTTCTTTTATAAAATTAAAAAATAAACTGTAAGTACCTAAAGTAAAAACTAAAAAGCACTAGTGCGATAATATAAAGTAAAAACCACGCGGGCGTTATTATAAGCTACATTATGAACCTAAAAGTGGTGCAATAAGAGCCACTTAACGAGTAAGTGTGTTGAAAAATAATTGAAACATTTCAAACGTAAAAAAAACTGCTGTTCTCTACATTTCGTCGATTTATGTGAACACAAATGTAGGGCCGCGAAATCAGGAAAATGTAGGGATAAGCTGTTTTTTTTCGCGATTTCAGGGTTGTGTTCATAGTAAAAGTTGTTTATACTGACGATAATATATATGTCGATAATATTGGCAGGTGCCATGCTATCGATACTATCGATAGAGTAACTGATTCTCAAGGTTAGCTTTAGATACTATCGAAGCGATCGTTGCTATCGACCGTATTGATAGCTTTTTATGCAATACTATTCATAGCACTATTAGTGTCAAATACTATATAGACACTAACGATAGTATTGCTATAATATGTCAATAGTCAATAGTACATGCCCATCGATTGTGTAACTGATTCTCAAGGTCGCATTTATAGTCTAAAATTGAATATTATCGTCGAAATAAATTACTACAATACACAATTCAACTTTATTTTACATAAAAAAAGTTCAATTGTTATAACAATAACTGCAAAAAAGGTATGTTTGCAAAATGACCTCTCAGTTGTAGTTCGATGGCAAAAAGTCATTGAGAGACGATTGTCAGAAACGTCAAATAACGAGTAGACTACCGAAACTTAAGCTATCGAGAAGACATTGATCGTCATGATTGCCCCACGTTCCAATTGTTACGAAAACGAAATCGCGAACTTTGCTTCAAGTAACTTTTGTTACGCGGCGACACTTAGTCGATTTTTATCGATTTTCTCGTACTACAGACTGTTAAAGTATTATAAGTGTGTACCCGGCTTTAGAGCAATAAATTGCCAACGTAAAAAAATAATCTTGGCTAACTTCACAGAAGAAAATACGTAGTATCTTCTAAGTAGTCTGTGGGTGGAATGGCGATGGTTGGTTTTTTAGTGTAATTAGCAGACTTGGGGCCCAGGTATGTTGACTTCAAGCGTCCCGAACAAGCCGGATTCCGAAAAGACTAGCAACTTAGACCACATAGTTACGCTGCGGCGGGTTATTCAGAAGACCGAAGAGTATAACTTTCCAGCAGTGGAAGTCTTTCAGCTGAAATAATGATGATGATTTATTCTATATTTTATTACAAAATTATGGTTGTTCATGACAATTACAGCCGTTGCAAGGCAGCCGTTAATTAAAAATACTTTTATTTTGCTTTTTTTGTTGATTGTTGATTAACATGTTTGTGATTTTTTTAATTGTATCTGAATTTTTAATAAAAACAATTCTACAAGCTAGAAAATTTTATTTAAATTCTCCGCGCCAAAATCACGCCGAAAACACGCCGCCGCCGCCGATTTTTTACCGGCGCCCGCCGCCTGAGATTTTGGCATCGGCGCACACGTCTAGTACCTACTCTGTGTTGGTCCCATGGTAAAAGTTGTCCGTAATGATGAGTACAATGACCATTCTTCGTTTTCGAAACGGCAAAATTTTCAGCATGTGTATACCTACAACACATGACGTTGGATATTGAGTTGCGTTTTAACAAAAAAAGCGAATTTGATATATCTCTGATATATAATATCGATTATTTTATTAAAAAATATATCGAGATTTTGATAAGTCGATATCTTTTGCCTATCGCTGGGTGCGTTCAGTATTATTGTCCGACGACGTTCGAAACGTACATTGGTCGTTCAGTTACTCAGAGCGATCATACAAACGAACGCCCAAGGACAACGTCGAACGTCGGACAATACTGAACGCGGCCCCGATGACAAATTGACATATGAATAGATTAGTGATGCGACTCGAGTCCGATTTTACCACTCGAGTCATTCAAGGCATTTTACTCGAGTCACTCAAGTGGTGCACGAGTCACTCAAAATCTCGCCTCTATTGAGCAGGTGCGGTTCCATCCAGCCCAAGAGATTGGGGGGATTGGTGGGGTCAGCTTAGCTTACGTACAGTTTCAAGGTACAAAACCTGTTTTTTTTTATTTACGCAACAACGACAACCAAAATTTTTGGGCGAAATTTTACATATTCATGCGAAAAGTTGACTTCAATTTAAGTGTATTTTTTGGAGTTTTAAGCTAGTACTACTCGTGCAGATAAATAATGAGATTGAAAATGGCGGCATTTGTATTTTCCTCTCGCTCACAAGTAAAGTATTGTGTGAGCGTGAGACACATAGAATAAAAATGCCACCATTTTCAATTTCATTTATAATCCGCGCCGAGTGATATACTTAATATAATCACCTCCAAAGCTTCAATCGCTTGTGCCTTTAATATAGTGTCCAATCGCAACGGCGGCAGGCTCGTGCAAAGTAGCGCAAACGGTTCAACAAAATGAAATATCGCCGTCGTGTGTGATATTATTTATCGTTGAATTGGAAATTTCATCCATACTTTATTTGGGCAAAATATCACCCATTACCCATGCTGTAAATTGAACTTTAGTAGGTTCTTACACAAATTTCCAAAATAATGTTAAGTATTTCTTTACGTACGAGTAGATGTCGTGACAACTCATTATTTGAAATAACACTTAATCTTTCTTGTTTAGTTGTTAGGATAATTTTGAGGTACAGCTTCTATGGTTTTTGGGGGGGTCATGACCCCTGTGACCCCCCCCCCCCCTAGAACTGCGCCTGCTATCGAGTCACCTGTCACAATCCTAGAATTAATTATTTTTCATGTTGTCAATAAGTTGAGGCTTAATAAAACGACAAGCTTGAAGTTTTATCTCAAAACATCGTCAGTCTTACAAAATCAACATTTATGTATCGAAATTAATATAATAAGCTAATAAAAATTAGCAAATATGGTGTATTCATAAAACCAAATAACAGACATAAAATGGTAAAAACACATCGTTTCGCATGTCTCGGTGAGTGATTGGCGAGTAACACGAGGCCGAGTGAACTCGAGGCGATATATTACTTTTAACTGGAATACGTTTTTTTTTCAATGTCACTCGAGTAAAAGTGGATTCGAGTCGAGTCGTCGCAACACTAGAATAGATAAGTAATAAAATAAGATTGATTATCTTAAGATATTTTTTTGTTGTTATCAGTCCATTTTATTTCAGATTAAGGAAATTTAACAGAATGAGTTCAATGGGTTGAGTTTACTTGTAACCTCTTGTAACTTGAACTTTTGATAACATGAGCGTATCATCATTTGTATCGTCTACTAAAGGCAAGGTTATACTAGCTACGGTGGCTGCACTTCACATGACAATATACTTCGCGAAACCTTCGTTTTTCAAGGGCGAAAATACGACAAAAAGTCAGGCGACGCCGCCGAGATACTTACCAGAGAAGTGAACGGCCTTGTCTTGCTAGTGAACCAGGAAATCAGCCCAAAAAACCTAATAACCTATTGATTGATGATTTATAAAAGAGTAGCGACATTTGCGCCGTCATTATTACGCGGTGTTAGTGATATTGTGAGGAAGATGAGCTCTGGAAGATACCAGGTGTTTGTGACGTGCTGTGATATGCCTGAGAGTGGCGTGGATCTGCTAAGAAAAGAGTAAGTATTATTACATAGTAAAAAATATGTCTATTTTTTACTATGTCTGTGTTATTAAGCTGCATTTTTCATGTAAATATTTTAGTTCTGATTTGATAACATTGTCATATAGTGTTCCTGTGTGGCATTATGATCATATACAAAATTATATTATTTAGAATATTTTTGATGGAAAATATTGAATTAAAGTAGTTACCTACCTAAGTTAAAACTAATGTTGTCAACTAGCTTGATCTATTTACTTCAAGCAGGGACCAATATGGTACAGACTTCTTTGATGTTTATGGAAAACCAAATAGAACAATGTGAAACACATATTACATAATAATTTCTTAGGTTTTGGCGATCACTACACACTATAATAAAACAAAGTTTAACTGGATTAAATCACGTATATTATTTAAACTGGTTTTCCTGACGATTCGAAAGCTTTGCAGCATTTCGTGGTTGCAGGTAGACAAAAAATAAATAATGCACGTGATTTAATCCAGTTAAACTTGGTTTTATTACACATTACATAATTTTTATGTACTCAGAAACAATATGTTTTCATTTACTTTATAGCCATTTGGACTTACCTGTAACTTTGTAGCCATCTACTTAAGATTATAATTTATGTTGCTCTAAGATAACATTGAATTTTATTAAAATTATTGTAAGCCTACCCTACCCTAACCTATCAAAGAAGGGTTGGTGTCAATGTGTCTAAATATCAATATTTACTTGCTCTCTTATGAAGAGAAAACTACTATAAGAGTCTGACAATACCTAAAAAATCAGGCCTCTGCGGCCACTGTAGTTTTCAGAGATTAATGATATTTGTGTAGTTTTTAAGAGAGGCAACAAGAGGAGGGATGTTGGGTGTGCCGCTCAACTTGAATGGAAATTAACAATTTTTTTTTTAAATAAAAAACTTAAAGCTTATTTGAAAAACAGAAACAACTGTGTTTTAGATTATTGTCTTTCTTATAAGTATTTCATTTATAATATTTTGTAAATAATAGATTGTTTGCTCTAAAGAAAGTTTTAAGAGGTTAGTTTACATTTTTTTTCTTTTGTAAAAACTTCAAAATAATGTGTTTTGGGCACACGTGTTTTTGAAAATACAATCAAGATTAACATAATTTTTTTTTCACTCCCACAAACTGAATAGATACGGCTAAAAATGTTTTTAAAAGAAGCCTACTTGGCTGTTGTCAGCATCTTAAGCGAAAATCGCAGGAGACATGGCTTTACATAGACTTTAGTAAGATTTTATTATGCAACATTAATTATTATTACTTTCTTAATTTCCAGATGTGACGTAAAAATTTGGGATCTTCCTTCACCAGTGCCAAGAGACGAGTTTCTAAAATCTGTAGTTGGAATAAACGCTATCTTCTGTTCTCTAAATGATAAGATTGATAAGGAGTTGCTGGATGCCGCTGGGTCGGGGCTCAAGGCAGTAGGAACAATCTCGGTGGGACATGATCACATTGATGTTCCCGAATGTAGGAAGAGAGGCATCAAAATTGGTTATACACCTGATGTCCTTACGGATGCTACGGCTGAACTAACTGTGAGTTTTATAGAGCAAAACAAGTGTGTGGAAATAACATTCAAATAGTGGTGTTATACTAATAATTTCTTAGGTTTTCGCGATCACTACACTTTATAATAAAGCAAGTTTAACCGGATTACATCGCATATATTATTTAAATTGGTTTTCCTGACGTTTCGAAAGTTTTGCAGAGTTCATGGTCACAGGAAGACTATTTTTTTTAGAAATATCTGTAGAAAGACTATATCTGGAAAACCAATTTAAATGATATACGCGATGTAATCCGGTTAAACTTGTTTTATTATAATGGTGTTATACTGTTTTATTCTTCCGTGTGGTGTCAATTGCACCACCCTATATCTTTATTTTTTATAGTATAGGATGGCGAAACGAGCTAAAGGCCCACCTGATGTTAAGCGGTTACCTTTGCCCATAACAACTGCAATACCACCTAGACTGTTGCCTAAATGGTACCGCAAGTCGGTTCGCCAAACTGAGACATGAAGATGGAAAGTCTCATGTAATTGTAATTTCACCGGCACCCATACCCTTCAGACCAAAACAGCAATTCAAGCATCACTATTTGGCGGAGAAGTAGATACGGTAGTAGTACTTCATCTTCTCATGGGTGTCGTAAAAGGCGACTAAAGGATTCATCAGTGGATGGGCAGCAGCGTTCTCTGAGTATTTAACCAACCAACTGCGATCGCCAAGCCGCCTGCCAAGCGTGGCGATTATGGCATATCCCCCCAACATATGCTTGAAATGATGATGATGATACTGTTTTATTAGTTTGTACGGCGGCATGCATTTCTATTGTTCCATGTGCCTCTAGGCAAATACGAATGCCGCCATTTTTAATCCCCCTCTTTATCAGCTCAAGAAGTAACACTTCTCCGTTCTCATTTCCAGCTCGCCCTGCTCCTATCGACCTCCCGTCGTCTCCCCGAGGCACAACACGAAGCACGGACCGGAGGCTGGGCCTCATGGGCTCCTGTCTGGATGACGGGCCCCGGGCTCGCAGGTTCCACCGTCGGCATCGTCGGCTTCGGACGCATCGGCCAAGCCGTCGCACGCCGCGTCAAAGCCTTCAACACCAACAAAATACTTTACACCAACCGCAGCGAACGATCCGAGGCCAAGGAAACCGGTGCCATAAAAGTCAGCTTAGATGAGCTCCTGGCTCAGAGCGACTTTGTAATATGCTGTGCTGCATTAGTACCAGAAACTAAAGAAGTCTTCAACAAATCTGCTTTTCAGAAAATGAAGAAGTCTGCTATCTTTGTCAATACAAGCCGAGGAGGTACTGTAGACCAGAACGCGTTGATTGAAGCCTTGCAAAACAACACTATTAGAGCAGCAGGGTTGGACGTAACTACTCCTGAACCGTTGCCTTTAGATAATCCACTGTTTAAGCTGCCTAACTGTGTGATCTTGCCGCATATAGGCAGTGCCTCTATAGAAACAAGGAACAAAATGAGTGAGCTCACTGCTAATAATATATTGGCAGCGCTAAAAGGCTGTGAAATGCCGGCAGAGTTGAAATGAAATTAGCAAATATTAGTAATATAGGCAGTTAGGCATATATTTTAAAGTTTATTTATTCTTATATTTATTCAGTTCAGCTTTTAGTAAATTTACAGTTTACAATACACTCCACGAAAACGCTTACTATGATAACTTACGACCTAGAGTTTAAATAATTTGCAGTTTATACAGCTTATATTTAATAACGCATTGTGTACATATTGACTCATAAATAAAATATTCTATTTTGTTGCAATTTTGTTCATTGTCTACAACTATAGTATTATTATAATGCTAGAAAATACCCAAACCCCTAACTTTTAAGCCTAAATACCACTTTTTTTTACTCCATCTGGAGAAGGCGCCAGAGCCAATTTTGGACATACCGATCAGGGTTGTTGCGAATATCAGCATCAGCATCAGCATCCGCTGATCATCAGCATCATTTTCAACATCAGCATCAGCATCAGCATCCGCATTAAAAGATGCTGATATTTATGCTGATGTTCATGTTGTAACGTGACCGAAGGGGGAGGGGCTTATGACACATTTTTTTGTTTCGGTTGTGAGTTTTGACCGCTAGGATAGTTATTAATAGTATATATAGGCTAGTATAATAAGTTTATGGGTTTGACCAATCATAGCATAGATTAGTGCACTTCGGTGATTTTTAGCAAAACCAAAACAAACTTGTCTATTACGACAAATGTCAACAGCAGACAGTACAGTTGAAAGAGGCGTTCTAACAAAAAGGACAATGTGGAGCTATTATAGTCAGCTTCTTCTTCTCCGGGTCAATGGCTCTCATGTAGTTCACACTGTATTCATGTGGTATTTGGCCACATCTATGGCGTCGTTTGTGGCTTTGTTCAAATCGTTTCTTGTGCAGGTAGCAGGGCACAAGGGACAAGTGAGCAAATGGGCCATGGACTGAATGGGGGGCCCCGCAGTTAATAAAAAGCCAAGGATGAAAATAATTTATGCTGGATTGCCTTTGCTGGTTAAAAATAACCAAGCTCTTCATTAACGAATGCAAATCATAACAGAAGCATTAAGATAATAAGGGGAACTCTACATTTTTAAAACAAAGAAATATTGGCGTTTGCGTTCGCGCTGCTCCTTTGTGCGCTCAAAGTAGGTCCATCATTCATCATCATCATGTCAGCCGAAATCCACTGCTGGACATATGCTTCTCCAAGCAGTTTGGGTGAATATGCCATAATATCCACGCTTGGCAGGCGGGTTGGCGATCGCAGTTGGTGCGTTAAATACTCAGAGAACGTTGCTGCCCAGAGGATTCTAGTGAATCTTTTAGTCGCCTTTTACGACACCCATGAGAAGATATAGGATGGTGCAATTCTTTAAGTCTGGCACCACACGGAATAAAGTAGGTCCAGTTTAAATAATTTCACTTACAAAAGGTTTCTTTCTTTATATGCAAAAACTTGTTTATCTCTCGTTTATTTAAGCACAGTGAAAGAAAGCTCAAATGCTTTTTATATAAAAAGAAAAGCCTTAAAACTCTTTTTAAAATGCGCCTAAAATGGAGTAAAGTTTTCGGTAATCCTAAAAATAAATTGCGCTCGCGCTAGTGTGCAGGTTTCTTGCGGGTTTGTCTCGTGTACATTTTCAATGTTCATGTTATGTTTTTCATAATTTACCAGATTTTAGTTAATAATTCGTAAATAAAAATGTAGGGTCGCGATATTTTTTCCTAGGGCTGAAATGAAAACATGAAAAAGTTTCGTTTGTTATATTATTTTGCCCTTAATTTTAAATTTTGATTAATCACCGTAAAAGTTTAAAAAAGGCACTATTTTTAGCCTTTAACCAAAATCGGATTTTTATAAAAAGATATATTATGTAAATAAATTCAAATTACATTTTTATTTAAATTCATAAGGATCAGTACACATTTCCAATTCAAAAAAATCAGCATCAGCATCAGCATCCGCTGATGTCAATGTCAAAAATCAGCATCAGCATCAGCATCCGCTGATGTGATAAAATTCTGGATCAGCAACAACCCTGATACCGATTAAACTTATTTTAAACTATCGCTCTCTTTTACTAATAGTAGATACAAGAAAGGGATGGCAACAATTTTAGAACTGTCAAATTAGTCTGAATTTAGAGTCGAGTTTAGAGTCGTGATCTCGGAACGTGCCCACTAAAATACAAAGAAATAGAACACGGAAACTAATTTGACAGTTCTAAAATTGTTGACATCCCTTTCTTTAGTAAAAGAGAGCGATAGTTGAGTTGTTGAAGTAGCGTGAACAAGAGAATCGACAACATTATCTATTTGCGTCTGATGGTAAACTGTTCATCAGTTTCGGTAGTATTTCAATTAACTGATTGATTAAATTAAAATGGCTTATCAAGTACTTAATTTTGAGGGAAATAATTAATTAGACTATTACCTAAAGTTTCAAAAAAACTTATAAGCAGTTTCTGAAGGTTTGAAGTTTTTTGGAAGAATTACAGGGTCTTCTCACTCAATTTATAATCAAGAGACTAGCTATCGTTTTCAAGGTCTATCTGGCCACGGTAACAATTTTCTTTAGGCTATTCAATGAGTGCCAAGTTCCAGCTGAAGAAACAAGCTCAATTTTGAAAAAGTTATAACAGTATCGTAGATCTACTAAAATTCGAACCGAAAGGTGAAAATCAAGTCCAAATGTGGTTTTACCTAATTGGCTAGTGTTATCTTCATAGATAAAACCGGGTTTCTAAGGAGAAAGAAATCGACGAGGATTGAGATGACGTCTAATAATTTTGTAACTAAGATCTTTATTCTGTGGCCATGCGGTTACACGTCTTCACGGTGCGTGCTTAATGACCCAACCCACCCGACGTGTGGAGACTAAAGAAGCCACGAGCTGTATAGCCAACTAAAGTTAGTTCCAAGTTAGCTAAGCCAAGTTTCAAAAATTCTTAGAAATTCCTTTCATAGAAATTTGGTGGAATTAAATGGTAGCTTATCTAGATCTTACGTCTTCTTTGTCCATCTTGTCTGGAAGATATCGCTTTTAGCGATAAGACCGCCCATGTACCCATAATTTATACGTTGTTCCTGTTTACTACTATTTTCATGGTAGTATATATCTATCTAGCTTTTGTTATCTGGGCGATAACTCTGTAAAACTCAAACTTGCAACAAGTGAAGTAAGCAAAATGAGCTCACAAGGTGGGGCGAAACCACGCACTACCCACCTTGGTAACGCAGGTTGCTCTTGCGCCGTAAACAAAACAAGACCTAGTGAAATTTTTTGTTTTACTTGGTAGACTGGTCGCTAATGTCCATTGTTCAGCCACTAGCCTAGCCATTAGCCAGGCTGGCCAAGTGGCCAGACTGCCAGAGTAGCCAGTCGGTGCGCCGCCGTGCCTGCGATCGGTCGCGCACGACCGTGGGCGGTTCTCGATTGTTTTCTACCGAAATCAGTCTCGGAACGTGTTGTGTATGCGTTTGGATGCAGTGGAGTGAGGTGAGTTTGTCGGCAAACATGTTTTGTTTTTGCTCCACAGTTTGATTATGACTTTGTATTTAGAACTAGGTAGCTTTGTATTTACACGTAGCAGTGATAGCCTAGTGGTTGAACGCTTGCCTTCCATGCAGGAGGTTGTGAATTCGATCCGCACCTCTGACTTTTCGAATTCATGTGCGGATTTATATTCGATTATCACTTGCTTTAACGGTGAAGGAAAACATCGTGAGGAAACCTGCACACCTGAGAGTGTTCCATACAGTTCTTAATGGTGTGTGTAGTCCGCCAACACGCACTAAGGCCAGCGTGGTGGACTAAGGTCTTAGCCTTCTCGTGCTGAGAAGTGGCCCGTGCCCAGCAGTGGGACAGTAATGTGCTGGTTATGTATGTATGTATTTAGAACTAGATAGGTACCTATAACCACAGAATAAACCTATAACCTACTAAATTCTGTTACAAAAGTTGGAGTTTTGTACGCGAACTGGAATTGCATGCTTAATGAGAAACTGCAGTTTAGTCCGTATCAATATTTTTATCGCATTTAACTACAGCTGCTCTAATCACCAAATCTAACATTGTGGTCCATGACTGCAATGTTAACGTTACAGCGTATTTTTTTTTATCTTTCTCTAACATGTTACAAACTGCATGTAGTTTTGGATGACATACTTACAATCTCAACTTGATATGCTGTTGATTCTTTCCATTACTTTCTGTTATTACTTATTTCTACCTAGGGATAGTACCTACTTACCTAGCAGAAAAGTGTACCTATTGTAAAATTAAGTTATCATTCATCATCATCATCATTTCAGCTGAAAGACGTCCACTGCTGGACATAGGCCTCCCCCAAGCATCGCCACAAAGACCGGTCCTGCACTTTCCGCATCCAGCGGATTCCCGCGACCTTCACCAGGTCGTCGGTCCACCTTGTGGGGGGCCTACCCACGCTGCGCCTTCCAGTAGGTACGCGGTCGCCACTCCAGAACTTTACTGCCCCATCGGCCATCCGTTCTGCGAGCAATGTGCCCCGCCCACTGCCACTTAAGTTTGGCAATTCTTCGGGCTATATCGGTTACTTTCATTCTCCTGCAAATCTCATCATCATCATCATCCTCATTTCTGATTCGATCACGCAGGGACTCTCCGAGCATAGCCCTCTCCATTGCCGTTTGAGTGACTTTGAGCCTTCTCATCAGGCCCATTGTGAGCGACCACGTTTTAGGTTTCAAGTTATCATTATCAAGTTCTTACTTCTTTAACTTTTAACTCATTTCGTACTTCTTTAACTCTTAACTCATTTTAATAGCGAAATATGAATTTTTGCATCTCTTTCTTACGCAGGTACCACCACATATAATGCCTATGTTTGCCCTATTTTTAATATTTGTTGCTAAACTACATAGTATGCACTATAATCAAACCAAGTTTGACTCTGGTATGCATTACAGTTTTGAAGAGAGAGCAGAAACAAAAACGTTGAAAAAAAGAACATGTTTTTCGAGGTTTCCTGTATGGGGACCCCCTTTGGTTTTAGACTTTTTATTTTTAGTATTTGTCGTGATAAGGGCATAGCAACACATATTCTGAGAAAATTTCAACCGGCTACCTATTACTGTTCACAAGATACAGCCCTGTGACAAACAGACGGACAGCGTAGCGAGAGTAACACCCTACCTACACTACCCTACCCACCCTACCTACGTTTCGCGTTCTTTAAGTTCTATCATATCGGCACAAAGCAATATGAAAAGATTGTGTTGAAAAGAGCTCAAGATTGTGTGACAACTCAAGGACAACTCTTAAAACCCACGCGACCACCATGGGAACCTGAATTTCGCTACACAAGTTGTAATGTGGATCCTTATATTATACAAAGTCGGTTAATTAGAGAACAAGATGTAGGTATATTCCAAACTCCGGGAAGATGCCTTTTGAAATTAATATTACTTAGGCCTCCGACTACTATGTCCAGCAGTGGACGTCTTTCGGCTGCAATGATGATGATGATTACCTACTTAGGTACCGAGTTTAATTAATGGACCCAACTAATTAGCAAATTTAATTATTTTTATCGACTTTCATGAGTTCTAAAACGTTATTCACTTTCCGAAACTGCAAGCAGTAGTCGCGGGAATGCAAACGGAATTAATTAAAAGTGTGATCAGACTTTCATCTTGTTAGAGAGGAATCTAAACGTAATAATAATAAAGTAAAGTAACGCACAAAAATCTTACCGCCGGAGCTCGGAAGCACTGAATACTTGGATAAAAAACTGCGGCGATGACTTTCTACCGAGCAATTAGAAGATTCGCACACGAAAGTGCACTGGAAGTATTTAGCTTCGACAGTATGCGCCCGCGCCGGGAAATGCAAGATTTATGTCCGCGTCAACGCGTACTCTCTTAAATTTTTGATGTGTTAATGTTAAAATTGTCAAGAGTTAAATAATGAATTAAAATTTTTTGTTATTTAACTTTAATTAACAAAACACCAAAGAGAATATAACCACTACGTCTACAAAACACTAACAAAAAAATCTGGCTGTTTATTAACGCAAAATAATTAAAAAAAAAACATTAAATAACTTCTAAGGTTTTCGCGATCACTACACATTATAATAAAAGAAAGTTTAACCGGATTAAATCGCGTATATTATTTAAATTGGTTTTCCTGACGTTTCCTGCGACCACGAAATGCTGTAAAGCTTTCGAAACGTCAGGAAAACCAATTTAAATAATATACGCGATTTAATCCGGTTAAACTTTGTTTTATTCTCAGATTAAAAACCTCGTTTTATTATAAAAAATCATTTAAGTACTTCAAATGGCCATTACGTAATCAAATAAAGTTCCATTTATTGTAACTGAAAAATAAGGTTTTACTCACGGAATATAAAACAAGATCTGTGTTCTGTGATTTTACTTCCTATAGAAAATAAGGAGGTCATAATCATTAAAACGATAATTCGGTACATTGGTGGATAATGATAAGAATTGAGTATGTGAGAGGGAGTTTGAAAATAGCTCCAATGAGATTGTCATGGAATGGAGATGTGGTGCGGAGGAATGAGGAGCATTTTACTAAAAGGTTTTGAGTATGAATGTGGATGGCTGTAAGAAAAGAGGAAGACCAAAGAAAAGATGGATGGATTGTGTGAAAGATGATATGGATAGAAAGAAAGTGAACACGGAGATGACGGCTGATAGAGATTTATGGAAGAAAAAGACGTGCTGCGCCGTTCACAAACAAATTGGGATAAGGAGGATGTTGATTAGTGGTAGTAATAAATATAATATTAAGTAAGTACCTACCTACCTTATGGATGGGACATTAAATTCGTTAGCTTGCAATCATGTCTTTAGAAAACTAAACTTAGGTAATCTTTAGATTCAAATCGTCATTTTACGGCGGTTTGATGCTCTAAAATTTCTATAAGCAACCTCGCTTCTCTACCTCAAATAACATACGAATTAGTAAATAGAGCAGTCTTTTTGTTACAAATGTTTACAAAATATTAATCGGCAATGCAGTCTAACTCTAACGTATTGAGTGATTTCACGTAAAGATTTCTACTTTTGCATTTTCAAATTTTACAGAAATATGGAATCTGCTTATAAATTCTAATTAAGTAGGTATTAATTTTGATGCGTTAACTGTTAATCCAAATTATGCTTCTTTAATCATTACATACTCAAATGCGTATTTACATTTAGATTTATCTATTCGTATTGGAAACTTAACTACCTACCTATACCTACCAAAACGAATCTCGAAATCTCGACCTCTCATTGTTTTGTCAATCTACTTGTTCCTAATATTTTCATCGAATGCCCGCACCAATAGGCTACCCTTTTATGGTGATTCTGCTGTAATGTTAATATGGTGGCACTATGTATGTCTATACTGCAAGGTGGAATACTCGTACTATAACTAGAGGCTGAAGAATGAAAAGCGTACCTATATAACATCGAAATGGCGAACTTAAATCGAAGTAAGGTATCAGTGGGCTTGTTTAGTCCTTATAAAAATAATCCTTATATCCTCGGTCATTTAGTTTCCATACTTAGCTGAGCCACAGTATAAAGAAATGCATCTTTAATCTGTGGCTGAGCTGAGCTTTGTCGAAATTCGAAATGTTTACCTCACGTGGAAGTCCACAACTTGATATAACTAACATGACATGGAAACCTTTTTGAAAAGTACTTTATGGCTTTATTATTCTAGTCTATGGGCCGGTATTTCAATAGTCTGATAACTTTTAACTGAGGAATAAATGTGATAGAAGTTTTTAAACTTTCGCGAATTTCACTCACATGAACTATGTTTACGGGACTTGTCGCGCACAATAAAATCAAAACATAACAAACATTTTGACTAACCTCGACGTTTCGGTCAAGTTGCATTGGCGTGGTCAGGAGCAGACTGAAGTATGCGGGTGTCATCGTCGAAGTTAGTCAAAATGTTTGTTATGTTTTGATTTTATTGTGCGCGACAAGTCCCGTAAACATAATTCAATATGAATAAATGTGATGTTTTGACAGATTTTCTATACTAAAACTGTCAAAATGTCAAACTTATTCCTTAGTTAAAAGTTAACTGGCTATTGAAAGACCGACCCTAAATCATATAGGTACATTGATCTACATAATTGTTGCTAGGATATTCGTGGGAGTGATTTGAATCTCAATTAAGTTAGATATAAAACAATAAATCGTGCTGTCGACATTATGCAGTCCGTGACGACAATCCATGGAATAAATTGAGCCTTTTCAATGTAATCAACATTGCTGATATTAAATGTAACTATCATTACTGCTAAATTGCTCATGTGAGCACAACTGATATTTGTTTTTGTTCACGACTTTGACCGTGTCCAACTGTCGGCTTCGGTCATTGTCTCATTGTAAATGTTAGATTTGAATCTGTGTCATTTGATGACACATTTTATGTTTTTGTTACCTCTATACCATAAGAAAAGAGAATATTATTACCTATTCTATGCTTATACTTACTAAGTTCTAAGCTAAGGTTCTAAGTTACTAGCTTTGCTTTTGAAGAAGACATTGTACATACGATAAATAATTAATGATCCTAAGCTAAAGTTTGACACAAGTTCAGTTTACAACTGCATAGGTACTTACAAAAAAAAATCTGAATTCTTAAATAATAGCCAATAACTTAACTTCCTAAAAATCACATAGTTTTAAAACCCGGGTCATATTTTAAGCATCGACATAGCCACATTGCATTGGTATTATGGCGAACACAAAGAGTCGATCCCGTCAAACAGGTCCTACGAATATGGGCGTGTCAAAGCTGCAACTTGCGACTTCGCGAGGCCATTGTGTACCTAAGCTTAGTCTAGTAGTTTGCAAACGAGAGAACTCTTGTTTTCGTTCGAGAATTAAATACTTAGTGAGAATATGACGGAACGTATTTATTATATTCTTTATCGTACATAGACCAGTCAATAAGAACAAAGAAAGCAATCATCAAAATAAAAATAAAAAAAAGAATTTCTGCAAGATGAAGTAGTGGTATCTCTTAACACTTCTGATAGGTATCTCAGCCCTATAAGCTCTCTTGAAGACAGTTTTTCAGATGGAAGACACTTGATGAGAGTTCCTTTAAAACTGTTTAGATAATTTGTAGTAGGTACATCAACAGAGGTTGAAGTATGGATTATCATCACCTACCCAGCCTACCCTTAATCGTAGGTTTTTTCGTGAATCTGGACATCTATTCTATACCGTCAAAACATCTATATCTCGAGTCATCGATTACAAATTATTATCCGTGAATTTGCATACTCGTAATAAAATAAACTGAAACGAGTTTTGTGATGACTGTCTCGTCTCAACTCTTCAACGAAAGTGGTTATTAAGTTACATAATATGATGAGAACAAAATTATAAATTAAAATTTAAGTAACCATGTGTGTGAATTAATTAAGTAGTTTGTTTTTTACACTAAACTTGTTATTCGTATGTAGTGAATGAGATTATCTAGATTGGATCTTTTTTCATAATGTTTTATCAGTATCGTACCAAAGATACGTTTACTAATAGGTATGGGAATGAAAATAAATAAATTATAGATCTCGATTCATTGTTTTAATACGTTTCTACGGATCTTCATAAAAACATGATTCTGATCTGAGAATCACCTTTTTTCTGCTATCTGCACACTTGTAGACGATAACGAGCACATAATATTTAATAATCCACCATTATTAACCATTAACATACGAAGAAACACAAGTTTTATAAAATGATATAAAATTCACAACGATCTTTTTCCGAATTATCCCGCCAACCCTACGTATTGTCAGTCATGTTACAACTATTTGTTAGAGGTGCTCCAAAGAACAAAACCGGAATCCATATCACAAAAGGAAAAAAAAACAACAATAACGGAAAGCGAAAACCGTCAAAACCATAGACAGAATGTAGTCAAACAATGGGCATCACTTTCGAGCAGTGATGTGGAGCAGTTCCCACGTAACGATTACCTGTTCCGTATGAGCGGTGTACGAGTCAATGATAACGGTGCCCGCAACGGACGCGCCTAGATACACACGCTTGCGGAATATATGCGAAAACTATTGTATCGGGAGAGTTTACCGCCCATACTAGGACAGTGGCAAGTTGGATGTAAGAAGTTGGTTCCAGGGTGCAGGTGAGAATTTGTGAAATTACATTAAATAAATAAATAAAATAAATATTTTCGTTTTTTTTTTTTTTTTTACATTGGCTTATAACTTGGGGTGGTGCTGTAATAAGCGTTACAATAAATATTTTCGTCGACTGCCTCGTTGGTCTGGTGGTTGCGACTGCTGAGCGTGGGGTCCTGGGTTCTATTCCCGGGTCGGGCAAAGTGTTATCGGGTTTTTTCATTAGGAAATTCTGAGTAGCAGCCTGGAGACTGGATTTGTGCCCGGTCAATGGCAATAGGCTCGCCCCCTATTACATGGGACTATAACATAACTGGCGAAATGTGGGTGTAGGTGTACACCTCTGCCTACCCCTTCGGGGAAATACAGGCGTGATGTTATGTATGTTATGTTATAAATATTTTCAGGTCAAAGTGGTTTTTTTTTTGTTGTCCTGTCCTGCCCCAAGGTCTCCCCCATATTCTTCCAAGCTTCCCTAGACTTCAGTCCAATTCTTGAGAAACATATCCAGTTCGACCTGCCAGCTTTTCCTAGGTCTACCCCGGCGACGAATTCCTTCCTGATGCACCCAATGCGTAGCGATCCTTGCCCACCTTTCTGGATGCATTCTGCTGATATGGCCCGCCCATTCCCACTTGTTATCTACTGTCTTTTAATACCGAACGCGTATCGTCGGTTCGCCGCCGACGCTACGATTACAAATACGCAATTAAGCCCGACATGTTTCTAGCATTCAATGCAAAATAAATTAAGCCTAAAAAAATTCCGCTGCTAGATATGCTGTGAAATACAATTTTTGTGACTCTGCGTCCAAAACAGCACTGATGATCAAGCAAACGGTTGTCGCACTGGTGTCCTACGAGACACCTGTACGCGGCGACAAACTCACGCGTCTTTACCACTTCTATTCACTGAGGTAATATGTACTACGTACTAGAGAAGACACCTCGAATCGAATTTTTGTAGCACGTTTTAGAGCTTCTGCACTCTCACTCACTTATCACTTAGCCACGCTCTTGCCCCGCGGCCGCGGCCGGCAAGTTGCGCGATATTTTTTGTTCTTAATGTCTACTCTAGTACATAGTATATATTACCTCAGTGCTTCTATTACCTTATTATTTAGATTTTTATGTCCAAGACCCTACCTCTTTCCTCAAAATAATGATCAAATTCCAATTCAAAATTCAATGATTACATGAGACTTTCCATCTTCATGTCTTAGTTTGGCGAACGCTTCTTGGTTCTTTCTTGCAATACCGTTTAGGCAACGGCCTAGGTGGTATTACAGTTGTTATGGGCAAAGGTAACCGTACTTTAGCCTTTAGCTCGTTTCGCCATCCAGGGTATACCATAAAAATTAGGATGATCTAAGCTCACTCATCAAGTGATAATGTAGTTCTCTCTTTTTCATTTTGTACTGGTTGATTAGCATGATAGTTATCACCTCGCTTTAATACTCCAAAGGGTTTGGTGAGGAACCCTAATTAATAATAATATTCATAATGTTCATAATATTCATATTTCATGGGTTCGATTCCCGGGTCGGCCGAAGTGTTATTGGGTTTTTTCATTATGAAATTCTCAGTAGCAGCCCGGAGTCTGGATTTGTGCCCGGTCAGTGGCAATAGGCTCGCACCCTATTACATGGGACTATAACATAACTGGCGAAATGTGGGTGTATACACCTCTGCCTATCCCTTCGGGGAAATACAGGCGTGACGTTATGTTATGTAATAATGTCCTTGCAGCCGTATTTCGCCTCCGGCGGCTAATCTCAACGGAGACTAGCTAACTGGGCGGTGCGCGGGACATGTTATAGTGAACAAGTGTGTGCGCAAACACAGGCGCACTGATACTCCCTGGGACGGCAATTCTACACGACCGGAGAGAGATCAGGCGCAGGACCGACGTCTTATCGTGCTCTCCGAGGCACGGGGGGTGCAGCACCGCCAACTTCCTGACTCCGGGCTGCTACTGAGAAACTTTCTGGACAGAAAAATCCCAATAACACTTTTTGTCCGACCCGGAAATTGAACCCAGGGGGCCTACTCGCCTTTGACGAACGACAAACGAAGTACGAATTTTCGTTCCGACTGATACCTACACAATAAAGATAGGCACATAAAAAGGGCACAATAAAGATAGACTATTTTTCATTGTCGTATGAAATTGATCAGAGAACAGAGAAACAAACGTCAAAACACGATCATCGCATGCGATATGGGAACGATGGTTGACCGGAGTAGCAAGTTGTGCGATGAACGATACGATTAATCGAATATCGGCGAACGCGAGTAGACCCCCAAGACCCCACGCTTAGCATTCGCGCTTGCGACCACTAGACCAACGAGGCAGTCAAGGGACCATAATTAATATTATTTTAAAGTTGGTTATTAACCTTATTACGAATATCTAAGATCACGAAGTGTGAAGGGCTCATCACAGTCATCAATTACTCCAGGTTTCTATTCAGTGTACCCATCGATGCGTACTTCCACTCTCAAGGTCTGGCCAAGGTTTTCTTCGTCGCCAGTCGGCGAATGAGAGCTGTGTTACTGTGTTTTGATGTTTTTTTGACAATTTATATGATGCAAAGATGCAAACTACATACCTTCTACCGGCGGTAAATGTTATGTCTCTGCTACATACCGAACTTTTGTATGAGTGACAGGCTTAGGTGACAGGCACAGATCGTGACAGGCCTCGAAAGACTTAATTTGACGTTAGTATGATGATTTTGGTATGGATCTTGGCTGCAATCATTTTTGAAGTAAAACTTCTTTACGCACGCTTGGCTTGGGGAGTAAGCTGGGTGACTTGAGGAGTAAGCTGGTGAATGCGTTACGAAAAGCATTTCCGCGTTACGAAAAATCTGATCGAGCGAAGCGAACGGAAGTTAAGAGGGAGGTATAAGTCAGTGCTTTTCAACGTTTTCCATAGCACGATCCCTTTGGTAAAAACCCGCGGCTCCCTCGCCCTTCGCTAGACATAGGACATAATCCTATGTCTAGCGAAGGGCGAGGGAGCCGCGTAAGGCACAATTGTCTATGGTAAGGCGTTTTAAATACACAACACACCGACTTTGAATCCGGTGTTTTTATTTTTTAAATGATCCCCAGGCCACAGAATATCTAATAGTACTATGCCCAGGCGTTCGCGACGTGACCCACACATTAAAATATAGTGCATCCATAGTGCTAAAGCAACGTATTTCTAACCGAGTTCAAAAAAAGGAGGAGGTTCTCAATATGATTGTATTTTTTTTTAATGTTTGTTACCTCCTGAACTCCATCATTTATAAACCGATTTGGATTTTTAATTTATTTGAAAGGATATATTTCCAGCTTGGTCCCATTTTTATCAAAATCCAGTCATGACAATGAATGAACCATGTGGAATTGAGGGAACTCCTCAAATATTATAGGCATACATATAGCGATTTTGGTATTTTCATCCACAAATCAGGCATTTGCATTCAGAAAGTATCATTTGGTGAAAATCTGATGAAGATCTTCGGAGATAAAGAAGGGAACTCTTCAATGGATGACAGCAAATTATCGGGGATTGCAGCAATCGCTTGTCTTTCTATTGTTAATGCCACTAAGAATAGAAAAGTAAAATAAACTTGAAAAAAATAAAAATCAACTTCAAAAAGAATAAAATAATTTGTGTGAAACAGTTTAGGAAGTCGGTAGTCGGAAATGCTATAGGTACAGTTCAAAAATTTAAAGCAATTTCACCTTTTATTCTCTTAGTTAAAAAAATATCTGTCATGTCTATCCCTCTTATTCACAGAGATATCTTTGCAAAAATTGAGATAAGATATATTTATTTTTATTTATTTATTTATAGAAGTACAGCCACATCACGTACATTAAAATAATCACTATACTCTTAACTAATCTGTAACTGGTCTGATGTACATGACAATAACGGCGTACATAACACTTATAATTATTTGGCTATAGGCTACATAATTCGCCAAAGAGAAGTAAAAATTTGAATTACATGTTACACAATTACATAATATAGGCAAGTGCATACATTAAAACTAAAACAAATACAAACTGGTTTTGATATTTTGATTCAGCCCGAGTATTCGGGCTAAATCAAAATATCAAAATCAGACTAAATAAAAAAAAAACAAAAAAGCAGTGAAACCTTTGAAAGATTTTTTAAACATTTCCTAAATATCTATTACGAGTATTACGACGAGCTCTCAAGCTGATACGATTTGATTTTTTTTTTGAAACCCTGAAGTTTGTCGTGAAATACGTCCAAATCGTGTATATGACTGGTTAAAGTGTTGTACTCATTGATGATTCTATGGAAGGGTGACTGCAGACCTAGGTTTGTTTTCACTACAGGGGTGTAAAAAAGATTTTTAATTTTGCTTCGGGGATATTTGTGGGGGACACTAATAGATAGATTCTGCATAAAGTAGGTACATTGAGTTTGACCGCTCATGACTTTGTGAAAAAAGCATAAGTCCAGCAAACGTCGTCGTTCGCGGAGAGTACACATCTTGAATTTTTTTAATCGTATGTCGTAAGTATTTCTGTGTGAAAATCCACTAGAGATATAAGCCAAATGTCTTGTAAACGCCCTTTGTATGCTTTCAATTCGATGGGAGTGGACTGCGTAGAAAGGATTCCATACAGCGCTAGCATATTCGAGTTGACTGCGCACTAACGTATTGTAGAGAAGGATTTTGGTTCTTTCGTGTTTAAAACCTCTAGTGTTTCGTTTCAAAAATCCGAGCATCTGTGCTGCTTTTGTTACTATTTTGTTTGCATGTGAGGAAAACTTTAGTTTTCTATCAATTATAACACCAAGATCTCGGATTTCCTGAACTTCTTCCAGATTTACGCAGTCAAGCTCGTACCCCGTAACAAGTGGCATTTTTTTCCTGGTAAATTTGATATGAAAACATTTGCTAGCATTTAGAGTCATGCGGTTGAGCTGGCACCAATATAAGATCGCGTTTAAGTCACTTTGTAAGAAGTTCGAGTCATCATAAGAATTTACCGTTTTGTATATTTTTAAATCATCAGCAAATAATGATACCTTGGAATATTTTATGTGATCAGCAACATCATTAATGAATATAAGGAAAAGAAGTGGCCCAAGGTGCGAACCTTGGGGCACACCAGATTTGGCAAAATAAGAGGTCGAAGTGAAGCCGTTGACCACTACCGTTTGCGGTCTCAGTCTTAAATATGATTCAAACCATTCAAGAAGTGTGCCTCCTATCCCAAACGCTGACAATTTAACAAGGAGTATTGAATGGTTAACTTTATCAAAAGCGCTGCTAAAGTCTGTATAGATGGCGTCCACCTGCATGCCTTTGTCGACTTCATTAGAAATATCAGATACGAAAGGCACCAGATTAGTAAGTGTTGAGCGACCATGTCTAAAACCATGCTGAGAATCTTTTAAGCTATTATCTACAAGTCGTGAAATTACAGGATATAGAATACGTTCGAACAGTTTCGCGAAGCATGACAGAATAGAAATAGGGCGATAATTACAGGCATCAGATTGGTCTCCCTTTTTGAAAACTGGCACAATGCGTGCTTTTTTCCATTCTTCAGGAAATGTACCTTCACTTAATGACCGGTTAAATATTAGTGCCAGCGGCATACTAAAAGCCGTTGCACATTTTTTTAGAAAAATTGGTGGGATATTATCTGGCCCGGCGCCTTTTGTTGGATCTAACTTTTTAATGAATTTGATAATTTCAGATTCCTCAATTTTATAGCTGTACAATATTTGCTGAGAATCAACGTCAGGTTGAAGCGCCTGTAAGTTAACTGGTTCATATAGCATTGTATCTGGTGAATAAACTGAAGCAAATTGTTCCGCAAATAGATTTGCTATTTCAGGACCTGACTTTGCAACCTTGTCCTGCAATTTCACGCTTGCAGGTATAGATGAACGTCCACCTCGTTTGTATTTAATGAAGTTCCAGAAAATTTTGGGGTTTTTAGGGATATTAGATTCTATTTTGAGTTTGTATTCAGAGAGGCATTTATCATACAGTGCATGACATCTAGTACGCAACAAATGGTATTCAATTTCGTCCCTAGGATTATTAAATTTCTTGAACTTTATTCTTATTTTTTCCTTTTCCGACATCAATTTGATAAGTTTGTTGCTAAACCACGCAGGAAATTTAGATCTTTTGGTAGTTAATTTTGGCACAAACCTGTCTATAACTCCTCTAAGTATTCTGTAAAATTCAGAAAGCATTTTGTCTACTGTATCACAGCCTGAAAACTCGTCCCACCACTTCACATTTTTGAGATCCTTATCTATTTCTGAATAATTTGCCTTATAAAAATTGTATCTAATATCACACTTTGGACTGAGGTAGGCAATATTGTTATATGGAAAGTTTATTAATAGACTAGGGTGATTCTCATAGGATTTGCTTAAGATACTAAGAGGTTTGGTTACATATGCATTGATCGAGTTAGTCATAACTAAGTCTAAATGTCTGTCTTCACTATTACTAATACAATTAATTTGGTACAGATTATTCATATAAATAAAGTCTGTGAGGGAATGCCCACGTGAGGTGTTGTGGTTTGACGGTGTCATATAGTTGCAGTTGCTTTCTTTGTTCCAATTGATAAAAGGGAGGTTGAAATCACCTAGAATTAATAGATCATCAGCCTGGTTAGTAATGCTGTCTGCATTGTTCAAAAAGGACTCTAGAGTTTCCAGTTTCACCGGTGGGGGTAGATAAACAACACAAATTATGAGTTTTCTGATTGTCGATCCCACTTTGATTTGTAATGAGACCCATAAGTCCTCCTCGTTAGTTTCCCAATTCTTAACACGAACAGACGGTATGTCTTTGGACACTGCTAAAAGTACACCACCTCCATCTTTTTTAGTATTTTGGGTAAACTGACGGTCCCTGCGATAAACTATATATCTATTATCAACCAATTCATTGTTTGAAATATTAGAGTTAAGCCAGGTCTCAGTAATAGCTATAACTTTGTAATTAGATGTTTGAATATTTTTTGAAAGATCATTTGTTTTGGTCCTGAGACCCTGTACATTCTGGTAATATATATCAAGCATCGTTGTTACAGAGATATTAAATCAAATTCAAGACAAAAAGAACCAAAACAAGACTAAATCAAAAGCTTCAAACTTTCAGTATTTTTAATAAGTATAGCTTGATCTTCAACTGCTTTACGTACGAAGATTCGTCCATTCCTCACCCAAACAAATTTGTAAGACATTTCTCGGGCTTTTATGCGGGTTGCGGCGTGCAGAGACTTTTGTGCTGGAGTCAGATGTTCGGATACAAAGACAGGTCTTTGAGGTCCTCCTATTCCCAGATGTTGAGTACTGAGCTTTTTTTCAGGATCTCTCTTATTGAATTTAGTAACTGCTGCTAATATACTGTCACGATGGCGAGGACTGCGCAACTTTACAATTACTGGCCGAGGTCTTTCTTTATCGTTAGTTATTTTAGCGACTCTGACAACATGTTGAATATCGTCGCTAACTAACGGATTTTCAATGATACTGGCAAGTTGCATAACCGTAGTGACTAAGTTTTCAGATCGGAATTCTGGGATCCCATTTATTTCTATGTTAGACTCACGCATGTGCAATTCGACTATATTAAGTCTAGCAGTAAGGTCATTCACACAGGTTTTCAGTTTTTCATTATCACATTTGAGCTCAGTAATAGTTTCAGTCTTCTCTTCAAATTTAGTTTTCATCTCCTCAAACTTGGTGTTCATAAATACTAACGAATTCTTAAACTCATCCATTTTGTCATTAATGTTCTTAAATTCAGTGGTTATAAGTTGTTTAATAATTGAGTTCAATGAAATAGAGATCTCTTGTTGCAGAATTTCTCGTAGTTTTGTTTCAGTTACAAAGTTGGGAGATTCTTGAGGTTTGAGCGGTGATTTCGCGGATTTTTTGCGCAGAGTAACGTTAGAGTATTCGTGAGTGCTACCTGGCAAATCCTCAACTCCAGAGCCCGGGGTTCGGCGTAATGGCGTATTGGTGTTATCCACTTTAGGTAGCTTGCTGCAGCATTCAGGACATTTCCAAGAAGTTTTAAGACAAGTGTCCATTTGTGAGAATTTTGCTGAGGACACATTTGCACATTCAAGGTCATACTGTGAGTCACATGTATTGCAGCTAAGGAAATGTTCATTATGTAAGGTATTACGACAGCCGGCACATTCAGTAGACATTGCCATTCTAATTTTCCGTATATGAGCAAAATATATAACCAAATATGATTTATTTGTCTTCAAAATAATATAATCTTCTTGTATTCGCACCCAGAATAGATATTTATGCAAATCTCCATATTAAAATATTCCAAAAAGAATCGCTCCTTTCTGGAAGCGAACTTGATAACCGTCGTTAAATGACCGACACCCGGTTGCAATCGTCTAACTAGCCATTTGACTGTGGCAGCGAAATAACGTATCAGTAGCAGCGATTTATATTAATCAACAAAATATAATAGTGGGTGGGTGTAGAAAATATATTTCGTAAAATCACTTCTACACTGAGTTATGTTTTATTTTGCACTATTCTATTATTGTTAAACTTGAGATTAACGTAGATCTGTATCACACAATGCAAAACGTCTTGTGATTAAAAACGATGTAAATCACTTCAACACTAGTATCTGCTTGAGATCTTGACTTCGATGTTTGCCATATAGAAGAAACGTCACAGTCACGTCACACTAAACTCATTTATATTTTCTTATTTTAGCTTTATTATTGAATATAAAAACAGTAACACGGACGCTGAATACTAGTTATGCACTTATGTCTCGCTATATGACTGAAAACTTCGTATATTTTTTTTTATTGATTTACAAACACAGAGCCAATGTTTACGTGTCGCCAGCGCAACATTTTTTAGTAACTGATATAGAATTTCTGAATAATCATTGACTATCAGTTCATGATCAATTATGAAAATAGGCATTGCTAACATAACGTTTACGTTTGGTCTTGAAAGTGTTCTCGTCGATTGTACTTATAAACTTGCTGCTGATGTACCGACAACAATTAACTATTCGACGCGACAATCAGCCGTATGTATTTTTTTATGTTTCTTTACTAATACTTTACAACTTTCTTTAAAGCCGCGTCTCCTGCGACCATATTTTTGTTATTTCTAACATCTAACATGTTTTTCTAACAAAATGGGGGCGTGGCCCAGCTGTTCGGCTATCGGCTACATGTGATTGGCCTAAGCAAAATGTTAAAATGTTTTGTCAGAAAGTTTTGTCAAAATCTATTTGGTCGCAGGAGACGGCTTTAGTTAAACAAGTATTTTTAACTGCTAGGTATGTATTTGGTTTTCTTTCGCTATAAGTGTTTTTAACTTTTACAATAGGTACTATGTTTCAGTGTTGATTTCAGATTTAAAGGGTGATATTTGAACACTATTTTTAGGAAGGAACCCTTATAGTTTCGTCATGTCCGTCCGTCTGTCCGTCTGTCCGTCTGTCCGTCTGTCCTAATCCTTTACAGCTTAATAACTTCTACAGTTATAAACATAAGTAAATGAAATTTTGTTAAAAAATAGTATAGATATAGATCTCAATTTTAAAAGAATAAAAAAATCATGATTACGTATTTTAGGGGTGGCGCTCATACATGTGAAATGGGGATGAAAATTTTTTTTCGCTGCACCCTCTCTTGTGGGGTATCATTGAATAGGTCTACTAAAATGAAGGTAATTGTGATTATAAATTTTTGAGTTATAGAGAGAAAACTGAAAAATACTTAAAACGTCCTAGTTCAAAGGTCATTGACCTTAGAGAAAAATGATCTTAGCAAATAATGCTCCTTTAGCTACTTTCTATTTGAAAAAATCACAAAAAGTAACTTTGTGTTATGTTGACGACACACTTCTTAAATTTGGCGCCATCTAGCGGCGTCTAACAACACTCTCTGGGTCGCCAATGCTGCCGTCAAGTGCCGTCTATTACATTTGGCACTGTATAGCGCCATCTAGCGGCTACTGACATCACTCTCTGAGTCGCCAATGCTGCCGTCTATTGCAAAAACTAAATAGCCGTGATTAATATTCGATTTGATTTGTTTGTAACACCTACTTAAGGAACCCTATAATACTGAGCATGGCCCGACATGCTCTTGGCCGGTTTTTTTATTATGTGTTAGGTACATTTTTTAATAGTACTATTTTCCGTTTACCTGTAATGAACCTGTAGTGTACCTACCTGAAACGAAAATTTCATAATAGTAATGGTTTAATTTTATTATTCTGCGATTTAAAAGCAACTCTTAGGAATTCTGAATTTTGCCAAATTGCGTGATTTCCTGTCTAAAACAAGTAGTGCATGTATTTAATTAAGACTATGTCGGTGAACCCTTCTCATTTTGAGAAGTCCGTGGCTAGCGGTGAGACAGTAATTATAGTGGTATGCGAAGAGAATATATTACCCCAGGAACCATAGATTGATCGGCACCACCTGAGTAATGTGTATTACTGACAGTGATCTCACGCTTGCGCCTGCGCCACCCTGCGCCGCGTAGATGTCGGATTTTGGACCAAAACGATGATGATGCCGAAAAAGCATCTGATGTTGTGAATGGGACTCTGAAAACTTTTTTTAGCTGAAATAAAATCTGTACTTATAACGACGTAGATAGACAATAGAGTCAATAGATGATATATTCTCAATTAACGTTTTGGCTGTTGATGAAACCGTATTTGTCTATTTGTATTCTATCGGTAAAGAACAAAGGTTTTTATCACACATTATTCGCTAGTAGGAGACTAATAGCTCCGCATATTATTTCAATTAAATCGTGCAGTTAAAATCTGTATGAAAATTGGTTTCGTCTTTATGATACCAATTTTATTATAACTCATTAATTAAGTCAGATAATAAAATAAAAAATAATGAAATTAATTACAACAGATGAACTCTATAGCTAATAAATCAAACAATGATTTATACCACAGATTTAATTTTTTGATGTATTCACTTTGTCTAAACGTCTATAGGTAACTACTTAGTATAAATAGGTAGGTAGGTATCATAGGCAATATCCAACTGACCCAACATTAAAATACATTTTTTTTATAACATCTTTCTTTATATTTAATACAAAATCGGGAAACTTACGTTGAGAATACATTGCATAGGGTTGTACTTGTAACATGCAACATAATCCGAACATCTCCATCCTTAGACTCTGGTACACACGCTACATTTATTATGTAGTTGTGGTGTTCTCTGTAATTTGTCCTGTTACCCTTTCATGTTATATGTATATTTTATGTGTGTGTGGCAAAATAAATGGTTTAAATGGTAGGCTACATACCCTGAGATTCTTGAGAATAGCAAAGAATCATGGCAGGATGTGTTCACAAAAAAAAAAAGGTTTTTAGAGAAATTGGAACAGTTTAATATTGATTCATGGTCTCTAAAGAATAACTTTCAGCATTTAAAATATTTTTAGAACCCAGGTATAAAATATAACCTGTAGTAACTAGTAGTGCAGTAGTCGCGATTGGCAAGTGGATAACCGTAGAAATATTCCAGTGGGTGACTGAATAATAGCTGGGGTTGTCACTGCAGTATATGTACTAGCTATGGGTTGAAAAGATAATCTATCTCGCTATTTGGGTCTTGTCAGAGACAGTCAGAGCCTCTTTAGTCAGCAGGCATTGATGAATTAGGGAAGCTGGATGTTTTAAAATTATAGATTGGACGTTTAGGGAAGCTGTTTACTGTATGCTACCCCTTTATACCCAGGAAACTCTTCAATCCATATCCATACTTAATTATTATAAATGCGAAAGTAACTCTGTTTGTTTGTTTGTTACTTTTTCACGACTAAACCTCTGAACCGATCGTAATGAAATTTGGCAAAGCGTTAGCCTGGGACCTGGAAAAGGACATAGGGTACTTTTTATCCCGGGAAGATAAACAGTTTCCGAGGGATGCGTGATAACGTCTTTCTGTGATAAACTGAATTACACGCATGAGAGACAGCGGGCAGAAGCTAGTACTTACGTCATATTTTCGTTATCTTTTGCGCTAATATCGCACGGCTTGACAACCCTGTGGTGTGCTGTCCGCGCAGTGAGGCGTGCATCCAGTAATGGACCGGCCGGGCCGCCATTATGTTAGAATGTTATTATATGTATTGTATTGTATTGTATTATATTGTACTCTTCCGCACTGACATTTATATCGCACATCTTATAGTTGTTGTGGCTGGAGGTGACATGTTTTAAATAAACAAGGGCATTCGATTTGTCATTGTTGAGATCAATTGGGATGTTTTAGTACGTTGTCTGGTTATTTACACAAGGGTAGTTTGACCAGTGAGTGGTCGGTATCGTAGTACTATCGCGTCAAAGTCAAAATAATAGCCTACCGCTCAGAGCTGCTTTAAGCAGTCTCCTAAGCACTTTCTCGGGCGAACGAGGGAACTTGCGGGGTGAGACGGGGTAAGACGCGCTGTTTGTCGGCTTTGCGCAACTTCAAAAGAGATTCACTACTATACGATAGTATTATTTATTATACTACGGTACTATTTAGGTGATTGCCTTGGTGGTCTAGCGGTAAAGTGTTTAACCGCAGAGTTCGGTCCCTGGTTCGATGCCCGGGTCGGACAAAAGGTGTTATTGGGATTTTCCTGTCAAGAAAATTTGTCAGTAGCAGCCCGGAGTCGGGAAGTTGGCCGTGGTAGTTTCCCGTGCCTTGGAGAGCACTTAAAGCCGTCTGTCCTGCGCCTGGTCTCTCTCCGGTCGTGTCAGATTGCCGTCCCATCAGATTATGAGAGTGAGGGAATAGAGAGTGCACCTACTCATTTATTTTGAATCTGTAAAAATAAACATAAATAATTTGGTAAATGCATAAATGCATTTTACAGAATATATTCAAAAAGTTGAAAGCAATTTTCTTGATTTATATCTGGAAGTTTTATTGTATAAAAAAACAGAACGAATGTATAGCATTCTGCCTAGATTTAGAAATCTGTTTCTAGCAAGATATTTTATTTTATTACTAGCTGTGCCCGCGACTCCGTCCGCGTGGATGTCGGAAAATAAAATCGTGTCATAATTATGAACACAATATCTTCAAATATATACATATAAGCGCCTACACAGACGATTACACTACTTACCGAGCATACTATATTTTGTTTTTACAACCGACCGGCTAAGGTGATGGGATTTCATGGAATTAGCCCTAAACTCCCTCATTCTGAGAAGACGCTCGTGCCCAGCAGTGGGAAGTAATTGGGCTGATTATGTTATTCTATAACACTAACCACATCTCTTCTTATGCTGAGAAGAGGCCCGTGTCTAGCAGTGGGACTGTAATGAGCTGGTAATGTTATGTTATTCTAGAATACTAATAATATCCGACTATAATATTTGACGACCTCTGTGGTCTAGTGGTTCGAGTGTCGGACTGCTGATAACGAGGTCGTGGGTTCGATTCCCACACGACACAAATATTTGTGTGATGAACATAAGTGTTTGTGTTGGTCTGGGTCTTGCTTATGTATTATAAGTATGTATTTACAAAAAAAAAGTATTTAAGTATTATATCCATTGTCTAGTACCCATAGCACAAGCTCTGCTTAGTTTGGGACTAGATGGTGCTGTGTAAAAATGCCCCAAAGATATTTATTTATTATTTATTTATCCAGTTCATTAACTCTTCTCATTTTGAGAAGAGTTGGCCACCCAGTAGTGGGACAGTAATGGGTTGACTACGTTATGTTATTCTATATTTTCTAGTTTCTTAACTCTTCTCGTTCCGAGAAGAGGTCCGTGCCCAGCAGTGGGGCAGTAGGTAATGAGCTGATTATGTTATGATAATCTATTACACTAACAATATCCAGTTCCTTAACTCTTCTCATTCCAAGAAGAGGGCCATGCCCAGCAGCGGGACAGTGATGGGCAGTGGTTATGTTATTCTATATTTTCTATAATACTAATAGAATCCAGTTGTATTTTTAGGAACCTGCGACCTGCATCCAACCAACAATCATGACCTCTACTTTGTATGCAACTTAATACAATAGAGGGGTCAAGCTGTATCGCTGGATCTACTCAACCGATTCAGATAAAACATACCCTATATTTTAAGTTAGACTAATACCAATACAAATGCTAAGTTTCATTACGATCCGTTCAGCCGTTTTCACGTGATGAGGTAACAAACAGACAGACAGACAGACAGATATAAATTTTTTCAAGGATTGATTCGTGTTCTATAGCTTATTTCTAGTCCCCCTAGCCGGTTTTCGCGAAAAAAAACTCAATGTACAGACTTTTCGACCTTTACAGTTTTATTATAGTATAGATTAGGTTATTTCCATGCAATGAAGTGCTCACGACTTCCCAGTGCATATGTATTGTATTCAGAATGCCGTAATTTATCAACAACTTATGGCTTAACCTTTCATTCAAGAGTGTATCCTATAATAAAGCAATAAGGTTTGTTTTCAGTAAATAACTTAGTAAATTATGATATGCAAAGATAAGGACAATGTGTGAGGGCAGTCAGTGACATCCTGTGATGGAATATGGAATGGAAACTAAAAAAAGTTATTAGAATTGTGTCGATGATGTTACAGTAGCTTGGGTGTACAGCAGAAGTGAGAGGAGCCATCGGCGTGATTAGAAACCCAATTTACTTTTGTGAAGATACGCTAAGCCATAGACATGTGTTATATTTCTTTGCGCTAAGCTATATTTGCAATCAAATTATCGATTATTTATTGAACAACTTTACCTTAAAAGCGTCGTTGAAGTTTTCTATTAGTATTATTCAATAGATATATTATGATTATTGTCGCAAATCATATTTCAAACAATAGGTACTAGGTGTAATTTAAAAAAATGGAAACCTCCTAAGGGCTCATTGTAGGTACCTACTCATCGTTATAAACAAATTTTTCTAAACGCCCAACCCTGAAATCGTGAAAAAAAAAACTGCTGCTCGATACATAACTCGTATTACTTAGATAAATTCGCATAACTCGACAAAATGTAGGAACAACTGTTTTTTTTCGCGATATCTGCATTGGTTCCACAGAAAAAGTTGTTCATACTGATGAGTATATATTACACCTTGTATACTTACAACGTCAAAAATTCAGCTATAGATGATTAGCAAAAAATGCAAGCAATTTTGCATTTCGCGGGCTATTGCGTCGCAATCACATTAAGTTCTACCTAATTGTTATTGCTTTTAGCACCTAACTATTCTTGATCTCATAACGTCTGTTCTTTCTAATAATTATGCACAACAAAGAGTATTTATTTTGCTACCTTTACATCACTTGCAATAATAAAGATTATTATCAGATCGATTAGTCGCCATTGTCTCGGGGCACACAATCAGATTCCACTTCAGAAAACAAATAGTTATGTCTTCAGACAATAATGTTCATCTGTTCGCCTGTTTGACGAAGAACGGGAAGTTGTATTGTAAGCAGACTGCAACACGTGGGATTCCTGATGATTTCGAATTTATCTTGGGGCCCAATTGAATCATAGTTTTTGGCATATTAATCTAATTTTTCGGCCAATGGAGGGGCTCGTGGCTAAGTAGCAACTGCGTGGATTGTATGATCTTCCAGGTTAAGTTACACTTGCTGCGGTCAGTCTGTGGAATTTGTGACCATTTAAATCGAGACCCCTCCGTGCCTAAGAGAGCACGTTAAGCTGTTGGTCCCGGTTGCCATTCGAATATCTATGGCAGTAGTTACATAGTCAGGGCTACGTTCACTTATTACACACTCAGTGTGAAAGTCACCCGGTGCGAATATCGCTCGATCATTTGCGATTTTGTCAGAGTTACTGAACGACTTAGGGCGACTTTATGAAACTGACACTAGAACACTGAAGCACTGACAATTATGACAATCGAAACCTCAAATTATCTGTCATTTCATACTATTATCTGTCAACATGACAGCAGAGCGTCTTTTACCCTACTATTTCACGGGGTGACCGGTGCGTACGCTCGACGACGCCCGCTCACAATACTGAACGGTTTGGTGTGAACGCCCGGACGATCACTCCGAGTAACTGAACGACCAAACAACGCTCCGGGCGTCGTCCGCCGTCGTCGGACGATAATAGTGAACGCACCCCAGAAGCTCGAAAGTCTGACAACTGGTCTAACCTCCGAATGTCGGTATTACCCAGTAACTGGGTTGCGGGGGTCTGAAGGCAGTCGCTCCGTGTAAAATAATGATGTTCAGTCGCATCTGGTGAGACAAATAATGTCAAAATACGTCAAAAATTTACGTATTTGACATCTGTCATCTGTCACAGGACTCAAGCTGTATTTTGAGAACAATTGGCATAAATTCGCTAAGATTGATAGCATAATAGATAGAAGCTCGTGACATTGATCAGTGTGACAGTGTCCCGTTTACATCGCCGTGTCAATGGGACGGTCATGTGATTCCGTTCATGAACGTAAGGTCAGTCCAATAAGTTGGTCGTGTAGTGCCGCTTGCTAATTGATGTATTCGTTCATATGAAACTGTTGTTTGATATTGAGATAAGTACCTACTGTAGGTAATACTCATAATTCAATGCACATATTGACGGTTGTCAATCAATGACTCAAAGGGCGATGGAGAGGACTATGCTTGGAGTGTCCCTGCGTGATCGAATCAGAACTGAAGAGATTCGCAGGAGAACGAAAGTAACCGACATAGCCCGAAGAATTGGGCGGGGCACATTGCTCGCAGAACGGATTACCGATGGGGCAGTAAAGTTCTGGAGTGGCGACCGCGTACTGGAAGGCACAGCGTGGGTAGGCCCCCCACAAGGTGGACCGACGACCTGGTGAAGGTCGCGGGAATCCGCTGGATGTGGAAGGCACAGGACCGGTCGTTATGGCGATGCTTGGGGGAGGCCTATGTCCAGTAGTGGACGTCTTCCGGCTGTAATGATGATGATGATGATTGACGGATGATTTGAATTATATCTGAAGGCCAATTCTCGTAATTAAAAACGTTCAAAATATAGTTTTAACATACATAACATAACATCACGCCTGTATTTCCCCGAAGGGGTAGGCAGAGGTGTATAGCTCACCCACATACCACAATATAGTTTTAAATTACGAGAATTGGCTTTCAGGTCTTACCAAATATTACAAATACCTGCTGCATGTGCATATATTTGTGAGCGGGGGGCGCTGGGAGTATGCTGCATACTGCATCCAAGCTTGACGAAATAGTTTGGCAGAATCAACACCAAATATATTATCTATATTTTGTATGTCATGGATTTCCGCAAAGTAACGCCCGAGTCCATTCTTTACCTATCAGAAATTGAGGAGTATTCAGGGGTTGAATGATATTTGTATACTTTGCAAAGAGAAATATTTTTCTACTAGCCTATGCCCGCGACTTCGCCTGCGTGATTGTCGTTTACCGCGCAACCCTCGGGAACTGTTCTTCTTCCCGGGATGAAAAGTAGCCTACATGTTAATCCGGGCTATGTTCATTAAAATCCATACTGTAGTTTTTGCGTGACAAACATCCATACATCCTCACAAATTTTCACGTTTATATTTAATATTAAATTGGATAGTAGGAAGTAGGATAGTAGGGTTCCTACCCTAACCCTACCCTGTTGTATATCCTATCCTACTATCCTTAGTAGGATAGGATATACAACGTGTTATTAAAATAACTGAAAACCTCTTAAGGGGTCATTGTACTCATCAGTATGAACAACTTTTACTATGGGACTAACCCTGAAATCGCGAAAAAAGATCATCTGATACTTACATTCATGTGAACACAAATGTAGGGATCAGCTGATATTTTTCCGCGATTTCATGTTTGGTCCCATAGTAAAAGTTGTTCATACTGATGAGTACAATGACCCCTTAAGAGTATTTCAGTTATTTCAATAACACGCTGTATAGTAGGATGATATGTAGATACTCGTATTTTTTTATTTTTTTATATCTTTGGGACATTTTTTTACACAGCACCATCTAGTCCCAAACTAAGCAGAGCTTGTGCTATGGGTACTAGACAATGGATATAATACTTATTATTATTTTATTATTATTATCAGCCTGTAGTGTCACACTGCAGGGCAAAGGCCTCCCTTCCCTTTTTCCACTTGTCCCTGTCTTTTGCTTTCTGGGGCCAATCCTTCAGATAGGAGTCAAGTTCGTCCCGCCATCTCCTTCTGGGCCTGCCGCGTTGTCGTTTGCTGCTGTCTGGAACCCACTGTGTGGTTGTTTTCACCCATAGCTCCTCCGGCATGCGGCAGATATGACCAGCCCAGTTCCACTTAAGCTTGGCAGCTGTTTGGCCTACATCAGCAATTTGTGTTTTATAATACTTACTTATATACTTTTTTTTTTGTAAATACCTACTTATAATACATTTGCAACACCCAGACCAACACAAACACTTATGTTCATCACACAGATATTTGTGTCCTGTGGGAATCGAACCCACGACCTCGTTATCAGCAGTCCGACACTCGAGCCACTAGACCACAGAGGTCGTCAGATATTTACTACTAGTGAACACAGGACTCGGCTTTTAAGAAGCAAAGTAAGGTTTGTTTAAGCTTACTGTTATACATCTGGCTAATACTGTTACAATATAGGTACTGAAACCAGTTGACAGCTGGGATTTTCAATTCTGTGTACCAACTAAACTCAATGGAGCATTAAAAAGACTTGCCGTATGGCTGCGACGCGTGACAATTTTGTTTGGTTTCCTATTACATTCGATACATTACGATCTATCTATTGGGGTGCATTAAAAGAGCCTCCTCGAGTGACGATATTTAATTGATCGTCCGGCGCACCCTGGGCAGTCAGCCCCGCTATCAACCTGCTGACTGGCTAATCTTTTCCCCACTTTTTCTTTCTATTATCATTATGTAGCTTATGTCGATACGAAGAAGAAGATTACGATCTAATTAGGTACTTTATCCAGGTTATATTAGGTCGTGATTTATTTCTGTTGTAAAGTTTTTTATGTACGAAACGGAAATATGGAGAACTATGCCCGCGGCTTCGTTCCCATTGTATGTCGATAAAAAGTATACTATATTTTTATCCAGGTCATGGTCTACCTGTGTATTTAGTAGTTTTTGCGTGATGCTCGAACAAACAAACAAACAGACAATATTATTATTAATTTGAATGCACATTTAAAAAGTTTTTCATAAAAAATATTCAAAAGCAAAATTAAATAAGAATAGGTAATTGAGGTGTAATAAAAATCTTAATTACAGTATTTTAGTTGAGTTTAAAAATATATTCGCACGTCACGTAATCGGTGCTTTTATTAATAAAGGCGTACGAGTAAAATGTTGTTAATGAATTGCAGTAATTAGTGTTGGCCCGCTTCAAATGTTAAATGATGTAACCGCTTTCGCTAGCTAACAATAGGTACACCCGCCTTCTTACGATTACAATGCAGTTTTTTGCTTTTCATCTCGTATTAACTGCACTTTGACATAACAATTAAACTTGTTGACATTCAATGGATTCTTAAGAATTGGTGGAATTGGCTGTGCGTCGTTATGAAATTTTCTTTGAACGGCAGAAAACGCGGGGAAACGGTTTTTTAGTTTTGCCAAAATTAGTTTCACTTTTTATCTGTTTATTTATACAATTATTGTGTGATAAATAATGCTTAAATGGACCACCATTTAACTGGTAAATACTTCTTTAATTAATATCTAGACGCAATTTTTTTTTCTTTCTCGCTTTAAATAATGATGGGAGGGATGGTGAGGTGAGATCCACCGATCTCTTTATGAAGTGTTTGCCGTTATTACTAAACGCGTGCGGGTAATAAACAACCCGCAAGTTATGGTAATATGGGACTTACATACCTTGTGCTTACACTGTAAATGATTAGGTACAAAACTGTGAAGAAAATAATGATACCTAAGTAGTTCATTCTAGAATTAAACTACGCCTATACAATTTGATCGTCCGTGTGGTGCCGGACTTAAAGAATAGCACCACCCTTATCTCTTCTCATGGGTGTCGTAAAAGGCGACTAAGGGATTCACCAGAGGATGGGCAGCAGCGTTCTTTGAGTATTTAACCAACCAACTGCGATCGCCAACCCGCCTGCCAAGCGTGGCGATTATGGCATATCCCCCCTTTAATTGGGGGAGGCCTATGTCCAGTAGTGGACGTCTTTCGGCTGAAATGATACAATTTGATCACGAATTTGTTGTTAACAATAATAGGTATACCTTCTACTCAACTACCTACAAGATGAATAATTAAGTAATTCTACTTATAATCAATTCCACTCGTTTGTGGATTGATTGATTTGATTGAAGCTCCATAATATTAGGTCCTTACATATGAAATTAGCGTTTTGTCGTACTGACCACTTTGATCTGAAATATCTCCTCTTTGGTTAAGAATTCCAAATTCAAATTTTTAAATTCATTTAGCTGGTACATTTGAGTTTTGAAAACAGTCATAATTTTTTTTTTTTCCTAATTTTTTTTTTCTTTGGCTTCGCACCGCTACCGCACTATGGAAAACATGAAATATCGGTATATTTACGAGTACGAGTTCTACCGTGGCACCAGTGCTGCAGAAACAGCTCGAAAGATTAATGATATGTACGGCGCTGGTGTCGCAAAATAAAGCACGGTACGTATTTGGTTTCAACGTTTTCGTTCTGGAAATTTCGACCTTCAGAACCAACCCCGTGGACGGCCGGAGACCAAAGTGGAAAATGAAGAATAAAAGGCTACTGTGGAAGCGGATCCATCACAAAGCACTGCAGAGATAGCTGCAGGCTTCGGGGTAAGTGATAAAACTGTATTAATCCACTTGAAGCAAATCGGGAAAGTTAAAAACTTGAACCATGGGTATGGCTGTGTTACTTTGCTCAACCGACACAATAATGAAGGGGTTTTAAATCGAATCATTACTTGTGATGAAAAGTGGATACCGTACGATAATCGGAAGCGCTCGTCGCAATGGCTGAACCCTGGAGACCCAGCCAAATCCTGCCCTAAACGAAAATTGACTCAGAAAAAGTTACTTGTGAGTGTTTGGTGGACTAGCGCCGGTGTCGTTCACTACAGCTTTCTAAAATGTGGCCAAACGGTTACGGCATATATCTATTGTCAGCAACTGCAAACCATGAAGGAAGAACTAGCTGCTAAACTACCGAGATTGGTCGATCGCTCTAGGCCACTGCTGCTTCACGACAACGCAAGACCACACACTGCACAACAAACAACCACTAAGTTAGATGAGCTACAATTGGAAAGTCTGCGACATCCACCGTAGGTACTCCCCACAGAGAAAATAATCACTATGTACTTCCCGGACCTTGCTCCAACAGATTACCATTTTTTCCGGAATTTGGACAACTTCTTACAAGGAAAAAAATTCAACTCTGAGGCGGCAGTCCAAACCGCCTTCAAAGAGTTTATTGATTCTCGCCCCAATGGTTTTTTTAGTAAAGGGATCAATGAACTACCTATGAGATGGCAAAAGTGCATAGATAACAACGGTGCATACTTAGATTAATTAAATATATTTTACAAAAAAAAAAAACTTTACATTCCTCCCGTACAAAACGCCAATTTCATATGGAACATAACATAACATCACGCCTGTATTTCCCCGAAGGGGTAGGCAGAAGTGTAATAGTACACCCACATTTCATACATATTCATAAATTTTACATTTCATATGTAAGAAGGACCTAATATTATGGTTCCATACAACTTATGTAAAAAAAATATTTATTTAGTAGGGACAATCTTTATTAATTCTGGCCGTTAGTTAGGTAGTTCAATACTATTTCAGTAGTCTATCTGCCAAGCGTGATAATTATGTCAATTTTCACTATGCAATCTTGCGTTGTTGTTGTTCACATCACTGGAAAAAACCAGTACAAGCTAAGCTTGAGCTGAAATTAACATACCTACTGAGTCAGTTCCGCTTATAATAGTTTTGTTTTCATTGATATGTGGTGTCTATTGCAGGAATCGCAAGCCCATGTTTAGTGGCACATAGTATTTTTTCCTTTTCTCCCTTTTTCTATTTGTACTTCTAGTACCTACCTAAGTACCTATAGTTCTTCTTTTGGTACATTAATGTACCAAAGACGTACATTAACAATGAGTGATTTATTTCACTGCTTTTGGTTTATCTCGGTTAGTATCGAACGAGACGCTAGCAGGCATCGACCTCGATCAATCAGACGATGTTCACCGTGTCAGCTGTGCCGTGACGGAGTGCGTTATGAATGACCTACATATATGGTACATGTGCTACGAAATGACCCTCATGGTGACATGTTTGAACATGGTAAATAATGGTAATAGGCTGTTGACAATTATGTTGATAAGTAAAAGGTTTTTGGTGTTCGTACAGGAATTGTATTTTCTGATGAGGGTATTGGCCGTTCTCTGTTCAAAATTAAGGGAGACAAAGTAATTTACGCGAATTTTCGCAACTATTGTATTTCAAGAGGAACGTAATTTTTTTGATGTTTGCATAAACTGGCTTTTAAATTGAAGCCTGAAGGCTAATTCTCAAAATATAGTTCCAAACTAATTTCAATGCTTTAAATCTCAATCTCTCCTGACAGGTAGATGCTCCTGTTTGCCGTTTATTTGTGACGCTTAAGTCGATACGATGCGAACGAAGGATACCCAAATAAACTTTCGGCTGTTCCATCTATCCCTACCAAGTTATCTCCACTGGTAGAAGTATTTGGAAAATCATTCCATCTATCCCTACCAGTTGGGATAAGTGGAATCTGAAGTTCCATCTAACCCTACTAATGTATTTTCACAGGTAGGGATTGATATGGAATGATTTTCCAAATATCCCTATCAGTAGGAATAGATTGAATTGTTTTGTCCAATTATCTCCTCTGGCCACCGACTGGTACGGTTTAGATGGAATTTCATTACACTTATCCCTACCAGTAGGGATAGGTGGAACATGGGTGGAACTGTTTTGTCCAATTATCTCCCCCGGCCACCGACTGGTAGGGATACATGGAATTTCATTTCACTTATCTAATATTATTTAATATGTATTTGGGCATAGCAATTTTCGGACATAGTATAACTGAATCAAAAATAACTGCTGCAGTTAATAGAATTAGAAATGACGTGCACTTCCTCTGGTTTCTCCGCCTCTCTGATGAGTCGCGACAATATTGTATTGACAGACGAGTACGTATCGACTATCGATGGTGAAAGTCGCGTGTAGAAAGTTATGTAAGCCAGCTCTTTTGTGAACAGATTAGGTACACGGGTTTTGTAAAACAAGTATGTGTTAATGTTAAGAAGGAGTTGCTGGAACTGAACCATGGTGTGCGGGTTCTCCTGAACCTGGGCGTAGGTGATGAATGCAATAACACGAAGCATCAAGACATGTTGTTTATTCCAAGTTTCGCGGCTAACTGATCGCCAAAATGACAGTTACAAGTTATTTTATAATTTCTAGGAATCCAGTGTTGCTAACGTTATTAAACTTTTAATCGATACATCGTTAATTAAATTGATAATTCGGCTAAAATTATATAATATGATCAAGTTGGCTAGTGACGAGATTTATTAAATAATTTAATTGGCTTGATATAAATATGATGAATTGAAAGTATAATAATTGACTAAATACAAGACATAGTGACTTCATTCGTTCCTTCCGCCGATAAGTCGTGCTCTCTGGGTCGGCTGATCCACGATCTTGTAACATTCGGCCATCCTGCAAGAGCCGTGACCCACGGCGATCAATCAGATTGTCACTACAGTCTATCTGAAACAATAAAACATTTTACGCAGTAAATGATCTTTTTAATACTCTTTTACTTTATCCTATTCGTATTGTATTACTTCGACTTCATAAATATGCTCCAGTTAGATACCTTCTCTTGTAATATTACCATAATTCCTTTCAAGAACAACTATTTAATAGTAACTATTGTTTTACTTCAACATAAATACCATACAGTGGTTTAGGTTAATTGCATAGGATAGGGATACTAACATAGTTATTAAGTAATATTGTTATTAACACGGTGAGTCATTGTTACTTGTTGAATAAATAAATAATAATAATAAATAGTTTTAAGCTTTCATTTTATAGTGTTAACGAGATCGACTAATTGAAGATTTTACTTTTTAATAGCTACTTTTTATTGTGTTAATAAATCTGCTCTCGATTATAAGTTACTTTTATTTACTGCCTTTACTTCTTTAATTTAGATCATTCCACACATGATCTAGACAAGGTAGGTACCGTTACATACAGCTTAGTATAGGCTTTAAAATAAACATGTAAAAGTAATTCCAAATCCAATTTTGCAGAATAAATAATATTATTTCATTATTATAATCAGATAAGTTCACACAGATCTAGTCTACCGTTTCCCATAGCTTAGTTGACTAGATATTTTTAAAGTAGTTATGACGACGCCATCTAGTTTCAAAATCAAAATATAGAGGTAATGTTAATATCCAATTTTGCAGAATAAATAAATAAATTTCATTATTTAAATAATAATTTCCTCAATATTATATTTGCCAAATTACTTGTTGTCACACAAATCGAAATTTCCAAGATATTAGGTATATTTCAAAAATAACTCGTCACACAGATTGAGCTTAATTTCTTCGTTATTAAATTCGCAAATTCTTAAAGTAGTTATGACGACGCCTTCTAGTTTAAAAATCAAAATATAGAGGTAATGTTAATATCCAATTTTGCAGAATAAATAAATTAATTTCATTATTTAAACAACAATTTCCTCGATTTTATATTTGCCAAATTACTCGTTGTCACACAAATCGAAATTTCCAAGATATTAGGTATATTTCAAAAATAACTCGTCACACAGATTTAGCTTAATTTCTTCGTTATTAAATTCGCAAATTCTTAAAGTAGTTATGACGACGCCATCTAGTTTCAAAATCAAAATATAGAGGTAATGTTAATATCCAATTTTGCAGAATAAATAAATAAATTTCATTATTTAAACAACAATTTCTTCGATAGTATATTTGCCAAATTACTCGTTGTCACACAAATCGCAAGATATTAGGTATATTTTTTTAACTCGTCACACAGATTTCGCTTAATTTCCTCATTATTAAATTCGCAATGACCTCGTGGTCACACAGATCTAGCTCAATTTTCTAGATATTATATTTTTCAATTGCCTTGTGGTCACATATACCTAGCTCAATTTTCTAGATATTGTATTTTTCAATTATCTCGTGGTCACAGATCTAGCTCAGTTTCATATTATATTTTTCAATTGCCTTGTGGTCACACAGATCTAGCTCAGTTTTATAGATATTATATTTTTCGATTAGCTTGTGGTCACACAGATCTAGCTCAGTTTTATAGATATTATATTTTTCAATTAGCTCGTGGTCACACAGATCTAGCTTAATTTTCTAGATATTATATTTTTCTATTACCTCGTGGTCACACAGATCTAGTTCAATTTTCTAGATATTATATTATTCAATTAACTCGTGGTCATACAGATTTAGCTCAATTCTTTATGTATTATATTTGTCATATAACTCGATATCGCACAGACATTACGTACCTAGGTCACACAGATAGTATGTACGACACGCAGACATTATGAAGTCCCACAGACATTACGAAGTCACGCAGACATTACGAAGTCACGCAGACATTACGAAGTCACGCAGACATTACGAAGTCACGCAGACATTACACAAGTCAAACAGACATTACGTAGGTCACACAGACAACTCGTAGGTCACGCAGACATTATGCAAGTCACACAGACATTACGCAGGTCACACAGACATTACGTAGGTCAAACAGACATTACGTAGGTCAAACAGACATTACGCATGAATTACTGAAATTCTATTATCAAAAATAAACAAACATGTTTTAGTTTTTAAATAAATGTCTTTGCTATCCAAAACTATTGCTATATTATTTCATTATTATTTGTGCTATTTATTTATTTTAGTTTATTAACATGCAGTAGTACGCCGAAGACTGCCTCCATTATCTAGATCTTACGTCTTCTTTGTCCATTCAAAGGTTGTCGGAAGATATCACTTTTAGCGATAAGACCGCCCATGTACCCTTAATTTAATACGTTGTTCCTGCTTACTACTATTTTCATGGTGTACAATAAAGTATATTCTATCTATCTAATTAGTCTTAGCGCAGAATGGAATCAAAGTATTCATATGGAAATTTCCTAATAGCCCTTCTATACCTATGTTTAATCTCAATACTCAATTCTTTATTGCATTCCATAATTTAAGTAATATTCAAACAGTTAGTAGGCCACCGCACAGTTTTGTAGGTGAGAAGAGGAAAAGCGCTTGTTTGTGTTTGATTTCAATCAAATGTTTCTCCAATTATTCTGTTATTCATAATTCTTTTCTCTTTTTTTTTAATTGAAACTTATCATTTTGGTGAATTGTGTTGTTACTTCTTGTTAAATTATTAGGTAGACTACGTACATATTTAATTTGTTGGTATCAGGTAATTATTTACTGTAGTACAATTTTTTTTTCTAATTAGGTTATTAATATTATTTCTCGATTATATTTGATTTATTGAACTATTATTCATTATTTATAAGTTGTTCTATCTGGTTATGGTCTATCTGTGTATCTGGCCAAATGTCATCCAAATCTGTTTAATGGTTAACGCGTAACAAACATCCAAACATCTTCACAAACTTTCACATTTAATTTTATAATAAATTCATAGTTTATTTTATCGTCATAATCATTTATACTATACTAGCTCTTGCTTTTTGAATGTGACTCAATGTGAGAGTCTATGTCTAAAAATATAAGGCTGAATTTGTTAACTTCTAGTTTAGAACTATTGAAGCTATACTTTACATTTATTTGTGTCATCGAATTTGTTGTAGTGTTAGGTATAGTATTTAATTTTCCATTTAGATTTATATTGTTCTCACAAACAAACAAGGGTTAGTTATATTTTTAGGAGGGTCGTTGTCGTCGTTGATGTCGTTGATGTATGCAAAGAATAGGACACATCCTATTACACTTTCTTGTGGAATCAAGGCGTTGATTGGTTTGTTATTGGACCGGATACATTCTATTCAATTTGTTCTGTGGTTGTAAAATTCTATTTCCAACAGTGGTTTTTTTTTTCGTTTAAATAAGATGATACATTTGCCGCGGATTCCTATGTTGTATAATAGTTAGTTAATAATATTTTAAATTGTGCTTTATCGTAAGGTTTTGTCACTTTAAGAAGCACTCCTACTGTATATTTTTATTATTAATAATATTTGAGAAATTTTTGGATACATTTGTAAACGAAAAGCATAAACCCTTTTGCATAAAGGTTTTTATTCTTAAATATTTTTGAGACTGTTGGTAAGAGGGCAATTGGACGATAATTACTTGGGTCAGTTTCTTTATTTATCTTATAAAGGTAGCACCATAATAAGAGCTTTTTTTTATTAGGAAAAGCGCCTTCGATAGACTGGTTTATTCGTTCATTAATCTGCGCAATGTTTCGGTAAAGTATAATTAGTAGTAGTAGTTAGTTGTTAAGTAGTATTGTTTCAGTGAGTAGTTGAATTGTCGATGCCGTGGCTCTTTTTATTAGATTATTTTCCTCGTAGGTATATTGGACTAAGAAATATTTCATTTTTATCTCTTTGTTTTCTATAAAAATATTAGTACCAACTGCATTTCGCAAAATTATTAAATTATCTTTGCCACCTCACCGGATCTTTAACACGACTCATTATACTACAGGCTTCGTTCTCGATATATGTATTAACCATGCAGCTTTCTCGAGTTACTCGGCAACTGAACGCAATTTTCAGAGCTAAAACTAAACGTAATTATAAGTACATTGTCTGTGTCCTTACGTCAACTGTCATTCTTTTCGTTTGCGCGGCAACTGTTACTGTGTTTCTCTGTGTTTATTTAAATAATTGAGTGTTAAAACTATATTTCAACCAAAATATAAAGCGTCGTCGGAAAGACGAACATTATTCGTCATAAAATAAAAGTGATAGACATCTTTTTTTAGTGTTCCAGGTAATAATACGTTGTCTTGTGATTGCTATTACACCGGTACAGCTACTAGCTTTTATAGTAGGTAAGGCCGCAAGGGTTTTTCGTAACCTTTGTACCGGTTGACACGGGTGGTGTACGAGATACATTGACGTGCTCATTCGTCTCGGGGCTTATACGAGATATACGCACGAGATCCTTCTACTCTTATGTGAGGTCCGTGAGACCTTAATAAGCAGTTTTATCAATCACTTGTACGATCTGTTTTTCAGTGGTATGGACACCACCACCAGGATGACCAGATCGGGTTCCAAAAGAACCCAAACCTCTGTTGGTGGAAAATACTATCTCCACCCTAACGGTTGATCCTGAGCCTACCTCAGCAGCACCAACAATAAGCTATGAGGTATTGTTTGCAGATAAGCTACATCTTATGCCAGATTGCCAAAGAAAGCCAAAATGTGGTCCTATAAATAGAGACTTAGCTTTTATTTGGAGCTATATTTAGAAAAATGTCTTAAAGACACAAAAACTGTCTATAGTAAGTAATGCATTATCACTGTTGTTGGTAACGATACAGTAGACCGATTGAAATTGATCTCACTAGGTACTTAGTGATGCTGGAAGGATCCTGATGGATATATCCATCGTCTAGTACCCACAGTACAAGCTCTGCTTAGTTTGGGCTTAGATAGTGCTGTGTAAAATGTCCTAAGAATATTTATTTATTTATTTATGGATTTAAATTGTGTCCAAACAAAGTCAAGGACCAACTTCCCTGTAGTATATCTATGAAACTAGTCTTAGTGACAAGATCAAAGTTTTGAAAACTTGTCAATAAAGCGGTCAGTCAAACTTACAACAAATCATAAGGGAAACTTAACTGCGGTTTAGGTATGGACACCCAGTCCTCAATGCAGGCCCGGGAACATCACAGCCAGCATTATCAGTCCACGGTCAAGAAAACCAAAGCCTACCAGAAGAAAACTTCTGCTCGAACATTGAAGTAAGTCATGCCAGAAGGCTAGCAGACTTTTTACCTTGCTGGAATTAAATTTGCAAAGACAAGTCCATACTTAACTATATCAAAGGTTACCTAATTACCATTGTATAGAAGGCTCATTAGAATTTTGTGCCAGTACCTGCTTCAGTAAAATCAGCTGAGAAAGATAGTGATATACTATATATAGCTATCTGCAATATAATAAAATTGGGTGTATATCCCCTTACAAGCCATGCCATATAATTTTATTCCAAAATATAATTTTAGTGTACCTACGAGAACATAACATAACATCACGCCTGTATTTCCCCGAAGGGGAAGGCAGAGGTGTATAGTACACCCACATTTCGCCAGTTATGTTATAGTCCCATGTAATAGGGAGCGAGCACAAATCCAGACTCCGGGCTGCTACTGAGAATTTCCTAATGAAATAACCCAATAACACTTTGCCCGACCTGGGAATCGAACCCAGGACCCCACGCTCAGCAGTCGCGCTTGCAACCACTAGACCAACGAGGCAGTTTACGAGAAAGTTCATATTAAACTTGTCTCTGAATACATTTGTAATGATTTGTAGACACATCTCATTTCAAGATGGGGGACTATAGGATGGCAACATTACCACTGTCTTCGGGAGATTACGTGGCAATAATTTATTTGAAGAAATCATATTTATTAATACTAATAATAAAAACATTTATTTCTCCAGCACATTAAGGATATTAACATCAGTATTCTAAATGTAGCAAACTTGAAGATAGTGTGTCATATATACAGGGATCATTAAATTGCTTAGTTAATTTATTAGAACAGCTTGGCTTAGAGTTATCGGCATCTAAATCTAAATATTGTTTTTTCAGTAGGGCTCGTAGAAGACAACAAGTGCAAATTTATGTTAAGGATTCAATATTGAACTCGGTAGACTGTATTAGATACTTGGGGTTGTGGCTAGACCGGTCTTTACGGTGGTCAAAACACATTAATGAAAACTGTCAGAAAACATTAAAATTTGTGAGTTTACTTAAAGTCTTGGCAGGTTCTAACTGGGGTATTCATCCGCGACATCTCCGTAGGATGTATATCGCACTCATTAGGAGTAGACTAGACTATGGTAGTTATCTTTATGACAATGCGGCTAATTGTCACTTGTCTAAAATAGACAAAGTACAGAATCAGGCTCTCAGGGTTATTGGTGGATTTGTCAAGTCAACTCCAATCCATGTCATGGAGTGTGAAATGGGTTTACCCCCTATGAAGATAAGAAGATTGTATTTATCATTTAAATTTTGTTTAAAGTCTAATTCATTGGCTAATAACATAAACATGAAAATTTTGTCAGAACTTTGTGATTTATGTAATAATAGGTACTGGAATAATAACAAAAAACCCCTTTTGGCAATTTGTTACACTGACACTCAGCAAGATTTGTTATCTTCATCTTGTCCACTCGAAATGTTCACCTTAGACACCTGGTTGTCTAATATTGACTTGAAACATGTAATTAATACTTCCTTAGATAGCATTAAAGGCTCAAAACTGCAGTGTCAGAGTTATTCCTTAAAATTCGAAGTTTTACATGAATTGAATGGAAAATATTGTGGTTATTACGCTATATTCACCGACGGTTCTAAAACAAAAAGCGGCCTCGGAGCTGCGTATTATGACCCAGTCACAAAAAAAAATTGTTTGTATAAATTAAATAAATATATGTCTATTATGACTGCGGAGCTTTTTGCAGTGTCAAGGGCTTTATCTTACGTTTCCACCTTAGAGGTACGTAAAGTCGTCATCTATACAGACAGTCAAAGTGCTTTACTCCATATTGCTCGATGCGCCTCTGGTATCAGAGGTGTTTCGATAGCATGTACAATTTTAGAGCAAATAAATAAAGCTAAAAGTAAAAGTGTCACCTTAGCACTGCAGTGGGTTCCGTCTCATATAGGTATTTCAGGAAATGAGGAGGCAGACAGGTTAGCTAAAAGAGCTGTAAATGAGGGCATTGAAGCGAATATTTTACCTAACTATTTAGAAGTATTTGGAAAATTCAAGTCTAAATGTCATATTGCTTTTAAAGAATACTTTGATGAAAGGTCCAAAATCAAAGGCATATGGTACAAAAGTATTCAATGTGAACCTCCTCATATTCCATGGTTTTTTGTTACAAAGTTAAGCCGACAGCAAGTAGTGACTGCATGTCGATTTCGTTCTGGTCACATTCCAGGTAGGAAATTTGCCTTCTTAATGAATAAAGTAAATTCACCCCATTGTGAACAATGTGGGACACTGGATGATGTGCAACATCGACTCGTGGAATGTGTCTGTAACGCTGATAAAAGAGCCCAAATCATCATTAAATTTAATGTTAACTTAAGTAATGTAGGTGCTTTCCATAGCATTCTAGCTGAACCAAATTCTGATGCAGCTAGAATGTTATTCTCATTTAAAATTTAAAAAAAAAAAAATGTTGTGTACCTCTAGATAGTGTAGATTAATTTAGAATAAGGTACGATGGGATTGGCATCGTCATTTCTTATGTACAAAAATCCCTTATAATAAATAAAGAATTTAAAAAAAAAAAAAAAAAAACATCAGTATTCACTTAACATATGTTATAGAGGCTGGAGCCTTTACTAGATGAACCTGTGTTACAGGTCTCAATTGTATGAGTTTACTGCCCTCCCTTATAGCTTGGGCTCTGTACTTAATAATCATGAAAGTTGTGGTGACACATCAAAGACCTACTTTGTAAAGCATCTAGTAATCAATCATGTTTAGAGGATATTAAAGAAATATTAGCTCTCTTAGTGCTTGAGATTTGTTATTTATTTTTGATAAAAGCATAATAGTACCATCAGTCTTGATAATTAAATTCAAAGTTTTGTGTCTGACACAAGAAATATGACATTGCAATATTGCCTACAGGCAAAGTATTAAACATTAAAAAGTCTGTCCAAAAGTACTTAGACCTGAAAAGTTGTATTATAAGAGATCTAGCAAAGTTAATTGGAATATTAATTACAGCCTGCTCAGGGGCACCTAGGCACACTACCGCTACTGTGGTACCATATGTTTGGTGTTACCTACCAAATTTTAAGAACATCATAAGTCAAAATAATAATTATTATTATCCTTTTTATTGCACAAGAGGTCATGATAGTTCAAACAAAAAACAAATAAAATTACATAATTATTCCCTTTATTTGCTACATTCTCTTATTAATATTTACATATTGAAATAATTAAAAAAAAAAAAAAAAAAAACTTTACATACATGTTATTATATCTTTATTTTCATAAAATGTGGTATAAAATATGGTTACATTTTAATCTATAGATATTTATCCAATATAATAAAATAAAATAGGAAAGCAATATAAATATAAATAATGTAAAAGTAAACTTACATTCAGAAATAAAATTAGATCTGCAATGCTGGGCTAATAATATCAGTACAGAATGGGAATTAAATATTGTGACATTTCAATTGTACCTGAACTGGGAGAACCTAAAATAGATTATTTGCATCCCGCACTAATTCTAAATGTATTTTCTATGCCTGTTGGCGACAAAATCCAAATATTCTGTCTTGGACAGAATATTTCTTTGCCTTTTGTCCATTCAATTTAATATTTTATTTATTTACTAGTCTATGCTCGTCACTTCACCCGCGTGAATATCGTTTATCGTGCACCCTTCCGGAACTGTTCATCTTCCCGGGATAAAAAGTAGCCTATACACTAATCCGGGTTATGTTCTATCTGTATGCCAAATTTCATCAAAATCCGTTCAGCCATTCTTGACCTATAAATGGTGTAACTAACCCGACTATGTTTTATATATTCAGATGCCTATAAAATACTAAAAGGCTACAGGTATCATGGTCAGGCCCCACTGGCCTTCACAACCCTGGTATAATTACAGTTTAGATACATTTACTTCCATCTCTACCATTTATTACATATTTTCTAACAAAATCATTTTATTCTGGGGCTGCCTATGGTACCTCAAACTTAAACTCTCATAAGTCAGCTCTATCTTTGTAGGGCTCTAAAATTGGGGAGGATGCTTGTACAAAGAGACCCTTTAAAGGACATAAGTCCAAACCAGCGTTGGCAAAATATCAAGCAACATGGGATCCAAATAAAGTTCTAAGTGTATTTACAAAACTGGACTCCTAATATGGCATTAAGTCTTGATGTAGTATGTCAAAACACTGGTGGTTTTTGCTTCTACTAAGTACAGCTGAATGAGCACAAACTTTATTATTTACTAAAATATCTAAAATAACGCTATAAAAATTAAATGTATTTATTTTACATAGTTATTATAAGTAGAACTAACAATAATTATCAGATTAAAATATATAATAGTATTATAGCTCACACTGAGTGATGTTTGAGCCAATATTGCCATTAATTACATAGTATGATTACGATGATCACTAACAATGTGTATAAAAAATTAAATAAAAATTGATTTGCCCTGCCAAGTCACAAATTGTGTGATTACATGATTCAATATATATCTCTATAGAGGGCATGACAACTATTTCTAATTATCAAAAAATATAAAATAAAACTGTTTTCTGCTTCTACCATTGGTAAATGGATTTAAAGTACTCTCAGTGTGCGGTATATTTATATGAGTGGCTTTTCAGGACATAATAGCTACATGCGTCGCCTCTACGTCCAAAGCTAAGTCAAAAGGAACTTATTAGATGTAATCAGAAAGAGTGCTGGTTGGATAAATAACTCATAAACATTTTCAAAAATGTTTATGACCAACCATTTTTAATTCAGGGGATTTAGCCCATGCTGTGCTGAATAAATAAAAATAATTTTACTTACTAGTAGTACTATCTTAGTCACTGTTGATCTCAAACATCATAAGTGCCACGAGTAGAAAACACTTTCCTGTTCTTATAGCTAATAAGACTGATCATCACATTTTTACTTTCTAAGAATATTAACGTTGGAATTTCTATAGATGTTTAATCATAGAGAAGAATCTAAGTGGTTCTAAATAAAACAATGTGATTCCATAACAAATGTTTATTCAATAGGAATCCATAATGATTTTAAGGTTCATCTCAAGTTTACCATCTCTCTAAACATCTGCATGGTTAATACATATATCGAGAACGAAGCCTGTAGTATAATAGGTGATCAAACGAACTTACCTGTGATGTTCGATCATTATTATACGAAGGGCTTCGTTCGAAGATATATGTACCCTACCCGTCCCACCCCCGGTAAAATTGAGAAGACCTTACAAGACTCTAAAAAGAATGACAGTTGACGTAAGGACACAGACAATGTAGTTATAATTACGTTTAGTTTTAGCTCTGAAAATTGCGTTCAGTTGCCGAGTAACTCGAGAAAGCTGCATGGTTAATACATATATCTTCGAACGAAGCCCTTCGTATAATAATGATCGAACATCACAGGTAAGTTCGTTTGATCACCTATTATACTCTTATTTCACCAAAATTTGTATCAGACCGTAACTTTTTTTTTTTCTTGTGAGGGTAAACCTAACTAAATTATGCAAGGTGTTAATACATCCTCATAATATTGTGAGTAAACATCTGAGCTAGTGAGCATTAATTGAATCCATTCGTCATCCACTGTATAATTGTATCGCCAATATTTATCACTCTTGATACAAGAAAATCGAACCGGTGCAGCGGTGTAGTAACTAGCAGTAGATAGCTGAATCTGTTTTACGTTCATTGTCAATATAAATATCGTAACTACTGCCCGGAGAAAACTCAATGTCTAATAGTCACGTTTTGTTAAAAATAAAACATTAAAATCCAATTCATAGCACGTGTTGGTGAACAAAAAAATAATAATTAAATAAACTTCTTTGTTTAAAAAAAAATCTTTTTAGTTTGTTTTATGTATTTAGCGAAGTACATTCGAGTTTTTCCAAATAATTTGATCTTTAATATAAAGATTAGTGTTGTGGTTTCTCCACATCATTTGTAAATCGTCAATATGAAGTCTAAATTGTATTTTTCCTAGTGGCGGTATATATACCTATCCCGCCAATTTTTGATTGCCATTTCTCCATAATATCCGAGGTTATAAAAAAAAATACTCGTAAGTAGTACACACGATACATTTCGTACCTGTAGTGTCCGGAGAGACGTCTGTGATCCCTGTTACTGGGACGCGGTGTACTTTGCTGTACTGGGAGTGTTTTGTGATGTCTCGGCAGCATACCAGCATTTCTGCGCCACTGTAGCTCGCTGCTCGATTTCAGACTAGGAATGCCAGTGGGGCGATCACATTGTGAAGAGCCTGGAGGAGACTTTCAAGACCAACACGATCCACTCTGAAACTTGAAAACATGGTATTAGAAAAGGCACAGATGGTATATCCCACTTCTGAGATGTTAAGAAGGAGTTGCTGGAACTGAACCATGGTGTGCGGGTTCTCCTGAACCTGGGCGTAGGTGATGAATGCAATAACACGAAGCATCAAGACATGTTGTTTATTCCAAGTTTCGCGGCTAACTGATCGCCAAAATGACAGTTACAAGTTATTTTATAATTTCTAGGAATCCAGTGTTGCTAACGTTATTAAACTTTTAATCGATACATCGTTAATTAAATTGATAATTCGGCTAAAATTATATAATATGATCAAGTTGGCTAGTGACGAGATTTATTAAATAATTTAATTGGCTTGATATAAATATGATGAATTGAAAGTATAATAATTGACTAAATACAAGACATAGTGACTTCATTCGTTCCTTCCGCCGATAAGTCGTGCTCTCTGGGTCGGCTGATCCACGATCTTGTAACATTAATGCTTCTATTAGCTTTGAAGTACTCTCATTTCTTTCGCTTGTTTAGAAAGGTGTCTTTTCATAGATTTTCACCAAAGACTTGTGGATGTCCAAACCAAAGAGGCAGCTCATTGTTTCATTGTCATTGTGCGTGCACCTGACTTCTTTTGTTGATTCGTATGTTTTTTAAATAATACATGAAGTATAAGAAATAAGGTATACAAGGTGTAATTGAAATAACTGGAAACCTTTTAAGGGGTCATTTTACTCAACAGTATGAACAACTATTATTATGGGAACAATCCAGAAATCTCGAAAAAAATCAGCTGTAACCTATATTTTGTCGAGTTAGTCGAACATAAATGTATGGCTGATTTTTTTTTCCCGATATCAGGGATGGTCCCATAGTAAAAGTTGTTCATAATGATGAGTACAATGAGCCCTTAAGAGGTTTTCAGTTATTTCAATCACACGTTGTATATGCCGTAAGATTAATCCACACAGGCGCTAAACTATATTATTAAGTACTTATGCATAAAATGCAATGTTAAGGCTGTTTAAGTTTTATGTGACCAGAAAACAGGCCAGTTCTCACGGGGGCCCGGCATCCGGGTCCAATGGCCTTACACCTTTGATATACTAAGCCAGTTACAATCTCTGCCATTACACAACAAGATTAGCTCTAATTGCTTTAAACCAATCGAATTTTTCTGTTCTCAACCTAAAACTGTTTTATTTCACAGTTTCAAATATTTTTCGCCAATTATGAAAAAATTTCATCACGTTACTTCTTTTACTTATTTCGTAGTTTTGCGTCATTTCATGCATAGTTATAGTTTTCGACGCACGCCATTAAATCCGCGTACAGTTACGGACGCAGTTATTACGTTGAAATATTTTTTGTATTGCAAGTATCGCAACTTAGGTCAATAGTGCGCATACTTCAGAGTGCGCACAATGCGCATTACTGTGTTGCTGGTTGTACGAAGGCTGTACTTTGTCCAGATCCTCGCAATGCAGTTTACGACACAGTTCGATTCGTGTAATAGGGCGCGGAAGTATGTAGGTACAACGGTCATTCTGCAAATATTTGCATGTTTTGCCTTTGTGACTGCAGAGACAAAGAAAAGTTCTCAACTTATTGATTTGATTATATTTTATGGTGTACAATAAAACATAACTTAATATCACGCCTGTATTTCCCCGAAGGGGTAGGCAGAGGTGTATAGTACACCCACATTTCGCCAGTTATGTTATGGTCCCATGTAATAGGGGGCGAGCCTATTGCCATTAACCGGGCACAAATCCTTACTCCGGGCTGCTACTGAGAATTTCCTAATGAAAAAACCCAATAACACTTTTCCCGACCCGGGAATCGAACCCAGGACCCCACGCTCAGCAGTCGCGCTTGCGACCACTAGACCAACGAGGCAGTCAATAAAGCATATATAAATAAATTATAATTGATTTTATTCTGTTTGTTTTATCACGGCCTTTCTTCCGTGAGGACAATTTATGGATTCTTAGAAGGCATTGAGAACCTCTTTGTGAACTTTAAAGTGGGATGGGGCATCAACCAGCGATAGTCCTCTGATGTACTATAGGAACATAGTCATGAACTGAGTCCTCGCGTGATAAAACACTATTGTGAAACCTGTTGGTTTAATGATAACACATTTGATAGAGAGATTTCTCTCCCCGTCACGTTGAAGAGAAAACTGCATTTATCATTTGTTATCATAGACATATTATTTCTGCACGTCACGTGAATACACAAAAAAGTTGAATTTCTGACTGATATAACAAGCAAACTGATAAATAAACCGGGTTAATAATTATGTAGGTACTAACAAAATATAATTTCAATACCACTATTAATGACATTGCTAGTAGTAACAAGATTGTTATACTTTCTCACTCGCACTGACATAACTTTTGAATGGTTCAATCAACTCAACCTATCACAGTCGACTGCTGGACATAGGCCTCTCCCAAGTTGCGCCACAACACTCGGTCCTCAGCCTTCCGCATCCAGTCCTTCCCAGCTACTTTGGTCGTGTAGAATACTTTCTTTCGTGATCCTTCCCTTAAGGATAAATTTTGCTACCTAGTCCTTCCAATAGAACTGAATTTTGAGCTTTATTTGAATTTATATATTTTTTTCACCTATTTCGAAATATACAGGATGATTAATTGCTTTGAGTCATTGAAGTCTTTTTTAGAGCTGTGGACATTGTTATAATAAACCCTAGCGTGGATTTTAGAGTATGACTTGGTTTTTTTTTGGCTTTTTTAATTTAATACTTCTTCCTACTGACACACCTCTTTTTCACAAGAAATAGGTTTGTTACCTTCTGCTTTAGTGCCTAGCATGCTTAGTGCGTTTAAATTGTCAGAATATAATTTAAGTGCTGCTTTGTTTTCATAAAAAGAAATGCTATGACATGTAAAAAAACCATTTTGCTATATCTAGAATGTTGCGAAGTTTTGTGCGCAGACGCAGAGTATCGCTCAGATTTAATATGCGTACCATACATACGCGCCTGCGCCTACAATGCAGCTGCTTTCATGCTGTGAACCTGCCGAGTTTTTATTGATATAAAAATAAAGAAAATTGCGTATACAGGTAGATGCATGTTTTCTTGGTCTGTTTATTTTTCGGAAATTGTCTTGGTAACTGAACGGTCTTATCTGGCTGTTGGATGGCTTGGATGGATTGTTAGTGACAGTACGTGCGCCATTTTGTACGAAATATTCGGACACCTTTCGGTTTCCTTATTATCTAAAATATTTTTCCACATTTTTTCTTTCAGTCACTCTGCAATAAAAATATCAACGCGCAATTCAGCTGCTACAATGGCTGTATTGCGTTGCGCCATACATTCTCTCGTTTCCGAGTGGCGGCAGTCGGTCGAGAGCGCGCAGCAACGGCGTGCGTTGCGCATCGAAACGATATTTTTCATTCTAAAACTGCGCCTATTTGAAAGTTGACTAAAAAGTTTTTAATTGTGCATTTATAATCTGTTCAGTGACCACGTGGCATTTTATAGGATTCGAAAAAGGATTTTTAACTTTTTTTATTGTGTAAGTATTCTTTTTTTATGCGCCACTTTGTGCTTTGTTATATTTTCTTTGTAAAATGCTTTATGAGATTAGTAGCAGTCACGTATAGTGTTGCGGAAATTGTAAACTAAATTGAATTATGGGATCAAAACATCAATTTCTTTTCTTTCCTTTGTGCGTTTATATAAAAAAAAAAAATTGGGTTTTATTTTTTTTGTACTGACAATTTTTTGGTTGACTGTTCATTCACATAATCTATAAAAATAATTAATGTTTAATTAACATTGGCGTAGAGGCTACATTTTAACAACAATACCTTTATATAAACTCCTTGAAAATAATATTTTTTATTGTTGTCTCAAAAAACATTTACAAATGTCAAGAAGTTAAGTTTAAATTGTCAAGGTTTAGTTCAAATATTTTATGAAATAGAAGATAAAGAATTTTCTAATTGGACATGCAACGTTTTCATTTCTCATTAGTTGCATTGTTATTGTTACACATACTTACTTATCTACCTACCTGTATACTTAGTTTTTTTATTTTTTACTTTAATATATTCTATACTGAATTGCTTAAAAAAATCCAAACGTACTTTTTACACCCTGTATAAACCTTCGACGACGAAATCTTGGAGAAATAAGTTTGTACAGAATGTTTAAAATGAATTTTGCATATGGATAGAAAAATAAAATAAAGTGGGTCAGAGAGATAAACGGCCACAGTAGGTAAATTAAAAATATCTAGGTACCTACTAATATCTACAATGTTGCAAAATTCAAATAGGTACCCACATAGAAACATCACACTTAGAACCGTGATGCATAAATGCAGCTGCCGTAATTAATTTTAATCTTTTACGGAAACAGGTGAAGTCAAACGACGAGACTCGTAAAATATATTTTAATGTAATTGGCGTAATTAAAGAAAGAAGACTGTCTTGAATTAATTTTCTATATTTTTATAGTTTTTCTAATATAGTTGAAAATGGCTTCATTCCCGAAAAGGGGTAATTTGTACTTGAGTACCTACATGATGACATGATGAACAACTTTTACTACGGGACCAAACCTGAAATCGGGAAAAAAAATCAGGTGGTCACTACATTTTATCGATTTAAGTGAACACAAATGTAGGGACTAAAAGATTTTTTTTTCGCGATTTCAGGGTTGGTCCCACAGTAAAAGTTGTTCATAGTGATGAGTACAATGACCCCTTTTCGGGAAAGAAGCCATTAAACAGCATGTATACAAGGTGTAATTGAAATAACTGAAAGACTCATTGTACTTATCAGAATTAACAACATTTACTATGGGAGTAACCCTGAAATCGCGAAAACAAAACAGCTGTTCCCCACATTTGTGTTCACACAAATCGACAAAATGTACATGAACACCTGTTTTTGTCGCGATTTCAGGGTTGCTCCCATAGTAAATGTTGTTCGTTATGATGACTACATTTCAAATCCACTTTGGATATTTGCCATTATTAAAGGAAGACCTTATATGTCAGCATTTTTTCATCGCAATTGTCACTTTAGGGGTTTCACAAGAGGTGAAAACTGTAGGTAACAATGAAGTGAAGGGTCGATTTCACATAAAATTGGGTACCACGAATGATTTTACACTAATGAGATCATGACACAAATGAAATGTAAATCACGCTAATGGCATGTATATTTTTATTGGTTTACAAAGTAAGTTTAGCCTTATTTATATTGATGAAGATTACTGTTAACAAATTGTAAAAAAGTTTATCAATTGTTGTTTCGATGTCAAAGGTTTTAATATTGTTCATAAGAAGACTTAATTTACATTTTAAAACCAATAAAAATATCCACATCATTAGTGTGATTTGGATATCATCTGTGTCACGATCTCATTAGTGTAACTTCATTCGTAGGCTGTGAAATCGACCCATTGTGTGTGTGTGTATGTTTTCCTCAGACAAAAGTTAACTGGCTCGTTTGAAAATCCAGCACTAAGTTAAAAGTAATTAGGACTATTTTGCCACCGAGATAATTCCAAAGTCAGTTTCATTGTGGACTTAGCACTAATTACAGGAGTCATAAACATGCTGTATGTATGTTATGATATATTAAAACTGATGGCTACTTTGCAATGGCGATGTGGAAATCGTTCAGCCGTTCTGACTCATCGGTTACCATCCATCCAAGGTCTGTGGGACATAGCACTTTAATGTACGGATGTGTGTCATATGCTTACTGTTTAAAAAGTAATTATTAATCTGACGTGCCAGTAACCCTTTAAAAGAACCGTCGCATTTGTTAAGGTTAAACAATAATGGCCAGGCAAAACTATCAAAAATTATGAACGCAATTTGTGACTTTTCAGCATGGTCATAACAGCTAGTTTGCAAGTATTCTTTAGTTACACAGCAATAGCAAAAAATAGTTACTGATTATTACTACGATATGAGGCTAAATTCTAATTACGGTTAAAAATAATAGTAGAATTATTGTGTCTGGTAGAACCCGTAGAACTTTATAAATACCTAAGTAATTTGTTTAGATTAGGTACCTACACTACAAGACGAAAAAAAAGCCGGCCAAGAGCATGTCGGGCCATGCTCAGTATTATAGGGTTCCTTAAGTAGGTGTAATTACAAACGAATCAAATCGAATATTAATCATGGCTATTTTCGTTTTTGCAAACAGCGCCACCTAACGCTAAATTTAAGAAGCTAAATTTAAGAAGTGTGTCATATCAATACAACACAAAGTTTCTTTTTGTGATTTTTTTAAATAGAAAGTACCTAACTAAAGGAGCATTATTTGCTAAGATCATTTTTCTCTAAGGTCAGTGACCTATGAACTAGGACGTCTTAAGTATTTTTCAGTTTTCTCACTATAACTCAAAAATGTATAATCACATTATACTCGAAATAATTTTAAAAGAGAGTTTTTATAAAGGTCTATCAATGTGGAAGACTATAAGTTTTTACGTTGCATAGTTTAGAAATGGCAGGGGGGGGGACACATTGCAAGCCACTTTGGCGAACTGTATTTCGCAGATACCTGATAAAAAAGTTATGTATGAAACATTACCTTCATTTTAGTAGACCTATCCAATGATACCCCACACGAGGGGGTGCAGCGAAAAAAAATATTTCATCCCCATTTCACATGTATGGGCGCCACCCCTAAAATACGTTATCAAGATTTTTTTATTCTTTTAAAATTGAGATCTATATCTAAACCATTTTTTAACAAAATTTCATTTACTTATGTTTATAACTGTAGAAGTTATTAAGCTGTAAAGGATTAGGACAGACGGACGGACATGACGAAACTATAAGGGTTCCTTGTAGGACTACGGAACCCTAAAAACATGTCTGTAAGGATTTTGTTTCTCGTAGTTGCATACATTAGATAACACTCGTTTAACTTTGAATACACGATGATGACATGTCAACAAACTCGACTAACGAGTTTTTTTATTTCCATATTTTATTGACTTAGGTGCAGCTCTTTCCGGTCTATGAGCATTATAAGAATAAAAGTGTTCCCCTAAATATTATGTCATTAATCAAATATTGTAATCACTTGTGAAGACGATGAGACTTCAACTTTAAGAATGTTAATATTAGAAATGTTTTTACGACTCACAGTTACTGTATTGATTTATCTTAAAAGTCTTTAAATAAAACTACCTCAGATTGTTGACACCTTTCACTATGTAAGACTTGGCAATGGCATTCGATATACGTCCATAAGAGCTAATAATCAATTAATTTATTGCTTGCTTTTTTTAAATTGATCGTTCGGCGCACCCTGGGCAGTCAGCCCGCTACCAACCTGCTGACTGGCAAATCTTTTTCCCACGGCATGAGCTATTATCATTATAAAGGTCATGTCGACACGATAGAAGAAATAAGAGCTATTGCGTTACTGGACTAAACCCAATAAGGCGTAAAGCTCGTCTGTACATAGGTACTTTCCGAAAGAATATGTTGTATTAATTTATGCACACATAGATCTATTTATACAGTCAAACCTGGATGAGCGAGAGTCACAGACCAGTAAGCTTCAAGACTCCGCATAAACAAAGATTTGTATTCGAACGCAGTCGTAAAACGTTGGTGGGGTCAGGGGGGCGGACGGCGCGTTATGATTGGCCAGCTCAAAAGTTCGGTGGTATGATTCCTTATGATTGGTGCCGCTCGCTGACTGAGTGACGTTCCGATTGGCGGAGGGACGTATGATATGCAGTGCAGTAGAGCATATGCGTTGTGACCGGGGGTGTCCAGCTAAGCGGCGTCTAGAGGCTTACTGGTCTATGGCGAGAGTTCAAGGGACCGGAATCTTTTTCTCGCTCATGGAGGTTTTTCACTTAACCAAGTTTCTCACTTATAGAGGTGCAGGAGCGGTTTTTCTCACTTACAGAGGTAACTAAATAGCTGTAGACACTTTTTTTGCAATTGATACATATCAACTGTAATAAGTTTGACAAAAAGGTCGGTGCAGATGCACATTTGGCCATTCTAAAAGAATGTGGTGCAAAAACAATGACCTGGGTGGGACACAAAGATGCTCGATTTGTGTTTTTTTTTTGTTAGTTAGGCGAACCATATGTGCGTTAGTTCCGCGAAATTTAGAAAGTGTCATAACATAACAGATAATAAATACGCTCAACTCTCACTAATAGAGGTATAGGGCACGGCTGTCTCAGTTATAGAGGTCCAGACGTGAAAACCGAATCTCTCATATAGAGGTTTCTGTTTCTCGCTTGTAGAGGTTTTTGAGGCTTAAAATGACAGGACCTGGCACTTACTCTCACTTGTAGAGTTTTCTCGTTTATCCAGTTCTCACTTACCCAGGTTTGACTGTAATTAGATTTGTCTTACTGTCTGATTTCTCATATTTACCGTGCGTTACAGGCCATAATAAAGACTCATATTTCTTTACTAACAATGAAGCAATAACCCCATAACTTACCATAGTACCTAGACCCTTCCATGGGGTAGTTATGGTGGATAAGATAAGCTTGAGAGTGTATTTTTAAGGCCAGTTTAGCAATAAAAACTGTTACCATTTAAATCTTTCGAATTCTACTCGGATACTACTTAGCTACTCGGACCACAGCGCAATTAATTTTTTGCACGAATGTTAAATTAAAAACTGTAGCCAGGTATGCCATGGGCTTGGCAAGTGTGAATAGCAATAATAGGCTTGACGTCCTTATCATTAGTAAACCAGTTCGTATCTCTGCAATCACAGGGAGTAACGGTGTAGATATTAGTTATAGTTGGCAGAAATTGTAATCAGGTTTTGCAACATTTTTAGCCTGGAGGCTAGAGGTTTGTGGTAGACGGAGGTAATCCACTCCGGCCAAGGGCCGTTAGAGGAACACCGTGGTGGTTTTTAGTCGGTAAGAGTCCGACACTGGCTCCGCCTACCCCAGGCGGAATGCGTCCATGAGGATTTTCCCAACGGAAAAAAAAAGGTAATCCACTATTTATTGCATATATGCACTTGTTCCCGATTTCAATGTATCATTATTCATTAATTTAATTATGTATGTAGATCAAGCGATGTCAATAAAATGTTGTCTACCTTTAAATCTTTTCGATAAGTATTATGAATCGCGAGTAATTCGACGTAAGGAAAATAATTATTGTTTATAAACAAACAAGTGATTACCAAAAATAGTAATTAATCCTAGCCAATAAATATGAAACTCGATAAGATATAAGATTCATACGACAGAATGTGTACGTATTGATAAGATAGAAAGAGACCTTGTGACCTTACCAGAAGTTTTCTTTATAAACAAACATGTTTTTCCGTCAGTATAATACCTTTATGGTTTTTCCATAATTTCCTGTATAAAATCCAAATAATTAGACAGATTGTCTATACAACAACTGTCAGAATGTCAAACTTATTCCTCAGCTCGGTTATAAATAACTTTACAGACGATTCTTACAACAAAGAGAAATGGAATTATGTCTAATGTGGAATCTCAAAGTATGTTAATCCTTTGAAAGTGGCTGCATTTGCGGAATTTTATTGTGAAACTCACTCGCGATCCGAATCATTTTGATTTCAATGTCCATTGTTCCAAAGTTTTGTCATTCCATAATGGTTACTATATTTTTTATATGCACCAGCACCACGCAATGAATATTGCTAATCCTACTGATATTATAAATGCGAAAGTATCTGGAGGTTTGTATGTTTGTTTGTCCTTATTTTTCTTTATTTATTACATGTCATTCATCACCATCATAATTCATTTTATACATTTATGCACACACAGAGAAATAACTATAAAAAATACTTACATAGAAATGAATAGTACAAAGGCACTGCTTATTTCTTGAAGAAATTTCTTCCAGCAGACCTGTGAGAGGAATCAATGAATCAAACTGAAACGGCTGAACTGATATAGATGAGGCATATATATAGACTATGTCCTGGATTAGGATACTTTTTATCGACACCACGGGAGCGAAGCCCGGGAGTAATAACAATAAAAAGCTAGCGTCAAAATAAAACCTATTGTCATTGATATTACGATGGAGACATTCTTCGATGGTCATGAACATAATAATATGGATAGTGTGTCGATTGTATCACCGTTTGTGTATCATGGAAGATAGCAAAAGATTAAATTGCGCCTCGATCTTGGGTTTTTTATTTACGAGTATTTTTGATAAGGTGTTGAATCATACGACAATACATATTTTATTATAGGCTTTTACCCTTATAAACTACTTAGGATACGTTGCATATAACGGAAATACTCGGATATACTTTATCAGATATTATAGATCGTCTGGATGTATAGATTTGATTGAAAAACATCACCATTTAGTATAGGTTTCCCAAGTATTGGTTTAGTAGTGTTTATTTTAAACCAACCGTGGAAACTACGATACTCGTGCCATAAGTAAAACGTAATAGGTATGATGCTGTAAAAAATATAATCACAAAAATCATGCTGAACTAAATCTCACTTCAGAATGCCCTTTCTTTATTAAAAGCAACAGACTGTTTCCTTACAAGACACACTACGTATACACACTTTCAAAGATTAAAGATCGTATCAAACGTTACATATAAGTCATACAACTCATACATCATCATAGACATGACCTTATCTACAACTATAATAAAAATAACACTACTGCGATGCTCGATTCTGAACCTTAATAGCTTACCTTAAGGGCTACTCTTTATAAATAGGGAGATTAAGGTGAGGCACTATTTTTTATAATCCTTACATTTTACGTCGAAGCGAAGGCAGTTCCGTGATAGGAATGAGCGGTCATTTGTATGTAAATCCAATAGAAACATTTTGGTATGTGTCGCTTATGTTTGCTTAGCCTCGAGGTTATTTGCAAGGTATGTTGATATAAATTCTGCTGAGTACATAACGTAGTACATACGTCAGTGTTTTGATATAACTGCCCCACATTATACTGGGAAATTATTTTATAATTAGCGAATCGTTGACGTTAAAGAGTGATTGGGATTTCGGATGACGTTTAAAGGTAAACACGTAGCTTACTCGGTGATATGTTGGCATTTTATTATGACTGAATGATAGTTTACTGTAGGTATAAATATATGATTTTAAATCTTGAATAAACTATCCAATCAATCTACAAATTACAACTTCATTATGCGGAATTAATGTTTGAATCAGTTACACTTTTTCATTCAAATTAGCGCCGACAATATATAAAAGCGATATAATGAAATAAAAAGTTGGGAAAATACAGGTCTATTGTTAAGTAACTTAATAAAGATGTCGAAAGTAATGAACGAAGTTTGCGTGACCGTGTATGGCAATCTTTATTTTCTGGGAAAAAGTGAAAATTATCTTTGACTTTGACATAGACGAGTGGTTTACACACTTAATCTTAGAATGGCAGGCGAAGAAGCTAGATAATTGTCTTTGCTTTTGTTATGATGGGTAAAAGGTGAAAATAACAGTAACAACAGACAAGTCATTGCCAATTTCCGAGCTTTGATTACTTGTCTTGGGTTGACTTTGTAGAATTATTTATTGAAGGAACGTTGTTGGTTTCGTTCATTGTTATTCTAATTTTGTTACAAACATTAAATGCTAGAAATAAAACGATAAAAAAAAACATTATAATTGGGTCAGTTTTTTTTGTTTTCAACTTCTGAGATTGGCAGGAATTTAGTTCAATAAAGAAAACATTGCAAGGTTGCTCAAAAACTCATCTCACAGACTCAATTAATAGCAGTATTGCGCTTCTTGAGAAGTGATCCGAAGAGCAATAGAACGTTACACAACACTTGAAAAGTAAGAAGATTATATCGATCTCACGATTGTCCGTGATTACGTTAATATGGGCAGACCCTTATACATTGCATGTGTCCATACATGACACAGATGACTTATGACTCTTAAAATTATAAGTTATGAATGATATATTAACTGTCAGAGTGGAAACTCGTGCTGTTCCATTGAAAAGTTGTTTCAGTTTTGTTTTGTTCTATTCTCTTTACTTGCTTACTCCTCTGGCTCAGCAACCCAAAGTGAGTCATGGCCTCCGAAAAGAGAACTCTCCACTTTGCTCGATCTTGTGCGATATCTCGCCAGTTGGTAGTTTGAAGCTCACGCAGAACAGCCTCCACAGCATCTCCCGAGTGATATCTGGGGCAACCCACTGGTCTACGTCTGGTTAGTATGCCCCAGTTGGCCCAGCAGATACGCTCTTTTGGCTCCACGATCCTCCCCCATACGTTCGACGAAATCGTCGTCGTTAATTCTGAAAATTAAAGCGTTTTTTTTTTTTTCGGAAATAAAAAACAATTAAAAGAGTGTTGTTCACATTTCCACGACCAGGATCACATCTTCCTCTTGCCCTTATCCCAATTTATTTGGGGTCGGCGCAGCATGTTTTTTTCTTCCATACATCTCTATCAGCCGTCATCTCCGTGTTCACTTTCTTTCTATTCATATCATCTTTCACACAATCCATCCATATTTTCTTCGGTCTCCCTTTTTAGGGTTCCGTAGTCCTACAAGGAACCCTTATAGTTTCGTCATGTCCGTCCGTCTATCCGTCTGTCCGTCTGTCCTAATCCTTTACAGCTTAATAACTTCTACAGTTATAAACATAAGTAAATGAAATTTTGTTAAAAAATAGTATAGATATTGATTTTAGGGGTGGCGCCCATACATGTGAAATTTTTTTTTCGCTGCACCCCCTCATGTTGGGTATCATTGAATAGGTCTACTAAAAGGAAGGTAATGTTTCATACATCCCTTTTTTATCAGATGTACCATCTGCGAAATATAGCTTGCAATGTGTCCCCCCCCTGCCATTTCTAAACTATGCAACGTAGAAACTTATAATCTTCCACATTGATAGACCTTTGTAAAAACTCTCTTTTAAAATTATTTCGAGCATATTGTGATTATAAATTTTTGAGTTATAGAGAGAAAACTGAAAAATACTTAAAACGCCCTAGTTCAAAGGTCATTGACCTTAAAGAAAAATGATCATAGCAAATAATGCTCCTTTAGCTACTTTCTATTTGAAAAAATCACAAAAAGTAACTTTGTGTTATGTTGATGACACACTTCTTAAATTTAGCGCCATCTAGCGGCGTCTAACAACACTCTATGGGTCGCCAATGCTGCCGTCAAGTGCCGTCTATTACATTTGGCACTGTATAGCGCCATCTAGCGGCTACTGACATCACTCTCTGAGTCGCCGATGCTGCCGTCTATTGCAAAAACTAAAATAGCCGTGATTAATATTCGATTTGATTTGTTTGTAACAACTACTTAAGGAACCCTATAATACTGAGCATGGCCCGACATGCTCTTGGCAGGTTTTTCTTATAGCCATCAACATTCATACTTAAAACTTTCCTCGTAACATGCTTCTCATTCCTCCTCATCACATGTCCATACCATGACAGTCTATTGCTACTTAACTTCTCTGTCACTGGCGCTACTTTCAGACTTACCAGGATCACAATCTTACATTAAAAATTCTTCCACGTCTCCGTCGACAATGTCTACCGGAAACACGTCCAAATTCTGGCAGCATTTATGATTTTTATTCTGAGTTGGTTCATGGGCAGATTTCAAGGAATAGTGTTTAATGTATACCTTTATACATATAATTCTTTAAGAACTTAGTACCATAATATATCCAACCAATAATAACTAATTTATAAATAAAAAACCTAAAATAAAACTAAAAAAGAGCATCCAAATATTCCTTCGCGTCGCTTTCAACTGGTAACCTGCCCAGAAGACTGGCAGCATTGCCGCGTTGTATGGCTTAATCTTTGACCAAAGTAAAGGCCAGCCTTCAAGGTCACGTGAAGTGTCGACTAACCGTCTAGCACCTACTTTGGGTGATCAGAACAGCTTTTAGCTGATCAGCACTTTAGCTTCGTTAATGAGTAGATACGTGCAACAATTAGATTTAATGTTACGACGGAAACAAAGAGTAAAGTTCCATCAATACCTCACCGCTGTGGAATCTATGTTGTTCGCGCAGCCTTGAACCCAAAACAGTTAAGTGGAATGTTTACGAAAACGAAAGTCAAATGGAACGCGCTAAGTAGGCCCACGGCGACCTCTATGGTTCACTGCTTCGAGTGTTTTATTTTAACGTTTTCGACGAAAATACGAGGAAATGTCATAACATTGAGTTATTTATGAAAATTTTCGAAACAAGATATGATTGAATGATATTCATACCACGCTTCTGATTGTTTTACGACTTACCACTGTCCACTTTATTTCAATACCTACTCAAAATATGCGTTTTATTTATGACCCAAACAGTACAGTTAAGTATGACACAGCCTTAGCGATTTTAAAGCGTCATGGCTACCTATTTAAATTTCACAATGAAGGCTAACTGTACATCAACTTTAAATAACCAATTTTCTTTTTATTTATCATTAGCTTAATACCATGCGTCATTATTTATTAATAACTGTAGTTTAATATATGTAACTGTGTAGTAAAGTCACCCGATCCAATTACAAGTACCTACCTATATCTAAAAAAATTAAAAAGATGAGTAGGTACAGTTTTTGATCATGTATTTTTTTTCCGAATTCCATTCTTTTTCTTCTTCGTCTTTCCCTTTCTGCTGAGGATCGCGACCACATACGACGCGTTTCCATGAGCTATTCCAGACGATGCCTAGGTGATCGCATAATATGTCCGAAAAGGCTGAGGGCATACTCCTGGCGTATTGTAGATAGTCGTTTGATGATGTTGAGCAGTTGAGCTCCATAGTATAACATAACATATTAACGTTTGTTTTTTAAGCGTCAAAAGTATTATTAGTTCGAAAAGTGGTAGGATGGGTACAAGTGCGTGACAAAACGTCTGTCGAGTTACGAAAGATTCCTCATTGAAAACATAATCAGCGCGGACGTATTTAATCATTCACAGCATGTTCTGTGTCAACAGCCCGCATTATAACAAAAACGAAATATACTAAACACGTATTTCCGTATTAACAACAATGATGGTTATGATACTCGTAAAACTGACAACTTGGCCACGCTTTCTCACAGTTGTGTTACATAATAAGCACGGTTTTCGGCGGCTGTTGGACAACGGGAAGTGTTGTAGACTGCATACAAATCAACAAATTGTGGATCGATTGCGTCAGGTTAACGTGTATGTTTGCAAAGGGTCAGATCGATGATATAATAAAAAAGATGGTAACATAATGGAACGAGATCGTTACAGAAATTGATGATAAAAAATATAAGTGAGTCCATTTGTATTTAGCGTTGTTTTGAGGCTCCGAACCTTCTCATTCTGAGAATGCCTTGTGTCCAGCAATGGGACAATAATAATGGGCTGATTATGATTATGATGCGAGGTTCCTCATCTTATCAAATATGAAATAATTAATTTATTAATAGACCATGTTTTTTTTGTTAAAATTTAATTGATATTACCTACCTATTACTATTTTTATTATTATCGGCTGGAAGATCATTTATGAAACTGGTCAAATACGTCTTATGTCATAAACTTACAAGTAACATTAACTAATGTTAATGTATTTATTTTATGTATTTTTTTTTTAAACAGTAATCAATAAATCGATAAAAATGTTAGTCTGACACTAACTTAGAAACTAAACGATAAAAAATATTCTAGAATGTTATATGTTTAATACAGTAACTTCTTATTTTTATGACTAATTTAGATATTTTTAACGATGAAGGAAACTATACCGAAAGGTTAATAAAATGTCTTACCTAATATTTTTCTACGCTTATCTATGACTAAATAATTTTAGCCTCAAGATATTAGCAAACTTTAAAAGATGAAGGGAAGGAAAGATCAAAGATGTCACATGTCACATGTGATAAGTTATACAAAGTCTTTGTGATAAACAGAACATTTTATCCCGCAGCAGACATCTACAATGTGCATTGGCTTACATTGGCCAAAGTATTGTTAGACCTCCCACAGACTATATACTGGGTGTCCTGGGAACGCTTCCGAAAACGAAAATAGGTGCTGGTGATTACTGAATCGAAACCACGAAAAAAAATGCGTTTCTTTTTTTAGATTTTTTCATATATCTTTTTTTTTGCCTTTTTTCATACATAACCAGCTTTGGGCAGTTAAATAAAACTCATACATAATGAAAAATGCAAAACAAAATATGAAAAAATCTAAAAAAAGAAACGTATTTTTTATCGTGGTTTCGTATCAGTAATCACCAGCACTATCACTTATCTTCTTTTTCGGAAGCGTTTCCCTGACACCGTGTATGTATAGACTTAATCAGCCGATAGATAAGTAGGATTCCTGAACGGTACGAGGACTTACGGGAGTGGTGTGTGTGAGTTTGTGTGAGTGTTGTGTGTACTCGATTTGTAATACAAAAAAAAACTGCTTACTATCAGGTTAAGTTTACTTTGTAGTTTTTTAGTCTGTATCTAAACATGGTGATAAAATTAGCGGTATAACAAAAGAAGAAAATGTGAAATCTAATAATACCGAACATTTCGTTCATAAACTATGCGAACCTACTGTATATATCTACTGACTTATCATCTATTACTGTTGCTTGTCAAATGGTCAACAGTGAAAGTTTCACGGTAGCGTTACCATATTCAATCCTTATAATATTCAATGTCTCTTTATTTCAATATCCATATTATCTAACTTTAGTTAGAATTAAGCCATCCCAAGTTAACGTCGCGGTACGCAAAAGCTCATAGGTATGTATGTTCTACCTATGTTCACACATGCGTTATAAAAAGACAAATCGAGGATTGAGTTTAGAATATCTCATTCAACCAGCACATTTTAATTCAGCCAGTTGATTATTATGTAATCGGAAGTAACTTGAAGTGTGGATAGACGATTAAAGTGTTCATGTATGATACTGATTACATTGCAGTTGCGTCCTTCTGTGAGGATGTCATCTCGCAGAAGAAAGCGGCGGAGCGGGTCAGGGAGGAAGACTCCCTCGCTGATCCACCGCAGAAGGACGGGACGGCGCAGGCGCCTTTATGGCGACCTGCTGCCGGCCTAAGAGGGGCTAGTGCAAGGCTTTCGAGCTGCGGTGATGTCCCACGTGTGACCTGATATCGCCAAAAGAGAGTTTAGGTTAGAGGTGGCCCTGAAGTGGGCCGCGCTGGATGGGTTGCGAATGCCATATGCATTGCAGTTCTCGTGGCCCATCCACCCAAGGCGAGAGAAGGCACACGGCGGAGTTTTTAGTGGGTGCGAGTCCCACATAACTACGCCGCCTCCCCGGGTGGTGTGACATGCGATAGGCATATCCGTCTTGGAAAAAAAAGGTGTGATTCGGGAGAAAATGTTACTGTTAACGTCACATAAGATTTTTGCATTATGAGCAGACTGCGCGCTCTTCTCTTCTTTCTCTTTCTAGTTTGTGTTTGTGTGCGTGAGGAACATCGTTCCTGACGGGGGTCCCCTGACAGCACACGTCTTTTTTTTCAACAATGTTCAGCTGAAACATTTAGGTACCTACATGATTCAGACTACCGTGGGTAGGAGGGGAATGAAGGGCACGTCCCACGCCCTCGGTCAAAAGTAGTAAGAGAAAAACTGTCGTGGTTTTAGTCGGCAAAATTCTGACAATGGTGTTGATTCTCTTTTAACAAACTAAAGAAAGGGAGGGCAACCATTTTTGTGCTGTCGGGATTAAGTTTTCCATACAAGTTTAGTCGTGATCTCAGACTAAAAATACTAAGGAGATAAGTCTTATAAGGCGTAAACTAATTTGAGAGTTCTAAAATTCTTGCTATCTCTTTCTTGTATCTAGTATTAGTAAAAGAGAGCGATAGTTTAAAATAAGTGTAGTTTGTGAGGAATAGAATCAACATCAACCTGCTGACTGGCTAATCTTTTCCCCACGACATGAGCTATTATTATTATGTAGCTCATATCGACACGAAGAAGAAGAAGACTGGCTCCGTCGATCCCGGGCCTAGTGCGTCCTTGGGAATTTCCCCTCGTAAAAAACCGGCTAAGAGCATGTCGGGCCATGCTCAGTATTATAGGGGTTCTAAAGTAGGTGTAATTACAAACGAATCAAATCGAATATTTATTTATTTATTATTTGGAAGACCAACAGCAATTACTATAGTATCACAATGTTAAATAAGATACAGCCTGCCAATAATAGGTCTTCACGAATAGTGACTGAGTACAGTAAGATGCGTGGATATAATACTAAATATAGATTAATGAATATTAAAATAACTAAAATTATTGAAAGAAATCTAGACTAATTATCATGGCTATTTTAGTTTTTGCAATAATCAGCAGCATTGGTGACTCAGAGCGTGTTGCTAGTAGCGCTAGATGACGCTGCGGCTATACGCTATAGCGCCATCTAGCGTTAAATTTATGAAGCCAGATTTGAGAAGTGTGTCATGTCAACATAACACAAAGTTACTTTTTCGATTTTTTTCAAATAGAAAGTAACTAAAGGAGCATTATTTGCTTAAATCATTTTTCTCTAAGGTCAATGAACTTTGAACTAGGACGTCTTAAGTATTTTTCAGTTTTCTCTCTATAACTCGAAAATTTATAATCACATTATACTCGAAATAATTTTAAAATAGGGTTTTTACAAAGGTCTATCAATGTCGAAGATCATAAGTTTCTACGTTGCATAGTTTAGAAATGGCAGTGGGGGGGACACATTGCAAGCCACTTTGGCGGGCTATATTTCGCAGATAGTACACCTGATAAAAAAGTTATGTATGAAACATTACTTTCATTTTAGTAGACCTATTCAATGATACTCCACATGAGGGGGTGCAGTGAAAAACATTTTTTCATCCCCTTTCACATGTATGGACGCCACCCCTAAAATACGCAAAAACGAATCTTTTATTATTTTAAAATTGAGATCTATATGTAGACTATTTTTTAACAAAATTTCATTTACGTATGTTTATAACTGTAGAAGTTATTAAGCTGTAAAGGATTAGGACAGACGGACAGACGGACGGACATGACGAAACTATAAGGGTTCCTTGTAGGACTTCGGAACCCTAAAAAGTGATGTATCAAACATTAAAAAAATAAAACATTAACAAAATTGAGATCTATATCTTTTTTTTTATTTTTTTTTTATAGTATAGGATGGCGAAACGAGCTAAAGGCCCACCTGATGTTAAGCAGTTACCTTTGCCCATAACAACTTCAATACCACCTAGGCTGTTGCCTAAATGGTACCACAAGTCGGTTCGCCAAACTGAGACATAAAGATGCAAAGTCTCATGTGATTGTAATTTCACCGGCACCCGTACCCTTCACACCGGAACACAGCAAACTTCCACGGACGAGCTCCTTCACAAAGAGCTCTACTACTACTAAATCTACTTGCTAATCTTCTTTCAGGCTCGTCCAAAAGGCGAGGGTTTGACTCCGTACCAGGGCAAGAAGAGGTGCTTCGGCGAGTACAAGTGCCCCAAGTGCAAGCTCAAGTGGATGAGCGGCAACTAGGGTACGGGACCCTTCAGACCGAATATATATATATATATTCATATCTAGACTATTAAAAAAAAAAAAAAACATTTACTTATGTTTATTACTGTAGAAGTTATTAAACTGTAAAGGATTAGGACAGACGGACAGACGGACTGACATGACGAAACTATAAGGGTTCCTTGTAGGAACTACGGAACCCTTAAAAGGTACAAGTGTATGAAACAGTAACAGATAAATAAATAGGAACAACTACCTTCTATTTACCGATTCTATAGAAACTAAAACAGATATTTGTCGAGCTCTTGTTATCAAATGTTACTTAGGTAGGTACTTGTCGATGTGAGATAAACACTATAAAGTGCACACAATACTGGTAAAATCCCCGACATTGTCATTGGCTATAAGTAAGTGAAATTTTACGCGTTAAGTGGCTTGCAAACAGCTATCGTGGATTAGATAGCGTTTGCTGACTTTCGCCTCAAGAGTTAGTGACTCTTTCTATGAGCAAATCATACGACCATCTGAATAACAATAGATAGGTACATAGAATATGTTTTATTGTACATCATGAAAATAGTAATAAAGAGGAACAACGTATAAATTATGGGTACATTGGCAGTCTTATCGCTATAAGCGATATCTTCCAGACGACCTTTGGATGGACAAACAAGATGTAAGATCCAGATAAATGGGTGCAGCCCGTGGCGTGCTACTGCATGTTTATAAACTAAAATAAATAAATAGCGTAAAATATATTATACATAACGTATCATGTATATACACGCTGAAATTTTAATCGCTTATTTCCCGAAAAGGGGTCATTGAACTCATCATTATGAACAACTTTTAGTATGGGACCAACCCTGAAATCGCGAAAAAAAAAACAGGTGGTCCTTACATTTTATTGATTTAAGTGAACACAAATGTAGGGACCAAATGATTTTTTTTTCGCGATTTCAGGGTTGGTCCCATAGTACAAGTTGTTCATAATTATGAGTACAATGACCCCTTTTCGGGAATTAAGCGACTCAAATTTCAGCATGTATAATATTATCATCATCCTCCGAGCCTTTTCCCAATTATATTGGGGTCGGCTTCCAGTCTAGCCAGATGCGGCTGAACATCAGTATTTTACACGGAGCGACTGCCATCAGACCCCCGCAACCCAGTTACTGGGTAATACTGACATTCGGAGGTTAGACCAGTTGTCAGACTTTCAGGCTTCTGACTACCCGTAACGACTGCCATAGATATTCGTATGACAACCGGGACCGACAGCTTAACGTGCTCTCCGAGGCACGGAGGGTTCTCGATGTGTAACGAAACGGTCACCCATCCACAGACTGACCGCGGCAAGTGCAGCTTAACCTTGCAGATCGTACAATCCGCGCAGTCGTTGCTTCGCTACGAGCCCCTCTCAGCATGTATAATATATGTATATATAATCAACAAACGATCAATTTAGGGCGAAGCCATATCACTGCATTGTGACGTCGCTCGCACCGCAAAAATCGTAGTAGTAATTTTAATCGACGATATCGTAGAAATTAAAAAGCAATTATCTTTGCGGTACGATGTCGTTTTTGCTATTTTTTTGGACAAATCAATGTAACGCGTCACGATTTTTTTACTTCTGATTTAAAATGTTAATTTAATTTAATAATTATTTGTTTCAGGTATTGATGTTTTACTGCGTCTTGGTCTAGCCCCGCGGATATAAAAGGTAGGAAAACGATGTTGGACTTGCTTGAGAGATTTATTTTAAATTCTCCACTGAATGTGACAAATATTAAATAATAATATTTACTAATGTACAGCCAGCTACACCAATTGGTTACCCTACTTACGAACGAACTCTCGAACAAAAGGTGTAACCAATTAATGACGCTGTGTGTACATATTTTATGTGACATAGGTAAAACTCACTTATTCAGAATTTAATAAATTGCAGTAAATAGAAATTGGGATGTCCCTTATCTTTATTCCGTTGCTTAATTTGGCGGTTCCTTTCGGGTTTGGGGAATTACAGGCTGGCTATCCAACATCCAGGATATCTCTATCACACGGCAAACAAAAACACCCACATCTACTCATCCGGTAGATAAACAGATCCACTCTGTTTCCCGATGAGCATGGGAATCTACAACTATAAATAGCTATAAATAGTGGTATTTTGAACGACACTGCGCATGTCATGTATCATTTCTGCTCCAGTTCCGAAACACAATGTTATCGCGCATGCGCAGCGGTGTCGTCAAAGGATGCGTACGCGCAGCGATTATGGTTATTGAACTCGGTATTTATTGCTCTTTCCTGTGGCGCTGTTTGTTTTCCGATAACATTAAAATTATCAGATTAAAAAAATTAGGTGGTGGTTATCAAAAATAATAGTATACTATTACCTATTTTTTGTAAAATTGACTCACCTTTATTCCTAGGTACGGTCACGATACTTCGCGGTGGTACATTTTGTCGACAAAATCCCTTAAACGAATCCTACTACGTTACACGTACCTACCGTTACCATCGAACATTTAGTGCAAGCGATTTTAGCCTCAAGTGGTGGTTCATCGGAAAGATTTCTGATTGTATCTAATCCCATATTTGGGGAAGAGCAATAGGCTCACTAGTTTGACATATCGTATACTTCAATACTTAGAGGAAGTACCTAGCCTGGAGTAAAGTAGAACTGCTTCCGCATTAGCGGGATTCCTCTATTGCATTAAACGTCACAAAGTCACAATGTGTTAGAATGTGTGTATGAATGTATTGTATATATCTTTGTCACTTTAAGGGGCCAACCCTGAAATCTCGAAAAAAATATCAGCTGATCCCTACATTTGTGTTGACATAAGTAAATAAATACTTTGGGACATTTTACACAGCACCATCTAGTCCCAAACTAAACAGAGCTTGTAATATGGGTACTAGACAATGGATATAATACTTATATACTTTTTTTTTTTTGTAAATACAAACATTCTAGGTTTTAAGCGTAGCTGTATCTGAAAAGAGATTTTATCTATCCGCGGCGACCGATTTGTTTATTTAGGTTTCTGTGGCGTGAAATATTTCATAAAGGTAAATCTATGACTGTATTGATTAACAGCCAAAATTAATATCCAATCTATCCACGATTTACCCTACTAGAGATAGAAATTTGACATATTTTGTATGAAGCTTATGTCAAATTCCTATCCCTAGTAGGGCAAATCGTGGATAGATTGGATATTAATTTTGGCCGTAAATGTACATTATTGTACATCTCGAACTCAAATTTACAGAGTTAATAGTTTCTGATTAAACTACAGTACATACCTGAGGTAATAGTTTCTGATTAAACTACAGTATATACCTGTACATCAATTACCTAATTGTTAAAAACGAATTTTCGATAAATGATGTACCTACCTACCTACCCAGCGAGTAATTATTTTTTTACTGATGGGGCGCCACAAAATCTAATCAAAGTTTTTTAATTTCAAATAAACCTAATTACAGTCACTTTTGAAACGTCAGGCTCTAGTTGCACGGTTCCAAATTGTGGCTCCTATGGAGAAGAACCGGCAAGAAACTCCATAACCCCACTTCTGTCCACTTATATTATTTTAGTCATAGTGACATTCACGATACAGGCTGATCGTTTTAATTTTTTTTTCACAATTCAGACAGGCAGCACTGTGCCGATATTGAAGATTTCCTGACAGACAATCCTCTTGTCGGACCACAACACCGCTTTGATAAATAAATAAGTACGTAATTAGAACAACATAAATCTGACTGTTATTATCAGATAACAATCAAATAAGCATTTTACGTAAACAGCTATCAAAAATACAAAAATTTGTACAATTAGGTAACTTAGTATAAACGATTAAAACACGCTAGGATAAGACGCACAAGTAGGTCATAGATAATAATAATAATATATATATTCTGTGGTCATACTGGTCATAGATATTACATTTACAATCTGTGGTGATAAGTATTGGAGTTAACGCGCTAAATGATACGATTATTGACTCGTAATCGCTAAAATATTTTATTGATCGATCAAAGCTTATCGCTTATTTTGTTTCGTTTTACGGTCTGTCTGTTTGCTGTTGCATAAAATATGAATACCAGTCGACTATATCTATAGAATCTATACTAATTTTAAAAGATGAAAGATTTGTTTGTTTGTTTGTAATCGATATACTCTGAAACTACTGAACCGGTTTTAATAATTCTTTCACTATTAGAAAGCAACTTTATCCAGAAGTAACATAGGTTATATTTTATTTCAGTAAAAAGGCGAAGCCGCTGAAAAAATCTCATTAGGTACCTATTACAAGTCTAATTAAAATAACTGAAAACTGCTGAAAACCTGCTGCTCTATACATTTATTTTAGCATAACTGATTGGTTGTTTTATTCGTTTAAATTCAACCCTCTTAGGATCCTTGAGTCTTAATAGAATTTTGTACGTTTTACTAAAATAGTCCGATGTAGGTCGAAACTGGCTTTCGGGCAGAAGGCCAATTAATATAGCTGTGACCAGTTTCTGGTTGTGGATCGCTGGTGCCTGTGGTAGGTAGAAACACCTGTAATACAGGTCACCAGACCAACTCGACAAAATGTAGGCAACAGCCAAGCAACAGCTGATTTTTTCACGATTTCAGGGTTGGTCCTTTAGTAAAAGTTGTTCATACTGATGAGTACGGGTTTCAGTTAATTCAATAATACGTTGTATATTATTTGAAAGTTTCTGCTGTTAGGTACCTAGCTAATGAATAAGATTATCAAGGAAACATTTTGATCTTTTTATTTATTTAATTCTTTATGCACAACTGCGTTCTCTACCAGACAACCTTAGGGTAATGCAGAGACAAAGAATAAGGTAGATGCACCAGTAAATTAGTAAAATATGTTTCGTACTACGGACTTATAATTACATATAATAAAAATAGATAAATACCAATAAACATATAATAAAATATACATATTATACGTGGGACACTCAGAAAGTTTTGCGAAACTAAAAAAAATTGTTCTATACGTACATATATTTTTATCAAATCTTTTCAAAGTACTTTCCACCAGCCTCTATACAAAGATTCATGCGCCTAAACCAGTTTTCAAAACACTTTTTCCAGTCCGCCGCAGACACCTCGTTTACAGCCTGCTCGAACGCAGCCAGCGCATCTTCCGGCGACGAAAATTGTATCCCTTTGAGCTGATTTTTTATTTTTGGGAATAAAAAGAAGTCACACGGTGCTAGATCAGGGCTGTAAGGAGGGTGACCCAGGAGTTTGACTGGCGTGCTGTCCAGGAAGTCCCTCGTTTTGAGTGCGGTGTGCGCAGGTGCATTGTCGTGGTGGAGCAGTAGCCCGCGGAGCCCTGTGTTTGGTCGCTTGTTGCTTATAACAGAGAAAACTTCTGGCAAACATTTGGTAGTATACCATTCGGCATTAATGCTTCTTTGATCCCGTAAGGGAATTGATACCAAGTGGCCAGTCAAATTAAAAAAGCTAGCGATCAAAATCTTACCCCCGCTTCTAGATCGCTTCACTTTGGTAGGCGTTGGCTCATTTTGAAACACCCAAACAGTCGACTGGCGCTTGGTTTCTGGGTCGTATTGATAAATCCAGGACTCATCACCTGTAACAATGTCGTAAACACGCCGAGACGAGCCTGCTTCAAATTTGTTAAGCATATCACGGCACCATTCCACCCGGGCCTGCTTCTGAGCATCGGTGAGGTTGTGCGGCACCCAGCGTGATACTATCCTCCTCACGCGAAGATGGCTGTGTAGAATCTCGTGAACGCTTCCCGATCCAATCTTCAATATGTGTTGAATCTCCTGATATGTAATTCGCCTATTGTCTTGGATTAAATTTTTCACTGCTAGCACGTTTTCTTCGGTAACAGCCGTCAAAGGGCGACCGCTTCTTTCGTCATCCCCCAAAGTTGGTCGACCGCGCTTGAATTCGTTATACCAACGATACACGGTTGCCTTGGAAGGGCCTTCATCCATGAATGCCATTTGAAGTCTATCGTACGATTCATCCGGTTTCAGGCGACACTTGAAATCGTATAAAATCATAGCTCTAAAATGTTCCCGGCGCAGATCCATATTTCAGTGAGACACAACACTTTGAATTAACTCGCATAAAATGTGGAGGGAAATTTTGAAATTGGAACTTACTTATTTTTACTTATAAATAATCATATTTTCGAAAAACATTATAACTGGCCAGTCTCCCATATATAAAAACTTTTTTTCGCAATACTTTCTGAGGGGCCTGGTACATACCTACATATATAACTATAAATATATAACATCAAGATAAATCAAAGTCGAGCTGAATCTATTCAAAATTATTATTGAGCTGAATTTATTTTTTTATTTTTCATTTTTTTATTTGCTATTTCTTCGAAATAGGTAATTAAATCAGGTTTTCTGAAAAACCGTCAATGTAAGTAGGTAGATACTCTGTTGTTAAACTGTGATTAGTTGAAAGACATTCTTTTTACTTTATTCATTTATTAAAAAGAACACAGTTCTTAATAATGATTGACTACAATTTGGCCTATAAGACTAATCATCATCAACTCGGCCTATTGCAGTCCACTGCTGGACATAGGCCTCTCCCAAGTTGCACCACAACACTCGGTCCTCTGCCTTCCGCATCCAGTCACTAGGTATAAGACTAGACTAATAAGCAATTATAATCCGACATAATTTTTCTACGGACCTATGAATATGATTATTGGTACAACTGAGTACCTACCTAATGTCCGTTGCACTTTCAGAGTCTGATAAGAAAAAACAATTAACAACCAATTATAGTTCATCGCTTCACATTAGATTTGACAGCTAATTATGTAGTTAAGTTTTGTGTAGATCGCCTAAAACCGTGGTTCATTGTACCTATTTGCAGGGCCGGATTAACCATGTCGGGGCCCTTAGGCAATGCAATTCTCGGGGCCCCTTTTCAGCCATTTGAAGATCATCAGCTCTTCTCAATTTGATAGTAATGTAATGTTGTATGTTGAGTAATAGTATCTCCAGCATCACCAGACTAATGCTTAACTCTTCAGGAACTTACAGTAAAAGATTTTTATTTGGGCTCATTGAAATGATCTTTATGAATAGGTAAAAAAAGATAAGTGATGATCCAGGTCTCATTAGGTATATTAGATGAGACCGTCTCAGGAAAGAAAAATAAGACGCGGGTGTTTTAATTTTAGCTTTATTCTTGTTAAATGCAAAAAAAAACAAAAAACGAAAGAAAATAGTTTTGTGAAGTACCTACCTACATTAAGTTTAAATATTAAATATTAATAATTTCTAAGGTTTTCGTGATCACTACACAAAAAAAAAAAAAATATACGCGATTTAATCCGGTTAAACTTTGTTTTATTATAATATTAAATATACAAATTTTCCAAATAAATTTTCACTGTATGAAACATTTCAATTACTTTTGTGCGCGCGCGGGGCCCCTAGCCGATGTGGGGCCCCTAGGCAGTTGCCTACTCTGCCTAATGGTTAATCCGGCCCTGCCTATTTGGTATTTCATTTATCTACTTTTTGGTGCATCTTAGTTCAAAGAAAGTGAATATAAGGAAAAAACTCATGTAACAGTAGTAATTACATTTGAACGTGACGTGTAATCAGTAGCTCGTAATTAGTGCTAAATTATCATCTGTTATGACTTGCGATGGACCAGAGGCTCCAGTGGCCGAATATTTTTAATTAGTAGAAAAGGAAAGTCAGTTATTCACCCACTGTTCAGTTAATTGTCAAGTTTTATTTAGCTGAGCAATAAAAATGTGGGCTTAAAGACGTTTGTCGACTAATTTTGGTTTGAAATACACTCGCATGTAAAAGTGAAAACGAAATTGGCGGGCGTAATCGAAGAAGATTACGTAATTTATGAAATGGTAGGTATATTTTTTCTAATTAGTCTCTTTTTCTACAGAAAAAAACTACTTACACGCACAGACATACTAAAAAATATAAATGAAGTGCTGCGGACAATCATAGTGAAGCGAACAAAACCGTGCTCCTCCGTGTACCGTCGACCGTACGTCAGTGGTAACATTTTGACATTGACAGCGTCTTTATTTCGTAAGTAGTAAGGGCGGTTTTCCAATTCAAGTGTTACTACTGTCATGCAGTTAACTGTACAAACCAGCGCCACCCAGCGCAGCAGCGTTCACTCACACACACACACGCACCTGAAAGATATTCGTTTTTGGCGATGCTTACTGGAAGATGCCGCGACATGTGTACTGAGAGCGGTGAGCACGGTTTGAGGTGCATGTGTGTGCGTGAGCACAGGTTTGTTCACGGCGGAGCACGGTTATGTTGGCTTCACTAGGATTGTTCGCAGGACTTCATCATATTTTTTACTATGTCTGTGCCTACAGGTTGTTTTTATCGAGCAGGCTTCACACTGTTAGGTATTCAAGCGATTATATGTAGAGCATTTAAAGTGATTCATCAAAGGATCTCTAGCGAGACACAAGAGATTATCTATCCGATTTCAAAGATGTCCTCGCCCCTGAATGAACAGAGAAACAATTGCATATTGTGTTTCATTTCAATATCAGACTATTTTATACGCGGTTACTCCAGTTACATCACCTGTTATTGAATATACCTACATACATGCACATAATAAGGTTTAATTAAAAACTACAACTTAAAAGAAGATTACGTCGCGAGCACTGCATCAACTCAACAGTGAAATGTTGTTTTAAATGTTTTCACTGAATCTCTTTTAACAGAGAAAGCGTTTAGATAAAGTGAATATTGCTTAGTAATGCTAAAATGTAATTGTCACCTAGCTTTCTTCGCCGTTTGCCGAGGTGATAATCTGATTCTGTTCGAATTAAGCACACAAGAATTCGACTAAACAGATTTTTTGTGTGACTGACTGTACCTACTTTTTGGAGCAGTTCGAATGAGCTTTGTTGGCATTGTGAGATGAATTGTTGAGCGTATTTATTCAGGATATTATAAAGATTAGATAAAATAAAACTAATAATAGAAGCATTAAGATTAGTGCAACTGTCTAACGTTCAGGAGTACAGATACAGTCAAACCAAATAATTTCTTTTATCTAAATCGGTTTACTATTAAGTTACCGTCGACTATATAGCAATAATGCATTATATTTTATCTTGTATTATCTAGACACTGACTGACAAAGCTCTTACCTACTAGCCGAACCGTACCATATCGTTATCGTATCGTAAGCGCACCTTAATTTAGGCGGTAATTAACAGTACAGTCAGCGGCAAAAACATTGCGACGAACAGACTGTTTCAAGTGATCTGAAAAAGACAAGAAAATAAAATTAAACTGCCAGCCAGTGTCATTGGGATAAAATTCTTGTCAGAATGACAGATGGCGTGTAGTGTAACTATTGTGTTAATTCTGAAACACTCTTTGTGTTGCGGACGCAAGCCTGAACTTAATTAATGTAACTGAAAACTTGTGCTAACACAGCTGAAACGTTATGCACAAAGTAACAAGGGCATGAAATCTAGCTATAATCACACTATAGCTAGGTACAGATCATCAGCCAATCACAGTTTGATGAGTCATAAACCATGAACAAATCACAGGTCATAAGCCATACATAACTACAACTAGCTATGACTTGTAAAAATGTTGGAAGAACAGAGCAGCCGCAGGGCGCACTACGCGCCACTTGTGCCCCGCTGAATACTACTTAAGCGGGTGAATAAGCGGCATTTTGTCACCCTAATCGCTCTAATGACCGTCATCTTCAATGCGGCATTTAAAAACAACATCTTTCCCCAGGCTTGGAAACAGGCTACGGTAATCGGTATTTCCAAACCGGGCAAACCAAAAGCCGAGCCGAGTAGTTACCGGCCGATTAGTCTCCTCAATGTCTTCGGTAAAATCTACGAGAAGCTTATTTATAAGCGACTCAAAGATTTCGCCGACTCAAATAAACTCCTTCCCGACGAGCAGTTTGGCTTTCGTACAAAGCACTGCTGCGTTAATCAACTGCACCGCATTGTAGAACACATCAGTGCAGGCTTCGTACGCGGTCAAATGACCGGCACTCTCTTTTTCGACGTAGCAAAGGCTTTCGATAAAGTGTGGCACAACGGCTTATTATATAAGCTGTACACTATGAATGTGCCACATCGTCTCGTGCTCATCATCCGAGACTACCTATCGAATCGTACCTTTCGCTATCGCATAGAAGGGGCTCTCTCCTCCCCCCATCCCATTCACGCCGGTGTGCCACAAGGCTCCGTGCTCTCCCCCCTACTGTTCACGCTGTACACCAGCGATATTCCAAAATGCGGTGCAGCCCGTATGGCCCTTTTCGCCGACGACACGGCAATCTATTACTCCGGCAGAACCCATGTCGCCATTTCTCGTACCCTCCAATCCGCGGCCAACACCCTAGGTGAATGGTTCCGGAAATGGAGAATCGAAGTAAATCCCGAAAAAAGTGCAGCGGTCCTCTTCGATAAGAGACCCCTGTCACAGTATCGTAAAGAATTAAGCGTACCAGTCTCAATGTTCGGAAAACAGATCCCATGGCAACGAGAAGCCAAATACCTTGGCGTGATCCTTGACCGTAGACTGACTTTCAGACCGCATATCCGCAAGGTGAAAAACCGTGCCGCCTTCGTCCTCGGACGTCTCCACCCCCTACTCAATGCGCACAGTAAGTTGCCCACTCCTCTCAAAGTAAGGATATACACCACCTGTATCCGCCCCATACTCGCCTATGCTAGCGTTGTGTTCGCACACGTTAAGCCGGTGAGAATTCACATACTCCAAACCCTCCAAAACCGTTTCATGCGAAGGGCCGTAGGCGCCCCCTGGTACGTACGCAATGTCGACCTCCACCTAGACCTCAAACTGCCGACCATCAAGCAGTTTTTCAAGCGTGTCTCAAAACGCTATTTCGATTCCGCTCCCAAGCACCCCAACCCCTTGGTCGTGGCGGCCACCGTCTACCAGCCATCTGCTATTAGCAAAACCCGACGTCCCAGACACACACTCATTGAGCCCGATGACGCTATTACACTCCTCCAGGAGTCAGATAAAAGTACAAGCACACTCCGACGCCGTCGTCCAAAATATCGTCCCCGCCGGCGAGGACCGACGCGACACACACACAGAATCCGAGAGTCCGACTCTCGAGAAACAGAAACACATGCCGACGCAGCACCGGCTGCTGGGGGGATCAGTGGCGGGGTCCCCCTGCTGCACCCTGAGTCGAGGTCCGAGCTCCCCCCTGGGGACGCCCTCACGGTGTAAGCAACCGGAGATAATCTCGTCACGCGAGACCGGCCCTATGCTCTAGAGTAGTTCCTAGGAGCAGGCTATTGCGTAGCCACTGGTTAGGTTTTCTAGGTAGGTCTTAGCCTCGCCGGCGAGGCTTGCCGCTTCACGGCGTTTAGCACGTCACCCGATAGGGACCGAAAGTCCGCTACTTTCGAGGAAACCAATTCGATGCAGCAACGGCTGCTAGGGGGACATAGGAACTGCGGGGTCCCCCTGCAATGCCCCAGCGAGGTTCGAGCCCCCCCCCTCGGGGGGCGCCCGCTTGCGCGCGGTATTGATGCCGCGCGCATCTAGTTTGTAAGTATGTAGGGAAAAAACCTTCGGCGAATGGAGTCCCACATGGGACTCTCCGCCAACTAAGTCCGGTTAAGCAGAAATGGGACTTCGGTCCCACCTGCGAGAGCCCATTCGAAAAAAAAAAAAAAAAAAAAAAACGGCATTTTGTGTGGGCAATATTTCATTCGATCGTCACTCGTTCTACGCTTCAGATCAAGACCTCAACCTATGAAGAACTGATCCTGACGTCCTGAACCCTGAAGCCTGAAGAAAGAATAACGTATTAGTCGCCTAGAACAGAGCTACGTAGGAACGAGTGTACTTTCATTTTTAATACATATGGCAAGTGCCTTTCAACAGATCGTTCGTTTCTTTTATCATATCCTTGGGTTGTCCTCAACAGCCCAAGTTTTCTGGTCCTTCAGAAGCCGGATCGAAGAATCAATAGCAAGATCGAAGATTCAAGATCCAAGACCAAGAACGAACACGGTGCCGGGAGCTCAAGAACGTGAAGATCAAGTCAACGTTCGCGCCGGGAGCTCAAGAGGAAAGACCGTGTCTGCGAGCATCAGCTGGTGGTCTTCGAACGTAAAGATCGTCTAAAACGTGTCACTATTTCTTAGCGGGTGGACCGCGGCTCTGTGTCTCTGCCACCTAACGGTGTCAAACGGTGGAGGCCAGAGTAAACGCCGAACAAGGCGGTGTGGTATTGTGCGATACCACCGGTTCATCAAGAGCGCCTTTTTCAAGGCGCGAACCGAACCAGTACACTACGCCGGTAAGGTCGTGCGTGGTGTGGGGGCCGGACTGTAGGCACTGCTGACGGGTCCGGGTATTCCTACCGGCCCTGAGCACCCCACAGTGCGCACAATCCTCTGCTGGGTAGATCCCACCTGTCCAATCCTGCACGTATCCATCCCTGGCGGAGCATATCCTGGTTAAACCCGGGCCCTCCAAAAGGATTGATAGGGCTGTTAGGGGCGTCAAATGCCGAAGATGCCGACTACAAGAAGCCAAGCAGCTGAGGAGAGGACAGCAAGAGTGTACGAAGACCCCCCCGCGTCCCCGTCCGCACAAGCATCCGCGTCCGCGTCCGCACAAACCGCTACCACGTCGCGCGCGCATGCCGAACCGAACCCCCGCGTGCCCGCGTTACCCGCACAAATAGACCCCAGCATAGCCGCAATAAGGTCACGCGCCGCCGCCGCCACCACCGCCGCCGCTGCGCCTGATACTAGAGAAGAGAGGAGATCGAGGGCGCCGTCCGTGCGCTCTCAGAGATCAACTGCCAGCGCTGTTGCCCGAATAAGATTAGCTGAATTCGAAGCCCAGGAACGTCTAGCCGAGATCCAGAGAAAAGAGCTGCAATTAGAAGCAGCACTTATCAAGAAAAGGCTAGCTTTGGACGTCGCCACTATACGGGAGGAGACTGACCGCGAGAGCGTCATCGCCCGTGAAACAATAGAAGTGGACAACCGAATCGCTGATTGGCTAAATAACACACAACCCAAAAGGGAAGAACGACCCCACATGACGTCATATGAAGACATGTCATCAGCGGTCCGCGTCTCGGCCCTGTGCGAACCACAGGGGGAACGTACCGAGCGCGCACCGCAGAACGAACGACGACGTATCGAACATGACGACAACGGAGCCACATTGTGTTACCAGCGCGAGAACGAAGGGCAACGATCACACCACTCTTTTTATAGATATGCGCCACCGCCGCAAGAACAAAGAGGAGTCACGATCGACACTCCGCGGCGCAACCGATCACCTACGCCCAATCCGAGACGAGACAGATCACCTACGCCAGCACGGTCCCGAGAACGAGGAATAGATAGATTAGCCGAGGTCTTAGAACGAATGGCCTTGAAACGCCCGCCGCCTAGACAAGCGCAAGAACTGCCTGTCTTCAACGGCGCGCCGAACGAATGGCTACTATTCCAAGCAGCGATGCGAGATTCGACCAAAATGTATAGCTATACAAAAGCTGAGAACCTGGCACGTCTCCGAACATGTGTACGAGGTGAAGCACGTGAAACAGTAGCAGCTTTATTGTGCACAGCTGCCGATCCCGCAATTATAATGCAGACACTTGAACAGTATTACGGCCGCCCTGAGATCATTATTGATAAAACGCTGGACGACTTAAGAAAGTTACCGCGACCCGGAACAACAGCTAGCGAACTGAACGCGTTTGCGATACGGCTTCAGAATATAGTCAGTGTACTCACTTGTATAGATGAGAAGGGGTACCTACAGAATCCTATGTTGGCCCGGCAAGTTACAGAAAAATTAAGTCCGCATATTAGAGCGAGATGGTGCGACTACGCAGAAGAGTATGGAAGTCGCAGCGAACCTGAGATTGTTACGCTGTCTCGTTTCCTCATGAGAGAGGCTGACCGTGCCGTACGATTCGCGTACTCCGCTGCAGGAAGCTCAACAAAGGAGCCAGCACGTAATGCGCCAGCAGCTAAGACCAGTAGTTCGTCTAAACGCCAGGAAGGCAAGAAGCGAGGCGGTGCTGCGTACACTGCAACCGAAAATAAAAACGTAAAGATGTGTCTATGTTGCGGGGCCGAACATGATACGGTGAAATGTAGGAAACTGGAAGCGATGACATTACCACAGAGGTGGGAATGGGCAAAAGAAGCACGCGTATGTTTTCGTTGCTTGAATAGCCGTCACCGCCGTGCCAGTTGTACCGCAAAGAAATGCGGTATAGATGAGTGTCGCCATCCTCATCATGTATTGCTACACAGCGCACCGCAAGCCGCGCCAGGAGGCGAACAGAACGATCAAGAGATCACCGCCTCGGCTAACACCGTAATGTCAGCTGGCGCGGTGTTATTAAAAATATGCCCTATCACGATAAGAGGGCCCGATGGACTGGAAGTTGAAACTCACGCCCTACTCGATGAGGGATCTACGATAACCTTGATCGATGAGGAAATCGCTAGAGCAGTGAACGCGCAAGGAACGAAATGCGCGCTGCGTTTGCATGGATTAACTGCAACGCGGCAAGAACCCGAGAGTCAGAGCGTGTCATTGGAGATACGGGGAGCACGAACTAGCTTCCATCCAATACAGGCGCGAACCGTCAAGAGTCTCAACATTACCAGTCAAGCGATCGCAGCTGAGTGTTTGAACTATGAACACTTGAAACAGCTACCACAGAACGAGGTCTGCTATGGACAAGCAAGACCGCGCATACTAATAGGTGCAGATCATTGGCACTTAATAGTATCGCGAAAACTCCTGACCGGAGAATGGAACGAGCCGGCCGCATCACTAACTATGCTAGGATGGGTAGTGCACGGTACGGTGCCACGAACGATAGTGGTGAAGGAAGACCCAATAGATGGCGCTACAGTACTGCACATACGTGCGCCTCAGCATAGAGAACGATTTGATCATGATGATGAACTACATGAACTAATCACAGAACATTTTAAGATCGATGCGCTAGGAATATCATCCAAAAATAAACCTGTGAAGGAAGACGAGCGCGCAAAAGAAATATTCAATAGAACAGCGCGATTGGTCGACGGACGTTACGAAGTCGGCCTGCCATGGCGTACAGACGATACTCGCCTGCCGCCTAGTTATAATATGGCCCTAAGCAGATTGCGCTCGATGGAACGTAAAATGGATCGAAACACGGAATTTCGCAGAGCATACACGTCACAAGTTGACAACTTGTTGGCGAAGGGTTATGCAACTCGAGTCGAGGACACAGACGACAGCGCAATTGATTGGCTCCTCCCACATTTCGCTGTGACCAATCCGAACAAACCAGGAAAGGTGCGCCTTGTCTTCGACGCAGCCGCGAGTACAGGCGGGCGCTGTCTGAACGACGAACTGCTCGCCGGGCCCGATATGTTGAACACGCTTTACGGAATATTGTTCCGATTCAGAGAGAAGCCAATTGCTATAGCGGCAGACATACGCGAAATGTTCTTGCGAGTCAAAATACGACCAGAAGACAAAGCAGCGCAACGATTTTTGTGGCGTGGTGATGACCGAAAAAGCCCGCCTCAGAAATACGTGATGAATTCTATGATATTTGGCGCTCGGAGTTCACCCTTCCTAGCTCACAGCGTTAGAAACAGAAACGCTGAGGAATGTCAAGACGCGCACCCGCGCGCCCTCTATGCAATAACAATGAACCATTACATGGATGATTGGGTCGACAGTTTTGAAACGGAAGAAAGCGCCGCCCTCACGATCAAAGAGGTGCAGCGTATTCATGAGCGAGCCGGCTTTGAACTCGCCGGGTGGAATTCGAATCGTCCACACTTACTCGCTCATATCCTAGAACAGGATAAGGCTAACGCCCCGAAAGAACTAGGTGCGAATGCACACCCATATGGCAAGACGCTGGGTATGATGTGGTCGCCAGAGACCAATAAGCTTGCATTCAACTCTGCGAGATATACGCCATATGTTGCGCATCGGCTGAGCGAGATAGCCGAACTTACCCCCGCTGAACGATGGCGCTGGGTGCCGACCGCTCAGAACGTAGCTGATGACGCAACTAGATATGGCAGAACGAGCCTCAATAAACACGATCGATGGTTCATCGGACCGGCCTTCTTACGCGAACCGGAAGAACAGTGGCCGAGCGAAGAGAACCAGGGCGAGGAAGAAACAGTAGCCCATGTTAGAGGCGAGGAGAACGTTATGGACCTGAAACGATTCTCCTCATATGATCGAGCATTGCGCGCTATGGCAAGCGTGTTGCTCTTTATAGAAAAATGTCGTAAACGCGCGACAACGATGGACGTGCGTCATCTCGAAGAAGCCGAACTAATGCTTATACGAGATTCGCAACGTGACAGTTTCTCTGAAGAAATTAAGAGATTGACGTCAGGAAAAAGCGTTGAGAGATCGAGCCGGCTCAGCAAGCTAGACCCGGTGTATGAAAATAAAATTATTCGACTGAACGGACGAATCAACGCAGCGAATGTACCAGAGTACAGGAAGAGGCCACCGATCTTAGACGGCAGGCATCCACTTGCGCGCCTACTTATAAAGCGTGAACATGAGAAGAATGGGCATGCAGGCCGAGAGCACGTAGTCAATAACCTGCGTCAGCGATTTTGGATATTACGATTACGAACGAGTGTGCGCGCTGTGCTGAACGAATGCATCGTGTGTCGCATGCGACGTAAAGCGCCACCTATACCGGTGAAAGGAAACTTACCCTGCGAAAGGCTTGATGCATACGCTCGCCCTTTTACTCGCAGCGGTGTTGATTGTTTCGGTCCCATGACAATCACTATAGGAAGACGTAGAGAAAAACGCTGGGGCATGTTATTTACCTGTTTGGTAACTAGGGCCGTGCATATAGAACTGTTACCGAGTCTCAGTACTGACAGTGCGATCATGGCCCTTAGAAGAATGGCCGCGCGCCGTGGATGGCCACGCACAATAATGTCAGACAACGGTACGAACTTCCGTGGAGCTGACGTCGAACTAAAAAACGCTTACAAAGAATGGGCGACTGAACTTAAGGATTACGCCCTTAATAAGGAAACCGATTGGCGTTTCATCGACCCTGGTGCACCAAACCAGGGGGGAGCCTGGGAGCGGCTCATACGTAGCGTGAAAACAGCCCTCGCTGTAATATTGAAAGAACGAATGCCAAAGGAAGAAACATTAATAACGGTAATGGCTGAAATAGAGAACATATTGAACTCGCGACCGCTCACTCACGTATCTGTGAACCCGGAAGACGCGGAAGCGTTAACGCCGAATCATTTCCTGTTGGGGTCATCAGCAGGGCTACCGGTCACTGGAACTTGTGACGTAGCTGATAAACGCGCTTGGCGAGCGGCCCAAGCGCTGGCAGATCGATTCTGGGCAAGATGGATGAAAGAGTCTACCGACACTGACACCGCGCGGTGACGTCAGATCTAATCACGCTGAACAAATTAAAGAAGGCAATGTCGTCATAATCGCTGACGGCTTATTACCGCGGAATGTGTGGCCGCGGGGCCTTGTTGTGCGCGCGATAGTAGGTACGGACGGTGTTGTGCGGAGTGCGGATGTGCGAACTCGGGGTGGCATTTTTAGAAGGCCAGTAAGAAGGCTTATCGTCCTCGACCAGAAGGGAGAGGCTCGCGAGGCTATGCCGGGGGGAGACTGTTGCGGACGCAAGCCTGAACTTAATTAATGTAACTGAAAACTTGTGCTAACACAGCTGAAACGTTATGCACAAAGTAACAAGGGCATGAAATCTAGCTATAATCACACTATAGCTAGGTACAGATCATCAGCCAATCACAGTTTGATGAGTCATAAACCATGAACCAATCACAGGTCATAAGCCATACATAACTACAACTAGCTATGACTTGTAAAAATGTTGGAAGAACAGAGCAGCCGCAGGGCGCACTACGCGCCACTTGTGCCCCGCTGAATACTACTTAAGCGGGTGAATAAGCGGCATTTTGTGTGGGCAATATTTCATTCGATCGTCACTCGTTCTACGCTTCAGATCAAGACCTCAACCTATGAAGAACTGATCCTGACGTCCTGAACCCTGAAGCCTGAAGAAAGAATAACGTATTAGTCGCCTAGAACAGAGCTACGTAGGAACGAGTGTACTTTCATTTTTAATACATATGGCAAGTGCCTTTCAACAGATCGTTCGTTTCTTTTATCATATCCTTGGGTTGTCCTCAACACTTTGTGTCATTGAGATAATATACAGCGTGTAACATAATGAACGGAAGACCTCAAACACCCCAATTAGAATATTATGATAAATACTGTCTAGTAATATATTTTTCTAAATCACAATTTTACATGGTTTTTAACTTTTTAGGCATCAGTAAGTTTGTGCTGGATAGCTGCAGGATGACACACGGAAACCTATTTCACTGGTCTTCCTTACCTCATGGACCTACTCATCAGTTGATACCTGTACTTATTTATCCTTAATATCCAAAACTAATTAAAAAAAAATGGTTAAAATATAACATGGTGTAAAAACCACAGCAATTGGTTCTCGTAGTGATTCTGAATAAACTACTTTCAGGACTTGCGTTTATTCTGTTACACGTTGTATAGTTTAATTTTCTTAGTTGTTCAGAGTTATTGTTCTGAACAGTCTGTTCGTCTCTGTTCGTCCTGATATTTTTGACTCTTACTGTACCAGACTGTACCTACAATCGTTTTCAAATAAGGGTCAATGTTTGAAAATCTTCGTTTTCCACAAAAAACTAAGTGAACACCACCTTTTCAAGGACAAAAGAGCATTGTTTACAGCTGTCTTTAGAATATTGACAATGCCAGTTTCCACAACACCACAACAACAATTGTTTTAGGCCAGTTTTGTTGGCTAATCAGTTAGTTTAGCTATGAATGTGGTTCCGTTCTTCTGTCACACCCATAGAAATCTAAATAATAAGGTAATAGAAATGTTATCTACTGTCTTCTATTACAGGAACGTGTGTCGCCGGTTTGCCGGTACCAACATATGAATACGAAATTTTACGTTCAACATATTTCTAGCACTCGATGCAAAATAAATTAAGCCTAAAAAATCCGCTGTTAGATATGCTGCAAAATAAAAAAATTGTGACTGCGTCCAAAACAGCACTGTTGATATTGATGATCAAGCAAACGGTTCGCGCACGGATGTCCTACGACTTACGAGACACCTGTACGCGGTGACTAGTTCACGCACCTAAACCACTTATATTAACTTATTATTTAGATTTCTATGGTCACACCTATTTTTAGGCTCTGACCAATTTTTGTTTAATACAAAAAACGAAACGGTTTGTGAAATAACGTTTCCGTCAATCATTTCAGTGTGGTCAAATGATGGAACAGAGGCCTTGAATTGTAATTTGAAAATAAAATAATAAAGGTTTTTTTTGAGATTTTGTTAGAGATTCATAAAAGCGGATCCCAAGAATTCTGTTATAAGCATGTCATTCAATAAATCTTTTTAATTAAAAAAAAAAATTAAATTAAAAATCTTTTATTTCAGACTGTAAGTCCATTTGGTTAGTATACAAACAACTTAGAAACTAATGTTAATTGTTTGAAAATTTTTTTTTTTTTTTTTTTTTTTTTTTTATTTATTTATTGTTTAAATCAGACACATAGATCCATATTTTTGTTAGTAATACTTAATTAACTATATTAGTAGGTAATCCGCTATACAATACAAGTAAATTCATCACACTAAAATATTACGTCACATGTCATTTAGATTAAAATTTAAAATAAAATATTACATTAAATTAATTACAAATTTAAAAATTCTAATATTACACAAATTTATTTATATATTTTACTCATTATTCAATTCAACCTAAATTGTTAACAAAAATCAAAATAAAAATATTATTGCATTTTATATTAAATTATTATTCTTTTTAACATGTAACTGCATACAGTGCCATATTATTGGGCAGTCTATTCTTCCAGCTACAACGCTAAGGATGCTGTTGTTACTGCCGCGGACACGGCTTACCAATGACGCAGCTCTCTTTCTGAGGATGGCATGAAAGCCATCGGTACGAGCGTCGGCAAACATGCCCGACGCACTACAGTGCCTCGGCAGCCCCATCAACATCCTAAAAGCGTTGTTATACTGTACGCGCAGGGCGTTGATTGTCTTCTGCGTATATTTGACCCACAGACTGCAAGTATAAAAGGATTGACAAAAAGCAGTGAACAGTGTAACTTTCACTGCCTTGGTGCAGCGTGCAAATCTGCGAGCCAACATATTGCATCTGACAGCCAACGCCCGGCGCTCTCTCTCAATATCCTCGTGGTCCGAGAGGTCATCCGAGACCCAGTGGCCCAGGTACTTAAATTGCGAAACTCTTGGCAGAGAAACACCGTCTATGAGAACGGGTGGTACGTGTGTGACCTTTTGACCTGGTGATTGAAACACCAAAAGCTCGCTTTTCTTAACATTATACCTGAGCCCATGGGCCCCGGCATAATCCACACATATAGCGAGGAGCTTTCTGATGGCGCTTATGGAGGGGCCCAGCAACACCATATCGTCAGCGTAACTGATGTTGTTGATAAATTTACCGTCTATAGAGCAGCCGACTTTAGTGTTGCTGAGTCTCTCAATGAGTCCATTTACGTACAAATTGAAGAGACGAGGAGAGGTTAACCCTCCCTGCCTTACTCCACAACTCAATCTGTACGCATCGGAGATCGCGCCCGCCCACCTAATAACATTAACTTGGTTGTTGTACCAATAATCAAAAATGTTAATGACTTCTTCAGGGAGCCTAGTTTCTGTCCTCATTTTGTACCAAAGCACATCATAGGACACCAAATCGAAAGCCTTAGAAAGGTCCAAAAAACAGGCGTAGACCGGAGTCTGCCTTTCGGTGTAGTACCGGACAGTATGCTTCAGGCATAGAACCGCCGTCTCTGTCGACAGCCCATGCCTAAAACCGAACTGGGCGTCGTTCAGCTTTATGTGGCTGCTCAAAATACGATCAAGCAGACTGTCCAGTACCTTCGCCACAGTGGTGGCTAGCGAGAAGGGCCTATAATTGCTGTTATCTGATGTATCACCAGTTTTATTTTTGATTATTGGCACAACCACGGTCCTCATACACTCATCCGGCAGGTATGAGTGCCTTAGACAAAATGTATACAACATTGCTAGAATCCTCGGCAAATGGACACCCGCATGCTGCAAATGCTCAATACTAATTCCATCGTGTCCTGGGGACTCACCCCTTGTCATATGTTTTATAACAGAAGCTATGTCTTTTGCAGTAAAAGATGGTAATACAGCTGATTTTGGGGAATTTTCCCTGACTTCTTTATTATTGAGCTTCCCCAGCACACAGAACGTAGAAGGTGGTTCTACCTGAAACATACTTTTAAACATGTTCGCAATGTTACGAGGCCCAGTTACTCCGTTAACAGTAAGAGGGACAGTTGGTTTACCATTCAGTTTTCTCGTGCCCTTCCAAAAGCTTTTGAAATTTTTATCTGCGTGGTGTGATGCGAGAATATCCATTCTAATTTGCTCGGCGTTATTTTGACACCATCTTAGTTGTGATTTAAAAAGACGCCGAGACTCGGCCATGTTATTATAGACAGGTCCATTTACAGGCTTACCGTTTAGTAACCACATTTGAAAGTTAAGTCTGGCTACCTCGTAAGCACCGCGAACATGCTTATTCCAACCTAATACTACACGTTTTCGTGTCATAATATTATTTCTAAGGTTTGAACTAACCACAGCCGCTTCACACATAGTTGTAACAATATCCTTATACATTCGATCGATAATTAATCTGTGTTCTTTACTGTGGCATAAATCATCACAACACCCAGACAATTCCGATGGGAAATCCACTGTTCTAAAGTGATCATTACATAACTTATTATAAAGCTGTTTTTGTTTTTCATCCCTCTCACCCCACAGTATTCCATTTGGCCTATTTTCAAGCAATATAAACTCTGGTTTCATAATAGAAATATTACAACACACCTCTAAAGGATAGTGGTCGGACCAAGTACAGTCATAATGCACCCTCACATCCACTACCGATTGCCACGCAGACTCCGTTACCACACAATGGTCGAGCCAACTCGTACTGCCGTGGGCATCGCTAACGAATGTAAAGGTGTCCGATGCACTTCCTAATTTTTCTACATCCGCACATACCCATTGTTGATCGTTACAGACTTTTAAAAGTTCCCTACCAAATAACTTACTAGGACTAGCATTAAAGTCTCCTAAAATGTACACATTCGCCACTTCGGTGTTTTCGATTATTGCGCTTATTTCACTGAGACAGTCAGTGAAATCTATTAAGTTCTCAGTGGAGTCTACAGGCATGTATACAGAGAAAACTACAAAAGAGCGATCACACACAACTACCTTAATTGCCGCGAGACGCACACTATTACACGGGATCACTGTGACCGAATTAAACGCACTTTTACGCCAGAGCAACGCAACACCGCCATACGGTCTGCCTCGAACTAGGCCAGAAGACGAGTCGATAGCCGATTTTCCACTGAACTCGAAGGCTGGGTCGACCGTTCCAAGTAATTAATTAATGAAACTGTCGTCACAAATATTCCTCATGCCTATAAAAGTAATTCTCATAGATTACTTTAATAGCGTCAACATAGTCGCATATGGTTGGTCACTGGTATCATTACGCGCAAATTGGCGCAAACGTTAGGACATTAACATTCTAGAGCATGCGCCAATCTAGAAACTGAACATCGTCCACTAAAGAGGTTAGAAACTTTGTTAGTAAAGCCTTTGGTTGTTTTAAGCGAACATCTCAAAGACGCACGCGAGCTACTTTTCTCGAAGGTGACTTGAAACCAAGCAGATTGGACAGAGACAGCGCTAGTTACAAAGTAATTGTAGTGAGTTTTAGACGAAGGCGTACCTACATACAACTGTAATATTAGATAATTTACGTGATTACAGATTTAACTTGAATTGATCAATGAACGCTGAGTGTGGCTTATTCACTTAATTTTGAAAGATTATTTAAATATTAAAAACACATCATAATCTGAGTAAGGTGTATGAAAAGTAAGATTATGGAAAGTCATTTAGTTAAGATAATGTTTTGGTTCGGCTTTTCAATGAGAATTAACATTTTTTGAAAGCAAAGCGTAAGCGTGCTATCATGCTGAGCCCGCTTCTCTTGCCCCACTATAACTTCATTTTGTTTAGTTTGTTGTCTATAATTGTATTATTCGTAAAGTGATCGTTCACGTGCGTAAATGAATCGCAGCCTTAGCATTTTCACTTACTGACCGATAGTGGAACCGATTTCGCTTCTTCTCGGGAACATCTAAAATATGTGGAACTGTGAAACTCGGTAAAAACCAACCGGGAATGTGTGAAACGTTTGAAAGTTGGCTCCACTTTGTGAAAGGAGGAAATATAGCGCAAAAGTACCGCCAACACTATTTATTTTTCGTTTTGTAATTCTAAAAAGCAAGTCTTGATTCTTGATGATTGCTGGTTTAAACATGAGTTATCTGTGACATGAGTATATTTTCCTATGTACCTACCTTCTTGTTTAAGGACATGTTTAACCGAAGTTTAAACAGTAGACAAGAGTCTTTTCAAAGACCACTAACTTAACGATTATGTTAGGGTTTTATTTTAAAGTAATTTATTTTTCATACAAGTCGATTTTTTTTATTGCTTGGCTTGATTACACATTCCTTCCCGAAATCAAGCGATTAAGAAATTAGATTTGTAACATAAAGAAATTAAAATGTAGGTGCTCCAATAAATTATAAATATCACTATTTCTACGACTTCTGCCCAAACAATATCAAAAAAACTTATCGCGTGCGAACAATCTTTCAAATTAAATTAGAGTACCTAATTATTTATTTTACCATTACAATTTTAGTGGCACAATACAAAACGCGCACCTACCAAGATATAACGCACATTCACTGGCGATTCGTAATGCGAAAAAATTACCATTCAAATTTAGTTTTTGTTACTATTGTGGTTTGGAAACATCTTGAAATATCTTCTCCAAGTTTCACTGGTACAGAAGATGTGCAGTATTACAAAATTCAATGTTTATATTGTCTGAAATTTGTTTTTTCTTGTGGTTTGGAAACATCTAGATGTTCACTTTAGAAGATGTTCAAAAGAAACTAGTACGTTTGTGTTATGAAGTTAGGTAACTTGTTGTAATAATAGGTTTCATTTGAGTAATTATGTGTATTAGGTAATTCTTTGATTGAGCGCTACAGGTTATTAAGTGACAACAAACGTAGGGACCAACTGACTTTTTTTCGCGATTTCAGGGTTGGACCCATTGTAAAAGTTGTTCATAATGATGAGTACAATGACCTCTTTTCGGGAAAGAAGCGATTAAAATTTCAGCATGTATTTATAGCTAACCCGTAACATTGCTTATAAACCATGCGAAATACCGCAGAAATGTTTGTGGGCTGCTAAGTATGTTATAAACTTCATCTCATTTACTACAGATCTATGAAAGCTCTACTGACCTAGTTGAGGAAACATAAAATTCAGTTATAATTTCCCAGTTAGCGGTTCTGAGAAGTTTAGAACATGTTAAGAGCACATGTCAAAGTTTTATTTTCACACGAACCGCAGGGGGGCGTCGACCGCGCCGTAATTTCGCGTTTTCAACACTCACAACCTGTAACTTGCGTAATTACAGCATAATTTAGTTGCGAAAATTACTTGTACAGTAAATGAATAAGATTTTTATATTGTACTTCGTTTTTCTGAAGTTCGAAAGCATGATAGTCATTGTGTAAAACTATTTTTTTTCTTTTTTCTTCCGATGCCCCGAAGCCGGATGTTAATTCTATAATTATGTTAGCACAGTCTAGCCACTCCAAACAGTCTTCCAACGCGAGAGTTAATTGTCCCAAGCTGCCTTCAAAACTGTCAAGCAATGTCCCGAGTTGCCTTTAAAAACTGTCAATGTCAATTTTCGTTGGACCACTGTATGAAACAGATATTTACACTGTGATGTTAGTAGGTATGTATCATATACATTAAATTCGTCTCGATTTTACGAGTAACACTGGCTTTAAGGATTTTGAATAAACCAGCATAGATGATTTTATTTGCCTCAGATGTGTGAGTTAGTCGCCAATAAGCTCATAACAATGACTCCATATACGGCCAAAATTAATATCCAATCTATCCGCCATTTGCCCTACTAGAGATAGAAGTTTGACATAAGCTCCATACAAAATATGTCAAATTCCTATCTCTATTAGGGAAAATCGTGGATAGATTGAATATTAATTTTGGCCGTAAGTGAAGTTGTTAAAAAAATTGTGACATGGTCATGTGGTATCAAATTTAAGGACTCGCAGATACATTTCCAAATAAAGTAACTCACTGAAAGGATAGGAATATTATTTTTATAACATCAAGACCATCGTAAGTGTTCTTAAAATTTTAACATGACTGATAAAATCAAATGAAACTCGATTGCGAAAAACACAACTAACAACATTAAAATAAAATCAATATAATAAAACTTGACTGCGAAAAACACAACTAACAACATTAAAAGAAAATCAATATAATAAAACTTGACTGCGAAAAACACAACTAAAAACATCAAAACAAAATCAATTTTGGCCAGCCGGTGGTACAGGTACAAACACAGCTTAAATTTAAACTAAAATAATTGCCACCTATTGCAGAAATAGATCTTGTTTCAAAAAATGATGTTTTTGGTTATATAGACGAGTGACGACAGTGGTGCGAACACGAAGAAAAGAAAGGAGACTCCTTTCTGTCCTCCATGGGTGCGAACAATCATGGTGAAGCCAAAAAAAACTGTGCTGAGAGGGGTGAGCACGGTTTGAGGTGTATGTGTGTGAGTGAGTGCTGGTTGTACACGAAGCATCATAGTTTTTTTGGCTTCACTTGTTCGCAGCACTTCGTCTATATTTTTTACTGTCTGTGGTACGAGGTATTTGTTTTTTTTTTGTTTCAATTGTACCTATAAACGGTTGTTTACACTGAACTTTTAAACTTAGTTTTGCAAACTAGAGCCACTATTTTAATGGGTTGTTTTATTTTTCACGGATGCGGTGGCTAAGCATTGAGGTTTTGATGTGTGTTGCGTTGCGGCACTATTTTGCGTTAACAGTATAGGCAATTTACCTACATAAAGTTAAACTCCGGTTGTGTGTACTATAATCAAACAAAGCCGCTAATATTGTATTCAGAAAACACTGAAATCGTTTTCATTTTCATAAAAGTGAAAGTTACCTGTGTTTTTTCATTTGAAAGGTACCTAACCTAGGCACTTCAATTAGATTAATTAATTTTTAACTAAAAGGCACAGACATAGTTCTTCTTCTTCTTCTTCTTCTTGAAGAAGAAGAAGACAGACATAGTAAAAAGTATAGACGAAGTGCTGCGCACAATCATAGTGAAGCCAAAAAAACCGCGCTCCTTCGTGTACAACCAGCACTCACACACACACACCAAGCACCTGAAGGATATTTGCTTTCGCGATGCTTACTGGACGATGCCGCGACATGTGTACTGAGAGGGGCGAGCACGGTTTGATGTACACGTGTGTGCGTAAGCGCTGGTTGTACCTACACAAAGGAGCACGGTTTTTTTTGGCTTCACTATGATTGTTCGCAGCAATTCGTCTATATTTTTTACTATTTCTGGGCTAAAAGGGGGATCTGGTGCCTATAAGCTTCTTTAAAAGATAACCCACTGCCAATACCTTTAAGGATTAAAAAAAAAAATATAGGTACCTACCGAGTAAGCTGCGACTTGAGTAGCAAGTTAATATCGTCCCTTAGCTTACAACACCGCTCAAGTCAAAAATTGGTGGTTTTCACATTTGAATGCCTTTAGATAGAGCTGCTCATTGCGCGTCTAACCATTGGTCACATGATATAGATTTCAGCCAATAAGAAGCCGTAATTCGAAAAGTAGTGACAGCGCGCAAGTCGGTTGGCCTCTCAACACCGCACAAGTCGTTAGTCTGTCATACTTTTCTCGTAAAAGTACTTCGCGCTCCGTGATTATTCTATTTTTATGTAAGTTTTATCGCTGAAAGGTCTATGCTAGAAGTTTTAATAGAAGATTAAGAGGTAAGCTATATAATAAAATAATGTTTATTGATTTACGCGTATTAATATGGATAAAAATGATAATAATAATCAAATAGCGCGCATGAAGCCTCCGTTTTTGCTTCACGCTTAGTAGACCATCTAGAGAAGGTTTTGAGTCAGAAGTTATTGCTTGTGATTTTATATTCCGATGGTTGTTGTGCTCAAAATCGCAATGTTAGCAATGCTTTATTACCTTCAGCGTTTGAAAAAAAAATGTGATTACTCAAACTACCTTCCACAACAATACATGGCTATAACTAAAACAGCTAGGAGTGATCCTACGCCTTACGAAGCTCGTTATTTAGACTATACCTTTTTTACCGACTTTTCGAAATAATAAATTTATAAATTTATACGGCCTGGTAAAACGACAGGTAACCTAGTCGTTACAGATGTACGTATGCTAGAATACAGACCAAATGGCACAATTTGGTTTTGATGAAGAGCTTCAGCCGTTACCACATCGTCCCACGCCAATTAACAGCATTAAACAATTAAATCGCCTGCTTAAATTGTATGCAGTTAGAATACCAATTACAAAGCGGAAGTATGAAGATTTGAAACACCCAAAAAGTGTATTACCATCTAGTTGCCAGGTTGCCACTCTTTTTATGATGACCTTCCGCACAGCAATCGCTAAAGACTGCAACTAACTATTAGACTAGAGATTTCGAGTATTATTTTCATTTTTATAATTTTATTACTATTATATCTTGTTTCGTTGGAGTTTATTAAAGACTATGTTTTAAATATTTACTTATTAAAATGAAAAATTGCACTTACGCTCTAAAGGTTCGTGTGTCACCAAATAACTTTAAGCAAAGATCTCAACAATGTGATTCATAAGATTTAGGTTATAGATACTTATGTTATTACGATTGTTAATTATTTTGAAATATTTTTTAATAAAAAAAAATCTTTGTAAATCATCTATTATTACCTTATTCCCTAACATTTCCGCAAACAACACCGCCTAAATCTAATAAAATATCAGTCAACACAGCTCAAGTCATAAAATAAATGTTAATATAAAGTAAATCGTCAAAATAAGTATAAATAATTATTTCTTAACCGCTAACTAGGGTATTTATTAAGTAACAACAGAAAAAATCCACCGATTTTCTAAAATAGACAGTTTTTTTCGTCTCATGTAAACTTGGTAAAAATGACTTATGCGGTGTTGTTAGCTAAGGGACGATATTGTTCCTTACTGACGCTATAAGCCTACTCGTCTCACTAGGTTCATCGACTCGGCGACGTATACAAAAACGCGCATGAGCAAGCGTGACATTAAGGCGGCCGCGCCTGGTTTTATTTTTGCGCACACGTGTTCACTTGTTCTGCCATGTCCAATTGCCCACGTGACGATAAAATAACGACTTTAATTAATGTGTACTGTATGTACTTGGCTTGGCTTGGCTTTAATTACCTATGTGTAATAATTATTACATTATGCTTTAAGTATTGGAAAATGTTTAAATTATAAGTGACAGTTTCTTGTATGATTTTTTTTACCATTTGTTTGGTGTTTTATCAATTTTTAAGTTAGAAACTCATCTCATATTTAATATAGGTAATGCAATTTCATTCGTTGTTCAAACTGTTTCCTTAATTACGCACACGTAATAAGCTAATAAGCGATACTTTTAAATAATTATGGTGTATGGGGAAAGTGATTAAATTGAAGAAGATAGATATCTGTTATTCGAACTCCATGACATGGCGAGGTAACCTCTAATTTGTCTGTGCAACCCACTTTCGAGTTCGCTTTGTTTCCCGCGCAAAGCCATCTGACGTATGTCATTCTTACAGCTTATTGTTTTAAAATTTTAAAAGCGTTGCGAAAACTCGTGGCGCTGACAATTTCAATTATTCCTCCAAGCATTTTAACTTTTCACTGTTCTAGATTTGAACATGGATACTTTTTGTTTTGTGCTTTGAATTATGGTCAAGGCATTCGGCATGTATTCCAAGGTTGTCTGTATAAATAACACATTCGATAGCTAATGCAAAGGTACAGTACTTACTGTATATGAATAATTAGTAATTACAATACACATTTGTCACCTTTGCCAAAATCATCTTATGTTTGTAAGTTGCTAGCTGCCAAACCTGGTAACTTAAACGGGCCAGTAAAATGATTTTTATTATCCTAATCCAAAGATTACTAACATTTCAGACAGTTCCATATCTCACTCGCAGTTTTATGTTGTGAAACCTGAATTGTTAGTTGTAGAATTGCAGCGTGGCTTGCGCAACGTATGCGCATAATCAAACGCCGATAAATCAAAACCGACGGTTGTGACAGCGATATGATTGCTGTTATTATATACCAAGAACTTTAACGATAATTTTGTTGACAGAGCAAATAAGCTTTTTAGAAGTTTTTAAGTGGAGGTAAATCTCCATAAATTGTAATTAAGAATTCAAGGTTTGTATAATTATAACTTAAAAGTTAAAAGAAACAATACTTAGGCTTAAAGAATATTGAAGCGATTCGAGTCTTGATATTATTGCGAAATCTTCTTCTATCAAATCAGCTCGAATATATTTTAAGAAAAGCTCGTGCTCGCAGATAAATATTTGCCAGTCAGACAGAGTAAAAAAACTTTAAAAGTTCTTGTAATTATCATTGGTCAGAGTGGTTAGAGATTGACTCCATACAATTTATGCCATATCGTGGATAGATAGGATATGAATTTTGGCTGATTGCACTATTATCTGTGCTCTGTGCCGATACTGAACAACCCAGTAGTACAAGACTTAGGGCCGTATTACAGAACGTACCGCAAGTACAGTTTGATCTTTTCAATCTGATCAATACATAAGGATAGAATCGTCACTTGAGCATCGGTCTTATTCCAATACGGTAACTTCAATTCAACAACATATCACACGAATTTAACCTGAAATAGGATAGAAATCTCTACTCATGCGTAGTCTGGTCGAGACTTGAGTGATTACAGATCAAATCTTTGCTTAAATACCGAAACAGGTGACAGTATAAAATAAAGCTAAACTCAGCTGAACTGTGATCAATGAATCTATGCATGAAGAATGTTCTAAAATTAAATCCCAACTCAAAACTAGTTTTAAACAGTGATCAACGCTTGAGGAACGTATTGTACCTAAGACGGGCCTTAGAAAATCATGTGGTTTTACAGGATTAAGAATTCCCTCGTGACTCAATTTTCATAAATCACTTCCTTTTTTCTCGATGATCTATGTACAGTTTCACCGGGGACCGAGTTCCTTTACTAATGATTATGAACTCATTTTCAAAAACGAAAGCATTTCACCGCCATTATGTATGAGTCAATATTTAAGTTCACAAGTTTTCCGAACATTTCTCACCGGGTTCTCATAACATCACTTCCTTTATTTGGTGATCCATGCACAGTTCAACTGTTTTCACCGGAAACCGACCGAGTTTCTTTACTAATTATTATGAACTCATTTTCAAAAACGAAAGCATTTCGCCGCCATTATGTATGAGTCAATGTTTTTATCACAAGTTTTCCGAACATTTCTCACCGGGACAAAGGCGTAGCGGTCGCTAGTGTTAATTGACATCAATATTTTGTGAAGTGGGTTGCGTCTGCGCCGATTGTCTTTCAATTTGTTGCTGAATTGGTGTGTTGACCTGTCATCGCCTAGTTAATGGTTTGCAAAAAACTAAGATTTATGGAATTCTTGGTAAATTATGTAATTATTTGGAACAAAGAAAAGTGATTATTTTCCCATGGAAAGTTGATTTCAATATTTAATGTTGGTACTGTTAACAAACCATTATAAGTGGAACTAGCCTAGTACCTATACATGCTGAAATTTGAATCACTTATTTCCCGAGAAGGGGTAATTGTACTCATCATTATGAAAAACTTTTACTATGGGACCAACCCTGAAATCGCGATACATTTGATAAAATGTAGGGACAACCTGATTTTTTTTTCTCGATTTCAGGGTTGGTCCCATAGTAAAAGTTGTTCATAATGATGAGTACATTTACCCCTTTTCGGGAAATAAGCGATTCAAATTTCAACGTGTATAAGTTTCATACACGACAGGCTCTGCTTAGCTGGTTTTATAACCATCGATATGCGGTTGACTGTACGAAATCCCTACAACTTTACTTTTTTTGTTCAGGCACCAGTTAAAGTTATTTTGAATTAAATCTTATAAAATTTACTTTTATTTCTAAGGAGCACCAGCCCAACCTTTTTCTAGCTGACCTGCATTGCTGCATGCTGCTGCATCATCGTCTTCCTGCCCTTAATTCATCATCATCATCATCATCATTTCAGCCGTAAGACGTCCACTGCTGGACATAGGCCTCCCCCAAGCATCGCCACTTAATTAAATTATTAAATTTAAATATTTCTGTCAGCCGTTATGTCAGAAATACTATCAGTATGTATCAGCTCAACCAAATGCGGTAGAACTACAGCATCTTTTTTTATTATATAACTACCTATGATTATTATACAATTATGCGCACTGCTCTGGCCACCGCTACAGCTACAGGTAAAGCTCACAGAGTGAACTTGGCGCTATCCTTGACCTCGCGCGGGGTCACGCCTACTCTGCGCGGGCGCATACTTTCTTCTTCACTGAGCAAGGATCTTGTGCTTACTGCACTCATCGAAGGTTGAATGACGTAATTAAACGCAATCAATGTGATTATTTTGCACGATAAATACGAATTACATGAAATGCATAATTATTTTAATATGCATTTTATGTAATTTTTACGTCATGACATAATCATTAAAATTTTTGTTTGAATCGGCAGTTTTAATGAACAGTTTTAACGTTGGTTTTTAGTTTACAAACTTTAAAATCAATTAATTTGTGTGGACTATTGTTTTAATTATTTGTCTTCTAAAGTTGACGTGAGTTTGGTAAACACCTTGTTTGTTACTATTTACGAAAATTCATTACCATTGTTTTTTTATTTGTCGTGGAAGACTTTCAAGAAGGACGTTCTTATTTTAATATGTAGGAGTTGGAATATTAAACAACATTATTTTTGTATAGTGCAAACCTCAAACGCCCCAAAAAAACCATCAGAACTTTCTGAAGACACATATTTTTTTCTATGACGGCCAAAATTAATATCCAATCTATCCACGATTTGCTTTACTAGAGATAGGAATTTGACATAGCTCCGTACAAAATATGTCAAATTTCTATCTCTAGGGTAAATCGTGGTTAGATAGGATATTAATTATTGCCGTTAATCACTTTAGAGTTACTGTAAGTTCCCGGTAGAAAGCGGAGAAAGTGAAGAATGTCGTGCAGGGGCTACCCGATGCACAGAAATACATCAAGCTGCACTTCTTGTCCTTTAACCTTGCCTTTACGTTATTTACGACCCGCTGATGTACTGAATTTAACCATAATAATCAAATTAAGTTTAGAGTTTAATAATAATGTCCTCCTAGACGAATTTTGGCCAATCGTGCAATCTCAACGGAGACGTGCCATATGGGCGGGACATAATTATAGTGCACAAGCACAGAATATCTAATAGTTGGCACAAGTGTGTGCGCAAACACAGGTGCACCCTCAATTCCTTCACTCTTAAATACGATGTCCGACACGACCGGAGAGAGATCAGACGCAGGACCGACGGCTTTACGTGCTTTCCGAGGCACGGGGGTGTAGAACCGCCAACTTCCTGACTCCAGGCTGCTTTTGAGAAATTTCTTGACAGAATAATCCCAATAACACTTTTGTCCGGTCCGGAAACCGAACCCATCTGTGGTTGAGCACGTTTCCGCTAGACAACTGAGGCAGTGTTCTGTGTGTGCCACCTAGGAGGGTGCGGCCAACGTTAGGCCGCACGGGGAGAAGGGGCTTGCCTGCTTGTGGCGGGCCGGCTAAGGTAGTTGAAGGAACACCGTGGTGGTTTTAGTCGGTGAGAGTCCGACACTGGCTCCGGGCGGAGTGCGTCCATGAGGATTTACACCAGGATTTTTTTTTTTTTTTCTTGAATTGAAATATAAAACTGTGTAAAAACTATCCCAATCAATTCCCCTAGTGACAAACCATTTTCAGGTTTGCACTACCCATATTAAAATTAACGTTATTTATCGTGTAGCCTCTAGCGGTGACTTAAAGCTCCTATTCCTATGACCATGACAAATCTAAAGTTATCGTAAACTCAATTAGTTTTCCGTTGATCTTATCTTGTTTCCGCAAAGCACTGTAGGGCTGGGCACAAAGTAAACTTTACTTTGTGGTAGGGGTAGAGATGCCAACTGTTTTTGAAAAAAAAAATAACATTTCACATTTTTTTAATAGGGAAAAAATAAAGTAATTGGAAAAAAAAGTTTTTTTTTTTAAATTTTATCTCTTTATTTATTTCTTCTCTTGAAGACATATTTTTGTGTTTATTTTATTTATTGAGAGATAATAAACAGCTACAACATAAGACATTAATAATTATAGGGTTAACAAATTTGTATAAGGTAATGTTGCAGCCCACTACATTATCCACAGATAATACAATAAAATTAAGCAGTACAATAAAATAACAATTAAATTTAATTACATTACATTCTATAAAATATTATATTATATAATATATAATACATTATTACGATTTATTAGATTTATACGGTGTCGGCGACGGACATCAGACAAATGTCACTATCACCTCAACCATGGTATAATAACATGTTTCGCCCATCTTATTATACCATGACCTCAACCAACCTCAACTCAGACAGATGACTTGTCTATTTGTCACATTGACATCTAACGTAATTTTTTTTTTTTTTAAATGTCTGCACGTGTTGTGCATTTCGCCAATGACAGTTTTGGTAGATTTTAGGAAGAACGACGATAATAAAAGGTAGGGTTTATATTTCTTAAATTTTATTTTAATCGTATACAATTGCGTTCTGTTTCAACTTAGAAGTATCGATAAAAGTTCAGCTAATTGCTGAAGACACATATTTTTTTCTATGACGGCCAAAATTAATATCCAATCTATCCACGATTTGCTTTACTAGAGATAGGAATTTGACATAGCTCCGTACAAAATATGTCAAATTTCTATCTCTAGGGTAAATCGTGGTTAGATAGGATATTAATTATTGCCGTTAATCACTTTAGAGTTACTGTAAGTTCCCGGTAGAAAGCGGAGAAAGTGAAGAATGTCGTGCAGGGGCTACCCGATGCACAGAAATACATCAAGCTGCACTTCTTGTCCTTTAACCTTGCCTTTACGTTATTTACGACCCGCTGATGTACTGAATTTAACCATAATAATCAAATTAAGTTTAGAGTTTAATAATAATGTCCTCCTAGACGAATTTTGGCCAATCGTGCAATCTCAACGGAGACGTGCCATATGGGCGGGACATAATTATAGTGCACAAGCACAGAATATCTAATAGTTGGCACAAGTGTGTGCGCAAACACAGGTGCACCCTCAATTCCTTCACTCTTAAATACGATGTCCGACACGACCGGAGAGAGATCAGACGCAGGACCGACGGCTTTACGTGCTTTCCGAGGCACGGGGGTGTAGAACCGCCAACTTCCTGACTCCAGGCTGCTTTTGAGAAATTTCTTGACAGAATAATCCCAATAACACTTTTGTCCGGTCCGGAAACCGAACCCATCTGTGGTTGAGCACGTTTCCGCTAGACAACTGAGGCAGTGTTCTGTGTGTGCCACCTAGGAGGGTGCGGCCAACGTTAGGCCGCACGGGGAGAAGGGGCTTGCCTGCTTGTGGCGGGCCGGCTAAGGTAGTTGAAGGAACACCGTGGTGGTTTTAGTCGGTGAGAGTCCGACACTGGCTCCGGGCGGAGTGCGTCCATGAGGATTTACACCAGGATTTTTTTTTTTTTTTTCTTGAATTGAAATATAAAACTGTGTAAAAACTATCCCAATCAATTCCCCTAGTGACAAACCATTTTCAGGTTTGCACTACCCATATTAAAATTAACGTTATTTATCGTGTAGCCTCTAGCGGTGACTTAAAGCTCCTATTCCTATGACCATGACAAATCTAAAGTTATCGTAAACTCAATTAGTTTTCCGTTGATCTTATCTTGTTTCCGCAAAGCACTGTAGGGCTGGGCACAAAGTAAACTTTACTTTGTGGTAGGGGTAGAGATGCCAACTGTTTTTGAAAAAAAAAATAACATTTCACATTTTTTTAATAGGGAAAAAATAAAGTAATTGGAAAAAAAAGTTTTTTTTTTTAAATTTTATCTCTTTATTTATTTCTTCTCTTGAAGACATATTTTTGTGTTTATTTTATTTATTGAGAGATAATAAACAGCTACAACATAAGACATTAATAATTATAGGGTTAACAAATTTGTATAAGGTAATGTTGCAGCCCACTACATTATCCACAGATAATACAATAAAATTAAGCAGTACAATAAAATAACAATTAAATTTAATTACATTACATTCTATAAAATATTATATTATATAATATATAATACATTATTACGATTTATTAGATTTATACGGTGTCGGCGACGGACATCAGACAAATGTCACTATCACCTCAACCATGGTATAATAACATGTTTCGCCCATCTTATTATACCATGACCTCAACCAACCTCAACTCAGACGGATGACTTGTCTATTTGTCACATTGACATCTAACGTTATTATTTTTTTTTTTAAATGTCTGCACGTGTTGTGCATTTCGCCAATGACAGTTTTGGTAGATTTTAGGAAGAACGACGATAATAAAAGGTAGGGTTTATATTTCTTAAATTTTATTTTAATCGTATACAATTGCGTTCTGTTTCAACTTAGAAGTATCGATAAAAGTTCAGCAATTAACCCTAATGTTTCATTTTACGCATTACAGTAAAGATTGGAAATAGAGTATTTTCACATACTTTAATTCATGCAAAAGTATAAAGTAGGTACACACGGCTAAAATTTAAGAAATATAAACCCTACCTTTTATTATCGTCGTTCTTCCTAAAATCTACCAAAACTGTCATTGGCGAAATGCACAAAACGCATTTCGCCAATGACAGTTTTGGTAGATTTTAGGAAGAACGACGATAATAAAAGGTAGGGTTTATATTTCTTAAATTTTATTTTAATCGTATACAATTGCGTTCTGTTTCAACTTAGAAGTATCGATAAAAGTTCAGCAATTAACCCTAATGTTTCATTTTACGCATTACAGTAAAGATTGGAAATAGAGTATTTTCACATACTTTAATTCATGCAAAAGTATAAAGTAGGTACACACGGCTACACATCAAGCTGTACTAAACCAGTAAAGGCTGACCTCGCGTTGTAAGGAAAACCTATACAATGCGAGGTCAACTTATACTGGAAATGTACAGCTTGATGTGTAGCCGTGTGTACCTATATTACCAAAAATTAAGTAGGATACGCTATTATAAAGTATGATTGGCAACCCTTGGTTCTGAGCAGACTGTTGCAATCTTAAGCGCATTTTGTTTATAAATATTGAGGCTCACGGAGACAGCTGGCGCGCCCAGGTGTCTCAATACTGGCAGGTTGACGTGTACTGCATTCAAGATTGAGATTTGCATAGACAGGTTACTGTTCCAACGTTCCACATAAAGTCATGCTAGTACCTGAATTGTCGTGATCTTGACGCAAGTGGTTGTCAACCTGCTTCTAATGAATTTTAGCGTAACTTTTTTGTAACAGTCTTTTTTTGATCAAAGGGTTTCATGTTTGGTCCCACAGTAAAAGTAGTTTATAATGGTGAGTACAATGACCCCTTTTCGTAAAAGAAGCGATTAAAATTTCAGCATGTAGAGTACAGTTTGGTTTCTATTCTTACCAGATTCATCTGATAGCAAAGATAAACCCCATTTTTTATAACCCATAAAACATCACAGAATAGATCCTTTAACAATACGAGCTAGCTTCAGCAAAGCTCTGGCATTTGCGTCACCTTCACTTTTGAACTATAGCGCACTGGCAGTTATATCCATCACGACTGTTTCGCAACCGCCAGCACGACGGTCCTTTGTCAGTCACCTACAGGCGGTGAGCTAATACATAAGTGTTATGGATGAATATTGATGTATTGTAGTCGGTTTTTCTCTGTCTAACTACGTGGGCATGACTTTGGAATATGTAGCTTTCTGTTGTAAAGGAAGTGTCTTTCGAGCATTTGAGGTAGATATGCCTAGTTCGTGGTTATAGAGGAAGATTAAAAGTTGATTAGTGATACATTTTTTGGAAATATCTTGTAAATACTATTTTTTGTTATATTTTCTTCAGAAAATTACGGGTTGTATATTATTTTGCCGATTTTTGCCATAATCCACTAGTAAGGCCTTCTGCAGTAAACCCTTTCTCATTGGATGCTGTAGGCCTTCTATCTCGTTCTCTTTGCCATGTTTCTCCGTCATACTAATTAGCAAAATATCGTCGACGATCTCAGGCACGGCACAAACCTGGCCATCTTTTTTGCAGCGAAATAGCGCGCTCTATTACGTTGCCAGTAATCGCAATGTCATTGCAATGGCTTGCAACTATCCTAATGTTGCCGGCAACCTTTTGCAGAACAGAATAGGTGACATTTTGTTCTGAAAAAGGTCTGTAGACGCATGTTGTGTAGGTACGTAGTACGTAGACACCACATTATAAAAGAACATTGCCGTGCAGAAGGCTTACTCCCAACGTCCACGAAACTGGCACGCAAACACTTGAGCGAAACGAAACGTCGAACTTTGGTTCGCTTGGGTTATCTGCCTGTGATGCTTACAGCTTTTTTCTACCTTGATTGTAACTAGTTGGGGGGTGACCACAGCTTAAATGAAAACCAGTTTGTCAGATTTCGTGCTTCACTTCACAACCTGTAGAAATTGACAGACTTTTATTTGGCTGTGGCGAGGTTAAATTAATGTCTCAAAGTTAGATAACGATCAGTTAGACGTTTACCGACGAGCTTCTTAAGAAGTAGACCTTCTTCACTTGTTTCTTAGTACAAGCCCTGCTCTAACGTCTGCGCAGGCGCATGCATAATGTATGTCGCGCGTGGATCGCGATTGATATGCGGCGCGGACGCACGACCGCCTTTGCAATATTCACTCTTTGTTCTCGTTGCCGGGAACGCAGCTAAAAGCACCGCCATCACGTTTGATAACGGCGGTTGTATGAATTTTGTATGTGATAATAATTTTATATGATGGCGTTTTAAACGGTTGTTGCGGTTTTAAATGTATCGGATCGAATTGGCGTTCCATAAACCCAGGTAAAACTGTTGATTTTACCATCGATGTTATGTGATAGTACAGCATCTCTGTAAAAGATTAAAAAATGGATTAATTGTTAACTGACACGATGTCTTTCGAAAACCGCACTCCACAGCTTTTAACCAGCTATGTACGTTTTTATTGACTCCATAATGTTCTTTTTTCAACAAAAGTAGGTCTACTAGTTAGCCTAGTGGGGATTTAACTATTTTTTGGTTGTTAAATCGCAGTAGTCTTGATAATGTCTACTTGAAAAAAAAAAACGAAATGTGTGCTAGGACACATAGTAACAGTGAAACTTCAACGGACAAGTAGAAAAACGAATCGCAACGGACAAGTGGCAAAACGAATCATGAATTTAGATTCATGGGCATAGAATAGGTAATAATACTTCTCTTTTCTTATGTCACGGGTTCGGATCCTACTAGAGCCTCTGGACTTTTTGTCTTTATTTACGCGGCCGTAACGCTTTTTCGTGACAGAAAAATCCTAATACCCCCGTCTATATAGAAGTTTCACTTCAAAAAGATTCTCTTTCGTAATAGAACCTCTGTGTTTTTCAGGTTCCCTTATCTGAAATGTAAGTAAACAATGTTTGGAAATAAAAGTACTTGATCCAGGGCTTTGCGACGATTACTATGCAGAGTAACCTACTGATGATAAGATTTCTTGTTATAATAGTTCTATCTGTTGTTCAAACATATGCACTTTGTAAGAGAATTTAGGAAACGGTGGAATTTTCCGAATACCATAACGCTGGTTGTACTAGACTTTTGAGCCAGCCTGTGTAATGCTTAGCAATGGACTTTCTATCCTATTTGTTTTTTATCTTTTCCATGGTTTTCGTATTACAGAAGCAATGAAAGCTTCAGTCTCGTACTTTAGTCAAAAGGGTTTTAAACTTTCTGTTGCTCTGAGGTTTTAAAACTATTGATGGTAGCCTTGGAGTTTAAGTTTAGAAACAAAAGAAAAAGGTTTTGTTATTTACTTATCCGCTGATGTAAGATCCGAATAAAGAGGAAGCGGATTATTTGGGTATTAGAGAGATCTTTATCTTGTGCTACACATTGTTTCTAACTTTAAACGTTATTGCAAACCTTCTTGCTAGCCACTTTGATACCTACAGCTTGCTTATTTGTATAATCTGTAGTGTAAACTCCACACGTATTGAAGGCTAATACATGCTGTGTGGGTAGGTGCTTTTATTGGCACGGTTTAGTGACTCATTCATTATCATTTTTATTTTACTTTACTCTTTTATATTTCTCGAGGACGTTTGTTGTGTAGGTATACGCAATTCGCATGCTCACTCTTTTACCCGACTGTGCGACTTCAAAGACTGGGTTATTTTAGCGAGGTTATTGATTAAGATTAAAGCGACTCAAAATATAACTAATATTTAAGGCGCGGTCTGATCACGATTTCAAACACCACGACTGCACTCACACAACCGCGTTAACGCGCTATACGGTAACACACACATGCAAAGAAGTCTCATGGAAAGTTGCATAGTATACGTAAGGAAATCAGAATAGATAAAGGTTTTATGTTTAAATATAATGACGTGCGCATCAACATGTAATGCAAACGAAATTGTATGTTGGCTAGTGACTAAAAATGATACATACAACAAATAATCATCGGTGTAATAGTTAGCCCGGTAGGATCGGATACTGATAAATCTATTTAAAATACAAATACCAAGTAGACCCACAAACACTAAGTGTAATAGAGAATAAAGTAGCAACATCATACACGAGTAACATGACTAATTACAACATATCGTTTAACCACAACATAAATAAGCATAATGTTTACCCGTTACATGCCATATCAGTCACTGATTATCAGGGCCTGATGTTTGTGGAGGTAGTACCCTCGATTTTTTTTTGCTCGGCAGTCAATGTCTTAAACGTCACGCAGACTACCATCACTCATCGGTACAGTCGACTTTAAGTCAGTGGTAACAGTTTGACCAAGTGCAACCACTGACGTGCGATTGACTGTACCTACTCACAATCGGTAATAAAAGAGGAGTTATTCAAAGACACAAATGACGTCATTTCTACGAAGCTCTACAATATTACTACATTCCATGTACTAACTTGTCTATCGGGTTTCCTCACTCAAAGTCAAAGTCAAAGTCAAAAGTATTTCTTTCGAATAAGCATTTATATGCACTTTCAAAACGTTAATTATGAATCTAGTTGCATCGTTCCAAAAAGTTAGTCCTATGGAGAAGAGCCGGCAAGAAACTCCATGGATATACTCTTTTCAAATAATAATGGTACAAAGATTTGTTACATGATTAATTGGAAAGAAATGTGTAAGAATAATGTAGGTTAATGACTGAGACAAATTCACTGAAGTAAACTAATTAATGACTAATAATGATTTTAAGTTTTGGCTCGACTCTATGCCACATTTACAGCGATCAATTTCAAAAAGTTAGGTATATAATAAATAACTTAAATGTGAAAAAAAAAAATACACTAAATCACAATGTCAAAAAAATTTAAATTTAATAAAAATCACACACACTCGCTTACTTATCTAATTATTATTGACTATGAGAGTGAGGGAACAGAGAGTGCACCTGTGTTTGCGCACACACTTGCGCACTATAATATGTCCCGAGCAGATGGCTAGTCTTCATTGAGATTGGCCGCCGTGACCGAAATTCGGCCGGGAGGACATTATTATTATTATTATTACTTATCTAAGTCTACTAATCTATTGACTTATCCATGATTAAATTTGCACTTATTATAGTAAGGTCGACGAGCACCATATGTTATAATATGCGGAAGTAAGGTGCGGCGAGTGGAGTCATTGCAGGTCATCACGTAGCTTGACCGTCACGTATAGGAAATACACTAATTAGGTATGGTCCGCTTTCACTATCAATGGGTAGTCATTTCGGAATACTGCCTTGGGATCGAAGTATGGAACTGCGATCGTTTAGTTGTTTCAAGTTTTTCTTGTCTTTGCTATTTCTTGAGCAGGGTCATGTTTTACCTTAAAATGTTTTAATAGCTATCCAATATCCTAAAAAGCTACAAAAATTGAGAGCTTAACGTTATAACTTGAATTAAGGTATTTCTTCTTTATGTAGTCCAAAATAATGCAAACATTTCCCCGCTGACTTCCACACTTACAGCGCTACACTCATTTGGCCAAGATTGTCAGAATTTAGAATCCATTTAGTTCGGACCCATTTCTAAAATAACTGTAACTACTGTAATTGTTGTGAGACTAACGTTATAAACAGAAACACTATCACAGCGAGTAATCTCTAGTCATCATTATGAGGATAGTCAGCTTATTAACTAACCCTTTCTTTTATCATGACATCATGATTGATTCTACTGTCTGCCGAGGTTATAAGTTCTATTGCTTAGTCGAGCAAACAGTAATTTGAAAATAATTACGTTGGTTGCCAATTCCTAGTTAAAGCTAGTAATTATACTAGCCGATAGCACTCTAAGCTCTATATTTGACTATGCAAATTGAATACACCCTTTGATGTGCTGAAGAGTTTTATCTAGTCGAAACTCTTCATACAAAACGAAATGAAATAAAGCTAAGTCCACTTCTCCTATGTTGTTGCTTTAAAAGTCAATCAAACACAGACAATTACTCTCTCTCAGGCTTTCAGCTGTATACTTATAAGTATGAAAATGATTGTTGATAGACCGGACTGCTCCATTCAAAGACACTGGGTAGAGGTCGTTATAGGCACACGCAAATAATTGTTACAGTAAGTTAAGTACTAATAACACTAATATAGCAAATAAGCTCAATCTGTTATTAACTCATCACTAATAACTTATAGGCTAATGCCTGAAATAAAGCAATTTTTATTTATTTATATTTTGTAATTACTATCTTATATGCTATTCGCAGGGTTGTCATCACTACATGTTCTTTTTTAATTGTCTGCAGGGCCGGCAACATGTTGCAGCAGATCCTGCGCGACATGTGGGTGGACCCCGAGATCCTGGCCGAGCTCGACGAGACGCAGAAGCAGACACTCTTCTGCAAGATGAGGGAGGAACAGGTAAGGAATTAAGTAGACATAGGAATGACTCGGTGATAGCCTAGCGGTTGAACACTTTCCTTCCATGCAGGCACTCTGACCGAGTTGGAACCCGGTCCGCGCCTCTAACTTTTCGGATTCATGTGTGGATCAAAATTTGATTGTCTCAAATTTTGATCCACTCGCTTTAACGGTGAAGGAAAATATCGTGAGGAAACCTGCACAACTGAGAGTGCTCCATATAGTTCTCGATGGTGTGTGTAGTCCGCCAACCCGCAGTAGGACAGCGTGGTGGACTAAGGCCTGAACTCCTTTCATTCTGAGAAGAGGCCCGTGCCCAGCAGTGGAAGAGTAATAAGCTGGTTATGTTCATGTAAGAATGACTCGAGTTACTTAGAAAAGATGAATGGATGATGCGAAAGATGGTATAGCTAGAAAGAAAGGTAGTGAACACAGAGTTGGTGGCTGTTAGAGATGTATGGAAGAATAATACATACCGCACCAACTTAAACTAAATTTGGATAAGGGCAGGAGGATGATGAGTTAATTAGATTAGGATAAAAAAACTAATTCTAATAAAAAAACGGAAAACAATAACAAAATTTACTCTTGGTGTGTGGTATTGTGATTATTCCGGTTTCAGCTACCATATCACTCGGTGAGCGAATTCGAGAATTTGAATGCAAAGTAGTAGACAATTTTTCTACATCAAACACGTGTCTGATAAATGGCGAAGCAGTCACGTATGAAACTTTATACGAACACTATCATACCAGGTGCCCTTCCTTTCAGGGAATTGCAAGGCTCGACTTATCGGGATCCCCATCAATCTTGTAGTGTGTTATCAAAACAAACAGTTTTTACTTAGAATTCATTTACCACCTTATCTCTTTTAACGAGTAGCCAGTCATTCGACACGCCTTCACTTCCATTACTTTACGAGTTTAGGTGTGCCACCATGACACTAACAATGAACACAAATTGGTATTCCTGGATATATTACGTCAGTTGCTAGGAACTTCAATTATTGAAGTAGTTCATGGAATAGTTTGGCTTTTATTAAGGAGTGTTCTAAAGTTTAATTATCATTGTTGGAATTGAGATTTATTTTTATGACTGCAATTGCTATATTTTTATCAATAACAGGGTCCTAATTCACGTAATTTCATGACGCGATCAAGTTGCAGTGACGCTGCAGTTCGCATCTGACAGCGACCGCCGAAGATAAGAGAATACGAAAAGCGTTGTTTTGATGCGCTGCACTTCTATATTGACGTGAATTGGCCTACTGGAGTAAGTAGTGTAGCTCAACACTTACTCTACGTCAGTTGCTTAGGCAAGTGGTCGATTAAAAAAATAGTAACAGTCCATACAAGATGTTGATCTGTAATCGTGTCATATTTCTAGATCTGATGATAAATAATGTGCTTAGTCACCTAAAAATACTTAAAAAAAATCTACAACTATTTAATACCTAAATCACTTAGAAACATAGCGAGGGTGTGAGAATAAATCCGGACGACTCGGAAAATAAGTCGTCGGCGGCATTGTCAAAGGGTGGAAATACCTGCAAATTATTTTGGTGGTGTCTCACGCATCGTTTTTGTGTCGCACGCGACACACGGGGGGAATTTGTTTGTTTACAAGAAGGTATATAAAAAAAAACTACTGATTCGTGTTCAGTATCAGTGGTATAATCACCTCCTTAAATATGGCACGAATACAGATCAACATGTTGTATATGCCACATATGGAGAGAAGCATGAAAGGTGTTAAGAAACAAGACAGAATACTGAATACATTCATAAGCACTAAGACAGGAGTTGTAGATGACTTTTGAAGATATACCAACTGAAATGGAGATGTACGGGTCAAATGTTGCGAAGTACCCAAGAGAAGTGGAACAAGATCCTAATAGACTGGTATCCTAGAGATGGCAAAAGAAAAAGGGGAAGGCAACGTAAAAGATGGGAAGACGAACTCAAACTTACAGCAGGTCCTAACTGGAGAAGAGTCGCAAGAGACAGAAAATAATGGAAACTGTTAGAGGAGGCCTTTGCTAGGAGGCACACTGAACTCAGAAACATTTTGTAACAAGGAAACAACTGCATAGAGAGTTCAGGATAGGGAGGGCTTATTATTATTATTAACAGTCCATAAATCGCTGTCGATGTAAATTTTTAAATAAACTATAATATAAGCGAAGAGAAGAGTAACGTAAAATCACAGGCCACGTTTGTAGGTAGACTGTTGATCATAGTGTGATGTCATTGCTACCGAATCGCCTAATATAATCCGTTACGAGGCCTTCAAAATAATAGGGACTTACATTTTTCTTTAGGTGCTAGTTGTACGCGTTACAACAAATGCCTCAAAAACCTCAATTTTCTCTCAGAAGGAAAAGAAGCTTGAAGTTAACATTTTGCGTGATTTAGCACTCTGCAAAATTTCATCAAAATCTGCAGGTATTTTACCCAAAACTCCTAAAAGTAAAACCTTTGTTCTATTAAAATGCTGTATCAAAGAATGCAACTCAAGGCTCCTCAATTTGATATGCAAATGTATTAGTATTATAGAGCGCAAAAGAAACAGGCGTGTAATCTACCAGGATATCGTAAATCGGGTTCGTCACGCCTCAAGACAGTTCCTTGTGAATGTGTTCACGTGTGACTGAGTCCAAAACTGACTTGTCATCTTATTAGACCATTGAAGGTTGTTTTTGGTAGTGGTGGAATAAATAGACCTGTATTTTTGGAATAGTTCTTTTCAGCTTTGTAATTGTGTATTGATTGCGTCCTCATTAGTAAGCTTGAAGGCAATGATATTTAAAAGTATAGATATTGACATACCCTAACAAAACCAACGAAAAATATGTTCCGTACGCAGCGGCAGCACAATACACAATAAACTAGAGCAAAGTAAGTAAGTTACTTTAAGTTAGTTTCGCGTCATTAGTACACTTTCTGTACACACATGACGGCATTTTTGTTTTTTTTTTAATCACACGTCACGCTCGGCGCCTTGCTTAACGGAGACTTCGACGGAGACTTGCAAAACGTCCCAATTTGGACGTTTTCGAGTCTTCAGATTGCGCGCTCAACAACATATCTACTTTTTAAAATATCATCGCTTGAAGGTCATTCAGGTATGGTGTTATAAGTTTCTGTTTATTTTAGAAGCCAACAGAATGTACTGTATAGCTTTGGAAACTTTTTGTAAATATAAGCCTCGGACGAATAAAAAATGGCGGACGGAATCTCGCTAAGAAAAGATTGAAGCACGTCGTTTTTTCCGAAACCCACTATAATTTCGATATAATTTTAACACACCAGATATATATTGTTATTTTATTTGTGACACTAAAGGAAATGGGTTGGTATGGGCATGTGACGAGGAGGGATGAAACACATGTTACTAAGAGAGTGATGAATATGAATGTTTATGGATGGAGGGGGAGGAGATAGGGCATGCATTTCGAAATATAACTTCATAGTTTCGAAATTTCGGACCACATTTGCGTGTTTTTCAATTTCGAAATTGACACCCCTAGTTTCGAAATTTCGAAATTTATTTATTACACACATTCCTCTTAACATTTTCATCTCAGCTGCATGCAGTTGTCTTTCATTAATTCCTGTCGTAACCCAACATTCCGATCCATACAGGACAGCAGGTCTTATAGATTTTCCCCTTCAGTTTAAGGGGAATTCGGAAGTCACATGTAGTTCCCGTGACCTGCCGCCATTTCAACCATCCTGTGTTAATTCGGTACTTGACGAAGGTTAAGACGGAGGTCAACTCAAAGTAACCTTGATGCTGCATTCCGATCCGATACAGGATCTGTTTAGGTATCCTATGGCTAAAACTAGTTGGACAATTTATACTTACTTACTTATTCTTTATTGTACACACAAATATACATTTAGATTACAGTAGGAAAGTTTATGTACATCGGCGAGCTTAACTCAGAACTGAACTGAACTGTTTATGTTCTTAGTTGTGCTAAGAATTAAAGAGATATATTGGCAATTAATTATAAAACAATCAAGCTGGTTTCTAAAAGACTAATACACACACACAAATAATAAAAGACACATTAGACTAATAGAAACATTTGAGTTGACCAAACAGCATGATTTTAAAATCAGATCAATCTGATCAGCTTTTGTAAAAGTGTTGATAAAACTTGTTGATGCAAGCAGTATATGTGATCATTTTCCTTATACCTATGTAGAGCCTACGTATGATGGACATTTATTTCCTAGTTTAAGTCTTCTGTAAGCATAGAAATTATTATTAGAAATTATTTAGCCTTGTTTGTTTTTATAGCTTTGTACATAGTAAAAATATAAACGAAGTGCTGCGAATAATCATAGTGAAGCTAAAAAAACCGTGCTCCTCAGTGTACGAACCACCGCTCACGCACACACAATGCACTTGAAGGATATTTGTTTTCGCGATGTTTACTGGACGATGCCGCGACATGTGTACGAGAGCGGTGAGCACGGTTTGAGGTGTATGTGTGTGCGTTAGCGCTGGTTTGTACACGGAGGAGCACGGTTTTCTTGGCTTCACTATGATTGTTCTCGGCACTTAGTCAATCTTTTTTACTACCTATGTCCGTGTTTATAAGATAGAAGAGGAGGAAAAATAGCAACGAACGACATTCCCTGTATAACATAGTACCTACCTACTTTACTTAGATAACATTTCTTCAGAATCAATTAGATTTTTTTACACAAATCTGCTGACTAATCTAATACGGTGCAGTGGTGCCGGTAAAACATAAGTCGATGATTATTTTTTATATCTCATAATGTTAGTAATTAATAAAGTATTCTCTACTCAGTAATATTAAGTTATAAATAATAATAAGTAGAAATTTTTATTCATAAATCACATTGGAGACTTGGGCAATGGGCAACGTTAACATTACTTCACATACTTTTGTCGCTGACTGTACCAAACGTAATCATAGAATAAATAATAGTAGTTGTAAGACGAAACAGCGTGCAATTACTACGAACTGTTCGATTTTAGAACAAAGCCGTTGTTTACGTTTTTTTCAAACGTTTTTGCGTCTTATTATAGTCCGCGCCTAAATAATTATCACATCCAATTTAAATGCCTTTTCAATTGCGTGCTGTCATTGTTATTATAGTAAACATTATCACGCATGCGAGTTACAAAGGTATTTATGATAAAAAATAAACAAGTATAAGTAGTAGGTATACTTTTACTGCCCTATTTTACTCTATCATTATTAAAAAGATTTAAATGTATAACTACTATTAGGTAATTACAAGATAGTAGTAGGTAATTGTTTTGTAGTAGGTAGGTACATGACATTATTTATTATTCTCATGCAAATGAAAACTCATTAAACTGTTACATCACAATACAAAACAATAATACTAAAGATTACTCTTACTTCCTGAAAACCGTCTCACGACTTCACGAGTCGTGACTTCACTTGAGTGTGGACCGCGAATCGGCAAACACACCGTAGGGCCCCAGCCAGCAGCGATCTTTCGCTTCCGGCCGTGGTTCTGTCTATGGTCGGGAGCGAGAGCGCTTGGGAAGGCGTCCTCTCCTTCTGCGAGAAGGTGATGCTCGCTAAAGAGACGGCGGCGGCGGAGAGGGTTCGAGAGGCGATAACCTCTCTTCCCATCCGCAGGAGGCGACCTGGTCGTCGCAGGAGGGCGTATGCCGACCTCCAGCCACTCTAGGTGGGCCTGCGTGCGGTGGACTCGGGTTGGCCCGCCGCCCGACCAGTCAAGGCCCGTGACGTTGGCGCGTTCGTTGTGTTCCGCGCGCGCCCGTCCACAGGAGAGTGCGGCCGATGTGGTTGCCGCACGGGGAGAAGGGGCTCGCCTACTAGTGGCGAGCCGGGACCTGCCGGGGATGGTTGGGCGACTACAGGAGATTTTCCCACGCCTCCGGTCAATGGTCATTAGAGGAACACCGTGGTGGTTTTTAGTCGGTAAGAGTCAGACACAGGCTCAGCCTTAAAAAAATAAAAGGGCCCCAGCCAGGTGGACCGACGACCTGAAGAGGGTGCAGAGAGCCTATATCCAGAAGTGGACTACGATAGGCTGAGTTGATTGCATATAAGGTGCTACCCTGACCAAACGACCTTGAGTTAAGTACCAGTTTAGATTAATAGGTAGACAATTGATTAATCACAGCATTTGAAAATAATATTTACTCTCTTTACTTTTCTGGATAATAATTCATAAATCCGCGCACTCAAGGTCCATGGTCAAGGGAGCGCCTTAAGGGAGTATTCCCATGTGTCCCCGAGTGTCTGCCCCGAATAGGGGCAGATAGGAATTTTCGTGTCATCTATTCACGAATCCCCCAACAGATGGGAATTAAAGTTTTATCTGCCACTGAAACATTTATAATTAAAATTTTATTCTTAAAACTGTGTACTATTTTCCCATTCGGGTTCAGACACTTTAATAAAAAAATATTTCAGGGGCACATAAAACTTTTAATTCCCATCTGTCCCCATTTATGATTTCGGGGACAGATAACACGATAATTCCGAATGGGGACGGATGGGATTTTTTTTGGGACACTTAGCTGGGGACAGATGGGAATACTCTTTTAAAACTTAAACTACCACTCTTTTAACTTTTACTACTTACTTAGTTGTAATGACGTGTAATAATTAATCTAATATAATCTTAAATCGGTAGGTATCCAAAGGCACTTTTAAATATCCAAAGACTCCTTTGTTTCTAGGCGTGATCTACGTACCTACCTAACTAGTCCGAGCTTCTAATATGTATAAGTATAACCATTTGTATAGCTCAACTTTCAATTAGGCACAAGGTCGTTTTTTGTGCAGCTCCTGCTGAATAGACTGCCGATTCGTGACGCCATAGATTGCAACTGACAATAATCCTATTTAACATTACTATACGGTTGCAAAGTGTGATTGTTAAGTTAAACAACAATCGATAGAATTCGTTTGTAAGATACTCGTAAGCAATGTGGATTTAGATTTTTGCGTATGTTGTTGAAGGCAGGAAAGGTGTTTTAGATTTTTGCGTTTGTTGTTGAAGGCAGGAAAGGTGTTTTAGATTTTTGCGTTTGTTGTTGAAGGCAGGAAAGGTGTTTTAGATTTTTGCGTTTGTTGTTGAAGGCAGGAAAGGTGTTTTAGATTTTTGCGTTTGTTGTTGAAGGCAGGAAAGGTGTTTTAGATTTTTGCGTTTGTTGTTGAAGGCAGGAAAGGTGTTTTAGATTTTTGCGTTTGTTGTTGAAGGCAGGAAAGGTGTTTTAGTTTTTCTTTTAGTTCGATCGTTTCTTTATTATGCTGAGCGTTTAAGAGAATTATGATTATTAATAAATTTTTCTCCCACTTGCTCGGATATAGCTTCATTCATGCTTCATTATTTTGAAAAAGAATACATCAATCGGCTCTTTTCCATACGCAACGAAATAACACGCTGCTGCAATTTCCAACACGACAATAATATAAATTGCAGGGGGTCTACTCCCGTTCGACGATATTCGATAAATCGTACGATTCATCGCACAGTTTGCTACTCCGGTCAACGATCGTTCCCTTATAGCATGCGATGATCGTGTTTTGACGTTTGTTTTTCTCATCTCCGGTAAATTGTATACGACTATGAACCGTAGTCTATCTTAATTGTGCCTTTTTTATGTGCCTATCTTTATTATGCAAGTATCAGTCGGAACGAAAGTACGTACTTCGTTTGTCGTTCGTAAAACGCGAGTAGACCTACTGGACAGTTTTTTATAAAATTATGCCAGCGAGATTTCTTAAGTCCACACATACATTAATTAGGTTGTTTTAGACCATTTGTTCTATGGTTTTAGGTACCTACAAAACACCTACACGAACACGATATTTATTATTTAAAAGGCTGAAAAAGTCAAAGGTGCAAAAGTTTGAAAATAGAACAAGAACCGCGCGTGGGCGAATTCGCGAGAATGAAAATTAAATACTGTTGAATTAATTTGTGTATTGTTTATGCATAAGCTCCATATTTTTTAATTTGCATATAGCTTATTGCAAATGAGAGAAAAGTACTAAGTATAAAAGTCTCGGCCGAAATAGTAATTAACGGCCTCGTTTAGTTAAAAAGGACTCGGCTGGCGCCTCGTCCTTTTAAAATCACTTCAGACATACTCGGCTTCGCATAGTCCTTCCAATATTACTCGGCCGTAAACTGGTTTATTTCAGGCGTTGACAGTAATGTACTATTATGCAGAAAAAGGATGGAAATAATTAGTTGGACGGAAAAGGAGAACGAAGGAGGAGATTTGGTTTCATCATCATCATCATCATTTCAGCCGAAAGACGTCCACTGCTGGACATAGGCCTCCCCCAAGCATCGCCACAAGGACCGGTCCTGCGCCTTCCGCATCCAGCGGATTCCCGCGACCTTCACCAGGTCGTCGGTCCACCTTATGGGGGACCTACCTTGTGGGTTTGGTTTAGTTGAAGAAAAAAGAAATATTATGTTAAAAACTATTGAAAACAGGAGAGGGAAAATGTTAGGGCACCTGATAAGACACGATCATTTAATTAAGACTATTATTGAAGGGAAGATAGATGGGAAGAGGAAAAGAGGATGACCGAGAAGAAGTTTCATGCAACAAGTGAAGGAAAAAATAGATGTCATATTATGTCCTATCAGGATGTCAAAAGAGAGGCGGAATGCAGAGAAAGATGGAAAATACTGCACTGACTAGGGCATGACTAGGAGTTTATTATGACAATGAGTTAATTTATAAGGGTATTTATTTGATACATCCACGAATTTGCATCTAACGTATTACTTTATTCGTATTGAATGGAGACGGCCGCGCCGCCTCTGATCTTCATAAAAATACCATAAGTGTTCGTCGTAGAAATGCAGTTACACAAAACTTCAGGGCTTAGCGGGATACGTTCAGCGAATTCAAGGATACAATTATTCTCTGATTTAATTTAGTTGAAGACTTACCACAATAAATATAGAACCTTGTAGAGGCGTGCGTCTGTGTGAGTGCGTCGTTTCGAGCGTTAGTAAGTAGTTTCGGATGTAACAAGTGTTACATCCTACTACATACATGCTGCACCGCGATTGATAACAATTTGGACAAGACTCGACAAAGACAAAGAGATATAAGAGATACATAAGTGATGCTTTATTTTAATGTTCCAGGTGCGTCGTTGGCAGCTCTGGGATGAGAAGTTGGGCAAAGAGGATGAGCAGCCCAAGTTCACGAAGAACGACAAGAAGCAGGTGCAGTTTCTCACGGGGGAGGACGGGGAACCATGGGTGAGGGATATTCTTACTTTAAAAGAAGTGTATCGAACTCGACAAGGATTTGCAAAGATTCAACAATCTAATTTAAAACTGACGGTGGAATGAAATCCGGTAGTTGACTACTGTTAAAAATACCAAAAATGTAATGTTATTTTAAAGAATGTTTAGCAAATACAACATTATTGAAGAAAATTATCAAATCCATGAAAAAATGGAAGAGCACGCTTTTACAGTTTTTGGAGGGGGCATTTTCTGTCCTTGTCGTGCTAAACGGACATTGTACCACAGATATGACATCTACCTGCGGTAGAACATAGATTAAATACTAATAATCTGTGCGGTAGAACCATAAAGGTATTATACTGGTTAGTATAGAAATGTCTTTGGGTAGAACGATGTCAAATCTCTGCATTGTACAGAGCTCGTACAGAGATATGTCAAGTTCCTATGAAGGTTTTGTACAATGACGTCATACTTTGATAGTGCTGTCTCTGTATAGTGAACAAATTTAAATCGCTTCTAACTTGGCCATTTTGTTAAATATTTTATTGGTTTCTTCTCTGTTGCTTGTTTTTCTAAAAAAAACGAGATTTCTGATAAAAACGAATTTAAAAAAATTGTCACCTTCCCTATTATCTTTGAAAGTTATAAGGTTCTCAGAATTCTATGTCACAAATTGGTCTAAACTTCGGATACCGGTACCACCATTAACCATTCGTACCAGTTCATCTAACGTCTTGTAAAGTATTGATTCAGGAGCAGTTATGATGGTTGTCAGTTTCAGTCCTGAGTATAAATGCTTTTCAATACTTAAACTGAAAAATACAAACCGCACAATAATACTAAATGGCAATATAATTTACATCCGTGTATTATATTAGATAGCTTATTGGCAGACCTTCAGACTGATCATTTAGCTCCAATGTTTGAAGGTTGCTCCATTGTTTGGTCAAACATTTGACCTTTACAGACAATACCCGACTTATGTTCGTTTTGACAAACGTAATCAGCAATTGGATTTCGGCAACTGATTTGTTAGAATTTTGGCTTAAATAAATATTTTGTAAAGATTTAAATTGTGGAAAGAAAAAAATCCTCACGAGCAGGATTCGAACCTGTGACTCCTGGCTCAGTACGCGCCAGTGCTTTAGCCAATTTTTTTTTCTGTCCCAAGTTGCATAATAATCGATCCTTGATCTTTCATATAGTCTTTATTTTATAGTAAGAGTGATAGTAGTTTTAATTTTAGTTGGATTATCAAATCAAATTGTTCTTACCACTAAAACACTTTCAGATTATGAATTATACTTTAATGTTTATTTTGAATTTTCCAGGTGTGGGTTATGGGTGAGCACACGAACGACAAGTCCATAGAGACGATCCTGGCGGAGGAGGCGCGGGAGAAGGCCATCGCGCAGGCGCGGCATGAGGTGCAGCAGCTCAGGAAGTCTGTTGAGAAGGAGCTCACGCAGCTCATCGAATACAAACCACTCGACGATTTGGAACAGGTGACCTTGCATTGAATGTGATCCTTGTAAAAATAAAAGGAAACTGACACTAAATCCTACGAATACAAAAAAAATGGCGCTTGTGGAAGAGTCTTTCTACCTGCATTGCAAGCTATGGCAATAAAAAACTGTTTTGAACTGTTAATGATTATTATAGTATAGGTCTATAGATCAAATTAATGGTCTCAATAAATTTTCTAAAATAACAACGATCCTTCTGCCTTTCCAGAAATTCGACCTATCCCCGAAAACGATAGACCCGTTAGAAGACACGCTAGAGATCTACTGCACGGTTGACGAGCTGCGGCAGAGGATCGAGGCGCTGGAGCCCGACGTTAAGCTGGAGCCCGATGAGCTGGGGGACAAGCCCGACTTCGGAGAAACCCTGAAACTCGACCTCAACAAAAACACGCTGCACTTTAACTTTATTGAGGGCAAGAGAGACGTGCTGCAGGTCAGTTGAAGGCGTAGCTAGACTTGTAGTATCTTTGTGGTCATACTAAGTCTAAGTGAGATTATTTTTAGGGTGTGTATCTGCTATGTTCTTGTATCAACTAGACCACGCATTTGTAACTGCTCCAATTGTGGAAACGTATTCTCAGGGTGTTTAACATTGCGAGCTTCGAACACTCCAAGATTTTGTCCATTGTAGTCGAAGTCCGTACCAACTTCTCCGCCAAATATATGCATTGCATTGCTGATTTTCGGTCTGAAGGGTATGGGTGACGGTGAAACAGCCTGGTTGGTGTTGAGATTGTTGTGGGCGGGGGTGACCGCTTGGCATCAGGTGGGCCTTTAGCTCGTTTCGCCATCCTATACCATAAAAAAAGTCAAGAATATCCTTTTGTGTTCATATGTACCAATTATGCTTTACGCATTTGCAACTGCTCCAATAGTGGAAACGTGCACTCTCGGGGTGTTAAATATTGCGAGATTTGATCACTCCAAGATTTATTCCGTTGTTGATTGAAGTCAAGGGGGATTCTTTTGTGTTCATATGTATCAACTATGCTTTACGCATTTGCAACTGCTCCAATACTGGAAAAGTGCATTTTCGGGGTGTCAATTAGTCCATTGTTGATCGAAGTCAAGGGGATCTTTTTTTGTTCGTATGTATACTAAATCAACAAGCAAATGCACTGGAGCAGATGCTGGCGCGAAATGCTGTTGATTCACGATCTTAGTAGATTCACACAATTATATATTTGCCTTTAAACTGCCCTGAAATTGATGTTCAGTCTCTTAAACTTTTGTTTAAGTCGATAATTTCACTTGTACTTGTTTATCTAGCTTTTTTCAATTCTTTCTTGACTCTTAATTGCCAAGATAGGTAAAACCCTAGCCTTGTTTGATCATGAACAATTGTCAATTGGATGTAAACTTGCTTATAATGTGCAAAATATTGTTGTCTTGTTAAAAAGATTATTAGTATAAGATGTAATGAATTATGAATAGAAAATTAATTGTAATTAATTATAGTTTTTTTTAATAAGTACTGTCGTTTTAATGCGTACTACTATCCTTGCCAACATCAAAAAATCACAAGGCATGATGTCATAAATCATATTTTCATATCATAATTATAAAAAATTTGGTAAGCTCATAAATTACTTAGCATTCTCAAAGTTGGATTTCCTCATAGACTTGTTATAAAGAAAATTGTCTACAGATACTATTATATACTAATTGGCTAGCAACTAGACTTTAGATATATTTATTTTTTCCATTCATTCATGCTTCTTATGACATCCAAGCATCTACAGCAAGGGTATGGTAAAATAATTAGTGCACCTAGCATGATTGTTTGCGATATCGTGTAGTTATCGTCAAATTTTCTATGGGAATTTTATATGGGAATTTTATATGGGAATTTTATATGGGAATTTCATAAGGGAATTTTATAAGGGAATTTTATATGGGAATTTTATGAGGGAATTTTACCAGCACCACCATGTACAGGCTTTCCGTACAATGCGAGATCAGCTTATACTGGAAATGTACAGCTTGATGTGTAGCCGTGCGTACGTATTATTATTTTGGAAAAAGAGGTAAGGTCTATGCAAGTCCCTTATGTCACTGCGACCTAAAAGATCTAACAAAGATTTGACGACCTCTGTGGTCTAGTGGTTCGAGTGACGGACTGCTGATAACGAGGTCGTGGGTTCGATTCCCACAGGACATAAATATTTGTGTGATGAACATAAGTGTTTGTGTTGGTCTGGGTGTTGCTTATGTATTATAAGTATGTATTTACAAAAAAAATGTATATAAGTATTATATCCATTGTCTAGTACCCATAGCACAAGCTCTGCTTAGTTTGGGACTAGATAGTGCTGTGCAAAATTGTCCCAAAGATATTTATTTATTTATTTATTGTAACGCCTCTAATAGTATACTACAGCACCTCTCCAAGCCGCAGGCCAACCATAAAGTCGACTATAACCTTGGGGTTTGAGGATCTGATCTCATGTACGTAGGTAATTGGAACTAAACAATCCCATACAAAATTTATCGATAACTAAACATACACGATACACGATTACACGTACTGCAAAAACTCGTGCTATGCTCTGATTTACATTCTAACGTCAATGCTATCAACTTCCATATTTTATCGAATGCTGAATAAAAACCATGGTGACGCAGTAGCCCGCGAAATTAAAAATTAATTGCGTTTTTTGCTAATTGTTTCTCTATTTCACGTTGAATATTGATCATTGTATTTGATCCATATTTCTCTCCAGTTGTGTTGGATTACCGACCCATCGGGTTATGAGAGTGAGGGAATAGAGAGTTTACGTGTATTTGCGCAAACACTTGTGCAGATGTCCCGCGCAGATGCACATACACGAAATTTGACCACGAGAACATTATTAGCTGGATAATATTAATTTACTATAAAATTATTGCTTATCTGTATTATAATAATTATAGCCTATCATATTCCGCTCGATATACAACGTGAACTAGAGCTACGATTTGCTAAAAATTCAAGAAAATTCAAATTCGCGGGCTACTAGGTAATCATCTTATGAGGCCTTTCAAGATTCACACCTGTCTTGCTCTCATTTTAAGCCTTTTTTAAAGATTTAAAGATCTTATAGGCGAAATTGAAAAATCTTTCAACATAAAAAAATCCTTCAGTGTCATCACAAATATTTAAACAATGATTTTATTTCCATGCATGATTTATATAGAAAGATAAACAAGGAAATATATAATAACTATCGTGAGTTAAATTCATAATGATTAATCAAATTGATTTGGTTTTGTATGTCTAAAGTTTTATTCTGGGCAAAAATATCTGACTACAGCAGTGATACTGAACTGAGGAGAATATGACCCCGCCTGAATTTCTGGATGCAGCAACGTAAATGACGAACAATCTTTTACCAGAAAAATCAAGAAAAACTACAACAATGTTACCAATATTTTGAGTTGGTATTTTATTTAAAATTGTATGAGTTTAGATAAAACAGTGTATGAAACTGACATAACTAGGTATTAAAACACTCGTGTGATACTATTAAAAACCTCGCCTACGGCTCGGTTTTTAAACTCACACTCGTGTTTTAATAACCCCTATTATGCGACAGTTTCATAAACTACTATAATCATTCATGCACAACTGGATACAAAGGCGGTCTTAACGCCATAGGCGTTCTCTACCAGACAACCTTAGGGTGATGCAGAGACAAAGAATAAGGTAGATGCACCAGTAAAGTAGTAAAATAAGATTAAAACTACGGACTTATAATTAACATATTATAAAAATCAACAAATACATTAAAAGTTACACCTACATAATAAAATATACATATTACATTATACATACATATATAACTATAAATATATAATATCAAGATAAATCGAAGTCGAGCTGAATCTGCTAAATGTTCAGGTATTGTTAACTAACAAATTTTCAATAACGTTTTTAAACATTTTATAACTGCAGCGTGGCCGTAATTTTTTTTAATACATTTGCAATATCGCCTAAAATCTCTTAAAATCTTTAAAAAGTCCTAAATTAGAGCGAGACGGCTGTGAAACGTGAAAGACCTCTTAAATACATCAAAATGTACCGAGTTTCTTGTTAAGCTGCTTGGAAGTCTGTGGTACAGTAAAACGGAGTGAATAGGGATGCAGGGGTGAATGGGGAGAAAAGTGGGCAAGGATTTTAACATTGAAATAAGATAGTTTGTTGCCCACAAAGACTTAACAATAATAATAACAATCACACGAGAATTTCCATCTTTATGTCTCAGTTTGGCGAACCGACTTGCGGTACCATTAAGGCAACAGCCTAGGTGGTATTGAAGTTGTTATAGGCAAAGGTAACCGCTTAACATCAGGTGGGCCTTTAGCTCGTTTCGCCATCCTATACTAATGTTCTGCCATAAATTAGTAAACATTCTTTTTAAAGTCTTTATGGACAATAAACTATCTTATTTCAATGTTAAAATCCTTGTATATCCATGGAGTTTCTGCTAGCTGTGCTCCATAGGGCTATCTTTTTGGAACCGTGCAACTAGTAAATGCTTAATAATTTCTTAGGTTTTCGCGATCACTACACATTATAATAAAACAAGTTTAACCGAATTATATCGCGTATATTATTTAAATTGATTTTCCTGACGTTACGAAAGCTTTGCAGCGTTCGTGGTCGCAGGAAGACTAAGAAGACGAGCGTATTTACAGTTATTAAAAAAAAAAAAAAAAAACTACCGTACAATTTTTTATTATGTAAAATCGTTTCGATGCACGCACTCACAATGTCATTATCTTTTACAGTGTTGCGTGCTATTTGGGACTTGATTATTTTTAGAACTGGGTTCCAAACAGGATGTTTTTTAATTTTAATAGCCGGATGCAATCCGGTTATACTTGTTTTAGGGCCGGTATTTCAATAGTCTGATAACTTTTAACCGAGGAATAAATGTGACGTCTTGACAGATTTTCTATACTACAACCTTTACAACTGTCAAAATGTCACATTTATTCCTCAGTTAAAAGTTAACTGGCTATTGAAAGACCGACCCTTATTATAGTAAATACTTAATCGAAATAAAAACTTTGGCATTGAATTGAATTGGCCACTTTTGTCCGTATTCGCCGTGCGTCCCTATTGAGTGTGTGAGCCGGTGGTCCCGAGTGTGTGGCTGTGTGCAGGAGGCGGGCGCGGGCGCGGGCGGCGACGGCGTGGGCGTGCTGGTGGCGGCGTGGGAGCGGCGCGTGGCGGCGGCGCGCGCCGGCGACATCCTGCGCGGCCTGCGCGCCCGCCGCGCGCGCGCCCTGCGCCTCGCGCAGCACGCCGCGCACTCCAGCGACGCCGCCTGGCGGGACCAAGGTGAACTGAACTAAAGCCTAAGACGCTGACAACAGCCAAATACCCCAAATAGGCTTCTTTTAAAAACATTTTTAGCTGTATCTATTCGGTTTGTGGCAGTGAAAAAAATATATGTTAATCTTGATCGTAATTTCTGAAACTGTATTGTGCCCAAAACACGTTTTCTTGAAGTTTTCTCTATAGAAAATAATTGTAAACTAACCTCTTAAAACATGCTTCAAAGCAAACAATCTCTATTGTTTACTAAATATTATAAATAAAATTAAGAAAACATTTGAGAAAGACAATAATCTAAACATTTGTTGTTTCTGTTTTTCAAATAAGCTTTTAGTTTCTTATTAAAAAAAAAAATTGTTAATTTTCATTCAAGTTGAGCGGCGGATCCGACGTCCCTCGGCTCGTTGCCTCTCTTTCAGTTCTGTACGAAACGACAGTGACCGCAGAGGTCTGATTTTTTAGGTGTTGTCAGCCTCTTAAGGTGGTTTCCCACCGGCGAGGCGAGGAGTGGATTGGATGGGCGTGAATTGAAATCTCGCTTACCCTTTCACACCGAAAGATGTACATCGCGAGCACGCACCGCCCGGCCCCGCCGCGCGCCGTTACGCGCTTGCTCGCGATATACCGTTTTGCAATGCAATAAATACTCTATTCATGCAACAATAAAGTTTAATGTTGTACAAACAAATATTTCAATTCTCGCCTCGCACATCCTCGCCTATCCAGACCTTTCACACCAAAGATGGGCGTGACGTGAATTGAAATTTTGCCATACAAATTTCAATTCTCGCTCGGCCCATCCACGCCTCGCCTCGCCGGTGTGAAACTACCTTTACTCCCGACTATGGTATAATAAGATGTTTCACCAGGTATTCTCTTCCCGCAATGACAGCGCGATGCCTCCAAGCTACGTCACGATCAGTGTTGCCGTTGATTGATATCTTCAATATACTTAAGGAGATTTTTGTTCATAAATAATATAAAATAAATTCCTAACTAGCCTAAATATTTGTTATCTCGTGTTATTCATCTAATTAGAAAATTACTAGGTCAAAAGTGATTCTTTATAGAAGCGAGTAAATGAAAAAATGCACTTTGCTCGAATAATTTATTTTCAAAAAGTGGCAGTTCATCAAACTGACAAGTGTCACGCCAACAGCCCGCTATTGGCTCCACGGGCGATGACGTAGTACGGAGGCAATCACGTGACCTAGCTGTCACGAGAAGAGACTACCTGTTGTTATTATACCATGCTCCCGACTATTTCCCACACTTTGGAAATTTTTATCTAGTCTGACGTCTGTGGTCTAGTTGTTCAAGTGTCGGACTGCTGATCACTAGGTCGTGGGTTCGAGTCCCACAGATCACAAATATTTGTGTGATGAATAATAAGTATTTGTGTTGGTCTGGGTGTTTCTTATGTATTACAAGTATGTTCTTACAAAAACAAAAGTATATACGTATTAAATCCATTATCTAGTAGTACCTATAGTACAAGCTCTGTTTAGTTTGGGACTAGAAGGTGCTGTGTCCCAAACATATTTATATTTATTTATTTATTTAGTCTCAAACTAAGCAGAACTTGTACGGTCGACCGCACGTCGGTGGTAACACTTTAACATTAGCAGCATCTTTATTTCGTAAGCAGTAAGGGCGGTTTTCTAATTGAAGTGTTACCACTGTCATGCAGTCGCCTGTACTATGGGTACTAGACAATGGATATAATACTTATATACTTTTTTTTTGTAAATACATACTTATAATACATAAGAAACACCCAGACCAACACAAACACTTATGTTCATCACACAAATATTTGTGCCCTGTGAGAATCGAACCCATGACCTCGTGATAGGCAGTCCAACTCTCGAACTACTAGACCACAGAACAGATGTCGTCAACGAAGTTTTATGGGATATAGATCTGCTCTTGACCTTAATCTAGACAGCTTTGTCAAGATGTGGTCGACGATGGAGCGAGCAAAACTATTAGGTGCCGATTCACGACAGCTTTAAAGGTGTTAAGGTGGTTTCACGCCGGCGAGGCGTGGCGTGGATGGGTCGAGAATTGAAATTTGTATAGCAAAATTTCAATTCACGTCACGCCCATCTTTGGTGTGAAAGGTCTAGGTATATGCGAGGAAGGACGAGGCGAGAATTGAAATATTTGTTGGTACAACATTAAACTTTATTGCTGCATAAATAGAGTATTTATTACATTGTAAAACGGTACATCGCAAGCAGGTGCGTGCTCGCGATGTACATCTTTCGGTGTGAAAGGGTCAGCGAGATTTCAATTCACGCCCATCCCAGCCAATCCTCGCCTCGCCGGTTTGAAATCACCTTTAGGGTTATAAGTGCCCGGACATACAGATTCAGAGTTTGCAGTGAATTCCACAACTTGGCTGTGCGCATTATAAAAGAGTTCTCAAAGAGCTTGGTCCTGATAGTAGGGATTTCTACCAAATGTGGATGATACCTGCAGTGCGTCGTGTAGTCCGATGAAAGAAAGAACACTCTACGGACCACCGTACAAACCTAAAGCTGCAAACCCACAGCGAGCGGAACTGAAGCGTATCGTCGGCGGGTCTCGTCGTGTTGTATTATACTGATTGGTATGGTTTCGTACCCGTGGTCCACCTACGTAGTTCACCTAGGTGTTCCACGGTAAACTTTTTGTACACCTTAGCATGTAAACCACGGGTAATGATTTAAAAAGTAGTACCCGTGGTTCACCTGATAAACTACGGGTAATGATTTAAAAAGTTAACCGTGGAACACCTAGGTGTACCACTGGTACAAAAAGTTGACTGTGGAACACCTAGGTGAACCACGGGTACAGAAAATTAACCGTGGAACACCTAGGTGAACCACGGGTACAAAAAGTTAACCGTGGAACACCAAAGGTGAACTACGGGTAACTTCCGCCGGGCGGAAAGACAACGCCAGGCGGTGCGCGACCGATACACAAATACAAATACAAAATACAAATCCTCTTTATTGCACAACAAAACAGATACACCGGCGTTGTATTATATGGGAAATAATGGGAATGCATAGTAGTAGTCACACAGACAGCGGAACGTTTTCTTCTGGCGCTGTCATTCCGCCGACGACGTTCAGACCCGCGCGCGATAAGGCATACATAATATTGACATTGTTTCCTTTTCAGAACGCAAAGCAAAAGAAGCAGAGTCAAGTATGCGAGAGATCGCCCGCGCAGCAAGAGAAGCTCATCGACGCAGCGCACACATAGCGGCTCCCCATGACGCCACTCAACGTGACTATCAAGAGTACACCAAGGGTACACCAGGTACAATGGAACATTGAAATTCAAAGTAAATAAGCTGGACGATGTGGCGCCGGACGTAAAAAATTGCACCACCCTATATCTTCTCATGGGTGTCGTAAAAGGCGACTAAGGGATTCACCAGAACCTACTGCAATCGCCAACACGCCTGCCAAGCGTGGCGATTATGGCATATCCCGCCAACATATGCTTGGGGGAGGCCTATGTCCAGCAGTGGACGTCTTTCGGCTGAAATGATGACGATGACGCTGGACCAGCTGAAGAGTTGGTCCAGCTTATTTGTATATCAAGTAGGCTGGAGTGGATTGTGATTGATATTTTGTTTGCAGCGGGTAAGCCACCCAGCAGAGAGGTAGTGGTGGAGTGGTTCCAGACGCATGAACTAAAACGAGGCGTCGGTTTCGATGAGAACAAAAAACCTGTTGATTGGTTTCATGGTAAGTCCTTTCGTCGTTGGCCTTTCGTTTCATTGGCAATGATCTTTCACTAAAATTACGATTTGAGAAGTACAAAGTTTTGGTAACGAAATCTATGTAGAATAGACCTAGACGCAATGTATTTGAAGACCGCGTGTAACTTCGAATGGTTCTCTTTAGGGGAATGTGTAGCCAAGTGGCGCCACCATCAGTAAAAAAATATTACTCGCTGAATACATCATTTAACGAAAATCTTTTTCTAACAATTGAAGTACAGGTACTGTAGTTTAATTAGAAACTATTAACTCTGTAAATTATAGTTCGCTGTAGTTGTAGATACAAAATATGCGAAATTGGCTACTACATTCCCCTTAAGGAAATTTCCTTGCTGGGAAGGCTCTTAAAACAATGAGACTTAATACAACACCTTAACTCATGTAGGTAAGATGACTAATAGTGATGATCCAGATCTTTAGGTCCTTGATATCATCATCATCGTTTCAGACGATCTTTCGTCCACTGATGAACATGGCCTACGTTCAGTAGTGGACATCTTTCGCATCCCCCAAGCATCGCCACAACGACCGGTCCTGCGCTTCCCGCGTCCAGCGGATTCCCGCGATCTTCCCCAGCTCGTCGGTCCACCTTGTGGGGAGCCTACCTACGCGGCGCCTTCCTTGATATACTCGCTTTAAATCACATAGATGTTGATTTTTACAGCTAATTACCATAAGCAATAAGATGTAGATGCAATAGTCTGCTCCTGCGTTCAGAGGTAAGGTCTGAGGTAAATTCGTAAGGGTTTCTCCCTTACTAAATCAACTCAGCCTATCGCAGTCCACTGCTGGACATAGGCCTCTCCCAAGTTGCGCCACAATACTCGGTCCTCTGCCTTCTGCAACCACTCTCCCCCAGCCACCGGTTCATCAGGTCGTCGGTACCTGGTGGGGGAGCGTCCTACGCTGCGTTTGCCGATTCGCGGTCTCCACTCAAGGACTCGTCTGCACGAGCGGCCATTGGGCCTTCGACAGACATGGCCAGCCCACTGCCACTTTAGTTTGCTATGTCGGTGACTCCGGTTCTTCTCCGGATAATCTCGTTACGGATTTTGTCCTTCAAAGAAACTCCAAGCATAGCTCGCTCCATAACTCGCTGAGCGACTTTGAATTTGTGGTCTAGCCTAACTGTCAGTGTCCACGTCTCGGCACCGTAAGTCATGACAGGCAGGACGCACTGGTTGAAGACCTATGTATTCAAACTTTGCGGTATAGGCGACGAGAAGACTCGGCGAAGTTTGCCAAATGCTGCCTAGCCCAAACGGATCCTTCTGTCGGCTTCTTTCTCGAAGTTGTGTCTACCAAGTTGAATTACCTGCCCTAGGTAGACGTATTCCATTACAACTTCGAGTGTCGACCCTTCGACGAATATTATTGGCCTCGGCATTACATGCATATTGAACATGACTTTAGTCTTGGACAAGTTTAACCGAAGTTTAAATAGTAGACAAGAGTCTTTTCAAAGACCACTAATTTATTATACGAGTTTCATACACGAAATAATTCAGTCATTACATGGGACTATAACATGACTGGCGACATGTGGGTTTACTATACACCTCAGCCTACCCCTTCGGGGAAATACAGGCGTGATGTTATGTTATGTTGTGTTATGTTAGACAGACAGACTTACGTCTGTTGTGATCTCTTTTATTATTGTCCTTTGTATGCACAGATTAATTGAATTGTATGTGTTTACTTTTAATAATGTGAGCAATGTTTTGATTTATTGGGGTTTTCAGTCTGAACTCTGATACATTAAATGTTGATACAACTTGTTGTGTGGGGGTGGGGTCACTGGTGTCTGAGATACAGGTTAATTCCTAGTTCGGGCACCAGGTGCTTACATCATCAGCCAAGCAAAAGGTAACTGTATTGTGATTTTGTAACTCGTTATTGTTGCTTTATATAGACAGTTAAATAAATAAATAAAAAATAAATATGTGCTGCAGGTCTGATCAGCCGGTCGGAGGCGGAGGCTGCGCTGTCGGGCCGCGCGGCGGGCAGCTTCCTGGTGCGCGTGTCGGAGCGCGTGTGGGGCTACGCCGTGTCGCTCCGCGGGCGCGCGCGCTGCAAGCACTACCTGGTGGAGGCGGCGCGCGCCTACCGCCTGCTGCCCACCGGACACGTGGCGCACGAAACACTCGGTATGTACGCTAATCCTTCACGCTACGCTTGGCCTTCGTGCTTCGGAGAGCACGTAAAGCCGTCGGTCCTGTCCTGCGCCTGATCTTACTCCGGTCGTGTAGAATTACCGTCCCATCGGATTATGAGAGTGAGGGAATAGAGACTGCACCTCTGTTTGCGCACACACTTGTGCACTATAATATGTCCCGCGTAAATGGCTAGTCTCCATTGAGATTGGCCGCCGTGACCGAAATTCGGCCGGGAGGACATTATTATTATTCCTTTATTCATTTATATACATATTATTTACATTTTTAAATATTTCTATAAAAAAATATAAAAAACATTTAAAAATATAAAAATTAGTAGCCCGCCGGCGTCGGGAACAGGGTCCAGACTACCGGTGGTCAGTGCCTCAGAGAGAGGAACTTCCTAACGATACGCGGCGTATCCAGGAGTACCGCTTTCTGTATCAAGCCCTTGACCCAGCTGCCCAACGCGAGCCTCCTAAGATGTAGATCGAGGCTCTTGGCTATTGAGCCATTGGCCGTAACAACAATCGGCACAATGACTGCTGAGTCAACATCCCACATGTCGACAACCTCGTGTGCCGAGTCAAGGTATCTGATTTCTTTATCCTTCTCGGCCTTCACGAGATTCTCGTCATGCGGGGCAATAACATCAACAATCATTGTGCGGCGCTCTGAACGATCTATCACCACTATATCAGGCTTGTTGTGAGCGATAGTCCTGTCGGTGATGATAGATCGGTCCCAGTACAACGTGACATGGTCATTCTCAAGAACTGGGTCGGGCACATACTTGTAGTATGGTACTTCCGCGCCCACAAGGCTGTATTTCAGGGCAAGTTGCTGGTGAATAATCCTGGCTACTAGGTTGTGCCTATGCAAATACTCGCCGTTAGCAAGACGAGAACAACCAGAAATAATATGACGTTATTATTATTATTATGTACGCTAATTTATTACTACGAGAAGTCACTTAGTGGTCGATCGACCGTAATTCATTAAATACGATTAACTATGCCGAAAAAGAAACAATTTAATATTTTTTTTATAATACTATTACCTAGCTCTTTACTAAACAAAAAAAAAGAAAGCTGACAAACAGAGGAGAAAACGGTACTGAACCGTTTTTTCTTTACAAATATGTATAGTATATAGATCCTAGTTATCTCGGGACCATGGGGCCGAGTGCGAGAGGTGGCACATGTTTCTCGGCTTACCCGACTAGTGGTACCCCAAGGAAGATAGATTCCTCTGGGTACCACCACCTTTGAGTAGTAGTACTCAGAGGAAGACGGATTCGTCGGGGTACCACGAGTGGATCTAAGTGGTGGTAGGCATAGGCACCTACTGCGAGGAACACATGATAATATTGTCACATTCACGACAAAAATACCTGAAAAATCAATAGTGAGATTAATATCTTACAACATGAACATGAACATGTCTTCATTATATTTTGATTCGGAAGTTACCTTTATTTCCTTTGTCTTTTCCAGCTGATCTCATAAACTATCACAAGTCGGTGCCGATCACGGAGAGCGGTGGCGAGCTGCTGATATCCGCGTGTCCGCCGCTACAGACGCCCGACATCTTGTGTGCGCCGCCATCTTGAGCACGCCTGACACGACAGCGGGTCCTGTGACGTCAGCGACGCCCGCGCATTTCATGCGTTCGTTCCTTTACTCACTTAGCTCATAAGCTGGAATCTTACTTGCATTGTTGCCGTTGTCTTTATAAAATTGTTTTCTTTAAAGTCTGGGTAAAAAAGTCAAGTAAGCTGTAGAAAGGTTAAGCTATTGTGATGAGTTGAACACAGAAAAAGACAGCCCATCGCAGTCCACTGCTGCATATAGGCGTCTCCCAAGTGCCTTTTGCTAAATGTTAATCAAGATTGAGTTTACCCAAACAATTTTGGGATTTATCCCAACTGAACTGGATCAAAAGATTTTTTTGTAGATAGAGCGAGCCTTGTCATAGGACAAAACGGTAATTTCGATTGTACATATCTTTGTAAATATAGTGTGAAATATCGTAATTCTACACTTGGTATGTCCTTTATCCTAGAAAAATGGATGGACATTATTATCAACGGCAGCAGTGTATGTACCAAATGACTCGAATAGAGCTCTAAGCAGCCAGGCTGTCGCAGTCAACATATCAAAAGTACCTTGACTGCCGCAGTCTAAATACTTAGTGTGTCATTAACATACATTTATGTAAATATCAAAGCACATAAGCAATAAAGTTATCATTATCACATAGTGTAATAAACATTCCACAAGTGTGTAACCGTTTAGACCATGGGCCACCATGACCATAAACCCAACCATTAGGGCGCACCTTGGGGGTGGAGTTACCCACGGGGAAAAAAATAATAAATAAGGTTCCAAATGTAATAAGTGTTATCCTAAAGGTGGGCACTGACGATGTATCCATTTGGGCGTCGTTTTAATGACTACATCCAAAAAAGCTCGACTTGTTCTAAAAATAACATACGTTTTCAACATTCTCGGACAGATTTTGGAATGCGGCCACACCATTCGGACTGTTGGATACATCGTCAGTGGCATCCTTAACAGGCAAGGTGGGGGGCGTAGTGATTTTAGGAGAAAGTTGAGGGAGGCGCGTGTAGTAAAATGATAGGAGCCCCTGGTTTAGACATATAGTTCCACTGACCAATCTACACTGTGACAATTTGAGCGAAAATGCAAGCCAAGTTCTCACAGAAGTTGGAGAATTCCCAAAAAAGATGCCTTATTTTGCGATACTTTTATAAACGCAATATTGGTGCTAATTATGATCGTATTATATATTAATTAAGTTGATCTCGATAGCTCGAAAACCCTTATATTTAAAACATGCATTTCATTAGCAGGTAACTAATTAATGAACAAAATTGTAAGTTAGTTTTCGTGTAGGCTAATGTGATATTTACCAGTCCTTCAAACATATAGCGCTTCAGTATTACTGCTTGGAAACGAAAATATATTCTAGCTTACGATACCAATAAATAATGTTTAGATACAGAATTACAGTATTCCAACTGTAAGCATTTGCAATCCCGGTATTGCAAACATTGTATGTAGGTATAGTAGTAATAATCGTAATCGGTATACCGGTTACTGGTTTACCGATTATGGTATAACAATAAACCGGTTATTAATTTTTGCCGTATGTCGGCGTCCATATTGGGTTTTGAAGTCGACTAGCAGTTGGAACGCAGTCTGTTCGTTACCTATTTATTAAGAAAGAAAGTTTAATAAGAAAATATAAAAATACAATTCAGTAGGTATACACAAATTATGTAGGGAAATACCTATAAAAAAGTGAAAAATTGGTTTTAACGTAAGCTGAATATATTTTTGTGTTTTGAAAGTCCGGATTCTGATAAATTAAGCCAAAGTTAACTTCAACGCAGAATCGGAGCCTTCATTTTAAGCTATTTAGTATTATTTTATAGCAATTTTGTATGCCATTTGTATCGTTCATAGGTGACGTACGTCTATGATATTATTGTACTTTAGTCATTAACTGCCAACTAGAATAAATTATAAGTATAAAATAAATTATAACGCAGTTTTATTTTAGAAAACCCTATTCGGTCGAAAGGTTTAGGGTAACCAAAAACATTACTTACCTATTTGTTTTTTTTGCCGATTGATTTTGCTGGTGAGGCAAAACCATAGATTATACATTTATACGTACCTACACGGCATAACCAATGAGCGACGGTAGTGGGCCAGACAAGTTTGGATACTTATTTACCAAAGGAAATTATTTAATGATACTAGTGATATTTTTATAAAGTGTTTATTAATATTGCGTGTAATAAAATGTAACACTATACATATTTACAAACAATGTTCTTAGTCACCGCTCCTCTCCGCGGCAAAATTCGTCAAAATAACAAAATTCTATACTCTAAAAACCCTTTGGCATGTCTGTTTGTGACAATACGATCCTTTTCAACCATGTTCAGTTATAAATTAAACAATTTATAAATTAATTAAAGGAAATTGTAAAAACTATTGGTAAATACCTACTAAGTTTTATGTTGATATATCAAACGAACCAAAATCGCTGGTTTATCAATCAAACTCAAATCAAATCGAGCTTTTAAATAATTTGAAATAATTATGTCTAACAACCAATCGTTTTGCTCTATCCTTTATTCAGATAAAGTATTCAACATCCAATTTACGATTTATTTCTACAAGACAGTCACTCCCTTTTTGAGTTTCTTCCTTAAATCGCACGATTGATTTTATAAACCGGTCGCCAACCAAGAATTGATAAACCGGTTTTGTAATCGATTCGATATCGTCATAAAGAATTTAGTAACTGAACAGATAATATGAAATTATAATAAAGTAACACCATGGATTTAATCTAGGAAGTAACGTGTATTTGCACGATAACAGCAGTCTTTATTCGTTCGGTTACGGTATGGTTCAGGTTCGTGGCTGTTACCGGTGGCTGGTCCACCAGTAGTCGCGGTACAGTCACATGTAGGGCAGGTTGGTCGGCGATCGGGGAAGTGTTGTTATTTCCATACCGCTACGCTGGATAAAAAAAAAGATTAATTATAGCAGATTAATTCCACTGAGGTAGTATTATGTACTACGCACTAGAGTAGACATTATGAACAAAAAATATCGCGCTACTTGCTGGCCGCGGAGTACGCGCGGGGCGAGCAGTGAGAGTGCAGCCCCCCTAGCCAAGTTGACTATCTACACAATCGTCAATCGTCAACGCTAATAGAAAACGATCAAAATGTATGGGAATGACATATCTCAACGAAAAAATCATTCGTTCAGATATGTCATTCCCATACATTTTGATCGTTTTCTATTAGCGTTGACGATTGACGATTGTGTAGATTGTCAACTTGGCTAGGGGGGCAGGAGTCTAAGGCGCGTTACAAACAAAAACAATCGATTCGAGACGTCTTCTCTAGTACGTAGTACAATAATATCTCAATGTTTAATTCATGGCCTAGGTCGGCTGGAACATAACTAGGAAGGAAGAAGTCAGATAGAGGCTAGAGCAGTTAAAGAGAAGTGAAGAGCAAGTGTCTAATCACAATCTAACCTAATGTATTATAAGTATGTATTTACAAAAAAAAAGTATGTAAGTATTATATCCATTGTCTAGTACCCATAGTACAAGCTCTGCTTAGTTTGGGACTAGATGGTGCTGTGTAAAATGTCCCAAAAATATTTATTTATTTTATTTAATAAGTTTATTATCCTCCGCTCCTTTTCCCAATTATATTGGGGTCGGCTTCCAGTCAAACCAGGTGCGGCTGAACATCAGTATTTTACACGGAGCGACTGCCATCAGACCCCCGCAACCCAGTTACTGGTTGATACTGACATTCGGAGGTTAGACCACTTGTCAGACTTTCAGGCTCTGACTACCCGTAACGACTGCCACAGATATTCGTCAATTGGCGTCGTAAAAGGTAATTAATGTTCTCAATGGTTTCCTACATAATAATTTCTTAGGTTTTCGCGATCACTACACATTATAATAAAACATGTTTAACTGGATTACATCCGGATTCTCCATTTTTAGGGTTCCGTACCCAAAGGGTGCAAACGGGACCCTATTACACTCGCTACGCTGTCCGTCCGTCCGTCTGTCTGTCACAGGGCTGTATCTTTGTAACTGTAATAGATAACCAGTTAAAATTTTCACAGAATATGTGTTGCTATAAGGTAAATCACGACAAATACTAAAAACAATAAAAAGTCTAAAACCAAAGGGGGTCCCCATTCAAGAAACCTCGAAAAACATCCATTTTTTTGAACGTTTTTGTTCCTGTTCTATCTTCAAAACGGTAATACATACCAGCGTCAAACTTGGTCTGATTATAGTGCATACTATGTCGTTTAGCAACAAATACTAAAAACAGGACAAACATAGACAAATGTGGTGGTACCTGCGGAAGAAAGAGATTCATATTTCGCTTACGATCGTTGATGTCTTTTGATAAACTCTCGTAACTTAAATCAGTTTATATGGGGTTTCAGGTCGATGGATGGTACGGAACCCTTACTGCGTGAGTCCGACTCACACTTGGCCGGTTTTTACAATCCATTTTAACGAAATTACCCCTAGGCACCATAATTATTATTCACACTGAGACTTTCCATCTTCATGTCTCAGTTTGGAGAACCGACTTGCGGTACCATTTAGGCAACAGCCTTGGTGGTATTGCAACTGTTATGGGCAAAAGTAACCGCGGCTCGTTTTGCCATCCTATAATATAGTAAATATGTATAATTTTGACATATGTATTATTACACTTTTATGTATTTATTTTAGTTTGGTATTTATTGATTACAAGTTTTCTCTATTAGTACACCGTCAACTGCCCGTTATATTTTCTTATACATTTCAAGTCCATCCAATGGTTGTCTGTAAGAAATTGCTTTTAGCGATAAGACCGCCAATTGTTAGTACTGTGCTCATGTTTTTTACAACTTTAGTTTTATTTTTATGGTGTGCAAACAATAAAGTATACCTACTCTATCTCTATCAATCTATCTAAATACTAATTTAATAATAGATGCGCATCCTGCAAAAAATCCTGCCGGCATCCAAGGTGCCGATGTAAATAAATTTCAATATATCGAATGAAAATTGATAATATTTGTACTGTGTGTGTATATGGTGGACAAAGAATAAGATCAAACTCACAATACCATCCCAGTTGTCGTAAGCCTTCGAGACCGCGAGGTAGCCTGGCTTCTTTACCTTTTTCACTGGACTGTTGCCCGCTGGAAATTAATAATATACCTTGGTATATAACTTTAACGTTTCGTATTGGACTATTCTCGGAATGGAGCGAAGAATCGATCACTTTAATTGTTTGAAATGAAATGAAATTATTTATTCTGCAAATTGGATGTTATAAAAACATCTTATAAGTATAGTCTTCATCATCATTTCAGCCGAGAAACGTCCACTGCTTGACATAGGCCAAAAGGGGGGAGATATGCTATAATCGCCACGCTTGGCAGGTGGGTTGGCGATCGCAGTTTGTTGATTAAATACTCAGAGAATGCTGCTGCCCATCCACTGATGAATCCACAGAAATATATAGAGTAGAATGGTTGTAATCACAATTTTACTTGCGATTCATGCGTGGCAACTTTCGAACTTCCTTCCATACAGGAGGGTGTAAGTTCGATCCCGGCCCGCACCTCTGACTTTTCGAATTCATGTGCGGGTTTATATTCGATTATGCTTTAACGGTGAAGGAAAACATCGTGAGGAAACCTGCACACCTGAGAGTGCTCCATACAGTTCTTAATGGTGTGTGTAGTCCGCCAACCCGCACTAGGCCAGCGTGGTGGACTAAGGCCTCTTCTCGTACTGAGAAGAGGCCCGTGCCCAGCAGTGGGACAGTAATGGGCTGGTTATGATGATGATGATCACTTTCGAACAAACTACGACTTACATATTGAAGTCATTAATTTTTTTAAATTTACTTCAATCAAATGTACTTTACAGCTTCTGTTTCTGCAGTTAGAAACAGCACAATAAGGCATTTTTGCGGGTTTTTGTTACCGTATTTACAGAAACAAGTCATAAGTCGTACTGAGAAAGGCTTTGAAATTTTTGGTGCAGTGTTGTCACGCGCGCCTTGCCCACTTTTCCATTCTATCTATTTCTGTGGGTGAATCCCTTACGGCCAAATTGAATATCCGATCTATCCACGATTTGCCCTACTAGAGATAGGAATTTGACATAAGCTCCATACAAAATATGTCAAATTTCTATCTCCAGTAGGGTAAATCGTGGATAGATTGGATATTAATTTTGGTTAGTCGCCTTTTACGACTCCCACGAGAAGAGATAGGGTGGTGAAATTCTTTATGTCCGGCACCACAAAGTATAATAAGTATAAGTACAGTGGTTTTCAAGGCTCGAGTGAATAAGTTTTTGCTGGGCAAGCGTGTACCATCGTTAACCGCACCATCGCTTAACATCAGGTGAGGTGGCGGTCAAACGCAAGCCCGTTAGGTATAAAAAAAAACACTTAGTACTCTTCATACGTTAGATTCAAAAGTTGTTATTTCGGAAAAGCATTTACATGCACTTTCAAAACGTTAAGAATCTAGTTGCACGGTTCCAAATTGTTGGTCCTATAGAGAAGGGCCGCCAAGAAACTCCAGTTACAGTATGTAGCTACCTCTGTTGGGTGGGTTCCTGCTCTGCTGCTTGCCCCCCGGCACGTACGGCAGCGACAGTTCGGGCGCGGTCTTCTTGTTGCTCTTCTTGGTGGCCGCCCGACCGCGCAGTAATTCCTCGTCCATCACTAGCTTGTTGTTTACCCTAGATAAGATGGTTTTTTTAATCTATAGCGTAAGACCACGGGAGAGATTACGAGAACACAGAATCAGATAGTGTAACGCATAATAATACTCGAATATCTAAGGAAATCAGGTCCTGTGGAATTATTGACAGTTTTGGTTTTAAATGAAAGTGGATTAACAACTGTGATTAACACTATGAAAAAAGTGAAAAATTACTTGGCAGGGGCAGGGGTCACTTTTTTTTAAATCCAATGAGTCAGCTTAACAAATTTTGTTTGAGATTACTTGGCAGGGGCAGGGGTCACTTTTTTTTTTAATCAAGTCTTTGTGCAATTTGTGTATTATAATATAACGAGTAGGTACCTATAGTACCTAAGGTACCTGTAGTGACCCCCTAAACTTTACAAAGCTATTTAAAAAAGCGCTACCTAAGTATTATTTAGATATAGAATACTACCTTTCCAAATAAATTGTAATTTATTAAGACATTGCCTATGTATCCAATCTCTATTCTAAATTGTAAGATTATTTATATATATATTATATATATTTATGATACCTATATGTGTAATATATTTTGTGCTATTTATTTATTTTAGTTTAGTAGTACGCCACGGACTGCCCCCATTATCTAGATCTTACGTCTTCTTTGTCCATCCAAAGGTTGTCTGGAAGATATCGCTTTTAGCGATAAGACCGCCCATGTACCCATAATTTGTACGTTGTTCCTGTTTACTACTATTTTCATGGTGTACAATAAAGTATATTCTATCTATCTATCTATTGTGGAATTATTTAAACTTAAGGGTGACAAATGAAAATAGTAACTAACTTCTATAACTTACTTCTTAATATACGGCGTCCTCGGATACGTGTTTACCGGTACAGGAAACGTCTGAAAGACAATTTAATTTATACAACGCTGCTTTTGGTAACACTATTAATTAAGAAACTAGTTTATTTTATTATTTTTAACGCATTTACGCATGCGTTGCGAAATCTAACGATTTAAATTGTGGAAAGAAAAAATAGCTCACAAGCAGGTTTTTTTTTTTTTCCACAATTTAAATCGTAAGAAACTAGCTTGTTCAGAATCACTAGGAGAATCGATTGGGATAATTTTTTTCATAATCACAAAATTACATGCTTTTAGAGTCACTATAAGTCCCCCAGTAGGTAACGGAAAAAGTGAAGAATGTCGTGCAGGGACTATCTGATTTACGGATGGATGGAAAGGATGAAACGCCCCATTCACATTAGAAGTCAGCATCTTGGAGGCCACACAATCTCAGCTGATGAGATCAGATCCTCAAACCCCAAGGCAATAGTCGACTGTATGGTTGGCCTGCGGTTTGGAGAGGTGCTGTAGTCTACTATTAGAGGCGTTACAATAGATCTTTTAGGTCGCAGTGGCATAAGGGGCTTGCAAAGACCTTACCTCTTTTCCCAAAATAATAATATTAAACCTGATTCACGGAAACTAATTGAGCTGAAGTTCCTGGACTTATTCACGATCTGCGTATGTTCTGAATTTAACCATAATTATCAAATTGAGTTTCAAGATCTTTTTTGGTTGAAATATAACATGGTATAAAAGCTATCGCAATCGATTCTCCTCGTGATTCTGAAAAAAATAGTTTTCTAGTTTAAGTTTTATTTACAGAAAGTATTAACAAGCTAAACTTGCATAAATGATAATTTAATATTAAATTAATATTACAGCCGCGGCCGCACTGGTAACGCGATTACGATGCGACAGCGACGCGGAAAAACACGTGTCCGGATTGTAGTGGCGATTACATCCCGTCGCAAACATCGCCGCTGGTTGTCGTTCAATGCGGACACTTTCGTTAGTTTTAGTACATATAATTGAAAATTATGAACGACATTCGTACATTTCGTCGCATAAGTGGTTCGCCTCCAATCCGCCATATGTTTATAAGAGTTTGTTTTAACGGAATAGCTGTCGCGTCTCTATCGCCTTACGGGCCTTACCAGTGCGTCCATGACCTAATGCGCCTGTAATTGAAATAACTGAAAAACTTTTAAGGGCTCATTGTACTTATAAATATGTTTTTACTATGGGACCAAGCCCTTAAATCGCAAAAAAAAATCTGCTCCTAACATTTTGTCGAGCGACATCGATGATTTAGTAGGGAACAGCTGATATTTTTTCGCTAATTCAGGGTTGGTCCCATAGTAAGAGTTGTCCTATGCTATGCCCTGAATGAGCTCTTAAAACATGACCACGCATTTCTGATACACGTTGTATAGGCACAGCGGTGACACTCCGTGTACGTGTGAGCTCGCTCGCTGCTGTCGGTATGTCACTGAAACTGATCTTCTCCTAAACGGCAGGGCCGATTTTAATGTGGCGCTGCTTTTCCGGGCAAGTTGACGTCTGCTGGGTCTGTAGTCTGTAGTAAGTATATCAAATCACTGGGCAACAGCAGAATTTCTTTTCCGTGATTTCAGGGTTGGTCTCATAGTGAAAGTTGGTCATACTGATGAGTATAATGACCCCTTAAGAGGTTTTCAGTTATTTCAATTACACGTTGTATCGCGGTGGGTTGCTAGTAATTGAAAGTTATGAGAGTGTTTACTTGGAAGGTGTCGTTAATGGCGCGCGCCAGCGAGCGTGGCGGGGCGGGCCGCGACGCCGGCGGCAGAGCCGTCACACAGGGCGGAGCCACATGCTGGATAATTTGGAAATGAAGAGTCAATAGAAAAAAATATTACGAGTGCGGTCAGGGGACCCCGTCAGGAACGGAGTTCGCGGCGAAATTCTACATACAACATGTAACAAAAACCCTGTTGTTCCTGTGTGTGAGGTATGTACGTTATCAGAATCGAAATTCATACGTAAGGACACAAGTCATTTGGAAAAACTCTTCAGTAAAAATAATCAAATTAAATATTAAATAATTATTAAAAGTAGACTGCCTCGTTGGTCTAGTGGTTGCAAGCGCGACTGCTGAGCGTGGGGTCCTGGGTTCGATTCCCGGGTCGGGCAAAGTGTTATTGGGTTTTTTCATTGGGAAATTCTCAGTAGCAGCCCGGAGTCTGGATTTGTGCCCGGTCAATGGCAATAGGCTCGCCCCCATGGGACTATAACATAACCAGCGAAATGTGGGTGTACTATTACACCTCTGCCTACCCCTTCGGGGAAATACAGGCGTGATGTTATGTTATGTGTTATGTATGTTATTAAAAGTGATTATATCACTTTCAATTTACAATTAATAACGATTTAATATTTAATTTGATTATTTTTACTGAAGAGTTTTTCCAAATGTGTTGTGTCCTTACGTATGAATATCGATTATGATAACGTACCTCACAGGAACAACAGGGTTTTTGTTACATATTGTATACAATATCATCGATCAAATAAAAATTAAAAGAGCCTCCATGAGTGACGATATTTAATTGATCGGCGCACCCTGGGCAGTCAGCCCCGCTACCAACCTGCTGACTGACTAATCTTTTTCCCACGGCATGAGCTATTATCATTATGTAGCTCATGTCAACACGATAGAAGAAGAAGATCTTTCGATGCATCTCGCCGCTTGAAAAACAGCGGCAATATCAAAACTGTGCAATAATCAGTCGCATGCACTGTTTCGCTCTCTCAGTCACTTCACGACCACGTTAGCGGTGAGACGTTACACGATGCTAAAATGTGTAGAAATAAAATACAAAAACTATACCCGGAATGTGGAAACAAAGGATGAAGTGTCGTAGCGTAGTTGTCGCCGTCGTAAACATAATTACAAGTACACTTTATCGCGGAGACGTTTTTTGGGTTTGATTTTGTACAAGACTGTGCATCTATAGTATATTTAATCGAAGGTACAATATACTTTAGTTTTGAAAAACTTTATTATCACTATTAGTTGCGCCAATACCTCGGATTATTTTCACGAATTATTATACTTATGACAAATCATTTACTGACCGATTCTGTAAAGACTGGTTGAACAGAATCCACAATTTTATCGTGTTTAGCATTCATCATCATCATAATTTCAGCCGAAATAAGTCCACTGCTGGACATAGGCCTCCCCCATAATCGCCACGCTTGGCAGGCGGGTTGGCGATCGCAGTTGGTTGGTTAAATACTCAGAGAACGCTGCTGCCCATCCTGTGGTGAATCCCTTAGTCGCCTTCTACGACACCCATGAGAAGAGAAATGGTGGTGCAATTCTTTAAGTCCGGCACCACACGGAACATCATGAGAGCATTAAAACAGCCTCCACAAGTGACGATATTTAATTGATCGTCCGGCGCACCTTGGGCAGTCAGCCTGCTGACTGGCTAATCTTTTGCCCACGGCATGAGCTATTATCATTATGTAGCTCATGTCGAAACGATAGATGAAGATGAGATCATTCGCAATCATCACTGGTGATAAATAAGGAATACGCACCCAGCAGTGGGACAGTAAAGCTGAGTGAATCCGACGAGTAAGGCTTTGTTTATACGTTTGAAATGCACGTTATTTACCTCAGTGGTGTCGTGGGTGGGTTCACAAATATTGCGGATTGGCTGCGGTTTCTTCTCCACAGGACTCGTCTCCATTTGTACTTCAGAATCTTGGAAAAATGTAAAAACACGTAAAACATAGCACATTCTTAATTTCCTAACCCCCAAGACACAGGTCCAGGCCTAGTTTGTGGGTTAGTATAGTATCAGATTTGTTGCAATAAATAAAATAAATAAATAAATATTTTTGGGACATTTTTACACAGCACCATCTAGTCCCAAACTAAGCAGAGCTTGTACTATGGGTACTATACTAGACAATAGATATAATACTTATATACTTTTTTTGTAATTACATACTTAATAAGAAACACATAAGAAACACCCAGACCAACACAAACACTTATGCTCATCACACAAATATTTGTGTCCTGTGGGAATCGAACCCACGACCTCGTGATCAGCAGTCCGACACACGAACCACTAGACCACAGACGTCATATATACATAATACTATACGATATTGATTGTAAAAATTTAGAGGCATGTATTTGTAGCGTCAAATAAACATTAAGCAATCCCATTGGTGATTTTTTTTCTCGCTCACCGCCTAGCTCCTCGCACAGCTTTGGTGGAATTTAGCCACTTTATGTTCCCAGCAAAGAAACTAGGAAGCCACCCGAAATTGCAAAGCTTCAGCTTATAACTGCAACTGCGATCGTCTTACCGTAAGCCAGTATAAATTAAATTGTCGGATTTAAAGACGCATATTTTGCAGAAACCACTGACTACTGACGCAAAATTTGCTCCTTTGTACGTATAATTTCTACTTAGACTTTAATGTTGTATATTTCTGGTGTACTGTACAGTCTAACAAAGCAATTAGTATACAGGGTCGCCAGATATAGATGATTACTCAGGAAGTTATTATAGAATCGTTTGATTAGAGTTTTGTTTATAAACAGTTTAACTTTGTCCGTTATTAAAATGATATTTCACTCGAAAACATCCATAATCTTCTGAGAAAACTTCATTTATATCTTTCTACCCTGTATACCAATTGCTTTGTTAGACTGTACAATGAAGAATAGAACAAAATTAAGACCCTGCAGGGCGAAAACTCTCCTCCTCAGACTGGCTTTCATCAACGTTAATACTCTGCCTAAACTACCGTTTTTCTACAATTCTATTATATATATATATTTTTATAATATATTATATATATTTTTCGAGTGAACGATACGATACTTTAACGGGACAAACACTGGCCTAAGATGGTTTTGGTTTACATAATCAGCCCATTACTGTCCCACTGCTGGGCACGGGCCTCTTCTCAGTATGAGAAGGTTAAGGCCTTAGTCCACCACGCTGGCCTAGTGCGGGTTGGTGCACTACACTCTCAGGTGTGCAGGTTTCCTCACGATGTTTTCCTTCACCGTTAAAGCAAGTGATAATCAAATTCTGGAAACAGCAATATTAATGATCAGCAAATAACAACACAATTTTAGTAAGGTACACAGACATAGTAAAAATATAGACTAAGTACTGCGAACAATCTAGTGAAGCCAAAAAAAAACTATGCTCCTTCGTGTACAACCAGCGCTTACGCACCCACATGCACCTCAAACCGTGCTCACTGCTCACAGTACACATGTCGTGGCATCGTTCAGTAAGCATCGCTATGGAAAATATCCTTCAGGTGTGTGCGTGAGCGCTGGTTTTACACGAAGGAGTATAGTTTTTTGGCTTCACTATGATTGTTCGCAGCACTTAGTCTATATTTTTTACCTTGTCTGTGGTAAGGTATAAATATTTATGTTCTTACTAGGTGTGTAGTTGTAGTCAATGAGAGACTCGCCCGCCGTACTGTCTGTCCTCGATCTGCTGTTGTCCTGCACAACACCTGTTAGTTGTAATAAATGGGGCAACGGAACCCGTTGTTCAAGTTTATAAAAGTTTAATAATTCTATGTTGTTTCTGAAAATATTACATTTTCAGAAATGATATCAATCAACTCAGCCTATCCAGTCCACTGCCTTTTCCCAAATTGCGCCACAACACTCGGTCCTCTGCCTTCCGCATCCAGTCCCCCCCAGCTACTTTCACAAGGTCATTGGTCCACCTGGCTGGGGGGCGCCCTTCACTGGGATTGCCTATTCGCGGTTTCTAGTCAAAGACTCGTCTGCTCCTGAGGCCATTGGTCCTTCGACAGACATGGCCAGCCCACTGCCACTTTAGCTTACTAATCCTACAAGCTATGTCGGTCACTCCGGTTCTTAAACAACTTTTACTATGGGACCAACCCTGAAATCGTGTGTTCACATTAATAGACAAAATGTAAGGAACAGCTGTTTGTTTTTCGCAATTTCAGGGTTGGTCCCATAGTAAAAGTCAGCGACTGCCGCGTTAGTGATTAGCCAATAGCCGCCTTGATGGGGCCATTTGGATTGCAGCAACCCGGCCTCAGCTAGTGGCACAATTTATTGTACGCATTATATTCAACATTAGGCGTCTATTGGGCTGTATGGTCGTTGGTAAAAGTTGTTCATACTGATGAGTAGGTATCATAACCCCTTAAGAGGTTTTGAGTTATTTCAATAACATGTTGTGGATAGACTTGACTTAAATTAATTTACCGATAAACTTACCGGTATAATGTTGAGCGTCCATTGCTGCCGTGGCTTGCCCGTTACTCGCGCTGTACCTTGCTGCGACGGAGACTGAAAAATATATTTTTATCAAACATGCATGGAAATTAGAACATTATTTGACAGTATTCTTAGAGATAAATCGAAATTGCTGTACTGGTCAAATAAATGCGAGCAGCGGCCGGCAATATTAGTATGAAAATCTATATCTGTCCTGTTTAGCGGCCAAATAAATGACTATGAAAACATATCTGTCGTGTAATTTAAAAATTTAACGAACTTTTTACTCTGAAAAATAGCAACCATGGAGGTAACATAACAAAGATTTTATTTAAATATCGAACTGGCTTGCAAATAGAACTGTAAAATGTCCTATGCCCAGCAGTGGAAGTCTTTCGGCTGAAATGATGATGATGATGAAAATAAAAAAGAAGTAAGTTTACATACTGATAGATGCGTGAAAAATTATTGTTGTTCGTCATTGATTCTAGAATTTATCTTATCTTATCTTATTCTTTATTGTACACACAGATATACATTTATATTACAGTAGGAAAGTATATGTACATCGGCGAGCTTAACTCAGAACTGAGTTTTCTAACAGCAAACCTTAGAGCGATAGAGAGATGTTGAATGTAGAGGACAGAAACAAGTGCACAACATACTTACAGTACTAGCTAATAATAATAATTAATTTACATAGGTACTACCTATTAAGTTTGAATTTCCGCGCGAGAAAAGTACTATACAAGTCTTGGCCGCAACCAGGCATTGATGGTCTCACATGTGTGCCTCTGTTGCCGGCCGCTGCAGTAATATATTATATCATTACTTATTATAGTTGCCGGCACGAGTCGTGAGCACAGATTCCACTACGTAAGTGGTCGAATCTCTGTTCACAGTACAACAGACCAGAAACTGGCACTTGCATTGGCTTAATTACATGATTATGCATAATTGAATATACGTCGAAAACGGGATACTAGAATACGGTGACGACAGAGACTATCACGCAGGTACAATTTGAGCTTACGTCTCGTGCCGGGAACTATACCTATGGACACATTCGTACACAAAATAGTAATGACAATATAATATATTCGACAAAGGACAATGCCCACAGATGGGCCCATTTTTGGCACCATGTCAAAACTGTATGTTATTCAAAAATTATGTCTTATGTTTTCATGTTTATGTGTTCTTTATCAACATTTCTTTCACCCTAGCATTAAAAAACATAATAAATATGTATTAAACTGGATCGTAAGTATATCCTCCATTCAAACCGAACGAAAATGTTGCCAGATATCAGACTATTTCCACAAATAATCGGAATCGTTTCTAAATAGCGATACTTCTATGAATTCACTTGTGTTTCAGATGCTATTATACTAGACTTTCATTGATTTACTATTATACTTTAATTGATTTCTTATTTTTTCTTTCCACAATTTATAATAATTTTTATATATAACAATTAATAATAATTTTTATAATAATTTAATAATTTTTCTTTAGATTTCGGTTCTCATGCGTAAATCCGTTAAAAATTATAAAAAATCACTCATATGACGTCAAATCAAAAGAAATTGCAAAACATATTTTTGAAATATTTTTGTACAGAAAAATAAGATGATTCTTTGCTTTAAAATACCTATGCAATTATTGTAAATATAGTTATAATCATTTTAAATTAACTGAAATATTACTTATAAAATCGATATTAATTAATACACCCAAAAACTTAAAAGCTTGCAATCTTATTATTTAAAAAATACTACAAAATCGATTTCAAAAATCGATTAACATAATAATTATATCTTGCAACACCATACATGGTGTCTCTGGATGTCCTTATGGGTGCGTTCAGTTATATCGCCCAACGATGCACGGAGCGTACTTATCAATCAGTTAAGGAGTTGGAAACAATTAGATTTCTCTTAAACCAGGGTGAAAAAATTAAAATCGTTTGCAGAATAATAAAAGATAATTCTTGGTCTACAAAATAAGACTAAAACCGCCGTGACATAGCAATTTTTTTTGAGGGGCCTAAAGCTCCTAAGAGAATGGGCAATGTCCTTTTGCGGGGTGATGAAAAGTAGGTTACCTCAATCTCTTTGCCTAATTTCTTTCTCAGTTCAGCGTTGAAGTTCTCCGCGAAACTGTCTGTACTGAAGTATCTGCAACAGGAAAAATCTCAATAGTTATTTAGAACTGGCCTGATACCAAAAAAATGCACGTGGTACGTGTTTGCAAATAAGGATGCACCCAGTACTTCTTTATTTGTTTTTTCTTCTTTACGTAACGTGTGTAAATGTAGTAAATAGCTGCAACTTCTTCCGCATCCATCTTTGAAATGGCTCGATATAACCGCAAATCGCAACGGTTCTTCAACCGCACGTTGCGGTTGCGAATGCGGCTGCCCACGATGAGCCCTAAGCCCATTAGTGAGCAGTTTGGGATTACTTGTGGCGGAGCAGCGCGTGCGCGGCGGGGCGGGCGCGCGGCTCGGTGCGCAGGCAGGCGGCCAGCAGCTCGCGCGCCAGCCCCGCGCCCGGCAGCGCCCCGCGCCCCGCACCGCCGCTCAGCGCCGCGCCGCCCGCCAGCCGCGACACCACCTGCTGGTGCCGTGGGGCCAGCTTGCCTGGACAACAACAATAGTACATCACTGTCGAGGCCTGCAATGAAGCAATTGACGGCCGAGTAATACTTCCCGAGTGATTTCATATTTTCTTTACCTAAATGAGGCCGTTAACTGCAATTTTTTTTTAATTCTTAACGGGCTTGCGTTTGACCGCCACCTCACCTGATGTTAAGCGATGGTGCGGTCGACGATGGTACACGCTTGCCCAGCAAAAACCTATTCACTCGAGTCTTGGATACCACCAGATTATACTTCTCGGGAAACACTGACCAAGGAATTCCACTCTTTGGCGGTACGCATGATAAAGCTATTAGCAAACCGGTTCGGGTTATTTCGGCCGAGACTTGTATAATGGATATTATCATATAATATTACAAAGGAGTTGGATTAAGAAGGGAAACGAATACAACAAACTATGCCAACTGACCAACAGTCTTAATGATGAGTGCGAGCTGGTCGATGTCAGAGTCTCCAGGGAACAGTGGGTCACCTGTCAGCATCTCCGCAAACAGGCAGCCGATTGCCCAGATGTCCACCTCGGGACCGTACCTATAATAAGATCAACAGTCTTCGTCAAGCTCAGAAGATCTTTAGCTGGAACTTGAAGATCTTTTGAGCTGTGGCGTCCTATCCTAGTTACAAGTATCAGATTTTATAAGTAGCGATCGAGACAGAGCTAAATTCCTTAAGGAAGCCAGGTATTCATAGCATATTTTTTTCCATAACTCCTAATCTAAATTCCATACAGAACTCTAGGGAGATGCGAAACCTTGAAAATCGGTAAAGTACATTATTTTAAAACCCATAGCTCCCATACGTGTTCGCTAAGGTCTTCTGCGCATCGTTTTGGTGACTGACCTGTGCTCAGCCACCAGTAGTTCAGGCGCGCGGTACCACCGCGTGGCGACATACTCCGTGTAGGGCTCGCCGGGCGCCGCCAGAGCCCGCGCGAACCCCAGGTCGCACAGTTTGACGATGCCCGTGTTTGAGACCAGCACGTTCTCTGGTTTTACATCGCGGTGAATTATCTGTAGGAGAATAAATGGATTAGGAACAGCTTTTAATATTTTTTTACCGATAGTACATCAATCCACACCATGCCAACGCTGCAGCGTGGTGGACTAGAATCTACACCCTTTCTCATTCTGGGAGAAGATCCTACCCAGTACACTGTTGTGGGGCAGGAATGGGCTGATTATGCTTATATCCTTTCACAATAGAAACAGCTCTCCCATTAAGAGAGTTGGATATCTTTGAGTATTTCTCCGAATGAAGTAGACAGAACAGCAGCGGATTCTATAACATTCGTCCAACTTTTAAAGCGCTTATACCCTGTGCCTATGCTCATGGTCATCGGTTTCAGTACTTTCAGTAATCGTGACGCTCATGTGGGTGGCAAGTAACACAGTATAAAAGTGAGATGCACCAATCTATGTATGAATGTGCTTACAGAATTCTGATGGCAGTAATCGATGCCTTTGAGGAGTTGGTACAGGTGTTTCTTGGCGGTGTCTTCACCCAGTCCGCCGGGGGAAGCCTCCAGCTCGTCTAGCAGTGTGTGGTCCAGGTACTCAAACACCAGGTAGAAGCGTCGCTTGCGCCGGAACACTTCGATCATGTTTACCAAGTGGTCATGACGGAGTTTCTGGAAACAAGGTTTTATAAACTATTCAATGTTAAATTTAATCTTTCCCCTAACTAGGCTTCCAGTCTTACCAGATAGTACCAGAGTCGGACTAGCAGTCTTGGTCGCCCTAGGGTGTTATGGTGTAGTAGTAGCCACCCCTCCCTGTTGAATTTGCAGCGTAATAATATGCGGGGAGCACAGGTTGGCCGCCATAGGCCCGAGTCTGGCCGGCCTTATGGAAAGTCCGCCTCTGGATGAGGCTGCATATCAGTATCTATTTTAAACGAAGCGACTGCCATCAAACCCTCGCACCCCATTTACTGAGCAATACGACATGCTTAAGTACCTTAAACGTCATTTAGAACGGTAGCGTTCAAAAAGCAACTCTTGCCTTCAATTACACCTGCAAGCAATACTTTACTACTGAACAACGAGTCTCTCTCTCTCTCTCTCTCAGTCAGAGTCTGAAGGGCTCCAGCAAAACCGGTGTGGTAAAAGGACAGCCCTAACTCTCTTATTTATTGCCTTGTTTACTCCAGATAAGAACAGTAGACTGCTGTAATGACAGTTGATGATTATTGTTACCTTGAGCATGCGTATCTCCCTGAGCGCCATCTTCCGGACGGCCACATCCTCTTCAGTCTCCAGGAACTTCTTTATCGCGACTAGCTGGCCGGTGTCACGGCGCCGACACTTCAGCACCACACCGTACGAGCCCTCGCCCACCTGGATCATGGAGGGAAACGTCAGAAACGGCGACATCGAAAAACATTTGCTCTATGCACGTTTTAGAAATACCCAGGGGCCTTACTCCCGACTGGATCGAGTTCTGTATCAATCGAATTTGAATTGAGTTAGTGTCAATTCGTACTGCATTCCTCTAGGAATTGACATTAGCTCGATTTGGTTAAGAGCTCGAACCATTCGGGAGTCTCGGGAGTAACCCCTAGATTCCGAAAGGCTGGTCAACGCAAAAATTTACTAATCAACTGTCAAATCTCAGGTGAAGCGTTGTGATTGGTTGTTAACATTTTTGCCGGCCAATCACAGGAGCTGACATGAGATTTGACAACAGATCAAATTGATCAGCCTTCCAGAAACTGGGGGTAAGACTGCTTAGTTTTCGAAGATTGATTTCAGAATAAAATGTGGACACTGGACAGTGTTTCAAAAACGATAAACATTCAGGCTGAAAAATCATGAGTAGAACATTACTCATTCTTTTAAATATTTTAGTAGTCATGCAGAAATGTCGCTATAATATTGACTAAACGGTTACCTAGCTAATTTGATTTCGCAGAAAACATAATTTAATTTCAAAAGAAGTCTTATTTCGTAAATAGAAATAACAATGTTCTAATAATAGAAATAATAGATTAATGCTCGTATTTCTGGCAGTTACAAAACAACGTAGCATTCTTAAAAGTTTGCCTAACTGGGCCTGACACCGGCTGTTACTGACGTAAAGTAAAGCTTCAAAACTTTTCCGAGAAATATTTACCATCAATGTTAATAACTACTTAATATTTCCAATACGTAAACAAACTGCAGTTCTTGAATAAAACATTTTTTCGTGTAGAATTAAAAAAAACTGAAATTTTATCATTTTACTCAATGATAGAAATATTACATAGGGATGGTACGTCGCGTCGTCGGCCTCATCTTTTCCGTTTTTTCTTCAGTAGGTGTATTTTATTTGCGTTTGTTTTATAGAATGATGATATTGATGAAAGATGATGAGATGTTTCTAATAAGGGAGTGGTTCTGGGTAAAGATATTCAGTATAAAGATATTTTCCGTGTCGCATGACAACAAGAACTATGTTACGTTATACGTTGGGACTTCTCTAACAGAAAACCAGATATCAATATCGACTTATGTCAGGGTCTGCATCTTTTGTCATGTCAACACGGCGACTGTGTCGAGCAGAGATGTATTCTGACCAACATCTACATGACGCACATATTCAACTGTTGTATTCCTATTAATAAGAGTAAGAGTGTTTGTTGGTTTGTACTTCTTTCACGCAGCAATAGAGCAACGGATCGACGTGACTTTGTCATAGCGGTAGTTTTCATAGCGATAGTTTTCGGGGCGGAAAGTGATATAGGCAATTTTATTCCTGTGGGATAAAGTATGACAGGACTGAAGCCGCGGGTAAAACAATTATATACAGAGTGGATATGACAATACGACATTAAATAAAACCACGTACAGAGTACACGTTCTCTGACCGTTTATAAAAAATCAATCAAATCCAGTTAATAGCTTAGCCACAGGAAATTAATTTTAATTTAATTAGTTTTGAATGTAGGACCATTTTTCTAGACAAAGATCGTTAGGTCAAAGACATGTGCGAGGCCATATGATTTGAAACTCTCTTTCTCAATGATTACAGATGATTTCAAATGGTGTTACTTATTATTTCGATGTTTTAATATTTATTTTGTTCAAAAATTTTGTTTTTTTAATTTTTGATAAAAAAACTTATTAATGTGTTTAAAATGCTTCTATAGACTAGTAATAACCGTGTTTTCATTTGTTGTCGTATTGTCATATCCACGTTGTATGTATAATATACGCTGGAAGGCGCAGCGTGGGTACTGTTGGTCCCTCACTAGGTGGACTGACGACTTGGTGAAGGTCGCGGGAATCCGCTGGATGCGGATAGCGCGGGACCGGTCGTTGTGGTGATGCTTGGGGGAGGCCTATGTCCAGCAGTGGACGTCTTTCAGCAATGATGAATATATAAACATGTTGACTGACCACCGCCAACTGCTCGTACTTGTCCATGCCGCGGCTGCTAGGCGTGGACGGTGACAGCGTTGAGCAGCGATCCATTCTGACCAACATCTCCGGTGAGTGCAGACATGTTCAACACTTCAGTATCAAACACCTGAAACGAAGTTATTTTAGAATTAGGACGATAATTAATGTCCTCCGGGCCGAATCTCGGTCACGGCAGCCAATCTCAACGGAGATTGTCCCGATTACCAAGAATGTCCTGATTGTCTGATCCCATCTGCTCGGGACAAATTATAGTGCACAAATGAGTGCACCGACACACGTGAACTCTATTCTCTCACTCTCATAATCGGATGGGACGGCAATCCAACTTGACCGGTGAGAGATCAGGTGCAGGACCCACGGCTTTACGTGCTCTCCGAGGCTTCCTGACTCCAATCTGCTACTGAGAAATTTTCTTACAACGACGATAAGTACCACATTATGGTAAAACATTTTTGTAATCTGCGGGCTACAAAATATCTTATTTCAATGTTAAAACCCTTGCCCACTTTTGTCCTTATTCACCCCTGCATCCCTATTCACCCCGTTTTACGGTAAGTTTTTAACGTGCCCGTCCTCGGCGGCTTGCAGCCTGCAAGTCTGCGAGTGGGTTTGTGGCAGCCCCCTCGCGGCCAGTCCCTAGCGACGACGCTGAATTATGGCATTTTTTAACACATGTTGTGGCCCACATAGTTTCATAAGCAATGGCATAAAATTATCCACTTATAGAACACAGCCGTGTCAACATCAAAGACACACACTTTCATTTTCTCAGTTACTATTATTAAACCAATTTCCGTGAAGCCAATAAAAATTGTGAGGCAGATATATAATACTGAAATACTGAATAATTCAGAGCCGTCCTATAAAACGTTGGTCGTCCTCGTCACTAACACAGTTCCAACTAATAACTAATAATTGCGGTACAACGAAGACAGTTTTACAAAATAACAGGGCTGCGACGTTCGATCCGGTTGTCACTGTTAAGAAATTAATGCAAATTGTGGTGAAAGTTAGAAGCGGCAGCGGTTTATCATCGCGACATCAAGCAGGCTGCTTTATGTCGCGATGCAATGAAAACAAGGAAATTTTTCGCAAAAGTATTGCTTGTGCTGCATTAATCAGCACAAGCAGTACTTTTGCGAAAAATTAGATTTTATTGTATTTATTATCTAAGTAGTATACTGGCGTACTGAGCCAGGAGTCGCAGGTTCGGATCCTGCTCGTGAGCGATTTTTACTTTCCACAATTTAAATCGTTTAGTATAAATGTAACAGAATAGTTGCTATAAATATTCCCCGAAAACGCACAGGCAAAAAAACAAAAAGGACTGAATCCAGTAAGAACGCAAAACGATCGTCGTCGGTCAATAACTAATCTTACTGACGGATTTTAGCGCCCCCCCTACCATGATGGCGCCCGGTGTAGTCGCACCGTTCGCACCGCACTAGAGCTGCCACTGATTGTAACAAGGAATTGATTGGGCCTTGCCAGGGTTTGTGGTTGTGCAATGCTATGTAAAAATTGTGCTGTAGCTCAAAAAAAGTAAAAATAGCTTATACGTAGATTTCTATAGGCCCTTGCTGAAAACCAAAACAAAAAAAATCCTTTGATTTCACTAATGAGACAACAAGAAAAGTAATTAAACGTACCTCGCTATCAGCTTGTGAATTATAGCCTCGCACACTGGTGGAAAACATTCACACGGGAAAATTAGCGTCGACGTCTGGATTTTCCATTTTAATGTTATGTAATGGATGCATATCTAATGAGTATCATTTTAATATGGTATGGCACGATTATACTTGCGATGATGTCAACTCAACATTAAATAATATAGAGGGGTCTGCCCATGGTATAATAAGATGTTTCACCAGGTAGTCTCTTCCCGTGACAGCTAGGTCACGTGATTGCCTCCGTACTACGTCATCAGCCGTGGAGCCAATAGCGGGCTGTTAGCGTGACACTTGTCAGTTTGATGTGCTGCCACTTTGTGAAAATAAATTACCCGAGCAAAATGCATTTTTTCATTTACGTGCTTCTATAAAGAATCACTTTTGAACTAGTAATTGTATACAGTTTCCTTTAATAACTAATTAGATGAATAACACCAGATAACAAATATTTAGGCTAGTTAGGAATTTATTTTATATTAATTATAAACAAAAATCTCCTTAAGTATATTGAAGATATCAATCAACGGCAACACTGATCGTGACGCAGCTTGGAGGCATCGCGCTGTCATTGCGGGAAGAGAATACCTGGTGAAACATGTTATTATACTATGGGTCTGCCTATGTATTCCGTAAGTCAAAGGAGGCACGTGTTTAGTGTTGTAAAAAGCTGTTTATTTTTTTCGAAATAATTTTTTTTTTTCTTGTGTTGGTTTTTTTTTCAAGAATACGAAAACAATAATATGATAAGGTGGCTATCGTTAAATACGTTTGTTTTATGTGTTAGGTGAATTGAGAGCTTGAGACACTGAAAGTCGCATGATGTTGAATTATTTTATGTAATTGGAATATTTGTAAATACCTATGCCAAAATGCGATGGCAAATCTTATTAACAATGTTGTTTTATTAATAATTTCATTGATTTTAACATAATTTGACTGAAGTGAAAATAAAACAATCAAATTTCGTGTTTTATTCCATTTTAGTTACCTACCTACCGCTTTCATTTCTAAAAAAAAAAAAAAACTAATTTAGAAAAGAACAACGGGACCAAGTTATTTTTTAGTTTTTTTCAAATATGTGAAATAATAACATTTTGTTTTTCTTTTCAATTTAAATTTCGACACGTGTTGTTACATAAGCAAAATAGTAATGTCTGTTTCAAACAACAAATATTTATGATGATTGGACAAATTATTTTAGTCCTTCGCTGGCTAATAGATATTTGGATTGCTATCTCACGCACTGTTGACTAATCAAAATAAAACCAATAAAACAAAGCCTAGACGGCTTTCAAACTTATAACATCGGATTGGATAATAAATCATATTTAACAAATTATATAGGTATTTTCAATTTGAACCAATACATGTTCCGTGTGGTGCCGGACACAAAGAATAGGACCACCCCATCTCTTCTCGTGGGTGTCGCAAAAGGCGACTAAGGGGTTCTCCAGAGGATGGGCAGCAGCGTTCTCTGAGTATTTGTCCAGCAGTGGACGTTTTTCGGCTGAAATGATGATGATAATGATGACTTATTAATGCACCAATACCAATATCAGGTCAAATATGTAACACGGAACGAGTGTATCCCTCAATTATGAATTGCTTATTACGGAAATCGCCAAAACGTTGAAGTTCTCATCTCGAAATTCTTCACCTAATCCACCGACGGAAGCTTTGCAGCACTTTGACTAAAACCTCGAGAAAGATGAGGTTTTCCAACTAACTACACTTTTGGTTTCGTCAATTTGAGGTTAAAATTCCGAACAATCATCTGTCAAATTCTAATTTACGTTCCGAAGATTCACGAACTAGAGTTATTGGTGTAGGTTTAGAGAATCTCAATGTCAAACAATTTTCCTTCTACTAAAATATAGACGAAGTGCTGCGAACAATCTAGTAAAGCCAAAATACTATGCTCCTTCGTGTACAACCAGCACTCAAACACACCCATGCACCTCAAACTGTGCTCTCCCTTCTCAGTACACATGTCGCGGCATCGTCCAGTAAGCATCGCGAAAGCAAATATTCTGCAGATGCATGGCGTGTACGTGAGCGCTGGTTGAAAAAAAAAACTATGCTCCTAGTTTTTTTTAGGCTTCACTATGATTGTTCGCAGTACTTCGTCTATATTTTTTACTATGTCTGTGTTCGACCCAAACTTCGGAACGAATGGAACCGTGGTAGGAAACGTGCGAAATTTCATACGTAATTTGTTAAAATTTCGTACTAGTTTTCCAGGAGGTCTGACTTTTCCTGATCAGATCAAACTTATCGCGTGTCTATCCCTACACCATTTTGTCCTATAACTGGCCAATTACGTCCGACGTTTTAATTAGTTAAAATAAAATGATACCCCGTCACGCAGCGAGGGTCAGGGTCGCCAGTAATTACTGTAAGTCAAGTCATAATGATGATAGATTCGTAAGGCTAAATAAAATTGTATAGTCTGTCGCACAACACCGTAATTTGTGTAAACATTTTCAGTAAATGGTTCACAAATAAAGTTAAGGTCGTTATTTCTGTCGGTATTGGTTTAAGGATATTTATAGAAATGACAAAATGGTTTACACGCATGTATATAATATGTATCAGAAATGCGTGGTCATATTTGAAGAGCTCATGCAGGTTACTACGAAGTCTACTCTGAAATCGCGGAAAAAATCAGCTGATCCGATTTTGTTGAACGAAATCGATGATCTTCTAAGGAACAGCTGTATTTTTTGCGATTTCAGGGTAGGTCCCATAGTAAAAGTTGATCGTTAAAATTAGTAGCTACATGAGAACATTCACCCATTAAATGGACCCAAAGGACCTAAGTTAATAATGTTTATGCTTTAGAATATTAAGATATGGATAGGTGATATGGAGCTACTGATTGTCATGGAAATGCGGTCCGATTGCTTTATCAGCTCAAAACAGATGCCATCGGGGTAACTTGCGAAGGTGTAGATTCAGCTGAGAAAGTTCGGTAAAGAATTTAAAAAAAAAGGGATGAAACATTGTCAAAGTGAATTTAAAATGAAGGTAATAGAGCGAAATAGCGAATAACACTATTCAATTCAATTCAATTTTTCAAGTTATGGCTCCATCGTTATTCGATGATTTTGCCAATGTCAAGGTAGGAAAAGACCAAAGACGCAGTGATAATTTCTTAGTTTCAAATGTTGCTTATCATAAATTGACCGATGTTTGTAGAGATGGTATGCATTAAGCTGAAAAAGGACAAAACAGCATATATTATTAGTAGACAACAATACCCAAAAATGTTAAAACACTTAACACAGAAGGAATTTAAGGAAATGCTAAGGGGAAAAGATTACCAATAAGGATTAGATATGTAAAAATAAACTACACAATAGTATTAATATACTATAACCGAATATTGTTAACCCTGATGAATTTATAAAGAAATTTAATTATAACTCGACAATCGACAGTACATCACTGTCTAAAACAACGATTTTTTAGCCAAACATTGGTGCCGATTCTCTTGTACACCCACCTAAACCAAACTATAACTAAAATTTACAAATTTTAGTTTAGAAAATCATAAAACTTATTCTGTGTTTATCTTTTTCTTATTTTAGAAAACTTGTTGACAGCTCTAATAATTGAGTTTGACGCATCTAAGTTGAATTGGCGGTGTTACCAGTACATCTTAAATTTTTTATTAAAGAGTGAATGGAATGACCGAAAGTTCACAAAAACAGAAGGAAATTAAATAATAATTATATTTGGAATTATTAGTTTATCATTAAAATTAAGAAGAAAAAATCATGTCACGAAATAAAGTACATTTTTGTTTTATATTTTCAATAAAATATATAAATTGGAATAATGTGATCAGATTAAAGAGCTAGGTTATTATTTTCTACGGCCCGTATTACAGAACGATACTCAAGCGTTGATCACTGTTTAAAACTAGTTTTGAGTTGAGCTTTGATTTTAGAACGTTCCTCAAGCAGAGATTTATTGATCACAGTTCAGCTGAGTTCAGCTTTATTTTATACTGTAACTGCTGAGTGACCTCAAGTCACAAGGCATCCCAGCCACCGAAGTACACCGTATGTTCTGTGGTAAACACGGAGACCCATACGAAATGGTCTTAGTCATTTGCGAGCCCTGCGAGGACGCAAAAGCCATTTTTAACATTAAAACTGTTTGCCACCTATCAGGCATTAAGATAGAGCGCCCGCACAAGTCCAGTCAGCCTGGTCAGTGCCACCGTTGCCAATTATATGGCCACTCACAGCGTAATTGCTACGCTAAGCCTAGGTGCGTCAAGTGCCTGGGTGATCACGGCACAAGGGAGTGCGAGCGTCCCAAAGAGAGGGACCAGTGCACAGAGCCCCCCAGCTGTGTCCTCTGCGGGCAATCTGGACATCCGACGAGTTATCGCGGATGCCCGAAAGCACCCAAACAGAAAAACGCCAAATTGGCGAAACGTGCCTCCGGACGCGTTGGTAGGGAAGCCCCCTCCTTCGGGACCCCTAACCCCAACACCCCCTATCAGCCCCCATTCCGTAGAGGCCCACCTGGGCCCACCCCCAATCAACTCGGCCCACCTGGGCCCATCCCCAATCAACTTGGCCCACTTGGGCAAAGTTTGGGCCCGATACCAAATAGCCACGGGCCCCTAGGACCCAAAGCTAAACACGTGGGCCCAACTGGGCCCAACCCCTGGTTCAACAGGGGAGGCCAGCAGAGCCAATTCCCGCCCCTCCCCCCTCTCGTTCAGCCCCCACGGCCCCTGCCCCCCCAGCGCTAATGGACATTTCCGTCCCGGCACCCACTCCCAGGCCACCTGCACCCACTAAGGTGCCCTCATTCAAGGCCACGTTGAAAGCCCCCCCTCAGGGAAGGCCCCAAATTCACAACTTACCCCGACTGGTTTTAGGGACACATATTAGCATAAAATGATAGAATTGAATGTCAAACATAGATTATTTTTTTCCCATTGTATGGATTTATGTACTTCTTATCCTTTATTATATAGGTACCTCTTCTTATCGAAATTATAAATTTCATTGTATATTTCTATGAACAATTTACCTTTCTGCTGAATCTACAACAGCTGCAACCACATAGTAGGCATCCATTATTTATTTTAAACTACCTAAAAACTATAAAAATTAATAAAATAAGCTTTGCAATTTTAGTTGTTGATAACTAATTATAGTCGACATGTATTTTGAGGCCTTCTAAAAATAGTCAGATTTAGGTTGACATTTCTAATATTAGGTGAAAAACGTCAATTACAGAATAGCAAAATGTCAATTTTTACTAAGTTGAATAACTAAACTAATTTTGGTCCTGTCAAACCAAAAATTAGTTTTAAAGTGAATTTCAGAATAGAAAACGGCGTTTGATAGGTCTAAACTAAATTTAGGAGATTTTTAGTCTAGTTTAGAGAATTTTGTGACAAGAGAATCGGCACCATTGTTTCCGATACTATAATTTGGTATTGTTGTTTCAATTTTTTTTTGTTATTTGAAACACCTATACTAAATTATAGTTGCTTATTATGAAAGGTCATCACTTGTTGCTTCGTTCACCAAGTGATCATCATCATCATTTCAGCCAAAACACGTCCACTGCTGGAAATAGGCCTCCCCTAAGCATCGCCACAACGACCGGTCGTGCACCTTCCACATCCAGCGGATTCCCGCGACCTTCACCAGGTCGTCGCGGCCGGTCCACCTTGTGGATACCAACCACGCTGTACCTTCCAGTACGCCGTCACCAATTGATAGCATAACATTATGCTTAGTTATGTTATCACTTGGTGACGAAGCAACAAAAAAAATACAAATTCTTCGGTACAAAAAATCTAAATCAAAATGTTTAAGTATTTCAGTAACTTATAAATATAACATAACAACATAACATAATCAGCCCTTTACTGTCCCACTGCTGGGCACGGGCCTCTTCTCAGTACGAGAAGGCTAAGGCCTTAGTCCACCACGCTGGCCTAGTGCGGGTTGGCGGACTATACACACCATCGAGAACTGTATGGAGCACTTATAAATATATTGCTTTACAATGTTAGGAGTCTTCCTTTAAGCAACAATATGCTTGTGTTAGACGAGACCGCTCTTTCGTTGATTTATCGTCTAATATAATATAAAGCACTGAAGTTTTAATTAGATACCTATACAGCCTTAGAAGAAGAAAAAACATGAGAGAACAGAAAATTATTAAGTTTGCGCGAAGTGTGTGTTTGTCTGTGTGTATTTTTGTATGTATGTGTGTAGTGAGTGGGATGTGAGTTGGGGTGTGTTATATGCCTCAGGTGTCTGTGTGAATTTATGTGAATATCAAGTGAGATATGAAGTACGAGTGTGGTTTTTGTTAGCCCTACGAGCTTCTCTTGGGGTCGGAAGACGCTGTTCACAGCGTTTTCCACTAACCGTAATAATGATTAACCTGCACGTACAGTTATTAAAGCATAGCTTGTACTATGTTCTCAATTTCGTCGTAATTTTTACTCTTAAGCCATTGAGTCACTTTCTTTTTGCAGTCAGAGAATGTCAGGGGATACATAACTAACTCCTTATTGAAAAAAAACAAACAAAGTGCAGAAAGCTGAGCTTTCATCAATCATTAGTGACACTTCCACGTGCTACATCCAATCGTTGATGCATGGCGTTTATAGAACAGGCCGCCAATAATTCAGGCGACATTGGAACAACAAAAAGCTGAATTAAGCATGTGTGTGGATGTTTCGTGCGGGTAATGGCCACGGCTCAATGTCAACGGTGGCCTTCATTTATTGTGTATCAGTGTAGTTCATGACACAGCTATTAACTTCAACTTGCATTATTAAATTAATTTCAGAATTTACAGCATTTTTTTAGGGGTCAAGTTTAACTGTTATTACGCTGTTTGCGCATCGGTCAGTGTCTGAATTGAAAGTCACGATCTTCATGCCACTATCTACATCACCTACATATAAAAATAATAATTTTATTGTTACTTCATTTCTAGCTAGCTCAATCGCATAGTTACTCTGATAACTACGGTTTAATACCAGTAGGTGTTTAAACGATACTCTACTGACCTAACTTTAAGAAACTTAACTAATGATCTGAGAGTTCCTTCTATATTCGGTAAAACATATCTTAAGACGCTGTAAGAATAATAATTATGAGCTACTAAAATTAGAAAATTATTTCCAATATCCATAAAAAGCCACCCAGTCATGAATATGGGGTTAACTAGCAGCTTTTGGTTAATAGATTTCCTAAGCTCGAAGTTCCGAAATGTACCACTACAGCTTAAAAGCTGTAGACAGCTTACCTTAAAAACTGGGGAACTTATCAAAGCGTTAGCCTTTACAAAACATCTCCAGGCGAAGATCACTCAAAAGCGCTTCTAGTAAACTTCAAGAAAAGGTTTAAGAAAAAGCGCTTTCACAAAAAAGGAACCAGCTATGGACTAACTAGACCCTTTACTGGGTACTGCAAACTAAACAAAAACCTACACAGGATAGGCCTCAGCGATGAAACGGACTTTCATATGCTATGCGAATGTGATTCCGTGCACCACAACAAGTCAGCATCTTGGAGGCTACGCTATCTAATCTGATGAGATCAAATCCATAAACCCCAAGGAAATAGTCGACTTTATGATTGGCCTGCGACTTGGGAAGATAGTATAAATATACTAATAGAAGCATCACAATAGAACTTGTAGGTCGCAGTGATAAAGGGACTTTCAAAGACATATAAAAACATAGAATAACTACACATAGAAAACAAACCCGCGCTTATGATTTGAAGCAACTAAATTGGAGCCAGGAATGGCTCCGTTCAGTACAGCTTACACGCGACTATGTTTGTGTCGGCGAACATTTTACGTGCCTCTTGTGGGCACACATTAATTTTGAGCGGAAATTTTAATGAAACTATCACTCTATGTATATTAATTACTCTTAGACCATACCTATTTTCTCAAATAATTAATTAATCAGCCTGAAGTACAAGCCCGTCGTCATTACGGTACCTATCGTTATTTGCTGTAATACTCTTCGGAGAAGGCTATGCTATAGTCGGCGATCACTTAATGATAATGATGATGTATGGAAATTGCTATTTCAATGTCAACGAGGCCCATGACTAATCTATCACATAGGTAGGTTATATTTATTCAGGCCTTCGTGAAATAGCTATTATTAAAGGTTTTAGAGTTAATTAAACCATAAACTTAAACTAATTCTACCTTCCTTTTTTCAAAATCTGTAAACACATTTTTTTTATGCATGGAGTTTGACATTTATTAGACTTTGTTTTAAAACGTATTTTAAACTTTTGTAATAGTACCCATTAAATCTATTTATGTATTGATTGAGTGTGATTTTTAAACTTTAGATTTATTATTTAAACTATTAAAGGCATTTTAGTTTTGAACAAATTATCGAATCAATATAATATCTTTATTCTTTCCTGTCACATCTGTACTGCCACAATAAATACTAATAAATAGTCAATGAAATATAATAATAAAAATAGCACTACTAGAACACGAAGTGAAGAAATAATAAATGCTGTTTGCTTTAGACAGAGTAGGTACTTTCCTACCTACCTATAGGTACTTCATATCGTGACTTATAAATGAAGTAATAAAGTTTGCATTTGAATTGCAAAACATGAGATAATAAAATAGATTGAGATTTATTACAAACTCTGTAATAGCTTCTAATACTACAATTTGCTTTTCTATGCTACTTCAAAACTGTATAGCAAACAATGTCTCACTTCAATAATAAGTTGTTTTGTGGTTCGTGACAAAGAAATGGAAAAGTTATAGAACAAATAGTATAGTTATAGTTTGTCTCTCAAGATACAGGTTTTTTACTTAGTTTGAGAGACAGTAGACAATGTTTGACTGTTTCTAAATTGCCTTATTAATTAGTTATTAAGATTTCTTAAGTAATTTGTATGGCTGTGTTTTTAATAAATTATTTAACATAACATAACATAACATCACGCCTGTATTTCCCCGAAGGGGTAGGCAGAGGTGTATAGTACACCCACCTTTCGCCAGTTATGTTGTAAGTCCCATGTAATAGGGGGCGAGCCTATTGCCATTAACCGGGCACACATCCAGACTCCGGGCTGCTACTGAGAATTTCCTAATGAAAAAACCCAATAACACTTTGCCCGACCCGGGAATCGAACCCAGGACCTCACGCTTAGCAGTCGCGCTTGCAACCACTAGACCAACGAGGCAGTCATAAAGTCAGTCAAATTATTTATTTATAATTTATTATTTATATAAATAAATGTTTATATCTTTTATATCTTAACTAACTAATTACCATTACTTATTGATTTTCAATTTGTTTCATAGCAAACAAATTGTGCCAATGTGGATAGTGCGCAAAAAATACTGTTTTATGAAAATAGTATAGAGAAGTTTTTTAATCTACATATTCACAAGAAAATACACTAAAAAAAACGAATTAATACTTAGAAGTAGTTGAAAATTACAACTAAAAGACTTTGCAGATCGTCTGAATTTTAATATAGACGATCTGCAAAGTCCCTTACAAAAACTAAGGCTAGCTACAAAACAGCAGTTATGTGCGGTTTTTGTGCATTTGATTGATATAACTGCAACGAAACTAGCTTGCAGTCCTGCTGTCCGTCTGCAAATACTAGGGTTGCCAGATATAAGTAAAATGATAAATCATTTCCTGGTAATTTTTGGGATTATGCTAAAGAAATTATAGAAATAACTAGATATTTGAATGAAATCGCAATCATGTTTTTTACTTGTGATATATAAGGAAAAGGAAAATGCAAATTACAGTAAAAAAATATTGTAGGTAAAACTACGTTACAAAATAAACTACATGAAAAATATATCAAAACTTTAATTAATTGAACACCTTTCTTTTGGGTTACCAATAAAATTTAGGTAGAAAATTGTTTCGTAACTTTGTAAAAAAAACTAGTATCCGGGACACTAGCATATAATTACTGGATACGGGACCAAGTGCGAAATTCCAGGGCTCTCCCAGATTTCCCGGCCATCTGGCTACCCTAGCAACGACCCTTACAAAATCTATAGTTTTTTTTAAGAAATATGTGATTAAATTGCTCCGATCTACAATGACACTTGTCTTATCCTTGTATAGAACGATGTTATCACAGAAATAGATTCGCCCGCCCGCGGTTCTTGTTCTATTTTTAAACTTTAAAAAAAAATTATAATATATGATTTCAGCCTTTATTTATAATAATAAATATCGTGTACCTAAAAACACCTAATTTATGTAAATGTGTACTTAAAAAACCTCGCTATAATAATTTAAAAAAAACTGTGCAGCAATTTCTATTATTGTCGTGATGAAAATTGTTGGCGTGTTATTTCGTTGCGTACGGAAAAGATTTGATTGATGTATACTTTTTTTTTTTAATAATGAAGCCATTTCCGAGCAAGTGGGAGAATAGTTATTTGTGCAACAAGAGAGCAAAGTCGTTTTTTGCTGCGAGTGCTGATTTTGAATCCTGAGCAAGCGAAGGATTCATCGATTGAATCACGAGCGTAGCGAGTGATTCTAATGTTGAATCCTGAGTGTGGCGAGGGATTCAAAGGCACGAGATACAAAAAACTTTGCTCTCGTGTAACACACATAACTTTTCACTTCAGCATCGTGAACACTTTAGGAGATAAAATAATAAACAGGAATAGATTGAAATAACTATTTATTGTGAATCAAAATAATTAACATTGTAGATAGAGGTACCAATTCAATAAAGCATACCATATGCTTTCAGTTAATTCTCGCGAGACTTCTCAGGTAGGAAACGTAATTCTGCATTAATAACTTGTTGTTTTAACTCTTCCGGTCTTTACGCCAGCCACAAAATTTTATTCCCGCTCTTTTATTTAAATTAAGGCGTGTTCGGTAATAGCGCCCATGATATTTTATTATTCAAAATATATTACGTAACATTATTGAAACTGGAAATAAATATTTACAGGTTAAATATCAGTTTTATTTACAGTAAATACTTATTTTCGTTTAAATACAACAATAAGTTAAAAATTCAATAAATTACATTAAAAGACATAATTATCTTTTTGCTAAATTTCTTTAGTTAGTACGAAATTCCGAACGTGTTTGTCTTTGAAGTCGAATTCAAAATTGGAACTTCGAAAGGGCTGGTCTTTGTCTCTCTCTCTTTCTAATGGCGGGAAAGAGATAGAGTGTGAATGTTTCGAATTGATGATTAACCCAAGGCTGAATAAGATATTCGCGGCTTTCTGAAAATAATAATTAAAAAGTTACTTTGTCTCACTCAGTGAGCAAAATCGCATTTTGCTCACCTGATTTTAGGCAGCAAAACCTACATGTTTGAGCTACTGAAGTGAAAAAATATTTTTCATCAAGTTATCTTATAGTGAAGTTGTAAAACGAACTTCGCTACTATACTATTTCCTACTACAACAGTTACGATATGACAAACCGCAGCTCAAGTTGCATAGTTGCGGCAAAACAAGCATGTTATTGATTAGTAATTCGTTACTCCGCCACAAATCGCGGGCCGCACGCGACCCCCATTTTTGTTCGGGTCCCAAGTGGGCCGCCCTTAGTCTTATAAACTAACAAACTTTTTACATTTGCCGGCTTGTTTGCCGGTATGAAGGTCAGAAACTAATTGCAGTAACTAGTGCTTGTCTAAATTACTGATTACAATCGTAATTGACAAAGTTTGTCTCGCCTTCTGGAGATTGCATCGTGGTTAGATTACCTATGAATACTTAGTTCGGAATTGGGGTTAGCATAATATATTTTTGGGTCAAAAAATAACTTGCTAATCTAATCATTACAAACTTATAGTCTTTTTAGGGCTCCGTCCCCGAAGGGTACCAAACGGGACCCTATTACTCTCACTATGCTGTTCGTCCGTCTGTCTGTCACAGAGCTCTATCTTTTGAACGGTAATAGCATGGGGTAATAGGTTGAAATTTTCTCAGGATGTGTTGCTAAGGCCATTACGACAAATACTTAAAATAAAAAAGTGAAAGAACTAAAACCAACCAAAAGGGGTCCCATACAAGAAACCTTGGAAAATATGTTTTTTTTTTTATAGTATAGGATGGTGAAACGAGCTACAGGCCCACCTGATGTTAAGCGGTTACCTTTGCCCATAACAACTTTAATACCACCTAGGCTGTTACCTAAATAGTACCGCAAGTCGGTTCGCCAAACTGATATATGAAGATGGAAAGTCTCATGTGATTGTAATTTCACGGTTTTTTTTTACGTTTTTATTCCTGCTTTATCTTCAAGTAATACAGCGTCAAACTTGGTTTGATTGTGGTTTAATTATAGTGCATAGTATGTAGTTTAGCAACAAATAATAAAAATAGGGTAAACATAGACATATGTGGTGGTACCTGCGTAAGAAAGAGATGCTAAAATTCATGTTGCAAAAATATTGAAAATATCTTTAATTTTGACAGAAATTCGACACCTAATTGGGGAGATCATCAAAGTGGAAGATGCGGTGTGTGACTTCGATAAGAAACTTTTCCCCCTATTTATTGGCAACTACAAATGTAATATTTTCTTAAATTTAATCGAGTTACCTATTTGCACGAAAAACGTTATTTTTTACATTATTATTATGTATTACATTTTTGACGGAACCTCTGAACTCTAAATTCATCATCATTCATCATTTCAGCCGAAAGACGTCCACTGCTGGACATAGGCCTCCCCCAAGCATCGCCACAACGACCGGTCCTGTGCCTTCCGCATCCAGCGGATTCCCGCGACCTTCACCAGGTCGTCGGTCCACCTTGTGTGGGGCCTACCCACGCTCCGCCTTCCAGTACGCGGTCGCCACTCCAGAACTTTACTGCCCCATCCAACTCTAAATTAAATTAGATAAAAACCAATCAGTCTAATGCCAGTTTACGGTACCTACCTAAGATAATAATTGTTTCTGTCACATTCGTGTGTGTTTGTTTTTTCTTGTGTTATCCTTACCTTATCATCGTTAGTGATCATAAACCGACCGCAAGTATTACGATCCTAAACTTTTTGAAAGGCAACCCATGAAGTGTGTAGATTAGCACATTTTCATCTTGGGTTTTCAATTATTCTAAAATATCGAATTAAAATCTGTGCGAATAAATCGTCCTATTCACGTTGATTCTGTCGCTCTTTTAAATTTATAGCTTTCAAGCCACTAGGATTTTTTGTGATGTAGAATCACAAGAAATCCATGATACTTCAGTAAATTCTTTAGCTGAATTCAATAACTGTAATTACTTAGATCTTCATGTTCATAATTCATTATCACGATCAAGGCACGCACTGTCATGGCGGCCTCATTTTTGCTTCTCCCCTTTTTTTGTTTAACTAAATAGCTTAATAAGCTGTGCTATGTTCAGTGAAGCTAACGCAAATATCATTATGAGACTTTAGTCACGGCATGTCACGTGACAATGTGAACGTTTCTTTTGTGTTACGAGATAAGGTCTAAAAACTATATGTTATATATTAGCATTTTGAGTTTCATGGAAATGGCAGTATGGTTCCCGGGTGGTTGCTGTCTGGTCATGCAGAAATATATGTACGTATTTACCTAGCTCTTATTGTCGACACGAAAAAAGCCAGTTTACCGCTAAGGGAAGCTCAGATTAATAATTTTTATTGGTTGTCGTAAGAAGAATGAGTTATGTGCACTGCTGGTTATCATGAGGAAATAGCAGTAGCTAAATAAAATAAATATAATAATAATAAAGAAAAAATAAGAAAGAAAGAATAAGAAATAATGGAAATAGTAGTTAGGCATCCATTATCGGGACAATAATCTATCCGCTGATGATGTACATGTTAGAGCAAAAGGATGCCAGAGGATCTTCTTACAAGATTTTTCTAAGAATGTTGCCAAGTCTTGGTAGATGTAAGGAGAACCTCTGGCAAAAAGTCGGCAAAGCGTAACTATATAAGGAGTAGAAAAATATACAATGTGTAACAGAATAAACGTAAGTCCTGAAAGTACTTCTTTCAGTTTGTTCAGAATCACTAAGAAAATTGATTAGTACAGTTTTTAGACTACGGTGTTCAAAGTTCGTGCTAGTGTTGTCCAAAGTTCTGGTATTGGTCTTGCGAAAATGCAAGACTGTAAGACTGAGGCATTATATTCACAGACCGAAAAAATGAAAATGCAGTGGATTTTGACAGTTGGAAGCATGAGTTCACGCTTAGATTCGTCTCTGAATATCAGCCTAAAACTGGGCAGCACTAGTTCGTGCTTATAATTATGAGATTTGTGTCTATAAAAGCACTCACGACCCACGATACGAGAAATACTAGTATGCACCTTGAATGATGCCTTGGGGTAATTTCGGAAATGGGAAATGGATTTGACGCAGAGTGTGGCGACATTTTACTACGTTTTTATTAACATGCTTTCAGTCATGTCTGTCTGTTCGGTACAAATTTTGCAATCGATTTTAAACTAACTTTCCAATGAGCTAGAGACTTGAAACTTTAAACATCGCTCAGGACTGGATGACAATGCAATATTAGCTCGCTTTCTTTTTAAAAACCTCTCACTTGTGATTGTCGTTAGAATATCCGACGAAAATCCATTTTAAAGGACTAATTCCTGATTTCAGAATTACGCCAAGGCACCATACCTCTGCCAAACCTTTCTGATACTATAAGCTGAATGTCTCAATGAAACCTACTTCTAGACTAAATAGAAAGACACGACCGTGACACAAGTCACACGAAAAAACTAATGCATGTCACCGCGGCCCTGAAGGAAATAATCACACTTTCATGGTACAGTCAACAGACCAAGTTGATGAATATAATGAAACATAAATAATCAAACAAGTTTAACCGGATTACATCGCGTATATTATTTAAACTGGTTTTCCAGACTTTTCGAAAGCTTTGCAGCGTTCGTAGGTCGCAGTAAGACTAAGATGATAAGCGATTTCTAAATAATCTACCGTACAATTTTTATTAATTAAAATTGTTTCGATGCACGCAGTAATCACTCACAATGTCATTATATTTTACAGTGTAGCGTGCTGTTTGGCACTTTTTTTAGACATTGTGAGTGATTACTGCGTGCATCGAAACGATTTTAATTAATAAAAATTGTACGATAGTTTTCTTTTTTAGAAATTGCTGTAATGACTTGTCATATTAGTTTTTCTGCGACCATGAACGCTGCAAAAAGCTTTTGAAACGTCTGGAAAACCAATTTAAATAATATACGCAATGTAATCCGGTTAAACTTGTTTTATTATAACTTGTAGTGGTCGTGAAAACCTAAGAATAAATTGGTCATGAAAATCATTTTCGTTGAGTTCTCGATATTTTCGAGTTTCCGTGACATGATTACAATAACATAAGTGTAAGTGACCATATTAGTTTAAAAACTCATATCTAAATTAACTCTGAAATTAATTGTTTATATCTTAATCCTAATATTATCCTATTCCTACTAGCATTATAAATGCGAAAGTATGGATGTTTATTTTACGCGCCTTGGGGGTAAGACCAACTTGTATGCCGTTACAGCAAACGGCATGATGTTGTCTTATGGCGTTATGTCCCCCCCTCTCCGCCACCGCTATCAATTTCCATGTTTCACAACTACCGGAAGTCCCGTGACGGCCATATTTTTCTGTTTGCCCTTCAATCACGCTGAAACAGCTAAACAGATTTGGATGAAATTTGGCACATAGATAGACCCGATTAACATAAATGGTACTTCTATCCCGGGGAGAAAACTATATCTGAGGGATACGCGATATCATATTTATTTTATAAGCCGAATTATACGCGGATGAAGGCGCGGCCATAAGCTTGTTGTTTATAAATAACTTTCTTAAACACACTCCTAGCTCCATTTTTAATTTTAGTTAATTTTCAAAAGTTTATCATATTATTATTTGAAATACATACAATGTTCATGTCGTGCTCACACATTAACTTGTTTTTTTTTTTGCATGCCAACTGGTAAAATATGGTTGAACTTTATTTATTATTTTTACCACCATATAATGTACCATGTACTTACCCATATTTGCAAAATAAAATATCTTTATCTTTATTATTAAAACATTGACATGTAGCAGTAAGTAACACAAAATAATAATAATTATAAATATTTCATTCATAAAACACCTTTGAAACTTTTATGTTGACCGTACTCTTACACCGTGTGTTTATGTTACTTATTTCTGACTAACATGTTTGATAAGAAAGAGCTTATAAAAAGGGCCTTGATAAAGAACAAACAGGTTGAGGTGGCTGAAGATGTGACGTTTTGATAGGAGAGTGTCCTCGCCCGTCAATACCGTCTGGTAAACTTGGCTAAGAGAATTCTTTATACGCCTTTATAGGCCTTGTTTTTTTTGTTGCTGCGAGGAGGAAACCTTCAAAAGGCTGCCGACCTCATGGGGGATGGAGGCCGGGGTGTGTGGGATTCTTACCTACTAAAACCCCCTCAGTGGCCGTCTACAGCATAATAAGGGGGACTCCGGGAATGTAATATGTCTCCCTATGCTACGCCTGTAAGGCACGTCTCAAGAGAGACAATTTTTTTTTTTAAATTGTAATTCACAATACTGATGTACAATGTCACATACACTTGGTAAAAGATAAGATGCAGTACATCTGATTGACATCTACTAGATGTGAATCTAGCATGCTTATTTAAGTAGGTAAACATAAATTAATTGCTTAAGCTAATTAAATTAGGTGTAGTTATACAAAAAATCAATATTGATGTTACGGTAAAGTACATAAAAACTGAAAGATGTATATAATTTTTTTTTTTTTTTTTCTCTGAGTTTAGACCTGATTGAGGCGACAGAACTAGAAAAGATATCTATTTCATCGCGAATGGAGTTGGCAAGAGAAAGCATACGGGATATGGGTGAAAACTGGTCTATATTAGTACGAACGATTCAAAGGCAGAGCGAAAGTTTCTCGGTTTATCAACCGGCTACTAGACTAGTACGCGGAACACAAATATGCACGTATTCTAAGAGCTCCGGGGAATCTTATGATTTGATATAAGTCTCCCTTTACAAGCCCAATGGGCAGTGGTGCGGGGAAGTTAACAATTAATAGTGTTTAGAAAAGAAAGAAAGAAAAAGATTTTATTCATGCGCTCCATTTGACGCACACACTACAATACTTATACATAATACTTTACAATTCCATGACAAATTAGTATAATTAAAGTTAAATTGTCAACTGACAACACTGGACATAAACAATACATGATCTGTGGTTATTACGGTACATCATCGGTTTTTTGTTCTACATTATAGTCTGTGATTTACAGTTAGTCAAATCAAAACCCCCTGTTTGACAGGGGGGGGGATTAGTGTAACTATTTATGTAACGACACATTTCACCGCACATGACTAGGATTTTTTCTGTATTAAGGGTGCTTTTATACACATGCTCAAATCTTAAAAGCACAAAATACCAAAAAAAAGGGTAATATGTCACATGGTGTAAAAACCATAGCAATCGATTCTCCTAGTGATTCTGAACAAACTCTCACAAAGTTGGTTTTTATAATTTTGGCACATTTGCTAAACCTATTACTTTAAAAACTATTGTGGAGAGGGAATGAACTGATTATTATATATTTATTTAAACTACTTTCTCGACTTGCGTTTATTCTGTTACACGTATTTATTTGCAATATAGATATCTGAGACATTTGTGGTTTGCAAACATAATATATGCTTTCAAATAATACTAATCACTAGAAACTACGAATTGAATTTATTTATTTATAATAATTTATTGTTACAATATGTCAGTTTTCCTAATTAGGTATAGTACATATTTCAAAATAACAATTTTTATTTTTATTTTCAAATTTACGATTTTAATTCATTACATTAGCAAATAATATTTTAGTATTAATCTGATAATTAATAATTATAACAATTTTATTGTTAATCAATGTCTTAAATTACTTCTAAAAATAGTTTTAAACTCTGTAAAAAAGTACTTTTAAACGATAATAAGCAATAGTAAAACATAACATAAACATAACATCACGCCTGTATTTCCCCGAAGGGGTAGGCAGAGGTGTACAGTACACCCACATTTCGCCAGTTATGTTGTAAGTCCCATGTAATAGGGGGCGAGCCTATTGCCATTAACCGGGCACAAATCCAGACTCCGGGCTGCTACTGAGAATTTCCTAAGAAAAACCCAATAACACTTTGCCCGACCCGAGAATCGAACCCAGGACCTCATGCTCAGCAGTCGCGCTTGCGACCACTAGACCAACGAGACAGTCAAAAAAAAGCAATAGTAGAACTTGAAAAAATTGCCCCCTCTTTGCACATGCACTGATTACATAACTGGCGAGATGTGGGTGTACTATACACCTCTGCCTACCCCTTTGGGAAAATACGGGCGTGATGTCATTTTATGTTGTTGCATTTATTATTTATTTATTTCCAATCTAAAATATCCACATACATTTGGCAGATACAGCGTAGAACATAAACCAGTTAGATTAGGTTAGGTTTAGGCATGTATATGGACGTTTCTTCTCCTAAGTATTTATTATTTATTATATTCTTTATTGTACATCACACCAAACGAAAACAAAGACAATAGTTTACAGAAAGATTAAGTAAGTACTAATGGGCGGATTAAGTAATATATTATTGGATTGATAGTTTTCAGGTTCTGACAGACAGACAGGCGAACGGACAAGACGGACAGTTCTGAGCGGCCTCACAAAGCTCGCTTCGCTGCATCAATAAAATGACTAAAATAAATAAAACCTATTAACAATAAAATTCATCCGACATTCACGAGAAATGGTGAAAGATTTTCTATCCAAAACTACAAATAACCGTAAAAATACCGTGAACATTCCGAGCCATGTTTGAATTATTAGATAATGCCGATACGTGACCTCTACAGCTATCAATATCGTCGACTTATGATATATGTACACGCTTAAAAAAGTTATCGTTGAAAACTGAATGTCATGGAAAGACGGGTAATAAAGCAAGGAAAGAAAGAAATGTTAATGTTTAATGGTTGAATAAAATAAAATTGATCTTGTGATTTCCTTATGAAAAGTTATTTTAATATTTGGTTAATAATATACGTCGTTAATCATTTTGTATATAACAATTAATTTATAATGTTACCGTGTTCTATTACTTTCGAATGTTGTAGTTAATTTTGTGGATATTTTATATTAACTACTAGCCTATCTAATATAGCCTATGTTACTTACTGAATAAGGTAGCTTTCTAATGGAACGAATTATTAAAATCAGCTCAGTAGTTTTAGAGTTTATCAATTACGAACAAACAAACAAATCTTTCCTCTTTATAATATTAGTATAGATAACGTTAAACCGATAACCGTTAACCGATGTAATCGCTGAGGAAATAAAACTTGTATAGCTCTGTACTATCACTTTAATATTTACTCACTGTATACTATTCAACAAATTATAATATGATGCGTCTTCACTCGGCGAGTGCTTAGATCTTATCCACTGCTTCTATTAAGAAATAATGTGAGTCCTTTATTTTAAATATTTAATTAATTTTTGTTTTATTATGTTATTTATGGATGAAATAATTTCATTTTTATTTTATTGTATACTAATAGTCGAATCCCTTTTATAATTAATTATAATTTTGATTCTTGGTAAACTGTATAATATTAGTGAATCTTAATTAATTTAATTTCGTTCCTTCTTTGTTTTTTCTCTTTCTATTTTTAATAATTGATCAATTGTATTGTTTAACTAATTCCTAGTAATGCTAATTTAGTGGCACTTTTTAACAAAATTTAACCCTGTTTACATGTGGATAATGTAGTGGGCTGCAATATTGTTAATATTTCTTTACATCTCTCATATTCGGTAAGTAGGTCCTTATTACCCCCAAATGGGGCTTGTAGGTAACCAATTAGCGCTCTAGGGTAATAATGTAGCTAGAAAAGCCCAAGGGCGGTAAGTATTAAAAAAAAACTCTTCACTCTTTCAAAAAGTTCGCGTACATCTAACCATCATACAGGCAATAGACATCATGCATTCAGCCCAATGACAAAAAAGGTCGCTTCGCTATTCAGCCTTGTCTTCGTATGAGTATAATAGTCATCAATTTTAAATATCGAACGGCGAAGATCAATTTCGTTCTTGAAAAAAAAAAAATTTAAAAAAAGATGAAAAAAGGCGCAACCAAATAACGAAAACTATTCAGCTTTCAAAAAATGAAACATCTTTCTCAAGAGATGATCCGCAACCATCAACTTCTGCTGAAGAAAGCTTCATCCCGTCAAATTTTATCCATGACCAACAAATATCACAATCTCAAACTATTAACATACCCAAAAAAACACCTGTCCCTAAAATTTGAAAATTGTTCTCATTTCACTATAAATTTTAACTAATAAAATGTTTTATTCTTGTAATGCCGGTTTTTTTCTACTTACCTCACAATCGAGATGTAAAGCAGAGTAGTAAGCTCGGGTGTAAGCATCAATTGCACCCTCGAACTATAGGCGCCCTCGCTGCGCTCGTGCGCCTAAATATCTCGGGCTGCAATTGATGCCTTACAACCCTTGGCTACTAATCTACTATTAAACCTATAGTTTTTACATGTACACATATATTGTGTTTATTGTCCCTTAATAAATAAAATAAAATAAAACGTTCCCGAACCTAAATTGGACCGTGTCAAATTATAAACTATGTCGTTACTTTGTCTTGATGAGGGTAATTCAAAATTATGTTATGATGACATAATTATAAGATACAGCATTATGTTATTGTTCCCTAATTAAAGACGAGCTAATAATGAGTTTTCATTGATAATTTAATTTACTTATTAGTAAATAAGATAATAAAGATAAAAAAAATACAAGACGTACTGATATCGCCTGGAAGAACTACTGGTCCATGAAAGAGCGAAATTCAAGGGCAATTGGTCCCTGTCACTAAAACGTAAGCTCCTGGACATGTGCATTCTCCCCATCTTAACATATGGTGCACACACATGGTCTTTGACCAACATCCAGAAGTCCAAACTAAAGATTTTCCAAAAGGCCATGGAGCTCAGTATACTTGGTGTTAAATTAACAGACCGTGTTCGAAACACAATACTGCACTCCAAAATGCAAATTGTTGACGTGGGTCAGAAGGTCACCCAACTAAAGTGGGACTGGTCAGGACACGTCTGCCGCATGTTAAATGAGCTGTGGGCCCGTATAGCACAGGACTGGAGCCCTGAGACAGTGAGACGTGGTCGCGGCAGACCACGCAGGAGATGGAGATACGATTTGGATGTCTTCCTTCCTTAGCAGGATGCGGCACAGAACCACGATAGATGAAAGGAATTAAGGGAGTCTTTTGCCCAGCAGTGGGACAGTACAGGCTAGCAAAAAAAATAAGTACGCATTATTTCGAAGAACATTCTTAATGTCATGTCAACTGGCTGTCTTAAAAACATTCATGTTTATTCCCTTCAAAACAGTAACAATAAAACTCGACTTCAAACATTTGCAAATTACAAAACCATAAAAATCGGGATCCACAAACCGCTGACTTTAATTAATAATAGGAAAAACAAAGCTGTAAAACTTGTTACTACAAGCAAAAACTTACCTCATTTTGTTGTTTATTAGGCCCATAACATAAAAATCCATGATTTAACAAGTAACTTTTAAAAACAACTAAAATAAACAATTAAAATCGAGGTATTATATTTTCACGTGTTTTTTCGTAGCGGTTACGGCGTAGCTGTGCTACGAGCGGACGGCTACGATCGCGCGGAGGCCTACACTGACGGACGGGGGTCGGAAATGTCGGAATTCGGATAGTCTAATATTATGGCAGTGCGTCAAACCCCAACCGGAAATAAATCGCTGTCATATTTTTTGAAATATTGGTCTTTTGAGTTTGTTTTATTGCGTCGGGGACTTAGTTAAAATACGTTCCGTGTTCTTTCAAGGTTAGAAAAGTTTAATTAGCGTTTCAAATCAAAGTGTGTTAAGTTTATAACAGCTAACTAAATAACTACATACAAAAATAAACATAAATACATACTACGTCCATACAAATACATTTCTATTTCCTATGACACATAAAGAACTATACTAACTATACCACTGGAATCAACCCTTAATTAGCAATAAAATTGCGGGCAATATAATTTCGAAGTCAATATCTAGTCAGGCGAGTTGGTTGTACGTACAGTCGAGGAAAGAAAAGGTTGGTCACATTAAGGTCTATTTTTGCTTGTACTGGCAGATAACAATAATGACAGTTGTACGTACACCCGCCTAATTATCTCTCGTTCGGAGTTTGAAAAGATAGCATGTACTCGCGACACGTTTAAAGGAATCAATTTGAAAATTGACGAACCTTTTCGTTCCTCGACTGTACAACGACGAGTCGGCAACGCACACAGAGACCGGTCCCACAGCAAACGGTCGCGGGCTCGTAAATCAGAGCGCGCACGACAACACGACAAACGCAATCTGCAACGATCCGAGCGCTATACGGGAAGTATCGGGCGAGGTCGCACTGACAGCGATTAAATCCTTGAATATTTTATGTTATTTAATCGTTCCTAGATACGTATTTACAAATTGATTAAGACAAACATGATTTCGTTGATGAGTAACGTCCTATTATGGATATAACATCAATGTTAAACATAAATTATTTTACTTCAGTTTTGTTTTTTTTTTTTTTTTACATATTGTTCTCACACAAGTCTTTCTAAAATATGTAACAAACAAGCACTGTACCATTTATTATTTGAAAAGATTATCCACGGAGTTTGGTACCGGCTCATCTCCATAGGACCAATTATTTGGAACCGTGCATCTATATTCTAAAATCTAAATTAACGTTTTGAAAGTGCATGTGAATGTTTATTTGAAACAAAAACTTTTGAATTTGAATTTGAGTAATAACTTCATAGCTCATTTTGACGAGAGGATTTTACGGGAAGTTTACAATGAAAATAAACTTGCTTGTTTAAATAAAATCTACAGCAATCAAGAATACCTGAATGAATACGTAGCAGAATGTTTAAAATAATAAGTAGGGTTCTAGTTGGTAGCAGTTTTTAAATTATCATGATTATAATAATCTAAATATATAAAACAAAGTCGGGTTAGTTACACCATTTATAACTCAAGAACGGCTAGACCGATTTTAATGAAACTTGGTATACAGATAGAATATAACCAGGATTAACATATAGGCTACTTTTTATCCCGGGAAGTTAGAACAATTCTCGAGGGATGCGCGATGTTCATGTCAATGATTGATATGAAAATAATAAGAGAACAAAGCTTTGCTTCCGCTTGTCATAGGACCACACTCCATCACAGTACTGAGGCATTTCTTCATCAATAATACAATAAAGACAATGTTTTTGCAATGCGCCCGCTTACCATTACCAACGATGACAGACCAATAATATTCCTCGAAGTACTTCATCGTCTGAATTCGAAACAAAGCTAGCAGCTCTGAAAAATGTTTGGCGTGCAATAATAACTTCAAAGTAATCATGGTAGTCAGGCAAATAGGTCATTGATCCCGAACATTGAACAAGAAACTTAGGTACCTAGTCGTATAAAGTAATCAGAATTTAACTTACCAAGTCTAGAGGAAGGTGATGGCACTCGCACAGGTCATATTATGTCTTTTCTAGTATGTACAGTCGACTGCATGACAGTGGTAACACGTCAATTCGAGAACCGTCCTTACTGCTTACGAAATAAAGATTCTGCTAATGTCAAACTGTTACCACCGACGTGCGGTCGACCGAACGAGTCCTTTAACATTTAAATCTAAATAATGTGCAACATAAGTTTTGTGTTGTGTTGTTGTTTTTTATATGGGTAATATTTTTCGTAATTTTTTAATAATATCATCACCAACTAAAATAGAGCAAAATTATATGAATACTTAAAGGACAAGCCATGTATTTCACATACCGCAGGTGTGACCTACATTCCATTACTTTTTCATAATTGTCACTGTCTCGTTAACTATTCATCCCATTAATTATAGGCTTGTCGGCATTCTTTTGAGGAGTAAAGAACAATAAAATGATTTAGATAAAGAATTATGCCAAGTTTACACGAGTTTATTCGGTACTTGTCATTGGTACTAATCGCTTCTGCTTGTCGCTAAGAAATAGGATCGGCTTCGCTTCTATCCATATGCATTGGTAATTTCACAAATAACATAACATCACGCCTGTATATCCCCAAAGGGATAGGCAGAGGTGTATAGTACACCCACATTTCGCCAGTTATGTTGTAAGTCCCATGTAATAGGGGGCGAGTCTATTGCCATTAACCGGGCACAATCCTAAGAAAAAACCCAATAACACTAGTAAGAAAGAAAGAAAAATGATTTATTGCCACAACAAGACGACATGCGGTAGGTACACATAAAAAATAACTTTATTACATGGTGCATTTTAGGAATTACAGTACAGATATCTACGTAGTTGTAATATCATACCAAGACCAACCTTGCATGTCGTAGCTGCGGCAAAGAGGTTGAAACTCAGCATGATGCTGTGTTGTAAGGTGAGTCACAAGACAGCACTGATTTTCAGTGTCAACCCCACACAGCACCCCACACACTAATACTAAGCACTAATTCAGCATGCTATTAGTGTAAGTGCCAAGTACTAAGCATTAGTTACGAAGCTTGTGTAAACTTAGCATTATTTATAGTAAGCGGAACAAATACACTAAACAAGTTAATTTAATCCGTGAGCATGGCACCTTCTGAGGGAAATAGTTTTTTGTTAGTCTGCCAACAAAAAACTATTTTGTTGGTCTGAGCCTTAGACCAAAAAAATAAGATAGAAGGAGCGTTCAGAACTAGTGACTGAAGCCAGAAAAAGGAATACAAAATGGCAAAGGAGTACCTACTATTCCGCCCACAGTGTACGCGAGCCGCGATCGAGAGAGTGCGTCTAATTCTCAGACCACTCTCAGACTTACCAAAAATCCAATCTATCTACGATTTTCCAAAATTAATATCCAATCTATCTATATACGATTTTCTCTGATGATGATGATGATTAACATCAAGTGAGTAAAAAATATATAAATAAATATTTTTGAGACATTTTTACACAGCACCATCTAGTCATAAGAAACACCCAAACCAACACAAACACTTGTGTTCGTCACACAAATATTTGTGTCCTGTGGGAATCGAACCCACGACCTCGTGATCAGCAGTCCGACACTCGAACTTTTAGACCACAGACGTCGTCAAAAAAAAACCTTACAAGTATTTCCTTATACAGGAAAAGGCATACCCAAGTCAATGCACTTTTTTTTTCTAACATGCAAACACAAGTTATTGCTAAAAAGCTTATTACGCATAACTGGCAATTACAGACGCCAGACCATATGACCACGAGGTTGTTGACCCCTCGCGTGTGGCGGTCAAGGGGGTGGCCAGAAGTATCGGACGTCTGGAAGTATGGCCGTGGTGTTATTTATTCGTAGCGATATAATTTTCAGCGGGAAGCGATCCTATGCAACGGTTCATAATCCCTGCAGAAAGAATTTTGTTGTTTTGTTGTTTAGAAAGAAAGAAAGAAAATGATTTATTGCCACAACAGTGATTGATTATTGTTGATGTGATTTTTGGGTTGTTTTTTTGTTTGTGTGTATGGAGTATGGAGGAAGTCTAGATTCAAATAAAATTATCTAGACTCATATTGAGCATTATGGGTTAGTTAAGTAATATCAATGGTCTAATATTTTCTGTCTGAAGGACATTGAAGAGCTTGTTATGGTGTAAGGAGGAGGAAGGCTACTATAGATCTATTAAATAGGCGAAGAAAAAACGGTTCAATATGTTTTCTTCTCTGTTTGTCAACGGATTTTCTTTTTTTTCTTTTGTTTAGTATAGCTATTGTCGAACTTTAGTGTTATCAATGAAAAAAATGGAAATACTTTTTTTAGGCATAGTTTAATCATGAAAATTTTATGAATTACGGTCGAATTTCGACCACTGGGCGACCTGTTGTTCTAATAAAATGATCTAGACTCATATTGAATATGAGTAGGTATACCATACATGAATGGCCCAAGATTTTCTGTCTGCAGAGGGCATTGAAAAGCTTAAATTCCATTTAAAAAATGTATGGTTAAACTACATTTATATAGATTATAATAATAATATAATGGGATTATCCAATGTTGCGACACTAGGTAGGGCTTCACACGTCTAGTGCGAACTATATCCAGCTTTAACTTCGGCAACATTTATTAATTTTTAGTTACTAACATTAGGTTTTAGGTTTTCTTTTGTTTTTATTAACACTATATGGATTTACTTGTGATCTGAAATAGAGATTTTATTTATTATAATATTAAGTCACATGTTTCAAATAATTAACAATACAATATTCAGGATGATTTAAAATTGGCATGATTGTACTCATCAATATGAACAACTTTTACTATAAGACCAACCCTGAAATCGCGAAAAAAAGTTTCCTACATTTTGTCGATTTATGTGAACATAAATGTAAGCAACAGCTGATTTTTTTTCGCGCTTTTAGGTTTTGTCCCATAGTAAAATTAGTTCAAATTGATGAATATACAATCATCTCTTACAGAATTGCTGATGAATTCAAAATCATTCCGTATAAGAAAATAAGGTGGCGTAGCTAAGCTGATCTCAATGTCCCTACCATTTACTAAGAAATAAATATTATTTTATTATATTCTAAGGTCATGCATAAGTCATAAGAATTAGCGTCCCCCAAAACCTATTTTGTAGGAAAATAAAATCATAAACTCGTTAATTTTGGGAAAGGCAAGATTTGAGTTTAGCGTCCCCCAAAACCTATTTTGCAGGAAGAGAAAAGCATAAACTCGTTAATTTTGGGAAAGGCTGTAGGCCGCGAGTTCGCCCCTTTGAGGTTTGCGCCCATGACAGCCACCCCCGCAGCCATTCCTAGCTACAACGCTGAATTTAAATATTAGCATTATCAGCATTCGCATGCATTTAGCATCAATAACAAAATGTTTAGCAAAAAATCTGCTTGTCTTGAGTCCCTTCTCTACTTTTTGTGCGTCACTTTTTTATCACACGTTTGTACAAAAATGTAAAAGATACACCTGGACCCAAATAATCTTAAGGACTTCTTAACTCGAATATATTAAAGTGGGTGTAGAAATAACATAACAAGTTGTGTCAAGTCAAGAGTATGGTGTTAAAATATGACCTGAAGTCCTGAGTTATGATTAAGTGGGCTGATAACATCGATCACGAATTGAAGTGCAACGACCGACTCACGTGTTTTGTACTAAGTATAATAAAAAATACGTGGAACCGGGTAGAATTATTAGTGTAATAATTATAGAGGGACTTCTTTCTGAGACTTTGCCTGCTGTTTTTTGTATGTTGGTAAGGAACTACGTGGTTACTTGATCCGTGAAATTCGAAATAATAAAAATTTCAACGATTAGTAGCTATAATAATTTTTTAATGGCTATGTTTATAGATACCTAGCGTATAACTCGCTCCAATAAAGTATGGTTTTGGGAGTGACAGCTTTTACCTATTTGTGTATTATTAGCAAAACAAACAAAATTTATTCTAATATTTTAAGTTTCGATAAGAATATTAATTTTTAGCAATATTCTTTTTTCACAACCATACTGGAACGAAAGGAGGAAATTTTTATCCGCGATTCTAAACTGATGGATAGGGTATATCTCGAAGTTGGGCCCATTTAAATTTCAAAATCAAAATCCACCCCTAAGGGTATATAGGAAAACAGGGGACGAGTGCTTGTTCACCCACTGAATTCTTTACTTGTTGATTCTGTTGAAATTTGCACACATATATGTAGTTCTAGACACTACAACATAATGGGGAGTTAGATTTTAGCCACAAAAAAACTAAAATTTAAACTTTTTAACAAAAAATTGAACCGACGAAAACAGAAACTGAAAAGCGAAAAATAAAATGAATCTTTTAATCTTTTCTTGGCTAAACTAATGTAAATAACTAATTATGAGTCGGCCGCGGCCAAACAAACAGTCAACGAAGATCATTAAATTACTTTAAATAAATAATAAAAACAACATAACATCAAATACAACGTGAAATTTTCAACGATAAACAATAACTTTCCAAAAATGCGTTCTCCGCTCGACCACTTGCAACTCGCAAGCACTTTGCTTGTTTGTTTGGCGCCGACTCATAATTAGTTATTTACATTAGTTTAGTTAGGAAAAGACTAAAAGCTTCATTTAATTTTTCGCTTTTCAGTTTCTATTTTCGTCGGTTCAATTTTCTGTTAAAAAGTTTTATTATTTTTTGTATTTGACGTGATAGGCACCATAGTAAAACATCAATCAATCAATCAACTCAGCCTATCGCAGTCCACTGCTGGACATAGGCCTCTCCCAAGTTGCGCCACAACGCCCGGTCCTCTGCCATACAATTAATAACACATATTCATATTTATATTATTAATTTTAGTAACACATATTCTGTAAAAATTTCAACTGGTTATCTATAACCGTTACAAATATACAGCCCTGTGACAGACAGCCGGACGGACGGACAGCGTACCGAGAGTAATAGGGTCCCGTTGGCACCCTTTGAGTACGGAACCCTAAAAATGCTGGCGCAAGCTCTAACTGTCTACCGACAGGTCAGCGGGCTAGTACAGTCAACTGCATGCAGTGGTAACACTTGAATTAGAAAATCGCTCTTACCTACCGCTTTTGATCAATTTGACAGCAGGAAGAAAGAAAAACTGCTAAAACAATTTTAAGGCATAGTGCCTTTTTCAAGTTTTTCATTGAATATCATAATATTCAGTACACGGTCGCCACTCCAGAACTTTGCGACCCCCAAGCCATCCGTTTTGCGAGCAATGTAGGTACCCCGCCCACTGCTACTTAAGTTTGGCAATTCTTCGGGCTATGTAGGTTACATTCGTTCTCCTGCGAATCTCCTCATTTCTGATTCGATCATGCAGGGACACTCCGAGCATAACCCTCTCCATTGCCCTTTGAGTGATTTGGAGCCTTTCTTATCAGGCCAATTGTTACGATGCTTGGGGGAGGCCTATGTCCAGCAGTGGACGTCTTTCGGCTGAAATGATGATTATGATGATGATCATCACATCATTATTATGATATTCAATATACGTAACATAACATAACAACATAACATCACGCCTGTCTTTCCCCGAAGGGGTAGGCAGAGGTGTATTAGTACACCCACATTTCGCCAGTTATGTTATAGTCCCATGTAATAGGGGGCGAGCCTATTGCCATTGACCGTGCACAAATTCAGACTCCGGGCTGCTACTGAGAATTTCCTAATGAAAAAACCCAATAACACTTTGCCCGACCCGGGAATCGAACCCAGGACCCCACGCTCAGCAGTCGCGCTTGCAACCACTAGACCAACGAGGCAGTCTATATACGTAGTAATTATAATGTAACCCATTAAATCAGAGACCATACGCTAAACCGGACCTATGGACATCAGGGAAAAACGTAGTTCTAGATAAAAGTCCGCGCCATCATTTCCAAAGCAAATTCGAGGACATTAAAGCAGTTTAGTGGACTCGTTAAACTGACTTTATGTGGTAGTATTGTCGTTTGCGGTGAACCGCTTTGTCCTGGGGGTCTACTATCAAAATCGACTGCGAAAATAATATAATTGAAACAACCCGATAGTGCTCCGAACAATATGTGGAATCTGTATTTCCGGACACTTACAACACTACTAACGCCTTTAAAGCTGGAGTGAATCGGGACCTAATAGGTTGCTCGCTCCATCGTCGACCACATCTTGACAAAGCTGTCTATATTGCGGTCAAGAGCAGATCTATATCTCATAAAAATAAAATGAAAAAATATATTATATAATTTATTAATTTTTTACGAAGTCGTAGACAATGTTTGGAGTGGAGTGTAAAGTCAAAAACAAGGTGTTTGACGTTTGAAAAAAGAGAAAAGATTGTCAAAACAATTTGCCCAACCTAAGATAGAAATTTGACATAAGCTCCATACAATTTATGTAAAATTTCTATCTCTAGTAGGGCAAATCGTGGATAGATAGGTTATTGAAAACGGCTGTAAGAGTGTGGTCACTGAGATGGTTACGGTCGATTAGTAGCTAACTATTGTTCGTTGCCTCGTATAGTCGATAGTGAAATCGAAGAGTAGTTTTCGACGGGACAAATATCACGATATATGGATTTTGCAAATAGACCCCCCCTGACAGCCTTTCAACATCGTGTGTTTGTTTCGTGTTTTAGGAATAAAAAGAATGTTGTTTAATAGATATAAGCATAAGATTAATTATTGGTCAGTCCTGACCAATAATAATCTAAGGATATAATGAGTATTAGTGTAAATGCTGCTTTATTATTAATAAAAAATTGGATTTTTTTTTTTTAATTTTGCTAGGTGTCGTTTCTTAAGGGGAATGTAGAAGCCAAGTGGCGCCCCATCAGTAAAAAAATATTACTCGCTGAATACATCATTTATCGAAAATTCGTTTTTAAAGATTGAAGTACAGGTACTTTAGTTTAATCAGAAACTATTAACTCAAAATATTAAATTATAGTTCTCTGTAGTTGCAGATACAAAATATGCGAAAAACGGCCACTTTCCGCACTTTTTCTACCTACCTATAACTACAGCGAACTATTATAACTTAGGAATTTTCTTTCTATATAAATAAATCATTTATGGAAATACGGGCGGGTCGCTAATTTGAAATTAAAACAATTTGAATTTCAATGGCAACGGCTGTGATTAATTGCTAGTATTTTGGTCGAATAATAAAAAGTATTTTATTATTAATTATTTTCGTAAAGTCACATGAACCACGTCTATCTATAATAATTACCTAACAATTTCAAGAGCTTTCTTGCAAATTATATTTTATTATAATGAAAGACTTTTTTAGTACACGCGAACCACTGAACCGATTTCCGTCACAGATTGGAAAAACTTTCAACTATTATCATACTTAATGCCCTTTTTTTTTAATTGCCTAGGTTTCTAGCTTCTACGGGTTTAAAGCTAAGTAATTATGGCACTCTGCTACATCTAGGTATAGCTGCAGTTGGCAGGAAATTTTGCGTCCTATTATAAATAAATAAATATTTTTGGGACATTTTTACACAGCACCATCTAGTCCCAAACTAAGCAGAGCTTGTGCTATGGGTACTAGACAGTGGATAGGTATAATACTTATATACTTTTTTTAGTAAATACGTACTTATATTACATAAAAAAAACCACTATTGTATCATTTGTGTATTTATTTATTTATAATTTATGTACACACAATAACATATGAAAGGAGACAGACAGCGTTAAAAGTATTTAGTACAAAGGTATTGCTTATTTCAAAGAAATTTCTACCAGCAGACTTGCGAGAGACCTATATTTATGTTAAGTAACAACAAATCAAAGGTTTGGTTACAAGGATCTTTACGAGAACTAGTTTATTGAATTTGACAGATTATTTTCCTGATCGTATGATGAGGATATTTAATCGCCACCTAGAGGCTAGGGGCTTGTTCATACTGGTTACAAGTGTCAAATTATGTGCTCTCTCTCAAAAAAGGTCCGACAAAAGTCTTAACATTTATGTAAGTGCTAGCAAACCCCTGCCGCCGCTCCTCGTCCCTTGTCCCCTCGTTTCCCCCAAGGGAGACATTGGGGGAGCCGAGTCCACGAAGCCTAAGTGTCCTATAAGCTAATCCAGGACATGGTCTACCTATGCTCCAAATTTCATCTAAATCCGTTCTGCCGCTTCAGCATGATTGAAGGACAAACAAACATTATATTTTCATATTTATTAATAGGATTGTTTAGTAGGATTTTCAGTCGGAAATCTTTCCGGTGAACCACCACTAAGGCTGGTTAGATGCAGGTTTGCACGTTGTGGCAGGAAAGTTAAAATAACGCTTTTTAAAGCTTATTGTCAAGTCAAGTAGCAGCCCGGAGTCTGGATTTGTGCCCGGTTAATGGCAATAGGCTCGCCCCCTATTACATGGGACTTACAACATAACTGGCGAAATGTGGGTGTACTATACACCTCTGCCTACCCCTTCGGGGAAATACAGGCGTGATGTTATGTTATGTTATGTTATTGTCAAGTCTTCTACACGTGCTGCCTGTGGACCAAGTATACTCAGCGGACTATCAGCGCCCTGCGGGTCCAATATAATAACGGTTTCAGGATGTTGATGGAGCTGCCCCGTTTCTGCAGTGCATCAGGTATGTTCACGCAGGCACACGTCGATGACTTCCATGCCATCGTCCAGCAGAAATCGGCCTCGATGCTCTGCAGAGTGCGGGCCAGCTCCAACTCCATCCTGAAGACCATAGCAGGGAGGTACGAGTCTCCTATAATAAATTCGGTAATCCAGAAATGCATCACAGGCAACGAACTGGTTACCAAATATTAGTACCTAGTATTAAGCTTTACTAACCATAGTTATAAGGTCGATTTTTCGACAAAATGTACCACCGGCACAGATAATATTAGGTCCTTACATATGAAATTGGCGTTTTGTACGGGAGGAATATAAAGTATTATTTTTTTGTAAAATATATTTAGTTAATCAAAGTATGCACCGTTGTTATCTATGCACTTTTGCCATCTCATAGGTAGTTCATTGATCCCTTTACTAAAAAAACCATGGGAGCGAGAATCAATAAACTCTTTGAAGGCGGTTTGGACTGCCGCCTCAGAGTTGAATTTTTTTCCTTGTAAGAAGTTGTCCAAATTCCGGAAAAAATGGTAATCTGTTGGAGCATGGTCCAGGGAGTACGGTGGATGTCGCAGACATTCCAATTGTAGTTCATCTAACTTAGTGGTTGTTTGTTGTGCAGTGTGTGCTCTTGCGTTGTCGTGAAGCAGCAGTAGCCTAGAGCGATTGACCAATCTCGGTTGTTTAGCAGCTAGTTCTTCCTTCATGGTTTGCAGTTGCTGACAATAGATATCTGCCGTAATCGTTTGGCCAGATTTTAGAAAGCTGTAGTGAACGGCACCGGCGCTAGTCCACCAAACACTAACAAGAGTCACAAGTAACTTTTTCAGAGTCAATTTTCGTTTAGGGCAGGATTTGGCTGGGTCTCTAGGGTTCAGCCATTGCGACGAGCGCTTCCGATTATCGTACAGTATCCACTTTTCATCACAATTCACAAGTAATGATTCGATTTAAAATCCCTTCATTATTGTGTCGGTTGAGCAAAGTAACACAGCAGTCGACGCGTGTTTGCAAGTTCGATTCACTCAATTCATGAGGTACCCATCGTTCAAGTTTTTTTACTTTCCCGATTTGCTTCAAGTGGATTAATACAGTTTTATCACTTACCCCGAAGCTTGCAGCTATCTCTGAAGTGCTTTGTGATGGATCCGCTTCCACAATAGCCTTTAATTCTTTATTTTCCACTTTGGTCTCCGGCCGTCCACGGGGTTGGTTCTGAAGGTCGAAATTTCCAGAACGAAAACGTTGAAACCGTTGAATCTTGTTGTGCAATAAAGAGGATTTGTATTGTATTGTATTGTTGAAACCAAAAACGTACCGTGCTTTCTTTTGCGACACCAGCGCCGTACACATCATTAATCCTTCGAGCTGTTTCTGCAGCACTGGTGCCACGGTAGAAGTCGTACTCGTAAATATACCGATAATTCATGTTTTCCATTGTGCGGTAATAAGCGACGCCAAAGAAAAAAAATATGAGGGAAAAAAAATGAATGACTGTTTTCAAAACTCAAATGTACTAAATGAATTTATAAATTTAAATTTGGAATTCTTAACCAAAGAGGAGATATTTCAGATCAAAGTGGTCAGTACGACAAAACGCTAATTTCATATGTAAGGACCTAATATATTACTATACTAGTACCACCAGGAAGTATCGTGACCGTTCATTACATGCTAGCAAAGACATTAAAATACTAGCATGCTAGGCATGCTTTTGCAAATAGGTATATTACGTAATAACCGTATATAGTTACAAAACCATTATAAGCAGAACTGGCTTAGTATGTATCTTTCATACAAGACATGCTCAGCTTATACTGGTTTTTAGGGTTCCGTACCTGAAGGGTGCCAAACGGGACCCTATTACTCTCGCTACGCTGTCCGCCCGTCCGTCCGTCCGTCTGTCTGTCACAGCGCTGTATCTTTGTAACGGTAATAGATAACCAGTATTTAGTAGTAGTAGTGAAATTTTCACAGAATATGTGTGCTATGAGGAGTATCACGACAAATGCTAAAACAAAAAAAAGTCTTAAACCAAAGGGGGGCCCCATACAAGAAACCTCAAAAAACATGCTTTTTTTTCATCGTTTTTGTTCCTGCTCTATATTCAAAACGGTTATACATACCAGCGTCAAACTTCGTCAGATTATAGGGCATATTATGTAGTTTAGCAACAAATACTAAAAATAAGACAAATATAGACATAATATGTGGTGATACCTGCGTAAGACAGAGATGCAAAAATTCATATTTTGCGCCTGTGCGTTGATGTCTTTAGATAAACTCTCGTAAATTAAATCAGTTTATATGGGGTATCAGGTCGATGGGTGGTATGGAACCCTTACTGCGCGAGTCCGACTCGCACTTGGCCGTTTTTTTACCATCGATGTGAGCTTGAATGGGTACGTTCATTATCCGTTACAAAAAGTAGTAAGTCTTATACAGTCGACCTCACGTCAGTGGTAACACTTGAATTACGAAAACTACCTTTAATGCTTACGAAATAAAGACGCTATCATGTCAAACTGTTACCACTGACATAATGCCGACTGTACAATTTAATTTACAAGGCACTACTTAGTTTATAAAGTAGTTTATCTAACAATATTGTAAGTTGTAATCTAACCCCGCACAGTAAGTCTAAACACAGTTCTCTGAATGCACCAGAATGCACAGACACGGCGAAATCTTTATCAGTTCTCCGTAGAGAAAACGAACTGTTTACCACGGCAGTTGATGTAGACTTCTTTGAATGCGAAGGGATTTTGCTGGGAAAGCAATTAAAATAAATGTAACTAAAAATCCTACTAATATTATAAACGTGAAAGTTTGTGTAAGTGTATGGATGTGTGGATATTTGTTATTCTTTCACGCAAAAAATACTGAAAGTATTAAAAAAAAAAAAAAAAATTGGCATATGGATAGAACATAACCTGGATTAACATATAAGCTACCTTTCATCCCGGAAAGATGAACAGTTCCCGAGGGATGCGCTATAAACGACATTCAAGTGGGCGAAGTCGCGGGCATAGGCTAGCAGAATATAACTAAATGTATTATGTTCTAGAAGTTTTGCTTCTTTCAAAATCTTTCTGAAAGCTACAAAATAGATAGAATATTCTTTATTTTACTCCATTAACATTACTAAACTTAGGACTAAACATGTAAAATAAGGGTACATTATTGGTGCCAATTCTCTTGTCACAAAATTCTCTAAACTAGACTAAAAATCACCTAAATTTAGTTTAGTCCTGTCAAACGACGTTTTCTATTCTGAAATTCACTTTAAAACTAATTTTTGGTTTGACAGGACCAAAATTAGTTTAGTTATTCAACTTAGTAAAAATTGACATTTTGCTATTCTGTAATTGACGTTTTTCACCTAATATTAGAAATGTCAACCTAAATCTGACTATATTTAGAAGGCATCAAAATACATGTCGACTATAATTAGTTATCAACAACTAAAATTGCAAAGCTTATTTTATTCATTTTTATAGTTTTTAGGTAGTTTAAAATAAATAATGGATGCCTACTATGTGGTTGCAGCTGTTGTAGATTCAGCAAAAAGGTAAATTGTTCATAGAAATATACAATGAAATTTATAATTTCGATAAGAAGAGGTACCTATATAATAAAGGATAAGAAGTACATAAATCCATACAATGGGAAAAAAAATCTATGTTTGACATTCAATTCTATCATTTTATGCTAATATGTGTCCCTAAAAAGCCTGAATTCACAAATTTTCCCTCTTTTGGGGAGAAAGTCTCCAAGTTTGTAATCCTGCGTGGTACTTTTTGGCTTATATTCTACAAGTGATTATTTTCTCTGTGATATTCTAATTTATTCAACTTTTTTGAGAAATTTCGTGTCCTGGGTGCAGAACTTTTTAACCACGTCTTTAAAAAGGGAAATTCCAGCTTTTTGAATTAAAGAAATAGTTTATTATCATAGATTTAGAACACTCATAATCTAAGTTTATTATTGTGATTGCCCATGGAATTCAAAGGTCCTTACGTTTTTTGCAAATAGCTCTGTTTCTCATTGTTTAAGATATACAATATGATACGCTGCAATAATAACAATATATATTATCTCCTTTGATAGGTACTCTTAGGCCCGTATTACAGAAGGTTCCTCAAGTACAGTTTAAACTCCAATCACCTGATCACTACTTAAGGATAGAATCGTTACATGAGTATCGGTCTTATTCCAGAACGGTAATTATTATAAACTTTAATTCAACAACATAACACACGAATTTGACCTGAATTAAAATAGAAATCTCTACTCAAGCGTAGTCTGGACCACACTAGCGTGATTGATTACAGATCAAATCTCTGCTCAAATACCGAAACAGGTGACAGTATAAAATAAAGCTAAACTCAGCTGAACTGTGATCAATAACTCTCTGCTTGAGGAACGTTCTAAAATCAAAGCTCAACTCAAAACTAGTTTTAAACAGTGATCAACGCTTGAGTATCGTTCTGTAATACGGGCCGTAGAAAATAATAACCTAGCTCTTTAAGAGTAGGCTCCCAAAATGAGGTGACTTTTTGAAAACATATGCTGAGTCGAACACATACTTTATGAATGTGTAATTTAGATACATGTTTTTTTGTACCTTTATGTATCGTTTGACTAGACAGATACATAATAGGTTGATTTTTGTTCGATACTTTTATTTTTTCAAAATCATGCGTTTTTAGAGATTTATCGAATATTTCTACATTATTATTCAAGTTAGCTATATAAAATTTATTCAGATAGGAAGATAATAAAGTTGATTAAATATTGGTTAGAGGAAATTTGTATAGATTATCTATTATTCTTGTAATAAAACGAAAACTGTTTTGCGACTTGCGTCATTTACTTCCGTGGTAAAACGCGCGAGTACGATTTTCTCAAAAATGAGTTCTATTGCAACTCGCATAAAATTGAGGAGAGCGGCCCGCAGTTGCGGTGTGTAAGGGGAGTGCGAGGGTGGGAATTACGTTTTGGGAGCGTCCTCTTAAACTGATCACATTATTCCAATTTATATATTTTATTGAAAATATAAAACAAAACTGTACTTTGTACTTTATTTCGTGACATGATTTTTTCTTCTTAATTTTAATGATAAACTAATAATTCCAAATATAATTATTATTTAATTTCCTTCTGTTTTTGTGAACTTTCGGTCATTCCATTCACACTTTAATAAATTTTTTTAGATGTACTGGTAACACCGCCAATTCAACTTAGATGCGTCAAACTCAATTATTAGAGCTATCAACAAGTTTTCTAAAATAAGAAAAAGATAAACACAGAATAAGTTTTATGATTTTCTAAACTAAAATTTGTAAATTTTAGTTATATTTAGGTTTAGGTAGGTGTACAAGAGAATCGGCACCAGTGGCGGTCTTATCGTTAATAGTGATATCTTCCAGACAACCTTAGGATGGACAAGGAAGACGTGAAAAATAGATGGGGGCAGTATGTGGTGCACTTTTATATCATCATCATCATCATCATTTCAGCCGAAAGACGGACACTGCTGGACATATAGGCCTCCCCCAAGCATCGCCACAACGACCGGTCCTGCGCCTTCCGCATCCATCAGATTCCCGCGACTTTCACCAGGTCGACGGTCCACCTTGTGGAGGGCCTACCCACGCTACGCCTTCCAGTACGCGGTCGCCACTCCAGAACTTTACTGCCCCATCGGCCATCCGTTCTGCGAGCAATGTGCCCCGCCCACTGCCACTTAAGCTTGGCAATTCTTCGGGCTATGTCGGCATGCACTTTTATATAAATTACCAATATACATGCTGAAATTTTAATGGCTTCTTTCCCGAAAAGGGGTCACTGTACTCATCATTATGAACAACTTTTACTATGGGACATTATCATTAATATTGACTATATTAAAAACAATAATAAAATTTTTCAAAACAAAGTGGACATAAATTCAGCTGGACAACCTAGGCCATTCCTTGATATAAAACAACAATGCAAAACGAAAGAGAAACGAGAAGTTTTAAAAGTGAAATGTACACTAAAAAGCAATGGTTATGTGGATGTGATCTTCTAAATGCGTTATTTTGTTTTCCTTGCACTATTTTTGGTAGAGAGTAGATTTGGACGTAAACTGGTATCAAATATTTTTATTGTATTTTAAATCATGCATACATATTATGACGCCTGTTTCCCATTGGGGTAGGCAGAGACTATGGATTTCCACCTGCTACGATCCTGACACACCTCTTTCACTTCATCTACGTCCATTAACCTTGTCATGCATGCTCGTCGGTTAAATCATAACGCTAAATAAAACAGTACAGTACACGGGCAGGAGCCGCCACTGGTAGAGAGGTGTGGCCCCGGTTTCGCCGTCGTGAGTCTAAAAGACGGAGTGGGTTTCCCCGCTATTACGCCATTAGACACTTCCACCCCCGAGCAAATAGCTCTGGCGGCCCCCCTCTGGCCGGCTGATCAAGGCAAGCCAGAGTTGAGAGTCCTGCGGTCACTCTTGGGATTCCACTCCAGCTACGCAATAAAGGAAAACTGGAGACGAAGCGCTGACCGACTCTCTGAGGCAATTAGGTACGCAGTGTCGCCACTCACCAACAGCTCACCACAAGCATCGCGAAAGCAAATATCCTTCAGGTGCATGGTGTGAACGAGCATAGTTTTTTTTGGCTTCACTATGTTTGTTTGCAACACCTCGTCTATATTTTTTACTATGTCTGTGTTCTCGACATCAAAATTCAAAATCCTTAAACTTGGCTAATCACCTCTAAAGTCAGCCGGTTCCCTGTCACCGGTGAAACACGACATTATTCCTTAAACTACTCCGAGGCAGTCGCTTCTGAACGCTCACTTACTTCGGCTTGACGGCCACAAGACTCCGCCCGTAATTCAGTTCAATTATTTTGATAATCCTCGATAATATCACGTAAGGGCGCTATGCGTTTGTGATTATTGAGGACAAGTCTTTGTAAGTGCTCAATGCAAACTTTGTAATCCGTACTGTTATTTTAAACCAAAGATAAACACTCACTTTGGCCATAATGGCCAAAGTGAGTGTTTGAAACAGAGAGATTAAATAGGTATAATATTTAATCTCTTTGTTTCAAACACTCACTTTGGCCCTTGTAACTTCTTAAAAGAATAATATAAAAAGCCATGGTATCATCATGATACGATAAAAAATTGTCCCCTACCCTACCCTATCCTAAGGGATAAGTAATTTCTACTTAATACCTATTAGATATTCCATGCCTTTACCCTTATACCCTTTTTAGGGTTCCGTACCTAACTATGAAAAAACTGAACCCTTATACGATCACTTTGTTGAGCGTCTGTCTGTCTGTCCATCTGTCAAGAATTTTTATCTCCGCAACGGGTAAAGGTATCAAGTTGAGATTACTTATCCCTTTACAAGAATCCTCGAAAAACATGCATTATTTAAACATTTTTGTTCATGCTCTATCTTCAAAAAGGTAATACATACTAGCGTCAAACTTGTTGTGATTAGTGCATACTATGTAGTTTTGCAATAAATACTAAAAATACATCAAACATTATATGTGGTGGTACCCGCGTAAGAAAGAGATGAAAAAATTCACATTTCGCGCACGGAGCGTTGATGTCTTTTGATGAAATCTCGTTAATTTAATCAGTTTCTGTGGGGTATCAGGTCGATGGGTGGTACAGAATCCTTACTGCGGGAGTCCGACTCGCACTTGGCCGGTTTTTTTTATATATTTCTTATAATTAAAGGTTCTGAATAACTTGCACCATCAGTAATTGTTTCGTACATGTGATAAAATTCAAGTCACATGGGTAAAATAAACCATGACCAAAAAATCAAAATACAAAATGTAAAAAAAAACCCGCGACGGATATAACCTTTGTAATCGAAAAAGGATTAAATAAAAAATTTAAAAACCCCCGACTAAAAGTAAGTAACGGAAGAAACATTACAAACCCAAGAAAATCCGTCGGGGGCTGCCATTCCCTGCCCTGAAGTGAACACCCTTTTCCGTTCTGTCGTGGGTTCAAAAATGGTCACCATACGCGCTATTCACACTTTTTCTGTTGCTTTGTTACGCGTCGTTACACCTTGGCCTTTATTTTGTTACGAAGTTTTAATGATACACATGGCCTAATACTCTTGTAAATCATACTTATGGCTTGTAGGTACTCCTAAAGCTAACCTTTATGTTACTTTTTGAGTACTAAGTAAAGTAATATTCTCATTTGATTGTACACGAAGATATAAGATATAACAATTGTATTGTGATTTTTTATGGGTTAGTTACTTGTTGAGTAATTTTTTAGAAACTTACGAAACTTACTTTATAATAGTAATGTCACAGACCAACAAAAAACTAGTTTTTCTAAGAGTAATGTATGTTAATTTATGGATCTACTACTTAATACCTGTATAAGATTATAATAGCGAGTATTAAAAATAACCGTTTAACAGTCTAGTTTGTTTTTAGTGCCATAAAAACAGAAAGAAATTCGTAAATTCAAAAACAATAGTTCAACAGGAAAGCTTAGCGTAAAAACAGTTAACATAGGCATTATAATGACCGGGTTACCTGCCATGTCACACGTTACACATAACATAACAAACAAACAAAACAAAACACGCAAAAACGACAGTTTTGCATCGCAGGGCTGACCTCCGCGTGACCGGAGGAAGTCGCGGTCACAACGCAGCGTGGACACCCTACTTCCGAAGACACTGTACAGTGTACGTACGTTCCTATGTGTAATGATTATGAAAAGTGTGTAAATAAATTATTGTCTTCCTTTACTTTCAAGTGACGTAAAGTAGAAAAATAGAAAATCGACTTTTTAGACACCCAAGAGTCTCTTGGGAGCTTAATGAATTAGAATGTGTTTAAACTGTAGTTTTTCTTTTAATTTTGAAGCAATTTTTATCTGCCATGATCAGGCGCACTAGTATCTTCAGCAGAAAAATGCAAGTTTTTGTTTTTTGTATCTTATAGGATGGCGAAACGAGCTAAAGGCCCACCTGATGTTAAGCGGTTACTTTTGCCCATAACAACTGCAATACCACCTAGGCTGTTACCTAAACAGTACCGCAAGTCGGTTCGCCAAACTGAGACATGAAGATGGAAAGTCTCATGTGATGGAAAGTTCGTGGGTCATCATAGTCTAGGTACATAAAGTCTGGTTACCTTTCAGAAACTAGACATTAATAAGCGCTTCATTTGAAACCTTGAAGCGCTTAAAGTCTTACTATACAACGTGTATCAGAAATGCGTGGTCATATTTGAAGAGCTTATTCAGCATCCCCTGCTATCGATCAACTTTTACTATGGGACCAACCCTGAAATCTCGAAAAAAAAATCTGCTGATCTATACATTTTGTCGAGCGACATCGATGATTTAGTAGGGAACAGCTGATATTTTTTTCGCGATTTCAGGGTTGGTCCCATAGTAAAAGTTGTTCTACGCTATGCCCTGAACGAGCTCTTAAAATATGACCACGCATTTCTGATACACGTTGTATATAAATTGTTTATAAAATATACTTTTCCGTTCAATGTATAGGTAGGTATGGAATACAAAATAACCGACTTTGCTTTATATATTTTAAGATATAAAACAAAGTCGGGTTAGTTACATCATTTATAACTCAAGAACGGCTGGACTGATTTTAATTAAATCTGGCATACAGATAGAATATTGCCCGGATTAACATATAGGCTTCTTTTTATCCCGAGAAGATGAACAGTTCCCGAGGGATGCACGATAAACGACACGCGGGCGAAGTCGCGGGCATAAGCTAGTTTGTCATAACTCATCTTGAAAAATTTCTTGATTATCTATTGCTACACTCATGGGACGATCTAGAATCTAGAGTGACTTATATTGACCAGGATCATTGACTTCCGATCAACATCGTCAATGAATGAAGGGATGTACGCAACTGTAAGTCGCTACGTCAAATATAAGTCAAGCGCAAAAATCAAAAATCTTACCTGAAAAGCAAATCTTCTGGTAAACAAATAAATTGACGTTTTTCTTTGAAAGTAAAATTGTACAGTTAAATTATTATAATATTTTTGTTTCACTTCAAATATAATCTTGTAACAAACAGAAACACGACGTGTCAAACAACTACTGTCAATTTTGGAACATTTTTATTTTGTTTGTCAAAAAAATGATTTTTTTCTTTGTGCATTGATGTGCTTGGAATTTTTATATTCAACCAGCTTTTTTATCATAATTAAAAACACAAACCTCAATACTATAATAATGTGTAAAACTCATTAAAGTTAAAGTTATGACGACATAGCACAGATTTGCGGCGGGAAATGTCAAATCTGTGCAACAAAGTGAAAGTGAAACTTTTTTTTTTGAGCTTTGTGCTGTAACCTCCGTTTACAATTTTCGACCTATTTATTCCTCCTAGTTTTCGACAGATAGGTGATGGTATTATAATTTATACCATGGTATAATAAGATGTTTCACCAGGTATTCTCTTCCCGCAATGACAGCGCGATGCCTCCAAGCTACGTCACGATCAGTGTTGCCATTGATTGATATCTTCAATATACTTAAGGAGATTTTTGTTCATAATGAATATAAAATAAATTCCTAACTAGCCTAACTATTTGTTATCTCGTGTTATTCATCTAATTAGTTAATAAAGGAAACTATATTAAATTACTAGTTAAAAAGTGATTCTTTATAGAAGAAAATAAATGAAAAAATGCATTTTGCTCTGGTAATTTATTTTCACAAAGTGGCAGCACATCAAACTGACAAGTGTCACGCTAACAGCCCGCTATTGGCTCCACGGCCGATGACGTAGTACGGAGGCAATCACGTGACCTAGCTATCACGGGAAGAGACTACCTGCAGGCGTAGCATGACCGCTGTAGACAAAGCTTATGTCGACGGAAGAATAGACTAAATGACGTATTGTAGAAAGATTTCTTCCGTCCGTAGCATGCCGATGTCAATAATGAAGAAAAGAAATGTTTCTATACTTCGATCGACACATGTCTACAACGTCGAGCATGACGAACATATTTTCTCTACTTTTGACAGTTAGAGGTAGACATGTTTCTCTTCAAATAGAAGAAATTTGTCTACATCTCATGAGACCTAGACAAAATTATTCTTTAGTTTTATTAGGACTAGATTCTTGTTAAACTGGTTTCATTGGAGTTTTTGAACAACAATAATAACATGTCGGGTTCCTATCGTCGCTATCTCCTTAGTTATTATCAAAAACTAGCCTTTGTACGCGTGTAATTCGTAATAAGTATATCGAATGACTATCGTGCATCCCCCGGGAACTGTGTCTTCCCGGGATAAAAAGGTTTCCTTTATGTTAATGCACACCCTATGGTCTACGTGCTAATCTTCAGCCAAATCCGTTTGAACATGATTGAAGGACAAACAAACAAACATCCATAATTTCGCATTTATAATATTAGTAGGATTACATATAAGACAATTAGCTGAATGCCCGCGGCTTCTTCGGCTTATCACAGAAAGCCTTATCGCGCATCCCTCGGGAACTGTTTATTTTCTCGGTACAAAAAGTAAATAGAGTATGGCAATAGGCTCGCCCCCTATTACATAGGACTATAACATAACTGGCGAAATGTGGGTGTACTATTATTACACCTCTGCCTACCCCTTCAGGGAAATACAGGCGTGATGTTATGTTATGTTAGTATACTTTATTGTTTGCACACCATAAAATTAATAAAACTTTTTAACAAAAAATTGAACCGACGAAAACAGAAACTGAAAAGCGAAAAATAACTAATTATGAGTCGGCGCCAAACGAACTTTTAACAAGCATAGTGCGTGTAAGTTGGAAGTGGCCGAGCGGAGAACGCATTTTTGGAAAGTTATTGTTTATCGTTGAAAATCTCACGTTGTATTTGATGTGACGTTGTTTTTATTATTTATTTAAAGTAATTTAATGATCTTCGTTGATTGGTTGTTTGGCGCCGACTCATAATTAGTTATTTTTCGCTTTTCAGTTTCTGTTTTCGTCGGTTCAATTTTTTGTTAAAAAGTTTTATTTTTCATTTTTTTGTGGTTAAACTCTAAATCCAGGTCTCCATTATGTCGTAGTGTCTAGAACTATATTTATGAATGTCAAGTTTCAACAGAATCGGTTAACAGGTAAGAATTCAGTGGGTGAACAAACACTCATCCCCTGTTTTACTACCCTTAGGGGTGGATTTTGATTTTGAAATTTAAATGGGACCAACTTCAAGATATACCCTATCCAATAAAAAAAGAATCACCAAAATCGGACCACTCTGTAAAAAGTTATGCGTGGTCATACATAAAAAAAAAAAAAAAAAAAAAAAAAAAAAAAAAAAAATATACGCGTCGAATTGAGAACCTCCTCCTTTTTTTCGTCGGTTAAAAATAAAGTTGTAACAATCATGAGCACAATACTAACAATTGGCGGTCTTATCACTAAAAGCAATATTTTATGTTGTAGCCTATATATTAATCCGGACACATAATATAATACTATAATCCGGGTAATGGTCTATGTGCTAAATTTCATCCAAATCCGTTCAGCCGTTTCAGCGTGGTTGAGTAACTAATTTTTCAATATCCAAATATCTTCACAAACTTTTACATTTATAATATTAGTGAGATAGTTTTTAATACGGACAAGAACACATTTTATGTGATCTAATTGCAGCCCTCTATCTCCGAGCTAGTTTTCAAGAACTACAAATTGGCAACGAGATGGTGCAGTATTTGTGGCAGTCAGCCTGACTCAGTCCTTCTTCTTCTTCTATCGTGTCGACATGAGCTACATAATGATAATAGCTCATGCCGTGGGCAAAAGATTAGCCAGTCAGCAGGTTGGTAGCGGGGCTGACTGCCCAGGGTACGCAGGGGACTCAGTCCTAATCATGGGTCTTTGAACGGGTGGACATAAAATGGTGTAGTCCAATAATACCTCTATACATTTTGCTGTACTTCACAAGCTGTAAATGAATCCAATGTTCACAATGGAACAAATAAAATAATAATTTACCAAAACTAACAAACTTTATTATTGCAAATCATAGAAAACTATTAGTGACGGTAACTCTCCGGTGAAGATGAATAAGTATATTCAGTATCAGTGTTTCTCAGCTAAAGCATTTGTTGGTGTAAATTTTCTTCACTTCTTCCTATATTTTAATAATATTCCAATCGTATTGTCATGTAGTTCTTGAGGTTTACCAACTTTTTATTGATTTAGTTTTCAAGTGGTTATACATGAAAATTTGTAAATAGCCTCCAGTCTTGTATTGTTAACGAATATTGCATTGTATTCTATCTGTAAGTTTTCTGAAAACAGTAAAAAAACAACAAATTAGTTTTGTTTACACGGTGAGCAGTGAGACGATGTTTCAACAGTAAAAACAAAGTATAATAAATTACTAAGGTATCAAAGCAAGGAGGTACCGGTGAAGGTAGGTAGGTGTTAACTCTACACTGTACATCCCAAAATCTTCCAATAGTTAATATTGGCCTCAAATATGGTTTGGGACTAGGGCATGCAGTTTCATACATTTTCAGTTTCGAAATTAGCTTATGAAATTGGTCTCATCAGTTTCGAAATTTCGAAATTGAAGGAAATATTTAGAACTCCTAATACTAAGAATAATGCAGTCCACTACTGGATATAGGCTACTCCCAAGTTGAGCTACAACACACAATCCTTTAACTTCCGCATCCAGTCCACCCCTTTAGGTCGTCGGTTCACCTGGCTGGAGGGCGCCCTCCGCTGCGTTTTTTGCGGTCTTTACTCAAGGATTCGTCTACTCCAAAGGTCATTGGTTCTATGGCAGACATGGCCTGCCCATTGCCACTTTGGCTTGCTAATTCTACAATCTATGTTGGACACTGGTACTTCTCCGGATAATTTCATCCTTCAAAGAAACTCCAAGCATAGCTCACTCCATAGTTTTCTGAACGACTTTGAATTTGTGGACTAGCCAAACTCTCAGTGTCCACACTGTCCACGTCTTGGCATTGTTAATTATTTCTTGAAGTTATACTAACAACTAGACACATTTCCTATTTAGACACATTCCTCCATAACTTCTAGCATCATTACTTTGACGAGGATCGGCCTCAGCACACTGCGTGAAATGGGTATTGAACATGATCTTGAATGCCAAGGTCTTGTCCAGATTCATACCGAGACCGATACGCTAAGGAACATCATTTAGGCATGAAGCATCTCGCTCAACTGTTTCAGAGACTGTTATTAACTACAACGATGTCATCGGCAAAGCGAAGAGATGTTCTCCTCGTCTTTTCCGTCAATACCCTTCCCCGTCTAATCTAGTGTTTTAAAGACGTCCTCTAAAACATCAGTGAACAGTTTGGGGGATATACCATCTCAATCGTTTAAGAGTATCCAGCCAAAGCCGCCCGAAGGCCTTCTCGTAGTCCACAAACACGCAGCAGCTAAGTGCTCTCTTCGGTCTTTCTTTCAATCTGCCGACTGGACATAGTCTACGATGCTATTCAACTCAACCTATCTCAGTCCACTGCTGGACATATGTAGGTAGATCTCTTCCAAGATTCGCCACGACACTCGGTCCTCCGTCTTCCGCATTTAGTCCACCCCAGATACTTTTACCACCAGGTCTATGGTTCACCTAGCTGGGAACATCCTATGCTACAATTGAAGATTCCACTCAAGCACTTTATCCACTTCAGCTTGTCGATTGTATAAGCTATGTCTGTCACTTTGGTGCGTTACTGGTCTTGTTACGGATCCTATTTTATCCTTCAAAGAAGTATAGCTTGCTGGGAGAGTTTAAATTTGTGGACTAGCCCAACTGTCAGTGTCCACGTCTCGACACAGCTTTGCTTTCGGCTCGTGGCTAGATATCGTTGAGTCTTCTGGCGCGTTCAATTAGCTTGTATACATGACTCAGGATTGATATGGATGGTCTGTAACCCTCAACAAGGATTTACCACCTTTCTTGAAAAACAGAACTAACGCACTCCTCTTCATTCCTCCATCATAGTGTCTTGTTAAATGAGAGAAACAGTTGTCCCTTTGGTCACTGTTGCTAGACACGGATTAGAAGAGACAATTTTCCCATCCACAAATTTAAGTTTGAACAGATGGGTCCTTTTTCACTCACTTGTGCAAATCCTCAAAGTTACAAATAAATATAAAAGGGTTATAATCATTACGAAATAAAAAATCAAACGAATCGAATAAGGTAAACGAATTTCAAAATGAAAAATCGGTTCTTCGGAATGCTAGATTGTAGATTGTCATAAATTCAACTGCTGGCAAAGATTCTAAAGTCGGTTTCAAATGTAGACTGCCGCTGAAAAAGCTCTTATATAGACTAATCTAGAGTAGATGTGGAGTTCTGTTGACGATTTAACATTACAAAGCCGTCGGTCTCTAAATAAATAAGTTTCGAAATTTCGAAACTAGGGGTGTCAATTTCGAAATTGAAAAACATACAAATATGGTCCGAAATTTCGAAACTATGAAGTTTCGAAATTTCGAAATGCATGCCCTATTTGGGACTGTATGAAGAACACTCAATCACAATGCTAATAATCGGTACATAGGAAAATGACTTACTTCTTTTTTGACATCAATAACATGCTTTTCCACAAAACCAATAACATTATAGTGAAATTATTTACAACAAAGCGAACTAGGTCCTTAATTACATTGTTTTAATAAAAATAAACATGAATTTACTTTGTAAAACGAATCCTTCGACCTTGACATTCATGACTACAAAATGCGTATTGTTGTTGCTTTGAATTACATACAAAATGTTTCAAAACTTATTCGATTCACCTTTTTTCTAGATACCGAAACGTAATAATATGGTAGGATTTGGTAGAATTTGTACGGCACTAGCTAAGTTCTCGTTGCTATGGAAAAAGATCTGTCACGTTGTCTACGTAGAAACTCGAGTCGACGGGTCGCCTCATGCTCGAGAAGAAGAGATATCTTGACGTATAGAAAGAGCTTTGTCTACTCTTGGAAGAATAGACATAGAATTGGTCATGCTACGCCTACTGGTGTTATTATACCATGATTTATACTATCTTTATGCATTTCTTTGCCCAAAATTATTACGAGTTATCCTGTGTTTTAAACCTTAGAGTATCAAGTTTTGTTGGTCTGAGATTTAAACATTATCAGTACTAAAGAAACGTGATCTCATATTCAGATAATTCTTAATTTTATGTGACAAGAAAAATCAAAACACTAAACGAAGTTTCTATGGTGAATGGTGACACACATTACTTACACATTGCACGTAGGAAGACCCTTAAGTTTTACGAGACTCCCTATGAGCCGAGTCAACCACACACATTCATATTTTTTAACATAGGCCTCCCCCTAGCATCGCCACAACGACCGGTGCTGTCATGCGCTTTCAGCATCCAGTGGATTCCCGCGACTTTCACCAGGTCGTTGGTCCACCTTGTGGGGGGCTACCCATGCTACGCCTTCCAGTACGGGGTCGCCACTCCAGAACTTTACGGCCCCATCGGCCATCCGAACCGATCCGATCAGTAGGGGCCTAAACAACAAATGTCGTACAAAGTATGTAAGTAACTTCCGGACACAAATCCTCACATGCACAAATACCCAGAGTGTTTGTGCATGTGAGGATTTGTGTCTGTAAACTAGTGTAAACGATCCCACGATACAAAAGAAATTCTAGTGTGCCAATGCCCAACGTTTTCTAAATAAATAAAAACATTGCGGAGTTAAATTACTATAACCGTAGTCTTATGCAATAAACAACTACAAAAAAATATTCCAAAAGAAATAAAATATAGAAAGGTTAGTTCTGCATTGTGCGTAACAGCGTTAATGGTCAGGACCGAACAGATGTTGCACAAAATTAAAAAAAAAATATAGCGTCACCAATGAACGGCCACAACACGTGTTGCCGTCATAAAAGAAAGTTTTTGTTTTAAAAGAACATAATATTTGGAGATATTTGAAGTCATCGATATCCTTCCCTTTTTTTTTGAGAACAACAAAATCAATAATTAATGTGTTCTGTAAAAAACTCCGTTGTTCGTTGTTGTTGTCCGTGTGGTGCCTGACGTAAAGAATTGCACCCTATATATTCTCATGGGTGTCGTAAAACTTAAAAGGCGACTAAGGGATTCACCAGAGGATGGGCAGCAGCGTTCTCTGAGTATTTAACCAAACAACTGCGATCGCCAAACCGCCTACTAAGCGTGGCGATTATGGCATATGGCCAAACTGCTTGGGGAGGCTTATGTCCAGCAGTGGACGTCTTTCGGCTGAAATGATGATGATGATGTATGAAACTCTGCACTTAGACCTCAATCATGTCTTTTGGAAAAAAACTACTAATTAAAGACCCAATTTAACGTTTTACAGACTTTTACTGAATCCAAGACTCGAACTTAGGATTTGTCTATCGAACAAGATGGTTTTCCCAAGTTCTTTTATACCTCAGAACATGTATGAATAAAAGAGGCGGACGTAATGTCGCTAAACAATAAATGAAGCATCTATAACACAAAGTAAAGAAACGGTTTTTACTTTGTGTCCATAGTAAGATCATAATACCTATTCTGAGAAAATTTCAACCGGCCACCAAAGACTTACAAAAAACTAGTTTTTTGTTAGTCTAAGCCGGCCACCTATTACCGTTCAAAAGATACAGCCCAGTGACAGACAGATGGACGGACGGACGGACAGCATAGCGAGAGCAATAGGGTCCCCTTTGGGTACGAACCCTAAAAATCACCTAAAAAAACAATCGAAATTCAAAAATACTTAAAGCATGAGCGATACTCACAAAATGGTAGTTTTATTAAACTGTTCATACAACGCTTGCGTATCGTAATAAACTCAATTGGACTGCATGACGCGCCTTAATTGACAACAATAGACTACCGTCCAATAAACTAACACTAGCAATTTAAAACTACACACAAATGTGTCTTGGGTCACCAATATTGGCTTATGTTTGACATACATTGGAGTATCACTAAGTTCTTGAATCAATGACTTGTTGAATAAAAAAGCAATCGATGTTAAATTTGTGCCAATGTTGGACAATGCCCACTTGAGTCATGAAGATGATGGAATTTTCCTATTTGATAGAGTAATTTGGAGTCTACAATAGATATTGATAGCTAAAGATGACCTCTTTATGCGTGATTTTAATGCAATTTCTGTGGGGTTACGTAAGCTTACTTAATAATAATACTTATAATTATATTTTTAATCGTTTTAGTCTCAATCTATCTCACCCACAGATACGTGGGACACTCAGAAAGTTTTGCGAAACTAAAAGAAATTGTTCTATACGTACATATATTTTTATCAAATCTTTTCAAAGTACTTTCCACCAGCCTCTATACAAAGATTCATGCGCCTAAACCAGTTTTCAAAACACTTTTTCCAGTCCGCCGCAGACACCTCGTTTACAGCCTGCTCGAACGCAGCCAGCGCATCTTCCGGCGACGAAAATTGTATCCCTTTGAGCTGATTTTTTATTTTTGGGAATAAAAAGAAGTCACACGGTGCTAGATCAGGGCTGTAAGGAGGGTGACCCAGGAGTTTGACTGGCGTGCTGTCCAGGAAGTCCCTCGTTTTGAGTGCGGTGTGCGCAGGTGCATTGTCGTGGTGGAGCAGTAGCCCGCGGAGCCCTGTGTTTGGTCGCTTGTTGCTTATAACAGAGAAAACTTCTGGCAAAAATTTGGTAGTATACCATTCGGTATTAATGCTTCTTTGATCCCGTAAGGGAATTGATACCAAGTGGCCAGTCAAATTAAAAAAGCTAGCGATCAAAATCTTACCCCCGCTTCTAGATCGCTTCACTTTGGTAGGCGTTGGCTCATTTTGAAACACCCAAACAGTCGACTGGCGCTTGGTTTCTGGGTCGTATTGATAAATCCAGGACTCATCACCTGTAACGATGTCGTAAACACGCCGAGACGAGCCTGCTTCAAATTTGTTAAGCATATCACGGCACCATTCCACCCGGGCCTGCTTCTGAGCATCGGTGAGGTTGTGCGGCACCCAGCGTGATACTATCCTCCTCACGCGAAGATGGCTGTGTAGAATCTCGTGAACGCTTCCCGATCCAATCTTCAATATGTGTTGAATCTCCTGATATGTAATTCGCCTATTGTCTTGGATTAAATTTTTCACTGCTAGCACGTTTTCTTCGGTAACAGCCGTCAAAGGGCGACCGCTTCTTTCGTCATCCCCCAAAGTTGGTCGACCGCGCTTGAATTCGTTATACCAACGATACACGGTTGCCTTGGAAGGGCCTTCATCCATGAATGCCATTTGAAGTCTATCGTACGATTCATCCGGTTTCAGGCGACACTTGAAATCGTATAAAATCATAGCTCTAAAATGTTCCCGGCGCAGATCCATATTTCAGTGAGACACAATACTTTGAATTAACTCGCAAAAAATGTGGAGGGAAATTTTGAAATTGGAACTTACTTATTTTTACTTATAAATAATCATATTTTCGAAAAACATTATAACTGGCCAGTCTCCCATATATAAAAACTTTTTTTCGCAATACTTTCTGAGGGGCCTGGTATCATACCTAATCTAACCAAACCAATAGTGTCATCATCTCCCAGCCAACTACGCATTCAGACAAATTTGACGAACCCAAACTCGATGTGTCAACGATAACTACAACAGAGATCCTGTGACCACCTTCTGACTCCATTTTCAGATCAGACCCCGATCACTATCTCTCAGCCAACTACTCATTGAGACTAATCTGAATTGGACATGCGCGAGAGTCGCCGATCACTGGGCTATTAGCCATTATTATAGAAATGCAATGAAAAGTGGCGTTTTTAGATCTAATTTACAGGAAACTCTTATGGATACCAACTGTGTATTTATGTGATTTCTACGATGCTGTTATATGCTTCAATGTTGGACATAATTTATTTGTTTTGACCATTATGTTGTATCATCATCATCATCATCATTTCAGCCGAAAGACGTCCACTGCTGGACATTGGCCTCCCCCAAGTAGCTTGGGGGGATATGCCATAATCACTACGCTTGGCAGGCGGGTTGGCGATCGCAGTTGGTTAGTTAAATACCCAGAGAACGCTGCTGCCCATCCTCTGGTGAATCCCTTAGTCGCCATTTACGACACCTATGAGAAGATATAGGGTGGTGCAATTCTTTACGTCCGACACCACACGGAACGTTTTATTTATTATGTTGAATGGAATGACAATTTTCATTTTATTTTATAGTGTGTTGGTTGTCACACTAGGATGTCTCTTTTATCGTGCGTTTGCAGACGCAAATCTACACATGCACATACATATAGACCCGAAACAACTAGATGTCGATCAAACAAATCTTTTCCATGAGGGAATCGAACCCGTGATACACGGCGCCGGAGGGTGGCGGCGAAGCATATCAATCCGCCAAACGTGACGTGACCATAAAGGTATTAAGTATAGAAATGTCTTTGGACTTGACACGCCATTTATTAGACTTTAGTGTACAAACGTACAAACCTTACGATTTTACCTAAAACGTCATATTTTAACATAACATAACATAACATCACGCCTGTATTTCCCCGAAGGGGTAGGCAGAGGTGTATACCACACCCACATGTCGCCAGTTATGTTATAGCATAGAACAAATAATAGTTATAGTCCCATGTAATAGGGGTATGTAGAGGGGGGGTGTATTTTAACGAGTACTAAATGAGCTTTTCTATAATTGCTCTTACATAAACCGAATATTCCCAAAGACTTTCCACTTCTGTAGCCTTAGAAAGTGAACACTCTCATGCCACAGTTCAAGACTGCTCATACTGTTGAACATTAATTGCTGTTGTTATTTGAACATTATTTACAACAAATGCCTTACGTAAACACAACTTCGTGAAGAACTCTTGAGAATATTGCCTGATGCTCGACACAAGCTTGACACACTCAAGTGAGAAATAAATTACGAAAGTTTTTTTTTACCACAAGGGTCTTCAAATGCCTTTTAACCATAGCGGGGACTGCATTCATAATTGACAAAGTAAACATTCAATTTGGGTACACTAACAACTAGCAGCAATAATGCAAGTCACGATATTTTGACGTCTACTGGTAAATGTTAGGATTTTTATCAGCACTAAGCTTCGATCAATTGATCGAAGGCACTAACGGCCAAATTTAATATCCAATCTATCCACGATTTACCCTACCAGAGATAGAAATTTGACTTATTTTGTATGGAGCTTATGTCAAATTCCTATCTCTAGTAGGGCAAATCGTGGATCGATTGGATATTAATTTTGGCCGTAAGAGGTTAGGATAAAAGGACCAGAATTGGTCTTTACGTAACAATTTTTTTTTTAATGTAGTTAGGTTTGTAGTTTTTTTGTTTGCAGTTAGTCCCTATTTTTCATGGGCCTGCCTAGATAAGAAGGACTCAATAAAGATGGGCAGGCAGTGGGACAGAACTGGCTCATAATAATAATATTTTTTTAGCTGATTGGGAAATGGTTTATTCTCAGAATACAGAGGATTATTGTTGTTGCATTGTTGCCATGTGTTGTACTGGAAGTTCTTGCGTATTTCCATCAGTTTTCAAACCTTTTGTGAAGCTTTGGTTGCCATTTCAAATATACCTAAGTATTCTTTAAAGTCTAATCTTTAGTTACTTTACGGTAGGTAGGTAACCAAAACAGACATTAAAGAATACTTAGGTAGGTATATTTGAAACGACCGGTCCTGCGCCCTCCGCATCCAGCGGATTCCCGCGACCTTCACCAGGTCGTCGGTCCACCTTGTGGGGGGCCTACCCACGCTGCGCCTTCCAGTACGCGGTCGCCACTCCAGAACTTTACTGCCCCATCGGCCATCCGTTCTGCGAGCAATGGATGGCCGATGGGCGAGCGATGCGGAGGGCGCAGGACCGGTCGTTGTGGCGATGCTTGGGGGAGGCCTATGTCCAGCAGTGGACGTCTTTCGGCTGAAATGATGATGATGATGATGATTTGAAACGACAAACAATGCTTCAGAAAAGCTTTTAAAACTTATAGAAATACGCAACAACTTCCAGTACAACACATGGCAACAATGCAACAATAATAATCAATTTCTCAATCGGTAACAATAAATATTTGGGAAGGAAACCTTAAATAGAATAGGGACACATCACATCACTCCCTACGAGTCATCATAAATACTTTACAATCCCCGAATCCTTAGCAAATGATCATTCGACCTACTTATCATGAGAGGGGAACATTGCGCGAGGTATCAAGTGCTGAGCTGACTTCTTATAATATAAGTATATTTGAAATGGCAACCAAAGCTTCACGAAAGGTTTGAAAACTGAAGGATATACGCAAGAACTTCCAGAACAACGCATGGCAACAATGCAACAATAATAATCCATTTCTCAATCGGCAACAATAAATATTTGGGAAGGAAACTTTAAATAGAATAGGGACACATCCCATCACTCCCTACACGTCATCATAAATACTTTACAATCCCCGAATCCTTAGCAAATGATCGTTCGACCTACTTATCTTGAGAGGGGAACATTGCGGGAGGTATCAAGTGCTGAGCTGATTTCTTATAATCAACGGAACATAAGAATAACTATAAGAAAGAACTATGTATAAACTTCCCACACCACTAGTGGCACTAGTGTTGGATTTCTGATGACCATTATGATTAGCATACATTGTAACTCGAATAGTGCTGATAAAGGTTCATGTTAATTCTATCAAACGCCTACATATTATTATCTGTATCCAGTAAATTTTAAAGAAAGAAACCAACAAATAATCCACTGCATTTTAATAATTTTATTCAAGATGAAATGAGGAAATTCCATGGCTAAATTAAGTTTATTCTTTTTTTTTGTCGGAAAATAAATCACTGCTTATTGAAAATTCCTCAATGTTACCGGTACCAAGTGATAGAACGATAGTTTTGTATCGGCTCATGTGGTGGTACAGAGTGAACCAAAATATTGCTCTCCTGGCCGTCCCCGGCGCGGACGGGTGCGCCCACATGCTCGCCAATAGTGATGTTACCTAGTATCGATGTTGGTGCCACTATTATTTCTAAGGAGAACTGTGCCAGATATTTTGTATCGAACAATTTTTTTTTTAAAGAGTAATCCATGGAGTTTCTCGCCGGTTTTTCTCCATAGGAACCGTGCAACTAGAGTCAAATTTTTATAAGTAGGTTCCCGCATATCTGATCTATGTATATGAAATAAAGACTTTACTTTACTTAGGTGCATAGGTACTTTACTTTTTTTTTACTTTGTCTTTGACCCAAGTCCAGTTGCAGAAATATTCATGTAAATTTTTCAGATTCAGATAATTTACTCGAAGAAGTAAATTGTATAATAAGTACTAAGTAGGTTATGTGAACAGAGTTTGATTTCATTTCAGGATTGCATATCTACCCTACTGTAGATTTGACACTTGATATTTTTTTCATCAGGTTATCTCTTGTAATAGGTATGAATCCGTCGGGTTCAAATTTAAATTCAAATAGCCTTTAATAACAAACTTAACTATTTTACAATTTTACGTATTGGTGACATCAGTAATCTGTTCGTTTTGCTTTCTAGCCTATGCCTCCCCCAGATCCCTCCAAATTTCGCAATCGTGAGCTTTCCTCCTTCATGTCGCGCCTGCTGGTGTTCTCAGATCATCTTCGTTCCCACCTACGTGCCGGTCTACCTCCTTTCCTTTTTACCTCTCTCGGGTAACATCGGGTAGGTACAATCCGTTGGGTTAAGTGTTGGAAATTGTCATATCTTTTGATCTCATTTTGTGCTATCTCTACATATTCTTTCAACCTTAAGCTCTTGAATGCCACAGTTCCAGATCCAGACACAATTCAAATTCCAGTATGTACAAGAACAATCCTAACGCCTTTAAAGCTGGAGTGAATCGGCACCTAATAGGCTTGCTCGCTCCATCGTCGACCAAATCATGACAAAGCTGTCTAGATTGCTGTGAAGAGCAGATCTATATCTCATAAAAAGTCTCGTGTCTACGTTCCAGCAGTTTAAATACTAATGCATCTTCCAATGCAAAAATAACGTAGGTGTAACTTTTAAACTGAAATTCAGAAGTATTCATTAAAAAAAAATTCATTGAACGAAAAATTCTACAAATCTTTTACTCTCATTCCCCAATCGATAACCAAATATTATACGAACAAAACGACGTCCCTAATCGCCACATCTCCCGTCTTAAGTCTTAAGGAGCGGCGGCGACCGCTAGTCACAACGTAGCCGGCGCGAGCGCATCCCGTGGAACCGAGCGCGATCCAAAAATACCAGCCGACCCGGCCGCGACGCGATGGCCTGACGTACCAAACAAAGAATACCAAAATTTAACCTAAACCCGGTATTTTGGAATACGTAGTGTTGTGATAGTGTTATGGTGCGATGTCGCCGACTGCGATCAGTGCAGACCTGCCCCAGTGGCATGGCAAGACCGAGGGCTGTCCCCAGGCCCTGCTCGGATGGCTCTACTTGACTCATGATCAGAATGATCAGGTATTGACATTTTGTACAAGCATTTGTTAACATTAGCCGACCTTTTCTTGTCCTTCAGCTTTGATATTTGGTTAGAAAATCTCAATTAGTTCAAAAATAGAATCATTTTTGAAAATTTCCATGTAAATGTTATGATGCAAACATTATTCTCATGCTACTGAGAACGTTTAAATTTCTTGGTACGGAGAAATATGCAAAGTCTAGCCTAATAGTTGTATAGTTAACAATCTATAGTGATGTATTAGACATTTTCTCCCTGATCCATATAACGGTGTGACGTCACGATGTAGCGAAATAAATCTTTCGTTTTCATATAGTATGAGTCAACGGTTCATTACTACAGTAGTTTCATAATGTTACGATACAAGTATTTGCACTTACGAGTACTAATAAGAGCTTTTAGGTTAAAATGAGCCAATAAGGAGATAAAGACCAACTTTGGTCCTTATGCAGTTAATACGTAGGGAGTTAAATGTTTATTATTCCTTATAGAAACTGATTTGTACAACCTTTTTGGTATAGGCAAGAACAAATTCTTAATTAGAGAAAAAACTCCTTTGAAAAATACAGTCGGTAAAAACTGCTTTTCAAAAACGGAATACACTTGTTTCTTAAGGTACGTAAAACGGGGTAAACAGGAATGCAGCTGAATAGGGACAAAAGTAAGCAAGGATTTTAACATTGAAATAAGATATTTTGTTGCCCACAAATAAATAAATAAATATTTTTGGGACATTTTTACACAGCATCATCTAGTCCCAAACTAAGCAGAGCTTGTACTACGGGTAGTACTTGTACAATAGTTATATACTTTTTTATTGTAAATCCATACTTATAATATGTATTATAAGCTTATGTATGTAATACCTAGACCAACAAAAACACTTACATTCATCACATAAATATTTGTGTCCTGTGGGAATCGAACCCACGACTTCATGATCAGCAGTCCGACACTCGAACCACTAGACCACAGACGTCGACAAAGACTTTAGAATGTTTACCAAATTATGACAGAACATTTTTGAACGTCTTTGTTCAACAAACTATCTTATTTCAATGTTGAAAATCTTTGCTCACTTTTGTTCCTATTCACCCCTGCATTCTTTATCATCCTATTTTACCCGGTACTAAAAGGGTCGATTTCACAGCCTACGAATGAAGTTACACTAATGAGATCGTGACACAAATGATATCCGAATCACACTAATAATGTGAATATTTTTATTGGTTTAAAAATGTAAATTAAGTCTTCTTATGATCAATATTAAAACCTTTGACATCGAAACAACAATTGATAAACTTTTTTACAATTTGTTAACAGTAATCTTCATCAATATGAATAAGGCTAAACTTACTTTGTAAACCAATAAAAATATGCATGCCATTAGCGTGATTTAGATTTCATTTGTGTCATGATCTCATTAGTGTAAAATCATTCGTGGTATCCAATTTTATGTGAAATCGACCCAAAAATTCAAGTGTATCTACCCATACTAAAGTTCAATGGTATACCATAATACCAGTGACCAAAGCATGGCCGGTGCCGTGATCAAAATAGTTCTATACAGTAAACAGCTTACAAATCGCGCCTAAATCCTGCTACGGCGGGTCATTGACATAAAAAACTAAATATGCTGTATTTACACGTATTCCTTGTACAGTTAAGACAATTAATTAGCAATTTGGCACTGCTAATTTACTGGATGTACCACTAGTCAAGTGGGTACTCATGTGGTTTCATTTGATAGTTATGTATATTTATTTTTATTTCCATAAACTGTCTGCAGTTGTAGGTAGACTCATCAGGCTGCATGTGACCTGATGAAATCTTATTAATTCTATTATCTATTATTGTTGCCCTAAGGCGACGCTCTGACCTTGTAATAGGTGATTTTGACCAATCTATGACTAACATTTTTTTTTTATAATATGGGATGGCGAAACGAGCTAAAGGCCCACCTGATGTTAAGCGGTTACCTTTGCACATAACAACTTCAATACCACCTAGGCTGTTGCCTAAATGGTGCCGCAAGTCGGTTCGCCAAACTTCCCCTTCAGACCGAAACATAGCAATGCATCACTATTTGGCGGAGAAGAAGGTATGGTGGTAGTACTTCCCCGGATGAGCTCTTTCACAAAGGAGCTCTACTACTACTAAAAATTGCTACTAACAAAATATTAACATCATTAGTCTGATTTTTTTTTCTTTATTAAAACGATGATGGAATCTCATTACCCTATAATAATAATTATTATAGTTAGTTTTTATTTAAAATGCCAATTGATACCTAAGTCCGTCAATAAACAAATAAATAACTTATTTTAAATGAAATTAATGCTTAGATTTCAATTAATCTTTCTGAAAGTAAGTAGAAGCTATTATAGATTCTTGAAACTCCGAAAGCATTCAAGATTATACATTTCGGAACTTTGATGTACATACTAGTACATACTAGTATAGTATTATATTGTCTGTGGATGTACTATGTAAAAATTTGTTTCCGCTTGGTTAGGAAAATTCTATTTACTGTGCTCCCACCCCGGTGTTGTTTGTCAACATTCAGAAACAGTGGAGCACCTATGCAAACTGCTCCCACACCTGATGTTTCTAAAAGTTGACAAACGGCAACACCGGTGTGGGAGCACCTTAATATGGTAAATAGGATTTTCCTAACCGAGCAGAAACAAACCTGTGTTGGAATTTCTTGCTTTTCTTTATGAGAATCTCTTCCTTTTTCCATAAAGTAAAAGTATTGATATTTTTGCGGAGCGGATTTGTGCTGTTGGTATGGAGCGATGAATTGACATAATTAGTTATGTATAGAGTTACCATCTGACTGGATAAATTCAGCTTAGACTGGACTCGTATTTCATTAGAGACCAGATTTATTGCATGAGTAGCGTCCCTCAAAAGCACATACCTAGACATAACTGACGCAATACAACTTCAATCAATCAACTCAGCCTATCGCAGTCCACTGCTGGAAATAGGCCTCTCCCAAGTTGCGCCACAACGCTCGGTCCTCTGCCTTCCGCGTCCAGTCCCCCCCAGCCACGTTCTTCAGGTCGTCGGTCCACCTGGCAGGGGGGCGCCCTACGCTGCGTTTGCCGATTCGCGGTCTCCACTCAAGGACTCGTCTGCTCCAGCGGTCATCAGTCCTTCGACAGACATGGCCAGCCCACTGCCACTTAGCTTACTGATCCTACAAGCTATGTCGGTCACTCCGGTTCTTCTCCGGATAATCTCGTTACGGATTTTATCCTTCAAAGAAACTCCAAGCATAGCTCGCTCCATAGCAACAACAACAACAATACAACTTACCAACTAATAACTTAATGCTATTAATAAAAACTTTAAAAAAAGTAAAAACCGACTTCAAAAAGAATAAAATAATTTGTGTGAAACAGTTTAGGAAGTAGGTGCCTTTGATTCGGTTTGATTTACGAAAAAATTGGCACCGACTTCCTAAACTGTATCACACAAATTATTTTATTCTTTGTAAAGTCGGTTTTCACTTTTTTTTAAGTTTGTTAGGTATTTTTTTCTATTTTTAGTGGCATTAACAAATATTAACAGAAAGACATGCGATTGCTGCAATCCCCGATGATTTTCTGTCTGAATGAAAATGCTTGATTTGTTGATGAAAATACCAAAATCGCTATATGTATGCCTATAATATTTGAGGAGTTCCCTCAATTCCACATGGATTCCATTATCAGAACCAGATTTTGATAATAATGCGACCAAATTGGATGATGATGATATATCCTTTAAATAAATTTGAACTTTCAAAATCGGTTGATAAATGACGGAGTTGTGAGGTAACAAACATTAAAAAAAAATACAATCGAATTGAGAACCTCGTCCTTTTTTTAAGCCTGTTAAAAAGTTAAAAGCTAAACTCATAAATAGCTTTATACAAGTCACTGCTCTACCGGACATCAACGTTTCTCAGCTATCGGGTCCAAAAATGACAGCATTGAAATACGCGTGCTATCTTTAAGATCAAAATTGGACAGACGTACTAACTAGTACGTATTGCAAGCTTCCATGTTTCTCTCCTTTGACTTTTACATCCCACGAGAGAAAATAAACAGCTGTGCGTCTGTTGCATTTTATATTTACAATGTGTTTTACATTATTCTCATGGATTTACTTCGACTTGCCTTTATATTTTTGAGTAAAAAGATGGTTCTGTAAGTTCTGTAGACTGTGTCTGTTTCCAAGAATCAAATGAAAACAAATAAGATCAGCTGGTTACCGCAAAAGTCAATCCCAATGACTACAAAACATTAAACAACACATTAACATTCATTATTTTTTTTGTAACATAGGTATTTGGTTGCTAATAAATTTATTATTATCATTTTATTATTATTAAAAGAAGACGAGCGTGCCCAGTTGTGGTATGGGACAGTAATCTTACTCTTTCATGTAATCTTAATCATATTCAAATTAACACTTTTACTAGTAATCGTGATTACCTAAGACTATAATAGGTTCTTTTCCGATTCACGTCACACTTCAAGTCACAAAGATGCGTGATATATACAATAATCATATATGTTATATGTGGGTTCGACCCACAGGACACAAATATTTGTGTGATGAACATAAGTGTTTGTGTTGGTCTGGGTGTGTTACTTATGTATTATAAGTATGTATTTACAAAAAAAAAAAGTATATAAGTATTATATCCATTGTCTAGTATACCCATACCACAAGCTCTGCTTAGTTTGGGACTAGATGGTGCTGTGTAAAAATGTCCCAAAGATATTTTTTTATTTATATAATCACACTCACACATGCACATACCTCACAACACACACCACATACACACACCCTCCTACACATACAATCACCTTCCTACACATACACACATACCCTCAAATAATTTGAATGTTATAATAGCCCCACTTATTGTAATTTAATGCTCATTAATTAGGAAAGAGGACTGTGACCTGAAATACACGTTTTTGCCTAGCTCAGGCACAACTGCCAATACATTTTTAGTGACTAAAATATACAGAAACAGATTCAATGTACCTATAGTGTAATAACAACCATTGTTCCATATTATATTCACGAAAATAAACTTAAACTTATTAAACTTACTAATTTCCCTACTATTTTTAACCGACTTCAAAAAAAGGAGGAGGTTATGTATTCCGCGGGTTTTTTTTTTTTTTTTTTTTCATGTATGTACACCGATTACTCCGAGATTTGTGGGCCGATTTACGTGGTTGTTTTTTTATTTGGTAGAGAAAGTCCGCGCGGTGGTCCCATATAAATTTTATTGACTTAGGTTAAGTAGTTTTTTAACCAGCTTCAATAAATCAGTTTATTTTAGCTTTACGTATCTAGATGATCTGCTCATTGGTTCCTCATTCTGAGAATTCTTGGCCGATATGCGTGTTTTTTTTTTGCCACGATAGTGATTGGACGTTTGGAAGAACATGAGCGAGACCTTTGCCCAGCAGTGGGATAGCAAAGGTTAATAAAAATATATTCTCAAATTGGTTATATAAACATTTATGAATCAACCCTCAACTAAAAAGTATGAAATAAAAACTTTTTAACAAAAAATAAAACCGACTTCAAAAACCTAAACCAAAAAATAAAAAATAATCATTGTATGTATTTTAAAATCTTAACTTAAACAACATTTTGAAGGCGGTGCGTGATTTTCATGTACGTTCACATAAACTGTTTTTTAACCGACTTCAAAAAAAGGAGGAGGTTATGTATTCCGCGGGTTTTTTTTTTTTACTATAGATATTGCGCTAGACTGTACATTACATGACGCAAAGGGTCAACCACGCGCCGCCTTAAAAATGTTGTTTAAGTTAAGATTTTAAAATACATACAATGATTATTTTTTATTTTTTAGTTTAGGTTTTTGAAGTCGGTTTTATTTTTTGTTAATATCTCTGCTTTTTTCTGCTTATTTAAAATACTCACGGCTGCCGTTCCTTCATCCGGTCTTCGGGCTCAATCCTAGCACCTTCCTGCCGCACCTACTACGTATTGATTTTGCGGCATCTATACGACTAGTAAATTAAACAGCCAGTCATTGTTATCAACATAACATACAAAATCAGGTCATTACTGTCCCACTGCAGGACACGGGCCTCTTCTGAGAATGAGAAGGTTGAAGCCAGTGGTAGTAGTAGTCCATCACATTGGCCTAGTGCGGGTTGGAAGACTACACACACCATCGAGAGTATCTCTGCGGTGTATAGGTTTCCTCTTGATGTTTTCCTTCGTTGATAATCGAATTCTGATCCTTATCCACTAATGAATTATCTCAACGTTTAACCTCCATATTTGTCCTATCCAACACACACACATCTTCGGTATTAACCTTGTCACATAAGTTATAAATGTAATTACACCAAATAGTCCCCAAAGGCCATCTTCAAAACGGTGTCCCGATAAACGGAAAGCGTGCGTCCAAAACTGTCTGCTGACAAACGCGTGATGGAAAGCAGACAGGTAGCTGTGGTCTAATTATAGAGTTATGGTTAGCCGGCACAGTGCACCGTACCTTAATTTTATTGTGTACGGGAATGCACGTTAATATAGCTCTGGTATGCTAGGATAGGAAACTAACTTGTTGATTTTCTGGTTCTTTTGTTCGGAAACCGAATTTGGACAGATTTTAATGAGGAATTTTTAGTTGTTTGGATTTTAGATCGTAGATCCGTATAGTGTTAGTATTGACCTTAACCTATTGTTAGTAATATAATTGAACATCACAAAATTCCCTAATTAGAAAGAAAGCAGCAGTTAATTATTTATTTTCCACAAACAAAAAAAAATGTTTGTTTTTTCATAAATTAACATTACAGAAAAAGAGGTATCATAAATTTGGAGTACATACATGTAACCTTACCCTACATCACCTACAAGTTTGCCCACCTAGTGCCTGTTAAAATGGCTCATCAATTTTGACCGCCAGTGTGGCTAGAATAGTATCAGAACTACCCTGGAATCGCCTCAGTATCGATCTAATGGTCTGGGTGTTTCTTATGTATTATAAGTATGTATTTACAACAAAAAAAAGTATGTAAGTATCATATACATTGTAGTACATAGTACAAGCTTTGCTTAGTTTGGGACTAGATGGTGCTGTGTAAAAGTGTCCCAAAAATATTTACTTATTTATATTTGGGTACGGTTGGTTTTTTAACAAAAAATATGCAAGTAATTATTTTAATTTATTATTTATTAAGGTCGACATGGAAAAACATTTTATTTTCAATGCTATATAAAACAATAGGCACAACTAGGGATGGGAAAACATGAAATTTTACAACCATTGAAGTTTTCTGAAATATTTTTTGGTTTAAGTTGAAAGTTTCAGTTCGCGAAATGAAGAATATTTTGAAGATTTTCACATTGTTTGGAAAACAGCACTTTATCTTAATAATCTCATTACGCGCGATATAATTAGCGGTTAAAACCAAGCGTACACAAGGTATCAAGCTGATCAAAGCGGCCACAGGATGTCTTTAGGCAACGCGACACCTGACGCAGTCACCGACAGTCTGAACAGTATACGAGTAACTCGAAACAATTGATGCTATTAAGAAATTATAGCTTCTTAAGTGGGAGTACGGTACTGATAAGAACTTTTAAACACTTTTTCTGTGGGTAGCATAGAAATCTTAATAACAAGGTAACAGAAATGTCATCTATGTCTTTTAATAACGGAAGGCGTCTCGCCGGTTTGCCACTACCAAGTTCATCATCATCATCATCATTTCAGCCGAAAGACGTCCACCAGGTCGTCGGTCCACTTTGTTGGGGGCCTACCCACGCTGCGCCTTCCAGTACGCGGTCGCCACACCAGAACTTTACTGCCCCATCGGCCGTCCGTTCTGCGAGCAATGTGCCCCGCCCACTGCCACTTAAGTTTGGCAATTCTTCGAGCTATGTCGGTCACTTTCGTTCTCCTGCGAATCTCCTCATTTCTGATTCGATCACGCAGGGACACTCCGAGCATAGCCCTTTCCATTGCCCTTTGAGTGACATTGAGCCTTCTTATCAGGCCCATTGTAAGCACTACCAAGCTACCAACACATAAATACGCAATTACGCCCACCATGTTTCTAGCATTCAATGCAAAATAAATTAAGCCTGTAAAGAAATCCGTTAATAGATATGCTGCAAAATAAAATTTTAGTGACTCTGCGTCCAAAACATCACTGATGATCAAGCAAACGGTTCGCGCACCGGTGTCCTACGAGACACCTGTACGCGGCGATACTTTCACGCTCCTTTGCCACTTCTATTATCTTATATTATTTAGTTTTCTATGGTGGGTAGAGTCAATAAGGAATTTAAAGACAGTGACTATAACGGAAATTAAAGATTTCTAGTTGTTTTTTACCTTGACCTTAGAATAATTAGGCTAGAACCGCAGTAGTTACACGCGAAGTGAAGTAAATTCAAGTTAGCCTTAAAAGGCTACCTTCAATCACCTTCAATACAGCTTCCGGGCGCCTATGGTGTGTGTGTCGGCGAACATTTTACGTTCCGCTTGCGAGCACACATTGGTTGTTTTTGTGCTTCAACTTTAAGCGGAACTTTGAATGACACTGGTGTCGATTCTCTTCTTCACGAACTAAACTTATTTTAAACTATCGCTCTCTTTTAACAGTAGATACAAGAAAGGGATGGCAATAATTTTAGAATTGTCAAATTAGTTTACATGTTACATTTCTTTGTATTTTAGTAGGCACGTTCTGAGATCACGACTAAACTTCTATGGACATTTTAATTCCGTCTAATTTGACAGCTCTAAAATTGTTACTATCCCTTTCTTGTGAGAAGAAAAGAAAAGAGAGCGATAGTTTGCAATAAGTTTATTTCGTGAACAAGAGAATCGACACCAATATCACTCTATTTCTTATTACTCTAAGATTTTAAGTAACTGTATTCCATACTCGGATTTCTTCCGTATCATGGATGCATAAGTAGATAAAATCAAATCTAACGTTATACACATACCAAAAACTTAATAGTAATAATTAATTCCCGTCGGTCGGCCTAAGAATTTCTCGCATAACAAAAGTATGTAACCGAAAGAAACAAAGTTCCATAGTTTCCAATGGCATCCGACAAATTGCACTGAAAACATAACAGAGCCGGTATCCAAAAATGGCTCCACCCACCGCTTCGCCAGTATTTATAGCTAGCTACACTAATAAACAAACGTCCAATATTATATCTGTCTTCATATCAATGTTGCACTACCTAAGTGATATGCCGCTTTGAGTGTAATTTAGGCTGCCATCGGTTTTGATCTTGTTTTACAAACTAAAGGCCAAAGCAGACTTGCTACTTTTAGCATCGGCAAACAACGATTTTCTAGCTTTTCGGAAGCTCGATGCCGCGTCAGGACGCTTTAATCCGTACACATACAAACTCCAGTCGCAGCGATCAAGTCACTTTTTGAAGTAAAACTTCATTACGCACGCTTGATTTGGGGAATAAGCTTGTGAATGCGTTACGAAAAGTGTGTATGGGCGAGACAAACGGACGCTTGACTTGGGGAGTAAACTGGTGAATGCGTTACGAAAAGTGTCATCGGGCGAGGCGGACGGAAGTTGAGAGGGAGATATAAGTTAGTGAAGTTTTACTTCAGTCGTGTGGTCTAAAGCACACTCGTTTTTTTTAGGCGCTAAACGCGTGATTTCTATACCGGGATGCAGAAAGCGCATGGACCGGTCGTTGTGGCGTCCAGCAGTGGACGTCTTTCGGCTGAAATGATGATGATGATGATGATGAGAAAACCTGCACACCTGAGAGTGCTCTATACAGTTCACGATGGTGTGTTTTTTTATTTATTATTATAGTATAGGATGACGAAACGAGCTAAACAATTTAAACCATTTATTTTGCCAAACATACACAAAATATACATATTACATGCAAAGGTAACAGGACAAATGACTGAGAAACTGAGAACACGAAATTTATAGGTACTTATGTCGAATCATTTCACCTAGGTGAATTCACCTAGGTGCAATGATTCCGAGGTGAAATAAAGACACCATAAATTCCACTTTGTTCACCCAGGTGAACAAAGTGGAATAAACCACAACCATAGACATATAACACAATTTCTATGGGTACAACATAATATGTGTGGCAAGGGATCCAGCTCAGTATTTGCTGTGCATGTAGGACCACCTGATGTTAAGCGGTTACCTTTGCCCATAACAACTTCAATTCCACCTAGTCTGTTACCTAGATAGTACCGCAAGTCGGTTCGCCAAACTGAGACATGAAGATGTAAAGTCTTATGTGTCCAGCAACCCGCAGTAGGCCAGCGTGGTGGACTAAGGCCTGAACCCTTTCTCATTCTGAGAAGAGCCCTGTGCCCAGCGGCAAACTATTAAGTAGGTATAATTAAGTAATCTGTGAAATGTCATAAATTACGTCACGTTAAGGGATGGAGGGGGACAAGTGACAACAAGGAGTGACAATGGGGGGGGACAAGTCATAGGCTTTGTGACGTCACGTGTAAATCTGTACCTAAATTTATTTAGAAAGATTAGTTCCTGAGACAATTTTTATTTTATTTAAAATTTAATTAGTGATGAAATTCATAAACATAGTCGAATTAAACCAGAAAAACTAGACTAGTGTCTGCTAGGTGAAATAAAGAAAGAAGTTGCTTATACATACATATAGGAGAGATTAGAAATGGGCCGACTACACGCCGAATAGTCGGGAAAACCGACTATTCGGCATTTTTTATAATCGGCTACTAATCGGCGACCAGTTGGAAAAAATTACCAAATACTCGGTATTTATTTTCAGTACAATGAATGTATATAAGAGCACTTATTAATTAATGAGTAAAATCTAGATAGTATAATAAATTTTTAAGGGTCTTGCCGAATATTGTTTAGACCACAGATAATATAATGTTTAGACTATTCAGAATGTTGACATCGTTTAATATTTGTTTGTGCACCGAAAATGGTGAAAAGTGTAGAACAAAAATTTTATTGCAACAGCCTTACTTGTACCACATTTCATGCAAACAAAATGATTTGATTTTGATTTGTTTTTTTTTGTATTTTTATTTATTGCATAAGGTTCGCCCACAGTATACATAAAACATAACGAAAATTTTTTTTCAATTAGCATCAACAAGATTTATTGTTTTATTCATAGATGTTCCCAGCCTCAGACAAAACCTATAATCTTTCACTATAAACAACACTAGTGGGACAACTCAGTTAATAATATTATATTTTGACAACACGATCCATTACTGGGTATCTCGTATTATTCTGTCACCAATACTCGAACGGGTGTTCACTGAATACTCAATAATCCTTGCGAGCTGGATATGCGCGAATTTGACCAAAGTACGGATGATAGTCGGCCGACTAATCGAAAAATTTCTAACCGATTAGTCGGCTAGTCGGGAAATCGGCAAAACCCATAGTCGGTCCATCACTAGTATTATATTTTACGTAGATCGTTCCTGTTAGCCATTCAACCGGAGTCACGAGATTCTAATTTTTAACCGACGAAAAAAAGGAGGAGGTTCTCAATTCGACGCGTATATTTGTTTTTTTTTTTTTTTATATGTATGACCACGCATAACTTTTTACAGAGTGGCCCGATTTTGATGATTCTTTTTTTAATGGATAGGGTATATCTCGAAGTTGGTCCCATTTAAATTTCAAAATCAAAATGCACCCCTAAGGGTGGGAAAACAGGGGATGAGTGCTTGTTCACCCACTGAATTCTTACCTGTTAACCGATTCTGTTGAAACTTGGCACACATAAATATAGTTCTAGACACTACGACATAATGGAGACCTGAAGTTAGATTTTGACCACAAAAAAAGTTAAAATAAAACTTTTTAACAAAAAATTGAACCGACGAAAACAGAAACTGAAAAGCGAAAAATAACAAATTATGAGTCGGCGCCAAACAAACAATCAACGAAGATCATTAAATTACTTTAAATAAATAATAAAAACAACGTAACATCAAATACAACGTGAAATTTTCAACGATAAACAATAACTTTCCAAAAATTCGTTCGTCGCTCAGCCACTTGCAACTTGCACGCACTTTGCTTGTTAAAAGTTTGTTTGGCGCAGACTCATAATTTGTTATTTTTCGCTTTTCAGTTTCTGTTTTCGTCGGTTCAATTTTTTGTTAAAAAGTTTTATGTACTTATCATGTGTTGAAAAACACGTGGAAAGGAAAGACCAAGTTTCGTTCATTTTATCTTCTGTATAAAATAAATAAATATGAAAAACCAACACCAAGATAACAGTTTGTAAATAAGATAGTTATTTTAGCATTAGTTTTTGGCTTATATGGAAAATCAAACAAGTTGACATTTCTCTTAATAATTATTTATTAGAACAACGTTCTCTTTGATTGCTCTCATTAATTTTAATTTAGGGAGTTTTCCCTTCTAATGATTGTTGTTAACTCAGTGGGTACTCTAAGTAGCGTTCTCAATCATGTCTTATCAATTTAGAATTTTAGCAACTTTGTTGGTCTGTGTTTAGAAGTTATAATAGTCAGAGGCAACAATTTTGTTACAGACTATTGATGCGATAATTTTCGATTACAAAACCTTTTCCAATCCATAGTCCAGGGGCTACCAACCTTTAACCATACGCGCCTCCCCAACGATTACTAAGTCCCTCCCTCCCTTGCCAGTTAGGGTAACACTAATAAAACTAACTAAACTTGCAGTGATAACGTCAAGTAAGTAACTTAATTTGGTTAAATACAGGTCACTGCTACCTCAGGATTGTTGGCATCAAGACGTTTTTTCTAATACCAAATAGCTACATAAAAAAAAATACAGTTAATTTTTGGAGCCGTTTAATAGGTATTCATTTTTACTGGAACCATAGATTTTTTTATCTATTCTATTCTGGTATCTCGAAGGTCTATTTTGATATGCACATAACGTTCGAAATTTTTATTAACATTATTAGTGGTCGATACCGGGATCGCAGGATTTGTTTCGATACAAAAGTGCTGTCCATATTAGCCAACCATCGAGCTTTAGGTAAATATGTACAGTCAAGTGTTGCCATATGCACCGTAAATACGGCAGATCTGCCGTAATTTTGGCTTTTGTTTTTATTTCTGCCACCTACCGTAGTCATAAATTACGGTGTATGAAAGTTACCGTAATTTTGAAAACCCAAGCTGGAACTGGTAGTAAGCCAAAACATTTTAAAAGTAGTGTCATTGTTACTGTGTTACTCAAGTCAATGGGCACCTAGTAGCATGTGAAATTCAAAATTTCTTGCGTTTTTTGCAAATTGTAGCTAATTCACGTTGTATATTGATCGGAACATGATTCGTGGCAATAATAACAATACATCTACTGAATCTTGGGGAGGCCTATGTCCAGCAGTGGACGTCTTTCGGCTGAAATTATGATGATGATGATCTACTGAATAATGCCTTAGCTCCATAAGCTCGATAATTTGATAGTATCTTAATATTGTAGAGCTTATAGAGCTAGGATGTTTTTACTACTACTACTGCTAAATACTACTACTTACCGAATATATTATTGTGATTATTGTCGGGAAAAATATTCAGATCAATAGTGAGATAGAGCTACAACTTGCAAAAAACGCAAGAATTTTTTATTGCCGAGGGCTACTGCGTCGAAATCACTAATATTGCCTACAAATAAAGTCAGTAAAGTATGAAAATTTGTCACCGTAAATCTGCCGTATTTCTTTAAACTGAAATACCGTATTTCTGGTAATTTTGACCCACTATGCACCGTATTTTCGTTTCACCGATCTGGCAACACTGACAGTCACCTAAAGAGATAAATATCCAGGGTCACCAGATAAAAATGAAGTTTTCTCAGAAGATTATGGATGCTTTCAAGTGGAATAACATTTAATTTAACGGAAAAAGATAATCGTATTTATAAAAAAAAAAAACAATTCAAACCGTTCTATCATAATTTACCTATGACCTATTGTGACCTATGAACTATTATGATTATGACCTATGACCTAACATACCTACATACTTGATGAAGGCAAGTGGTTATAAAATAAAGAAACACACGACTCTTCTTCGCATTTATTCATTTTTAGGGTTCTGTACCCAAAGGGTGCCAAAGGGGACCTTATTACTCTCGCTACGCTGTCCATCCATCCATCCGTCCGTCTGTCCATCCTTCCGTCTGTTTGTCACAGGGCTGTACCTTTTGAAAGTTAATAGGTAGCCGGTAGTTTTTTTTTTTTTTTCAGAATATGTGTTGCTACGAATCCTATCACGACAAAAATTAAAAATAAAAAAGTCTAAAACCGAAGGGGGTCATACAAGAAACCTCGAAAAACATGACTTTTTTTCAACGTTTTTGTTCCTGCTCTATCTTCAAAACGGTAACACATAACAGCGTCAAACTTGCTCTGATTATAGTGCATACTATGTAGTTAAGCAAAAAATAGTAAAAATAGGGTAAACATAGACATAAGCGCGACTGCTGAGCGTGAGGTCCTGGGTTCGATTCCCGGGTCGGGCAAAGTGTTATTGGGTTTTTTCATTAGGAAATTCTCAGTAGCAGCCCGGAGTCTGGATTTGTGCCCGGTTAATGGCAATAGGCTCGCCCCCTATTACATGGAACTTACAACATAACTGGCGAAATGTGGGTGTACTATACACCTCTGCCTACCCCTTCGGGGAAATACAGGCGTGATGTTATGTTGTTATGTTATAGACATATGTTGTGGTACCTGCGTAAGAGAGAGATGAAAAAATCCATATTTAGCGCACTCTGTGTTGATGTCTTTTGATAAACTCTCGTAATTTAAATCAGTTTCTATGGGGTATGAGGTCGATGGGTGGTACAGAACACTGCGTGAGTCAGACTCGCACTTGGCCGGTTTTAATACGACGATAGCTATAGACAATTTCATATAAAAAAGTCAATGTATTAGGTAAAAATTTAGCCAAAACCTCGCGGCAGGACGTTCTTCATGAGAAGAAGCTCTTACGTAGATCAAAAACCTATCTTCTTCCTGATTGACTATACAATACAAAACAATAATCTTCATTCAGAAAACACGCATTACATTACCATTTAGCCCATTTGTGTCCGCGCGTGATTCAGAGCGTTTGAAATTGGAACGAGCTCAATAATTCGTTGAACAGATGCGTGTGTGCGCCTCAAGCCACCAATCGCCGGCGCGCGTTACTTTATTTACTGCAATTTCATTTGTCTAATCGTTCCCGCATATTGGTCGTGATTAAGAGGCTGACAACACCTAAACAATCAGACCTCTGCGGTCACTGTCGTTTCGTACAGAACTGAAAGAGAGGCAACGAGCCGAGGGACGTCGGATACGCCGCTCAACTTGAATGAAAATTAACAATTAATTTTTTTAATAAAAAACTAAAAGCTTATTTGAAAAACAGAAACAACAAATGTTTAGATTATTGTCTTTCTCAAATGTTTTCTTAATTTTATTTATAATATTTAATAAACAATAGAGATTGTTTGCTTTAAAGCATGTTTTAAGAGGTTAGTTTACAATTCTTTTCTATCGAGAAAACTTCAAGAAAACGTGTTTTAGGAACAATACAGTTTCAGAAAATACGATCAAGATTAGCATATATTTTTTTCACTGCCGCAAACCGAATAGATACAGCTAAAAATGTTTTTAAAAGAAGCCTATTTGGGGTATTTGGCTGTTGTCAGCGTCTTAAGGACGTCTAGGAATTTCGTGGTAGCTCAATGGTGTTCTGGAAGGAGTTGATGGTTAGTTCATATTTCATTAATACATTGTACGAATGATATGTTTTATATTGTGTTGTAACTGCATGCTGTACTGAGAAATGGGAAAAAGGTGAATCAAGTTTCTGCGACACATATTCTCTTACTTATAGGTAATAACATCATAATGTCATCATCAGCAACATTCAAATTCAAATATTTAAATAAAACTAATTACAGTCACTTTTGAAAGGTCAGGCTCTAGTTGCACGGTTCCAAATTACGTTTTTTTTTAAATTTATTTTATAGTATAGTACCTATGGCGAAACGAGGTAAAAGCCCACCTGATGTTAAGTGGTTACCTTTGACCATAGCAACTTCAATACCACCCAGGCTGTTGCCTAAATGGTACCGCAAGTCGGTTCGCCAAACTGAGACATGAAGATGGAAAGTCTCATGTGATTGTAATTTCACCGGCTCCCGTGCCCTTTAGACCGAAACACAGCAATGCAAGCATCACTATTTGGCGGAGAAGTCCGATGGAGAAGAACCTGCATGAAATTCCATTACATTCCTTGCTGTTTCTAACTTGATTGGCAGGGGCGACTTCCATTCTTACCAGATGAAACTGAATAACAGGACTAATAAACGTTTTTTTTTTGTACTGGTCATGGAGAACCTTTCTTTTCTTCGTGGTACTGGTGCACAGTTTATTTTTAAAGAGTTTTTTATCAAATCAAATCATTTTATTTGCATTCATGAAATGTGGTACACAGGTAAAGTTGTTACAAGATTTTTTTACTGCCTCGTTGGTCTAGTGGTCGCATGCGCGACTGCTGAGCGTGGGGTCCTAGGTTCAATTCCCGGGTCGGGCAAAGTGTTATTGGGTTTTTCATTAAGAAATTCTCAGTAGCAGCTCGGAGTCTGGGTTTGTGCTCGGTTAGTGGCAATAGGCTCGCCCCCTATTACATGGGTCTTATAACATAACTGGCAAAATGTGGGTGTATCTACTATACACCTCTGCCTACCCCTTCGGGGAAATACAGGCGTGATGTTATGTTATATTATGTTATGTAAGATTTTTTTAGTTCTACACATAGTGTTTCACTTTGCACTTTGTTCCACTTTTCCTTTATTTATTAACAATTTATGTACACATTACAATATGTGCATGAAAGGAGACAGCATTAAAATAATAGCACAGAGGTATTGCTTAATTCAATGAAATTTCAAATGAAGAAGAAATAAGTAAGAAATATAGACAACAGTGTGTAAAACAAGCTAAAGAACCTAAAATAAAATGGATTGTAACAGAGCAAAAAAAATTAATAAAGAATTAAACATTCATAGAATGAGTAGACATGAATGTAGGAACAAACTAAAAAAGTGGCTGTTAGGTTTGGACTACATTGATACGGAGGAACTCTTGACCTAATGTTTCATCATCTGATCAGTTTATCACATACTCACCCTAATCACACCCCACACACATACACACACACCTTTCACTCATCCCTCTCTCACACAACTCACCCCCAATACACCACAAACGCCAAAACACATAATGCTTGTTTTGTAAATGTAGGGAAATTGTAATTACGCAATATAGGTACATACTGTTAATATCTAAACTGTCGTACACGGGTTGTGCTTTGAAATAGCAAAACACTGTCTCTCAAGATACAGGTTTTTTACTTAGTTTGAGAGACAGTAGACAATGTTGACTGTTTCTAAATTGCCTTATTAATTAGTTATTAAGATTTCTTAAGTAATTTGTATGGCTGTGTTTTTAATAAATTATTTATTATTTATTTATTTATTTATTATTAATATACAGATCCTTTCTTCAAATTTGTGGCCAATCTTCTAAGTAGGAGTCCAGCTCATCCCTCCATATGCTTATGGGCTACCACGTTTACGTTTATAGCTGTTTGTTATCCACAACTTACAAAAAAAATCTGTCGAAACTTCATTATGACCCAGTTTTGAAGGATTTACCGGAACGTCATTTGCTGCGTCGAAACATCGCACTGTTCTTGTTTTAGTTTCTGCTAACAAAGTTTGGTCTTTCGTTCCGGAAACTGGTTCAGTATTTCCTGCCGCTTACTCCTGCTGTAAGCATCACAGCATATCGTGGAGAATTGTTGACTATAATTAATCCTACAATGTCACCCGATGAACCGTAGCTAATCATTTGTAAGAAATGCGGGAATTTTATTTGAAAGAACTTTTGTGTTTTTCCAGTGGGTGCCGGGATCAGTATGGGGTCCGCTGCCAACTGCAGCCTCAGGTCCAGCAGCGCCACCGGCTGACGATAACAACTCTCTAGCGGAACAGCTGGCAGCGCTGTCCCTGCGAAGGCCACCACGACCACCGCCACCAGCGTACATGTGCCATCTGTGCTTTAAGAAGGGACATTATATCGGAGACTGCCCTCAGGTGAGACTTAGATTTTTATGGTATAGGATAGACAAACGAGCTAAAGGCCTACTTAATGTAAAGGTGCTCCCACTCCAGTGTTCACAAATGTTTACAAGTTTGTCAAGTTTCTCATACTGAGAAGAGGCCCGTGCCCAGCAGTGGGACAGTAATGGGATGATTATGTTGTCAACATTTAGAAACATTTGCTGGTGGAGGCAAATTGCTCCCACACTGGATGTTTCTAAATGTTGTCAAAAGTTTGTAAACATTTGTGAACACCGGTGTGGGAGCACCTTTAAGCGGTTACCTTTGCCAGTAACAGCTGCAATGTTCTTATGTTTCCAAAGACCAAAGAGATAGCTAATCTAGAGAAGGTGCATTCGTTTTACCCTAAACGTTGAACTGAATTGAACAAGAACGTGAAAGTACTCCCACACCGGTGTTTACAAACGTTTGTGAACATTTAGAAACATCCGATGATGAAGGCAAACTGCTCCCACACCTGATGTTTCTAAATGTTGACAAACGTTTGTCAACACCGGTGTGGGAGCACCTTGAGAAGCAAGGTCTTATCAAGAATACTTTTACTTTTACTTCTTCAATCGCATATCAATGGTAACAAAACCATTATAAGCGGAACTGGTTTAGTATATAACTTTCATACAAGTCAGGTTCAGCTTATACCTACTGGTTTTTCCATCGAAATGAGCTTGACCGTACCAATTATGTATCATATCCTTAGATTAACAATAGTACCATCATATCATAACAATATCATCAAATCAATCATCAGTTAAGCCCATTAACGTCATCTAGACATGATGGTCTACACTTACACAGAACCGAATGCATTTTATCTTGTGTCGAGTCGTTTGAAAACCTTAAAAGCGTCGGCAATTTTCGTACTGAAAAACCGCATACACCATTATACTTAGTGTTTGGCATGTTTCCCATAAACAAATAAATAACAACGCAAATTACGATCCTAAAACGTTGAATACCGGTAGAAAAATTCTAATTTAATTTTTTTTAAATCAATTAATTCGTCTCGTAAACGGTATTTCCGTGTACAGTCTGTTGGTCTGTCTCCGGGCGCATTGCCAAATCAGTCACACGATTTATTTTTAATTTTTTACATCTATAGAGAAATTACTTCGGTTTTATTTCGTGTGAATCACGTGGATTTGTTTAAAGGGTTTAAAAGCAAATAAATTAAAAATCTGTGTGCGTAAAAAATGGACGTCATTATTACCCTAAGTCGTTGTCAGCTTCCAGTCAAACCAATTAGTACCTGTGTACGTGGAAATAATAATAGTATCCCAAGATAAGACAGCTGATTAAACTCTTCTTTGACAAAAAGGTGACCCTAACTAACAGTCTTTCGAGGGCTTCGAGACATTAAGACAAGTAGGAATCTAAGGCCCATATTACAGAACGATACTCAAGCGTTGATCACTGTTTAAAACTAGTTTTGAGTTGAGCTTTGATTTTAGAACGTTCCTCAAGCAGAGATTTATTGATTACAGTTCAGATGAGTTGAGCTTTGTTTTATACTGTCACCTGTTTCGGTATTTTTGTAGAGATTTGATCTGTAATCACTCCAATGTGGTCCAGACTATGCTTGAGTAGAGATTTCTATCCTATTTCAGGTTAAATTCGTGTGTTATGTTGTTGAATTAAAGTTTATAATTACCGTATTGGAATAAGACCGATACTCAAGTAACGATTCTATCCTTAAATAGTGATCAGGTGATTGAAGTTTAAACTGTACTTGAGGAACCTTCTGTAATACGGGCCTAAGACAAGTTGATCATTTTATACATTTACATAGGCCAGTTTAAAAAAAAAACAAGTCATATCAATCAAAATAATGCCTGACCTTCGGCCTTACTCTTAAAAATAATTCCGATCGATCGGCATTGGGCTAATGTCACTTCGTACCTACTTTTAAATGCAACATTTGCAATAAATAGGTATGAAATTTAGTGCTTTAGCCACTAAGCTACCGTGAACACTGCTCGTGGTATCGAAATTATCCTCCACTATACGTCTTGGGTGACGTCAGCCAGGAGTCGCAGGTTCGAATCCTGCTCGTGAGCGATTTTTTCTTTCCACAATTTAAATCTTTAGATTTCGCTTCGCATGCGTAAATGCGTTAAAAATAATAAAATAATAATGAAATTTAGTGTTTTTAGAATTAATTAAACTTTATTAGAATTAAAATAGTGTACCTATTGTGTATATTTTAAATCAAGAATACCCTAAATACCCATAAATTCTTGTCACTTTTTGACATTGGTATGGATTGAAATTGGAATTATTTTCAAGAGTAACCCCACTGATGCCCAAAAACTATTAAACCTTGCTCAAAATAAAGAACAAAACATTAATTACTTTTAACTTTTGTTAACCATAAAAAGAGTCACATTTTTATCACATTTCGCGTATTCTTTCATCCCAGAAACGAAATCAGTACCTACAATGTTCGAATCTAAACAATGGCAGCATTCATTGGCCGTTTGGCCCCTAATTCTAGGAACGCGCATGTTCGGTGGTAACCTAGTTGCTCCGTGCTCGAGCTCAAAACAACTGTTGTGCTCTCTATCGGTTTTGTATTACAATGGCTGCTCTGTGGAGCTTTGAACTGGCGATAAACACAGTTCAGATTAGAGATTGATTTAAGACATATATGGGCAGTGCCCGGCCCACGGGCCTATCACGGCCCGCCGCGGCGTTTGATCTGGCCCGCAGTGCACTTCAAAATCCTACATTTTTTTTTTACTAAAATGCAACAACCACCATGTATGAGAGTGCAATCTCACCCTTTTGCAACTTGAAGTTTAAAAATTACGTAAACAATAAACCGTTTTTAACTCGCTTTTTTCCTACACACATCTCGCTACGGCCCGCGAGACCCGCGACTTCATGAAGTTTCGACAGTTTGACCCGCGAGCAGATTTTTTTTCATGGTTTCAGGTTTGGTCCCATAGTAAAAGTTGTTCATAATGATGAGTACAATGAACCCTCTTTTCAGCGTGTATAAACAATTTAAATAATATGTAGCCAGTTTGTGTGTTATTAAAGTTTATTATCAACAAGCGAATGTGTCAGGAAACAAATGAGATGTATCAATTCTTAGAAATTGATAGTGTTTGTGAGTATACTTTTATGTAGGAATACGTTGTAACATTTATGATTATACACATTGGAATCTACTTGAGGTTTCGTGGCCCTACGACCTCTTGAATTAGGAGAAGCTTATATTTAGGGTTACGTACCTAAAAAAAACGGAACCCTTACCGAAAACGGAAGCATCCGACTATTAATTCCTGTTTTTATCGAATACAGCTAAAGGTATCGAACTGAAACTAATATCAAATACTAATATCTATTGCCCAATACTCCTGTATCCTGTAAAATCAAGTTTAAAGTTCATCATTTCAGCCGAAAAACGTCCACTACTGGACATAGGCCTCCAAAAAGGGGGGATATGGCATAATCGCCACGCTTGGCGCGGGTTGGCGATCGCAGTTTGTTGGATAGATATACTCAGAGAACGCTGCTGCCCATCCTTTTACGACACCCACAAGAAAATATAGGGTGGTGCAATTCCTTATGTCCGGCACCACACGGCCTTTCAAATATCATATTTTAGGTCACTGACTCAGCAAAACCTTGGGGTACTTCCCGTTGATCTAGGATATCAAAATTTGGCATGAATCTTATAACACAAATATGAAATATGGTAATTTTTAATTGAATAAGTACTAAAAAACTTCCAATTTAAGTTGGTCCTCCTTTATACCAAGTTCACCTTTTAGCGAGATCAATTATATATTATACTGGATATTTTTAGATTATTATGCATTCGATTCTACATGATAAAATTAATGTCACTGACTGGGAATAGAGCACTTGATGATGAAGAAATACAAAATATTTGTGATTATTTCGGCAATTTATTTGTTTACTCATTTTAGTTTTCCTGTGTTTCCGTCAAGTTCCATACCTAATCATATAATATGTAATAAATATATATAAGTGCGTTAGTAAAATTCTGGTACGGAACCCTAAAAGCGCGAGACCGACAGGCTATACAGAATTCTTACAAGACATCTGAGCTAGAACTTGACGTATTTTAAAAACACAAAGTTAATTTTGCAGTTAAACTTTTTTTTTACACACGGTGAATTTTCATTGGTTTTGGAAACGAAAAGGGGTCATTGTACTCATCAGTATGAACAACTTTTACTATGGGATTAACCCTGAAATCGCGAAAAAAAAACTGGTGTTCCCTACATTTTGTCGATTTATGTGAAAACAAATGCAGCAAATCAGCTGATTCTTTTTCGCGATTTCAGGGTTGAGTCCCATAGTAAAAGTTGTTCATAATGATGAGTACAATAATCCCTTTTCGTTTACAAAACCAACGATAATTCACCGTGTATATTAAAGAACGGCGAAACGAGCTAAAGGCCCACCTGATGTTAAGTGGTTACCTTTACCCATAAAAACTGCAATATCACCTGAACTGTTGCCTAAATGGTTCCGCAAGTCAGTTCGCCAAACTGAGACATTAACATTATCTATACGACTTTGATTTAACTGCAAAGTTAGTCGAGTCGGTTAAGGAACAATGTTTCTTAATAAGATATCGCTGACGTCACCCAAAGACGTATAGTGGAGGATAATTTCGATACCGCGAGCAGTGTTCACGGTAGCTCAGTGAATAAAGCACTGGCGTACTGAGCCAGGAGTCGCAGGTTCGAATCCTGCTCGTGAGCGATTTTTTCTTTCCACAATTTAAATCTTGAGACATTAAGATGGAAAGTCTCATATGATTGTAATTTCACCGGCACCCGTACCCTTCACACCGGAACACAGCAAACTTCCCCGGACGAGCTCCTTCACAAAGAGCTCTACTAGTATTAAATCTACCTGCCAATCTTCTTCCAGGCTCGTCCAAAAGGCGAGGGTTTGACTCCGTACCAGGGCAAGAAGAGGTGCTTCGGCGAGTACAAGTGCCCCAAGTGCAAGCGCAAGTGGATGAGCGGCAACTCCTGGGCCAACAATGGGCAGGAATGCATCAAGTGCCGCATTAACGTATTCCCACATAAACAGGTAAATGTAAGTCATTATTGAGTGTATAGTGCGAGTTTGACAGTTACCGAGTACTCGATCGAATGAGTTGACTTTCATTCCTAATTCAGTAGCGCTTCTGGCGGAAAAGAGCAGGAACTACTGATTTATGAATGAAAGTCGACGGATTCGACAAAGACAAACACAAAAAAACACTTTATTCTCCACTGAGATAATATGTACTACGTACTAGAGAAGACACCTCGAGTCGAATGTTTGCAACACGTTTTAGAGCTCCTGCACTCTCACTCACTTAGCGACGCTCACGCCGCGCATGCCCCGCGGTCAGCAAGTTGCGCGGTATTTTTTGTTCGTAATATCTACTCTAGTACGTAGTACATATTACCTCAGTGTTATTCTCTTTGGATAGAGCATTTGATTACATATGCGTAAGTTTCAACGATGCACTAGGCACTGTTAGTGGTTTGTAAAGCAGCTGCAGCTAAGACTATTAGCTCCCCGATTCAGAATCTTGTCGACCGGTTCGGTTTTTTATCTCTTTCCGTCTCATTCACGCAACGAGAGAAGAAGAGATAGCAAACCGAATCTGTTATCGATGTGTAGTTCTGAGTCGGAAAGCAGGGCTGCCTTCCGTCCTGGTTTCCCCCGATTTGTCCTAGTTGGGCAGGGTGTCCGGGGTAGTGCAGGCACAGTTCTCAGGTAGTGTCCGGGTTTTCGCCGCGTTATTTTTTTTATGCGAAAACTTGGTCTTGCCATGTCTTTTTCCAATTCTTCGGCAATTTCGGTCACAGCAGCCCTAGCTAAGACGAGCTACAAATCTTCAAATGTACAAAAGCCTAGGTCTATTCACATTCACAGGGACTAAAAAGTCACCCAGGCAGTGGTCGTGTGTGAATAGGCCATTGATTATTTCAAAAGAATATATCTATGGAGTTTCTTGTCGGCTCTTCTCCATAGGACCAACATTTTTGAACCGTGCAACTAGATTTATAATTAACGTTTTGAAAGTGAACGTAAATGCTTATTCGAAAAAAAAAACTTTTGACTTTGACTTTGATAGTTTCTCTGCAGCTGCCTAAAGTTGCAAGTTACATTGTCGCAACCACAAACTACGTGTGGTTGCGCGATGAAGTCTCGTTGTGGCCGGTCGGAGGTCACATAGAGATAGACTAACGGCCAAAATTAATATCCAATCTATCTACGATTTACCCTACTGGAAATAGAAATCTGACATATTTTGTATGGAGCTTATGTCAAATTCCTATCTCTAGTAGGGCAAATCGTGGATAGATTGGATATTAATTTTGGCCGTGAGGGAAGTCAGTCAAGTAGGTTACTTGCGTGCGATTGACGCGTGTGGTTGGTTGCGTGTGTGGTCACAGAATATTAAAGTACCCGCAATATCGACGACAATTGACTAACGCGACGACTGCAAATTTGTCGTTCATGTGAACTACTTTTTGTTGCTTGACAATGTTGAAGACTTCTATTGTTCCTAATCAAACATTTCAGAGGCCGTTGGAGAAGCCAGACGGATTGGACGTGAGTGACCAGTCCAAGATACACCCTCAGCATCTGTGCCAGAAGTGTCGCTCTCTCGGTTACTACTGCCGCAGGGAATACTGAATGGAAGGAACTATTACTGTTCTTGGAAAATTGTGGTGCTGCATGAAAAGAGTCGGTATAAAAGGTCTGCTCTCTTATCGACATTCGAAAAATGATTCATCGATGCATAGCATAGATGGCTCTGTTTTAAATTTGTCATTCGTGAAGAATTATGTTGTACGCCTGCCACCTACCACTATTTTTACCAATTTCGTGCGTAAATTTTTGTACCTATGTTACAACCAACTTTTCATTATTTTATAGGGTATTTCTACTCATATTTAGTTATAAGAACATTATTACTTTTAAAGAAATGTATATTTCGATGGTTTTATTGAAAAAAAAAAAAACTTACGTTTTATGAAATAAGTTGTAGGTAAAAGCGGTTACAGATTGATATATTTTATAATTATTTGAGTGCACCAATTCATAACACAATTATATTACCCGTATAGTCTTCACAAGCGCGATTCTGACCATGAGGTTCTGCATTCGATATCAAACCGGGAATATATACCTAATCTGTTGTGATATTCTGAATATACCATAAAGTTACTGTACTTAATAATTAATGTCTATGGAATATACAACGTGTATCAAAAATGCGTAGTCGTATTTAAAGAGCTCATTCAATGAATGCTATCGAATAACTTTTACTACGGGACCAACCCTGAAATCGCGAAAAAAATATCAGCTGATTCTTACATTTTGTCGAGCGACATCGGTGATTTAGTAGGGAACAGCTGATAATTTTTTCGCGATTTCAGAGTTGGCCCCATAGTAAAAGTTGTTCTATGCTATGCCCTGAATGAGCTCTTCAAATATGACCACGCATTTCTGATACACGTTGTATAGCAAGTTAGGGTTGCCTTATAGGGGACCACGGTCGTGATTGAGATCTTATACCATCTCTGGAGATCTGTTGATAGGCAACTTATCTACACCTTATCTTCAATGGTTCCATCATATATTTTTTTAATTATTAGGTACCTATGTGACCACATCAAAAGCGTTAGGAGTGGACGCACATTCTCACCTTTGCCTACTGATCGCGGTTGATTGTGGTTGAACGCTTAATTGCCATGCAATAAGGTATGGGTTCAAGCTCACCCGTTTTTCTCGCTTTTCGAATTCAATGTGTGGTTTAGAGAGCCTCGTGCGAGTGTGACACTGAACCGCCCCTGGCGGATACGAGGAGAACTACTGATTTATGAACGAAAGTTGACGAATTCGATGGAAGTATGCGGTATGCGTAGAATGGGACACCCTCGGGATATCTATCAATAACGACGACTACTCAAGGACTGACTGTTCTTGTTGAGGCGTGCGTCTGTGTGTGTGATTCAATCCGGAGCGTTGCGACTTAGTTTTCTTACTGTATGTTGTTTACTTCGACTTTCCTTTCTGTTGTTCTGTACCAAATTCATTAATTTATAGCAATCTGACTGCTTTTACCATAGATTTAATCTCCAAATGGCATTGCAGTGACTTACAGATTTTTATATGTATATTTAGACATTTAAATGTGCCTTATTATAGATATATTACCTATAATGTGCCTTAATGAGATTATGCCAAACGATCAAATGTTACTAAAATTATTTGTCATGTTAACAAAGTTTTGCAATGTATATTATGGTATTTGGTCACTAACTAACCTTAGATTATATTGGGTATATATTATACAACTTAAGATACAACTAAATACTTATATATTATACAAATTAATGTTTATTTTTTTGTAAAGATATCGAAAACTCTTATGAAGTTTGCGATATTTTACCTCAAGATATTTCTATGGTAGAATTCGTCCATGGGTATTATTTGTATATTAACTTCCCAAAGGACCAACAAATAGTATTTGAGATTATTATTATTATACAACGTGTTATTGAAATATCTGGCAACCTCTTAAGGGGTAATTGTACTCATCAGTATGAACAACTTTTATTATGAGACCAACCCTGAAACCGCGAAAAAAAAAAACTGCTGATCAAAAATCTTTTGTGTTCATATAAATCGAAAAAATTAAGGGATCAGCAGATTTTTTTTCGTGATTTGAGGTTTATTCCCATATTAAAAACTGTTCATACTGATGAGTACAATGACCCCTTAAGAGGTTTTCAGTTATTTCAATAACACGTTGTATATAAATACATAGTCTGTTTCGAATATGATTTATTTTATAAAATAGTGACTACAATCCCTTATATTATTTGATGAACGTTATGGAAAAAATACTAAGGATTATACAATGTTACTTTTTGTTTACACAATTTGAGAAACTAGTTTTTTCAGAATGACCAGGAGAATCGATTAGGATAGTTTTTATACCATGTTACATTTTAACCAAAAAAAAATGTTTGAAACTATTGAGTTTCAACAGTTGGTTATTATGGTAAAATTCAGCACATCAGCGGATCATGAATAGGTCCTTAAGGTCAAGGAAGTTAGTCTCGTTTAGTTTCCGTGCATCAGGTAGTCGCTGCATGACATTCTTCACTTTTTCCGCCACCATCCACTTACAGTGGCTATAATAGCATGTAATATTGTGATTTTGAAAAAAAAAACATTCCATTCGATCCTTCTGATTGTGATTTTGAACAAACTGGTTTCTCAAATTGCGTAATCAAAAAGTAACGTTGTATACAACGTGTATCAGAAATGCGTTGTCATATTTTAAGAGCTCATTCAGGACATAGCATAGAACAACTTTTACTATGGGACTAAACCTGAAATCGCGAAAAAAATATCAGCTGATCCCTACTAAATCATCGATGTCGCTCGACAAAATATAAGGATCAGCTGATTTTTTCGCGATTTCAGGGTTGGTCCCATAGAAAAAGTTGTTCGATAGCATCCCCTGAATAAGCTCTACAAATATGACTACGCATTTCTGATACACGTTGTATAATAGAAATCTTGCCTTCTAACATAGATAATGTCACCTGCTTCCTGCCAATGTGCTTACGGCAATTTCATGCCAAATTAGCTTTAAGATATTTTACTAAAAAAACGTAATCCCAAAGAACAAGTGAATTCTAAATGTGCCAAAAACATTAGTTTTTAAGAAAGTGTATAACACCTAAAAGTGCCATAGTTTATAGCATGATGTAATTACTTACAAATTTCAAAGGCCTTATATTTCTCGGGTAGGTAACTAACGCTGCTACTTTGGATAATATTTGCTTTAAATTAAATATATGGACTAATAAAAAGTGGCGGACGGAATCTAGCTAAACAAGAAGTGAAGCAACCAATAGTAAGTTGGCTCGCTTAAACTTAGATAGATAGATATAACGTTTATTTAGTACAAAAATAAGACACAGGACATACAAGTAAAAAGACAATAAAAAGTGTGATATGAGTCTCAGTATTGTACCAAATGGGTGTCCAGATCAGCACGTGCCAGGTATTATACGTGAGTTACGTGACGCTGGTATTCTGCTGGATCCCTGACACCACGATTCCTAGACGTACGAGCTGGCACACACATTACATTCACACCCATAGTAGTCTAACAGCCGCCATCACGCAACAAATCTCTTGTGACGGAAGTCGTTGTCGTAGTTTCAAAAACAAAATAAAAAGATGCCTTCTGGGTATGTTAAAATTCCGTCGCAATGGGCTTAGTGCTTCCGTCTTTCGGCTGAAATGATGAACAATATTTTCTTAGCGAGACTCCGTCCGCCTTTTTGTATTCGTCCGTGATTAAATATATCCGTGAACTTTACAACTATTCTTCAAACTATGGGTCCAAGTAATTCATTGTAATTACTTGTGGCACTCAGTGGTTATGTTGTTGTATAATAGTCGACCAAAACAATCAGACAACAGAACTGAGTTGTTTGACTTGATTGGTATAAAAATTGATCAAATAGAATATATCAAATCGATCAAATATAATAAAGATTGGTGCGTAAGTACTTCACTGAGACGTACCTACTATCAACAAAACGGAGGCCTTTCCACCTTAAGGTTGCTTTTCGTATGGCACGAAGCAACTTTGAATGAACAAACCCGTGAACACAAATCACAAAACAATTTTTCATAGCCCGTGAAAGTAGCATCCTATCCTACTAATATTATAAATGTGAAAGTTTGTGAAGATGTTTGGATGTTTGTTACTCAATCACGCTGTAAGGGCTGAACGGATTTGGATGAAATTAGGCATAAAATAGAACATAACCCGGATTAACACATAGGCTACTTAATTATTTTATTATTTTAACGCATTTTACGCATGCGAAGCGAATTCTAAATAATTAAAATAATAATTAATATTAATTTATATTAATTTAATAATTTATATCTTTAGAATTCGCTTCGCATGCGTAAAATGCGTTAAAATAATAAAATAATTAGTAAGGGTAGGCATATCTATACGACTTTGATTTAACTGTAAAGTTAGTCGAGTCGGTTAAGGAACAATGTTTCTTAATAAGATATCGCTGACGTCACCCAAAGACGTATAGTGGAGGATAATTTCGATACCACGAGCAGTGATCACGGTAGCTTAGTGGCTAAAGCACTGGCGTACTGAGCCAGGAGTCGCAGGTTCGAATCCTGCTCGTGAGCGATTTTTTCTTTCCACAATTTATATACATAGGCTACTTGTTATCCCGGGAAACTAACTATTCTCGACGGATGCGCGATAATAAACATCCACACGGGCGAAGCCACGAGCATAGTCTAGTAAATTAGTAGGGGTATTGGTGGAAAAATACTGGGCGAACCGCTTTTATTTTTGTTGCAAATACAGCTTGCGAGCAAATAGTTTCAAATTTGGAAAGGTCAAACGTTTGCTGATAGTACGCCCGGTAAGCAGGTGTACCGCATACCAGCCAAATGTCTTATTGTCTTGGTCGAGTAGTAACAGTGAAGCCGGTTTCAATAACTTTGAAAAACACTGGGCTAGATGATGTTAGCACATAAAACGCAGTCAGTGTTAGCTGCCTGCAAGTCTTAAAATATTAGCAGAGATAGATAAACAGGAAACAATTGTATGCGATATCTACAAGAGTGACATGCATTGATATATATGTCAACAAACATTGTACTAACCAAATAAATGATAAGTGTATCGCTGAATCAAAGGTGCTTATAAATAAGTGAATGATTACTGTGTCTGTGTGTTTTATGTATTCTCAGTTGTAAATTACAGTCATGACAAGATACTCGGTTGTTTTTATCATACTCAACTTGGTTAATATCGATGGTAGCCATAGGTTCTTCAGGACCTATTTATTAAGATTAATGGGGCGTACTCACCGCAAGCGTTCATGTTTAATGTAACAAATTCACCGATATAATTAACACCGGTGAATTTACACGCTAAAGTGCGCGGTGAGTAAAAATGAAATTTGTGTTGATAATTTTCATTACGAAAAAAAAATTTTTTTTAATTAATTAATTAAATGATTTTTTTAGGTTGTCTGGAAGATATCGCTTTTAGCGATAAGACCGCCCATGTACCCATAATTTATACGTTGTTCCTGTTTACTACTATTTTTATGGTGTACAATAAAGCATATTCTATCTATCTATCTATTTAAGACCTCGTATTTTAACTTAACTTTAACTTGCAAGTACTTTTTTAAATCCGCAATTACTTAGTGTAACTGCAGCATTGAGTAATGTATGCAAGCAATTTTTCCATTACGCAAGATACTTGTCTTCCGGCCTTTTGGCTTTTATCTGTGCACGCTACTTGCATGATGGAAAGTTTGCGCAAATCTGTCTTTCTTCCATACAAACAAACGCTATATCGTGGACCTAATTTTAATAAAGCGTGTGTCAAAATTTGGCCATCCAATATTTTTTTACGATTTTGGTGGAGTGATCAAAATATCATACATCCAGCCTGAGATTGCATATAAATAAAACAACACAACACTTTTTGAATAGATGCTGGTCTATATACAACATATAATAGCAAAGTTGTCTAAATTTTATCAACGTTGAATTTAAGTTATGCTACCTGCCATGCCATGCAGTCAAGTGACAAATGAGAAATAATAAGAAAAAATTATGTGGACCTCAGACTAAAGTTATTACCAATTTTCAAATAAATAATAAGTAGAAATCAACTTTGAAAACAAGAGTTTAGTGAAACAGTGGTTTGGTTAAAAAGGTTGCTATTATTTGATATTGTTTTTATTGCCAAAAGAGTAGTTAAAGAATTATTTTTAAGGTTTTTATCTTTGTATTATTATGAAATTATTATTGCCTTATTATTAAGTTGTCACTCAAGTTTCGTTAATATTATAAAGTATTATAATGAATGTATTACTTAAACATTATTGATGAACATATTATTGTAAGCTGTGACTTAAATAGATTTATTGTACCTATGCTGACATTTTTTAGTTTTAATAAATTTTCTAAAAAAATTACCTAGTGTTATTTTTTCACACAAACTAATTCCCAATAACTTTTTTTTAATAAATTATAAGCAATCGTAATAATGCGTGGTAATCCACTAACGAAAAATGTTTTTAAGCGATTACTAAATAACTGACTTCGTATTCCTACTAGAATATTGTTAAAAAAACCGGCCAAGTGCGAGTCGAACTCGCGCAGTAAGGGTTCCGTACCTCTCAATGACCTGATACCCCATAAAAACTGATTTAATTTACGAGAGTTTATCAAAAGACATCAACGCACAGTCCGGAAATATTAATTTTTGCATGTCTTTCTTACGCAGATACCACCACATATGTCTATGTTTTTCTTATTTTTAGTATTTGTTGCTAAACTACATAATATGCACTATAATCTGCCCAAGTTTGACGCTGGTATATATTACCGTTTTGAAGATAGAGCAGGAACAAAAACGTTGAAAAAAATGCATGTTTTTTGAGGTTTCTTGTATGGAGACCCCCTTTGGTTTTAGCCTTTTTTTTTGTTTTTAGTATTTGTCGTGATGCACCTTATAGCAATACATATTTTGAGAAAATTTCAACCGTTTACCTATTACCGTTCAAAAGATACAGCCCTGTGACAGACAGACGGACGGACAGCGTAGCGAGAGTAATAGGGTCCCGTTTGGCACCCTTCGGGTACGGAACCGTAAAAAAACGTGCTAGTAGCTATTGCACTGTCTTAAAACTTTGATACGAAAATGGATAGTGTCTAGAAATAATAAGAAAATCGCTTTTAGACATTAAATAAGCTTTTAATTATAATAAAAAATTACCTTAACAATAAGTTTTCATAAAATAAATTCATTGCACAAATCCCTTGGTTCAAAAAAAAAGAAGTTAATGGAGAAAACCTGGCAGCACACGGATCCTGTGGGGCCTCTCAAAGCTGTTGTACTCTGGTTGTCTGAACGAGTCGTCCTCATCCTGGTAATCATCGGCATCTCTCTTCACGAAGTGATGACCCTGATGTCCTTGATGCCCCGCTGACGGCTTGTCTTGACCACGAGGCTTGTTCTCTTTAGCTATAGATTCCCCGAACAGGCACACGAAACAGACTACCAAAGCCAGAAGTGTCAGTTTAGTTATGACCGCCATCTTGTTTTGTTCAACGTTCTGTATTCAAATCGAATATGATAGTTCAGAACTTATTACAACGGTTTTTATAAGTACATTTTGTTTCTTTATTTAATAATCGAGTGTACGTTAATCAGGATCATAAGCTGTAGTTGTTTGTGCGTTAGCAAGTCTTTCAAGGAATTGTTGGTATTTAATCATTTAGCAGTATAGTTCTAATAAAATAATCTAGTAAGTACTTAGTTAACATATTTTTCTCCCACTTGCTCTGAAATTGGTTTTATTTTACCGACAGCGACTTGCGGTACCATTGCGGCACCAGCGTAGGTGGTATTGCAGTTGTTATGGGTAAAGATAACCGCGCCCCTAGCATAAGTTTGTTGCGATATCGTGTAGTTAACGTTATCTTGTAGTTATCGACAAATTTTGTATGGGAATTTTTCCAGCGCCATCATGTGCGTATTTGGAACTAAACAATCCCATACAAAATTTGTCGATACCTACACGATACCGTAAAAACTCATGCTGGGGCTCTGGTACTTCTTTATTTCGTTTCGCCATCCTATACAAGATGTTCATCTGTAACCGTGCCATATTTTTGAGAAAAATATTGTATTATTAATGTTCTTAATCATCTAAAAATAACCCCCCAATTCTACGGCTATTTAACCAAATTTTCACTTAGAAACATTCCGAGGGTTTGAGAATAAATCCCGAACGACTGAAAATAAGTCACCGGCGCGGCGCGGCGGCGGCGGGGCGGACAATTTTGCCAATTTTTTGGTGGTTACCGCACGCATTGTTTTTCTACCCAGCGCGACATTCAGGGGGAATGTGTTTGTTTATAAATACGAATTGAAAAAAAAATGTATAAAAAAAAACCAATACGTTTTTTTATATTTCCCATTTTCCCAAATGTGGTGATTCTTTGAACCCGTTGATGGGCGCGATTAGAATGACCGACCAGCGCAATCCCAATTCAGCCTACAAAAACATATGAACGAATCAGACATACACACAACACGCCAGCAGGAAAAATGTATTAACTACTATATTTATCTCTATTATGTATTTATAGGCATAATAACATAAACCTACACCATTGTAAGTCTGATCTGCTAACAAGGCTGTGTGCGTCAAAACAGTTCAAACAAGAGAGTAAATAAATAAAATACATTCAAACAACCACGATCTAAATCGCAAATATCAACATGAAGTATTATTGTAAGTATACATTTTATATTTAAAGAATAAATTGCGCGGATTTAAAGTTAATAGCCTCTGAATGGAATAATCCGGTTTCACAAAACTTTATAATTTTGCATGTTCCTATTAAAATATCTACATTATACAAGTTGTAGATCGTAACCGTGCCACAGTTCTAGAGACAATGATATTAATAATGTGCTTAGTCATCTATGTGTATGTGTAGTATTAGGTTGTTGTGTGCGTCAAATGGAGCGCAAGAATAAAATATTTTTCTTTCTTTCTTTTCTTTCTAAAAATACTTGAAAAATTCTACGATTATTTAATACCCAAAATATACCGAGGGTTTGAGAATAAATTCCGAACGACTCTGAAAATAAGTCATTGGTGGCATTGTCAAAGGGTGGAAATACTTGCATTTTTTTTTGTGGTTTTACACGCATCTATAGGGTCTTGTTTGGCACCCCAAAGGGTACGGCACCCTAAAAAGAAGTGGTGAACAGAGGTCTTCTTCGCCACAAAAAAAATGATGATGAAGTTTTTATCCACAGTAGCAGCATTCTTTCTCCTTTCGGTGGCATCGGCAGCTCCTGGACAAGGCTTGAGCCTAGCGGACCTGGCTTCGTGCCCCGTTTGCTCGGAGGCGCTGACCCCCGTGTGTGCGTCAGATGGCCACACCTACTGGAACGAGGAGTGTGCCAAGTGCTTTAACCCCCAGCTCACCATCAGTTACAGGGGATTCTGTCCAAGACTTGACTTGGAGTTTGAAGGATAAATCAATTATTTTCTTCTTCTTCGTGCCGCTGATGATAGTACAAAATCAGATCATGTTTGTCCTTGTTTGCCAATGCGCTGATATACAGGATACATATTTAAGTAGTGCGGATAATTTGCATAGTGATTCTGCTCCCCTAGCCAAGTAGACAATCTACAATCGTCAAGGCTTAGAAAACCATCAAAATGTATGGGAATGACATATCTCAACGAATTACTTTTTCGTTGAGATATGTCATTCCCATACATTTTCTGGCTGGATCTGTGGTTTTGGAACCACATTATAAAAAAACATTTTATTTCAGACAAATTCACCCATAGTTACAATAAGTTACAGTCAGTAGATACAGTCATTGCATTTAAATTAATACTAAATATAGAATTTTATAATTATGACACCAAATTAAACGAACAGCAAATACTATTATACTATACTAATTAGACTAGACTATATTGTATTCAGCATTTTAACATTGTAAATTGTTTAATATTTGTACACCGAAAATTGTGAAATGTGTCGAATTAATATTGTATTGTAACGTAATAATATATAATGTCTATGCCTGTAGGTACCACATTTCATGAAAATAAAATGATTCGATTTGATAACAAGAACATCAATTTGGAATTAGAATTTAAATAATTTCAATAATACATTATTATTAAAATTAATTAAATTTTAAATAAAATGATTTTTTTAATTCAATAAAAATATTAACTAAATAAAAAAATAAATTTTTTTTTTTTTTTTTTTTATTAATTTTAATAACAATATAAGGAACAGATACTAAACCAATATGCAACGTATTCGCACTTCTTAAAAAAAAAATGTATGAATGCTGTTGAAAAAATATATTAATTCAAGATTCTACAGAAATCCTTACATAATAAAATTATAATTAAGTAAGTCAAACGTTGTTTAATTTACTATCAGTTAACATATCACTCATCCAAGAGAAAAAACAACAACATATTTATTTAAAATGTTTTATTTTCATTGTTTTCATAAAAGGACAAAGGAAAAGAGGGAAGGAAGAGCTTCACGAAACCATTCTGTTACATGCTGATTTTATATGAGAAGCTTAGCTTCCAAACTTCGGTGTTGAAAATATAGGTAGGTAGTTCTAATTATGTAAACAGTTACACTTACGTTATTCCATCGGGTGTGCCCGACTAGTTTAAACTGGTTGCGCGGCGGTGTCGCGAGCCGAACCACCGTAGTCGGGCACACCCGATGGAATTACGTGAGTGAAACCGTATATATAACTCACGGTAGTTATTATATAAAAATAGGTAGTTACATAGATTTTTTTAGTCATGCATGGCAAAATATCTGTTTCGACTTTATTATTGTTTCATTGTTCCGTTTGATGAGCGACACATCTTACAATGCGATAGGCATTGACATTGTGATAAAAATGCCGCACATAAACTTGCCTAAGTTGCCTTGCCAAACATTTTATTGTTGAGAGTGTTTTAATTTTGCACCAAACTACATTGAAACATTGTCTAGTCAAAGATTACAGTAAATAATTTTTTAAATGAGATTTTTTTAACCCACATTTTTAAAAAGAAAGCGAGTTTTTTTTATTGAGAAGTTAGTTTAAATCGATAGCAAAATTTGTACCGAATAGACAGACAGGACTGAAAGTTCTGTGTGAAAGACTGAGAGTTAATAAAAACGTGGTAAAAATATTACAGGTCAGCATAACACAACGACCATACAGCCCAATAGACGCCTAATGTTGAATATAATGCGTACCTACAATATATTCTGAGCTGAGGCAACTGCAATCCGATTGGCCCTACCAAGGCAGCTATTGGCTAATCAGTACTAACGCGGCAGTTTTGTCAGCTCATGTATGTCGTCGAAACTGATTTAAAGTTTCAAGTGGCGAATAGTGCGACCTACATTAGTGAAATTTCATAGATGTGTTGCAGATATCGGTCGCCTGTTATGAGGCGTCTATGGCCTGTATGGTCGCTGGCGTAACATAATTGTCAACTAAATAAGTAATATCTACAACTGTAGTGCATAATTTACATCAAATAAGAAACACTATCATATAACGCATGTCTAATTTTATGAAAACTTTCCAATTACTACAACGGCAAGTAATTTTAATACTAACGTTTAACCTCTCATATATGGAAAGTTCCAGGTTGATTTTAGGGATCCGTACCCAAAGGGTGCCAAACGGGACCCTATTACTCTCGCTACGTTGTCCGTATGTCCGTCCGTACGTCCGTCTGTCTGTCTGTCACAGGGCTGCATCTTATGAGCGGTAATAGATAGCCGATTGAAATCTCAGAATATGTGTTGCTATGACCCCTATCACGACGAATACTAAAAATATAAAAAGTCTAAAACCAAAGGGGGCTACAAGAAACCTCGAAAAACATGCTTTTTTTTTCAACGTTTTTGTTCCTGTTCTATCTTCAAAACGGTAATACATACCACCGTCAAACTTGGTCAGATTATAGTGCATAATATGTAGTTTAGCAAAAAATAGTAAAAATAGGGCAAACATAGATATGTGGTGATACCTGCGTAAGAAAGATATGCAAAAATCCATATATCGCGCACGATGCGTTGATGTCTTTTGATGAACTCTCGTAAATTAAATCAGCTTCTCTGGGGTATCAGGTCGATGAGTGGTACGGAACCCTAACTGCGTGAGCCCAACTCGAGTTTGGTTATTTTTTTTTAGATGGCATGGATTTTCTTTTTTTTTCTTTTTCGGTATACAAAGAAAAAAGTGGTTATTTACCTACACTAAAAATTTTACACATCTTTTCTATAAATGAGTGTAGGATATGATATAATATAGAATGTAGGTATAGTTATGTCAGTATATTATCTTATCACTACATCATCAAGTTTGTCTATAATAATACCTATTCATTTATCTCCTAAACAAATACAATTCTAATGATATCTCGGTTACGCTGTAACGTTTAAATATAACTAAAACAGACAATACACCAGGGCTTCGTTTACGTGAATTCTTTGCCCCATGATAGACCGAACCCTCTCATTTCTAGATAGAGCAAATTCTCGCATTTCTAGGGTTTCAAGATAAATTAAATGTTGTCATAACTTCTCGCTTGCACTATGAAAACATTATCATGCAAGTTGCCTTTTTATTCCGTAGTTTCCAATCCAATAAGTAACTTCTTGTATAGACGTATGACGACACATTTGCGTGGAAACCAATTGCATTGAAAAAATGATTGCCAGAGCTTGCACCTCGCATGTAAGTGTTGACATGTACTCGCGCAATTTGCATAACACTTGCATGCAAGCGACAGTTACACATTGTTTATACGTTAAAAACTACCTACATGCAACCTACACCATGCATGCCGCTTTACGTTTCCACTGCTCAAGCTGCATGTAATTTTCACCTTGCATGCAAGACTGCAAGCATAATGGAAACCCGCCTTTAATGCCTTTTTGCAGGTGCCACGTCCAACTTACCTGCAAGCTATTTGCAATGTAGAAAGAGGCAAAATAAATTGCGGTTGCCACTTGGCATTAAAAATATTATTTTAGCACGAACATACGGACTAACCAATAAATTATGATATGATATAGCGAAACCATATTTAATCACAGGCTGATATAATCATCGCATATCATACATAAGTCTACTGAATACTTACTTTCATTGTGAAAATACACGTTAGTCTTGACTTCTAATTTAGTACTTTGATAACAATAAAAGGTTTAAAATCAAACCAAGTAAATTAAAATACACAAATAATCGTGGCGAAAATAGACAAGGGAAATATGGTTTAAATAAAAATAATTATAATGAAACCAATAAATTGCATATTTTTTATTTAAAGAAAAGAACTTGAAAACAAATGAGAAACATTGTACTTTTGTCAAATAAATTACATTGAAAGAGTTTAGTGAATATTGTTAAAATGGCGGATAAAAAGTGCGATGAGAAGAAAATTTGTGATATATCAGACTTAATGGAAATTTTTGGGAAGTATCAGATAATCCAGTACACTCTGATATGTCTACCAGCAATATTCGTTACTATGATTAATATTAACTACATATTTGTTGCTGGAGATATTAATTATAGGTAAGTTAAGGATTATTTATTTAAATACAGTTTTCTGTTCGCTGTCAGCAAGGCTGCGTTTCCACCAGGGATGTGCGAGGTAGCGAGGCGGTGCGCGTGGAAAAATCCACCAACAAGATTGATTTATTTTGCTAGCACACGGTCACCATCCACGGATTGAACGCGGCAAGTGCAGCTAACCCTCGCAAATTTTAGAATCTAGATTCTAAAAATTTCCACATTTTCTAATCTTGATTCTGAGGCATGGATCACGATGTTTTATTAGTACAAACGCCTAAACGCCCTACGGTTTAGAATTTATTCGTTGAATTTACGTCAGTAGGTACAAAACGTGATTCGAACAAACATGCATCTCGACTCAAGTTGTACATTCGAACAGCTTTAAAATGGAGAATTGTTTTTAGAACTTTTGCAATCCGATCAATCGTCTTTTGAACATATGTACGGGGCTCCAGCGCAGCTCTTTTATTGGTAGATTTTTTCCTCGCGCACCGTCTCGCTGCCTCGCATATCTTTGGTGGAAACAGTCAGAAAATTACTACATTCAAAAATACCTAGAAACGAAAAAATCTGTGAACCGTACAAATATTTTCACGACCGAACACGTGACATATCGTTCAAGATGCTATAATAACCCGAGTATACATGTACACACGGCTACACATCAAGCTGTATTATTCCAGTATAAGCTGACCTCGCATTGTATAGGTTTTCCTTACAACGCGAGGTCAGCCTATACTGGTTTGTACAGTTTGATGTGTAGCCGTGTGTACAGTCAACAAATCGGAATCATGACCCACGATAAGCTTAATATCCTACAGACATTTAATACAATTAGGTTGAATTTTGCTTAAAAAGATATTTCCCTGGCAACATACTTGTTATCAATTTTATTGGCAAGTGACAGTGACAGTTTACCAATAAAATATTTTAAATGTCTTAAGTGCAGCATAGATGAAAACGTTACTGCTTTGATGATTTCAAACGAATTATCAGCTGAGTGGGTCATGATTCCGATTTGTTGACTGTACCAATGCCAATGATATTGAATGTGTGAATCGTAAACTGAAATATTATTATTACTTATCGAATGTACTAAACGTCAATTGTAAAACGTCAATTAACTTATTGCCTTGTAGTCAAACTTGGCTTCCTGATCGCAGAATCCGCATAAATTCGATGCCAGTCAGTTTTTTTTTAATAATCTGTTGTGGCCTGGAATGAAGTGTTTCACGATCATTTCAACAAATAACGTTAACGACTACTCAAAAAATGTTAGGCGATTTGCTCATTGGACGTTCTGCTATATATAGACGTTCCTATAGTGGGACGTTTTGATATAAAGACGATTAGCTAATTAGACGTATTACTAAATAGACATGTCGGGTACTTTGACGTTTTGCTACTTAGCCGTACTGCTCATGAAACAATGAAGTGACGTCACAGAAAAAAGTCAAATTCGTTAAAATTAACTTACTAAAAATAATTAATCTATAGACCAATTATACAAATCCATTCCTTTCAACGATTTTATTTGCATCACTTTTTTTCCACAGATGTCGAATCGACGAATGCGAAAGTACAAACTCAACGAGTTTCTATCCAAGCTGGTGGCCTAATACCACCATAGACCGATGCTCATCCCCAGTGCTTCGTCCAGAGGAGCAAGTCTGTTCCAACAGCAGCTTCTCTGATAAGCTGGAAACCTGCACAGACTGGGTTTACGAGAACAACAACACTGTGATCGCAGAGGTAATATCTTATTCGATAATTTTACATTAAGCAGTGTCGTAGCCAGTCGTGTAGAAGCTGCAGGCGTAGCGTGACCATGGTAGACGAGCGTTTTGTCTACGAAAGAAAAGACAAAATGACGGATAAAGTTCTATACAATGTAGTTTTATCTATTCTTTCGTAGACAAATATATTGTCTGGAGTGGTCATGCTTCGCCTGCTGGCTGCACGGAAGCAAACCTCAAGAGTGCGCACTCGCAAACCTATAATTTGACAGTTCTAAAACTGTTGCCATCCCTTTCTTGTATCTACTATTAGTAAAAGAGGGAAATAGTTTATATAAAATAATTTTTGTTCACTGGCGACTAAGGGATTTACCAGAGGATGGGCAGCAGCGTTCTCTGAGTATTTAACAAACCAACTGCGATCGCCAACCCGGCTGCCAAGCGTTGCGATTATGGCATATCCCCCCCCCTTAATTGGGGGAGGCCTATGTCCAGTAGTGGACGTCTTTCGGCTGAAATGTTGATGGTGAAGTTTAGTTCGTGAACAAGAGAATCGACACCTCAAAAAAAATTCTAAATAAAAACAAAATTACTAATCTTGAAATCATTTAGTTGTCTCATTGAAGCTTGCGTATAACCTATATTTTCCAGCTGAACCTGGCATGTCAGCCGTGGAAGTCGAATCTGATCGGCACCATCCACAGCACCGGCATGCTGTTGTCCATGATAGTATCAGGCTGGATGTCAGACAGGTGAGGTTGTTTTTTTTTCCTTCTGGCTTTGCATGCACTGCACTTTTTTTAGTCACTGACAAATTATAAAAAAACAGGAATCAAAATGCGAAAAAACAAATTGGAACGGAATTTGGAAAAGGAGATCAGGGCTCATCTTCTTCTTCTTCGTGTCGATGGTACAATATTCATACACTGCTAGCCCAGAAATTGGCCACCTTAATTGCGTTGTCTGTAGCATTATTCAGATCACTCAATGTGCAGGTGTAAGGCCAAAGAGAGCAAGATAACAGATGTGGCATTGATTGAGGATCAACGCCACAGGTACAAGCTGTTTCCGCCCTGTCTATGTAGCTCATATTCAGCTAACATCTGCCTACCTGGGTCCGCAGAAGGTTTAGGGACTTCCATGTACGCCAGGGGAGATTATGACCTGCAGGGACCTAATTCACGTAATTTCATTACGCGCCGATCAAGTTGCAGTGACGCTGCAGTTCGTTTCTGACAGCGATCGCCGTAGATACGAGAATACGAAAAGCGTTGTTTTGGTGGAATCTTAACTGCAACTGCACTGCAACTGCATTTCTTTACATACATACATAACATCACGCCTGTATTTCCCCAAAGGGGTAGGCAGAGGTGTAATAGTACACCCACATCTCGCCAGTTATTTTATAGTCCCATGTAATAGGGGGCGAGCCTATTGCCATAGACTTCTTTAGTTACGTGAATTCGCCTACGGTAGTGTACTTATATGGTCTCAACATGAAACCCGGTAAAAGCACAACACGGTAACGGAGCGCAGGTCTTGTTCCTCCTAGTTTGATCCATTATGCGGCGATTCTGGCAAATCTCTGACATTTGCCATCTGAATTTCAAATCCCTTTGCGATTAAATTTATGGTAACAAGCAATAACCGAACAGTCTCGTTAAGAAAATGATCTTATCAGTGGGATGACAGTCAAAGACGGAGTGTCGGATCACGAGGTCGTGGGTTTGATTCCCACGGGACACCAATATTTATGTGATGAAAACTTAGATTAACAATAAGGATGAACATAAGTGTTTGTGTTGGTCTGGGTGTTTCTTATGTATTTTAAGTTTGTATTTATAAAAAAAGGATATAAGTATTATATGCTTTTTTTATCGTAAACTATCTGCCCAACGAACTAACAAAAGGACATCTTTGTTGGGCTTAATTTTTAATTACATAAAACAACAAACTTGCCCCAATATAAATAAAGTTGACCTTTCATAAGTACACCATAAGGTCTGTATGGAATAAAAAAAAAATATGTATAAATATTCAATTTATCAGTTACTAAATGATCATCACAGCTTTTATTTTATTTATTTATTAAATTAAAAAAACTTGCAGGTTCGGTCGCAAGCCGACGCTGATATTCTGCGTAGTCTGTGGCACCATTGGCCACATCAAGACCTTCGCGACTACCTACTACGTGTACGTCATCATCGAGTTCTTAGAGGCAGCCCTCACAGGCGGGTCCTACTCCGCAGCTATGGTCATTTGTGAGTCCATTATCCTAACCCTCGCCTACACAGGATATTTAAGGAGTACAGAAAATTTTCATAGTGGTTTAGGGGGCCTAGTCGCGTTTTACGAACGACAATTGACGAAGCACGAACTTTCGTTCCGAGTAGCATTGCCATGTCCGGCTTTTAACAATTGTGTCTGGCCAAATATACTGGGTGTCAGGGAAACGCTTCTGAAAACGAAGATAGGTGATAGTGCTGGTGATTACTGATACGAAACCATAAAAAAATGCGAATCTTTTTTTATATTTTTCATATTTTTTTTTTCATTTTTCATACATATAACCAGCTTTGGGCAGTTAAGTAAAACCCCCATTTGATTTGCAAAAAACCCCCATTTATTAACTTAATTTTTTAAAGATCGCAATGTTATTCAAATAAAATATCAGCTGGCGCTATGGGAGAACGACATCCGCTCGAATTACAGTCCGTGTCCGTAGGTAGGTTAGGTACGCGCGGAATTGATCCCGAGTTTTGTACGCTTTACATTGCGGGTTTGCAAAATACCAAATCACTAAAACAATGAGTATAAGACTAATGGTTATTGGTATTCGATTGTGTTTAGGTAGTATAATAATAGCCTTTCGGTTTCGGGAGCGTTTCCCTGACACCCATACAAGTCCGGCCTGTCCAGCTTTTGTAAAACCAAGCCCGCACAGTGATTTTTTATCGCAAAATCTGTAACACATAGAATCAAACGCACTCGCGATAAAAAATCGCGGTGGAAAAAATATCTCTCAATAGGCTTTTTTGGTAAACCCTGCACCGCCAAAAGATGCCGAACGAAAGCTTGCGAGCGACTCACGCGGTCACGCATGACTCACGAGAGTTACAAACTAATTTAGTAAGCACAATAATTATGTGATTCATAATAACATAATAATTGAGAGTAGAGCAAGTCTCAAATTAATAACAGTAATAAATAGACAAATAAAAGTAAGTAGGATCTTCTTTTTCTTTTAAGAACCATTGTGTCAGGCTTTCAGGGCAAAATGTTTGGCTAAAAATGACTCTGTGGATGGCATTTCAATTTTTGACCCTAGTTCCGACCGACTGATTGTCTACTAAATAATGATAAGCACAAAAAAGGTTACATGTTGTACACACGTTCCCGGGAGCGTCGCTTAAGTAGTTTATGAAGCTTGCCCGAAGAACTGATACCCACTTCATCACCCTCGTCGCCTTTTCCCAACTATGTTGTGGTTCCAGTCTAACCAGATGCGGCTGAACATCAGTATTTTACACGAAACGACTGCCATCAGATCCCTATGACCCAGTTGCTGGGTAATACCGATATTTGGAGGTTAGACCAGTTGTCAGACTTTCGACTTCTGGCTGTCCGTAACGACTGCCATATATATTCGTATGGCAACCGGGACTGACAGCTTAACGTGCTCTCTGAGGCAACGGAGGGGTCTCGATGTGCAACGAAATGGTCTCCCATCCACGGACTGACTGCGGAAAGTGTAGCTGAACCTCGCAGTTCATACAATCCGCGCGGTTGCTACTTAGCCACTTAGGAACTGACACCCACATGATAATTTTTTTTTTCATCTCTTTCAGTATTAGAGATTGCGAGTACAAAGCACAGGTTGCTATCTGGAGTCCTGTTCGCGTATGCGATCTACGTTGGCGAGTGTTTGTTCGCATGCATCGCCATGTTCGTCCCCTACTGGAAGACAATCATCCGCATCATAAACGGACCCCTCATCTTCTTCATCACTTATATCTTCCTAGTCCAAGAAAGCCCTAGATGGCAAATCCTAAACGGAAAACTGGACAAAGCGAAAAAATCAATGAAACGTATAGCAGAAATGAATAAAATCAAGATCGATTATGAAGAACTGGCTGCTATGACTGATGTTCAACTTAAAGCGAAGTTTGATATCGAAGAATATCACATCAAGGAGGGTTACGGAAATATTTTCACATCTAAAGCGATACTGAAGAGGTTGTTGGTGGTAGGAGTGTGCAGGTTCACGTCAAGTTTCGTGTACTACGGCCTGATGATAAACTCTGTGTGGCTGCCGGGGGATAAGTACGTGAACTTCCTGCTATCGACCGTGATGTCGTTTCCCGGAGAGATGCTAAGCCTATACCTGATGAACAAGTATGGGAGGAAGGTGCCGTTGATGGCCGGATATATCTTATGCGGTGCAGTGTGCGTTGTTTCTGCGGTAATTCCAGATAGTAAGTAAAACACATTTCTTTTGAATTATATTTAAGTGGTACAGCTAATTGGCTCAGTAGTGTCTACAAGCGCGGATGCGAGGTACCACGTTTAAACGATAAAAAATTACAGCACTTTTTAGTATTCAATAGGCCTACCTACCTTAAAGGCCCGTACAGACCTTTATATATTTTATAAACACGACACACCATATATTAGCGCGCGCCCGCTGGCGAACTGCGCCACTTCTGCCCTGCTCTGGGCCCGCCGACGACAAACCAGGCAGTGCGGCACGCGGGCAGGAGCAGCGCGGCCCGCGGGCAGGAGCAGCGCAGTTGCGTCACAGATATCTAATAGTATTAACGTAGTTGCGTTGTATCACTATGGTCGCCATACTAACCAGCCACACCGGAGCAGGATAGGGCGGCGCGTCAGTGTGACGTCAAAGCGGTTAAGAGGCAGCGAGGCAGTTATATTGTTTGACAACCAAGGGCGGATCCAACATTTGTGTCAGTGGGGGAGGGGTTGCGTATACAGCCCCGGATCTGATTTTTTAAAAGGACGTTGTAGAGTCCGATTTGCCACCCCCTAGTTTAAAGTTACAACAGGTAAAATTCTAGCATTTCCGTAATTTTTGCTAAAACATGAATTTAATTGCTTACAACATACATCCAGTATGCAGAAGGAAGGGCAGATAGATAAGCAATATCATGACCCCCATGACCCCCCCAAAGCAGTTCTAAAGCGGGTCCGTCGTCAAAACGCTTTAAAACTGCCTACCTTTTAGTGTGACGCAATGATTTATAATGTAAGCTCACTGGTGTGACGTCTGCCGCACTGTTCATTCTCCGCGCTGCACTGACCTGCTTTTGATTTGTACGGCCATTTAGTAAAAAACATGAATTGTAACTTAATATGTTATTTCCAGCATACATGTGGGCTAAGATCACGCTGTACCTGCTAGGCAAGGTGATCATCGCGGCGTGTTTCACGGGCGCCATCACGTACACCATGGAGCTCTTCCCTACAAGTGTGCGCGGGACGCTGCTAGGGCTCGGCTCCTTCGCGTCGCGGTTCGGTGGCATGTTGGCTCCCCTCACTCCTATACTGGTAAAGAAGAGAGAACAACCGAAAATCTTCGATCAAATACAACGTGTATCAGAAATGCATGGTCATATTTGAAGAGCTTATTCAGGGGATGCTATCGAACAACTTTTACTATCGAAACAACCTTGAAATCGCCGAAAAAAAACAGCTGATCCTTACATTTTGTCGAGCGACATTGATGATTTAGTAGGAAACAGCAGATATATTTTTCGCGATTTCAGGGTTAGTCCCATAGTAAAAGTTGTTCTATGCTATGCCCTAAATGAGCTCTTAAAGTATGACCACGCATTTCTGATATACGTTGTATAAAAACAAACCCAAAAAACGTCTCCGCAATAAAATTTACTTGTAATTATGCTTACGACAGCGACAAGTACGGCACTCCATCATTTGTTTGCACATTTGGAGTACAGTTTTATTTTATTTTACTCACTTACACATTTTAGCATCGTGAAACGTCTCACCGCTAGCGCGGTCGCGAATTTCAGTATATAACAATGTACTCTGCGGTCGCGAAGCTGCTGAAAAACTGTTTTATTGTTCACGCGACTGATAATTGCACTGTTTTGATGGCACCGTTTTTCGAGCGGCAATCGTACATTTGTACATTTGATCGAAGCCGAAAATATTCATTACTTATCCACTTAAGAGCATCTAGCTTATCCATGACAAACTGTGATAGCTTAGCGGTTGAGCGCTTGCCTCCCATGCAGGAGGGTCTGAGTTCGAACATGGCCCACACCATTGACTTCTCAAATTCATGTGTGGATCAGCATTTGAAGGAAAACATCGTGAGGAAACCTGTACATCTGAGAGTGTTCAGTCCGTACAGCTCTCGATGGTGTATGGACTACATACACCATCGACACCTGCACTAGGCCAGCGTGGTGGACTACGGTCTTAACCTTCTCATTCTGAGAAGAAGCACGTGCCCAGCAGTGGTACAGTAAAGGGCTGATGATGACAAAAGTTGGCTAAATTTACTAACAGATAAAAAATTGTGGAAAAAAAAATCGCTCAGGAGCAGGATTCGAATCTTCGACTCCTGGCTCAGTACGCCAGTGCTTTAGCCATAAATTTTATTAAACTCCTCGAAGATTCTTGCTGACTTATGTTAAAAGAATTTTGGATTTTTTGGAACTATTGGGTTCAGATGCTGCACTAAAGCTTTTCTCATTTGATCCAGTTTTTTTACTCCTCTTTTTTTACAGAAAGTCTGCAAACAAAGCAATTTACTTTCGGATTCAATAACTTTCAAGTCGACTGGCATAGGTACTTTAAACTACGTCGAATAGGCAATGCCCTCCTGTATATTCCTCTGCAGCAGTAGGTAAATTTCATGTTTCTTTCGTTCCAGAATACGGTGTCAACGGCCCTACCTTCAACATTCTTCGGCTGTTCCGCCATACTGGCTGGCATACTTCTCTGTTTAACTCCTGAGACAAAGGGCATGCCTCTCTTTGACACCATCAAACAAGTCGAAGAGAGTGACAGGGTCGGTAAAGTCAGAAGAACAGAGAAGAAAGAAAAAAGTATAGATTGTTCTATGGAAACTGTTGTCAGTAACATATGATTTTTTTAGCTAATATGCGTATGCATGTAATTTATTCTTAATAAAGTATTGCAATTAATCGTGGTTGTCTTTTGCATTCATCATCATCATCATCATATCAGCCGAAAGACGTCGACTGCTAGACATGGCCTATGTCAACCCCTAAGCATCGCCACGGACATAAGCAAGGCCATCAGGCGATTCCTTCTCTCGTTTCAGCCATTTTGGGCGTTGCTGTAATCTGGACAAATATTCCTGGTGCCATCTAAACCAGAAATCAAATATGTTTAATTTTGTTTAGCCATAAAAACTCTTTGCTGCTATTTAAAAATAAACTGCAAAGTAAAAACCACTAGTGCAATAATATAATGTAAAAACCGGCCAAGAGTATGTCGGGCCATGCTCAGTATTATAGGGTTCCTTGTAGGTGTAATTACAAACGAATCAAATCGAACATTAATCGGGGCTATTTTAGTTTTTGCAATAGACGGCAGCATTTGGCGACTCAGAGCGTGTTGTTAGTAGAGCTAGATGGCGCTACATGGCGCTGCGCCTATACGCTATAGTGCCATCTAACGCTTTACATTTATGTAAGAAGCCAAATTTAAGGAGTGTGTCATGTCAACATAACACAAAGTTACTTTTTGTGATTTTTTCAAATAGAAAGTAACTAAAGGAGCATTCTTTGCTAAGATCATTTTTCTCTAAGGTCAATGACCTTTGAACTAGGACGTCTTAAGTATTTTTCAGTTTTCTCTCTATAACTCGAAAATTTATAATCACATTATACTCGAAATAATTTTAAAAGAGTTTTTACAAAGTTCTACCTATGTGGAAGATTATAATTTTCTACGTTGCTTAGTTTAGAAATGACAGACACAGACACTAGTTGTATAATACGAATAAATGTTTTGTCACATCCTGTGGCTCCAATGTAAAGCTATCGAATTAGCGACGAAACGGTTCGAATAAAACCGTTGTGAAAGACGAATACGAATAAAAAAATGTTTATGTGGCGTCGATTATCCAACAAAAAGTTAACTACCCTCCGTATAGTCCCAACTTCGGTGGCCTCTGGGAAGCGGGAGTAAAAACCATCTTAAGCGGATACTCACTAGCAATGTAACATTCGAGGAAATGATGACCGTACTTTGAGAGATTGGGGCTTGCGTAAATTCAAGGCCGCTATGCCCAAGAGATGATTTGGATAATGAGATCATCGAACCCCTGACACCTGGCCATTTCTTAATTGGAGAGGCCCTATACGAAAATGTGAAGATACACAACCTATCCCGCTGGCAATATATTCAAAAGTTGCTTAATGATTTCTGGTCTAGATGGCACCAGGAATGTTTGTCCAGATTATAGCAACGCCCAAAATGGCTGAAACGAGAGAAGGATTTTGAAGTGGGCAATATTGTTTTAATCAAGCAAGAGAACCTTCCTCCAGGAAAATGGTTACTTGGACGAATCATGAGCAAGCATCCAGGTTCGGACGGTCATACTAGAGTTTATAATGTCAAGAGCGGAAATAGTGTAGTCAAAAGGACTGTTACAAAATTAGGCGCATTGCCAGTCAATACTAGCTCAGAATCTGATTAATTTGTATACCTATTCATGGTTTGCTTTTCTGGAATTGTTTGATACTTGTTATTTTAGATTATTTTTAAAGGACTGTAGAGTCCTTTGGTGGGCGGCTTATGTTGGTTCATAGGTTAAAAACTACTTCTTTTTATAAACAAACTTACAGTCCACATTTATCGAAATAGAAAAATACGTCATACCATACCACGACACCGCTCACCTTATAAAATCATCTGTTAATATTTTGTTACTTTAGTCGCAATATAAACTCATTGGAAGCCAGACGCTTGTTTAATTACTCCATACACCTTAAAGCTTTTGTAGTAGCTTACTTTGATAAAAATAAAAGTTTTAAAATAATCGTACTTTGATAAAAATAAAAGTTTTAAAATAAAACTAAGTAAATAAAAATACAATAAATAATCTTGACGAAAATAGACAAGGGAAATATGGTTTAAATAAAAAAAAAATCAACTACAATAAATATCATAGCATATTTTTAATATAAAGAAAAGAACTTGAAAGCAAATGAGAGACATTGTTACTTTTGCTAAATAAATTTCATTGAAAGAGTTTAGTGAATATTGGTCAAAATGACGGATAAAAAGTGCGATGAGAAGAAAATTTGTGATATATCAGACTTAATGGAAACTTTTGGGAAGTATCAGATAATCCAGTACACTCTGATATGTCTACCGGCAATATTCGTTACTATGATTAATATTAACTACATATTTGTTGCTGGAGATATTAATTATAGGTAAGTTAAGTATTATTTATTTAAATATAGTTTACTGTTCGCTGTCAGTAAGGCTGTGTTTCCACCAGGGATGTGCGAGGTAGCGACTAGTAGCGAGGCGGTGCGCGAGGAAAAAATTCACCATGTGTTTCCACGGGCCTCGTATGGGGCCACCCCCGGGATCCAACATAATGGTAGGAGGCGTCCGCATCGGCATCGGGTCGACGATGAAGTACCTGGGACTCGTCCTCGATAGCCGGTGGGGCTTTGGGCCGCACTTTCAGCGGTTGGCACCCAAGCTGATGGGGGCCGCGGCTGCGTTGTCGCGGTTGCTCCCAAACTTGCGGGGGCCAAACGCCTCCTGCCGGAGGCTCTACGTGGGGATCGTACGGTCCATGGCCCTTTATGGGGCCCCAGTGTGGGCGGACACCCTGACACGCTGTAACGTCGTGCTGCTACGTAGGCCGCAGCGTGCGATGGTAATCAGGGTGATACGGGGATATCGTACGATCTCCTTTGAGGCGGCGAGCCTCCTAGCCGGATCAATGCCCTGGGATCTGGAGGCGAGAGACCTTGCGTTAAGGTATCACCAGCGCGAGGACCTGCCTGATCGGAGCGAGGTCCGCCAGATCCTAGTTGCTGAATGGGAGGAGCGACTTGCGCAACCCAGCGCAGGGCACGCCGTTATCGCGGCGGTAAGGCCCGTCATGGAGGAGTGGCTGGAGAGGAGCCATGGTGCCCTCACCTACCGGCTGACGCAGATACTCTCGGGGCATGGTTGCTTCGGTAAGTATCTGTGTCGCATAGGCCGGGAGCCGACGCCCGAGTGTCATCACTGCGGAAGCTGCCCAGAGGACACGGTGCAGCACACATTGGCGGAGTGCCCAGCTCGGGCCGCGCAGCGCCGTGACCTCATCACTGCAGTAGGCGGCAGCGATCTCTCGCTTCCGGCCGTGGTTCTGTCTATGGTCGGGAGCGAGAGCGCTTGGGAAGGCGTCGTCTCCTTCTGCGAGGAGGTTATGCTCGCTAAGGAGGCGGCGGAGAGGGTTCGAGAGGCGATGACCTCTCTTCCCATCCGCAGGAGACGACCTGGACGTCGTAGGAGGGCGTATGCCGACCTCCAGCCACCATAGGTGTGGGCCTGCGGGCGGCGGACTCGGGGTGGCCCGCCGCCCGACCAGTTAAGGCCCGTGACGGTGGCGCGTAGTGTTCCGCGGCCATTACTGCAGCAAACCCGGATTACTTATGCTACCACGTAACACTTTAAGCATATAAGATGCCAGAGCTAGATCCCTCCTTGTTTCCAACTTGTTGTATCCCACCATGCCTATAACAAACAAGGTTGGATACATCAAGGATAGAAGGGATATACACCAAAATGTCTGAGGTATATGTATCTCGTGTATTTATTTTGTATGCGCTTCAACATGTGACTATATTTAATCTCATGTGGAGCCCATATTGCAGCATTACACTCCAACTGACTCCTTATTAGAGCGTCATACAATGCCGCAATGGCTTTAATGTTTGTGAACGTCACTGCTCTGCGAAGCACAAATCCCAGCCGTTTGTATGCTTTTTTACACACATTGATTATGTGCTCACGGAATAACAATTGAGCATCCATTCGAACGCCAAGATCTCGCACCGACTCTTCCCTTTTCATAGGTACGCTGTCCACTTTGTAGCTAAAGTGGAGTGGTAGCCTTGCCCGACTGAATGTTAGAATTAAACATTTTGCAACATTGAACTGCGGCTTGTTAACTCGACTCCACTCAACTACTCGATCTATATATCGCTGAAGGCGCTGACAATCATTCCAGTTTTCTATAGCGAGGAGCATCTTGAGGTTGTCTGCAAAAAGCAAGCACCTGGCATCCTTAATTACTTCCGGCAGGTCATTGATCATAATTATAAATTCTAACGGCCCCAAATTGCTACATTGACTCACTCCCGACCTAGTGAAATAAGGCTCCGATCGGCATCCACAGTACTCCATATACTGTTCCCTGTCCCTCATGTAGCTCACAAAAAATTGGAGCAGTTTAGGTGTACAACCGACTCTCGCCAACTTTGACAATAAGATATCGTTATCCACTGAATCGAACGCCTTCTTAAAATCAAAGTAGGTGGCATCCACCTGCAACCCTGCATCGATACGAGGAACCAAAGAAGATGCTATGTTAACCCGAGTACCAATGAGTTTGAATGTCTAAATTGTAAACTGAAATATTAATTGAGTAAACTAAAATATTATTACTAATTATGGAATGGACTAAACGCCCGATAAAATAACTCATAGACTTGTAGTGAAACTTGGCTTCTAGGTCGCGGGTCGCGGGATCTGCATAAATTCGTGCCAGTCAGTTTCTTTTTATAAATTATCTATTGTTGCCCGGAATGAAGTGTTTCACGATCAGCAAGTCTAAATAGCAAAACATTTAAATACCCGACACGTCTATTTAGCACTATGTCGAATTAGTTTATAATACATATTCAACATGTACTCAAAAATGTTAGATAGTTGGACGAACGAAGAATGTTAGACGTAAACGTGTGCGCCAATGCCAAAATCTCCGGCGGCGGGCGCCGGTAAAAAATCGGCGGTGTCGCGGCGTGTTTTCGGCGTGATTTCGGCGCGGAGAATTTAAACAAAACTTTCTAGTAATAATTTCTTAGGGTTTTGCGATCACTACACATTATAATAAAACAAGTTTAACAATACCAATACCAATTACCAATTTAAATAATATACGCGATATAATCCGGTTAAACTTGTTTTAAACGTTGTGTTAACGCCGTCAATCGCTAATCTTGGTAAGATATATTTAAACATTTAACTGTGTATTGTTAGTAAAAGGTACCTGTTACTGAAAATAAATAATATTTGATTTGATTTGATATTATAAAACTTTCTAGCTTGTAGAATTGTTTTTATAAAAAAATCAGATACAAAAAAATCACAAGCATATTAATCAACAATAAACAAAAACCGCAAAATAAAAGTATTTTTAATTAACGGCTGCCTTGCAACGGCTGTAATTGTCATGAACAAATATAATTTTGTAATAAAATATAGAATAATTTTGTAGGCGGTTCATCATCATCATCATTTCAGCTGAAAGACGTCCACAGCTGAACAACGGCTTCCCCAAGCTTCGCCATAACGACCGATGTACCGATAATCAATCTGGCACCGTTGATGAGACCGTAGTACAGCCCAAGTCTCGTTTGAATTGAAGGCTTTTTCGTAATCCACAAACGCTGAACAAAGAGTCAAGCAAGTTATACTCTTCGGTCTTCTGTATAACCTGCCGCAGCGTATGTATGTAAAGAAAGAAAGAAAGAAAAGTATTTATTTGACGCAACTGAGACACATACAAAGGAAATATACATGAACAAGAAATAGATATAGTGAAGAAGTAACAAAGCGAGGAAAAAAGTCATTGCAGTCATGCGCCATGTGTGTCTCAAAATTGTGACAAATGGGTGTCCAGCTCAGCATATTGCCAGGTTATTAAACCTGACGCTGGTATTCTGCTGGATCCCTGTTGTGACGTAGGATGTCGAGCAAACTACACATTAGTAATAGTTAGTGAGTGTGTGTGTGTATTAAGAGTGTGATTATGAATAGAAATATATATATTAAGTATATGATAAATATTTTTGAATTGAAAAATGATTTTGAAATCTTAAATAAATCTTTGAAATCTTATATATGTGAGTGACTAAAATATTATTAGATAATTTGTAAACAACGTTATGTGATACTCGATAAAATACTGCCAAATAACAAACCAATAATAGATTAAAGACATAAATAAATAATTTATCTCTGGTTCCGCAGCAGGGCATAGCGGCTAGTCATCAACGCGATATCAGGTGTTTCTTAAATGATGGACGCGTTAGTAACTGCATTACCTAGTTTTTTTTGTGCGTCAATGAGATATTGCCGTAGTTTGATTCTGAACACTCTCAAGGTTTGAAGGTTTCTTAGTGGCGGCGGTATGTTGTTCCAACATTTCGATGCCGCGTAGCGAAAACTACCCCTGAAAGCTGCAGTTTTATGATTTTCTATAATTAGTTGGACTGAGCACAGCCTGCGTGCGCATTCTCTTCTACTCGTGGCCCAACTCAATTTGCTGTAGAGGTAAGCTGGTTTCTGCAGTTTTATCACCCTAAAAAGAAGGCACGCCAAATGCAACTTGCGTCGCGATTTCATCTTTAGGATGGAGTGAGAATTTAAAAAAGGTGTAACGTGGCTCCTTGGTGGGATCGAGAAACAAAAACGAGCGCAGGCATTTTGTACCCGCTGAATCAGCCGGTCTGTTCTTGCCAGCAATCGAGGACCACAAACTGTGTCGGCATAATTTAACTTGGACAGCACCAACGACTCGACCAGCTGTATACGTAACGCTTCTGACAGATACGGTCTCATTTTATATAAAATCTTAAGTCTGTAGAAACAATTACGCACTGACTCCGCCACATGTGCTTCGTATCTCAGCCCAGTGTCCATGTTCAGACCAAGATTGCGTGCCTCATTCACTTGACCGACTGACTCTCCCATCAATGTTACATTAAGAGTCGCCGGCAATGCACTATTTGGTTCTTGGTTCCAAACACCATGTACTTGGTTTTAGTGGGGTTAAGCACCAAGCCATTTTTCTCTGCCCAGGATACTATACTTTCGAGATCGTCGTTTAGATCCTTCACCACACTGGTGTAGTCACTTGGTTCGAATGAGACATAAACCTGCACATCATCAGCATAAATATGGTACTTGCAACGTTTTAGACAATGTGTAATGTCAGCGCAGTATAAAATGAAAAGGATTGGGCCCAGTATTGAGCCTTGAGGTACTCCTCTATTTACGGAAGTAAGTGGCGAGACGAGAGTAGATCCATCGCTCAAATGTATTTCCACGAATTGCATACGGTTGCTTAAATAACTATAGAACCAGTGTAGCGCTCTGTGATCAAAACCATAGTAGTTTAGCTTTGACATAAGCAGATCAATGTTTATGCAATCAAAAGCCCGCGAGAAATCAAGCAGAACGAGAATTGTACACAGTCCCTTATCTTGGGCAGATAAAATGTTATCTGTCACATCCAAAAGAGCCGTACAAGTACCGCGAAGCTTACGGAAGCCCGATTGCAGCTCAGGCAGCATCTGATTTACCTCTAAGTATTGTGACAGCTGATAGCATACTGCTTTTTCGGCGATTTTGGATAGACAAGGCAGAAGACTTATAGGTCGAAGGTCCTTAAATTCATCTGGATTGTTTTTTTTGGGTAGTGGCCTAATTTTTCCAACCTTCCAGATGTTAGGGAACGTAGCCGTGTCAATCGAGCGGTTAACGATTTCTGTAATAACTGTAAGAGTATGTGGGAACGTCAATGTAAGCATATTCAGTGTTATTTTGTCACAACCTTCTGCATTTGATTTAAGCTGGCCGAAATACCTAGAAATCTGATCAGTACTTACCGGATGTATTGTAAAACTAGCATCGCTAAACCGGTGAAATTTAAAAAATGTGAGTTGCGATAAACTACATTTGGGGTTGCCAGGGACTTTAAGAAAGTGTCCATTTATTTGATTTGGGTCTTAGGAAGGTCACTGTTTTGTTTAGTTCGTAATAAGGTAGATTTTAGATTTTTCCATAATGTTTTAGGATCACCGATTTTATTATTTATATTATATTTAAAGTAAGCAACTTTTTCGTTGAAAAGGGAACTTGTTACGAGAGTTTTAAGTTGTTTATAATAATTATTTTTTTGTTCTGATTTCGTTTTACGATAAGTGGCCAATGCAGTATTCCGCAGATGCATCATAACCTTTATAGTATCAGTAATCCAAGGATACGAAGGTTCCTTGATTACACATGTTTTGGTCGGAGCGTGTGCATCATACAGAGTGGTCTAAGTTGCTAGTCTTTTCGGAATCCGGTTTGTTCGGGACGCTTGAAGTCGTCAAACCTGCGCGAAAGACGGTTCATAATGACTCTCGAAAACAGCTTGAAGACATGGCTCAGAACTGAAATGGGCTTATAGTTCTTCAGTAGAGCATTATCGCACTTTTGAAGAAAAGTACCACCACACCTCTGCTCCATGCCTGTGGCGTTCTTCCCTCGAGAATCGGAATCAAACAACTTTTGAAGGGCCTTAAGGATCGGTTTTCCACTCGCCTTCAGGAGTTCGGCCATAATTCGCCATCACCATTATTGTTTTTGAGCTGCGTCAGAGCCATCCTAATCTCGTACAGGCTGATGTCCGAAATATCTTCGGTAGTGTCGGGTCAATCGAGCTCTTGGCTCGTTCGCCGGATTTGCAGCGGGTTTCCGGGTGGACGTGTGATAACTGTCCATAGAACATTTCGACCTCTCTCTAGCTTGGAGGATACGACTCTGCCATCGTCGGTCCTTAGTTTTGCAAGCTTTCCCTGCCCAATAGACAGGTCTCTTGCGAAGACTTAGTAGCCATCCCTGTTCGTCTCTATCGCGTCTTTAATACGTTCAGTATTAAATCGGCGTAGGTAACTTTTCAAGGACTTTGGGAGCTGTGTTGTATTGTGCCGTACCGGCGGCGTACTTAGACGCATTATTTGAGGACTGCAGAATCATCTCGCGTCATTCCACCAACCATGAGCTCGAGAATGTGGTCAGAGAGCTTTTTGTTTCGAATTGTACGATGGGTCTTAAAGATCCTAGACCCGACCGTATGGACAGTTTCTACAAACCCATCGCTATAATCGTCCACTGAGCTCCCTAGACATTCGAAACGATTCTGAAGTTCAAGCTGAAAGCTCTCGGGGTTTTGGATTTGGATCGGTGCTGGACGATGCGTAGACTTCATCAGTCAGGCTTCGTGAACGCGGTTAATCCTAATAATTGATAAATAATTATTATGTAACTTTAGATAAGTAAGTTAGATAGGTATTCTAAATAGGAAGGTGTAAACTAACTTCATATCGTTCGTTTTTATTATAATTTATTGTATGGAAATATGAAATATGAATGGTGTAACGATCGGTCGGTCGCTACTTTACTGTTTTTGTAACTAGGTCTAGGTACTTAGACATGTCTATGTTCGAAAGTCAGAAATTCAGTAGAGAAGAGTGTGAGTGATTTTGTAGGGTTTCGTAAAACTAAGTTCTAAAACTATTAGAACTCGCGCCGATTTTACGCCGATACGCAGATCGGCGGCGGCGGCGTCAAAAAAACGTCGGCGCGCCGGCGCGGCGCACAGGTCTAGTTAGACGTTCCGAACTTCCGATAGTTGGACGTTATGCTATAAAAACGATTCGCTAATCAGACGTATTGCTAAATAGCCGTGTCGGGTACTTGGACGTTTTGCTACTTAGACGTACTGCTCATGAAACAATGAAGTGACGTCACAAAAAAAAATCTTGTTCGTTAGTAAATAAAAATAATTAATTAAAGATTTTATTTGCGTCAATTTTATTTATTTAGATGTCGAATCGACGAATGTGAAGGTGCAAACTCAACGAGTTTCTATCCAAGCTGGTGGCCTAATACCACCATAGACCGATGCTCATCCCCAGTGCTTCGTCCAGAGGAGCAGGTCTGTTCCAACAGCAGCTTTTCTGATAAGTTGGAGACCTGCACAGACTGGGTTTATGAGAACAACAACACTGTGATCGCTGAGGTAATATCTTATACGATAAAGTTACATTAAGCAGTGTCGTATCTAGTCGTGTAGAAGCTGCAGGCTTAGCATGACCATGGTAGACGAGCGTTTTGTCTACGAAAGAAAAGACAAAATGACGGATAAAGTTCTATACAATGTAGTTATATCTATTCTTTCGTAGACAAATCTTTTGTCTGAAGTTGTCATGGCTACGCCTGCTGGCAAGGGCGGATCCAGGGGGTCATGGGGGTTATGACCCCCCCCCCCTGGGCCTAGGTCAACCACAGATTTTATCCTGTTTACTTAATTTAACAAATTATTATTAATTAATGGATTATGTGTTACCTACATACTAATGCAACAAGATACAAACATTACTAAATTGAACTCGCACCCGAATCCGTTCGTTCATTTTGAATAATATATTCAACTCAGCCTATCGCAGTCTACTGCTGGACATAGGCCTCTCCCAAGTTGCGCCACAACACTCGGTCCTCTGCCTTCCGCATCCAGTCCCTCCCAGCCAGGTTCTTTAGATCGTCGGCCCACCTGGCAGGGGGGCGCCCCACGCTGCGTTTGCCGATTCGCGGTCTCCACTCAAGGACTCGTCTGCTCCAACGGCCATCGGTCCTTCGACAGACATGGCCAGCCCACTGCCACTTCAGATTACTGATCCTACAAGCTATGTCGGTCGATCCGGTTCTTCTCCGGATAATCTAATAATATATTATTATTATTCAATTTATTAGGTATCGCATGCGATGATCGTGTTTTGACGTTTGTTTTTCTCATCTCCGGTAAATTGTATACGACTATGAACCGTAGTCTATCCTAATTGTGCCTTTTTTATGTGCCTATCTTTATTATGTAAGTATCAGGCGGAACGAAAGTTCGTACTTCGTTTGTCGTTCGTAAAACGCGAGTAAACCTACAGGAGCGACGACATGCGCTCGAGATGTGGCGCGAGCGGCTGGAAGAGCCGCAGTATGTGCACAAGCGAGTGGTTGAAGCTGTCCTGCCATGCTTTGACTTTGAGGCCTGGCTGGAGAGGAGCAAGCGCGTCGCATGCGATGATCGTGTTTTTACATTTGTTTCTCTGATCTCCGGTCTATTTCACACGACTATGCTATGAACCGTAGTTTATCTTTATTGTGCCTATCTTTATTATTAAGGTATCAGTCGGAACGAAACTTCGTACTTCGTTTGTCATTCGTCAAACACGAGTAGAGTCCCAGGTACTAAACCATGATGAAAATTATAATAAATATCCTATACATACTAAGGTATCCAGTAAAACCAGATTTCTCATAAATGCATATTCTCTTGTTATCTAATACACGCGTTCCCGGGAGCGTTCGCTTATGTAAAGAAAGAAAGAAAGAAAGAAATACCGCCCAAGTGTGAGTCGGACTCACGCAGTAAGGGTTCCGAACCACCCATCGACCTGAGACCCCATAGAAACTGATTTAATTACGAAAGTTTATCAAAAGACATCAACGATCATACGCGAAATGTGAATTTTTGCATCTCTTTCTTACGTAGGTACCACCACATATTTATATGTTTGCCCTGTTTTTAGTATTTTTAAGCTATTGCATAGCTTCTATCGCGGGCCTTGAGCGTGGAGACCGAATCCAGAAATTCCGTAACGAAAATAACCTAACACCCCCCACTCCGACCGGCACAGCCGTGATACTTTTTAGTTTTGCCATCTATCGATGAATAGAAGAACTTTTAATGACTTTTTGAAATATCACGCTTGTCTCTTCAGTTCTGCAAATCGCCTCTAGGTGGCATTGGTTGTATCGGCGTTATTGCGCATGCGTAATCCCCCTCTTCGCCCCGCAATCTGGTGACTCATGCCTGCTTAGAGTTTTGGCGTTAGGGCACCTCCTCTTTGCATTTACATAAAAAATGCTATGTAATAGCTTTACCGCGACAGTCTCCGAGTGCCACACGTCTTTTTTGCTAAACTACATAGTATGCACTATAATCAGACCAAGTTTGACGCAGGTGTAGGTATGTATTTTGAAAATAGAGCAAAAACAAAAACATTGAAAGAAATGCATGTTTTTTCAGTATTTGTCGTGATACACCTCACAGCACAAAACACATATTCTGTGAAAATTTCAACTGGTTATCTATTACCGTTACAAAGATACAGCCCTGTGACAGACAGACGGACGGACGGACGGACGGAGTGGGCATGCATTCCGAAAATTCCGGAATCTCGAAACTCCGGAATCTCGGACAGATTTTTACGATTTTTCAGTTCCGGAATTGAGAAACTCAATATCGTAATTCCGATATTCATAATTATTTAACAAAGTTACCTTTCGGCTATGTGTTTAATGCACATATCCGTTAAAGGGCATGCAGTTTCATATATTTTCAGTTTCGAAATTAGCTTAATATGTAATTAGTCTAATGGAGGGGCTCGTAGCGAAGCAACGACTGCGCGGATGGTACGATCTGCAAGGTTAAGCTGCACTTGCCGCGGTCAGTCTGTGGATGGGTGACCGTTTCGTTACACAGCGAGACCCCTCCGTGCCTCGGAGAGCACGTTAAGCTGTCGGTCCCGGTTGTCATACGAATATCTATGTCAGTCGTTACGGGTAGTCAGAAGCCTGAAAGTCTGACAACTGGTCTAACCTCCGAATGTCAGTATTACCCAGTAACTGGGTTGCGGGGGTCTGATGGCAGACGCTCCGTGTAAAATACTGATGTTCAGCCGCATCTGGCTAGACTGGAAGCCGACCCCAATATAATTGGGAAAAGGCTCGGAGGATGATGATGTAATTAGTCTAATAAGTTTCAAAATTGTATGCAATATTTAAATTAAATAAGCCTATCGAAATCTTCTGCTGGACATAGACATCTCCTAAGCTGCGCAACAGGACTGAATCGGTTTCTCCACAGCCATGAGTCCATGACCCAGCCCGCTACCTCTTCAGCGTGCTGATTTTGCGAGCTATGTCATTTTTCGGATAATTTCAATGCGGATCTTTTTATCTAAAGAATATACAAGCATAGTTTGCTGAGTTTTTTTGATGTTTGTTTGTTAGTTTGGGGATATACAGGCGTGATGTTATGTTATGTTATGTTAGTTTGCTGAATGACTAGTCCAAGAGACAGTGTCCACTGCTCGGCATCGTAGGACACGACAGACAGGACTTACTGGTTGAAGACTTGTTTTCAGACTTTGCGGTAGAGGCGACGAGAAGATTCGACGAAAGTTGCTAAATGAAGTCGGCTCTTTTCTCGATGTTGTGTCTACCAAGCTGAATAATCTAATCTTAGTGCCCTGACATATTCCTGCACATTTTCGAGTGCTTTCTCTTCGCCAAGAACTGACCTCAGCGCAAGACCTTCTTGTCTAGATTTATCCCAAGAACAGCAAGCCAAGAGGCTCCATTTATGCAATACAGCATTTTGGTTAGTTGTTTCAGAGACTGCCGTTGTAACGATCTCATCGGCAAGCAGAGTTGTGAAATGTTCTCGCCGTTTACGTTGATACCCTGTCCAGTCTAGTATAGTGTTTTGTATACGGCCTGCAAAGCTTCAGTGTAGTTTCGGTGATATTACGTACCCCTGTCTTACAAGGATCAGCTACTACAAGTTTGGTAAAAATCTAGCTTATATTTTGGGATTTTGTTTCTTGTCGAAAATGGGTTCTTGGGATCGTTCGATTTTCAGTATGCTGCTGCTGAGAGACAGATTCTCTGTTGCGAATGTAGCCTGCCGCTGAGAAAACTCTTTCTAGAGCTGATTTGGATTCGGTGATTTAACATGACACGGCCGTATTTCTTTAAATAAAGTCGAATGGAAGTCGAAGTTGAATTGAACTCTGCAGTAATGAAGACTTTCATTCGGGTTATAATCAGATAGTATTATATTAGCTGTCTGACCAGAGCTCGAATGAAATGTCTTATTTAAATCATTTACAGTAAAAACAAGCATTATTTAATACTACCTACTAAAGATTCAAAGATTTATTTTGCCAACTAAGTGTACATATTGGTGGTAGGTTTAAATATAGTTCTTACAAACTTAGTCGCCTTTTTCAGGCATTGCAAAATTTTTGGACTAACATAGTTTTTAAGGAAATTGTTACTAACATAAATGGAGATTCCCCGAATAAGTAAATGAATTGAATTGAATCGAAAATTTGAACTTTCTAAAACAATAAAGTTTCGAAATAAAGTAATTGTAAAACAAAATGCCAATTCCGGAACTAGTTCCGGAATTCCGGAGTTCAGTACCCAATATCGGAAATCAGTTCCGGAATTGGAAACCATCCGATATTGCATGCCCTAGTCACGGACAGCGTAGCGAGAGTAAAAGGGTCCCGTCAGCACCCTATGGGTACGGAACCCTAAAAATGATTTATTGCCACAACAAGACGACATGCGGTAGGTGCACATAAAAAATAACATCATTAGTAGTAGTTTTATGTAGTATTCTTTTGTAGTTTATGAAGCTTGGCCGCGGAACTGATACCCACTTCATCACCCTCCTCGCCTTTTCCCAACTATGTTGTGGTTCCAGTCGAACCAGATGCGGCTGAACATCAGTATTTTACACGGAGCGACTGCCATCAAATCCCCGTGACCCAGTTGCTTGGTAATACAAGTATTTGGAGGTTAGACCAGTTGTCAGACTTTCGGACTTCTGACTGCCAGTAACGACTGCCATATATATTCGTATGGCAACCGGAACTGACACTTAAAGTGCTCTCTGAGGCACGGAGGGGTCTCGATGTACATCGAAATGGTCACCCATCCACGGACTGGCCGCGGAAAGTGTAGCTTAACCTCGCAGTTCATATAATTCGCGCGGTTGCCACGGGAACTGATACCCACTTGATAATAAATCTTTTCTCTATCTCTTTCAGTATTAGAGATTGCGAGTACAAAGCACAGGTTGCTATCTGGAGTCCTGTACGCGTATGCGATCTACGTTGGCGAGTGTTTGTTCGCATGCATCGCCATGTTCGTCCCCTACTGGAAGACAATCATCCGCATCATAAACGGACCCCTCATCTTCTTCATCACTTATATCTTCCTAGTCCAAGAAAGCCCTAGATGGCAAATCCTAAACTGGACAAAGCGAAAAAATCAATGAAACGTATAGCAGAAATGAATAAAATTAAGATCGATTATGAAGAACTGGCTGCTATGACTGATGTTGAACTTAGAGCGAAGTTTGATATCGAAGAATATCACATCAAGGAGGGTTACGGAAATATTTTCACATCTAAAGCGATACTAAAAAGGTTGTTGGTGGTAGGAGTGTGCAGGTTCACGTCAAGTTTCGTGTACTACGGCCTGATGATAAACTCTGTGTGGCTGCCGGGGGATAAGTACGTGAACTTCCTGCTATCGACCGTGATGTCGTTTCCCGGAGAGATGATAAGCCTATACCTGATGATCAAGTATGGAAGGAAGGTGCCTTTGATGGCCGGATATATCTTATGTGGCGCAGTGTGCGTTGTTTCTGCGGTAATTCCAGATAGTAAGTAAAACACATTTCTTTTGAATTATATTTAGTAGAAATCCCTTCTATCAGGACCAAGCGCTTTGAGAACTATTTCATAATGCGCACAGCCAAAATATGAAATTTCCGGGCACTTACAACCGTAACGCCTTTAAAGCTAGAGTGAATCGGCACCTAATAGGTTTGCCGGCTCCATCGTCGACCACATCAGACAGATCTATATCTCTCAAAAAAAAAACAAATTAAGTGGTTCAGTTAATTGGCTCTACAGTGTCTACAAGCGCGGATGCGACGCACCACGTTTAAAGATCGAAATTACCCATCCAATACTACCCGTAGATCGATACAAATTCACAGCCTATTATAGTGTTCCACTGCAGGGCAAAGACCTCCCTTCTCATTTTCCACTTGTCCCTGTCTTTTACCGTCTGGGGCCAATCTCTCAGATAGGAGCCTAGTTCGTCCCGCCAGATGGCGATAAAGATCTCTGTGAAGTTGTTTTCGCCCATAGCTCCTCCGGCATGCCGCAAATATGACCAGCCCAGTTCGCTGTTGTTCGCTTAAGCTTGGCAACTGTTTGACCTACATCAGCAATTTGTGTATTGGAACGCAGTACAATGTTTCTTACTCGATCAGTAAGGCTAACTCTTAGGATACTGCGTTCCATTGCTCGCTGACAAACTCCAAGTGCGGACTTTTGTTCAATGAGGCTTTGTCAGTGACCATGTTTGCGCTCCAATAAGTGAAATACCTACCTATACAACATGTAATTCAAAAAACTGAAAACTTCTTAAGGGCTCATTGTACACATCATTATGAACAACTTTTACTGTAGGACTCACTAACCCTGAAATCGCGAAAAAAACATCTGCTCCATATATTTATGTTGGCATAACTCGGCAAAATGTAGGAAACAGCTGTTTTTTTTTGTTGCGATTTCTGGATTGGTCTATACCTATAGTAAAGTATTTTGGCTCCCCCGCCCGGGGAAGCCACCACCATTAGCAGAATCTCCTTGTCTCCCCCAAGGGAGAAACCGGGGGAGCCAATTCCACGTAACCACCCAATACCTAACTGGTAAGTTAGGTTATTCTTGGTGAAAAACAGACTGTAACTCAATATATTATTTCCAGCATACATGTGGGCGAAGATCACGCTGTACCTACTGGGCAAGGTATTCATCGCGGCGTGTTTCACGGGCGCCATCACGTACACCATGGAGCTCTTCCCTACAAGTGTGCGCGGGACGCTGCTAGGGCTCGGATCCTTCGCGTCGCGGCTCGGTGGCATGCTGGCTCCCCTCACTCCTATACTGGTAAACAAAGACAATATAATACTACTGGTAAAGAAGAAAGAACAACAAATATACTATACAGTATGTAAAAAAACCCTGTTGTTTCTTTGAGCTACGTTATCAGAATCGATATTCATACGTAAGGACACAACTCATTTGGAAAAACTCTTCAATAAAAATACTAATCAAATTAAACATTAAATCATTATTAATTGCAAATTGAAAGTGTACATCACTCAAAACTCACTCACTCAGTGATTATATCAATAAAAATGTAGGTACGCCTTTAATTTGTTTAAGCATCGGATAATGTACCTGTAATATTAGAATAAGATAATGTCTGATGTTTATAACTGTTGGCAAATTAGTGCGACTGCTGAGCGTGGGGTCCTGGGTTCGATTCCCGGGTCGGGCAAAGTGTTTTTTCATTAGGAAATTCTCAGTAGCAGCCCGGAGTCTGGATTTGTGCCTAGTCAATGGCAATAAGCTCGCCCCCTATTACATGGGACTATAACATAACTGGCGAAATGTGGGTGTACTATTACACCTCTGCCTACCCCTTCGGGGAAATACAGGCGTGATATTATGTTATGTTAAATAATCAAATTAAATATTAAATCATTATTAATTGTAATCTGAAAGTTATATAGGTAATCACTTTTAATAATAATTTAACATTTTATTTGATTATTTTTATTGAAGATTTTTTTCCAAATGTGTTGTGTCCAACGTATAAATATCGATTTGGTTCTAAAGGGAAAAAAAATCTCCATAGATCCATTATGGATCTAGACTATGGATAAAATGAAAAATTTCTTTATTGTGCCAAAAAATATACATAACATTGGTTGAAGCCCTAGACCTCACATTAGGATTCCCTGTGTCGTGGGTAGGGCATGCAATTCGAGTGTTCGAGTATTCGTTTAATTCGAGTATTCGCCTTTTTTACTATTCGAATAGTAAGAGCTTAGGTATTCGAGTTTTTCGAGTTTTCCGAATAACGGCTAGAAATAAAATATTCGGACGCAATTGAATGTTTCGAAGCACGCCATTACGTAAATTAACAAAAAAACTAATTAAACGAATCATGCAATTCACCTAAATTCATCTAACCTCGCTGTTTTTGAAACGATTTTGTACATAACCAAGATTTTCTATTCGGAATCGGAAGATACAAACGATGACGATGAAGATAATGTGCCGGAGCAAGTCGATAAGAGCTAGAGAGATTAGGGAACAAAGGAAAAAAACAACAGTAGGTAGGGATCCCTCATCTCCCTCTGCACAGTTGGATTGACTTCGGTTGTGAGTCCTGGATCTGAACAGTCATAACAGCAGCGTTGTACAGGCATCTAAGCATCTCTTTATACAGTTTTTCGATGTGACATCATTGAAGAGCATCCATAACTGCCCAAGTTTCGATGGAGTCGAAGGCCTTCACTTATTTCACAAATGCCGTACACAGCGGTTGATTGTACTCTTCAGTCTTCTGTGTAAAGTCTTTTGTAACTCAGCTTGCTCTGGTGACAGGAATCTATGGAGTCTTTTGGCGAGACGATTCGTGATGACCCTCGAGAACAGCTTGTTGGATGACGGAATTAAACTATAGCTTCTTCAGGACCGGAACTCCGCCTGCGGAGGAGTTCAGTGGTAATTCCGTCATCACCTGGAGCTACTCGATGGCCTCCCTAATCTCGTTCTGGTCAACATTCGAGAGATCCTCGGTGTAATGGCACGTGAGTTGGACTCTTTGGTCGTTGCTAGTTGCAAGGAACCGTTGGTCTTGTGGTTCTCGTGGAATAATGACCATAAAAGTTGTCGACTTCGACGAGCATCTCAATCTAAGAGATGGGTGACGATTTTGCCATCCATGACTTTTAGTTTCATCAGAGCAAAAACTTTCGATCCCCTATTTTGATCAATCGCAGCCTGAGTGGCGCGAGTATTAGAACGACGGAGGTCGCATCGCATTAGCTTCCTAATCGTTAGGTTCAAAGATCTTTTTATCTGATGAAAACCCAGTGCTGATGACTTCTCCCGTCTCTTCCTTATAAGATCGAGAGTCTCAGTAGTAATTTATTGTATACTTATAAGATCGAGAATCTCAGTAGTAATTTATTGTATACTGTATTGGTTTTCTCGTCAATATTGGTGTCGATTCTCTTGTTCACGAACTAAACTTATTTTAAACTATCGCTTTTGTAATGTGTGGCGTTTGGGCGATAAATAAGGAGACGTGCTTGTTTTTTTAGGGTTCCGAAGTCCTACAAGGAACCCTTATAGTTTCGTCATGTCCGTCCGTCTGTCCGTCTGTCCGTCTGTCCTAATCCTTTACAGCTTAATAACTTCTACAGTTATAAACATAAGTAAATGAAATTTTGTTAAAAAATAGTCTGCATATAGATCTCAATTTTAAAAGAATAAAAAAATTGTTTTTACGTTCTTTAGGGGTGGCGCCCATACATGTGAAATGGGGAAAAAAAATTTTTTTCACTGCACCCCCTCGTTTGGGGTATCATTGAATAGGTCTACTATAAAACTTTTTAACAAAAAATTGAACCGACGAAAAGTGAAACTGAAAAGCGAAAAATAACTATTTATGAGTCGGCGCCAAACGAACTTTTAACATGCAAAGTGCGTGTAAGTTGCAAGTGGCCGAGCGGAGAACGCATTTTTGGAAAGTTATTGTTTATCGTTGAAAATTTCACGTTGTATTTGATGTGACGTTGTTTTTATTATTTAATTAAAGTAATTTAATGATCTTCGTTAATTGGTTGTTTGGCGCCGACTCATAAATAGTTATTTTTCGCTTTTCAGTTTCACTTTTCGTCGGTTCAATTTTTTGTTAAAAAGTTTTATTTTTAATTTTTTTGTGGTTAAAATCTAACTCCAGGTCTCCATTATGTCGTAGTGTCCAGAACTATATTTATATGTGTCAAGTTTCAACAGAATCGGTTAACAGGTAAGAATTCAGTGGGTGAACAAACACTCATCCCCTGTTTTACTACCCTTAGGGGTGGATTTTGATTTTGAAATTTAAATGGGACCAACTTCGAGATATACCCTATCCATTAAAAAAAGAATCATCAAAATCGGACCACTCTGTAAAAAGTTATGAGTGGTCATACATAAAAAAAAAAAAAAAAAAAAAAAAAAAAAAAAATATATATACGCGTCGAATTGAGAACCTCCTCCTTTTTTTCGTCGGTTAAAAATGAAGGTGTTTCATACATCACTTTTTTATCAGGTGTACCATCTGCGAAATATAGCCCGCCAATGTGGCTTGCAATGTGTCCCCCCCCCTGCCATTTCTAAACTATGCAACGTAGAAACTTATAATCTTCCACATTGATAGACCTTTGTAAAAACTCTCTTTTAAAATTATTTCGAGTATAATGTGATTATAATTTTTTGAGTTATAGACAGAAAACTGAAAAATACTTAAAACGTCCTAGTTCAAAGGTCATTGACCTTAGAGAAAAATTATTATGGCACATAATGCTCCTTTAGCTACTTTCTATTTGAAAAAATCACAAAAAGTAACTTTGGCATTACAGACTTCTTAAATTTGGCTTCTTGAATTTATCGCTAGATGGCGCTACTAACAACACGCTCTGAGTCGCGAATGCTGCCGATTATTGCAAAAACTAAAATAGCCATGATTAATATTCGATTTAATTCGTTTGTACACCTACTTAAGGAACCCTATAATACTGAGCATGGCCCGACATGCTCTTGGCCGGTTTTTTTTAGAAAAGAAAAAAAGAACTTTTTTTTTCTGACAAAACTAAAAAAAAACAAAAATGGCATGAAATTATTAGACTATTAAAAGTCCAAAGAAAAGAAAAAAAAACTAAATCAAATGAAATAATTTTGGTATTGATAGACTAACAAACATAGTACAGAATTATTATAATAACAAAGTGTTCATAAAAGTTGATGTGTTTTAATTTGTTATTGTTATTTCGACTAAAAGTTAACTCAATTATGTATTTCTGAATAGTAATAATAATAATTATGTTTCAAACGACTCTTTGTAGATACATTTTTTTTTATAAACCTTTTCTAAAGAAAAAAATTGATGACATTGTATCTAAACAAACATATCGATAATGTCAACACATCATAACATCACCCTTATCTTTCTATTTAATGATTTTTAAAATTACTTTTACATTTATGTATAATATTATTTATTAACTAAACAGTAAATAGATCTGTTTTACTCCTATTGTCTAACCTAGTGATGCACTTTTTTAAGCGCGTCCTTTCAGCTCTAATATTGTTATTTAGAGTCTTCGGATAAGCCGGTGATCGCTTCCGGTGTTGAATGTTGTTTTCACTTGGGGAAATCCTCATGGACGCACGGGGAAAGAGGAGTCTGAGTCTTACCGACAACCACAGTTTTCCTCTAACGACCTTTGGCCGGGGCGTGGGATAGGATTCACCAAGCACCCTTGATAGGTCGCGAATTCACGATTCACCATTAGTATGCAAGCAGGGCTCGTCCGGGAGGTGGAATTCCGCGTGTGGCCTACCCAACGTCAGCCGCATCCTCCATCACTAGTTTTTAATGATTATTTATTCATTTTTCTTACAAAATCTAACAAGTATTCGTAAAACTCGAATATATTCGAATAGTTGATAAACACTATTCGAAAAACTGGAATAGTAAAATCTAGAGAATATTGCATGCCCTAGTCGTGGGGTCTAGTCTCTTTCAGTCCAGAAGACATAGTTGACACGGTTCAGAATGAATTTAATGGTCAATGATAACAAAAACAAAAAACAAAAATAACAGCTAAAAATATTGGTATCTTGTGTATGTGTGTGGGTGTGTATGTGGGGGGTTGTTGTGTGTTTTTTGTGTGGGGGCTGTTGTGTGTGTTGTTTGTGTGGGGGTGTTGTGTGTGTTGTTTGTGTGTGGGGTGTTGTGTGTGTTATTTGTGTGGAGGGGTGTTGAGTGTGTGTTGTGTGGGGGTGTGTGTTTATGTGTCCAGCCCTATTTAGGTATGACCAGGATGTCCTCAGTTTGCATATAATTCAAATTTAGTAGCCACGTCAAGACTTTACTCTTGCATGACATTTTTAGTAGTGTAGCAATTTTCAGCTTGGAATCTAATTTTCCATAGATATATGGTCCCATAAAAAGGAAAGACTTTTGACCGAACGACTTGTGACAAATAATCGTATCCCATTTCAGTAAACGTTTTGAGCGTGATTTAACAGTGCTCGTAAGGCTATTCCTATGAAAGCGCAAGGTAATAGACATAATGTACAGCTGCCTTACCCTTCCCTTAGTACTCGAGTCTCCTGATACAAAAGGTCAGTTGAGTATTTGTACGGACGGTCGTATGCACATTTCAGCAACGCGAGCTGTGCCCCAGGATACTATACAGTACCCCAAAATCGATTGGCATAGCGCGAAATATATAGTTTTAATATTTTTGTCATTGGTTATTTTTGACAATCGTTTGAATATGAAAAGAAGTTTCCTAACCCTGGTACGCAGTGCATCTACATGCTTGGACCATCTCAGGTGGCTGTCCAGGTAGATACCTAAGTATTTAATAGTAGTTGTGTTTTTAATCACACGACAGCTACAGCTGGTGCGGTCCAGACAAGAGTGTAGTTTAGTAAGTACTGGTACTTTGGGACTAGTTCGCGCAGAAACGCTAAAGCAGATAGCTTTAGTTTTCTCGATGTTTATGGTAAGTAGGTTCCTATTTAGCCAATTGGCAACCACTTGTATGCCAGTTTCTGCCCTATCGTGAACTTCAGGCCAGGAGTCGCCGTGGAAAACGATTGCAGTGTCATCAGCGTACGTAAAAATCTTTGCTGCCGGTAGTGATAGCGAACACAGGGCATCGATGTATATAATAAAGAGCGTAGGTCCGAGAACACTTCCCTGTGGCACGCCAAAGTGGACTGTGGAGATGTCACTGCAATGGCTCCCCACTACAACCCTCTGTTTCCTGTCATTAAGGTATGAACCGAACCATTCAAGTGGACCGCCACGGATACCAAGAATTCTCATTTTTTCCAGCAGTATTATTCGGGACACAGTATCAAACGCTTTTGCGAGATCGAGGAAGACGCCAATACATGCTTTGCCACTATCAAGTTTATGTGTGATGTAATCGACGGCACTTGTTACAGCGTCCTCCGTGGATCTCGCAGCCCTAAACCCATACTGGTTGTCAGATAACAGTTATTTTTTTTCTTGGTAGGCTAGAAGTCTTTTGTTAACGACCTTCTCCAGATTTTTTGAAAGAGTCGTCAACAAGGAAATCGGCCTGTAGTTGGCCGGATTCAACTCGTTACCACTCTTATGTATAGGACATACATTAGCCACCTTCATACTTTCGGGTACGTAGTTCGTTGATAGACTGAGATTAGATAAAAAGAGATAGGCTTAACTAATGACTTTATTCCCTTTTTTACGATGGTATTACTAATTCCATCTATACCGGAGGCGGATGTTGTTTTTAACTTTTTAATTATTGTAAAAAATTCGACTACGTCTGTAGGTGTTAAAAAAAGGAGTGAGGAAGATTATGCTGGTTTTTTAGTGATTTACTACAATTATTAGCTAAGTAGTTTTCACTAACATTCATACTTGAAAGAGTATTAGCTGCTAGACATTTTCCAACTGTAGAGAAATAAGTATTAACAGTGTTTAGCTTATTTACAGCATTTAAATCATCATCTAGGATCTAACGAGAATGATCCGATTGTAATGATGTAGCTCGCAGAAAAAATAGGGTTTTGGCTACATACTGTAGATGCACGGTCTTGTACAAAATAAAAGCCTGCGCCCTCAAAAAACGTCTCCGCGGTAAAGTGTACTTTTGGAATATAATAATGTTTACCACAACGACAATCTCTCCATCATTTATTTACACATTTGGAGTATCCATGACAAACTGTGATAGCCTAGCGGTTGAGCGATTGCCTCCCATGTAGGAGGGTCAGAGTTCGAACACGGCCCACACCATTGACTTCAAATTTTGCCCACACCATCGACTTCAAATTTTATTCATGTGTGGATCAGAATTTTAAGGAAAACATCGTAAGGAAACCTGCACATCTGAGAGTGCTCAGTCCATACAGCTCTCGATGGTGTATGTAGTCCGCCAACCCGCACTAGGCCAGCGTGGTGGACTAAGGTCTTAACCTTCTCATTCTGAGAAGAGGCACGTGCCCAGCCGTGGGACAGTAATGAGCAGATGATGATTATGACAAAATTTTATCAGACTACTCTAAGATTAACTATTCAAAATGTGGAAAGAAAAAATGGCTCACGAGCAGGATTCGAACCTGCGACTCCTGGCGCAGTACGCTGGCGTAATACTACTATAGTATTATATTATCTGTGGTAATACATACCAGCGTCAAACTTGGTCTCATCCCCCTGCTGATCGCCAATCCCACTGCCAAGCGTGACGATTATGGCATATCCACTTTTGGGGGAGGCCTATGTCCAGCAGTGGACGTCTTTCGGCTGAAGTGATGTGGCTGAAAGTTGAGGTTAATTTCTATACCACGAGCAGTGTTCACGGTAGCTTAGTGGCTAAAGCACTAACGTACTGAGCCAGGAGTCGCAGGTTCGAATCCTGCTCGTGAGCGATTTTTTCTTTCCTCAATTTAAATGCGTTAAAAATAATAGAATAACTACTCTAAGATTCTTAATTGCTGATTCAAATAAAAATATTTTTGGATTTTTCGGAATTATTGGAGTCAGTTGCTGCACTGAAGTTCATTTAATCCAGTTTTCTTACATCTCTTATTCACAGAAAAGCTGCAAACAAAGTGATTCACTTTCAAGTCCAATAGCTTTCGAGTCGACTGGCATACTTTAAACTACGTCGAAAAGGCAATGCCCTCTTGTATATTCCGCTACAGCAATAAATTCTGTTTCTTTTGTCTAGAACACGGTGTCAACGGCCCTACCTTTAACAATCTTTGGCTGTTCCGTCATCCTGGCTGGCATACTTCTCTGCTTAACTCCTGAGACAAAGGGCATGCCTCTCTTTGACACCATCAAACAAGTCGAGGAGAGTGACAGGGTCGGTAAAATCAAAAGAACAGAAGAAAGAAAAAAGTATAGATTGCTCTATGGAAACTGTTGTCAGTAACATGTGTTTTTTTAGCTATTTATATTTATTCTTATTAAAGTATTGAAATTAATCGTGGTTGTGTTTTGAATTGCATTCATCATAATCATAATTACAGCGGAAATACCTTTACTGCTGGACATAGCCTTCGTCATCCCCTACGCATCACCACAACGACCAGTCCTGCGCTTCTCGCATCCACCTTGTGAGGGGAATTATATGTGTGCTTCAATTTCAAAGTAGAAAAACGTCGAGAAATGATTTTTGGCCCTACGGCCTCTTTTGTGTCCTCACTTCCCCAGTCGTGTTTTTTCTTTTATTAATAAAAATAAATAGAGTCCAGTATGTTCTTCATTTGACAATCTACAATACCGTTTTTGGATGTATGTTGATAGCTAAGCTAACATTCATTGGAAGTAAGTACAGGGTTTCAAGGATTTTATAAAAACTACCAATAAATGAAAGTGTTTTTTTTTTAATATATATGTATTACACATATGCATGCGCAGGTATCTCCCCTTACAGGGGCAGTTATACGGAAGCCCTTTCTTCCTTCACAAACACCGACCTGTAATGCAACTGCGGCAGGAACCAAGCTAAGGTTTCCTTTTTCGTACTCCATAATGGATTACAAATACCATCTTCTTTCTTCCATCCCCAATGCTTAAAGTTAGGATATTCTGGATTTATTATGAAGCTCTCCTGTGAGAGCCAGGGTCACATAAGACGACGTGTGTCTATTGTTAAATTGAAGCACAGATACAACGCATATCAGAAATGCGTGGTCATATTGTAAGAGCTCATTCAGGGAATGCTATCGAACAACTTTAATTATGGGGTCAACAGAAAGAAGAAGATAGAATAAACATTTACTTGACACAACTGAGACATATACAATTGAAAGAATATACATAAACAAGAAATAGACGAAGAAGTAGGTAGTACTCCATACTTTTTGTTGAGCGACATCGATGATTTTCTAGGGAATAGCTGTTTTTTCTTGCAATTTCAGGGTTGGTACCCGATGATATTTTAAAAAGTACGTTGGTATCATAGTAAAAGTTGTTCTATGCTATGCCCTAAATGAGATCTTAAAATATGATCACACATTTTTGATGCACGCTGTATAAAGGCTACATGGATGCAAAATTGTCTCTTCATCTGAATCGCACTTCATAGGTAGTTTTAGTTTTCTTGACCAAAATAGCAAAATGGTTTTTTAGTTTTTTAAAGATATAAAAATACAATCGATTTTGAATTGAAACCATGATAGGGTATCGCCTATCCATCGCCATATCACCCCGCTTAACATCTTAACAATGTTAGAGATCAGGACATCAGCGAACTTCACTAACTGCCAAAATTATTATCCAATCTATCTACGATTTGCCCTACTAGAGATAGTAATTTGACATAAGCTCCATACAAAATATGTCAAATTTCTATCTCTAGAAGGTAAATCGTGGAAAGATTAATTAATTTTGGCCGTTAATCACACCACTATCTGCAAGTCCTGCAACCGATCATCTTGACTTAGATTTATTAACCTACTGAAATGATAATGATTTTGACTTATGTATTATCCCCCAGTTTCCGAAAGGCTGATCAACACAAAAATTAACTAATCGACTGTCAAATCTCAGGTCAAGCGATGTGATTGGTTGTTAGTATTTTTGCCAACCAATCGCAGGAGCTGACATTAGATTTGACAATAGATCAAATTGTTCAGCCTTCCAGAAACTGGGGGTTAGCGTGTTATAAATTTAAATATATACATAAATGTTTTAAATACTAAACCTATAAGAATCGAATTTTCATCCCTTAAAAACATTACCTTCCTTCTGGGGCAGTCAGGTAAAAACTAGGGACTGCTTAAGCAACGGAGCCACGAGTACAGCCTCGCTCATGTAATAATTATCTTCCCGAAGATGTCTCATGCTGATTTGGATATCTTAGGCTTAAGTAAAAAAAACGAGTGGTTTTGAGATTATCTAAATAAGTATAATATTTTTTTTTGCGTTATCAGGCTTTTGATTTTGTCTTTCTAATGATAGATGTACAAAAAAATATGAAGTAAGTGATGACCAATGATTCATTGGGTAGGTATTTGAGTAGCCATAATTATCTCAAAAGCACACGTCATATAAAATTCAATGACAGAAGCGAGAGAAGAGATTGCAGTCGTCAGTTCGTCAAATTGAGGATTTAACAGAATAGGTGTACCTCAGGGAAGTATTCTGGGTCCGCATTAATTCTTTTCACTTTATTATGTCAATGACTCTCCACTATTACAAAACATCAGCGGTATTATGCTGATAGTATAGATGGGCAATCCACCGGGGTCTAATCCGGGTGCTTGGATTAAATCCCGATAATCATCCAGAAAACTGGGTGTATATATACTGGATGTTTATCCTTATTAAACCCAATATTATTAGCCAGGATTTAGTCCAAGTACCGGGTATAAGCCCGGTGATTTGCCCATCTATATCTGGTAGTACTTAGTTCCATAAAAGACTAGTTATTATTTATCTATAACCTCTTTTCGAGGTCTCGAGGCAATAAAAATATATATTTAAAAAACAAATATTTATTTTATTATTCTTAAGATCTAAAGTTACAGGATAATAATATCATAAACATAATGACATAACAATAATGTAACATCTATTTAGGATAAATTATAAAAAAAAATATTTTTATGCGATTGTTAAATGTGTGAAAACAGCAAGTTAATTGACAAGTATGTATGTATTTTGCCAATGCTTCATGTTTCAGGAACTTACAAAAATTCGACGGTTAAAAAACAAAACAAAAAAATTAAATTAGGCGTATTATATATTCGATGGTGCACTCTACATTCATTATTTTCCTGATCTTAAACCTAACACACTCTTAAAGCTTGTAAAAAGATTACACACTCACAAGTTCACATCACACAATATATTTTAACGTATCGCTACTTCACACTGAGAATTAAACTTAGAAGGGGGTCTCAGGGGCAGCGGCAGCGTAGGCCTTGACCTTAGGAATGGAGTAAACGTTGTCAATGACTTTCTGGAACGCAGGGTACTTCTCCTCAAGGTTGGGCATCTGGAGCATCTTCTTCAGGTAGTCGAACATACCCGCGAAGACAAAGTCACCCCAAGTCAGCTAGAAACAAAATAAACAGTATTAATAACGTGCACATCTGGGTCACACACATAAATGGCTACTGTGACCTCTTTAACTTTCTTTCATTTATCAAGAAACTTCCGAGACTCCCAGTAGTCTAAACCGAGATCCGCTAATATACATATTTATAATTATTATCCAAAACGAATTATGAAAAAAAAATGGTTAAATGTAACATGATTTTACATGATGTAAAAAACATACAAATCGATTCTACTATAGAGATAGAGATTCTGAACAAACTACTTTCAGGATTTACGTTTATTCTGTTACACAATGTATATTTTTGCATATAAACAAAACAGACTAAAAATAATATCCTATCTATCCACGATTTACAGGCTACATTCAGTAATATCGTCCGGAGACTCACGGAGTGTGATCATACAAACGATCTCCCAAAAAACGCTCTATGCGCCGTCCGACGTCGTCGGGCGATATAACTGAACGTTACTGAGCTCTAGATATTGACATAAAATATATGGAGCACTAAGAAAACTGTTCTGCATGGTATGAAACTAGTCTTTCTATATAGGGCAAATGGTGGATAGATAGGTTATTAATTTTGGCCGTTAGTTGGTATCAGTCAATCAATCATAACGTCAATCAGAATCAATCTAAGTAAATATTGTAATATTATGTAGGTACCTTTCCGAGGGCGATGTGACCATTGTTCTTCTCAATTATAGCGTTAAGTTTCTCCAGCAGCTCAGGGTACACGTTCTTCACAGATTCCTCGTGCTTCTTGGCCTTCACAGCCTCATCAGCCTCGTATTCCACCAAAGCGGACTCTGTTAAATAAATTAATTCATATATCAGTAGAATTCGTTGTACTGTGGAACAATTTTTTTTAGGGTCTAAAATGTATCTAATTTTTTGCAAAGTTCAACATCACACATCACATCTCAGTTCAAATATCCGTGTAGTTTATAAATTCTTGTATACTTTTTTTTTTTTTTTCAATTTATTCATGACCATGGATACTTGTCCTTCAGTCGTAATCATTGAACATATTATACTTGTATCCTAGTAAAGTGATGTAAACTTTACTAGGTTTCTGAGGGGATGATGAGATAATACGAAAGTCATGTTTTTCAACTTTGTACCATTTATCCACACTTGTACACGTTAACGAGCACTTAACATTTAATAATCCACCATTATTACACATTAACACTCGAAGAAACACAAATTTTGGAAAATAATAAAAAATTCCACAACACGATCTTAACGAATTTTCCCGCCAACCTCTCGTATACTTAGTTTTCTGACGTAAATCTGGCAATACATGTTTTTCTTGTATACTTTCCAACATGTATTGCCAGATTTACGTCAGAAAACTACTCTTACACGGTAGAAGTTCGACTCGACTTCAGCATGGTTTATTTATACAAGAATTTTGGTTTTTATAAGAATGTATATGGACTGGACTGGACATATTTTTTATAATAATATGTAAAGTTCTCTCCAATAGCACGCCAGAGCAGAGAGGAGAGGCCTTTGTTCGGCTGTGGACTGTTATTGGCTGTTATTGAATAATATAAAGCAATTAAAAGACTTACTGGCACGGAGGTCGCTGAGGAAGTCGACGTTCATGTCAATTGTCAGGGCATCCTCCTCGGAGGATCCGACCAGACCGTACTTGCGGCCGAGGTACCGGCTGATGGCCAGGCTCTGGGCGTACGGCTTGCCGTCGATCTCCAAGATTGGCATCTGGCCGAAGATGGTCTCTGGAAGATTAAGATATAATTTGTAAGCATGTTGTTCTGAAATCGGGTGTTCACTTCAATAATGTGTGGAATGTAATTAAAGCTTCTTGGATATGTGGATTTGATTTGATTATAACTTGTGTAAGCGGTGTGGAAAACTGAACAACACCAACACCACTGAAATGGTTCCAAAGAGTTCTGTTGGGGCTTGGGTGTGTACCAACCAACCCACGTCAAGCTGGCGTCTTAGGCCCGTATTCCAGAAGGATACTCAAGCGTTGATCTCTGTTTAAAACTAGTTTTAAGTTGAGCTTTGATTTTAGAACGTCCCTCAAGCAGAGATTTGTTGATCACAGTTCAGCTGAGTTTAGTTTCGTTTTATATTGTCACCTGTTTCGGTATTTGGGCAGATATTTGATCTGTAATCACTCAAGCGTGGTCCAGACTACGCTTGAGTAGAGATTTCTATTATATTTCAGGTCAAATTCGTGTGTTTTGTTGTTGAATTAAAGTTTATAATTACCGTTCTGGAATAAGACCGATACTCAAGTAACGATTCTATCCTTAAGTAGTGATCAGGTGATTGGAGTTTAAACTGTACTTGAGGAAGCTTCTGTAATACGAGCCTTAGATTAAGATCTAAACAGTCCATCAGAGGGACAGTAAATTACGAAAAAACTAAGACATAAGATACAAAACGCGCCTTTTCCAAGATATTTGACGACTGCTTGGTAAACAAATAGAACGCTATTCGTGCTACGGTACATCGAATTTCCATCAAAATCAATAATCCATCACTATTATCGTGTACCAAACTATGTAATAACGTACCTAGGTACATAATAAATGAGTTATTTATCGATGACTCAGTTTAATTCCGGACATGCCATACAAACATACCAACACGAAAACTGGAGCCATGGGCAACAACGAACGAAACAACAAAACTTGTCGTCAAGCAAAACAGTGATAAAACTACAAACACTGGTCGTTAGGTGTTTTACTATTATCACTTCATCATGTTATCGAATTGGCGATGGATGTTGTTTTAGCATGTTAATAATATAACCACTTATAGTAAAATTACTTAGGTACCCACTTGTTTTCAGTGTTTGTTACTAGGCGACATGGTCCAAAAATTACTAAGAAATTGAATGATTTAAATTGTGGAAAAAAAACATCGCTCACGAGCAGGATTCGAACCTGCGATTCCTGGCTCAGTACGCCAGTGCTTTAGCCACTAAGCTACCGTGAACACTTCACTTGCAGGTTCGATATTTGCTCGTGAGCGATGTTTTCTTTCCACAATTTAAATCGTTAGATTTCGCTTCACATGCGTAAATGTGTTAAAAATAATAAAATAAATTGAATGATGTGGTGCTCTGAGTGCTGCTGCCCATCCTCTTGACATAGCTTATCCCTTATTCGCCTTATTTACATCTCAGTACCATACCTGGAGGAATAAACTAGCCATTCCTCCAAGGTACCATACATTTTGCCCTCCCTACCCAACATATTTTCGGATGACGTTACGTTGTCTAGTCTCAGTCGACTACACACAGCTACACATCAAGCTATAAAATTCCAGTATAAGCTGACCTCGCATTGCATAGGCTTTCCGTACAATAAGAGGTCAGCTTTTACTGGAACATACAGCTTACCCTACTGGATCCACACGGGCGCAGTCGTAATTTTTAATAATTTAAACTATATTTATATCACACAAAACCGGCCAAGAGCATGTCGGGCCATGCTCAGTATTATAGGGTTCCTTAAGTAGGTCTAATTACAAACGAATCAAATCGAATATTAATCATTGCTATTTTAGTTTTTGCAAACAGCGCCACCTAGTGCTAAATTTATGAAGCTAAATTTAAGAAGTGTGTTTCTTTTTGTGATTTTTTTAAATAGAAAGTAACTAAAGGAGCATTATTTGCTAAGATCATTTTTCTCTAAGGTCAATGACCTATGAACTAGGACGTCTTAAGTATTTTTCAGTTTTCACACTATAACTCAAAAATTTATGATCACATTATACTCGAAATAATTTTAAAAGAGAGTTTTTATAAAGGTCTATCAATGTTGAAGACTATAAGTTTCTACGTTGCATAGTATAGAAATGGCAGGGGGGGGGACACATTGCAAGCCACTTTGGTGAACTGTATTTCGCAGAGGGTATACCTGATACCAACCAACCATAGCGAAATATAATCAAACTTGTTTTTGTAGGTTCACACACGGTGAAGGCGTAAGCGATCGCGGGAGCAGGAGCGATTTGAGGCCTCATCTTATTATCTGTATACCTAATCAGATTATACCACAAAATTGTATTAAATTGTTACTAGCCTAAACTACGATAGTACTATCGTATCGTAGGTACCTACTATTAGATATTCTGTGCCTAAACAGTGTTTTTTAAACACCTTTATATGTACGGAATTTGCCGTTGGATACAAAACTTTTAACAAGTGACTTAACTTTTGTGGTAAGATAATAAACTTCCGAGGCAAAATCACAATATTTCCTTCTTAACCAAATTTAAAATAGACTGAGGAGCTCTAAAAAGCCCAACACTTTGTCAACTCAATATTTCAAAATACAATTCCCCAAATTCCGGAAACACTTTCTTAGGTGCTGGGATCGTAAATATTTTAGTTTGTCTATAAAAAGTTGGCAACCCTACTTGCAAGCAGATTGGACACCACAGAACCCGCCTAGTACTAGTAGTATAGTCAATTTGTCACCGTTTACTAAAAATTGTTAAAAGACCGGCTCATAAATATTCGCAGGCCCAAACCCGCTTCCGCTTCGTTAACATGTGCTAGACCTCGTCAGACGGCCTTGAGGCGCATGTGCGAAACATCGCCGCATAGCAACAGAAACGCGATCGCGATCGTACGATTACCTACGTTGGTGCTATTTGAGCTTGATTGAAACCATTATCTGTTATCTGTATTGTTGTGTAGTTATGACGTTACGAGGAGATTCAACCGTTCAACAGATTTGCAATCATGCTATTAATGATTTAGATTTTAGATCATTACGATCATTTGGTACGTTTTTATAAACGTTCAGACTTCAGAGACGGGAGATTCCCACGTTTGACATAACTCAATCATCAGCATTATAGCAAATAAAACAGCACAAGGAGGCACCACATAAAAACAAAAGAAGACTAGGTTCCAGAATAATCACCATGTTTATAAACAGCTGAAATTAATAATAGTGATGGGCCGACTATGGGTTTTGCCGATCAGCCGACTAGCCGACTAACGGCCAAAATTAATATCCAATCTATCTACGATTTACCCTAAATGGAGATAGAAATTTGACATATTTTGTATGGAGCTTATGTCAAATTCCTATCTCGAGTAGGGCAAATCGTGGATAGATTGGATATTAATTTTGGCCGTTATCGGTTAGAAAATTGCCGATTAGTCGGCTGACTAATCGGTTGATTAGTTATCTCAATAACTACCCAGAAATGGCTCGTATTGCCAAAATATATTATTATCTGAGTTGTCCCGCTAGCACTGTCTATAATGAAATACTTTTCTAAGGCTGGAAATATCTACTAAATAACTGTTATCTTTTTAGTGATTATTGAATAATTTTCTTTGTATTTATTTCTTAGTAGGTAGGTAACTACTGAAAAAAAAATTCAAGACGGAGATGTTCAAATGCGGCTTACACGCTATGACTAAAACCTCTATAAACTTAATAATACCATAGAAATTTAATATTAGTATGCCAAGCTAGTGATCATTAAAATTATCTGCACACTCTTTAATCCATTGTCCATATAACAATGTGATAATAATTATGAATTACGAACAAACATTAAGTTCAAACATAGCAAGATAAAATATTAGTCGTTTATTTGATTAATGTTAAAACATGATCATTCGATGGGGTACTTATCTTGTTCAACAACGACGTGGCCCACATGTACCTACCTACCTACCACCAAGTCAGATATGAAGTGTTATCTTATCTCAAAAACACGTCAATATTGTTATCTCTACGTGTTTATTTTTATCATATTTATTTAGAAATGTTTTGATTATTTTATTATAGTAGGTACTTAGGTACCTACAAGAAGAATCGCCTATCATTGTTGTATTAGGTACTCAATCTTTTTTTTATATTTATGTGAAAAATAACTAGGTACCTAGTCTTTCTCTTAATGTGCTACTTTTTAGAAGATTAAATTTCTTCTTTTTAATGAAAGAAGAAACGAATTCTTAAGAATTCTTTGATTTAACAATCAAAATAACTGAATGGTGTGATACCTACGTTTTGTACTTTTGGTACCTACGGTTTAATTTAGTGCATTTTTTTACTAAAAATATTACCTACTATTAACTACTATCTTTGTATTCGCTTGTTGTATCTACAATAAAGAATATTATAAATAAATAAATACCTTTATTTTTTAGGAATAGTTTTCTTCAAATATTTTATTATTTTTAACGCATTTACGCATAGGAAACGAAATCTGATGATATTAATAGTGGAAAGAAAAAATCGCTCACGCTAATAAATAAAAATGTCTTTAGTTTTCCTCACTTTTTTCACAGAAAAAATCAAACCGATTCCTAAAAGAAAATTACTATTTATGCAACAGTCTAGGTACCTACTATTGCAGCTATTCATCATTTCAGCCGAAAGAGGTCCACTGCTGGACATAGGCCTCCCCTAATAGGGGGGATATACCATAATCGCCACGCTTGGCAAGCGGGTTGGCGATCGCAGTTGGTTGGTCAAATACTCAGAGAACGCTGCTGCCCATCCTCTGGTGAATCCCTTAGTCGCCTTTTACGACACCCATGAGAATAGATAAGGGTGGTGCTATTCTTTACGTCCGGCACCACACGGAACAGCTATTATACATGCTGAAATTTGAATCGCTTATTTCCCGAAAAGGGGTAAATTGTTCTTATTATTATAAACAATTTTTACTATGGGACCAACCCTGAAATCGCGAAAAAAAATTCAGTTGGTCCCTACATTTGTGTTCACTTAAATCGATAAAATGTGGGGGACCAACTGATTTTCTTTTTGCGATTTCAGCGTTGGTCCCACAGTAAAAGTTGTTCATAATGATGAGTACAATTATCCCTTTTCGGAAAATAAGCGATTCAAATTTCAGCATGTATTCATGAGCACAGAATTTTCGTTTCGCCACCATAAAAAAAGTTATCAATCAGACCTTAGCAGACCTACTTACATCCAGATAGCTTGCTGACAAACAACAAGACCTTTCAATGATCGCTATCAGTTTCGCAACAAGCACTCGACTTGAAGAAAGCATTGTTAACTAAGGATGTTGATGTTGATACACTGGTGAACTCGCCACAATAGCTACCTGTTCTTCAACAGTTAGGTACTATCCACTTTCTTTAACATTTACGTAGTTATATCACAGAGTAGTTATATACCCTTTTAATCGCCTCATTTATTTTCCCGTTGTAATAAACAGCTTTTAGTATACGACTTTTGAATAAAATAAGAGTATATTTCAGCCCATACAAAGTTTATTTTATTTTTATTTTTTTATTTATCTTTCTTATGACTACCATTACAGGATTTTTTTTTGCCCAAAGCGGCAGTGTACTGAATATAAACATGATAAAGTATTAATTAAATCGTTGCCCTGAAGATCTTTGATCGTATAACATATCAAAAGTACTCACTGGGCTTGAATGCTGGCCAGTCGTCGGAGCTGATGCGGTTGTCTTCAAACTCTTGGCCGCCATACGCCAACAGCAAACGGGAAGACTCACCCAGAGCCTTCACGGGGAAGTAGTAGAACTTTACAACTGGCATGATTCTGAAAGTAAAATACAGTCTTGTGTTATGAATACAAAAAAAAAATTAAAATAATAAAGAAAATACGGTTTTGCAGTCTAGGGTGCTATCGTGGTCGCCAGGTCGCCACTCCAGCAATCTCCGCAATCAGCAAATTTTTTTTACAGTAAAATAAATATCAAATTGCATGTCCCTATGTTTTCCTTTTCGTTGGTAAATTATTTCAGTATGCACAAGAAGCCCTCAAAAAATGCTGAAAATTGCCTATTTAGACCGCTATCAACAGACATCTAGTGAACGAATTTGACAATTTGTAGTGAAAAAAAAAAATTGGGGCACCGGCACTGTTAACATGTTTCTTGATCAGTTTATGAAATATCTTTTAAATTAGTTTTTAAACTTTCGCGAATTTCACTCATATTGAACAATATTTACGGGACTTGTCGCGCTTCGCGCACAATAAAATCAAAACAACAAACATTTTTACTAACCTCGACGTTTCGGCCAAGTCTGCTCGTGACCACGGCCAATGCAACTTGGCCGAACGGTCGAGGTTAGTCAAAATGTTTGTTATGTTTTGATTTTATTGTGCGCGAGCGACAAGTCCCGTAAATATTGTTCAATATCTTTTAAATTGGTCCAGTTTCGGAGGAGAAAATAGTCGAGAGCCAAACCTCGAATTATGATTTTTTTACTGAGGCTATTCAGTTGGAGCTGCAGTTGTCCTTATTGGACTGCTGTGAGGCCGAGCAGTCGAAGAGCGACAGCTATAGTTTCTTCAAATACCTAACATTCAAAAGTCTCTCCGCCAACAGGCCGTTGGTGCCCAACATGGGACAGAAAGGGGTTGACAATAAAATTATGCTTCTATTTTTACCTACCTACACTACAAAAAGTTTTAAATGACCACCTCCCGGCTCCATAATCAGACCTTGACCACCACCTGTCACCCAACTACTAATTGATACAAATCTAATGAACCCGATCTCGGTGTGTCTGTCTACGTTAACTCCAGCGGAGATCCTTTGACCAGTGACCATCATCCGGCTCCACCATTAGATCAGCTCTTAATATTTCATTGTCACCCAGTTGTGAGCTATGTTTAAAATTTTAGTTTTGGTTTAAAATCTATTTGTTCTGAACAGACAGACAAGAAGGAGAGAGAGTTATCTAAAAAAAGTAGCAAAAAAAAATGTAGGTACTCCGGATACGGCAGAATATTGTGGATTTATTTAACTTGACTTTGCCTGCGGCTTCGCGCCCGTTTGAAATAAAATACAGCCAATGTTACTTCTGGATAAAGTAGCTTTCTAATGTTGAAAGAATGATTTAAATCAGTTCAGTAGTTTCAAGAATCCTTACTGGGCACTGCAAGCTGAACAAACACCTTCACAGGATGGGCCTCAGTGATACCACAGTTTGCAGGTTTTGTCGCGAAAAGGATGAGACGCCCATCCATATCCTATGCGAATGTGATGCAGTACACCACATCAGAAGCCAGCATCTTGGAGGCCACGTCATCTCAATGCAGGAGATCAAATCCTCCTCCCCCAAGGTCATAGTCGACTTTATGATTAACTTGCAGCTTGGGGAAGTGCTGTAATGCTGCAAGAGGCGTCACAATAGATCTTATTAGGTCGCAGTGGCTTAGGGGCGTTCAAGACCCCTACCTCTTTCCTCAGTAGTCTCAGTGTTTATCGATTACAAACAAATCTTTCCTCTTTATAGTATATGTGAATAAGTAATAAAAATATAAGTAGATAATAAGTATAGATAACAACTTTGCAACAATATTCGACCAATATTCTGACAAATTAATACATCATTATTATAATTATAAAAAAAATACTTTGACTTTTTATTTTCCCGGAACAAAAAATAACCTATACTTTAATTCGGGTTATGGTCTATATGTCTGCCAAGTTTCATCTAAAACCGTTTAGCAGTTTCAACGTGATTGTGTAACAAACATCCAAATATCCAAACATGTTTCCAAACTTTAACATTTATAATATTAGTAGGAAGTAGGTTAAATGGATTTGATTTGATTAGAAATTAGAAGTATCAGCCCCCCTAGCCAAGTTGACAATCTAAAATCGTCAAGATAACAATCAAAATGTATGGGAATGACATATCTCAACGAATGACTTTTTCGTCGAGATAATAATATGTCATTCCCATAGATTTTAACACTACAGATAGATTCCTAACTACATCACAGTATGTGGGAATGAAATGGACTTATGCCACTGCTCCTAAGATAGAGCAAGACACAACTATTATATCGCCATCTCTTACATGTTACCCATATTTTCGTTGTCACACTTTTAAAGTTTGACAAACAAAGCGTTCGGTCTGTCAAACTTAAGAGTTTTATTAATTGTGCTTCGTAGTTTTCTATAATTTTATGGTGAAACTTCGTGAAAAAACACTCATACAGTTCTGTGATATGGTCGGGTGTAGTGTGTTAGGCTGCAAGAGCCGCAGCGAGCAACACATTGAAGGATTAACTTTCCACGGGTAAGTGGCATTTTATATCTAAATTGTTGTGTTTATTTAACTACATACAATGTGTTTCTAGAAGTACGTAAGTGTTAACTATTTTGAACCCATTTCTTATAGAAATATTCGCAGTTTTCATCGTTTTCTAAATAACATAACCTAAAATATTTCCGTGTTTAGTGTTGCCATGATAGACATGTTTACGTTCCCATTATTTAGGGTGCTACCTGTTATATGGTGCTTTTTATCTTTTTATTAAATTGTTGAAGGAGACCTCTGTTTTAAATAATTCCGTGATTAGTGCTGCTGTGATTTACGTAATTATGTACCCATTATTTAGGGTGTTTTTAATTTTCATCCTTATTTATTGATGAAGTAGATTGGTTTGTATGTTTGTTTTAGTTTTATGTGAATGCTACCCACAGTGTAGTATGTGTGTAGTATAAAATAATGTAACTTCTGTTTTTGCATTTTCAGTTATCCTCAAGACCCGCAGCGTCGAGAAGTATGGATAGCAGCGACCGGAAGAAGTAATTGGAAGCCAACAAAATATGCGAAAACATGTTCCCTTCATTTTGATGGCAAGGCTATTGTAATGAAGAATAAAATTAAAAGACTGGATCGTAATGCAGTGCCAACACTAAATGTGTGTAATGTTCAAGTAAGTAGGATAATAATAATATGAGAAAGTATCGAACAAACATGAATGTTGAACCAGGGGTTGCACGTTCGAATCCTGCTCTTGAGTGAATTTTTATTTTCACAATTTATATCTATATGAATGATCCTTTAATATTTTCTCATCTTGCAGGTACATGCTTCGTATGAATATCCTATCGCACCATCCACTTCTCAAGACCCACAATATTGCAAAACAAAACCTGAACGACAGGAATTACAAAAATCTCCAAAAAAATGTCAAGTGGTGAGAGATAATTTTATATTTCTTGAAAAATGTGTTTGAATTTTTAAGAAATCATAAAATGTATTGATTATTTTATAAATCTGTATTACAGGTCCATACAGTTGAGTCACATGGGCATCTATTCGGACCCAGTTCCTCCCAACACCCCTTAAATATCAAAAGAAAACTTGAAAATCCTGAATCACCTAGTGCTTCTAAAAAATGCCGCGTGGTGAGTTAATCTTTTCTTCACATTTTTTCTCCTGAATTTTTTTTACTGATCTCAAAGAAAAACTTGCTCAATCTGTATTAGCAAATAGTATTAGACCTTTTCTGATAAGAAGGCTCAAAGTCACTCAAAGGGCAATGGAGAGGGCTATGCTCGGAATGTCCCTGCGTGATCGAATCAGAAATGAGGAGATTCGCAGGAGAACGAAAGTAACCGACATAGCCCGAAGAATTGCCAAACTTAAGTGGCAGTGGGCGGGGCACATTGCTCGCAGAACGGATGGCCGATGGGGCAGTAAAGTTCTGGAGTGGCGACCGCGTACTGGAAGGCGCAGCGTGGGTAGGCCCCCCACAAGGTGGACCGACGACCTGGTGAAGGTCGCGGGAATCCACTGGATGCGGAAGGCGCAGGACCGGTCGTTGTGGCGTTGCTTGGGGGAGGCCTTTGTCCAGCAGTGGACGTCTTTCGGCTGAGATGATGATGATGATTAGACCTTTTACCAATTTTAAAATACATGTATTAAAAATTACATTCTTCATACATTTTTCATGCCAACAGTTAAGAATTGTGGTAACTTTTACAGGTAGAAACACCATCGGAAAATTTGGCTTGTGATCATCCTGAACCTACACTCACTCCCAGAAAAAAGAAAATGCAGCAAAAAATTTTAAAATTAAAACAGTCATCAAGAACACTAAATAAAAAACTACGTGCTGCACGCGAGTCACGAAGGAGATTACAGAAAAAAACGGCAGACTTAAAAAATATCATTACAGCGTTAAAGAGCAAATTGTTAATGGGTCTTGAGCAAGTGGATATCTTAGAAACTATTAGTGGGGGTAGTGCCGATTTTCTGAAGAGATATCTAGGCAAGGATAAATCCAAAAAATATTCTGCAGCTATGCGAAAATTCGCCTTATCCCTTCATTTTATTAGTCCAAAAGCGTACAATTTTGTGAGAAAAGAATTCAACACATGTTTACCTCACCCAAAAACATTATGCAAATGGTACAGTTGCTTAAATTGTGAACCAGGTTTTACTTCAGAAGCATTCGAGGCTGCGCAGAAAATAGTAAAAAAATCTACAAGTAAAGTTGTATGTGCTCTCAGTCTTGACGAAATGTCCATCAGACAGCACCTGCAGTGGAACGGCCGGCGCACCGTAGGGTATGTTGACGTAGGAAATAATTTAGACGGGGATAATTTACCATTGGCAAAAGATGCACTGGTTTTTATGTTGACCTGCATAAACGGTAACTGGAAATTACCCGTAGGCTATTTTTTAACCAATGGAGTCAACGGAGAGCAACGGAGTACGCTTTTAAAAACGTGCATCCAGTTACTTGTAGAATCAGGAATAGAAGTTGCTTCGGTGACGTTTGATGGCTGCCCATCGAATTTTTCTATGGTCAGATTGTTAGGTGCCAGTTTTAATGACCCATATAATATTGTTCCAGAAATTACAATAGGCGATCAAAAAATAGTTATATTTCCTGACCCATGTCACATGATCAAATTAGTGAGAAATACACTAGGGGACAAAAAGAATTTAGTTGATAGCTCTAATAAAACTGTGTCATGGCACTTTATAGAGAAACTTAATGAAATTCAGAATAACGAAGGCGTACATTTGGCTAACAAATTAAAAAATGTCCACATCAATTACAAAAAACAAATTATGAAAGTAAGGTTAGCGACACAGACTTTCAGTCGGTCTGTTGCCGACTCTCTCTCATTCTGTAGGACCGGTTTAAATTTAAAAGAATTTGAAGGTTCTGAGGCAACAATAAAATTTATTAGCCATTTTAATGATCTATTTGATATTTTTAATAGCCGACGTCTTACTGCACCAGGCTTAAAAAAGCCAATTTCAAAAAATAATTGGGAGGATATAAAGCAAGTGTTAGATGTAGTCAATAATTATATTATTGAATTGAAATTTCCTGATGGGCAACTAGTCTTAAATTCGGCTCGCAAGGTAGGCTTTTTAGGTTTTATGATTTGTATAAAATCCTTAAAAACATTACACGAAAAATATATAAATAGCGATAATGCTATTTTAAAGTACCTGTGCACATTCAAGATGAGCCAAGACCACATAGAACTTTTTTTTAGTGCTGTGAGGTCAAAAGGGGGTTTTAATAATAACCCGACTGCTGCACAATTTCAAGCAGCTTATAAGCGTTTGCTTATTCACGGGGAAATAAAAAACATTGATACAGGAAATTGTTTAGTATTAGATGATTTAAATATATTAACATGGAATAAACCTATTGAAAAAATTAATCAAACTAGGAATAGGTTACTAGCTATGAATGATAATATTGAGGATACGGAAGAAACAGAAGTTATTGAAGTACCAGAAGGACATGATTACATATTATGTCAATCAGTACTTACACAGTTTTCTAAAGAAATTGTGACATATATAGCGGGTTTCGTTGTTACTAAACTGACTAGACTTATCAAATGCGATGAATGCCAACTAGCGTTGATTTCTGAAAAAAAATTTGATGGTATTATTGCCCATAAAGATCGAGGTGGATTGCATTACCCTTCCCAAGATGTAATGATAATATGTGAATACGCTGAAAAAGTGCTAAGAACTGCTGTAAAAGTCAAGGGAACCTCTTTTTTAGCCACTAACAAGGCAATGGCTCATATGGTTATGACCATTTTGAAAAAAAACATTGAGAAACCCATATTTACTACGTTGAACGACCATGTTAGAGATCAAAACCCGCTGGATAGCCACCTCGTAATCCTAATAAAAGCTGTTGCATTAAAATATTTAGATGTACGAATACATCACCTTATAAAAACTGTTTCACAGAAAGGTGATAGAGTGAGAAACTTTCATACGAAATTGATTTTGTTTAAAGGCCAATAAATTACACATAAAATTGCAATAAATCCTATACATCCAATCAATATCCAAAATATATCTATGTATAAATATATCCAAAAAATAATTACAATAAATCCTATTTCTCCAAAATACTTTATTTAATTTCCCTTTTCTAAATTACCTTTGTATATACATACGTGATTCATAGACGAGAGTGTAGGAGCCACTGGCCTCCATTAAATGTTAATCCGGCAAATAACTTGAACAAAGATGGTACGATTGCGCTTGTTACTATACTGACATAGAGGTTAAAATCGTTTAAACTGATCACTGCGCATTTTCAAGTTATTTTCTACGTACTCTAAGAGCCCCTAACTTAATCTAATCTTAACTTAACTAATTTAATCGTTAAGTTAATCGTAATCGTAACGTAAATCGTAACCCTTAACTTAATCGTAGCTCTTGTCAGGGTATCGTCTTTCAAGTATCTCGGTCATTTAGTAGGCGAGAACTTGAGGGATGATACCGACACTGAGAGGGTAAGGAGAGCGATGGCAGTCCGCTGCAATATGCTGGCTCGCAGATTTGCAAAGTGTAGCGCAGAGGTAAAAGTAACCCTCTTTAAGGCCTTCTGCCAAACGTTATACACTTGTAGTCTGTGGGTCAGGTATACGCAGGGGACTTTCAACGCTCTCCGAGTACAATACAACAATGCCTTCAGAGTGATGTTGGGGCTCCCGCGATTCTGTAGTGCGGCAGGCATGTTTGCACTAGCGCACCCAGACGGGTTCCATACGGTGATACGCAAACGTGTCGCGTCACTGATGCGCAGAGTCCGTGGGAGCACCAACACCATTCTCAAGGTTATTGCTGATAAGCCTGACTGCCCGATCATGAGGCACTGGGTACATACACATGTGCATGTAACCAGTGCATCGGGCAGTCATAGAAAATATTTTAATTAATGTTACGTGTTACCAACATAGATATAAGTTTCTGTATTACTAACAAACTATGGGCAGTAATGTCTGAAATAAACATATTTTATTTTATTTTTATTTTATTTATAATCTCAAAAAATAGGGGTAAAAATCTTAGTGTGGTATCACTGAAGAAAAAACTATTGCTATCTAAAAGGGGCACGTCGATACTCTATCTGTAGTGTTAAAATCTATGGTCATTCCCATATTTTTGAGATCCTTTTTATGTCACGAATTTTGAGTTCGTTTTCATGTCACATAATTTTGAATAGGTAGGTACGTTTTTATGTCACATATTTTCGTCGCCACATCGATTAACTAAATGGAGAAATATCAAACAAATATTACTTATTTATGCATGTATTAGCTAGTAATTAATTAGAATTAATCACCAATCTACAAATAATAATCCTTAAGCTATTAGGTATTAATAATGATTATTTTTATAATAATTTTAAATTATGTGTCTGTTAAACTGTGTGAAAAGTTGGTTACTCATAAAAAAGTAACTTGGTATATGTAAATAGGTAGGTACTTTAAAATCATGTAAAGTTAAAAAACTGAATTTACTTCTACCGGTTTCAATACAATAACATCTCAACATGTTTTTTCGTTCAAAATAAAGTTGAATACAAATTAGGTACCTCCCGCTTCGCCGCTATTCAGCCCAAGAGAACGTTCAAGCAAAAGGAAGAACAAAATATAATCAATTATGAGATTTTCTTCACAAAAGAATAATTTAAGTTCGTAAAGTATTAAAATTGTTATACAACAACATGTTATTAAACTCTGCCTTCTTAATTTTAAGGTACTCTACTCACATATTATTTGAGGGTCCCGTGTAGCTGTGTCAACGATTGCACGATCGCACGAATACTGACGCTTTATCGGCTTGCCGGCCGGTAGATGTAGTCTGAGCGGTTCAAAACAAACCGTGGCCACTGTATAGAAACTGATAAAAAGTCCAAGTCAATATGACGAGCACGAAATTAGTGTAGGTAAATATTGACGAGCTGATAAAATAATCAAATTGTCATCATACATCATCATACCACAAAATACGGTCCGAGAGAAATCATGCACTGAAAGATCGAGAATTTGCTCTCTGATTCACCCAATGACTTTTTTATATTGATCAATAGTTTATAGGTTAGTTGTATTTTGAAATCTGTAAATGGGTTTAGTCACCATTTTAAAGTCACCATTTTCCATATTAGTGTATAATCTATGGTCACCATTTGATTTTATCACTGAAATACCTACCTTGTACGTAACTAATGAAGTGTAGTTACAACTTACAGTTAAGTTTCGATCAAAACAATGCTTTTCGTATTCTCTTATCTACGACGGTCGTTGTCAGAAATGAACTGCAGCGTCACTGCAACTTGATCGGCAGTAATTCAAACAAACCTTCCTATTTTTATATTTGGTACTTTAGACTTTAACAATATTTGGTACTTATTTAATAATACTTTAGATTTTAACGATAAATATTATATAATCTCTTTCTCGGAGAACCTTAAATTTTAACAAAAGGAAATTTTAAAAACGTATCTACTTCCTACTGCCTACCTTCTTATTTATTATTGATTTACTAACTCATAAAAATAATAATTCATAAAATATTTTAAAAGCGACATCTGATGAATACTATTTTTCTGCTCTATTTCTGTCTACTCGACCGGCATGTCTCAAGGTCAGTCAATCTATTAGAGCCGAAGCCAGTGCTTTGTCACTCATTTACCGAAACTGACAGAACTGCCGAGTCATCGTGAAGTTCTAGGCACACATAATTATGTCATAACATGATGTTGCCACGGTGGATTTACTGTGCTACACTCATGTACCTATTTGTTTAAAAAATGGTCGGACCTGCGTTTGACCGCATTCCACTCTGGTACATTAGCAGTTGAGTCAAGAACCTGCATTTATGTATTAGGTAATAGTGGAGCAAGGGTCCATTGATCTTACAAACAGTCAACAAATCGTAATCGAACCACGACTAGTTGTCTTACTCAAAAAATAGTTACTATAGTATTATATTATCTGTGGTATAGTACACACAGCTACATATCAAGCTATACATTTCCAGAATAAGCTGACCTCGTATTGTATAGGCTTTCCAAACAATGAGAGGTCTAGGGCAATTGGGTTATTCCCGCAATTGTCCCAATTGCTCGATCTAATTCCCCCAAGCCCTTTTCATCATCAGACAAACAGACGCACGGCAATGCGCTACCTTTACATCGTAGACATTCGACCCATACGCAAGAACCGATTTTCTAATAGCTTTATCATGCGTACCCTGCGTACCGCTAAAGAGTGGAAGTCTGTGTTTCCCGATAAGTATAATCTGGTGGTCTTCAAGACTCGAGTGAATAGGTTTTTGTTGGGCAAGCTTGTATCATCGTCGACCGGATCATCGCTTAACATCAGGTGAGGTGCGATCAAATGCCATTTCCATTAGATATAAAAAAAGGTCAGCTTATACTGGTTTATAGCTTGATATAGCCGTGCGGACAACGATCCAACAAGCTCGGCTGACGATCAATCGAATTGGTCTTTTTGATGAACATAGAATGTGAATCAAACGATGATAGTCTAAAATTGAGAAAATGTAGTGCATCGGGCATGTCTGCGGCGGCGTGTGTAGATTGTTTTTACACCACGAAGCGAAAGCGCGCCGCGTCCCTTATACGATGAGTGTGTGGTGTGGACCACTTCCAACAGTTCCAACAAGGTCCTAAAAATGATGTCCATTTATAATTCACGGCTGTCAGCTTCATATTTCAGTATGTGAATATGTTTACTAACACATTTAGGCTTAAAAAAATTGTTACTAACCCTATATGAGTACATTTGTGCTTGAAATAAAGTTTATTCTATTCTAAAAATAATCGCCCCCCTGTGGCCGTAGTCACATGACTCACATGACAGTGAGCAGGCGTTAATGCTATCGTGTCACGTCTCATGATATAACACGATGAAGTGTGTAAATTATATCGGCTTCCCCGTTTTTTATAAATAGCAGGTACTCATTTTTGATCAAATTCAACATCATTCTGGAATCATTCTACTGTTACATTATCCGTAGTGTGGAATCAATTATCAATAAACTATTCCTGCCATGCGGCGACAAGCCCATGAAACTATACGGTTGAATGCCCCTTCATTGACCGACAAACTCGAACCAAGCCATTAGCAGCAGTATACATTGCTCCACTTGTATAGTTTGTTTAGTAGAGAAGCTAGTAATGGAGAAATGGAGGGATTTGCTGGCATTCGCCCGCCAAAGCGTAGTCACAGTGGCATAGTTAGTTAGAAAACTTTTTATAAGTAACGTTTTATAAGATTTACTGTACTTTAATGATTGAGAAGATTCTTGAGTTATAAAACAGTAATGAAATCTTTTCAGACGTTTTTCGAGTAGGTAGCATGTAGGTAGGTATGATTTCTATGTAATCATATTAAATAACAATTTTTCCCACATTTTCGTGTCGGAAAAATTCAACTTGGGTCGTACTAAAATAACATCAACATCATATTTTCATGGCTTTTGGAAATTATTTAACTATAGGTACCTACACTAGTTTACAAAATTTACATATTCAAATCTACCCTCAGAAATTTCGTGCAGCTCATTTGTCCTTCGATAACGTGCGTTTCACTTTGTTAAAATCAATATCTGAAGTTTTAGTGACATGAGTACATCTAGGATAAGTTGTTTAAACAATCCAAATAATTTTTGCTACGTGTGTATTTAAAAAAAAACTTAGTAAATATGTCTTTTTACTGTTTTGAATTTAGTTCAAGATTTTAGTTTGACAAACCAGATCTGATCAAAAAATTCTAAGTATGTGTTTGAACCACAGACCAGTAAGCTACAAGACTCCGCATAAACAAAGTTTTGTATTCGAACGCAGTCGTAAAACGTTGGTGCGGTCAGGGGGGCGGACGGCGCGTTATGATTGGCCGGCTCAAAAGTTCGGTGGTATGATTCCTTATGATTGGTGCCGCTCGCTGACTGAGTGACGTTCCGATTGGCGGAGGGACGTATGATATGCAGTGGTAGAGCATATGCGTTGTGACCGGGGGTGTCCAGCTAACCGGCGTCTAGAGGCTTACTGGTCTATGGTTTGAACTTAGTTACCATATGTAGTCAGCAACACCACAAAAAATCCCGGCAACATCATATGCATTGTAAACTAGTGATAAATAAAAATAGGTCCAAGAATACTATAATGAGGCACTTGTATATTATAAAATTCTAATTCTAGGATTTTACATAATACGAGTAGGTACCTCGGTGACGAAAAAAATACAAATCATGATAGGTTAAGGTAAATATATCAAATAAAGTCAAGTACAATACTACAATACTAGTAAAACCCAATATTTGATATCTAATCAAACTAAGAAGTTATCTGATGCAATAATATTGAATAAGAAATATTGGCAAAGGCGGATAAATTATTTTTCTAATAGGTACGTACAAGGGCCAAACCAAAATGCACATAATTATCTTTTACCACACCATACAGCAAGGACGAACGACGGCCATGGAAAATAGTTTGCTACGCGCGATTTAACGTGAAATATTTTTTTCACCTTTTTAGGGTTCCGTAGTCCTACAATACAAGGAACCCTTATAGTTTCGTCATGTCCGTCCGTCTGTCCGTCTGTCCTAATCCTTTACAGCTTAATAACTTCTACAGTTATAAACATAAGTAAATGAAATTTTGTTAAAAAATAGTCGTTATATAGATCTCAATTTTAAAAGAATAAAAAAATCGTTTTTACGCATTTTAGGGGTGGCGTCCATACATGTGAAATGGGGATGAAAAAATTTTTTTTCGCTGCACCCCCTCGTGTGGGGTATCATTGAATAGGTCTACTAAAATGAAGGTAATGTTTCATACATGACTTTTTTATCAGGTGTACCATCTGCGAAATATAGCCCGCCAAAGTGGCTTGCAATGTGTCCCCCCCCCCCTGCCATTTCTAAACTATGCAATGTAGAAACTTATAATCTTCCACATTGATAGACCTTTATGAAAACTCTCTTTTAAAATTATTTCGAGTATAATGTGATTATAATTTTTTGAGTTATAGACAGAAAACTGAAAAATACTTAAAACGTCCTAGTTCAAAGGTCATTGACCTTAGAGAAAAATGATCATAGCAAATAATGCTCCTTTAGCTACTTTCTATTTGAAAAAATCACAAAAAGTAACTTTGACATGACAGACTTCTTAAATTTGGCTTCTTGAATTTATCGCTAGATGGCGCTACTAACAACACGTTGAGTCGCGAATGCTGCCGATTATTGCAAAAACTAAAATAGCCATGATTAATATTCGATTTGATTCGTTTGTAATTACACCTACTTAAGGAACCCTATAACACTGAGCATGGCCCGACATGCTCTTGGCCGGTTTTTTTCTTTATGAGTGCACAACTGCACATTCTACCACATTCTTGAATATGTCTCTCATTCAACCGGTCATGCTGTATACTACTATTTATTTTCTCGCAGTCATTGGTAAAAAGTAGAGTACACAACTCGTGAAAAAAAATTCATCTCGGTCCTTGTATCCCTCGCTCCGCTCAGGATTCAATTTTTCTGGAATCTTAGAATCCTTCGCTACTCTCGGGATCCAACTTAGTCCCTCGAATTAAATTCTCTTTTTTTTCACTTGTTGTATAATCTACTATATTGCCACAACAAGACATGCGATAGGTGAACATAAAAATAACAGTAGTAGTTATAGTATAGTTAAGTACACATGAATGAATTGAATGAATACATGATGATGTTTATGTGCCAAAATTATAAAACCGGCCAAGAGCATGTCGGGCCATGCTCAGTATTATAGGGTTCCTAATTACAAACCAATCAAATCGAATATTAATCATTGCTATTTTAGTTTATTACAAACAGCGCCACCTAGCGCTGAATTTAAGAAGTTAAATTGAAGAAGTGTGTGTACGGTGCAACCATACATGCAATTATTGCACTCTCATCAATATTATAATAATTCAATCAGTTCACGCTCCGAACGCGTCATTGCAACACCTATCATTATCAATAGTTAAGGAGTGGACTCAATACAAGTATCAAGAGAAAATATATCGTTTTATTTAATATCATTATCAATATCAATCAGTAAAAGACGTATGGTGAGAACCGTACATCTTTTTGGTCCTTCGAGCCGGATATATATAGATTATTATCAAAAAACTACGATACGGCAAGAGGATGGTCGGTATCAAGTAAGGTTGCCTCTTAAGCCAAATTTTTCGGATAAGTTAGGATTTTCTAAACCGAAAGCTGTAGCGCAGTTTAAATCATTAGAGCGGAAGTTTCAGCAGTATCCTAACGTTCAAGCAGATTATCAGAAATTTATGACTGAATATCAAGAATTAGGTCATATGAAACTCGCGAGCAACAGCTCAAAACCCGATTGTTTTTTAACGCATCATAACGTAATTCGTCCAGACTCAACCACTACCAAGTTTAGGGTTGTTTTCAACGCGTCTGCCAAAACATCAACAGGCAACAGCCTGAATGACGTCATGGAAGCTGGACCGAATCTACAGCAGGACTTCCAGTCCTTGATCCTCAAATGGAGGCAGTATAAATTTGCATATACAGCAGACATTGAGAAAATGTTCCGCCAAATCTGGATTCACGAAGATGATCAGCGATATCAGAAGATTGTTTGGAGGAACACATCATCAGACCCAAGACGTCAAAATAACCCAATACAGGATTATCAGTTAACGACAGTTACCTACGGAACCAAAGCCGCACCTTTTCTCTCTTTGATGACGTTAAAACAACTAGCACGTGATGAAAGAGCCAACAACAAAAACAACTTAGCAACAGACGTCTTGGAGAACTCGTTCTATGTTGACGATCTGTTACATGGATCCCATTCACCCGAATCAGCAAAAACACTAACACGCGACCTAATCAAACTTTTAACATTGGGAGGTTTTAATCTCAGAAAATGGAAATCAAATGTCCCTGAGTTATTAGAACACATACAGACCGATAACAAAACTCAATACAGTTTTAATTTTAAGCAATCAGAACCATCGAAGACCTTGGGCCTCATCTGGGACCCCAAGGAAGATACTTTCCGGTTCGAATTAAAAATCGAGCTATCAACTACTCCAGTAACAAAACGATCTTTATTGTCAGATATATCAAAATTATTTGACCCCTTGGGATGGCTATCACCTCTGTCCACAAGGTTAAAAATCATTTTTCAAAAAGTTTGGATACATGATATAAAATGGGATGATCCCCTGCCTAAAGATATTCTGACCGATTGGATAAGCGTCAGAGATACTATTTATCGTGTAAATCAATTACAGTTGCCGCGCTGGATAGGCACACAAGAACGTGACAGTATAGAATTACACGGATTTTGCGATGCGTCACAGAAAGCGTACGCGTGCGTGATATACTGTCGAATCAAAGGGCATAAGCAGTCAATGCCTATTTTACCAGTCGGAAAAACAAGACTAGTCCCATCAAGCAAATCAGTATCATTACCAAGGTTGGAGTTATCAGGAGCTCTATTACTATCAAAACTTATATCAAAAGTTCAGCAGTGTCTAGCAAACTATAACGTAACAATTTACGGTTGGGTAGACTCTATGGTTGTGTTAGGTTGGTTAAATGGTGACCCAACAAGGTGGAAATCATTTGTGGCCAATCGGGTACGCCAGACAACCAATATTATGCCTACAAACTGCTGGCAGTACGTAAAATCATCAGAAAACCCAGCAGATTGTGACAGTCGAGGCTTGACCGCCGCTCAACTGGAAGATCACTCTCTGTGGTGGAAGGGTCCTTCGTGGCTATCAACATATGACGCCAAAAAAGAACCAAAATTATCAAACTTCACAACAAACGAAGAAATCAAAAATAATAAATTACAAGTAAATGTAACTCAGCAAAATAACGACTGTAGCGTTATAAGAGATCTGATATCAAAGTACAGTTCATTTACACAACTTATAAATGTATATGCAAGGCTTTTGCGTTATTTTAAACGATTACGACTCAAGCAAATGATACAAACTAAACATCTAACTCTACAAGAAATAAGACAAGCAAAAATGAAACTAATTAAGTTTGTACAAGAAACAGAACAAAATTTACAACAAGGCAAACTTATATCAAACAAGAGCAAAATATTGAACTTGAATCCGTTTCTCGATCAATACGGCATTCTTCGAGTCGGCGGGAGGCTCAACCGCGCCAACATCGATCCTCAAATGAAGCACCCAATTATTCTATCAAAAACTTGTCGTTTAGCAGAACTTATCATTGACGAGTCTCACTTTCTAACGTTTCATGGCGGACCTCAACTAACATCAGCATTTACACGCCAGAAATATTGGATTGTTGGCGGAATCAGAGCCGTCAAAATCCGGGTTAGACGTTGTGTTAAATGTCGCCGTCATAACCCTAGCAATCAGCATCAAATCATGGGAGATCTACCACTAGGAAAGTGGGCAATGGGAAGGGTGAATCAAGTGCACCCCGGCAGTGATGGATACGTCAGAGTAGTCACATTGCAAACAAAAAACGGATCAATGAGAAGACCCATCGTCAAGCTTACACCATTGCCAGATTGCTCCGACGAAGAAGACAAACAAGTGTCAACTTCAGATCAATCACATCAAAATATCAAAACATCACCTCAACTCAAAACCCGAACGAGTCAAAGCCTTAGTTCTACCTACACCACTATAGTGTCTTTATTACTACTTTTATTATGCTTAGTATGCAATGTGCATAGTGCATACAATATAACACAATTACAAGGCAATCAAGCAATTTATTTTGATAAAATATCAGAAATGAATTTAATCCAAGATCAATGGAAAATAGTAGTATATTACGACATGCACCCATATTGGCATGGATCAAACATCTTTAGCATCTATATGAATCACCTTGAAAACCTATGCACACAAACAAAACGGAGATCACATTGTGACGTTATCATGTTGCAGCTACGTCACAAATTCATGGAGCTAGAGTACTACGACCGCATTTTTCTCAGTCAGCATTTTGAAACACATACGCGCACGCGCCGAGGTCTTATCAACGGGATCGGTTACGTTGCAAACAGTCTCTTCGGAGTACTCGACGAACATTTCGCCGAACAATACCAAAAAGACATTACTTTAGTCAGAAAAAATCAGAAACATTTAGCATTACTATGGCGAAATCAAACATCTATCATTGAAGCAGAGAACAACTTGCTGAAACGAGTGGAAAGTACGATGGAAAAGCAACATAAAATATTTAATCAACATTTAATCAACTTAGACCAAGCTCTCTCCACATTAAAAAATGAGGTGGAGAAAGTAGCAGTCACAGAAGACTTTATTTTATCAACATTGATTGCGAGCAACATCCTGAGCAGTCTAAAGAACATTCAAGATTCGTTGTTGGACACGATCACCAACGTTCAACACTTCAATGTTCATCTTATAACACCGGCTCAACTACAAGATGAGCTAAATATCATTTCAAATCAGTTGCCCAAAGAACTATCATTACCTATCAATAGCATTACTACTGACCTGTACAAAATATATCAAATCATGCAAGTAAGAGCTCGTATGACACGAGAGTATTTCATTTTTGAAATACAAATTCCTCTAGTAAATCGAGAGAGTTACGAAATTTATCACATGATTCCCATTCAACATCAAATAAAAGGAAGTATGGTAAACGTAGTCCTAATATCAGAGTACATAGCCATCAATATCAGAAAGGATACATACTTACCTATTTCCGGATATGAGCTCCAAAAATGCATTCGATTAAATGCCAACACAAACCTTTGTCAGCTGCAGAAACCAATTTATCAACGAGATTCAGACCAAAATTTTTGCATCAAAAATCAAGAAGGAAATACCTGTACAACTATCACTGCTACATGCAAAACAACGTGGACACAGCTAAACGTAATAAACACATTCATAATCACTTGTTGTGGCCATTGCACTCTACGGATAATATGCGGAGATCAAGTTACCACTGAACAGGTGACCGGAGTGAAAATAATAGCACTAGGAAACAACTGCGTCATCAAGGGTGAGACCTTTATTATTACGTCACATAAACAACAAACGACTAACATGAAAATTAAGCCAGATATTATTGCCGTAGAGATCGCTCCCGTCAATAACTTAATCAATTTATCAATACCAACCAATGAGTATAAGGAAGAAAGATACCAAACATCTTTGCAAAATATCTCAAAACAAATAGAGCAAATGAAAGCAGCCTCAGAGCAAACTGATGATGGTGTGACTTATCACGATGTCCACCATTACGTGGCCATCTACTGCGTGGGGGCGGCAGGGCTAGCCTTCGCTGCGTTTGCGTACATACGCTCGCGCCAGCGCCGCCGCACCGTGCAGTTGGCGCTCACACCTGCACAGCCTGGCGTACACTATCGTGCCAGTACGAGTGATCTGCGTGCGACTAGTATGCCAAATCAAAGTGATCAGTGCGCGAGTGAAGTGTATCATAGTGATCAGCGCGCGAGTGAAACAAACAACTCAAATGCGTGTGTAACCGATAGAGCTACTTCACCTGTTATTAGAAAATGTAGTTTCAAAACATCAACTAACAACTTAGCAATTTAAGTATCATTGTTTTATCACCTTGTATCATCAGATCATACTAACAACACCATCTTTTAGCATCAGTCATCTCGCGCCCGGGAGTATGTACGGTGCAACCATACATGCAATTATTGCACTCTCATCAATATTATAATAATTCAATCAGTTCACGCTCCGAACGCGTCATTGCAACACCTATCATTATCAATAGTTAAGGAGTGGACTCAATACAAGTATCAAGAGAAAATATATCGTTTTATTTAATATCATTATCAATATCAATCAGTAAAAGACGTATGGTGAGAACCGTACAGTGTGTCATATCAATATAACACAAAGTTACTTTTCGTGTTTTTTTTAAATAGGTAGTAACTAAAGGAGCATTATTTGCTTTGATAATTTTTCTCTAAGGTCAATGACCTATGAACTAGGACGTCATAAGTATTTTGCAGTTTTCTCACTATAACTCAAAAAATTATAATCACATTATACTCGAAATAATTTTAAAAGAGAGTTTTTATAAAGGTCTATCAATGTGGAAGATTATAAGTTTCTACGTTGCATAGCTTAGAAATGCCACTTTGGCGGGCTGTATTTCGAAGATGGTATACCTGATAAAAAAGTTGTGTATGAAATATTACCTTCATTTTAGTAGACCTATTCAATGATACCCCACACAAGGGGGGTGCAGCGAAAAAAATATTTTCATCCACATTTCACATGTATGAGCGGCCACCCCTAAAATACATAATCAAGATATTTTTATTCTTTTATAATTGAGATCTATATCCAGACCATTTTTAAACAAAATTTCATTTACTTATGTTTGTAACTGTAGAAGTTATTAAGCTGTAAAGGATTAGGACAGACGGACAGTCGGACAGACGGACAGACGGCCAGACAGACGGACATGATGAAACTATAAGAGTTCCTTGTTGAAACTACGGAACCCTAAAAAACACCTGCAACCCTGAGTGGACCCCATTTGATTTCCAGGGATTGTTTGGCCCACGATGGATAAAAATTGGCCCACCCCTGGGCCAGACCACAGATATAGGATCTTTTTGCTTATGATCCAGACCAAGCAGCGAAAGCAAGCGAGACGTAGCAAACAATTTTCCATGGCAGATGGGCATTACCAGATGTTAATTGCCGTCGTTTGTCGTTGCTGTATGTTGGGCACCTACTTCCTAAACTGTTTTACACAAATTATTTTATTCTTTTTGAAGTCGGTTTTTACTTTTTTTAAAGTTAATTTTATTAGGTATAGGTTATAAAATAGTTTTTTAGATACTACTTTTCTGGTAGGCTATGGCTTTTGATAACCTTATTTTTACGATCTGATAATCGCTCATTATAGACATTGTAATGTGTGTTTGATGACCCGTCAATTAAAGATTATGTAAAATATTTGTTTAAATTCTTAATTAGCATAGTTGATATAACATTAAATATGTGATCATTAGCGTTATTATTCACCTAATTACCGACAAAAAGTAATTACAAACAGAAAAAAATGCAGCAATATTCCAATAGATAATAAAACTCAAAAAAGATAAAAATTCTAAAAGAACATGACTACCACGAATAGGGTTCCCAAACATACTTTTAAAAACAGTATTATAAGAATACTATTTTTTGCTCGTTAATACTTTTTACTGTTTCAAAAAAAAGTAAGTACCTATGCAAAATATTGATTTCATGACCGCTTGGTATTCCTGCATACAAACTTGGAAACCTAAAAAGTCAATGCACAAATTTTATTTCTTAACCTTAAAACCTAAAAAAAAAAAAAAAAAACTACCCTATTATATAGTTTTCTAAAATACTGTTCATTTTATTTCTCCGACCTTAATATTCCTCTATTTCTCGTACAAAAAGTTGGGAACCCTAACACCCACGACAGTACCTTCTACCTATTTTCAAACTGTCTTTAATTTTTAATTTTAATTTTTGAAGGTCTTTATTAACATAAAAAACAAAAACAAGTTAACAAAAAGATCTTATTCTAAATGAAAAACTAGCATATTACGAGCATTGTTAAATAGACTAAAGCATCTCTTTTAACATTTAACACTAATTTAACATTGGTCTTAGAAAGTGATATTCATAATAATACTTATTAGTTAATATGTAGGGCTTGCATACCCACATTTTTTAATTAGTGTCAAACTGTCTTTACAAATATCTATAAATGTGGTTCTTATTTTCTCCAAAATCGATATCACAACTCCTTTGATAACTTTTCTCTACAGCTTATAGTTACTGATTTGACCATCCAGCGTTATTTTCAAACTCAGCCTGTATGAATAATAGTTTATTTTGGTCTATAGTCTTCTTCTTGTCGAAGGGACTTTCTGTGCTTTCAGGTCAAACTTGGTAAGCCCAAAACTTTGTCACTTCAACGGCGTTGTCAGTTGCAGCGCAAAGTTCGCCCAGTAAATTTATTTATTTATTTATGCACAACTGGGTACAAAGGCGATCTTAACGCCATAGGCGTTCTCTACCAGACAATCTAGGGTAATGCAGACACAAAGAATCAATTCACGTAAGTAACTAAAGAAGTGCGGTTGCAGTCCAGTTTCGATCAAAACAACGCTTTTCGTATTCTCTTACCTGCGGCGATCGCTGTCAGAAACGAACTGCAGCGTCACTGCAACTTGATCAGCGCGTCGTGAAATTACGTGAATTAGGGCCCTGGCTACAGGTGTGCGATTTTTTTCCTAGGGCTCTTTGGAAAACGTAAAGAACGTTCGTTAGTAATATTTTGCCCTTCTTTTAAAAATGTCATTCATCATCTCAGCCGAAAGACGTCCACTGCTGGAAATAGGCCAAAATGTCATAAAAGATTTTAAAATTTGGTCAGTCCAAATAATTTCATGTTGGCACTTCCAAAATGTTTTTTTTTCTTTGTATGCCACAACTTTTTTTTCCAGTTTCTTGCCTGCTCTTTTCCATAGGACCAACTTTTTGGAACCGTGAATTTTAAAACGGTCACCCATCCAAGGGCTGACCGCGGCGACTTAACCTCGTAGATCTTGCGATATACATAACCCTAGGTAATAATCTCAAACTCAGTACATTTAGTTTTTCCAGAATGGTACCGTGTCGTGGCCATCGAATGTATTGATTTGTCATATACCTACCTACCTACAATGACAAACGTCATGTTACCGTTGACAGCAAAAGGCCAAACTATACTCACCATTAATCATTACTCAATCGATAAGTCAATATTAAACATTAATGGGCCTAACTTTAACACAATTTATATAATTACAATATAATGACCTCAACTATACCATTATACTTAAAAAACAAAAAAAAAATGTCGTGTAAAAATGGCTAATGACCATAATATATACATACCAGGCCCCTCAGAAAGTATTGCGAAAAAAAGTTTTTATATATGGGAGACTGGCCAGTTATAATGTTTTTCGAAAATATGATTATTTATAAGTAAAAATAAGTAAGTTCCAATTTCAAAATTTCCCTCCACATTTTTTGCGAGTTAATTCAAAGTATTGTGTCTCACTGAAATATGGATCTGCGCCGGGAACATTTTAGAGCTATGATTTTATACGATTTCAAGTGTCGCCTGAAACCGGATGAATCGTACGATAGACTTCAAATGGCATTCATGGATGAAGGCCCTTCCAAGGCAACCGTGTATCGTTGGTATAACGAATTCAAGCGCGGTCGACCAACTTTGGGGGATGACGAAAGAAGCGGTCGCCCTTTGACGGCTGTTACCGAAGAAAACGTGCTAGCAGTGAAAAATTTAATCCAAGACAATAGGCGAATTACATATCAGGAGATTCAACACATATTGAAGATTGGATCGGGAAGCGTTCACGAGATTCTACACAGCCATCTTCGCGTGAGGAGGATAGTATCACGCTGGGTGCCGCACAACCTCACCGATGCTCAGAAGCAGGCCCGGGTGGAATGGTGCCGTGATATGCTTAACAAATTTGAAGCAGGCTCGTCTCGGCGTGTTTACGACATCGTTACAGGTGATGAGTCCTGGATTTATCAATACGACCCAGAAACCAAGCGCCAGTCGACTGTTTGGGTGTTTCAAAATGAGCCAACGCCTACCAAAGTGAAGCGATCTAGAAGCGGGGGTAAAATTTTGATCGCTAGCTTTTTTAATTTGACTGGCCACTTGGTATCAATTCCCTTACGGGATCAAAGAAGCATTAATGCCGAATGGTATACTACCAAATGTTTGCCAGAAGTTTTCTCTGTTATAAGCAACAAGCGACCAAACACAGGGCTCCGCGGGCTACTGCTCCACCACGACAATGCACCTGCGCACACCGCACTCAAAACGAGGGACTTCCTGGACAGCACGCCAGTCAAACTCCTGGGTCACCCTCCTTACAGCCCTGATCTAGCACCGTGTGACTTCTTTTTATTCCCAAAAATAAAAAATCAGCTCAAAGGGATACAATTTTCGTCGCCGGAAGATGCGCTGGCTGCGTTCGAGCAGGCTGTAAACGAGGTGTCTGCGGCGGACTGGAAAAAGTGTTTTGAAAACTGGTTTAGGCGCATGATTCTTTGTATAGAGGCTGGTGGAAAGTACTTTGAAAAGATTTGATAAAAATATATGTACGTATAGAACAATTTTTTTTAGTTTCGCAAAACTTTCTGAGTGTCCCACGTATAATATGTTATATCCACTAGTGTACGACTTCAGGTTCATGGTCGTGGTCATCATGGTCTTTTCAACACATCCTATTCGATTCACGGCTTTCAGTTTGTATGTTCTACTAATGAATAAACTACGATCCAACGCACAGAATAGATAGAATGGCCATGTGGGCAGGGCGCGCGTGGCAGCACCATGCACCGTAGTGCAGGATATTTCAAAGCCTTTCTCAGCACGCCTTATGACTTGTTTCTATAAATACTGTAACAAAAACCCGCAAAATGCCTGATTGTGTTGTTTCTAACTGCAGAAATAAAAACTCTAAAGTACATTTGATTAAAATTATTTTTTAATAAATAATGACGTCAAAATGTAATGCGTAGTTTGTTCGGAAAGTTGCCACGCATGAATCGCAAGTTTTTTTTTTATTACAACCATTCTATCTATTTCTGTGATCCAACGTTTATTTCGGCCAATAGGTAGGTACTGAGAGTTTTCTGGACCAAAATAGCAAAATGGCTTTCAGGTTTTTAAAGATACAAAAATATAATTTATTTTTAGTTGAAACCATGCCATGATAGGCTTAAAAGTAGCACTGGCCCCCGAGTCTGGTATCACCCCGCATATCCATTAGCGATCTTGGCTTGTTATTATCAACGCACTCCACTAAACCACGTGGGCCTGCTACTGCAACCCGTCATCCGGCGAGGCGAGGATTGGATGGGATGGGCGTGAATTGAAATCTCGCTGGCTTTCACACCGAAAGACGTACATCGCGAGCACGCGCCGCGCCGCCGTCTCGCACTCTCGCGCTGACCAGCGCCAGCACGCGTCTGCTCGCGATGTACCGTTTTGCAATGTAATAAATACTCTATTGTTGCAGCAATAAAGTTTAATGTTGTACCAACAAATATTTCAATTCTCGCCTCGCACATCCTCGCCTATCCTGACCTTTCACGCCAAAGATGGGCGTGACGTGAATTTAAATTTTGCTACATAAATTTCAATTCTCGCTCGGCCCATCCACGCCACGCCTCGCCAGTCGCCGGTGTGAAACCACCTTTAGATTTGTTAACTTACTGAAATGTTAATGATAATTCTGGCAGGTCAACATTTTCTCTCAAGATGCATGTTGTAAGTTGTTTGGTAAGGTGGCATTCGGCATTACCTATCTGACTTACACATGTCATAAATTCAAATCTATACTTAAATGTTTTAATAAAATTACTAACGGCCAAAATTAATATCCAATCTATCCACGATTTACCCAACTAGAAATTTGACATATTTTGTATGGATCTTATGTCAAATTCCTATCTCTAGTAGGGCAAATCGTGGATAGATTGAATATTAGTTTTGGCCGTAAATCAATAAGAATCGAATTTTCATCCCATAAAAACTAAGGATCCACGGGCACAGCCTCACTTATTATAATAATCATGTCCACAATGATACTTCTCATGCAGATTTGGATAAATTAGGCCAGTCTGTGGGCCAGAATAAAGAAGAAACGAGTGGAAAATTAAACGAATAAATTAAAAAATACAAACAATTTTTTACATAATGGCCTTTGATTTTGTCTCTCTTATTATATATGTACAAAAAAATACAAGATGTGGAATAAATGATGACGAACATTCCTTAAATTGGGTATCTGAGTAGCGAAACTATGTCAAAAGCACACGTCGTACGAAATTCAACGACAGAAGAGATTGCAGTGATCTAATTGAGGATTTAACATAATAGGTGTACCCCAGGTAGGAATTCTGGGTCCGCATTTGTTACTTCCACGACATTATATCAACGAGCTTTCCATTATTACAAAACATCATTGGATAATACCGCTGGTACTTATTCATCATCATCGTTTCAGCCGAAAGACGTCTACTGCTGAACATAGGCCTCCCTAAAAGGCAGGGTATGCCATAATCGCCACGCTTGGCAGGCAGGTTGACATTCGCGGTTGAATAAATACTCAAAGAACGCTGCTGCCTATCCTCTGGTGAACCCCTTAGTCGCCTTTTACGTCACTCACAAGAAGAGATGGAGTACCTAGTTTCATAAAATACAGGTTACAATGTAATATCTATAAACTCTTCCCGAGGTCTCGAGGAAATAAAAACAGCATTTATTTTATAATTCTTATAATCTAGTTACAGGATAATAATATCGCAAACATAATGATATAACAATAATGTTACATGTTGTTTTTAGGATAAATGATGAATGTTAAATGTTAATTGACAAATGTTAATTTTGCCAATCCTTGATATTTTAGGAACTTACAGAAATTGAAATGTTAAAGGAAACCAATTAAATTAGCCGTATTTGATGGTGTACCTATTCTTCATTCATTATTTTCCTGATCTTAAGCCTAACACACTTTAAAGCTTGTAAAAGACTACACACTCATACATGGTCTGGCAAACTTCTGACGCGGTGAGCAAAAATTTAACTAATTTAAACCTTTGTCAAACTGTCATTATTTCTCGTTCTTTCCTTTTCTTTCCTGGTGAAAGTGCATCGTGTTGTTTTTGACCGCAGCGCCGGCAGGGAAATTGCGTAACTCATTTGACAGTTTCATTTTGATGTTAAATTGAAGACGATGTTGATAACATCGCAATCAAACATTGGAATAATAATTGTGTAACGACTTAGAGGGACTTCATTGTGAAGTAAATGACGTCATGAGGGAAATCCATTTCGATGTAAATGACGTCATGTATGTTAGATCACGTTTCGTTATGCAAGTTAGCTGCTGCAAGTGTGGGTTCATTCATTAAATTTCATGATGAATCCCTCCGACATCGTAATCAACAGTTTTGTAGTTAGGCAATTCGAATTCTTCGAATTGTATCATTTTTCCGGGTTCAAACGTCAAAATTTACATTTTGTTGATTGCGTTCACTGAGGTATTGGTATTGGTATTGGTATAACGGGCCATTTTCCGCAACTCCACGCTCGGCGTGTTTTTTGCGTTTTTTTTGTGTTCACTGAGGTAATATGTCTACTACGTACTAGAGTAGACATTACGAACAAAAAATATCGCGTAACAGGCTGGCCGCGGAGCGCACGCGCGGTGCGAGCGTGGCTAAGCGAGTGAGAGTGCAGGAGCTCTAAAACGTGCTACAAACATTTTGTTAGAGGTGTCTTCTCTAGTACGTAGTACATATTACCTCAGTGATTGCGATGCAGTTACACAATTGCCCTGCGGGTCAGATAAGTTTGTCAGACTGTAATATTATATTATTAAACATAAAGTTAGCAGGGGGTCTCAGGGGCAGCGGCAGCGTAGGCCTTGACCTTAGGAATGGAGTACACGTTGTCAACGACTTTCTGGAACGCAGGGTACTTCTCCTCAAGTTTGGGCATCTGTAGCATCTTCTTCAGGTAGTCGAACATACCCGCGAAGACAAAGTCACCCCAAGTCAGCTAGAATAAAAATAAACAGTATTAATAACGTGAATCGGGGTTAAATGGGAGGAAATGCGGGCAGAGCGACTTTTGAAGATTAGGTATATTGTATTTGAAGAAACTATCACTGTCGCTTTGCCTCAAGTAAGTGCGATAAAGACAACTGCAGATCCGACTGAAAAGCCTTAGTAAAAAAGTCATGATTCGAGGTTTGGCTCTCGACTATTTTTTCCTCCGAAACTGGACCAATTTCAAATATATTTCATAAACTGAATGAGAAGAATATGTACTGTGTCGCTATGTTTTTCCTTTTCATTAACATTAGTTAAATTTACACACACTCGAGATCGAGAGCGTTTGTATGGAGTAAAGACCACCCGCATTTCCTCTTAATTTTCTTCAATTCATTACAATAACTTCCTAGAGACTGCCTGGAAGTTTAATTAATAGATTTTCTATATGTCTACTTTACGCCGCTTGAAAGGTAAAGGTAAGGTAGGTTGAAAGGTTGGTAGGTGGTACAGTCGAACGCACGTCAACACTATAATAACGAAAACTACCCTTACGACTCACAAAATAAAAACGCTGTCAAGGTCAAACCACTGGCGTGCGGCCACTGTACAATGCCACGTATATTTTTTTTGCATATTAATAAAACAGACAAATTTAGGTAGGTACATGTCTACCCATACAGGATGATTTTGGATTCATTAGTGATTCTTTAAAGGATGAATGTACTCATAAATCTGAAGAACTTTTACTACAGGCTGTTTTTTTTAAATAACAGCCGCTTCCTACATAAATCGACAAAATAGGGAACAGCAGATTTTTTTCAAAATCATCCAGTAAGTATAGCGATTATTTCAGTTGGTATCAGGTATCACCTACCATCAGACAATCAATCATTTCATCACTGAGGTAATATGTACTACCACAGATAATATAATACTATAGTAGTACTACGTACTAGAGTAGACTTTACGAACAAAAGATATCATATAACCACTGAGGTAATATGTACTACGTACTAGAGAAGACACCTCGAATCGAATGTTTGTAACACGTTTTAGAGCTCCTGCACTCTCACTCAGCCACGCTCGCCGCGCGTGCTCCACGGCCAGCAAGTTGAGCTATAATTTTTGTTCGTAATAATAAATATCATTAAACAATGGTCGACACGCTTGCATCTAACAACTCTTACAGGCATTGTTGAGACAGAACCAATAAAAATTCAACGAGGAAATCACCAGGTGAGTCACTCAGCCCATTATGGTTCTGTCTTGCTTTGAATCCCTTATCAAACCAATTAAACTCTCTAGGGCCAGGATATTATCTACAGTATATTAACACAACAAATGACACACTGACTTATCAACAAGACTGTAAAATTCACCATCTTCTCTATATGGACGACATAAAATTGTACGCATCCTCACCAGAAGACTTGGAACTCGCTAATACCATTGACCAATTTTCATGTGATATAGGAATGGAATTTGGTATTGATAAGTGCAAGATTAATTCAGTTAGAGCAGGTAAAACTTACACACACTCATACACGACTCAAACAAGAGAAACAATAGATTCTTTAGATGAAAACGGAACATACAAATATCTCGGATACATTCAAAGTAGGCTCATAAAACATAAAGAAATAAAAAATACACTAACGCAACAGTTTAAACATCGACTTAAATCCAATGATTTTACATAAGTATATAATATCATTGCTTAAATCCATTTTTAACACTCAACTGCACTCTAAAAACACTACTAAAGCAATTAATAGCTATGCGATACCTGTCCTTACCTATTCTTTTGGTATTATAAGCTGGACCAAAACGGAACTTAAGAGCCTACAACGCATCATTAACACCACCTTGACTAAACACAGAAAACAACACCCTAGATCTTGTGTACAGAGGTTGACACTATTAAGGAAAGAGGGAGGACGAGGTATCATAGACATAACAAATCTACATAATAAACAGATCAGTACTTTAAGAAAATATTTTAACGAAAAAAGCACCACATCATCCCTACACAAAGCTATAGTTTATAACGATAGGAAAATGACCCCGTTAAACATGTTCGATAAAACCAATCAAGCAAACGAAAAACAGATTGATGGACGGACAAAAATATTAGAATGGACCCAGAAGTCACTGCATGGAAGACATCGCAAAGACCTTAGCCAACCTAACGTCGACAAGTTAGCGTCGAACGAATGGCTTAGTCGTGGCGATCTATTCCCAGAGACTGAAGGGTTTATGATTGCAATACAAGACCAAGTCATCGAAACTCGTAACTACCAAAAATATATCATGCGAGTCCTCTAGCAACAGATATTTGCAGAAGATGTAATAGTGCCTCCGAAACGATTCGACATATTACTGGAGCGTGTAAATCCATAGTACAGACAGATTATAAACACAGACACGATCAAATAGCCAACATAATCCACCAAAAATTAGCAATAAAATATAAATTAATTTCTACACCACCAACACCTTATTATAAATATATTCCGGAAACTGTTCTTGAAAATAACACTCACAAACTATACTATGATCGGGCAATCCTCACCGACAGAACGACACATTACAATAGACCAGACATTACCCTACTAGACAAAATTAGTCAATCAACTAGCCTATCGCAGTCCACTGCTGGACATAGGCCTCTCCAAGTTGCGCCACAACGCTCGGTCCTCTGCCTTCCGCATCCAGTCCCCCCAGCCACGTTCTTAAGGTCGTCGGTCCACCTGGCAGGGGGACGCCCTAGGTACGCTGCGTTTGCCGATTCGCGGTCTCCACTTTCAGTATATAAAAAAGTACTCTGTGGTCTCCACTCAAGGACTCGTCTGCTAAAATTTATAAAACTGCACAAATCATAGACATAATAGCCGTACCTAACACACACAATCTACAAAACACAATAGCGGAAAAACTGTCAAAATATATAGATCTGAAAATGGAAATAAGCCGAATGTTGCGATTAAAAGTAATGTCACTATTATTCCTGTATATAGTATTGACAACTACGGGTGTCGTTCCTAAACAAATGCACCAATCTTTAAGAACACTAGACCTAGCACCGTATACCTACCAAAATCTACAAAAAGCCGCTATTTTAAACACGTGCAGAATAGTCAGAAAATTCTTGCAGGACGGCAATGAGGCACAAATCATCACATCAATCTTACACACAGCAGTCACCACACAAACACAACTACACGCACACACACACACATCACAGAGTCACAACATCTCATCTCACGCGCGGCGCGAGCGTGGCTAAGGAGCTGTAAAACGTGCTACAAATATTCGATTCGAGGTGTCTTCTCTAGTACGTAGTACTTACATATTACCTCAGTGCATTAACATAACATAACATCACGCCTGTATTTCCCCGAAGGGGTAGGCAGAGGTGTGTAGTACACCCACATTTCGCCAGTTATGTTACGTCAGTGCATTACATCGACCTAATTAAGCATTGTAATATATAGGTACCTTTCCGAGTGCGATGTGACCATTGTTCTTCTCAATGATAGCGTTCAGTTTCTCCAGCAGCTCAGGGTACACGTTCTTCACAAAGTCCTCGTGCTTCTTGGCCTTCAGAGCCTCATCAGCCTCGTATTGCACCGACGCAGATTCTGTTAAATTAATTCATAGGTCTATGTTTTGATGCAGTATGTTAGCCGAGGTCGTCCCCCTTAACTCTTCCATCGATTCTCGCGTCGTATACTTGTTATGAATAATAGGCACACAGACCCTGTAAGCCTCAAGCAAAACTGCATAAACAAAGTTTGGCATGAGAATGTTGGCGGGGAAAAGGGGGCGGACGGCGCGTTAATATTGGTCGGCTAAAAAGTTCGGCGGTATGATTGGTGCCGCTCGCTGACGGAGTGACTCCCGATTGGCGGTGGGGCGTATGATATGCAGTGCTACTGCATATGCGTTGTAACCGGGGGTATCCGGCTAATCGGCTTCTAGAGGCTTACTGGTCTGTGTAATAATGTAAAACAAGTGCAATGACGTCTGTGGTCTAGTGGTTCGAGAGTCGGACTGCTGATCACGAGGTCGTGGGTTCGATTCCCACAGGACATAAATGTTTGTGTGATGAACATAAGTGTTTGTGTTGGTCTGTGGGTATCTTATGTATTACAATTCAATTCAATTCAATTCCATCGTTTATTGCGAATATAGGTAAGGTAGGTGTTACATGAATATTGTCATAAAAACAATCTTTGTGCAGCTATATTCTGCCATTTAGCATGCAACAGGAAATACAGAGTTCTACGCAAAGCTATTAACTGAAGCGTCTAAAGCAATAAAACATAATACATTACATACGTCAAGAATAATACAATATCTTAATGTCAAAGTGAATATGAAAGCATGTCAAATGTAAATAATTGAAAGTGCATTATCGTGATGTCAAAACCTATTATACAATGTCAACGTAGATTTAATTTTTCATTAAGATACTCAACCACACTATAATATGCCTTGATAAAAAGAGATTGATTCAATTTAAATGTACAAGTATGTATTTACAACAAAAAAAGTATATAATATGAGTATTATATCCATTGTCTACTAGTACCCATAACACAAGCTCTGCTTAGTTTAGGACTAGATGGCGCAGTGTAAAAAAAGAAAAGAAAAGTAAAACACTCACTGGCACGGAGGTCGTTGACTAAGTCGACGTTCATGTCAATTTCTAAGGCGTCCTCCTCGGAGGTTCCGACCAGACCGTACTTGCGGCCGAGGTACCGGCTGATGGCCAAGCTCTGGGCGTACTGCTTGCCGTCGATCTCCAAGATTGGCATCTGGCCGAAGATGGTCTCTGAAAGATTAAGAAATATAATAATTTCTTAGGTTTTCGCAATCACTACACATTATAATAAAACAAAGTTTAACCGGATTAAATCGCGGTTTAACCAATTTAAATAATATACGTGATTTAATCCGGTTAAACTTTGTTTTATTATAATTAAGAAATATTCTAAGATAATTGAAGCTATAAGTGGTAAGTTTTATTATTTTATTATTTTAACGCATTTTACGCATGCGAAGCGAATTCTAAAGATATAAATTGTGGAAAGAAAAAATCGCTCACGAGCAGGATTCGAACCTGCGACTCCTGGCTCAGTACGCCAGTGCTTTAGCCACTAAGCTACCGTGAACACTGCTCGTGGTATCGAAAAAAAATTGGTAAAGCACTGGCGTACTGAGCCAGGAGTCGCAGGTTCGAATCCTGCTCGTGAGCGATTTTTTCTTTCCACAATTTATATCTTTAGAATTCGCTTCGCATGCGTAAAATGCGTTAAAATAATAAAATAATTAGTAAGGGTAGGCATATCTATACGACTTTGATTTAACTGTAAAGTTAGTCGAGTCGGTTAAGGAACAATGTTTCTTAATAAGATATCGCTGACGTCACCCAAAGACGTATAGTGGAGGATAATTTCGATACCACGAGCAGTGTTCACGGTAGCTTAGTGGCTAATGCACTGGCGTACTGAGCCAGGAGTCGCAGGTTCGAATCCTGCTCGTGAGCGATTTTTTCTTTCCACAATTTATATCTTTGTAAGTTTTATGTTTAGAAGTTTTTAAACTTTCGCGAATTTCACTCAAATTGAACTATGTTTACGGGACTCGGGTCCCGCCCGAACGCTCGTGACCACGGCCAATGCAACTTGACCGAAACGTCGAGTTTAGTCAAAATGTTTGTTATATTTTGATCTACAAGTCCCGTAAAGATAGTTCAATATAAGTTTTAACATCGATTTGGAAAGGACATCGTTAGGAATAGCCTGTCTGTTACAAAGAAAAATAAATACGACAGTTACATGTGCGTATTTTTTCATTACCTACTCGTATTTAATGCGAACAGTACTGTAAACATTTTTTTATCTTAAAGAGCGCACATTTTTTTTATACAATAATAACGTGAGCGGCTATGATACTCCATTTGACTTGATATTTTTTACCAATCCCTTGTTTTTTGCTTCCTATGGTTTTGTGAAAAAATATGTTGGCACCACTCATCATCATCGTCATCATCATTTCAGCCGAAAGACGTCCACTGCTGGACATAGGCCTATATTGGCACCACTAAAATAAAATAAATAAATATCTTTGGGACAATTTTACACAACACCATCTAGTCCCAAACTAAGCAGAGCTTGTGCTATGGGTACTAGACAATGGATATAATACTTATATACTATTTTTTTTGTAAATACATACTTATAATACATAAGCAACACCCAGACCAACACAAACACCTATGTTCATCACACAAATATTTGTGTCCTGTGGGAATCGAACCCACGACCTCGTTATCAGCAGTCCGACACTCGAATCACTAGACCACAGAGGTCGTCACTATTAAAGATACCCAATCTCTTTTTAGCAGCTTTACATCTACAGAATAGCTAAGAGTAAAACTGTTTAGTTGCTAGGTAACCACTTTTTTGGCATAAGTTTTGTAAGCAAAACATATACCCCCAGTTTCCGAAAGGCTGATCAACGTAAAAATGTACTGTAATCGACTGTCAAATCTCAGGTCAAGCGTTGTGATTGGTTGTTAACATTTTTGCCAGCCAATCACAGGAGCTGACATGAGATTTGACAACAGATCAAATTGATCAGCCTTCCACAGCCTTCCAGAAACTGAGGGATACGGGTACGAATTGACACTAACTCGAATTCAAATTCGATTGATACAGATCTGATACTGAAGATTGATTAATCTCTATAAAAAACTTTTTAACAAAAAATTTACCCGACGAAAACAGAAACTAAAAACCGAAAAATAACTAATTATGAGTCGGCTCCAAACGAACTTTTAACAAGCAAAGTGCGTGCAAGTTGCAACTGGCCGAGCGGAGAACGCATTTTTAACCGACTTTTTTTTTTTTTTTTTTTTTTTTTTTTCATGTATGTACACCGATTACTCCGAGATTTGTGGGCCGATTTACGTGGTTGTTTTTTTATTTGGTAGAGAAAGTCCGCGCGGTGGTCCCATATAAATTTTATTGACTTAGGTTGAGTAGTTTTTTAACCAGCTTCAATAAATCAGTTTATTTTAGCTTCGCCTATCTAGATGATCTGCTCTTTGGTTTGTTTTTCTGAGAATTCTTGGCCGATATGCGTGTTTTTTTTTACGATAGTAATTGGACGTTTGGAAGAACTGAGCGAGACCTTTTCCCAGCAGTGGGATAAAAAAAAAACTCAAATTGGTTATATAAACATTTATGAATCAACCCTCGCAATTTTCAACTAAAAAGTATGAAATAAAAACTTTTTAACAAACCTTAACTAAAAAGTAAAAAATAATCATTGTATGTACTTTAAAATCTTAACATAAACCAAAATGTTGAAGGCGGCGCGTGATTTTCATGTACGTTCACATAAACCTGTTTTTACTATAGATATTGCGCTCCACTGTGCATTACATGACGCAAAGGGTCAATCACGCGCCGCCTTCAAAATTTTGGTTTATGTTAAGATTTTAAAGTACATACAATGATTATTTTTTACTTTTTAGTTAAGGTTTTTGAAGTCGGTTTTTATTGTTTATCGTTGAAAATTTCACGTTGTATTTGATGTTACGTTGTTTTTATTATTTATTTAAAGTAATTTAATGATCTTCGTTGATTGTTTGTTTGGCGCCGACTCATAATTAGTTATTTTTCGGTTTTTAGTTTCTGTTTTCGTCGGTTAAATTTTTTGTTATAAAGTTTTATTTTCAATTTTTTTGTGGCTAATCTCCATTATGTTGTAGTGTTTTGAACTACATTTATGTGTGCCAAGTTTCAACAGAATCGGTTAGCAGGTAAGAACTCAGTGGGTGAACAAGGACTCATCCCCTGTTTTCCTACCCATACGGGTGGATTTTGATTTTGAAATTTTAATGGGGAAAAATAATTATCAAAATCGGACAACTCAGTAAAAAGTGATGCGTGGTCATACATAAAAAAAAAAAAAAAAAAAAAAGATACGCGTCGAATTGAGAACCTCCTCCTTTTTTTTCGTCGGTTAAAAAAGAAACAATGTGTTTTTCCTGATCCTACTTCCTACTATCCTACTAATATTATAAACGTGAAAGTTTGTATGGATGTATAGATATGTGTGGATGTTTGTTACTCTTTCACGTAAAAACTACTGCATGGATTTTAATGAAATTTGGCATACAGATAGAAAATAACCCGGATTAACATATAGGCTACTTTTTATCCCGGGAAGATGAACAGTTCCCTAGGGATGCGCGATAAACGATATTAACAATACAATACAAATACTCTTTATTGTACACAAAAGAAGATAGCAACATACGTGGGACACTCAGAAAGTTTTGCGAAACTAAAAAAAATTGTTCTATACGTACATATATTTTTATCAAATCTTTTCAAAGTACTTTCCACCAGCCTCTATACAAAGATTCATGCGCCTAAACCAGTTTTCAAAACACTTTTTCCAGTCCGCCGCAGACACCTCGTTTACAGCCTGCTCGAACGCAGCCAGCGCATCTTCCGGCGACGAAAATTGTATCCCTTTGAGCTGATTTTTTATTTTTGGGAATAAAAAGAAGTCACACGGTGCTAGATCAGGGCTGTAAGGAGGGTGACCCAGGAGTTTGACTGGCGTGCTGTCCAGGAAGTCCCTCGTTTTGAGTGCGGTGTGCGCAGGTGCATTGTCGTGGTGGAGCAGTAGCCCGCGGAGCCCTGTGTTTGGTCGCTTGTTGCTTATAACAGAGAAAACTTCTGGCAAACATTTGGTAGTATACCATTCGGCATTAATGCTTCTTTGATCCCGTAAGGGAATTGATACCAAGTGGCCAGTCAAATTAAAAAAGCTAGCGATCAAAATCTTGCCCCCGCTTCTAGATCGCTTCACTTTGGTAGGCGTTGGCTCATTTTGAAACACCCAAACAGTCGACTGGCGCTTGGTTTCTGGGTCGTATTGATAAATCCAGGACTCATCACCTGTAACGATGTCGTAAACACGCCGAGACGAGCCTGCTTCAAATTTGTTAAGCATATCACGGCACCATTCCACCCGGGCCTGCTTCTGAGCATCGGTGAGGTTGTGCGGCACCCAGCGTGATACTATCCTCCTCACGCGAAGATGGCTGTGTAGAATCTCGTGAACGCTTCCCGATCCAATCTTCAATATGTGTTGAATCTCCTGATATGTAATTCGCCTATTGTCTTGGATTAAATTTTTCACTGCTAGCACGTTTTCTTCGGTAACAGCCGTCAAAGGGCGACCGCTTCTTTCGTCATCCCCCAAAGTTGGTCGACCGCGCTTGAATTCGTTATACCAACAATACACGGTTGCCTTGGAAGGGCCTTCATCCATGAATGCCATTTGAAGTCTATCGTACGATTCATCCGGTTTCAGGCGACACTTGAAATCGTATAAAATCATAGGTCTAAAATGTTCCCGGCGCAGATCCATATTTCAGTGAGACACAATACTTTGAATTAACTCGCAAAAAATGTTGAGGGAAATTTTGAAATTGGAACTTACTTATTTTTACTTATAAATAATCATATTTTCGAAAAACATTATAACTGGCCAGTCTCCCATATATAAAAACTTTTTTTCGCAATACTTTCTGAGGGGCCTGGTATATGACTTATATAGAACACATGTACAATGGGCGGTCTTATCGCTCAAGGCGATTTCTTCCAGACAACCTTAGGATGGACAATATGGGCAAGTAAAGAGAGGGGTAGTACGCAGTGTAACAACATAATAGAATACATATACTACACAACATAAATACTATACATATATCTATAACAAAACTACATAAATATAAGATACAATAAACATAATAAATACAATACAATATGTCTAAATATTACATAATGTACCTGCCGGAAATTACAGTGATGATAGGTAGTGATCTTTTACCAGTTTTTTAAATATAGGCAAAGATTGAGCACGCCTCACTTGTACTGGCAAAGCATTCCACAGGCGAGCAGCCTGAACTGTAAAAGAATTACCAAATAAATTTGTGGAATGCGATGGTATCGCCAACGAGGAACTTAAAACGTTCTTTAAGATAGTGGGGAGTTGAGGGATTGAATAGGATACTGTAAAGAAGATGAAGAACGTGAGCATTCCGACGAAGTCGTATAGGTAACCACTTGAGTTTAGTACGAAATTCGGACACATGATCATATTTGCGAAGACCAAATATGAATCTTATACAAAAATTGGGATGGGACCCTCCCACTCTCACTCACTTATCTTGTTCACTCTCACTCACTTATCTTGTTCACTCCCACTCACTTATCTTGTTCAACAACGACGCGGCCCACATGTGCCAAGTCAGACTGTTATCTTATCTCGATATTTATACAAAAACGTCGTTATCTCTACGTGTTTATCAAATATTACTCAACATTTTTTTATATGAAAAATTACTAGTATTTTAGTTTGTGTGCCACTAAAACTTTCATATCGTTTTTTGATTTATCGATCAAATTAGGTAACTGAATTGGTGGTATCCGTTTTTTACTCTTAATACGTTTTAATTAATTGTATTTTTTTAAGTACAAAAATATTACACCTAGGTTGTGTAACAACACCTATATTTTTTTAGAAATAGTTTATTTCATGTTTTTAGATTAAGTGCCATTTTTTTACTGACGCAGTGCCTAACTTCACGCCAGCCAACTCAGATTGCGTATATTGTAATGTAATACATTTTCAGAAATATTTAAAAATATCGGTCAAGTACGTGTTTGGCTACGCACAGGGTAAGGTTCCATAGTCAGTACAGGCTATACAAAATTCTTACATGATATTTGAGCCAAAACTCGATGCATTAAAAAAATACTAATAGTACCTATGTATAAGTGTATTTAAAAAAAATTACTCACTGGGCTTGAATACCTGCCAGTCGTTGCCGCTGATGCGGATGTCTTCAAACTCTTGGCCGCCATACGCCAACAGCAAACGGGGAGACTCACCCAGAGCCTTCAAAGGGAAGTAGTAGAACTTTACAACTGGCATGATTCTGAAAGTAAATTACAGTAATACAGTCCTGAGAACATTCACAAAAAAATAACAAAAATCACACTTATATTATAAATAGCGGCCCGTCCCGGCTTCGCACGGGTGGACATAAATATATAGCCTGTTTCTCAGGGTGAATGTAGCTTTCTAATGGAGAAAAAGTTTTTGAAATCGGCACAGTAGTTTTTGAGTTTATTCATTACAAACATACACACAAAAATACAAATCTTTCCTCTTTATAATATTAGTATAGATGCCAAAGCAACTCTGGCCGTCGCTTTGTTACCTCTTTACGACTAAACCTCTAAACCGATCGTAATTAAATTTGGCAAAGACTTGGGACCTGGAGCCAGATAAACAGTTCCCGATGGATACGCGATAAAAGACGTATACGCGGGCGAAGCCACGTGTGACCTCTAGTAATAAATAAAAGACAATAAATTAGCCTCAATAATTAACCATAGTTTTGCGTTACCAAAAATGCCTCAGCATAACATATGCTGTTGTAAGACTTCTTCGCTGGTTTTCAGCTGAAGCCTTCTATTTTCATATCGAAATATCTGTGAGAAACAATACAGAAACCGTATTCTCTGCCAACCTACACACACTGACACACGCATCTGTTATACAAGTCAGGTTAGGGCAAGGTCAGTGGGGTAATTGTGTAATGCATTCACATTGACATTAGCTTTCATTTTGAAATTACAACAATATTCATTGCGTGGTACGTAGTGGTCGATAAGACAGATTGTCAAAACACACGGAGCGATGAACATGGGAATTCACATGATTGCGATCGCGAGTGAGTTACACAATTCGGCAGCGGGTGTCAGCGTGGCGGACTAAGAAACGAAACCATAATTATTCTGTGAACGTTGCGTTAGTGACTTGACGCCCAACATGGGACAGAAATGTGTTGTATCATTGTATGTCAACCATTATGCCATTAACCACACAATATGCTAAATGACTGCACTATAAAAAACTAAGTCACTGACATTTAGAAGCAGGAGAGTTTGAGGGGAGAACGAAGGTAACCGACATAGCTCGAAGAATTGCCAAACCTAAGTGGCAGTGGGTGGGGCACATTGCTTGCAGAACGGATGGCCGTGGTTCTGGAGTTCTGGAGTGGCGACCGCGTACTCGAAGGCGCAAAGTGGGTAGGCCCCCTACAAGGAGGACCAACGACCTGGTGAAAAAGAAAGAAAGAAAGAAAGAAATTTTTTAATTCGCTGGATGCGGAAAGCGCACGACCGGTTGTTGTGGCGATGCTTCGGGAAGGCCACTATGTCCAGCAGTGGACGTCTTTTGGGTGTAATGATGATAATGAGTTTGAGAACTAATCCAAACCAAACCGAGGTACCTAAAATCGGAGCAGACTGATGAGGGCACGCCATCTAGCACAAAAGCAACGAAACCGGGACCGCGCCAAAATCGCAGAAGATGTATTCAGGCAAGCAGCAAGCCTGATTCTGTTGTGCTAATTTTCAAGCCAGAGTATTAAAAATATTTATTTGCTTCAAAAATGACGCACAAAATTACCTGAAAATTGAAGAACACAGAACAAATACAGGTACAGAGCCAAGAAGTGTGGTAAGATATGCGTCACATCCGCGCAAAAAGGCCACCGCTCAGCATATTGCTGTGTCACATGCACGGAGAAAAGCCACAGCGCTGGTTTTCAGCGACAGCTCCAAAGATGTTGGTCGAGGTTTTTTGCCACAAGGATATTGGCCGTAACAACTATCGGCACAATGATTGCTTAGTCCACATCACATGTCGACAACCTCGTGTGCTAAATCAAGATGTTTGATTTATTTATCTTTTTCAGCTTACACGGCGTTCTCGTCTTGAGGGGCAATGATGTCAACAAATATTGTGTGGTACTCTTATCGATCTATCACCACTATATTGGGCTTATTGGCAACAAAAGTCCGATCAGTAATAATAGATTGATCCCAGTATAATGTGACATAGTCATTTTCAAGAACTGGGTCGGGCACAACCTGTGGTACAGCACTTTTATTTCACGTGATTGTATTTCAAAGCAAATCGCTGGTGGTCAATTTTGACTACTCGGTTGAATCTATACAAGTACTCACCATTAGCGAGACGTGGGCACTCAGATATTAACAATGTGTCGCGGAAATACTCATCTGTGGGGTAATTGTGTAATGCATTGACATTGACATTGGTGCCGATTCTCTTGTCACAAAATTCTCTAAACTAGACTAAAAATCACCTAAATTTAGTTTAGTCCTGTCAAACGAAGTTTTCTATTCTGAAATTCACTTTAAAACTAATTTTTGGTTTGACAGGACCAAAATTAGTTTAGTTATTCAACTTAGTAAAAATTGACATTTTGCTATTCTGTAATTGACGTTTTTCACCTAATATTAGAAATGTCAACCTAAATCTGACTATTTTTAGAAGGCATCAAAATACATGTCGACTATAATTAGTTATCAACAACTAAAATTGCAAAGCTTATTTTATTCATTTTTATAGTTTTTAGGTAGTTTAAAATAAATAATGGATGCCTACTATGTGGTTGCAGCTGTTGTAGATTCAGCAGAAAGGTAAATTGTTCATAGAAACATACAATGAAATTTATAATTTCGATAAGAAGAGGTACCTATATAATAAAGGATAAGAAGTCATTGACTTGTACCTATGGACCAGTAATACCTACGAAATAAGCGTGGTATACCTACAATATCCGGGCCACCGTTATGGTGGCCATAGCTAGGGAAGTAAATAATCAAAACTAAAAAGTATCGATATCGATGCTCGTGTTTCGTACCAGAGATGTGTGCTGATTAAAATCATTTTCAAATAGTAATAAATAATGCAATTATATCAAATACTAAGTTCGGCTGTCCCTAGGACATAAAAAATCAAGCTTCTAGGTCAAGGCAATCATACGGCTATGTCACATTTTGATACTCGCAAACTCACATAAAAAACCTATAGGGTACTTCGCATTGACCTATAATCATGAAATTTGGCCAATATATCGAAATATCTTTTTTTTTTCAATAATAATCGATAGATCGAAAATCTGATATTTAAAAAATATCAACAGCCCTAGTTTGTTTACTTGACAGCTCATGTATTATGGGCCACATTGCGGGGTAAGCGGGGTTGCCACGCGGCGTAGGTATTTTGACATCCCGTAAAGATGTTGCCAAACAGAGAATATACAAATAGCATGCGATCTCTTTCACCAAACGACATAACACGTTTGTTAACAAGAGACAAAGAATAGTTTCATAATTCAATAACGATTTAATAGATATTTGTATAAACTAGGTGGATATAGAAGAATGTGCCACTTCCATAGGTTTCTTAATTCAATGTTATATTCTAATTTATTCAACTTTTTTCAGAAATTTCGTGTCCTGGGTGCTAGAACTTTTTAACCACGTCTTTAAAAAGGGAAATTCCAGCTTTTTAAATTAAAGAAATAGTTTATTATTGTGATCTGAACTGTGATCAATAAATCTCTGCTTGAGGAACGATCTAAAATCAAAGCTCAACTCAAAACTAGTTTTAAACTGTGATCAACGCTTGAGTATCGTTCTGTAATACGGGCCGTAGGTAATAATAACCTGATCACATTATTCCAATTTATATATTTTATTGAAAATATAAAACAAAAATGTACTTTATTTCGTGACATGATTTTTTCTTCATAATTTTAATGATAAACTAATAATTACAAATATAATTATTATTTAATTTCCTTGTTTTTGTGAACTTTCGGTCATTTCCATTCACTCTTTAATAAATTTTTTAAGATGTACTGGTAACACCGCCAATTCAACTTAGATGCGTCAAACTCAATTATTAGAGCTGTCAACAAGTTTTGTAAAATAAGAAAAAGATAAACACAGAATAAGTTTTATGATTTTCTAAACTAAAATTTGTAAATTTTAGTTATAGTTAGGTTTAGGTGGGTGTACAAGAGAATCGGCACCATTAGCTTCCATTTTTAAATGATAAAAATATTCATTGCGTAGTACATAGTTGCAGATAAGACGAATTGACAAAACACACGGAGCAATAAACATTGAAATCCTATTGAATGCGATCGCGAGTGAGTTACGCAATTCGGCAGCATGTCGGTAGCATGCCCGACAGATGTCAACCATGCCATCCCAATTGCCACAATATAGGTACTTTCGGAAATTATTTGTCAACATAACTTCGTCCATAATTGCACATACAAAATCTTCAGTTCCTCTGAAGAGGTCACCGAAACGTAGCCAGGTCACGTAACCAGGGCACGTAAAATGGATAATATAATGCCCTTCATGGGGCCGATCTCGATTTTCTTACATGTATTAGGTACAACTGTCTGGCGGTTTGGATTTCTAAGGCCTATTTGAATGGTCCTGGTTAAATGTTGTGCGTCGGGTCAGCTTAGCGTCAGCTCCCTATAATGTGGTTGTTGTGCAGGTCCACTCAAATTGATCTGGCACTTCTTCAGAAGGCCAGTCCGGGTGTAAAACCAGGACTGGCCTTCTAAAGAAAGTTGTTGCCACACAAATTCTTATTTATCTTGTAATAAAAGAGACTGATCCCAGAATTTGTTTCGGCATTTCTTCTCAGTAATAATCAAATAGGAAATGCTATCTCGTTGCTAGTTTTTAAAATAACCAACTCATAAAAGTGGTTTTAACACCCAATTTGCAAAATAAATTACTTCATTTCATTACACATATTTTCGCCTCGGACGTTTTCGCATTCAAAATAATTTTGAGTAAGCACAAATTACCTCCCGCTATTCAACCCACGAGTACGACTACCTACAGTATGTAAGAAACAATAAAATACGAAATATTCTTCATAAAATAATAAAGTAGGTATTAAAATTGTTATAAACAATATGTTTATTTATTAATAATTTATGTACACACAATAACATATGAAAGGAGACAGCATTAAAAGTATTTAGTACAAAGGTACTGCTTATTTCAAAGAAATCAACCTTCCTAATTCTAACTTAGGTACTCACATTTAATTTGTGGGTCTAGAGTCTAGCGTAGCTGTGTCGACGGAAGCGCGATGACACGAATACTGACTGACGCTTTCTCGACTTGCGGTTGCTGGCCGGTAAAAGTAATTTGAGTGGTCCAAAACAAACTGAAATCGATAAAAAGTGTTGAGCTGATAAAAGAACCAACTTGTGATCGTAAATGTGATAATAAAAATAATAATTGATAAACTTATGTTTTAGATCTGATAATCGCTCATTACACAACGTAACTTTTTGATAAAGCAATTCAATAAACTAGTTTTCACTGGGAGAACCGACTGGGATAGTGTTTATACCAAAAAAAAAGACGTGTGGCACTCGGAGACTGCCGCGGTAAAGCATTTTTTATGTAAATACAAAGAGGAGGTGCCCTAACGCCGAAACTCTAAGCAGGCATGAGTCACCAGATTGCGGGGAGAAGAGGGGGATTACGCATGCGCAGTAATGCCGTTACAACCAATGCCACCAGAGGCGATTTGCAGAACTAAAGAGACAAGCGTGATATTTCAAAAAGTCATTAAAAGTTCTGCTATTCATCGATAGATGGCAAAACTAAAAAGTATCACCGCTGTGCCGGTCGGAGTGGGGGGTGTTAGGTTATTTTCGTTACGGAATTTCTGGATTCGGTCTCCACGCTCAAGGCCCGCGAAAGAAGCTATGCAATAGCTTAAAAAAAAATTGATATTGATTTTTTTATTGATTCGTGTTCAGTATCAGTGGTATAGTCACCTCCTTAAATATGGCACGAATACAGATCACCATGTTGTATAGTGACTTCTTGGCTCGACAGTACAAGTTGAAGGCTCGTCTGATATTTCAGCTCCTGTGTGCTAGCATACGTTATAATCACTATGAACATATAGTGTAATTTATTACATAATGCTATACGTGTCTATAACCATACGCAGATATGGTGTACAAGTGTACACGTTATCGCTTTACTCTTATATGTGGGTATATGCCTATTTGGTTGGTCTAGTGGTTGCAAGCGCGACTGCTGAGCATGGGGTCCTGGGTTCGATTCCAGGGTCGGGCAAAGTGTTATTGGGTTTTTTCGTTAGGAAATTCTCAGTAGCAGCCCGGAGTCTGGATTTGTGCCCGGTCAATGGAAATAGGCTCGCCCCCTATTACATGGGACTATAACATAACTCGCGAAATGTGGGTGTACTATTACACCTCTGCCTACCCCTTCGGGGAAATACAGGCGTGATGTTATGTTATGTTTATATGCCTATTTAATTATTATTTGTATTAATATTATACGTGTTATTGAAATAACTGAAAACCTCTTTAGTAACCTCATTTTACTCATCGGTATGAATAACTTTTGCTATGGGACCAACCCTGAAATCGCGGGAAAAAAAACTGCAGATCCTTAAATTTTTCGATTTATGTGAGCACAAATGTAAGGATCAGCAGATATTTTTTTTGCGATTTCAAGTTTGGTCCTTTAGTAAAAGTTGTTCATACTGATGAGTACAATGACTCCTTAAGAGGTTTTCAGTTATTTCAATAACACGTCGTATACCTTTGTGCAGTGGCGGATTTACCAGCAGGCTGAGTAGGCTGAAGCCTAGGACGGCAGATTTTAGGGGCGGCAAATTTGGTGGTGGACTAAGGCCTTAGCCTTCTTGTACTGAGAATAGGCCCGTGCCCAGCAGTGGGACAATAATGGGCTGGTTATGTATGTAAACTTGGGGCCAATTTTTTTTTTGACGACATCTGTGGTCTAGTGGTTCGACTGTCGGACTGCTGATCGTGGGTTCGATTCCCACTGAACACAAATATTTGTGTGATGATGATGATGGTGGAATGCAATTAAGTTATGAAAGTTTTCAATTTACTTTTAATAAATATGAATCTTTTTAATTTCTGTAAATGTTTGCCTCAAATTTGCCGCCCCTAAAATCTGCCGCCCTAGGCTCCAGCCTACTCAGCCTGCTGGTAAATCCGCCACTGCTCCCCCATGAACAGCCAGCCGTGCCTTTTCCGACACTTTGCGGCTGTTCATGAAGGTGTGTAGTGCCCCATTCACCTGATTACCAGCACTCACTCTCCTTTCAATGTTTTTCACATGCTTGCCATCTCTTGTAAACATGGAACCCAGGTATACAAACTCTTTCACTTGTTCCACCTTTTCGTCACCTATTAAAATATTGCACTCTGTCATAACTACTTCCTTTTCAAAAACCATAACTTTTGTCTTACTGACATTCACTTTCATTCCTTTACTCTTCAAAGCACCATCCATAATTGTTACCATCTTCTGTAACTCCCCCTCCGACGATGCAAGAATAACTTGATCATCGGCATAGAGGAGTCATTTGACAAGTAACCCATTCATTTCTAAACCATTTTCACTCTCTTTCAAATAACTGTCCATGAATAGATTGAACAGTCACGGCGACGCTACACACCCCTGTCTCACACCCTTATCGATGCTTAACCAGTCAGAGTAGGCGCCGTTAATCCTGACAGAAGCGCTAGAATCCGCATAGAGAGATTTCAACGCTTGAATCAGATTGCTATTCATCCCATAGATAGACAATGCAGACCATAGTTCATTCCTCATCACTCTGTCGTAGGCCTTTTCCAAATCCACGATAGCGCAAGACTTTTTGACCTTTGGCCAAATATTTTTCAGCTATGCATCGCAAGGAAAAGATCTGATCCGTACACCCCATGCCCTTTCTAAATCCCGCTTGCACATTCCGTATTTTTTCATCAGTTACTTTCATCACTCTTTTAATCAAAACTTTTGCATACAATTTGCCGACAACACTTAAAAGGCTAATGCCACGGTAATTCTTGCAGTCTTGCTGTGACCCTTTCCCTTTGTAGAGCGGCATAATCACGGCCTTACACCAGTCTTTTGGTACCAGGCCATTACTCCAGCACAAGTTGAAAAGACGGTACAGCAGCAATATACCCAAAAACAATTTCTTTGCAATCTTAACGCAACCGTTGAATTGTAAAAATAATCTAGGAACTGACACTTGTAGAGGTCGGTAGAGGCGGCAAATTTTGAATAGCCTACTGGCGGCAAATGTGTACATCGTGTTTCGTTAGTTTCGTTACACATCGACACCGCTCCGTGCCTCGGAGACCACGGTCCCGGTTTTCATACGAATAGTCAGTCGTTACGGGTAGTCAGAAGCCTGAAAGTCTGACAACTGGTCTAACCTCCGAATGTCAGCATTACCCAGTAACTGGGTTGCGAGGATCTGCTGAAGTCGCTCCGTGTAAAATACTGGTGTTCAGCCGCATCTGGTTAGACTGGAAGCCTACCTCAATATAATTGGGAAAAAGGCGCGGAGGTTAGATACCTTTGTATTGTTACGAGCTGAGGGTTCGTATATGGATAGAAAGCCAATCAACTGCGTAGAGAACACTTTATTACTGAACAATTACACTGAATCGCTTATTAACACACAAAGTTACTAGTTAAATCGCTCCGAATATCGCTTCGATGTATCGCTCTTGTATCGCTTGATCCAAACTGAACTCCAACTGAACTTCACTAGTCGTAGTCTTCTCTGCGCCCCCGTCAGGGGGCGCGAGGAATCGGGCTCGGGGTTGAGACCCCCTTTCTCGAGGTATCCAATCTCCGCCCGTAAAAACGGGCGTGTCCTTTTGTTGGGACTTTTCCCCAAACTTTTTCAGCTGCGTGCCGCCTACCGACAGGCTGGCGGGCAACACAGCTGTGTGAGTGGTTGCTATACGTGTTCCTGTAGGAGCGCCGCGCTCACCGTTTTCACGGGAGCGCTTCTTCACGACGCCTAGGCGGTCAGACCCTACCGGGTGAGACCCCCGGTTGCCCGGGGGAGGCCCAGCAGAGGTCGACCAGCGACATAGGCGTCGACTTAAGCGCCCTCTACAGGAGAATGCTGGCCTCCGCTATAGCGCAATTGGACTGGCCAATCACGTTACAGCTAAGAGGCCATGATGTGTGTTTGAACGGTTTGTATTGTGAGTACACCGCCCAATGTTTACGTACGAATGCGCGCCCGCGCATTCTACGTGAGAGTATAGATGCATGTACAGTTATGTATGTCTGTATATAGTGCGCTCCGTGCCTATATTAACTTAGCACACGTCGCGCACTGGGGTGCATATTATGTGTGTGAAGTGCTCTGTGTTTGAATAAGTCAAGTGTAGGCCATGTTTTGACTTACTCAGGCGTCAATCCGGTAGGTGGAAGCGGAGGGGAGCGACCTTGCTGTGCCGCGGTTGCTATGCTGTGCATTCTCGGCGGCTTAGCCGGCTGTGAACAGCGAGGCTATGCCGGCGAGAATGACAGGTACCGGGTCCTGTTCTGCCATCAGGGCGTTTAAAACGTCCTGTAGGACCCGGATAGCGGCCCCGAGGATGTGCTTCCTGTGTTTCCCGGGTGTTGATGGTATTTTCTGCTCCACCACTGTGTTGCTGCTGGCGTGGTCCAATGGCTGCAGTCTGGGTGCGTGGCGCTTTGGGGGCGCTCGCGGTAGCTTTTGGTGCCCTATCTGTCCTCGCGGCGCCCCCTTTCACGGTGGAGGCTGCGGTGAAGACAATGGTGGTGGTGAACTTCTTGGTCGGCGGGGGAGGTGGGGCAAGGTCGGCCTGGGCTGGGTGCATTCCTTGCGTTCCAGCCTCGGAAGCTGCGGGGCGAGCGTTACGCTTCTTTCCTCCGCGCTTCCTTTTCCTCCGCTTCTGGGGGTCTGGGGTTTCTCCGCGCAAAGTCGGGGCATTCGCCGTCGCCATTAGCGACGCGTTCCGCGCCTCGTCTGCGCAGGGTTGGGCGAGAGACCTTTCGGTGACCTGCGTGCGAGGTCGGTACTCTGCCGTTTTGGCGACGGTGCCCGCTCGCCTATTCCGTGCCTCTATCTGATAGACGGGGCACTTATAGTGGTTCGCCGGGTGTGGACCCGCGCAATTTGCGCAGGTGGGCGGCTCAGAGAGAGGGCGTGGGCATTCTTTGGCGGAATGTTCCTCGCCGCACCGCACGCAAGCGAGCGGGTGATGGCACAGATGCGAGCTGTGTCTAAACAGCTGGCATCTGTGGCACTGTGCTGGCCCGCGTTTTCCGTTTTCGCGTGGAAAACGCGGGCCAGCACACAATGAACATGGTGATGCCATAGATCTCCCGGAAGTTTGGAGTCTTCCAGATCATGGCGTGGAAAACGCAGCCGGGTCTTCCTTGGCGCGCCTTAATATGGCGCACGTACTCCGGCTCGAAACCTAGCGCGCGGAGTTCCTCTTCTATGTCTTGCGGCGCCGTGTCTGCTGGCAGCCCCGTGATGGCCACCTTCAGGCTCAGCTCCACTGGGAGCGAGTACGAGAACCACACTATGTTCTCGCGTGTCTCTTAGTCGGTCAGGTACCGCTGCACCAGACGGAACTCTTCTTCTCATTCCAGGACAAAGCGGATACCTTTCTGGTATGGCCGCGCGCATGGCGGGCGGCCCAGCTTGTCCCGGATGGCCTTGAAGTGCTGCGCCCAGTTTGGCAGGTGTTCTACCACTAGTGGCGGGTAGCGCAACTTCTTGAATGATAATCCCGCCGCTGGTTGTGCGCTACCACTGGGCACGGCAGTGGGCTGCACGGGGGCTGCGGCGGTAGGAGGCGGCGTCCGCATTGCCACTTCGGATAAGGATGCGGTCGGCGTTGTTTGCGTGGTTGTCTGCATTTGTCGCTGCCTGCGCGGGTCCCGCTGCGGCTGCGAGGATGAGGTGCAGGGCCGCTTTGCTTCATCAGCGGCGTCCTCTTCAGGGCTTCTGGGTCTGCGCTGGGCTCTCTGTTCCAAGCCCAGCGTGTCGGTGGATATTGTTGGCGGCAGCGGCTCTTCCAAGCCCTGTCGTGGCAGCGGCAGCTCAGGCAGCGAGCTGGACGCAAACAGTAGTTCCCTTGTGGGATCCACCGTTGCGCGTATGGGCGTGACGTAAGGTACGGCGCATAGGCCGTACGATCCCGTCGAAGATAGGGACGCGTCCGATCCCACACGGGACGAACACGCCGACCGCATCGCCGGTGAGTCACGGGCTGAACTGCGGGGTGGTGCGGGTGATGCGTATGCGGCGGGCATGCTTGCTCCAGCCGGTGTTTGCTTCAGCCGCGTGGTCTTCTCCGAGGTGGGCGTCTTGTTAGGTGGAGTCCTGGTGGTTGGAGTCCTTGTCGTAGCCGGTTTACTCGACGCAGGTATTCGTACCTGCGGAGTGGGGTCTGGTCCTGTAGGTCGCGTCGGTCTTGCCGAGCTCGACACCGGCGCGCGGGTCGCCGGTGGAGATACGCGGGTGGGTGCGCGGGACGCGGGCGCGGGCGGGCAAGCCGAGGTTACTCGGCGCGCGGCGGTCGCGGTGTGTGTCGGTGCCTGTGTTGGCACCGAGCGAGAAGTAGATGGATGGTGGGGCGCCGCGTGTTGACGCGGTGTCTTAGCCAGCGGCGCGGGCGCCGCTGGTGCTGGTGCAGCTGCCTGCACCCTCGGGGCATCGTAGAGTGTCGGGTCAGGACCGGGTGTTCGATGGTACCGGATTTCCGGTTCCGTCGCCATCCGGTCCGTCCTCGGCATACTCCTCGTGGGGTGAACGGGGGGGTCCGGGGGGTCCGTACTCCGTGGGGGGCTTCGCCCTCCCTTCTTGGGTATCTTGGGTGCGTAGCCACCGTTCGCGACCGCTTCGGTGTGACGTCACACCGGGCAGATACGGTGGCGCTCGCGCGAGCGCCGACGGTCCGGGCGGAAATACGTGTAGTCGAGAGCGAGCGCACAACACGACTGTCCGTGGCGGCCACGAGCAGTCCAAAAAACTCCACTAGCGCTGAGCTGCGCCGTTTATATAGGCCGCGAGTCGTGGTACTAGAAAGTCCTCGAACGTCATCTATCCTTGTCATAAGATAACTCTTTCTCACTTGCACATTCTCGAAATAGAAAGTTCTCGAACCTCGTCGAACCTCATCTTAGCTCTATCTCGCTCACTCTTCAACAATTTTACATGTAAGTGTCAAATGGCCATAAGGGGTCCTGAAAACGCCTGAAAACTGGTTTTCAGGAAATGTCGGCATCGGATTTGTTGGTTCCTGAAACGGCCTGAAAACATGTTTCTGGCTCCTGAAAACAACGGCAACTTACTCAAAATTTCGATTCTTTGGTATGTGATAGAGCCTCCTCTGATACGGACTGAAAATGCATTTCAGCCTGCTGAAAACATCTCTAAGTCCAGGAAAATCGAGGTTGAAGTATTTCAGTCCACTCTACTTAACCCTCCGTCGTAACAGTATGTTTATCGCAGGCATAATAAAAAATATAGGTAGACGAAGGAGACAAGTTGAGTGGAGACCGCGAATCGGCAAACGCAGCGTAGGGCGCCCCCCTGCCAGGTGGACCGACGACCTAAAGAACGTGGCTGGGGGGGACTGGATACGGAAGGCAGAGGACCGAGTGTTGTGGCGCAACTTGGGAGAGGCCTATGTCCAGCAGTGGACTGCGATAGGCTGAGTTGATAGACGAAGTGCGGCAACAATCCTATTGAAGCCAACAAAAACCAGCGCTCACGCACACACATGCACCTGAAAGATATTTTTTTGAGATACTGGACGATGCCGCGACATGTCTACTGAGAGCGGTGAGCACAGTAATTTAATTTATTAGATTTCAATTATAATTTAAGTATTATATTAGATTGCAATTACAATTTAATTTATTTTGTTATTATTTTTATAACATAACCGGCGAAATGTGGGTGTACTATACACCTCTGCCTACCCCTTCGGGGAAATACAGGCGTATATTATGTTATGTTATTATTTTTTATTTTATTTATTTTGAAGGCCATTATAATTTAATTTATTTTAACTGAAATTTAATTTATTTTAACTGAAATTTAATTTATTTTAACTGAAATTTAATTTATTTTAACTGAAATTTAATATATTATAACTAAAATTTAATTGATTAAATAAAAATCGCACCATCTAAATGTATTGAATTGCATCGCGCAACATAAATCTGCATTAATTTATAGTAGAGAGCGTTCGAAACGCAATCTCTATTTCGAGATTAGGTAACTCGGAGGAAACGAGAATTTCCGCCCGCGAATTATTATCAAGCATATTGTTAGAACAAATTGAATAACATACATACAATGTTATTCAATTTGTTTTGAATTATTTTATGATTTAATTTAACGTTTTTGTGCTGTATTAATTTGTTTTATATTAATTTCTATTTCCAATATTATCAGTCAAATTAATTATTTCCAAATGTTATAATGAATAATAATGTTTTTGATACCTGCTTGATTTTTATAATACCTTTCCAACATTTTTATATAATAAATACTAACCAGCCAAGTGCGAGTCGGACTCGCGCAGTAAGGGTTCCGTACCTCTCAACGACCTGATAACCCATAAAAACTGATTTAATTTACGAGAGTTTATCAAAAGACATCAACGTACAGTGCGCGAAATATGAATTTTTGCATGTCTTTCTTACGCAGGTACCACCACATATGTCTATGGTTGTCTTATTTTTAGTATTTTTTGCAAAACTACATGATATGCACTATAATCTGACCAAGTTTGAAGCTGGTATATATTACCGTTTTGAAGATAGAGCAGGAATAAAAACGTTGAAAAAAATGCATGTTTTTTGAGGTTTCTTGTATGGGGACCCCCTTTGGTTTTAGACTTTTTTTTGTTTTTAGTATTTGTTGTGATACACCTCATAGCAACACAATTTCTGAGAAAATTTCAACCGGTTACCTATAACCGTTCAAAAGATACAGCCCTGTGACAGACAGACGGACGGACGGGCGGACGGACGGACGGACAGCGTAGCGAGAGTAATAGGGTCCCGTTTGGCACCCTTCGGGTACGGAACCCTAAAAAGGAATATTCTTAAAAATGAATTAAGGAACGTGTATTGACTCGATTTTGCTGATCTATAAAAGAACTGTGGTTTTGATTAGTGGAGGCATTCAGATTGTTGCAACGGTCAGTATTGATGTAACCTTTGTAGTATTTTCTGTGAATTGTAGAAATCCTTGATTTCCAATAGTTGTGAATTGAGTTTAAATTGTTATATATTAATGCCATGTGTTAAAGTGACTAACATGAAAAAAAATATACAGAGATCTCTCGTGGTGGAAAGTGAATATGACTTTTATTTACCTTCTGTATAACTGTTTTGCCACCGATATGCAGACATTAGTTTATTGTAAAAAGTGTTATCTAACAATATTGTGGAAAGAAAAAATCGCTTACGAGCAGGATTCGAACCTGCGACTCCTAGTTAAGAACACCAGTGCTTTAGCCGCTAATCTACCGTGAACTCAGCCTTAGTATCGAATTTAACTTTCACTTGTACGTCTTTTGAAAGAAAAAGAAAGAAAGAAAAAAAATTTATTGCCACAACAAGACGACATGCGATAGGTCCACATAAAAAATAACTTCATCAGGTACCTACATTTTAGGAATTACAGTGAATTACATTTTAATTATTACTACATAGTTGTAATATCACAACTAGACTTTTGCATATCGTAGCTGCGGCAAAGAGGTTGATACTCGGCATGATGCTGTGTTGTAAGTGCAAGGGCTGATCCAAGGGGGGGGGTCATGGGGGTCATGACCCCCCCCCCCCCCTGGGCCTAGGTTAACCATAGTTTTTTTCTTCTGCTTACATGATTTACTAAATGAATGTAGTACTATGCTGGCCTTACATACTAAATACAACAACATACACACATAAAATTACGAATTTGAACCCGCACCCCTACTCGTTCGTTCATTATAAAAATATTCGTTTTGCCGCACGCCCGTGCACGCGATGTTCTTCTCCAATCTCCCAGTCGCGTTGCCGTCGATTGAATACTTAGCTAACCATCAACAACAGAAATAACTACTTATCTACCATATTAGCCTTATAAAACCTCGCTCAAGTAAAAAATTTTTTTGAAACTTAAAACATCAACATTATAGATGATAGGTAGCTCGTTTTTTTTCTAATCGGAATAGAAACAGTAATATTTCAAATATCAAGTAAGTAAATATAATCGGAGTTTTTAACAAATACCAAAAAATTTTGCGCTCGCTACGCTCGCGCTTCACCTCAGTTCGATTGCAAGTGAAAGTTTGCTATAGCATAAATCTATATTCAAGCTGTAGCATTTAATAAAGCCACTCTAGGCGCCGCAAGAACGGTTCGCGCTTAAAAAAGCAAAAAATCTGGCAAATTACATAATTATGCATTATTATTATTATTAATTATTTTTGGTTTTTTTCATAATTGTGAATAGTTTATCGGTTTTTTACACAAATATTTATTTAATTATCAACTTAGATACATACTTAAGTTAGATCATGCTCTTACTTTAGTGTGCAGCTACGGATAATGTAATGTACTTCTTTTTAAAAAATCGCGTTCGCTTCGCTCGCGCCAGTGTATTCTCATTTTGTCTTTTTTGGCGTTTTGGTATTGGTAGTATTCCGTTACATTAATATTCTACAAAGAGAAAACCTAAAGCTCCAAAATTCACCCAAATTAATGTTTTCGCAAAAATTACAAAAATAATAGTAAGTATTTTATTGATTGAAAGTTATTTCCTACAGAGCGGCAAATAGACACTCTGCACCCTCCTTTTAAAAATGTGGATCCGTGGCTGGATATTAAGTATTTGAAACCCCCTGACACAAAGGCTGGATCCTCCCTTGTGTAAGTGTTGTGACATTAATAACACATCACTGATTTTCAGTGTCAACCCCAAGTGACGAGCAGGTGCCAAGCCAGCAAAAGCAGCCAATGATTATATACCTAAAACAAATAAAGCAATATTATATAAGGGTGTGTGTGTGTTTTCGGTGACGTCAGCAACATCCCATTGAGAAACAGACCAACCCGAAAGTAGTATCTACTACCGTTTTTCCTCCACGCCCAGTGTGTCGCCAAGATAAAAGAACGGGTTTTTTGGACCTGTATCAAATTGTTTCACTGAATTTTGAATATAATGTTCAAACAGAGAGTTTTGTTGATAATAATGTTTATAATCATTATAATATTATCACGGTTTTATCAAATGATAAAATATCTGCACCTAAGTACGCACATTTTCGTATTAATACTTTGTGTTGTATTTTGTTAACACATTTTATTTTGTGAAATTATACTATACCACGTTAAAACACATTTTCATTTGAAGTGACTCTCATTAGTGTGTTTCAAAATTACAGTGGTCAATGGACATAAAAAATCTAAGTAAGTTAATTATATTTGCACATCATTATTACCTAATAATGGATAGGTACCTATAACTTAAAGATCAAATAAATTATTGCATAGGTATTAGGTATACTTCATCACCTCAGCCGAAAGACGTCCACTGCTGGACATTGGCCTCCCCCAAGCAGTCTAGGGGGATATGCCATAAACGCCACGCTTGGCCTGGTTGGCAATCGCAGTTGGTTGATTAAATACTCAGAGAACGCTGCTGCCCATCGACTGATGAATCCCTTAGTCGCATTTTACGACACCCATGATAAAATATAGGGTGGTGCAATTCTTTACGTCCAACACCACACGGTCACACGGCACAAGGTATGCTTATTGAGATTTTATTTTATTATTTGGGTGAATCTTGAGAGGCTCATTTTGCGCTGTCCGGAGGGAAATACTACCCGTAGTATTAAAACTTGGACCCACACTATTATTTTTAGGTTACTTTAATCTATGATCTAACTGGGGCACGATAGTGATGTTGCCTAATTTGGATACATATAGTCGAAAAAGAAAACCAAAGCCCTAAAAATTGATACCCCTGGCGCGTCCGCGCTACTTTTTTTGTGAAAACTATCCTCAGAACACCGACATATGAAAAGAAACTAAGTTATTGATGTGATCTAACCGCTAGGGGATTAGTTCTAGAATGAAAAAAAAAATAGTATGTGTGTTTATCGTAGTTTTAATTTAAGTTATTAGATATCTAAGGTTTGTCCAGGGCTAAACGTTGATTCCACTGGCACGTCACAAAAGTACACGTATATCACTAGTGGAATGTTGTAGAAGTTTACTTCCATGTCGATATGCGAGTGCTAGTCGCGCTTCGAACATCGTGGAAGAAGGTAGAACCTCTCGTCACTCCAGTTCAAAGTTACGAAGGTAAACATTTGATTCCCCTGACTTTGTTCCACTAGGTCGTTGATTACCCTGACCACATTTATAATTACTTTTTGATCATGTAGGAATGGTTTAGTATCTATACTATAATAAAACTGTAAAGGTCAAAAAGTCTGTACATTGAGTTTTTTTTCGCGAAAACCGGCTAGGGGGACTAGAAATAAGCTATACAACACGAATCCATCGTTTAAAAAATTTATGTCTGTCTGTCTGTCTGTCTGTCTGTCTGTTTGTTACCTCATCACGTGAAAACGGCTGAATGGATCGTAATGAAACTTAGCATTTGTATTGGTATTAGTCTAACTTAAAATATAGGGTATGTTTTATCAGAATCGGTTGAGTAGATCCTGCGATACAGCTTGACCCCTCTATTGTATTAAGTTGCATACAAAGTAGAGGTCATGATTGCTGGTTGGATGCAGGTTGCAGGTTCCTAAAAATACAACTGGATTCTATTAGTATTATAGAAAATATAGAATAACATAACATAGCCCATCACTGTCCCGCTGCTGGGCATGGCCCTCTTCTTGGAATGAGAAGAGTTAAGGAACTGGATATTGTTAGTGTAATAGATTATCATAACATAATCAGCTCATTACCTACTGCCCCACTGCTGGGCACGAGCGTCTGCTCAGAATGAGGGAGTTTAGGGCTTCTTCTTCTTCTATCGTGTCGACATGAGCTACATAATGATAATAGCTCATCATTTCAGCTGAAAGACGTCCACTGCTGGACATAGGCCTCCCCCAAAAGAGGGGTATATGCCATAATCGCCACGCTTGGCAGGCGGGTTGGCGAATAATAGCTCATGCCGTGGGCAAAAGATTAGCCAGTCAGCAGGTTGGTAGCGGGGCTGACTGCCCAGGGTACGCCGGACGATTAATTAAATATTTTTAGTTTAGGGCTAACTCCATGAAATTCCATCACCTTAGCCGGTTGGTTGTAAAAACAAAATATAGTATGGTCGGTAAATAGTGTAATCGTCTGTGTAGGCACTTATATTTGAAGATATTGTGTTCATAATTATGACACGATGTTATTGTCCGACATCCACGCGGACGGAGTCGCGGGCACAGCTAGTAGTAAATAAAACCGCATAAGCGACCATTATTTGGTCATTTAATTGTTATTATTATAATCATATTATTTTAAGCAAAATCGACGAAAAACGTACTTTTTTTGATTCCCTTGGACTTGATCCCCCTGGTATTTGCGCCAGGGTAATCAACGTTTTCCAAATTTACCTTGAAAAACAGAAAGGTTTTCTTTCAATTAGTATTGTTTCTTTCAAATACATAGTTATATTAATTTTTCATCATCATCATTTCAGCCGAAAGACGTCCACTGCTGGACATAGCCCAAGCATCGCCACAACGACCGGTCCTGTGCCTTCCGCACCCAGCGGGTTCCCGCGACCTTCACCAGGTCGTCGGTCCACCATGTGGGGGGCCTACCCACGCTGTTATTATGAATAATATCATGTGCCTTTTTAGTGTTCCGTACCCAAAGGGTGCCAAACGGGACTAGGGTCCTAGGTTACTCTCGCTACGCTGTCCTTCCGTCCATCAGTCTGTCTGTCAAAGGACTGTATCTTTTGAACTGTTATAGGTAGCTGGTTGAAATTTTCTCAGAATATGTGTTGCTATGACTTCTATCACGACAAATACTAAAAATAAAAAACCAAAGGGGGTTCTCCCATACAAGAATCCTCGAAAAAAATGCATTTTTTTCAACGTTTTTGTTCCTGCTCTATCTTCAAAACGGTAATACATACATAGACATATGTCGTGGTACCGTGGTGGTAAGAAAGAGATGCAAAAATTCATATTTCGCGCACGGTGCGTTGATGTATTTTGATGAACTCTCGTAAATTAAATCAGTTTCTATGGGTATCAGTGGGGTAATTGTGTAATGCATTCACATTGACATCAGCTTTCATTTTGAAATTACAGCAATATTCATTGCGTGGTACGTAGTTGTCAATATGACGGATTGTCAAAACACACAGAGCAATGAACATTGAAATCCGAATGAATGCGATCGCGAGTGAGTTACGCAATTAGGCAGCCGGTCGATGGGTGGTACGGAACCCTTACTGCGTGAGTCCGACTCACACTTGACCGGTTTTTTTAAAGTTATCATAAACACAGTCCTATATTATCTCTATCTCAAATTTTATTGAGATCAGAAAAGATGAGCGTTCTAAAAAAAATAAAAAAATGTCGAAAAAGCGACTACCAAGTGAAAAATGATTTTAATTTTGGAAGTTGTAGTCGTTGTAGTTATAGTATAGCAGAGCTCTTTGTAAAGAAGCTCGTACGCAAAAATACTACCCTAGGACCATACCTATTTCTGCGACCAAGTAGCTTTGTTGTGTGCTGGTGTAATTACAAAGACAAAGACAAAGACATTTATTGCTCAAACTGTGTACATAAATGTAGGTATTTATCAAAGTTTGGTATCAACAGCCTACCCAATCGGGTGTAGCAATAGTAGGTACAAACTATGAAGTCTGACACTACAATAACTTATTTAAATATTTAACTTAATACTATCAGTTTATACCAAAATATTCATTTATAGTATAAAATACTTTTTGAATTAACCATTTTTTTAAAGCTCTTTTAAATGACTTACTATCTAGTTTTTTTATGTCTACAGGTAAATGGTTAAATACTCGTATAGCTGTGATATATGTACTTTTGTAATAGATTATATTATTTATATTTGGCAAATTTAAATCATATTTATATTGACTACGTACATTTGGTTTAGAGTTACACGTTTGATTAAAGAAATGAATATTATTTTTGACAAATAAACACAGCTCCAATATGTAAATACCAGTTAAGGTGAGGAAACCCTTTTCTTGAAAAACAGATCTCAGCGATTCGATGTTTTGCATGTTATAAATAATACGAAGAAATTTTTTTTGAAGAATAAATGTAGACTGTATCATGCAAGAATTGCCCCAGTATATGACTCCGTAAGTTAAAAGAGGGTACACACACATATCCAAAATATGCAGATTTTGCTGTACATTCTGACGTTGTTTCAACAAGTATCGATAGAGCGTAACAGTAGCTTGAATTTTTTTTATTAATTTTTTCTATATGACCTTTCCAGTTTAAGTGCTGATCTATTGTAACGCCGAGAAAGTATATTGATCAACCTCTTCGATATTTGTGCTAGATTCGTATATATTTGGTGGTAAAGGATTATTTTTATAATTTCTGAATTGCATAAGCTTTGTTTTTGAAAGATTTACTTTTAGATTAATAGATTTTTTAATAGATACAGGCACATGAGACATTTCACCTTTGTCTCTAGGATTGCAATGCACTTGCAACGCCTCTGTTATTGCAGAATTTGCAGATGTCCGTAGGCGACGGTGACCGCTTACCATCTGGTGAACCGTCTGCTTGTTTGCCGCCCAATAACAGAAAAAAAGTCGGTGTCTTTGGTTTTGTTTGTTTTTTTGCCACCGACTTCCGAAACTAAAATGGCTTTTTACTCTGAAGTCTCTTTTCTCTGAGTCTGAAGTTTTTTTTTTTTGTAAAATGTGTTTTATTATCTACCATAAAAGTACGTACGAATAAAAGTGCCAAATTGCCAATGTATTGAGCAAAAAGGCTGATTTTTAATTAAGACAATTTCTCTAGAGAAAAACAAAAATATAAGAAAATACATAATTAAATTGTTGTAGTAGTTGATTTCAGTGTTCCTTAGAGTATGCCTTAAACATATGTTATAACGGTCTTGATTTACTATGATAAATTAATAATAAACATAAATTTCTATCAACGTTTTTTAAGTTTTGATTCTCCTGTCGCCTTTATTGATTCCCCTGCCTAATAAAACTGTAAATTGTGGTATACCTTTGGAACGGCTTGGCCAAAATTGGTGCCAAACTGATTAATGTGTTTATAATTTAGTTAAATTTCATTTTTTATTATTACTTGTAAGAAATTCACTAAAATAAAATATGCCAAGGGAATCAACTGAATACTGGGCATATTTCTTCTCAAGATTCACCCATTTATTTGATTTAAAAAAATCCTTCTCGTGCAGTCAGTCTGCAGTCAGTCAGTCTCTACACGTAATGTCCAATATAACATAATTCTGAGTGAATGCGCTCTTATCATTATTGTTTCAGGAACATCAGATCAGAGTTATCAGTATGCAAAAGGATTATAATGAATCACGAAATGAAGACGAGCTACTTAACAATAGTTTGTTGTTTAATACTATTCGCAAAAGTAAATCTGTAGAAGATAAAATAAAGAAAATTAAAATGTATTTAGATCGAGGGGCAAACATTAACGCTACTGATGCTAATAACAAAAACAATACACCGTTGCATGTAGCTGTGCTGAAAGAAGAATTGGAAGTTGTAAACTTTCTCTTGGAACGAGGAGCTTCTGCTATCAGCAAAAACAGTGATACCCAAACCGCATTAGATATTGCACGTCTGACAGACACTCCTAAAACAAAAGAAATTGCAACAATTTTGGAGTTATTAAATCTCAAACTAACACAATCAACCAGTCAATATATTGATGCTAGTCTATCAAGAAAGAGTTTGGAAAACAGTGAAGAATTAATTATATTAGAAACAACTAACACACCAGATACACCCAGTTGTAAACATGCAAGTTTTGTAGCAAGTGACGTTAAAAATCAACCTCAATTACATGTTGCAAATGATTGTCCTTCAGTAAATGTAACAAAAACAAAAAAAAATGGTTCAAAACAACAACAGTTCAATAAAGAATTTAAAAACGCGAAAGAAAATAAAACATTTCACTATCAAAAGAGAAGTGGGACGTCAGGGCTTAGTGGACAATTATATGAAACAAAACTGTTGAGTCTTATTTTATTTAGAGCTCTATATGTTCAAAAGGTTAATAAATTCTTTATAGCAACGAACGTTGAAGGCATGGGTGCTTTCGATGACATAGTTTTCAGGTACTATTTAAATAAAGATGAAAAACAAAGAATTATGTTTATACAAGCGAAACATAGAGATAATCCCTCAAAAGATAAAATTACAGTTGAGGAAATTTTGAAACAAAATGGAGACTTCGGTTTGCACAAGTACCTAGAGAGTTATATAAAAATAAGCCAAATGTTCGTCCCTGAAAACCACGATGACATGTTCAGGGGTGAGTTCAAGAATATGGATTGTGATTTTATAATTTACACATCTGCCATTGAAAATTTTACTAAAATGAAAGTCTTGGAGCAAACGGAGGGAGAATGTTTTTTGAAAACTAGTAGTGCTGGAAAAATATTTCAGTTTAAATACGATGATAAAGATGTAGAATATTTAATGCAAACTGTCGCCAAATCACGTGCCGTGCTTTTGGCAAAGAGATTATCGAAATTCATTTTAAAGGATAATCATAATAACATGCTAGCAGATGACTTGATAAAAATCTATCATGTTTATCTTGCGCGATACGTTTTGGCAGTCGGACTTACAGATGATTCTCAAAATAATTTTTGTTACGCAAAATTTCGAGAATCATTTTTCACAAGTAATGACAGTTTGTTATTGGTGCTTAAAGCCACATTATTAAAAGAAGTAATGCTAGTAAAAAAAAGTATATCGACTGAAAAACTAGATGGTATAGAGAACATCCTAAAATCATTGTCTTTTAAAGTACCAACTAATTTTGGTAATGTACATTTTTGTTTCAATGGCAGTGAGCAAAAAAAGCAAAAAAGACTTGATTATCTGTGCTTAAAATTTCAAAAACTATTTGAGATCGCTGAAGTCTCCACAAATATGGTTGTAAAAGTAGATGAAAATATGATCGGTCCAAAAGAAATATTACAAATTACAGATATAGAACACTACAGATTGGGAGGTTTGGTAGGCAACCTACTAATATTTGATGATTTAAGTAAGACTTTAAAATTCAATACTGATACAGATACCTTATCCGAGGACAATTTAAAATTATATGAAAGATTAAAACAAGATGTTCTTCTAGGAAAAGATCTAAGCAAGTGCAGATTAGACATAAATGTACATAACTTTCCTAGACTTTCTTTAATTCAGGAGGCTTACGATAAAAACTTAATAAAAGTGTTTTTGAATAAACTAAAATTTTACACGAATCAGGCTACAGAAGACGTAGTAGAAAATATTTTAAAGAATGAAATAGATAAGTACTTTGTTCGTTTAATACCAACGCAAAATGACGCACTCTTTAAAGTGAAAAGCGAAGCAATTTTTTTAAAAGTTCACGATCTGATTCAAAAATGGTGGAAACATCCTAATAATGCTTCATACTTGACAGATTCTTGTGAATTCTTTTTCCAAGCTGAACATGATGTCCTGAATAGCCCTTTATTAAGCATTCTTAATTTTACTTATACTAAAACAATAAAATGCACTTTGCCAGAATACGTGTTCAAAGATGCCACATTTGAATTACAAGAACTTAATAAAAAAAATTGTGGCGTAGAAAGAATATTTAATATAATTACTGAAGAGAATGCACTTTCCAGTATCAAATTAATTCAATATTTTAGGCATAATAATGATAACAATTATGCATTTATTGATCTGGATTATATTATAATCGGAAATTATTTCGAAGATGTAAAGGCTGAAATAAAAAAATCTAAAATAAATACTATAATAGTTGTTTGCATAAATAAAGATTTTTTTGCAGAAATCTATTTGCTTATTAATTTTTTTAGAGGAAACATAATTATTATTTCCAACTGGGATGTAACACATCAATTTCCTGAAACACCGAATGAAACAATTATCAAAAAAATTTATATGAAAACCGGATTTAAAGATCTCACAGATGCATTGCGTAAGATGCTGTTGAAAGAAATATATGTTGTATTTCAAGGAAAGGAAGTACCACTGGGCTTTTTATTCGAAGACGAATCCTATAAATTCATAAACTCAAATGTATTATGGAAAATTATCAACAATGAAAAAATTACAGTAGGCAAATATCTTAATAATCCGTCATATGATGAAATATTAGAATATTATATAAATGAACAAGTTTGTCGTTACATTAAATTAGACACAAATGCAAAAGAAATGAAAAAAATAAACGTTTTAAAATATAACGAGATAAGAAATGATTTTGAACCAGATACCAGAGACATAGTTTTAATTACTGATAGATACGACGAATTTGAAGGATTTTGTAAAAAGTATGAAAATGTTAATGTTCATTGGTTTAGTGGCAATGAACATTTGATCTGGAGAAATTCTCGCGGTAATTTGTTGGATATATTGAAATACATTCATAGGGGTACACACGATGCATATACAATAAAACCTGAAACATTGAAGGATTTGAAAGAAAAAGTAGTTATAATAAGTGCCGAACCTGGTATGGGCAAATCTTCTTTACTTACTCATTTAGCTATTCAGACGAAACACAAGTACCCAGCGCTATGGATTTCAAAAATCAATTTATTGGAAAATATCAATGAATTTAGTAGATGGAAAGAGGATAAAGTTAATATTGACTTAGCGGAAGTTGTAAAATTTTTATTCCGAGTAATTGAATTAGAAGCTGGTACAGGACTTGAAGAAAGAAAAGCTGATTTTGAAAATATAGTTGATCAAGTTTCTATCATGAATAATGACATAAGATTCAACAAAAACGATAAATTCAATTTAATGGGCATAAACTTGTTAGAAATAGAATTATTTATTCATTGTTTTAACAACGGTCGGGTTGCCTTATTGTTTGATGGTTTCGATGAAATTTGCCCTGATTTTGCGAACGAGTTTATGCAATTGATAAAAATTCTTAAAAAGTCAAAAGTTTCTCATTTATGGGTAACTAGTCGTTTATATAATGTTCTTCATGTATTAGAAAACGCGTTAGAAACTTTTTCTTTTACAATACAACCCTTAACATACAATGATCAAGTTGAGTTTTTAGAGAAAATTTGGTCAAAAAAGGTAGATCCAAATAGACTGGATCAGACCCAGTCTAAAGCGTGGGGAATACAAGATATGATAAAAGGATTTCTTAATGGTCTTTCAACGGTCTTACGTGATCTAGATAGTCGCTTCACTAGTATACCATTACATTTGTATATGATATCGGAGATTTTTCAAAATTATTTTGATCGTTTTCCTGTCGTTCCAGAAAGTCCCGATTACTTTATAAGTAAACAGAATACCATGGATAATATTAATTTAAGCCAACTTTATGAGCAGTTTGTCGACATAAAATTTTTCAAAATACGTTTTGGACAAAAAAAACCTTTATTGTGTATCACTGACCCTGACTTGAGAAAGTTGGTGAATATAGAACGTACAGCATTTTTAAACATTCATAAAAAAATGGCAGCGCATTCATTATTTGGAAAAAACGATAAAAAACGGATTTTCAAGAAGCACGATATTAAAGAAATAAGTGATTTCGTTGAAAGGATAAAAGTAGGAGACGAGAAGACGGGTATTATCGAAAGAATTGTTCAAAATGAACCCAAATTTGTTCATTATACTTTTGCAGAATATTTTGCTACAGAATTTATTTGCGATAGAATGCAATGCTCCACAAATAATAGGATTTATTTGTGGAGTTATATATTTAAAGTTGTTCTTCAATCTGATGAAGGTGGTATTCGGAGATTTTTAAACGCCAAATTAGGAAAAGATCCAGACATTTTTAATGGGTCTAACCTGGTGTTTGATCATATGTATACGATTTCGATATTTAATTTGCCGAATTTGCTATTCATTCTTATTGATGAATATATGGAAAACATAGCACTGTTTCTGTTGAAATGCGTAAAAATTCACTTGAATTCTATTCTCATAAGCAATTTTATAGAAACCCTTACCAAAAGTCCCAGCAAAAGTTGCGTTGTATGTATTGCTGTAGAAAGAAGTGCAGAAAGAGTAATACATTTTTTAATTGACTTTACTAAAAGCAGATATACCCCAAGGTTAAGTGACTTGTTTTTTTGCAGGGATCTTCCAAGATCCAATCCAATGTTGGTCGCCTGTGGAGTTGTTAATAATCTAACTCCTAATTTAAAGATTTTACAGCTTCTGTTATCAGAGTTAGATCCTAATGATATTGTGGAAATATTTCTTATACGGTATGATAACATAAGTTTCAATATTATCAAATCAATGCGATTCATACATATAATAGCCTGGGCGATAGGCAACAAACACTTTAAGTGTTTGGATAAAGCTTTAGAAAGTATAGATCAACGTCGTCTCGTGAACGTTTTTAGTGCAAAGGATTCGAAAGGAAAGCTGTCTGCTCATTTTGCAGCATCAAAACAGAGTTACACGTTTTTTGATAAATTATATTCTCTATTAGATAAAGATCAATTTAAGAAAATTTGTATGACTGTTGACAAATCTGGTCTAACACCTATGCATTACTTAAAATACGAAGAAAATAAATGTGAAAAGTTAAAAGTAATTGTACACAACGTTTATGGGGATATACCAATTATAGCAGGCATGTTAGGTGATGTGTCCAGTTGAAGTTTGAGTCCAGTAAATAGCGCACAAGTATAGTTTAATCTTGAAGCAGAAGCTAACAAAACTGCATATTCAAATATAAATTACATTTTTAAATATTAAAAAAAAAAAATTAATAAACATTATTATTACCTTGTAACGCGATGTTATTTAAGAAATGTTCACGTGGGGATTCCCAAGCCGACATGCAGGTACTTGTTCGGTGCGGCGACCTTCAGTCGCCGCTTTCACCTATTGTTTGGATCCCGTGCATTGTACGTCGGCTGGGACAGGTAGTAACTTGTCCAGCCCACGTCAACGCTACACTCCCTCCCTCGGTGCACAACCCGGCGCAGACGCGTCGGGTTCCCGTAGCGCGCGTTCATGTTTTCTTGTATTGTTACCGGTGCCCTAGATTATTGTGTTTTCTTTGTATGTTTAGTTTTAGTAGTAATATAGTTATTTGCTAGCCGGTATTATTTTTGTATTACTGTTCCTAAATACATACATAACACCATAAGTGGCGCCCAACGTGGGGCTATAAGTGGCGCCCGCCGCGTGAGGCTATAAGTGGCGCTTGCCGCGTGGTACTTACTATAAGTGTCTACCCTACTCGGGGCTAGAATTCGCGCCATTTTGCGCGCACCGACGTTTTAACGTAAAGAACGCGCACGTGGTTTTTTCTTTGTGAACAATCTGAACGATATTCGTGAGTGACTTTGTTGTTGTTGACGTTTGCCTCTTAAAATGCCGCGCACACGTAACATGCGTCGCGAATGTCGAACCACCGACGCCGCCGACCATTTTTGAGACGCCACAATATACAGCGACGCCGGTACTGCCACCACTGTTGTCACTCCCGCCACGGAGGCTGTGTAACCGCGATGCTGGAGCATCTGCATCGGGTTCAAGCCGAATTACTAGAGAAGCTGATGAGAAAGGTTCTTGACTCGATTCCCGCCTTGACAGCGGCATCGTCACCGACCTCCATTGCAGCCTCGTGTTCGGCAAGTAACCTTGCCAGGTACAGCGCGCGGTACAGCGGGGAGCCTCATAAATCCGTGGATGGTTGTATTGATGCTGCGCCAGCCGCGTCTTCTGGGCCACCCGCGCCTGCTGCGCCATCAGTGCCAGCCGCGCCGCCCGCGCTTGCTGCGCCAGCCGCGCTCCGTGGGTTTTCCGCGCCTGCTGTGCCCTACGTGCCAGCCGCACTGCCCGCGCTTGCTGCGCCAGTCGCGCTCTGTGGGTTTTCCGCGCCTGCTGTGCCCTACGTGCCAGCCGCGCCGCCCGCGCTTGCTGCGCCAGCCGCGCTCTGTGGGTTTACCGCGACTGCTGTGCACTACGTGCCAGCCGCGCCGCCCGCGCTTGCTGCGCCAGCCGCGTCTTCTAGGCCACCCGTGCCTGCTGCGCCAGCCGCGTCTTCTAGGCCACTCGTGCCTGCTGCGCCAGCCGAGTCTTCTGGGCCACCACTGCCTGCTGCGACATCAGTGCGAGCCGCGCCGCCCGCGCTACTGGGCTACACTGAGGAGGGAATCATCCTGTCGCCTTCTGAGAGGACCAGCATAGCAAAACGTCTTCAACGGTACGAAGACACCTTCCGAGAAAGGGGAGGCCCACGTGACACTATCTTGACAGCTAAAGAGGTTATCGGCTGTCATGTGTTAGATTTGTGTCTAGATCACGCTAGGGAGGGTGAATGCATAGAGCTAGTCGTTCGGAAACGACGCAGAGGTCGCCTACGTAAGCTCCCTATTCCAATGTAGGATTTAGTAGTCATTAGTTGAGCTTAATGTTTTATTATTGTATTCGTGTTTATTGTCTATACGTGTTTATTGTGTTACTTTTAGTTTGACCTGTCATGAGGGCATAGCCTGGTCAAAAGGGGGAGAGTGTAACGCGATGTTATTTAAGAAATGTTCACGTGGGGATTCCCAAGCCGACATGCAGGTACTTGTTCGGTGCAGCGACCTTCACACCCGTATTCAAGAACGATACTATGAGAACGCACAGTAGGCTCTAACCCACAGTGGACGAAATTTCGTTTCATAAACCTTACTTGAGTGTTGAGCGACACTATGCAACGAATAAAGTGCACCCTTAGCTAAGGTTACCCGTTAGCTATTTTACGGAACGCATAGTGTAGGCGAATTCATAATCTCGATATAATATAACATTGTTGTTGTTGCCTGTTGCGTATTTTTGTTAGTTTAATAAAAATTAGTGTTATGGTGACGAGGAATTTAATAATTATTTAGACGAATTGATATTTATTTATAATTAAAAATATATATTTATAACTTTATTTTTATTTTGCAGAAGTTTTCCGAAACAGGAAGAATGATGTACCTACTTAATTGCCATTTTATTTATTTTATTTTATTTCAGTTATATCCGGGGATGTCATTTCCTGTTTAATTTATTTTTATTATTTTATATTTTACCCATTTTTTCCGGAGATGGCATTTTTTATTTCATTCAGTTATTTTACTTTTAATTATTTTATTTTATTTTCATTTTATGTGGAGATGTAATTTCCATTAGGTACATCCATTCTATTTTATTTTAAATCCATTTTATTTGAAGATATTATTTCCATATTCTTCTTTTATTCATATATTATATTCATATTCTCATATTCAAAAACTGTAGCAGGTACCTACAAAATTTTTACTGCAAGGAGCGCACGCAACAAAACCCAAGTTTCAAAAATCAACACGAGATGACTACCTGAAGCTAGCCCCGGAACCGACCAATCAAAATGCCGAATTCGACCCTATGCGATCACTGAGTGAAGAAATACTTAAGTATTGTTTATGAATCGAGTCTATGAACATCTCCGACACTGTGAGAAATCAGACACTTTGCTGTGAGAATGAATACACTTACATAAGGGTTGTTCTTGAATACGGGTGTCAGTCGCCGCTTTCACCTATTGTTTAGATCCCGTGCATTGTACGTCGGCTGGGACAGGTAGTAACTTGTCCAGCATACGTCAGCGCTACACTCCCTCCCTCGGTGCACAACCCGGCGCAGATGCGCCAGTATCGTTCGGGTTCCCGTAGCGCGCGTTCATGTTTTCTTGTATTGTTACCGGTGCCCTAGATTATTGTTTTCTTTCTATGTATTTAATTGTTGTAGTTGTAAGATATACGCTAGCCGGTATTCTTTAATAAATAAATACATAAGTAACGCCATAATCTCCTTTATTAACATAATATTCCTATGATTTACATTAGAGATGCGCCGAATATTCGTTTGGTATTCGGTATTGCGTATTCGGCATCTTTTCCACTATTTGTATTCGGCCGAATTATTCAGTTTTGTTGCCGAATATATTCGGTTCAAACATTTCTCTTTTCTTGGGTAGGTACAAGACATGGTGTAGAATTAAAAGACAAAACTTCTTATGTAAGATTTATGTTATATTATAAGTCAAAGAAAACATTTATTTCTTAACCTATAGTTAGTATAGTGTACCTATTATATTATCTGTGGTATAGTCAACATTGATTTTAAACCTTAAATCAACATTTATTTACGCGGCAAAACAATGTAATGGTGTAACGAGGTCCAACTCGTTATGCTGCTCCCCATATTTGGTTTTTCTGGCCACTTTATTATACTTTCATCAATCCAATTTCAAAATTCATAATTTTTTTCAAAAATGTTGTTTTAGCTCAGTTCTATATTGTACGCTGAAAGACACTCATGTGTCTGAGACTGTGTCTTGTAATCATTATATTATTTTATTAACAAACAGTCAATGTATCATGTTGAATACGGCTAGCTCAGAATACTTTAATTTACTAAAAAAATGTTTTGCCTTTGTTGACTCACCATATACTGCGCCGCGTGTATGATTATCCAGATCCCGGGACAGATACGATGAGAACCAGCTCAACCAGCACTTTCACAGATGTTAACAATAAGTTGACACTCGTAGTAGAAAAGAATATATAGTTTTTCTGCTATTTTTGCTAATTTTCACTTAATAGGATGTGTTCCCGTGCGCAACTCAAGACGAAGGGGCGAATGTCGCTCGCTTCCGCGAGATGGCGGCACTTGCAGTCGGTAATAGGCAAAGGAAATTAACCCAAAATCCTACATTTCCCCCCACCGAAATCTGCAAAGATTTCTCAGTTACGATACCAAGAAATAGCAGTTTGAATAAAATTGAAAATGTATGTTAGTGTAAAATAGTTGAAGTTAATTGAAAAAGAGAGTGGACTGTATGACTTTTATAGATAAATACTTAAAATTTAAATTACAGTTAATAAATCTTAAATATACTAGTCAGAATCTTGATCCAACGGAAGAGGACTAAGTTTAGATACAGGTCTAGTGAACTCACTATTTGCAGTGCGAACACTGACGACGCGAACCACGCCATCCGGACCAGGATGCAACCTGGTAATTCTACCTAGGCTCCATTTGAGTGGTGGAGCATCAGTATTAATAAGAACGAGATCTCCTAAATTTAGATTATGACATTTGTTTAACCACTTTTGACGCTGTTGTAAAGTATGTAAATAGTCTAGTCTCCAAAGTTTCCAAATATCCTGAGATCTAAATTTAGGTAATTCACCCATTATGGGTTGTCGATTTGTACGAGACACTTTGAAGCATGATATGCATTTAAGAGTACGCGATCTGATTGCGCTACGCGCTGAAATCATCCAATATTTTTGATTAATAATACTTTGCAGAGTTCGCGGTCCTACATGCAAATGCAATTTATGTAAGTAATCTATAAGAATATTGGTGAAATTCGATTTTTTAGGAAGCAGCAACGGATGCTTCGTTTGATAAGATAATCTTGATTGGGAAAGCCGACCCCCCACCCTGAGGAAACAGTTGGAATCAATGAAGGGGTTGAGCTTTCTTAAATATTGACTGCACTGACCGTTTTTTAACAAAACTGAAAAATCTGACGAAAAATTATGCTTCTGAATTGACTTTATTAAAATATCATGCGATTTTCTAATATCAGCAATTGAAAACGACCTATGATTACTAACAGCTGATCGACAGTTATGAATAAACTGGTAACATCGAGCTACTACATTTATTAATTTATTAAAACTGGAGTACTTTTCAGTCAATTTGTAAATTGGATCAGAATCGTCAGTTTTAGTTGTCACTAAAGCTGTTGCTGTATTTAAAGACTTCAACTCAGGAGGGTTGCAATCTTTGAATTCCTCTATCGTCCCAACTGGCCACTGTGACTGGTCTAAAGATAGCCAGGTTGGCCCATTGAACCACTCATGGGTCGCTAATAACGTGGATGGCAACGCGCCGCGTGAACAAATATCAGCAGGATTGGACACGCCACTAACATGATACCAGCATTCACTAGGGACGCTATCTAGAATTTTAGTTTTAGCGTATAGCTAGGAGTGTTGAGCCAGGCTAAAACGACAGACGAATCAGTGAACAACATTGTATCGTCTACTTCAAGTCGAGTATGCAATACAGATTTGACATATTTGATTAGTTTAGCCAGTAAATGTGCAGCCATGAGCTCCAAACGCGGAATGGTAACTGTCTTTAAGGGCGCTACCTTAGATTTTGAAACGACTAGACTAACTTTTGTCTCGCCATTCGCGTTCCGAGTTCGCAGATACACAACCGCTGCATAGCCAAGAGTTGAAGCGTCACAAAAACCTAATATTTGACAATAGGTATGGAGAGCTACCTTGACATGCCGATCGTGTTTAATATTCGATAATAACGGAAGCTCGTTGATGTATATTAGCCACTGTTTTTGAAGATCCGCAGGCAAACATTCGTCCCAGTTCAGACGCTGAGTCCAAAGTTTCTGCATAAAACACTTGGCATAAAATATACACGGAGCCACGAAACTGTAGTATATTTATGACGGTATGTCTAATACTAATTGTTACTGTACTTGAGGGTATATTAAAATAAATCAGTATTTAACCAACCTACGTGTGTTTTACTACATGGTGGCAGCGGTGCGTCGTTTTTAACGATTATTGAGCGTTAAAACGAAGTCGAACCAGTAAAATATTATGTAAAAGTACAGTGGTGCATTGATATTTTACGTATTTGACGTAAACATGGAACACGCGCGTCCTCCAGCAGAATTATCACTCGACGGCGGTCCGGCCGCACGCTCCGATGCGTGGCGGCAATGGCGGAAGCTGTTTGGAGTGTTTCTCAAAGCTTCTGGAGTGAGCAAAGAGCCTAAAGAAGTTCAGGCTAGTTTGTTGGTTAATCTCATTGGATCGGCCGGTTACGAGGCGTATACGACTTTCACGTTTGTTGAAGGTGAAAGTGAGGACGACATCAACTGTGTTCTGAAGAAATTTGATAAGTATTTCGGTGCGAAACCGAATATAACAGTGAGACGGTTTAAATTCTTTACTCGTAATCAGGAAGACGGCGAAAATATCGACCAATACGTAACTGCGTTAAGGGTACTAAGTCAGCAATGTGAGTTCAGTGAATTGCACGAAAGCTTGTTACGAGATAGAATCGTGTGCGGTATCATCCAAGTGGATCGAAAAGACGACCTATTTGAGACAGGACCGTACGTTTGCTGACAACTGGATTTGCCGGAGTTGTAGCAAACGAAAACGTGTCAGAATTTGGCAACCATTGTAGTCCGAGTACTTTAATAGAGACGTTGTTGTCATCGTCGAATGCAATAGGCGTTTCGCGATGATCTTCAGTTAGATGTTCAAGAACTTGTGGAGAATTACTCGACCACTTTCTTAATAAGAAGCCACCGGTCTTTAATAACTCCATCAGTTCTTTTTGAATCTGGATAGCTTCATGTACAGTCGGTACTGACCAAAGCAAATCATCCATGAAAAAGGCTGTTTTTAGAACTTCAGCTGCTTTAGGAAATCTTTTTGCTTCATCGTCAGCCAACGTGTGCAAAACTTTAATAGCTAAGTACGGACTACTGGCAGCGCCGTATGTCACGGTATTTAAAGAATAAACTTGAATAGGTTGATCTAATGAGTAACGCCATAGAATATGTTGATACGACCTTTGACTCTCATTGATCCATATCTGTCGATACATTTTGCAAATGTCTGCAGAAAGACATATTTGATGTAGGCGGAAATTAATCAAAAGTTGATTAATATCAGCTTGAAGTTTAGGGCCTGCGAGTAGTATTGAATTTAGGGACATATTATTTGACGTCTTGCATGACGCGTCAAATACCACGCGATGAGGAGTCGTGGTACTTGTCATTTTAGTAATGCAAAAATGCGGAATGATATAATTCGAATTCACGTTTTGGACATTACCAAGACAAGTCATATGCCCGAGATCCTCATACTCACGCATAAACTTATGATAGTGAGCCTTAAGTTCCGGCTCACGTTCTAATTTGGACTCTAAATTAAGCAGTCTACGAGTGGCCATTTGACTAGAATCGCCCAGTTCAATGGATGGTCGAAATGGATACTTGACCACATAGCTTCCGCTGTCGTCACGACTATGATCCTTAGAGAACTGTTCCTCGGCCAATATATCGTCAGGATTACGAGGCACCTCTGACGGTATATTATCCGTTTCCCAGAAGGAATGCATTATCTAATCGAGATTTGTAGCAAATGCGCATAATGAACCACTATCCTGATAATGCGACTGACTAACGACTTCTGTCTGACCCACAATAACATAACCGAAAATGGACTTCATTGCAACAGGTATCCCTTTAATACGAGGAAGTATTTTTTCGCCATCGTAAATGTAAGGAAACAGGTCACCTGCTAACAATATGTCGACAGGGGCTGGCATGTGAAATGCAGGATCAGCCAACATAAGATGCTGAAACTCATTAACTACTTTTTCAGAAATAACCACTGTAGGTAAATTACCTGCAATATTAGAGACGATGACCGCATCAGTTGATAAGATAGGACCAGAACAATCCTTTGGTTTGATACTGCAGGTCAGTAAACCAAACTCTTGAACTGGATTGCCACCTAAACCAATGGGATCAAAATTGCATTTACGCCGTGACAACCCTAACCGCTTCGCACAGTCTTGAGTTACGTAGCTCGACATAGCACCACTGTCGATTATAGCACGTACGGTGTGGTACTGGCCCCAACAATCTGCGACGTGTATAAGCGCGGTGCCGAGCAAGACTGTCGACTTGGCTGAGCACGTTAATGCGACTGCATTATTACTAGAATTTGCACTAGAACTCGAATTTGCTAAAGAATCTATGTGCAATGTATGATGATGCTTTTGTTTGCAGACCGCACAGCACATCTTAGACGGACAGTCGTCGACAGCATGAGCGCGTAAACAATTCTCGCATAATTTCATTTGCTTGATTTTGTCGAGACGCTGTATTCGATACATCTACGTAGGACACTCAGAAAGTTTTGCGAAACTAAAAAAAATTGTTCTATACGTACATATATTTTTATCAAATCTTTTCAAAGTACTTTCCACCAGCCTCTATACAAAGATTCATGCGCCTAAACCAGTTTTCAAAACACTTTTTCCAGTCCGCCGCAGACACCTCGTTTACAGCCTGCTCGAACGCAGCCAGCGCATCTTCCGGCGACGAAAATTGTATCCCTTTGAGCTGATTTTTTATTTTTGGGAATAAAAAGAAGTCACATGGTGCTAGATCAGGGCTGTAAGGAGGGTGACCCAGGAGTTTGACTGGCGTGCTGTCCAGGAAGTCCCTCGTTTTGAGTGCGGTGTGCGCAGGTGCATTGTCGTGGTGGAGCAGTAGCCCGCGGAGCCCTGTGTTTGGTCGCTTGTTGCTTATAACAGAGAAAACTTCTGGCAAACATTTGGTAGTATACCATTCGGCATTAATGCTTCTTTGATCCCGTAAGGGAATTGATACCAAGTGGCCAGTCAAATTAAAAAAGCTAGCGATCAAAATCTTACCCCCGCTTCTAGATCGCTTCACTTTGGTAGGCGTTGGCTCATTTTGAAACACCCAAACAGTCGACTGGCGCTTGGTTTCTGGGTCGTATTGATAAATCCAGGACTCATCACCTGTAACGATGTCGTAAACACGCCGAGACGAGCCTGCTTCAAATTTGTTAAGCATATCACGGCACCATTCCACCCGGGCCTGCTTCTGAGCATCGGTGAGGTTGTGCGGCACCCAGCGTGATACTATCCTCCTCACGCGAAGATGGCTGTGTAGAATCTCGTGAACGCTTCCCGATCCAATCTTCAATATGTGTTGAATCTCCTGATATGTAATTCGCCTATTGTCTTGGATTAAATTTTTCACTGCTAGCACGTTTTCTTCGGTAACAGCCGTCAAAGGGCGACCGCTTCTTTCGTCATCCCCCAAAGTTGGTCGACCGCGCTTGAATTCGTTATACCAACGATACACGGTTGCCTTGGAAGGGCCTTCATCCATGAATGCCATTTGAAGTCTATCGTACGATTCATCCGGTTTCAGGCGACACTTGAAATCGTATAAAATCATAGCTCTAAAATGTTCCCGGCGCAGATCCATATTTCAGTGAGACCAAAGACATTAAATATTTATTAAATCTCTTTGAGTGAGACACAATACTTTGAATTAACTCGCAAAAAATGTGGAGGGAAATTTTGAAATTGGAACTTACTTATTTTTACTTATAAATAATCATATTTTCGAAAAACATTATAACTGGCCAGTCTCCCATATATAAAAACTTTTTTTCGCAATACTTTCTGAGGGGCCTGGTATATATAGAATGCATCTTTTTACAATACAAACACTCCATGGATTTTGTATTACAAGGTTTGTTTGTATTGACAACAGCTGACGATAATGACGCCCGCTGCGGGTTTGAATTATTTGAAAATTTTGATTTGTTTGACGAAGAAGGGTTATTGACCTTTTCGTGCCCCCGAGTATAAGTTACACTTTTCGTGGAATTTGTTTTACACTCGGACATCTCGAGAACGCGCACTTGTTTCTCTATAAAATTTATTAAATCGTCATAAGTAGGTATCACACTCTGTTCTATCACCCGCTCCAACTCTCGCCTAGTAACAGGGTCTAGGTTATGCAACGCGATATAAAAAAGTATAAAACTGGATAAATCCTTAATTTGCAACAACTTTAATGCCTTAATGTTTTCTTGAAATGTCTGTAAAAAATCATTAAGTCCTGACACAGATTAATTTAACAAAGGTTTCAATTTAAAAACTTTATCAAGATAAACAGTTGCTAAAGCGCGTTTATTTTCATAGCGCTTAACCAACGCGTCCCATACTATGTTATAATTGTCCGCCGAAACGGGCAATGACTTGACAATAGTTAACGCAGACCCGCTGACCGCCGTTAATAAATAGTAAAACTTCTCAATATTGGCAATCTGTTTATTGTTATGGATCATGCTTGTAAAAGTATCGCGAAATGTAGGCCAGTTTTCAAGTTTGCCATCAAACGGAAATAGTTCCAATTTAGGTAACCTAGGTTTTACGGTACTACTAGAATCATCAACTTTCGTCACAGATTGTTGTTGCTGCTCATTCAAATTCATCGAAACTCCGCAAATATGATAGTATATTTCGTCGAAACATTCGACTTCTTTGTATGAAGGAACATAATCAGGACATTGTTTTTTCTTAATGAGTACAATGTTATGATAGCTCTGTTCAAACTTTTCCCGCAATAACGAAAGATCTTTAATTCGAACATTGAACTCCACACACAATTCTGGCTTATTGCTTAAACTTTTAGATATATCATACAAGGCTTGTAATCGCATAAAACACATATCTTTTGTAGTAATATGTGGTTGTAACAACTTGTCATAATCATCTTGACTCTTAGGAGGCATTTTTTATAATTATTATTCGATATGCAAATGGCCGAACGGTGTCGATCGGTCAATTTACGTAAATCATTTTCGAAAAAGTGAGTCAGAAATATCGCGTTTGGAATTGAAATAAACGTTGGATTAGGTGTAAAACTATATATAAATAGGTTTTGTGTTAGTTGTAAGTGTGAACAATTAAACTTTGTTAACAATTCGAACGAACTAACTAATATTTTTGCACGAACTAGAAGGTAGGTAGCAAATACTAATGAGTGGATTATTTTACGTTAATTATACGATAAATACACCAAATATAGGATAATTGATATCGTAACTGGTTAATCCTAGCACGAATGACCAAAATGTTGAATACGGATAGCTCAGAATACTTTAATTTACTAAAAAAATGTTTTGCCTTTGTTGACTCACCATATACTGCGCCGCGTGTATGATTATCCAGATCCCGGGACGGATACGATGAGAACCAGCTCAACCAGCACTTTCACAGATGTTAACAATAAATTGACACTCGTAGTAGAAAAGAATATATAGTTTTTCTGCTATTTTTGCTAATTTTCACTTAATAGGATGTGTTCCCGTGCGCAACTCAAGACGAAAGGGCGAATGTCGCTCGCTTCCGCGAGATGGCGGCACTTGCAGTCGGTGATAGGCAAAGGAAATTAACCCAAAATCCTACATATCAATTTACCAGTTGAGTGAGATACAGTATTCCAAAAACGTTCCTGCATGTGTTTTATTGTGTTTGTGCCGATCTACCACCTACCAACCTATGTACCTGAATCCTGTCTCCAGCCAGAACTCACTGCAATGCATTAGCAGCAGCTCATCAGCTCACCATCGGAGTTTACCTACCTACCACTCCTCCGACCCTCCGTACTACCGACCCTCTGTACCCTCCGTGCCTCAGAGTTCCGTACCTCCATACCTCTGAGTTCCATTCCTGCAGTTCCTGACTACTACCAGTTCCTGTACCACTAGTTCCTGTTCTCCAAGTTCCCGTGTGTCACCGTGTCAAGCCTCCGAACCTTCGACCCTCCGAGCCTCATGTCTGTGTGCCTCCGCTGACTCCGGGCTACTACATCTCCTACTCCTGCCTGAGCTACCCTCACCGAGACCACGATGTGACAATGGTAAACCGAATAATTCGTCCGAATACCCGGTTCGGTAAAGGTTAAACCGAATAATATTCGGTATTCGGTGAAACCACTATTCGGCGCATCTCTAATTTACATTTTTAAATATTTAATATAACCAGATAAAAAATCATTTAAAAATATAATTATTTTTTGGGATATTATTTTAATTTTTCTTAGTCATTTGACTAGATTTAACTATATTTACGGGCCTGAACCAGTAAATGTAGCGTGTGGTGTGTAAAATGTAGTATGTTAATGGTGTGTTTAATTTTCTTCTATTTGCATGAACTTTCTTACAATACGGCACGTGTTCAAAATTGCTGCTTTTTGTAAAGTAATGTAAAGAGATTCTTTCAGGTCTATTATTTTTAGGCTATGCGACCGCCTTCCAAAACAATTTGCGTTAGCAAGCACTTTTAAGGAGAATAATATCGCAAAGATTTGCCAAGTAAAATATTTGAGCCCTTTTAAAGTAGGTCTCCAATTCGAGTCTGAAGCCGCAGCTAAAAGTCTTTTTGAATGCGAGAAGCTTCTACAGAAAGGTTGGAAGTTTCAAAAGGCCATGGAAGTTTCTATCAGCTATGGCGTTATTAAGGATGTTGACCTTGACCTCACTGATGACAAGATTCTTAAAAATATTTCATGTGACCCCCCTGCTAAACTTTTATCAATTATGCGGCTTAACCGTCGCAACAAAGATAAAGGAGGTTAGTGCCCCAGCGAAAGCATTAGGCTTTGTTTTAGTGAGGACTGTTTACCCACATTCGTTAAGATTTGTGATATCAGTGTAAGAGTTGTACTACCATATATAGGTACATCAGGTATCGCAATGTTCCCAATGCTGGAAACTGGGCCATGTCCGCAAAATATACTACAAATAAAAAATAAAAAAAATACTATATATATACTTAATGTGACTTATAATAATTACTATTATCAATAAATAACTATGAACTATGTCCAAGAAAAACCATCATTTGTCCTAAGTGTGGCGGGCAGCATGAAAACTGTGATACTAAATCACTATGCTGCGTTAACTGTGGTGGGGATCACATATCCTTAAGTAAGGCTTGTCCGATTTACAAGAAAGAGAGAAAGCTTAGGGAAATCATGGCAGAGTTGAGATGTACATACAGAAAGGCTTTGGAATATTACATTGCACTTGAAAAATCTGTACCCACCCCAGCCCCGTTGGCCACAGATGCCTGTGACCAATTTTTCCTCTGCTTCAAGGCAATTCTTCACTACATAAGATATTTACCACGCCTGATGCCCCTCTTCGCGCCACCTATGCTCAAACCACTCAGGCGAGAACTAATATCCACAACGTACAACGTACGTGGTACAAACCAGAGCCACTCGTCAATCTTTAAGAACTTAGTCGAAATCGACGAAAAACAAAGGCACCCTGTTGATGACGATTGGACGTTTAGGAATTCCTATACCGATGATAAGGGAGATCATGTGTCTGATGACGGAACAAACCAAAAGGAGATGGAATGGAATGTCCCCCTTTCAGTGAACTTTTGTCCCGATTAAAAGGAGTCATTTTCCTCCGACAAGCCAGTGTATCTTCAAAAATCAATTCTGTTATTCAGCTGTGCCTCGAGTGGTTAATGTTATTGTCAGTTAGTTATATTTCCGAATAGTCGTGGATTAAAAAATTGTTTAGTTTTACTTCTTATCCACTGTGATGCCTAAAAAAGCAGTCAGGCTAAATATTTTACAATGGCGCCCAGAGTGTTAAGCCGAAATTAGTTTCTTTCTTGGAAACTTTACGACAAGAAAAAGTCCATATTGCTGTCCTTAGTGAGATGTAGCTCGAGCCGGAAAGTAATTTTAAAGTTAGTTGTTATGATGTTTACCGTACGGACCGTGATGACTCATACGGCGGTGTAGCTATAGTGGTACACAAGTCAATCAAAGCACGGCGGAGACACGTGCATATTACCAATACCGGCATTGAGGTAGTGTGCGTTCAGTTGTTTAAATGTCAACCAACTGAAAATGTATTTGCAGTCTACTGTCCATCTACGGTAGTTACTACGCAGCAGGATTGGGCTAGTCTTTTAACATTATTACCATCCAAAACATTAATTCTAGGTGACTTTAACACCCATCACGTCAGTCGTATAAAACTGACCATAGAGGTAGTTTAATCCACGATTCGATATTAGATAGAAACTTTGTTTTTTTGAATGACGGGACGCATACACGAGTTCGGTTAGTAAATGGTAACTTGCAGCAAACTTCCCCCGTTATCTCACTGGTTTCCTTGGATATTTCACAACAATTTGATTGGACCGTATTAAATGAAAATTTGGGCAGTGATTATTAATCATTAAAATTTCAACCCTATGTTCGTCACAGTTTCCCCCAGTTATTAAATGAAATTTTCGAAAAGCAGATTGGGTATCTTATAAAAAATATTTAGAACAAAAATTTTGCAATTTCAATTCACCAAATGACATTCAAAATGCTTATGATCTCTTTATAGACACTCTGAACGACGCCGCCAATAAATTTATTCCGTTATTTAAATTTAATCAAAACCCTACTTCAGAGTTTACACCAAGGTCTTATTGGACTGCCACACTCTCACACGCTGTGGTTCGTCGTAGGCTGGCCCTGGCCACATTTAGAAGCAACCCCACTCCCCAAAATTTGGATATTCTTAAGGAAATGATTCACACAAGTCAGAGGTTAATGCGTCAGGCTAAGGAAACAGACTGGCAAGATTTCTGTTCTTCAGTTGATGAGTCTACAACATCCAGTGACATGTGGCGCAAAATGAAATGGTTCAAAGGATGCCGAGCTGCTAGACGTTATGTTTTATTTTTATTTTATTTTATTTATTGAGGGATAAAAAACAGCTACAACATAAGACATCAATTATAGGGTTAGCAAATTTGTATAAGGTAATGTTGCAGCCCACTACATTATCCACAGATAATACAATAAAACTAAGCAGTGGGTGCCACTAGGTGGCCAGTAAAATAACAATTAAACTTAATTACATTACATTCTATCAAAATATTATATTATATACTATAGAATGCTTTATATAATACATTTCAAATTAATTCTAAAATTACAATAAGATAAAGTTACATTACATAAAAAAGAAATAAAAAAGCATTGCCTATACAACGCATATCAGAAACGACCACATATCTATATCATATTTGTGGACCCACAAAGTGCTGAAAACTTATTAAATTCATTGACGCCTGATTATGTATCGCCTCCGGCTCCGATTACTTACCACAGTAATCCTACCTTAGAATGTGAAATCTCTATTCAGGAGCTCGAAAAATGTATTAAGGTGAAGGATACATCTCCAAAAATTTTCACTATATTTTATGTCGAAGACTGGAATGGTACCTGGAAAATAATCTTGTATTTTCTACAAATATGGTGGGATTTCGTAAATGTAGGTCATGTTTCCTCGTTACTAAAATTCAGACTGGTTGGTCCGAGGGTTGTTCCACTGTGGGTTGCTTTTTAGATATTGACAGTGCATATAATAATGTAAACAATTTTTCCCTATAATCTACAAGTTGGGTCACGAATATGTAAATACTTGGAATTTTCTCCATGAAAGAGCTCTTAAAATAAATTTAGGTAACAGCTTTATAAGTAGACATTCTGGTCGAGGCTTGGCTCAGGGGGACCCACTATCACCATTGTTATTTAATATAATAACTATGGAGATTTGCAAAACATTGCAGAACGATGTTCAGATTTCCCAGTATGCGGATGATTTTGCAATTTATACGCAATGTAAGTCTGTTCTCGAGGGCCAAATCAAGATCCAATCTGCACTTGACTTAATCGATAATATGTTAATTCAAATAGGTTTAGAAATTTCCCCAACTAAGAGTAAAATTTGTTTATTTAATAGAGGATTTCGTCGACAAGTTGTTGATGTCCGTTTGGTAATGGTACAACACTTGAGTTAGTAGATGCCGTTAGGTATTTAGGTATGTGGCTAGATAGGGGTCATCGGTGGAAGAAGCATATTAACGAGGTATGTGAAAGGGTGGCTAAGTTTACGAATATTTTCAAAGTTTTAGTGGGGCCTGGGTGGGGTGTTTTTCAGATTCATTTAAGACGGCTATATATTGCGCTTATTCGTAGCTGGATGGACTATGCCAGTTTTTTATTAGATAGCAGCGCCGACATTCATCTAGTAAAACTTGATCGATCACAAAATGTATGTTTACGCTTGATTTGTGGTTTTATCAAGAGCACTCCAATCCACGTAATGGAGTCCGAATTACAATTATGCCCCCTATTGCGTCGTCGATACTTAGCCGGGAAATTCTATTTAAAATCAAAGTGCAGTAATTTCCCTATTATAAATATGCTTGAAAAGTTACACGATTTTAGTGAAAATAATTATTGGAGACGGAAGAAAAAACCGCAGAGGCTGTAAATTGATAAATGATTAATACTTGGGCTATTACTCTGTTTATACAGATGGTTCTAGACATGAAAATTATTCTGGTGCTGCGTTTGTAGATACACAAACAGGTGCCTACTATAAGTTCCAAGTTACTTCAAAAGTGTCTATAATGCATTTAGAACTAATTGCCATCGCGGAGGCTTTGACGTACATCGAATCTTTGGATTGTGAACGATTTGTCATCTTTACAGATTCGAAAAGTGCCTTACAACACTTGATCCGTTGCACGACACCTTTTAGAGGACTTTCATTGGCTTATTCTATAATTAGATACGTTTATAAAATTGTTGCCAAACATAAAATTGTTGTCCTACAATGGATTCCTTCTCACATTGGATTAGAGGGAAATGAGTTAGTTGATCGTCTCGCTTATGAAGCCAGGTCTGATGGAGAACCATTTAGTTGTTTGCCTTGGTATACTGAACTTATTCCTATAATAAGAGAAACATGTTTTGAATATTGGTCAGAATACTTTGATAAGAGATCTCTAACAAAGGGTATTTGGTATAAGGTGATTCAGCCCTCTCTCCCTCATTCGATGTGGTTCAGTGTGAGAAGGATGTGCAGGCAGGAGGTTGTGACGGCTTTGAGACTCCAGTCAAGCCATGTCCCGCTAAACAGTTTTGGATTTATGATGGGCAAAGTTGAATCTTCTAACTATGCTGTGTGCGGAATCGTTGAAGATACTCATCACATTTTGGCTGAGTACAAGCGCGTTGAAGCTCAAAGCCGTCACACTTTTAGTGAAACAAATACCTACTAGTGTAGGATTTTTTAATAGCATTCTGAAGCTCTACCATGAGTTTACATGGCCAAAACTCGCTAGCGTCTCCGTAAATGATTTATATGAAAGATTGTACAGCGCCCCTAGCGGTCACAGAAACAATTAAAATTCGTACCATGAGTACTGTAGATTTCGATAGGTAAGAATCCTCACGTAATCTATTCGATAGTCACTAACGTTTTGCAGCTGTTACCATACAAAACGGCACCATGAGTCACTAATTCGACAGACGCTATCGAAAAATACGCTTGCGACAGTAGTTACGTAGCTCACTAGCATTTTGAGGTGTGAAACATATGTTTACATTGCAATTAAATACGATTTTGAGTCTATTAAAGTCTAAATCATGTCTGGAAGAGCTTATTTAGCATGGAACATGTTAGTGGCCGCTGAATTTGAAGACCAACGACGTGAACAACGTGAATTTCAAGCCAAAATGAGAATTCATGTAGGATACCAATTGGAAAATATAAGTGAAAGAAAGTTTATTAAACTTTACAGACTCTCTAAAGAAGCGTTTGAAGATTTGTGCATATTATTGAATAATGTTACGGATTTGAAGTCAACACAAAGAGTTTCATTAGAACTAAAGGTAAGTTGGTATAGTAGCTAGCTGCCTATCTCGAAAAATTGATTTTCATTTCTTGATACACATAATATTGTATGAATTTTCTTACTTATAGGTTTTATGTGCTTTGTTATTTTTTGCTAATGGTGACTATCAAAGAGTTGTTGGAGAAGCAAATCATTTGTCTCAAGAAGCTATTAGTGTATACATAGAAGAAGTCACCAAAGCACTGAATCATCCTACAGTTTTGAAAAAATATATTAAGTTTCCAACAACAAGACAAGAAAGAAATATTATAAAGCAAAGGTACTAGTTAAAGATATTACTGGTAATAATTTATGAATTATTGGAAGTTACTAAAACTAACTCTTTTTTTTTCAGATTTTACAGTAAATACAAAATCCCTGGGATAATAGGATGTATAGATGGTAGCCACTTTAAAATATTTACCCCAATCAAAGAGGAAGAACACCTATATTTCTGCAGAAAACATTATCACTCATTGAATGTTCAAATGGTAAAGATAATTATAATGACTGTTTGTTTCGATGAAAAGTTTAAATAAGTATAGGTACTTATAAAATATTTTTTATTGTAGATATGCGACTCTGATTGTAGAATTTTGTCATTTAATCCCAAATTTGGAGGTGCAGCCCATGATGCTTTTATTTGGCAAAATAGTAATGTGAATAACTTCATGCAGCATTTACATAGAAATAATGAGATTGTGTGGCTTTTGGGTAAGTTGATATAATACAAGATAAAAATAAAATAAATACATATATATAAAAAACATTTACCTATACAATATTGATATGGGTAATAATTTGGACTTTTATATTTTAAGGTGATTCTGGCTACCCTCAGAGGCCATGGTTGATGACACCATATTCAGATCCAGTGCCCAATTCTGTAGAAGACAATTTCAATAAGGCTCATATATCAGCCCGGGTTGTTATTGAAAATACTTTTGGCAGGCTAAAAAATCGTTGGCGTTGTTTATGTAAAGACAGGACATTGCATTACAAGCCAGAAAAATGTGCACAAATTATTACAGCATGTTGTGTCTTGCATAACATTGCTATAAAATATAATGTTCCTGACCCAGATGGGGTAGCCCTACAAACTGGAGGTAATTTCTAAAGTTTTCAAATAATAAATTTATTGTACATAATATTTTGTTTATATGTATATAGTACAATGAGACTGTTCCTATAATTGATTTAGAATTATTTTCTTTGCAGAATATGAGCAATTGGAAGTGTTACAGGAAAATGAAACTTCTAGCGATTTACTTATGGGCAGAGCATTACGGGATCAGCTAGCTAGGAGGGTTTCTGTAAGGAATATTAACTTAAATTCTAATTAAAGATGTTTTACTTAAACAAGGTTTTTTATTTCATTATTATATGAAAAACTAACACGTAGAATTTAAAAGTTTTAACAATTAAAATACAAATTATTACGAATCAATTCTAATTAAAGATTACAAGGTTTTTATTATTACTATATGATAAACTTACTCAAACAAGGAGGGTTTCTGTAATGAATATTAACTTAAATTCTAATTAATGATGTCTTACTGAAACAAGGTTTCTATTATTTTATTATTCTATAAAAATCATACAGGTAGAATCTTAAAGTTTTAACAATTAAAATACAAATTGTAATTAATCAGTCGGCATTTTAAGTTTAATAGTTAAAAGTATAATTAGGAACACAAAAACAATACCTAAGTGACATAAAAGCACAAACACTAACTATTGTAATTTTCAATTGTCTTGATAGATATTTGCTATTCTATTTCCTAAAACTATTAACTGAGAAAATAGTTCCAACCACCGCCCTTGTTGCTGCAGTTCTATCTCCCTTAATCTTAACCGTTCCTCCTCACATTTCCGTTGAAAAACCCGCCACTCATTACAGAATTAACAAACGCCTGTCTTGCCAATTCTGACTGAGTCTGAGTGCGAGTTCTCCTACGACTTGGCGAGGGTACGTTTTGAAGTAAACGGCGCCTGCGCCGTGGAGTTGGAGGTAGAGGCGTGGGTGTTTGAGGCGCTTCTGGGATGGGCAGCGTATCTTCGACAGCGGGCACCTCAAGCTCAATTATTTGCACTTGTGCAGAAGACTGCGCACTTCTGGTACTATTGGCCATACGTGGTGGAGACTCTATCTCATCCTGAGGCAGCTGGGTCGGTTGAGCACTTGTCCCTGGTTGACTCCACATAACAAAAGCTGCAATGAAACAGAATACTATTGCAAATGTGTTTCCAATAACAAAAAATTAAGATACATGACTGCTTTGTCGGTTACTGCCTCGTGGTCGCAAGTCCGACTGTTAATCATGAGATCTCGGGTTCAATTATCAAGATAGGATTGGGGGTTGATAGGATTTTTTGAATTTCTCATTTGCTGCTCAGATTTTGAAACATTCCCGGTAGGCAGGAATATGCTCGCCACCTATTTCATGGGACCTAATAACATTAATGGCGATATTTGGGTGGAACACACCTTTGCTTAGCCCTTCATGGAAATATAGGCGTTATGTTAATGTAAGGTAACTACATTTATACATTAAGTTGTGGAAATGTGTAAATAAGTATTTTTTAAATGTTATGTGAGAGTAATTCTTGAAACTTACTGTTTTCTGTAGCTTCTGGAACTTCAGAGTGCACCTGAGTATTTACTGATGGTGAAATTGGCTGAACGTCCTCCTGTAATTATTTATTATAAAGTTAGTGGTTTAAATTTTTTACTAAATATTGACAATAATTTTATTCATGTGAGTAGCTTGACCTACAACCGATGATGAAAATGTAAATACATACATATTATTATATTAATCAGGTTTAAAAAAAACAAATACGGTATCAAACAACTTATGAAGTTATAACAAAATATCGTAACTATAATGCTGAGCAAGAATGAATTTATACAACGTGTTATTGAAATAACTGAAAATCTCTTAAGGGGGCATTGTACTCATCAGTATGAACAACTTTCACTACGGGATCAATCCTGAAATCGCGAAAAAAATATCAGCTGTTCCCTACATTTGTGTTCACATAAATCGACAAAATATAGGGAACACCTGATTTTTCACGATTTTATTGTTTGTCCCATAGTAAAAGTTGTTCATACTTATGAGTACAATGACCCCTTAAAGAGATTTTCAGTTATTTCAATAACACGTTGTAGTGGTGATTTTTGTTGTCATACTTATTAGGATTCCACGAGACAGGCTTGTCCTAGTGTGGAATCCACAAGTTAATTGTTTCCTTATGTAATACCTACTACTTATACCTGTAATGTACCTCTTAAGGAAATGTAAAAATACAGTTATTTTTGGCAAATAAATGATTATCTTATCTTATCTATCTTATCTTATTCTAATCAACGCGTCCTACTCTGCCCGCCGCACACCCCCGCGGCCATTTTCAAAGGATAATAATATCAATATTATAATAATATCACGTGTATCACGTATGTATAATTTCTCCGGCATAAACCAGAAAACAAATTGAATAAGGTCTGTTAATGAAAAGTACCTAAAGATAAGATTCCATCATACTTTATATCTAAACTAGATGGTATACCCAGTAGGTACCGGAAATTAACACAACACAAAGGTTTTTAGTATTATTCTCTTTTATTAAACGTATCATTAGAAAAATATGTTTTATTTATATTGCTACATATCGTCCTTAAAATATAGGTAATATTTAATATGTGAAAATGGGGTAATTTTATTTTCGGTGGCAACATTTTTTACTAAGCACACAGATGCATGCCAACTGCGTGCGACACAAGGTCACGCACACAAGTTTGTAAAGCATGCATCACATCTTTGAACGTCTACCTTTTTTCTGTTGGTCTAAGCGTATAATTATCGCATACGGTTTCTAATACAAAATTGTACCTAATCATATTGATATTTTAAGGGTTGCTTACCCGTGGTCCACCTACGTAGTTCACCTATGTGTTCCACGGGGTTTATGTCCAAAGCTTCTAACGATTTAGTGTGTTCTTTTAGCAAAGCTATTTTTGTTTTACAAAAACCTTCGCGGGCTCTCGCACAACAACTCACCAAGATTGTCATTGGAATTGGATGAATATTATAAGAACACGTATGGGACAAATAGGGACAAACAAAGAAACATTCATTTTTATTTAAAGATAAGTTAAAATAAAATCAGAAAATTTAAAAAAAAAAAAAAAACCTGTAAGCGGCGTGCAACAATTAAAACGACACAATGCAAAGCAGGCATAGTAGGCATACAAAACAGATAACTAATACAATAGCACTCAGTCTGACCGTCTGACTCTGACTGAGGTCTGACTGAACTAGGAATAGTGGTGTGAACCGGTTCTCAAAAAACCGGATAATCACCGGTTAGAGTGAATACCGGAGACTAATCGGTGATTGCACTAAACTACCGGTTATTTCATTTGTTGCAGAACGCACCCAAATAAGCTGTGAAATGTGCCAATTTTTTTTTTTTTTTTTTTTTGCTTGTTTTTTCTTCTCGTATATATAGATTTAGAGTATTTTGAATAACCGGAGAATATCCGGATAATCTCCGGTGATTCAATAAAATCTCCGCATAATCTCCGGAGGCTGAAAATGCCTCCGGTTCACACCACTAACTAGGAATGAACTGACACAGACCAACCGACGAACAAAGACCAAATAAAATAAATGAGTAGAAACAGGACGCAGGTATGCAGTTGAAAGCAAAACATAGTTTTCTTCGGTCTTTTTTGTGCATCTTGTTCAGTCTGTCGTATGCACAGACCAAGTAGAGATGCTACGCATGTCGTATGCGTCATACATAGTGAGTGTAAGAGACGAGAATTTATGCCTTAGCTTATTGTTAATTTTGGTTGTTGACACTGCCTCAAAATTATCGCAGTGCTACTTAAATTATCGTATGAATTAGTAAAACTATCGTGCGATACTTTGCTATTATTTTATATCGCAAAGGACTTCATATCATCGTAAATTTACGATAATTATCGCACGTCTGGCAACGCTGCACCCTACTATCCACAGATCACTATAGTATATAGTAGCTACGCTATCGCCATATTGCAAAACGTTTTGGTGTTTGATTATTTTACAGCAGTATTTAAAAAAAAAAACGTCGAAGGGTTGGCTCTCGAAGTTATAACGGAATACGTCTACCTACCTAGGGCAAGTAATTCAGCTTGGTAGACATAACTTCGAGAAAGAAGCCAACAGAAGGATCCGTTTGGGCTGGGCAGCATTTGGCAAACTTCACCTAGTCCACTCGTCGCCGATACCCCAAAGTTTGAAGACAAAGGTCTTCAACCAGTGCGTCCTGCCTGTCATGACTTACGGTGCCGAGACGTGGACACTGACAGTTGGGTTAGTCCACAAGTTCAAAGTCGCTCAGCGAGCTATGGAGCGAGCTATGCTTGGAGTTTATTTGAAGGATAAAATCCGTAACGAGATTACCTGGTGAAGAACCGGAGTGACCGACATAGCTTGTAGGATCAGTAAGCTGAAGTGGCAGTGGGCTAGCCATGTCTGTCGAAGGACCGATGGCCGCTGGAGCAGACGATTCCTTGAGTGGAGACCGCGAATCGGCAAACGCAGCGTAGGGCGCCCCCCAGCCAGGTGGACCGACGACTTGAAGAACGTGGCTGGGGGGGACTGGATGTGGAAGGCAGAGGACCGAGTGTTGTGACGCAACTTGGGAGAGGCCTATGCCCAGCAATGGACTGCGATAGGCTGAGTTGATGATGATGATTCAGACATTCTTGAAAAATATACAAAAAAATATTCGCCACCTCAGGCCCCCTAATATTTCTATCACGTCAGTGTGGCGCGACGCCCCTTAGAATCCTGTTTCAAACTATAGACGAAAAGGTAAAAAGCATAATACTTTTTTAAATATATTTTTTTATAATTATTTTTTTTTACAGAACGGGTAATTTCTCAAATTTCTGGTAATTTCATAAGCGGTGTCGGTCCGAAAACGAGAAATTGTAAGTACAATTTCTTTGTCCGAAACCGAAACGATAGTTCGAAACTTTCGAGCTTTTTCTTATTTGATTGCCGGCTACACTGCTGTCATCTGATCATGTTGTGGATTTTTTATTATTTTCCTAAATTTGTGTTTCTTCGGGTGTTAATGTGTAATAATGGTGGATTATTAAATGTTAAGTGCTCGTTAACGTGTACAAATGTTGATAAATGGTACAAAGTTGAAAAACATGACTTTAGTATTATCTCATCATCCCCTCGGAAACCTAGTAAAGTTTCCATCACTTTACTAGGATACAAGTATAATATGTTCAATGATTACGACTGAAGGACATGTATCCATGGTCATGAATAAATTTAAAAAAAAAAAAAAAATTGAATTCACAGACCAAGTAGAGATGCTACGCATTTTAATTGAATTGAACAAAATTGTAATACCTAATTGATCTGTTTCTATTTAAGTTAGGCTTTAAGAACTTGTAACCATGGCCGTTAAAAAAAAAAAAAAAAAAAACGAACATTGATATTGATAACTTTGATAAATTCTAAATTGATTATTTATTTAATTCAGTCGTAGTATTATCATCAACTCAGCCTATCGCAGTCCACATGCGTAGCATCTCTACTTGGTCTGTGCAGTCCACTGCTGGACATAGGCCTCTCCCAAGTTGCGCCACAACGCTCGGTAGTATTATTATATTCTCTTTGAATTCAGTTGAATTGTTATTGTTGTTACTTTGGTAAAGTAGTTACGAGTACTTTTGTATATGTACAAAGAGTATATAATCACTACATATATTACAGTTTACAGTACTCCTGTGCAAACTCCTGTGTAGACATGGGTAACTCAACAAAAATGCGTGAGCTGCAGCTCAGCTCACGGTTCAGGTCAGTGAGCCGGAGCTGTGAACCGGCTCACAGATCAGCTCAATTTGTGTATCTGCCTCGAGATCTACTTCGAGTTATGATCTGTGATGCGAGTCGCTGAGCTTACAGATCGTTCGATCTGTTTGAGCTGCACTCGCTCGCTCACTCTGCGACTCACAGCCGATCTGTCACCGCTTCGGCTCACCGCCACTCACCGGTTCAAACAGGTTTTTATTGATATGGACATCTTTTATCTTTCGTGCAACGAATGTTGTCGCACAGATAGATACCATTCTTTGAGCCGTGAGCTGCGTATTTTGTCATTGAGCTGCAGCTCAACAGCTCAAGCTTATTGATCTGCATATTTGAACCGGTTCAGAGCTGAGTTACACACCTCTACTCCTGTGATCAGTACCAGTAGTGATCACTGCGTTCTAGTCTAGATCGGTTAGTCTTTGTTGTTTCGATTATGAGTCAAAGGCGCGCTAACCGGTCTAATAATGCAGAGACAGACTTAACAGAGTTTGAAAACCCTATACAAGAGTGTGTTCGCTATATTATATGCCGAGAAGGCAGCAAAATACCAATAAAGCGCGGTGAAATTATCAAACATTTGAGCACAACTTGTCAAACTCCTACAAATCAAGTAAACTCAGTGATTATTGAAGCTAATAAAGTATTAAAAAGGGTAAGTAGTAAGTACTATTCAAAAAGCAAATTGTAATAGATACCAACGATATTTAAATTTTTAAATAAGTCATATTTCAGCACAATACACATTAACTGTACAAAGTAATTAATATTTGGCTCTTTGTCTGCCATATCTACCTAGATTTACTACTCTTACCAAATGTTTAACGGCTAACGGCCAAAATTAATATCCAATCTATCCACGATTTGCCCTACTAGAGATAGGAATTTGACATAAGCTCCATACAAAATATGTCAGATTTCTATCTCCAGTAGGGTAAATCGTGGATAGATTGGATATTAATTTTGGCCGTAAGTCACTCATTTTCTTTTATTCACTTGGCTTGACTTGGCTCTTTATTTGAACTCACTACTTTTTATGGCAAAGTAGTCATAGTCGAGGCTTGGCACGTTCTTACAGAATGTTTTATTTGGGATTATCTTTATTAAATCATAAAATAAAACATTAATTGTGTGTACCTATATTCGCAATAAACGATTGAATTGAATTGAATTGTGTCTATAACATTGCAGGTGTATGGCTACAAATTGGTTCAAGTTGAGGCTAAAGGTGGTATTCAGTACATATTGGTGCTAACTGAGGAATGTGAATCATTGCCATCATCTGTTACTGATAGCCAGCACCGGAAACTACTAATTGCTGCTCTTACACATATCTTTATGAGTGGAGCACCTGTTAAAGAAGGTTCAGAAACACTTTTATTTTCATTTTTATAGGAAGTGTCTAAACAGCCACCAGTGGCCGTTCGTTTAGTAAGAAGAGATATGCCACTAGTGGTAAGCTAAGAAAGAATGCAATTCTGCCGCAAGTTGTTAGCTATTAAAATTTGTTCCCACAAACTGTTAAAGTTCAATTTTTAGTATACATATGGTATAGTTCCTATAATGGCAAACTAACTGAATAGGCTATTCTGCCACAATAGGTAGTAGTTGAAAAGTCTAACTTGTTGCTTTGAGATTAAAGTACACATTTCATGGATACAGGAAAGTGATTAGCAAATTGTTAATGGCACTCGCCGGCTGATGCCGCTGCACCACTCACTCACTCTTTTACTCTTAGTTTTATTTTGAGTTGTGATTGTGACCAATACCAGGGTTAAACAAAACAGGATTGTGAAAAAAACATGGTTCTGAAAAAATCCATAAACTCGATGCAAGTGATTCAATTTAAAAACAGACTTGACAAGTAGAAGTGGGTGTTTAAACAAAAAGCGCTTAAAAAAGTCTAATTTAAAAAAAAGCGTATAAGCACGCTTTGTGATTAAAGCAGATTTCGTTTAGACTTTTTCGTAAACCAAACTTATGCTTTCAATAGTACGATTGAAATGTAACCTTATTTCTATGAGTATAAGACTCAATTTCAAAGTTGACTGGTGGTGGTTTGAAACCGGCAGAATTAAATTTTATTCGTTTACGTAAAATTTGTTTAGAGAAAGCACTTTTTTATTTTGTTGATTATTTTCGTATCGTTTAAACATTTTAAACGTTTTTGACCTTGATTGATTTGCTTTTGCTTTGGCGCTTAGTTTATTTTTCGTCGTCAACGAGTTAATGCGTTTTTGAATGTTCTCCTTGGTAATTACGCGACGATTGTAGTTTGTTTGTATAGTTTTTAGTGAACTTTGTAAATAGTTTAAATGTAAATAGAATAGTGTAATGTAGACAAATAAAAGTCAATTTTTTTAGAAGTGAAAAACGAAAAGCGGCAAATGCGTAAAAAAATTCGTTTTCAGAAAAAAGCATAACGTTTAAACATGCTTACGATTTTAAGTCGTTTTTCCCAACTTTATTGACAAGCATCTTCTCGAACTTAACAAGAAATAAGAGTGGGGATAAGCAGGATACAGGCACTTATCAGTTGTTTCAACTGCTGCCTGTTTATTTATAATAATATAATAATAATAATAATAAAGACTAAAATACCTATATTTCGAAAATAATAAAACTTTTTGTTAATTTTCCTTACCAGTCATAAACTTGCCAATCTTCTGTTTCTGGCTTGATGTTGAGTTTTGGGGCATTTTATAGTACATTACTGCCGCGGTCTATAATGACTACTTTGCTGGTCGCGCTGATGATGGCCGACAGCACAGCGTAGCGCAGCTCCAGGCCGACACAGCGCGGTCAGCGCGCAGCACTTGATGGACGAGCTGAGATAAAGGCCGAGGCCGTAGGTCTAGGCCTTTACAGCGAGGACAGCAAGGGCTGCAATGATGGCCAAGCTAGAAGGCCTAGAGCGTAGCTAGGCTAGCTCGAGGCAATCATAGCGTGAACAGCGAAGCAGTCATAGTGGGCCAAGGCTTCTATAGTGCTTTACTCAAAAATGCAAGTACCTAATCTAAATAAAACCAGCAAGTAATTCAAATAAAATATATACCTATTAATTAACTAGACCAGACCAGTGTGTGTTGCCAGTAATTACTTACGGTACTGAAACGTGGTCGCTCACAATGGGCCTGATAAGAAGGCTCAAAGTCACTCAAAGGGCAATGGAGAGGGCTATGCTCGGAGTGTCCCTGCGTGATCGAATCAGAAATGAGGAGATTCGCAGGAGAACGAAAGTAACCGACATAGCCCGAAGAATTGCCAAACTTAAGTGGCAGTGGGCGGGGCACATTGCTCGCAGAACGGATGGCCGATGGGGCAGTAAAGTTCTGGAGTGGCCACCGCGTACTGGAAGACGCAGCGTGGGTAGGCCCCCCACAAGGTGGACCGACGACCTGGTGAAGGTCGCGGGAATCCGCTGGATGCGGAAGGCACAGGACCGGTCGTTGTGGCGATGTTTGGGGGAGGCCTATGTCCAGCAGTGGACGTCTTTCGGCTGAAATGATGATGATGATGATGAATTAACTAGAAATTAAATTAAAATGACAATTATGAAAAGTACAGTTACTAAAATTCAACACAGACTTTCCCGGTTTGATATTACTAATAGTTTGCGATAATTTTAATGCGGTGTTTGACTGCTGTATTATTTCTTCATTTATTACTTAATTTTCCACTGCACAAATTTTTCATATGCAAGCTTATATTTGTCCTTCGAGTTTCGCGGTATTAAATTTTCAACCACTAATTTAGCTTCATCTTTAATGTCTGGCGGTGTTAAACACATTGAATCGAAGCTTATATTTTTCGCTTTGAGAGCTAATTTTTAGCAAAAAAGTCATTAAATAAAAATATTCTTTGTTTTTTTTTTAGCAATGGTAGTTGGAACTATACAGCCAAATATGGAATAAAATCTTTTTGTACCTATCTCTATAAATACAAACAGCTGTGTTTTAAATAAAATCGATCTTTTTGCATTTGATTGTTTTAAACGTAGAAACGTCAAAATAGCGGCCGGCAATGTTTTGCCGGCCTGTTAGAGCGACCAGCAAAACTTAGCCGGCCGCTCCTTGAAACAGAACGGCAAGGTCGAATTTGCTCAAACAAGGTTGTCAAAATAATGACCACATTAAATGCATTTTTGAGTAAAATAAATTATCTTGTGTGGAAAATGTTACGCCCTCTGAAAGTTCTTCATATTAGGCAGCGCCTAAGCCATCCGGGCGCCCTGGGCGAGATATTTATCAGCACCCTTAGTCATGTCATAAGCTAGCAATCTGCAGAAAAAATGAAGTTTTGTAATGTTTTCATTTTATTTGCTGTTGTGGGCTTTTTTTCTAAAGCCCAGAAAAAAAAGCCAGTTTATTTTTTTATTCATTATACAGAATATAATCCAAATGTAGCACACAATGTAGTACAGTCGACTGCATGACAGTGGTAACACTTCAATTCAAAAACCGCCCTTACTGCTTACGAAATAAAGATGTTGCTAATGTCAAAATGTTGCCACAGATGTGCGGTCGACTGTACTTCAACCACATATTAAATTATATTATCTTTGCCACATATTGCCAGCAAACGAAGCCTGAATACCAGGCGTGTGTGAAACGAACTGCAATTTTTTTGGACTGGTCATGGCTGAAATAGCTCATTACAAAAATCTCAAATTGCCCCCATTTTTAGGGTTCCGTAGTCCTACAAGGAACCCTTATAGTTTCGTCATGTCCGTCCGTCTGTCCGTCTGTCCTAATCCTTTAGAGCTTAATAACTTCTACAGTTATAAACATAAGTAAATGAAATTTTGTTAAAAAATGGTCTAGATATAGATCTCAATTTTAAAAGAATAAAAAAATCTTGATTACGTATTTTAGGGGTGGCGCCCATACATGTGAAACGGGGATGGAAATTTTTTTTTCGCTGCACCCTCTCGTGTGGGGTATCATTGAATAGGTCTACTAAAATGAAGGTAATGTTTCATACATAATATTTTTTATCAGGTATACCATCTGCGAAATACAGCCCGCCAATGTGGCTTGCAATGTGTCCCCCCCCCTGCCATTTCTAAACTATGCAACATAGAAACTTATAATCTTCCACATTGATAGACCTTTATAAAAACTCTCTTTTAAAACTATTTCGAGTATAATGTGATCATAAATTTTTGAGTTATAGTGAGAAAACTGCAAAATACTTAAGACGTCCTAGTTCAAAGGTCGTTGATCTTAGAGAAAAATACTCATAGCAAGTAATGCTCCTTTAGTTTCTTCCTATTTAAAAAAATCACAAAAAGTAACATTGTGTTATATTGATTTAGCTTCTTAAATTCAGCTCTAGGTGGCGCTGTTTGCAAAACTAAAATAGCAATGATTAATATTCGATTTGATTCGTTTGTAATTAGGTACCCTATAATACTGAGCATGGCCCGACATGCTCTTGGCCGGTTTTTTTATAGAAGTTTGCGGATACCCATGCTTAAGTAAAATATTGTTAGGATAATAGGTTATTAGCTACCCTGATTAGTTCAGTGATTCTCATTTTTAACCGACGAAAAAAAAGGAGGAGGTTCTCAATTCGACGCGTATCTTTTTTTTTTTTTTTTTTTTTTTTTTTATGTATGACCACGCATAACTTTTTACAGACTGGTCCGATTTTGATGATTCTTTTTTTAATAGATAGGGTATATCTTGAAAATGGTCCCATTTAAATTTCAAAATCAAAATCCACCCCTAAGGGTAGGAAAACAGGGGAAGAGTGCTTGTTCACCCACTGAATTCTTACCTGTTAACCGATTCTGTTGAAACTTGGTACACATAAATGTAGTTCTAGACACTTCAACTAATAATGGAGAATTGGAGTTAGATTTTAGCCACAAAAAAATTTAAAATAAAACTTTTTACCAAAAAATTGAACCGACGAAAACAGAAACTGAAAAGCGAAAAATAACAAATTATGAGTCGGCGCCAAACAAACAATCAACGAAGATCATTAAATTACTTTAAATAAATAATAAAAACAACGTAACATCAAATACAACGTGGAATTTTCAACTATAAACAATTTATAACTTTCCAAAAATGCGTTCTCCGCTCGGCCACTTGCAACTTGCACGCACTTTGCTTGTTAAAAGTTTGTTTGGCGCCGACTCATAATTTGTTATTTTTCCCTGACACTGGCGCCCCCGGCCGCCCACTCTAAAGCCGCCACTGATGATAGGAAAGCAAAATTATTATAATTACAAAATGTTAATATTATTATTAATCATTTCTAATTGACTAATTTATTAATTTTTAATGACTGCCTCGTTGGTCTAGTGGTTGCAAGCGCGACTGCTGAGCGTGGGATCCTAGGTTCGATTCCCGGGTCGGGCAAAGTGTTTTTTCATTAGGAAATTCTCAGTAGCAGCCCGGAGTCTGGATTTGTGCCTAGTCAATGGCAATAAGCTCGCCCCCTATTACATGGGACTATAACATAACTAGCGAAATGTGGGTGTACTATTACACCTCTGCCTACCCCTTCGGAGAAATACTGGCGTGATGTTATGTGTTATGTCTAATTTAATTCGGACTGCTGTTACTGTCAGCCTATAACATCCCACTGCTGGGAAATAGCCTCCCATTTTATTTTCCTAACTGCAAAATTTCGTTCTAAACCCTGTCTTATGCTTTTCAGAAGAAATGTGGAAATTCTTGTCTGAAGCAGGGTTGTTGGAAGAGAATGATTATTCAGGGAGAAAAATATTAACTACCACATTCACAAAACAGATGTATTTACAATATATCAAGGTGATTATTATTGTATAATTTTTATAGATTTTATATTAGTTTATGTTTGAATTCTATGAAAGATCTATCGTCACTGACAGGACTATTGTTGCCAATAAGCCTGAAGATAGTGGTGATAGATCGATCTCTAGGCCAATTGACGTAAATTGCAGTTGCAGTGGAGTTACAGTTAAGTTTCGACCAAAACAACGATTTTCTCGTTTCGATTCTCGTTTCTTCGGCGGTCGCTGTCAGATACGAACTGCAGCGTCACTGCAACTTGATCGGCGCGACATGAATTAAGAAAGAATAATTGAATTAGGTCCCTGAGCGCTGCGCAATGATTATTGTTGATGTCACCATCTCGCATGACGCGAATCTCGTGAAGGCAGAATTCTAATTCTAATTCTAATTTTGGTTAATGGCTACATCGTGTCAACGATGATTCTGCCAATGTCAAGGTTGAATAAAACACGTATAAATTTACTATGATTGACCGGTGAAATAACAAAAGGTTCGGTCATAATATTATAATATACTCTGTGGGTACGGTTTTCGCTGGATGTCACAGATGTGGTTGGGTTACCAAAAAAAAAATACAACAGGTAAGTTAGTAAGATAAGTATATTTTATTTTAGAAAAGACGTACACAATGGACACGATAAAATTTAGTAGATAGGTTAGTGGTTAATAACATATAATTATAATTAATACGTATAGTAGGTATAACTTCAGATTCTAATATTATTCACAGTAAGAAATTTACATAAGACTTTAATAAAGGGAGATCCCACAAGAGTTAGTAGGAAAGAAATATTAATAGGTCTTGGGATATTGGAAGGAAGGATATCATAGAGTGGAACAATAATATTGGGACAGAAGAAAAATAAGTGTTCCAAGGAGCCCTCGTCCATGCCACATTCACAGATAGAACTGTCACGAATGTGAAGTTTGGCTAAAAAGACAGGGGTACAAACAAAACCTAACCTCAGACGAATAATGACAGATGTGATCAATTTATTTATATTTTTGCATTTAAAAAACCAGGGTTTAGCAGGAATGTTTGGTTGAATATTGCCATAATATTTCCCTTTCACAAGTCTGGACTGTTGCCATAGATCATTCCAGGAACACATAAGACGTGGTTTAGCCTGAGAGCGCAAATCCCGAGAAGGAATGGTATTATATGTGTTAGAACCAGTTTGCACAGCCTGCTTAGAATAATGATCAGCAGCTTCATTACCCAAGATGCCAGTATGACTGGGAATCCAGGCTAGTACAATTTCAATTCCAGCTTTGTTTAATTCAAATAGAGTTTGCTTTATTTTAAGGGTTATAATGAAGTTATCCTTACTGTGAAAGGGAAGCTTAAGTAAGTCTTGGAGACAACTGAGGGAATCACTAAAAATCAAGGCTCTTTGAAAATAATGACGGTTTGAGTCTATATATCGTACAGCTTCTAATATTGCAATAGACTCCCCGGTAAATATAGAACATTCAGAAGGACATTTATAACTCAGGATCACATTATATTTAGGAATAAAAACTGCAGCCCCTACTTTATTAGTATCAGGCAATTTTGACGCATCAGTGTATAATTTAACCCAGTCCTGCCAAGATTCATTTATAACTTTATTGAAAATTCTGTTTGCCTCTGGAGAGTCTTTGTCGATTCCAAAATACGTGGGACACTCAGAAAGTTTTGCGAAACTAAAAAAAAATGTTCTATACGTACATATATTTTTATCAAATCTTTTCAAAGTACTTTCCACCAGCCTCTATACAAAGATTCATGCGCCTAAACCAGTTTTCAAAACACTTTTTCCAGTCCGCCGCAGATACCTCGTTTACAGCCTGCTCGAACGCAGCCAGCGCATCTTCCGGCGACGAAAATTGTATCCCTTTGAGCTGATTTTTTATTTTTGGGAATAAAAAGAAGTCACACGGTGCTAGATCAGGGCTGTAAGGAGGGTGACCCAGGAGTTTGACTGGCGTGCTGTCCAGGAAGTCCCTCGTTTTGAGTGCGGTGTGCGCAGGTGCATTGTCGTGGTGGAGCAGTAGCCCGCGGAGCCCTGTGTTTGGTCGCTTGTTGCTTATAACAGAGAAAACTTCTGGCAAACATTTGGTAGTATACCATTCGGCATTAATGCTTCTTTGATCCCGTAAGGGAATTGATACCAAGTGGCCAGTCAAATTAAAAAAGCTAGCGATCAAAATCTTACCCCCGCTTCTAGATCGCTTCACTTTGGTAGGCGTTGGCTCATTTTGAAACACCCAAACAGTCGACTGGCGCTTGGTTTCTGGGTCGTATTGATAAATCCAGGACTCATCACCTGTAACGATGTCGTAAACACGCCGAGACGAGCCTGCTTCAAATTTGTTTAGCATATCACGGCACCATTCCACCCGGGCCTGCTTCTGAGCATCGGTGAGGTTGTGCGGCACCCAGCGTGATACTATCCTCCTCACGCGAAGATGGCTGTGTAGAATCTCGTGAACGCTTCCCGATCCAATCTTCAATATGTGTTGAATCTCCTGATATGTAATTCGCCTATTGTCTTGGATTAAATTTTTCACTGCTAGCACGTTTTCTTCGGTAACAGCCGTCAAAGGGCGACCGCTTCTTTCGTCATCCCCCAAAGTTGGTCGACCGCGCTTGAATTCGTTATACCAACGATACACGGTTGCCTTGGAAGGGCCTTCATCCATGAATGCCATTTGAAGTCTATCGTACGATTCATCCGGTTTCAGGCGACACTTGAAATCGTATAAAATCATAGGTCTAAAATGTTCCCGGCGCAGATCCATATTTCAGTGAGACACAATACTTTGAATTAACTCGCAAAAAATGTGGAGGGAAATTTTGAAATTGGAACTTACTTATTTTTACTTATAAATAATCATATTTTCGAAAAACATTATAACTGGCCAGTCTCCCATATATAAAAACTTTTTTTCGCAATACTTTCTGAGGGGCCTGGTATAGTATAACTCTGGGTTGAAAAACAATTGAATCATAGTCTATCATGAAAATGGGTGACTTATCGAGTTGCATGTCTGAAAAAGACTTTGAATTAAGATAGTTAAAGGAATTTATAAGGAGTGGAGAGGTCTTATTGGACCAATACTCAGATATAATAATCTCACGGGATAAAGAGCGCAGGATATTTAATAAAGGGTGATGAGAATACTGAACTACATTATAAAAGTATCTGTCTGCAAGGAATTGACGTCGTAGATGGAGAGGAGGTTCCATACATTCTACCTGTAAGGCATTAATTGGAGAGCACTTCATTGCACCTGTAATAATACGTAGACACTTTGATTGAATCTTTTCTATTTTATTTAAAGCCATTTTACTACATGGTTCTAAAATAAAGCAACCATAATCTATATGGCTACGTACTATGGCGTTATATAGAATTTTCTGTGAAAAAGGATGTGAACCCCAACGAACCCCAGATAAGGCCCTCAAGACGTTCACACTCCTTTCACACTTATTGTAAATATAGTATAAATGATGTAGACCAGACATTTTGGAATCTAAAATTACTCCCAAAAACTTAACTTTATCCTGTATAGAAATAAGTTCTCCATCTATAGAAAGACTGATTGGGGGAATACTTCTTTTGCGTGAGAAAACAACTGCATGACATTTTGGAACTGACACAGACAAACCATGTTCAAAGAGCCAATCATTTAGGTACCCAAGTGCTGTGTTTAATTTGAGAGAAGCATCATGAAAGTTGGGGGAACTAGAATACAGGGCAATGTCGTCTGCATATTGAAGAATTTTACAAAAACAATTGTCTGTTGAATCCAGATCAGCAGTGTATAGATTATATAGCAGAGGGCTTAACACAGATCCTTGTGGTAATCCTTTCCAAACGAGACGAGGAGAAAGGAGATTTCCTTGAGATCTAACAGACATATAACGGCCCATAAGTAGATTACATATAATATCGACCAGCCTCACAGGAATATTCAGATGGAGCATTTTCTGCCTGAGTATCGGAAGCTGGACATTGTCATATGCTGAAGATATATCAAGAAAAACCCCAATCACATGTTCCTTACGAGAAAGAGCAAGCCTAATTTCTGACGTAAGTATACTGAGACTATCCATCGTGCTCATACCGCGTCTAAAACCAAACTGACTTCCAGAGAGAAGTCCCCTATTTTCAATTATCCACTCCAATCTATTTTTAACAAGATGCTCTAAGATTTTAGATAAAACCGATGATAAGTCAATGGGTCTATAAGACGAAGGATCGTTTGGATCTTTCCCAGGCTTTAGGATAGGGATAACAATTTTTGTTTTCCAGGACTTAGGAATATTTCCAGAGGAAAATATGACATTAAAAATGTTCAGAAGAAATTGTTTGGTAGATTTAGAAGATTTACAGATGAAAGAATAAGGGATACCGTCTATACCAGGAGAGGAGTCTTTCAGATGATCAAGAGCACATAGAAGCTCGGGGTAAGAGAAAGGGTCATTCATTCTGTCGGGTGAAGGAGGGGAAGTTGGGAATACAGGAAGGCTATCAAAGTTAGGAGCGGAAGGAGGGGCCAACTTGTTAACAAAGAGATTTAGCCAAATTTGAGGATCATTTGAGGGAATATTGTCATCCACAAAGGCTTTACGAAAGCGCTTGATCTTGCGCCACACAAGAGAGATCGAAGAGCGTGGGGATAGCGATTCACAGAATTTCTGCCAACCCAGGGACTTTTTCTTGGCTAAACGTCTTTTTGTGACAGCACAAGTTTTCTGATAATCAATGTAATTTTCCATTGTCAAGTCATCAGCATATTTCTTTTCAGCTTCACTTCGAAGACGGACACAAGATGTACATTCTTTATCCCACCATGGAGGGGAAGTGACCCGACCACGAGAAGAGTTCTTAAGAGGAATAGACTCATCAGCAGCTGAGAACAAGCAAGAAACAAAGTCATCATACAATGCCAAAAAATTTGATTGATTGACTGGTGGTAGGGAACTTATTCTATTATCTAAGGAAAGGGAATAAGTATTCCAATCACCATCCGTGAGTCTATATCTCTGTAAGGGTTGAGGGGCTGGAGCTGGAATCGCCAAATGGTTCATATGGACTAAAATCGGAAAGTGGTCACTACCATAAGAATTAGGTAAAACAGACCAAGACAGAGAGTTGACAAGAGAAGGGGAAGAAAAAGTGAGGTCTGGGACGCTGATATTCCGGTCAGGAGATACCCTGCGAGTCGCAGATCCATCATTCAATATGCAAAGATTATTATCATCAAGTAGATCAAGTAGAAAAGAAGATGAAGAGTCAATTTTATGAGATCCCCACATAGTGTGGTGACAATTAAAGTCACCTGATACAATAAGAGGACCTGGAATGGAATAAATAATATTATTCAATTCTAAAATGAGTTGAGAATTTGGATATGGTATATAACAAGATACAAAGGAAATGTTAAATGCTTTTACTGCTACGACATGAAATTCAGTACTATGGTCAGGAATACGAATTTGAGAAAAAGAAATGGACCTTGAGACAAGCAGGGCACAACCTGCCCATCCATCCTCCCTATCGTCCCGCAGGCAGGAATACCCGGGAACCCTAAAATGAGAACCCGGCTTAAACCATGTCTCCGAAACTGCAAGGAGGTCGACATTGAAATGATTTAAGAGATAGACAACATCATGTTTCTTATTTCGAATACCTCTACAATTCCATTGTAGGAATGTCCGCCCCATTTTTAATAACTAAAGCTTTGAGCAGTTGTTGCAGTAAGGAAATGACATTGTTCGGTAGTGAATCGGAGAATTTAGAAATTATATTAATTAGGGAACAAGTAAGAAGTTCTATTAGGTTATCATTGGGAGTAAGCAGAGGGGTAGAGTCCATTGGAGGAGAGAAGGCGCAACCATTTGGTTGGGAGGACTGAGGAGATTTAGTTAGGTTCCTATGGGCCTGAACATCATAGGATTTCCCTAGAACAGGAGGGGGACGAGGGGATTTGTGAACAGTTTTCCTGTAGGAATATGACTGGAGGGATGCAGGAATTGGTGAAGCAGATTCTTGATGAATTTGAGATGGACCTGGTAGAGTAGGATAGGACGGTGATGTGAATATTTCGGAATATAAGCGTCTAGTGCTAGGAAACCTGAGGGAAGCATCTGTATAGCTGATATTGTCCTGGGACATAGCAAGCTTAATTGTCTGTTGTCGAGAGTGTTCAGGGCACTTGTAATCAGTAGCTTTATGGTCACCCCTGCACAGCAGGCAAGAAGCTAACTCGTCAGGGACATCACAAGATTCACCAGGATGATTCTGGGCACAGCGGAAACACCGAGGAGCAGAACGACATTGAGTCCCTATGTGACCAAACCTACAGCAATTTCTGCATTGGATTGTAGGGAGTTGGTACACCGATACGGGAAGAGAAGTTTCATAACAGAATACTTTTTCAGGGAGGGTTTGACCTGTGAATGTTAAAACAACTGATGTTGAGGGTACCCATGTTACAGCATCCTCTTTTCGTGATTTAATATTTAGTCTACGAGCTTTAATAACCCGACCAGTATTGTTGGGGGTTTTAATTCCTTCGACTAATTCCTCCAAAGTCCATTCCGTAGGAATGTTTCTTACAACTCCCATCCGGGAAAAATGGAATTTAGGGATTGATGCCATGAACTTATTAACATCTAACATTTGGTGTTTAGTAAAATTATTTGCATCATTCGCTGTACTGAACTCAATAGCCATCCTGTTTCTACCCATAGCCTTTATGCCTCCCTTCACAATCCCTGACACATTATTTTTGTGTATCAGCTGAGCAAACTTCAGTAACCTGATAGATTGCCCCGCTGACACATCAGGTTCTGACCTAGTTATATGAACGACGTATGGGCCCTTGTCAAACTCATTGTTGTACAAAACTTTGGAATTATCCTCAAATCCAGGTTTACTATAAGTCAGTTGATATGACACTGATGGAGCTCTATTTTTTTTGGCTTCAATAAAAGAGTCACCAGAAGCTGGTCGCTTCAATGACTTATCAACTTGGACTACACTGGTTAAGTCCTGACCGTCTTGGGACGTAAAAATTTCTATATCTGGTGGAACACCACCACCCCCATCCGGGGGATCATCGTCCCCCATTTCCCTCATCGAAATGAGGGAAATGGGACGAAAACAAACAAATATTCACTCAAACACGTCCAACACTAAACAACACAACACAATTAAACAATTATAGATACTCAAACCACAAAAAACCCCAAAAAATTCACAAAATCCGAATATCCACGTGTTTACACCAACGCATAGACAAGCAGAATCCCGTGAAGGCAGAAAGGGATAAAGAAATAAATTACCTTGACTTAGCACACTAGGTTGTCGACATGTAGGATGTTGACTCAGCAGTCATTGTACCGATTGTAGTTACGGCCAATGATTTGATCATTGATAGCCAGAAGGACTATTCGCAAATACTAAAACGTAGTGATTATATTTATTTATTTTTCTTTCGATTTCGTTTCGCATGCGTAAAATGCGTTAAAAATAATAAATGATTATATTATCTTTGCAAATACGAAATAGAAAATATTTACGACTATTAATTAATGACGTTATTATTTTGGGAATAGAGGTAGTCTTTGCAAGCCCCTTCGGTCACTGCGACCTAAAATATCTATCTATTGTGACCCCGTAGACTACGGCACCTCCATAAGCCGCAGCATTTGTATGGAGAAAAGACCATCCATCTTAAACACTGAGCCAATCACATCGTCAAAAATACGTTTTAAATAATACTACACTCGGGAGAAATGAATATGGGGTCACCAACAAAAACTTTAATAACTTGGAAACTAAGGTCCATATTACAGAACGTTCCTCAAGTACAGTTTGATCTTTAATCAACTGATTGCTATTTAAGGAAATACTCGTTGCTTGAGCATCGGTCTTATTCCATTCCAATATGGTAATTATAAACTTCGATTCAACAACATAGCACACGAATATAACCAGAGATATGAAAGAAATCTCCGAAAGAGAGGAAACCGAGTGGTTTTAATTAATTTTCTTAACAATGCATTACAACTCAGCGTAACGTCATTTCCAGCTTGGTGAAGGAGATCTCGCAAGGAATGTCTTTCTGTGGGGCCAACGGGCTATTGAAGAAGTGCCAAAGTTATTCCTCCTTAACAAAATGGCTGAGGTACTCTTATTAATTTTAATGTGATGTATATTTAAATCAGTGCCGTGTTACTCTAATATAAACTACAAGTCTATGCCCGCTGCTTCACCCGCATACAACATGTAACAAAAACCCCGTTGTTCCTGTGAGCTACGTTATTAGAATCAATATTCATACGTAAAGACACAACTCATTTGGAAAAACTCTTCAACAAAAATAATACTAAATATAAATATAGTAAAATTAAATACTAAATCATTAATAAAAGTGATTATAACACTTTCAATTTACAATTAATAATGATTTAACATTAAATTAAATTATTTTTATCGATATATTCACTGAGTGAGTGAGTTTTGAGTGATATAATCACTTTTAATTAACAATTAATAATGATTTAATATTTATTTTTATTATGAGTTTTTCCAAATGAGTTGTGTCCTTTTGCATGAATATTGATTCCGATAACGTAGCTCACAGGAACAACAGGGTTTTTGTTACTTTGTATGATTCGGTTTATCATAGAAAGATGTGATCGCGCATCCCTCGGGAACTGTTTACCTTCCCGGGATTAAAAATCTTAAGGGCTCATTTTACTTTTTTATTATGTTATGAACAACTTTTTACTAATAGGCCAATATAAAAATTTCAACCCCTCCCCCACCACCGGACCGGTCGTTGTTGCGGTGCTTCAGAGAGGCCTATGTCCAGCAGTAGACGTCTTTTCGCTGAAATTATGATGATGATGACCCAGTCAGCGTTGGGTGAACCTCGGTTTATCCGTGTAAATGCCGAATTAGAAATGAATTTAAGGATATTTCGGACTTTACCCCAAAAAGCTTGGATGATCTTAGGTATCATCATCATCATCATTTCAGCCGAAAGACGTCCACTGCTGGACATAGGCCTTCCCCAAGCATCGCCACAACGACCGGTCCTGCGCCTTCCGCATCCAGCGCATTCCCGCGACCTTCACCAGGTCGTCGGTCCACCTTGTGGGGGGCCTACCCACGCTGCGTCTTCTCCTAGGTATACCTGGATAAAACTAGGTGTACCCGTTCTTCTAACATTACCCGTAACAGATACATTGTTATTATCGCCTCGAATCATATTTCGATCGATATACGACGGGTAATAGAGCTACAATTTCCGAAAATCCCAAAGAAATTTTGCATTTCGCGGGCTAAAGGTAGCAATCAACTAGCTAGCTACTAATATAGTAATCTGTGCAATCAACTAAAAAAAAAAGAGTACAGTCATGACAGTGGTAACACTTGAATTAAAAAACCGCCCTTACTACTTACAAAATAAAGGCGCCGTCAATGTCAAACTGTTATAACTGACGTGCTGTCGACCGTACATTCACTTAAAGCCTTCATAATATTGCAGGCGTTCGAGAAAAGTGCTGACCATTGGTGCGAACAATACAAAGAAGCGACAGAGGAGACGCAGACCTAAGGAATACTGAATACACAATTTAAATACGTTTAAGTTAGTAAATACATTAATATAGAGTTATAGACTCGGTTCTTGAGAGTGTACAGTTTGGCATAAAAGAGTACACAATATGGAGGCGCCACTAGATTAGTCAATACATTGAAATTTAAAAAAAAAACATGTCGCGTGTTGGCTGAACTTTGGATAGTCTTATTCGCATTAATTCAACGTGTTATTGAAATAACTGAAAACCTCTTAAGGGGTCATTGTACTCATCAGTTTGAACAACTTTTACTATGGGACCAACATTGAAATCGAAAAAAAAACAGCTGTACCTGTACCCTACATTTGTGTCCACATAAATCGAAAAACTGTAAGGATCAGCTGATTTTAGGGTTGCTCCCATAGTTAAAGTTGTTTCATACTGATGAGTACAATGACCTCTTAAGAGGTTTTCAGTTATTTCAATGACACATTGTATATGAATAAGGCACATGTTTTGCACGATAATACACGTTTTGGTGACAGGCTGTCTGTACTCATAACGAACGCGCTCTATGGAAAAATATTACGTCTTTACTATAAGTGCTACGACAACAACACAAAACAATAGTGCTTGCTAGACGGCAAAATACGTGCGCCTAATATTCTCAGCTGCCATCATTGAAATGCGAGCAGTGCAACGATTTAAGAAGCTCAGCTCAGTGCACTGCTGGAATAAGAGTGTAGGGCATGTAGGTTGATTATGCTATAAATAATAAATACTCTTTATATGAATACCGCTGTTTTATTTTAAAATCTATATATATATTTATTTTAGTAATGTGAAACCGACACTATACAAAGGCTCCATCTTATCCCTGACGGCCCTGATCCTATCTTACAACCGCTTTTAATAACCTATCTATCCACGATTTGCCCTTCTATAGGTAGAAAGATTAAAGGTCCATACATTTTATGTTTAATATTGTAGTAGGACAAATCGTGTTTAGTTAGGTTATTGATATAGATAACTCTGGGACATACTAAATTAAATGAAGCGAAAGGTGTAGCAGGTGAAAACAACAAAAAGCAAGCCGGAGACACGTCTGTGGCCGGCTGGAGACTAAACATAAACACTGACCGATTTTGGCGCATCGTGTTGTCCATCCGAACAAATATTATTGTGTCTTCTCGTGACTCGTCCGGCTCGAATACTTAAAAGGCTCATATTCAGTTAAATAAAAATTACAATATTAGTTTGACAGCTGACACTGACACATTATCAGTTGTCAACTTGTCTTGTCAAATCCAGCTGTTATTGGCGAGTGGAGTATCTCTAAGTAGTCTGTGGAGTGGAGTGCTGTGGTGGAGTGGTGCACACGTTTAGAATTATTTTATTCTCAGATTTAACTTAAGATCACTGTTATTGGTGTTACGAAAAGTGTACATAGAATTTGTGTGTTGGACTTTGAAGAAACAGTGAAAATGGCACAATCTCCCGCAGCTGTAGCACCGCCGAAAGAACGCTACGTACCGAACGCGCTTAAATTCGCTTTCGGCGGCCTTTCCGGGTACATATCTTTGATTTATTTTCAGATTATACTGTCCTTTATAGAGGATCAATGTCATGAACATTGCCGTAAAATGTTCATACTGCTTATAAAATTGTTAAAAGCCCTCGTATCATACCGCGTCAAGAACTCGCTTGTTACTGTTAAAAACCTTGTCCTCTCTAAAACGGACGTGTGCAAATCATTTACTCTACCAAAGTCGACCTGTTTTATGATCTCCAGTTTATTAATTGAGTTCATATCGAATTATATTATCATGAACCTGATTATGTAATATACTTAATCAATTTTTTTGTAGAGTTCACAGAGTTTCTCATTAATTTCTTATCATGTTTGTTAGCTACTTATTTAGTTGAAAAATGTGTTTTTGCAAATAAAGTATTGTTAATTAAAAATATCATGATGAGAATAAAATTGTGAAAAGAATCAATTTATGTTAGAAATTATGTAGAATGCACAATTTTTTTTAAATTTTACCAAAAATACTGAAGGTAGGCTCAGCTCATCATCCTGCACAACGTGTATGATACAATACAATATAAATACTCTTAGTATAGTATAGTATAACGGGCTGGTTTCCGCAACTCCACGATCAAGCGTGTATTTTGCGTATGGGTGGGAACTTACTCGATCCACCCTAACTCCTCGAAAAAGGCCAGCAACGCCTTGGTGTTGCTGGTGATCTCTAAATACTCTTTATTGTACACAAAAAAGATAAGCAACATAAGTTTTCCTAACATTTATCTTGATCGCTTGATCTCACTGGCCGTGGCAGCCAACGCTGGCTGCTTGTCATTCAAAGTGTGCAATTTTAAAATTTATGAGCAAATAGCTAGACCTCAGTGGTAGCCGTGACTTGGCCACATGTACACTTACTCTGGGATTAACTCTGAAACCAGGTTTTTTTTTTTTCCATCCAGACTCTATTTAGGGAACATACCCATACTACATGACCCATTTATTCATTTTTACCCCCCACCCTATTGGTGACAACACATAGTATATGCCAAGCAAATGTTATGCTTTATAATGACAGATGTTCCTTGACTTTTTAATACAACATGTAGCAGGAATTAATGCACACCTACCTATTAACCCCAATATATCAACCAGGTTTCACTGGTAGGGCTTAACCTCTTACTTATTTAAACTGTTAGAGTCTTGCTTGGCCATAAATTCAGAAAAACACTTAGCACATAAATAAGATAAGTTACCTACTTCACAGCATGACCCTGAAGGCTATGTAAAGCATATAATTCACATGATAGTGACAAATTAGGAATGTTACAGTATAAAGAAAAATGCTCACTTGCCTTTTCCGAACTATGTTGGGGTGGGCTTCCAGTCTAACCATAATACCAGAAGCGGCTGAACATCAGTATTTTACACGGAGCTACTGCCATCAGACCCCCGCAACCTAGTGATTGGGTAATACCGACATTTAGAGGTTAGACCAGTTGTCAGACTTTCAGGCTTCTGACTACCTGTAATGACTGCCATAGATGTTTGCATGGCAACCGCGACCGACAGCTTAACGTGCTCTTGGAGGCACGAATTGGTCACCTATTCACGGTCTGACGGCGGCAAATATAGCTTAACCTTGTAGATCTTACAATCCGCGCGGTTGCTACTTAGCCACGAGCCCCTCAATTTCGATTTTTGACAACAAATCTGAGTAATTTAAAATTTCACTAAGGGTGACAATAGTAACTCTGTCACATTTGTTTTGTAAGCTTAAATAGACTTTGTCGTTTTATGATGTGCAAGTGACTTTCAACCTTAGGGTAAAATAGCAATTTCATGGTCGACTATACATATGTCGAAGTTTCCGGTCATTCGCCGGGCCTGGCGCGGATTGGTAAGCAAGGTTTCATTAGATTTAAAACAGAAAAAAAAAATTGGCTCATTCGGCGCGGACAAGTGTAGGTACTATCAGCTAACTTTCCGGTGAACCACCACTGAGGCTAAAATCGCTTGCGATCAGTGTTCGACGGTAGCCGTAGGTACGTGTAATGTAGCAGGATTCATTCAAGGGTCTTTGTCGACAAAATGTATCACCAGGAAAGATCGTGATTGTACGTTCACCTTTAAGGGTGCCACTGATGATGCATCCAACATTCCGAATGGCGTGGCCGCATTCCAAAATCTGTCCGAGAATGTTGAAAACGTATGTTATTATTATAACAAGTTAAGTCATTTTGGAAGTAGTAATTAAATTGACGTCCAAATGGATGCATCGTCAGTGCCCAGGGTCAGCGCAAACCGGCAGAGTGGTGGCGAAGCGGCAAATTTAATAACAATTGAAATTCAACCTTATAGGATTTAAAATACGACTGTTATTTGTATAGCAAATACAATCACCGGTGGCTCGAAGAGCGGCCACAGCCACAAGCGTCCAAGAGCTGGTCAATAAGAGTCGGTTTTCCTTGCAACCAGTGAACTGCTGTTTTTCACCGCCAATCCGTTTCGGTGGGCGCTGGCCCTTATATAGATATTTTCATGCATATGTAGGTACAGTCTAACAAAGCAATTAGTATACAGGGTCGCCAGATATAGATGAAGATTTCTCAGGAAATTATTATAGAATGGTTTGATTAGACATTATTTTTATTATTATAAGAACATATAAAATGTAGAGAAAACTGTTAGTAGGTTGCAAGATTAGATCTTTATCGGCAATCAGCAACATTTATCACTTGGAGCAATGGTACTGGCAGGCTGGTTATTTTTTCAATCTCGCATTGGGTTTGATTCTCTACAGTTTTGATGGTACCTACCTATTCCTAACGTTGGCTTTTTTACAGTATGGCAGCGACCTGCGTCGTTCAGCCTCTCGATCTGATCAAAACTCGGATGCAACTGAGTGGCGGCGGCCGGACCTCGTTTGCCGTAGCAGGAGAAATCGTGGCTCGGGAAGGATTCGTGTCCTTATACACGGGGTTGTCAGCTGGCCTGCTGCGTCAAGCCACATACACGACCACTCGTCTTGGAGTCTACAATTACCTCTTTGACGCATATAAAGAGTAAGTATTGCTTCGCGTTTGTAATTAAATGTTAGCAAGTTTATTGGGACGACAGTGCCTGGTGGATAAATGCTTTTGTTCCATACAGTTTTGATTATCACTAGCTTTAACGGTGAAGAAGGAAAAGGTAGTTCTCCCAAGGTGACACACGTCGGAGCGACTCGCCATTTCGCCTGTGTAATAGAGACGAGCGTCTATACGACAGCCGTGGGTGACGCTGTACAATTCAGAGTTTCTAGCTAGCATGAGTTTTTGCAATATCGTGTAGTTATCGAAAAAATTGTACGAGTTTGACATTTACAAATACTTTCAAAGTTTTCGTCGTCTTCTTAACTATTATAAAATTGTAAACGTCTGTTTGTTTGTTTGTTTGTTCCAGCATCACGCTAAAACTACTGGACCGATTTTGATGTTTTTTTTTTTGTTTGAAAGCTGATGATCTGACTTAAAAACTGGTATGGGTTTTGAGAAAGAAAGAAAGAAAGAAAAAAAGAAAAAAAATCGTGGGTTGCGTACTCACCCGACAGATCGAAGCTTCTATGCATTTGCACGAGCGGATAGTAATGTACGATGGAGTGGAGTGGAGTGGAGTGGACAGGGGATGGGACTGGGGATGGGACTGGGGACGGGACAGGGGACGGGACTGGGGATGGGACAGTGGACGGGACAGGGGACGGGAAATGGGACGGGACATGAGACGGGACATGGGACAGGACAGTGGGACGGCACATGGGACTGGACATAGGATGGGACATGGGACATGGGACGGGACTATTGTGATTTTGTGATATAGTGAGACAGTGGGACAGTGGGCCGTGGGACAGTGGGATTGTGGGATAGTGGGAAAGTAGGACAGTGGCAGCGGGATGGTGGGACAGTGGGGCAGTGGGGCAGCGGGGCAGTGGGGTAGTGGGATAGTGGGGCAATGGGGTACCGGGGCAGTAAGGCAGTGGGTTGTGGGGCAGAGGGACAGCGAGGCAGCGGGACAGTGGGGCAGCGGGGCAGTGGGGTAGGGGGGCAGCGAGGCAGTGGGGCAGCGGGGCCGCGTGCCATAGGGGCAGCGGGGCCGTGGGGTACCGGGGCAGCGGGGCAGTGGGGCATTGGGATAGTGGGGCAGCGGGGCAGTGGGTCAGTGGGGCAGCGGGAGCGGGGCAGCGAGGCAATGTGGCAGCGGGGCAGCGTGCCAGAGGAGCAGCGGGGCAATGGGGTACCGGGGCAGCGGGGCTGTGGGGCAGTGGGATAGTGGGTCAGCGGGGCAGTGGGGCAGTGGGGTAGCGGGGCAGCGGGGCGGCAGCGGGGGCGGGGCAGCCGGGCAGAGAGGCAGTGGGGCAGCGGGGCAGTGGGGTACCGGGGCAGCGGAGCTGCGGGGCAGTGGGATAGAGGGGCAGCGGATCATTGGGGTAGCGGGGCAGTGGGGCAGCGGGGCAGCTGGGAAGCGGGGCAGTGATGCAGAGGGGCAGTGGGGCAGAGGGGTAGCGGAGCAGCGGGGCAGTAGGGGAGTGGGGCAGCGGGGCAGGCAGTGGGTTAGTGGGGCAGTGGGTTAGCGGGGCAGCGGGGCTGTGGGGCAGCGGAGCAGTGCGTTACCGGAGCAGTGGGGCAGTGGTATAGTGGGGCAGCGGGGCAATGCGGCAGCGGGGCAGTGGGGCAGCGGGGCAGCCGGACAGAGTGGCAGCGGGGAAGCTGGGCTGTGGGGCAGCGGGGCAGGCTGTGGGGCAGTGGGGCAGTGGGCTAGCGGGGCAGTAGGATATTAGGGCAGCGGGGCAGTGGGGTAGCAGGGCAGCGGGGCACGATGTGGGGCAGTGGGATAGTGGGGAAGCGGGGCAGTGGGGTAGCGGGGCAGTGGGGCAGCGGGACAGCGGGCCAGTGGGGCAGCGGGGCATCTGGGTAGCGGGGAAGTGGGGCAGCGGGGCAGTGGGGGTAGCGGGGCATTGGGGCAGTGGGGTAGTGGGATAGTGGGGCAATGGGGTACCGGGGCAGTAAGGCAGTGGGTTTGTGGGGCAGAAAGACAGTGAGGCAGCGGGACAGTGGGGCAGTGGGGTAGCAGGGCAGCGAGGCAGTGGGGCAGCGGGGCCGCGTGCCAGCGGGGCCGTGGGGTACCGGGGCAGCGGGGCAGTGGGGCATTGGGATAGTGGGGCAGCGGGGCAGTGGGTCAGTGGGACAGCGGGGGCGGGGCAGCGAGGCAATGGGGCAGCGGGGCAGCGTGCCAGAGGAGCAGCGGGGCAATGGGGTACCGGGGCAGCGGGGCTGTGGGGCAGTGGGATAGTGGGTCAGCGGGGCAGTGGGGCAGCGGGGCGGCAGCGGGGGAGGGGCAGCCGGGCAGCGGGGCAGCGGGGCTGCGGGGCAGTGGGATAGAGGGGCAGCGGATCATTGGGGTAGAAGGGCAGTGGGGCAGCGGGGCAGCTGGGAAGCGGGGCAGTGATGCAGAGGGGCAGCGGGGCAGAGGGGTAGCGGAGCAGCGGGGCAGTAGGGGAGTGGGGCAGCGGGGCAGGCAGTGGGATAGTGGGGCAGTGGGTTAGCGGGGCAGCGGGGCTGTGGGGCAGCGGAGCAGTGGGGCAGTGGTATAGTGGGGCAGCGGGGCAATGCGGCAGCGGGGCAGCCGAACAGAGTGGCAGCGGGGAAGCTGGGCTGTGGGGCAGCGGGGCAGGCTGTGGGGCAGTGGGACAGTGGGGCAGTGGGCTAGCGGGGCAGTAGGATATTAGGGCAGCGGGGCAGTGAGGCAGTGGGGTAGCGGGGCAGCGGGGCACGCTGTGGGGCAGTGGGATAGTGGGGAAGCGGGGCAGCGGGACAGTGGGGCAGCGGGCCAGTGAGGCAGCGGGGCATCTGGGTAGCGGGGAAGTGGGGCAGCGGGGCTGTGGGATAGTGGGGCAGTGGTGCAGCGGGGCAGTGGGGTAGCGGTGCATTGGGACAGTGGGGCAGCGGGGCTGTGGGACAGCGGGGCAGTGGGGCAGTGGTGCAGCGGGGCAGTGGAGTAGCGGGGCATTGGGGCAGCGGGGCAGTGGGGCAGTGGTGCAGCGGGGCAGTGGGGTAGCGGGGCATTGGGGCAGCGGGGCAGTGGGGTAGTGGGATAGTGGGGCAATGGGGTACCGGGGCAGTAAGGCAGTGGGTTTGTGGGGCAGAGGGACAGTGAGGCAGCGAGACAGTGGGGCAGCGGGGCAGTGGGGTAGCATGGCAGCGAGGCAGTGGGGCAGCGGGGCCGCGTGCCAGCGGGGCCGTGGGGTACCGGGGCAGCGGGGCAGTGGGGCATTGGCATAGTGGGGCAGTGGGTCAGTGGGACAGCGGGGGCGGGGCAGCGAGGCAATGGGGCAGCGGGGCAGCGTGCCAGAGGAGCAGCGGGGCAATGGGGTACCGGGGCAGCGGGGCTGTGGGGCAGTGGGATAGTGGGTCAGCGGGGCAGTGGGGCAGCGGGGCGGCAGCGGGGGCGGGGCAGCCGGGCAGCGGGGCAGTGGGGTACCGGGGCAGCGGGGCTGCGGGGCAGTGGGATAGAGGGGCAGTGGATCATTGGGGTAGCGGGGCAGTGGGGCAGCGGGGCAGCTGTGAAGCGGGGCAGTGATGCAGAGGGGCAGTGGGGCAGCGGGGCAGAGGGGTAGCGGAGCAGCGGGGCAGTAGGGGAGTGGGGCAGCGGGGCAGGCAGTGGGATAGTGGGGCAGTGGGTTAGCGGGGCAGCGGGGCTGTGGGGCAGCGGAGCAGTGGGGCAGTGGTATAGTGGGGCAGCGGGGCAATGCGGCAGCGGGGCAGTGGGGCAGCGGGGCAGCCGGACAGAGTGGCAGCGGGGAAGCTGGGCTGTGGGGCAGCGGGGCAGGCTGTGGGGCAGTGGGACAGTGGGGCAGTGGGCTAGCGGGGCAGTAGGATATTAGGGCAGCGGGGCAGTGAGGCAGTGGGGTAGCGGGGCAGCGGGGCCCGCTGTGGGGCAGTGGGATAGTGGGGAAGCGGGGCAGTGGGGTAGCGGGGCAGCGGGACAGTGGGGCAGCGGGCCAGTGGGGCAGCGGGGCATCTGGGTAGCGGGGAAGCGGTGCTGTGGGGCAGTGGGATAGTGGGGCAGTGGTGCAGCGGGGCAGTGGGGTAGCGGGGCATTGGGGCAGTGGGACAGCGGGGCAGTGGGATAGTGGGGCAGCGGGGCAGTGGTGCTGCGGGGCAGTGGAGTAGCGGGGCATTGGGGCAGTGGGGCAGCGGGGCAGTGGGGCAGCGTGGCAGTGCGGCAGCGGGGCAGCGGGACAGTGGGACAGTGGTCTGGACTGGATTGGACTTGAATGGACTGGACTGACGTGGGTTAGCAGAATTTAACGCGAGCGGAGCCGCGGGTAAAAGCTAGTTAATTCATAAATCAGTAGCGCCCCTGGCGGATACGAGGAGGTAGTGATGCCGAAATAGTCCTGCTATCGATAGTTGACCTTGAAAATCAGTTAGGATATCGATAGGGACATCGATAGTATTTTTTTTTTTTTTTTTTTTATAACATAGGGGGGCAAACGAGCAAGCGGGTCACCTGACGGTAAGCAATCTCCGCCGCCCATGGACATCCGCAACACCAGGGGAGTCACCGATGTGTTGCCGACCTTTTCAAAAGACGTATGCTCGTTTCTTGAAGGCTCCCATGTCGAATTGTTTCGGGAAAACCGCTGACGGGAGTTGGTTCCACAGTTTTGCTGTACGAGACAAAAAATGACTTGTGAAACGTACAGTAGTTGATCGCCAATCATCAAGATGGTGAGGATGGAATTTAGATTTATGGCGAGTGGTACGATGGTGGAAGTCAGCGGCTGGTATAAGGTCGAACAATTCCTCAGAGCATTCCCCATTGTAAATGCGATAGAGTATACATACAGATGCAACGTCTCTACGCAAGGCTAGAGGGTCAAGCCGATTGGGAACAATATAGTCGCCGACGATTCGAACCGTTCTACGCTGAATGCGGTCAAGTGGAAGGAGGAGGTACTCGGGTGCTCCAGCCCAGAGATGAGAGCAATATTCCATGTGTGGCCGGATTTGTGCCTTATATAGTTTAAGACGATGATCCGGCCTGAAATATTGTCTCGCTCTATTGAGCACTCCGAGTTTTTTTGAAAGCTAATTTGGCTTTACCCTCCAAGTGACCGCGAAACTGAACGTCACTCGATACGTCGACGCCAAGGATTCCCAATTTAGGCGTAGCTAAGAGGGGAGTGCCCTCTAGGCGAGGTGCTTCGACAAATGGGGTCAAAAAGTATCGAACGCGTGGTGCGTGCACTGCGTGCTAATACTATTGATAGTATCGATAGCATTGGACACTAATAGTGATAATGCTATCGATAGTATTGGACACTGATAGTGACAATACTATCGATAGTCTATCGATACTATTGTTTTTTCGTTTACTATCGATAGTCGCTTACCGAGCTGCATCACTGTAAGTTTCAATAGAATCGGTTAACAGGTAAGAACTCAGTGGGTGAACAAACACTCATCCCCTGTTTTACTACCTTTAGGGGTGGATTTTGACTTTGAAATTTAAATGGGACCAACTTCGAGATATACCCTATCCATTAAAAAGAAAGAATCATCAAAATCGGACTACTCTGTAAAAAGTTATGAGTGGTCATACGCGTCGAATTGAGAACCTCCTCCTTTTTTTTCGTCTGTTAAAAACTCATGCTAGTGGTACTGCATTGCATTGCAGTGGATAGAATTTGTGAGAAACTAATTATATTCGAGTTCGGTGCACTCGGTCCTTGAATTGTTTGCCAGCCATGTTCAAACGAACAGGCGACGACATGGTAAATTACATGCTAATTTGTACACACGGCTAATGAGTTATGTATGCAGGCAAACAACGATCATACGCAGGCAATCTGATATTGTGTTGTGTGCGTTCATTTGATGGAGAAGACACGTTCAGAACGCAAATTCTCGTAATAAAAACGTTCTAAATATAGTTCCAAACTAATCTCAATGCTTTAACGGCCAAAATTAATATCCAATCTATCCACGATTTGCCCTACTAGCGATAAGAATTTGAGAAGCTCCATACAAAATATGTCAAATTTCTATCTCTGGTAGGGTAAATCGTGGATAGATTGGATATTAATTTTGGCCGTAAATCTCAATTTTCTGACAGTAGTTTTTTTTATTTTTTATGGCTCCATCATTTTTCGGTGATTTTGCCAACGTCGAGGTAGGAAAATACACGGTGATCGACAGTAGATGTTCGTGTATGTCGTTTGTTTGTGACACTTAGGTCATTAATGACAATTAACAACAATTTAGCAGATTCAGCTCGACTTTGAATTATCTTGATGTTATATATTTATAGTTATATATGTAGGTATGTATAATATGTATATTTTATTATATGTAGGTATAATGTACTTAGGTATTTATCTATTTTTATTATATGTAATTATAAGTCCATAGTACGAAACATATTTTACTACTTTACTGGTGCATCTACCTTATTCTTTGTCTCTGCATTACCCTAAGGTTGTCTGGTAGAGAACGCCTATGGCGTTAAGACCGCCTTTGTACCCTGTTGTGCATAAAGAATTAAATAAATAAATAAATTAATGTCACCAATAAACAATCAGAAACATCTACCCCCAGTTTCTGGAAGGCTGATCAATTTGATCTATTGTCAAATCTATGTCAGCTCCTGTGATTGGTCGGCAAATATACTAAAAACCAATCACATCGCTTGACCTGAGATTTGACAGTCGATTAGTTAATTTTTGTGTTGATCAGCCTTTCGGAAACTGGGGGTTAGTGTCATAAAAATTTTTTTTTTAAAGTATAAGATGCCGAAACGAACTAAAGGCCCACCTGATGTTGAGCGGTTACCTTTGCCCATAACATTTCGATATTTTACTTACTTACTCCTCTGGCTCAGCGACCCAGTGAGTCATGGCCTCCGAAACGAGAACTCTCCACTTTCCTCGATCTTGCGCGATATCTCGCCAGTTGGTAGCTTGAAGCTCACGCAGATCAGTCTCCACAGCATCTCCCCAGTGATATCTGGGACGACCTACTGGTCTACGTCCGGTTGGTTGGCCCAGATACGCATTCTTGGCTCCTCGATCTTCCCCCGCGTTCGACGTGGCAGAGCTATCGCAAACGTTATCGTTTTGATATTTTATTGCAATTTAATTCTTATGCAATCGTAGCTTGTCTTCCTTTCTGAGATGGGTACCAGGTTACACCCTTATTGGCTGAACCGAAATAAGAGTTCAATGCTTCTTTACTTATTACCGAGCACGAGTGGATAATGAAGAAACTCCTTCCTTAGGTACTAAAACCTGGGAAGAATAAAAAAAAACATGACGAAACTAAGAAGCGAACTAACAAAGAAGATTGAGTTCCGGAGAGAAGTTTCATAACAAAGATAGTGTAGTGTACCTATCTTGGTATATTTATATAACATCATTGATTTTAGTACATTGACTGACCTATTGATCTTGTGTTCACTCCGCACTGCATGAAGCATTGTGTGATAATTGTGTAGGCGCATGTTTACATTTATATTACAAGATTGAAAGATGTTTTAAAATAAAACTTCAGAAAGCTTGTTTGAGCTTGTGGCTGGGCGACTTTTTTCCGCGCTACCGGTTTTGGGTTCGGTTCTACCACGCACCAAATATTATTAGTATTAATACTTAATATCATCATCATCCTCCGAGCCTTTTCCCAATTATATTGGGGTCGGCTTCCAGTCTAGCCAGATGCGGCTGAACATCAGTATTTTACACGGAGCGACTGCCATCAGACCCCCGCAACCCAGTTACTGGGTAATACCGACATTCGGAGGTTAGACCAGTTGTCAGACTTTCAGGCTTCTGACTACCCGTATCGACTGCCATAGATATTCGTATGACAACCGGGACCGACAGCTTAACGTGCTCTCCGAGGCACGGAGGGGTCTCGATGTGTAACGAAACGGTCACCCATCCACAGACTGACCGCGGCAAGTGCAGCTTAACCTTGCAGATCGTACAATCCGCGCAGTCGTTGCTTCGCTACGAGCCCCTCGTATTAATACTTAATAATATATTAATATAATCGAATCCGAACCTCCTTTTCCCTGAGGGTCTCGGGGCGGGAGTAAGGAGTATCACCGAGTTTAACTCGAGTAGAAAATCATTTTCAAAAATGAATATAATAATATAATGTTTATTGCGACTTCAAAAGAACATAACAGCAGTGTAGCCCTGGACCCTGATTAACTCTGTAAATTATAGTTCGCTATAGTAATAGATAGAAAAAATGCGAAAAACAGCCACTTTTGGCACTTTTTAGGGTTCCGAAGTCCTACAAGGAACCCTTATAGTTTCGTCATGTCCGTCCGTCTATCCGTCTGTCCGTCTGTCCGTCTGTCCTAATCCTTTACAGTTTAATAACTTCTACAGTTATTAACATAAGTAAATGAAATTTTGTTGAAAAATAGTCTGCATATAGATCTCAATTTTAAAAGAATAAAAAAATCGTTTTTACGTATTTTAGGGGTGGCGTCCATACATGTGAAATGGGGATTTTTTTTCGCTGCACCCCTTCGTGTGGGGTATCATTGAATAGGTCTACTAAAATGAAGGTAATGTTTCATACACCACTTTTTTATCAGGTGTACCATCTGCGAAATATAGCCCGCCAAAGTGGCTTGCAATGTGTCCCCCCCCCTGCCATTTCTAAACTATGCAATGTAGAAACTTATAATCTTCCACATTGATAGACCTTTGTGAAAACTCTCTTTTAAAATTATTTCGAGTATAATTTGATTATAATTTTTTGAGTTATAGAGAGAAAACTGAAAAATACTTAAAACGTCCTAGTTCCAAGGTCATTGACCTTAGAGAAAAATTATTATAGCAAATAATGCTCCTTTAGCTACTTTCTATTTGAAAAAATCACAAAAAGTAACTTTAAAATGACATAACTTCTTGAATTTGGCTTCTTGAATTTATCGCTAGATGGCGCTAGTAACACACTGAGTCGCGAATGCTGCCGATTATTGCAAAAACTAAAATAGCCATGATTAATATTCGATTTGATTCGTTTGTAATTACACCTACTTAAGGAACCCTATAATACTGAGCATGGCCCGACATGCTCTTGACAGGTTTTCTATCTACAACTACAGCGAACTATTTTACAGAGTTAACAGTTTTTGGTTAAACTACAGTACCTACATACATGTACTTCAGTCAATTGTTAAAAACATATTTTCGATAAATGATGTATTCAGTGAGTAATATTTTTTTTACTGATAGGGGCGCCACTTGGCTACGGGGTCGATTTCACATAAAATTGGGTACCACGAATGATTTTACACTAATGAGATCATGACACAAATGAAATCTAAATCACGCTAATGGCATGCATATTTTTATTGGTTTACAAAGTAAGTTTAGCCTTATTTATATTGAAGAAGATTACTGTTAACAAACTGTAAAAAAGTTTATCAATTGTTTTTTCGATGTCAAAGGTATTATATATATTATATATAGTATATTGTTCATAAGAAGACGTAATTTACATTTTTAAACCAATAAAAATATGCACATCATTAGTGTAATTTGGATATGATCTGTGTCACGATCTCATTAGCGTAACTTCATTCGTAGGCTGTGAAATCGACCCAACTAAATGCGCCTGAATGATTTAGCGGTAACTTGCCTTCGGAAACCTATATCTGCATTTGATAAGACTAGCCATATTATATTATGTAAACCTAAGGATACAGGAGATATAAACAAAGGTTGAAAACCCTCGTCTGTCTAGGTCACGTGATTGCCTCCGTACTACGTCATCGGCCGTGGAGCCAATAGCGGGCTGTTAGCGCGACACTTGTCAGTTTAATGTGCTGCCACTTTGTGAAAATAAATTACCCGAGCAAAATGCATTTTTAGGGTTCCGAAGTCCTACAAGGAACCCTTATAGTTTCGTCATGTCCGTCCGTCTGTCCGTCTGTCCTAATCCTTTACAGCTTAATAACTTCTACAGTTATAAACATAAGTAAATGAAATTTTGTTAAAAAATAGTCGACATATAGATCTCAATTTTAAAAGAATAAAAGAATAGTTTTTCCGTATTTTAGGGGTGGTGTCCATACATGTGAAACGGAGAAAAAAAAAATTTTTTCGCTGCACCCCCTCGTGTGGGATATCATTGAATAGGTCTACTAAAATAAAGGTAATGTTTGATACACCACTTTTTTATCAGGTGTACCATCTGCGAAATATAGCCCGCCAAAGTGGCTTGCAATGTCCCCCCCCCCCCTGCCATTTCTAAACTATGCAATGTAGAAACTTATAATCTTCCACATTGATAGACCTTTGTGAAAACTCTCTTTTAAAATTATTTCGAGTATAATGTGATTATAATTTTTTGAGTTATAGAGAGAAAACTGAAAAATACTTAAAACGTCCTAGTTCAAAGGTCATTGACCTTAGAGAAAAATTATCATAGCAAATAATGCTCCTTTAGCTACTTTCTATTTGAAAAAATCACAAAAAGTAACTTTGAAATGACAAACGTCTTAAATTTGGCTTCTTGAATTTATCGCTAGATGGCGCTACTAACAACACGCTCTGAGTCGCGAATGCTGCCGATTATTGCAAAAACTAAAATAGCCATGATTAATATTCGATTTGATTCGTTTGTAATTACACCTACTTAAGGAACCCTATAATACTGAGCATGGCCCGACATGCTCTTGGCCGGTTATTTTTTCATTTACTTTCTTCTATAAAGAATCACTTTTTAACTAGTAATTTAATACAGTTTCCTTTATTAACTAATTAGATGAATAACACGAGATAACAAATAGTTAGGCTAGTTAGGAATTTATTTTATGTTCATTATGAACAAAAATCTCCTTAAGTATATTGAAGATATCAATCAATGGCAGCACTGATCGTGACGTAGCTTGGAGGCATCGCGCTGTCATTGCGGGAAGAGAATACCTGGTGAAACATCTTATTATACCATGATTAATAGACGTCAGAGTTGTTATCCTATCTCTATCTTAGGCCGAGATAAATAGACTTCTCACCCTGTTCTCACTACGTGCTTTGGCTAATCAACTCAATTCGGCCTATCGCAGTCCACTGGACATAGGCCTGTCCCAAGTAGCGCCACAACACTCGGTCCTCTGCCTTCCGCATCCAGTCCTCTCCAGCCACGTTCTCCGCGTTCTTTTTTGGCTAATACCACGCCACAGTGTAACTTTAAGTATAGACCACAGAAATAGATAGAGATAGAATGGATATAATCACAATTTTACGTGCGATTAATACGTGTCAACTTTCGAACAAACTACGCCTTACATATTGAAGTCATAAATTTTTAAAAATTAACTTTAATCAAATGTACTTTACAGCTTTTGTTTCTGCACTTAGAAACAGAACAATAAGGCATTTTTGCGGGTTTTTGTTACAGTATTTACAGATAAGGCGTACTGAGAAAGGCTATATTAATTTATAAATTATTTTATTTTATTATTATAGACTGTGTTATGCTAATGCCTTGGCTAAGAAGTACCTATTCCTGTCACTGGTCGCACAACTTTCAAACTACAGGAAAGTAACTGCCTATATTTTTATAAAAACATACTTTCTTTTTTTACTTACGTTGCAAAAAAGTCAGTCGTCGAGACGAATCTCTGGCACGTGCATTTTACGTCACTGTCGGAATTCCTCACTCACCTATTTTTGTTTCACAAAAAAAAAGCTCGTTTGTATGAGAATATAATTATTGTTAACTGTTTACACCTGGTTCTTAGCCGAGGACTAGATAATAGACAACGTCATATTTCACGTGACTTCTATGCATCATCATCATAATTTTTTATCAATCCACTAAAAGGCACGATATTTTTTTTGCGTGGGGAAATCCTCATGGACGCACTCCGCCCGGGGAAGACGGAGCCATTGTCGAACTCTTACCGACTATAACCACCGCGGTGTTCCTTCAACTATTCTTGGCCATGGGCGTGCGAAATACTCTGTATTCTCCACTCGCCGACAGGTCCCGGATCGCCGCTAGTAGGCGAGCCCCGTCTTCTGCTACGCTAGTCTTCCTTCGTCTATATTGTTAACTAGCGATCCGCCCCGGCTTCGCACGAGAGTATATTTTTTTTTCAAACCTTGTCCATAGTACTATTAGATAATTGTGTGCCTTGTCCTTACAATTGCAAACACAACAAAAAAAAATAGCCAAATCGGTCGAGGTTGAGCCGTTCTCAAGTTTTCCGTCATACATGTGGCGATTGATTTTTATTTATATAGATAGATATAATGCGTGTTGCATTTAACAGCGTGACTATACCATACTAACAAACAGTTTACCGGTCGACTAACGGCCAAAATTAATATCCAATCTATCCACGATTTACCCTACTAGAGATAGAAATTTGACATATTTTGTATGAAGCTTATGTCAAATTCCTATCTTTATGAGAGCAAATCGTGGATAGATTGGATATTAATTTTGGCTGTAAATAGGAGACTGCGCAAATCGTGAATTAGTCCCAATTGGAATAATTGACGTCCACTCGGGAAATTGTACAAGAAACAAACATAATTTCAGGATATTAATAACATTAAAATAAATTTTATTTTTTAAAGATATAAATACAGATACGTACCTTACTAATATATTTCACAAAATAAATTTTTAATTGAATAGGTCCATTATACAATCCAATTTTGTATGAATCATATTCAAATTAAACTTTTACGTTTTCTTTTCAACAGTCGCTAATCGTCACTCAAGGCATTGAAAATAGGAATATTGATCCTGGGACAAATGAAAATTACCACGCTAGTATATATTCTATGACTTCAATATATTGTAAACCGTTGATGTAGATCATGAGTATATAGAATAGATAGATGGATATAGATCCAAGGCCTGACTTAAACTCTAGACTAAATAGGCTGATTAGCCTAGGGGGTGGGTCAAAGCCTAAATCAGGCCAGGCATATTGGTATAGGTAGTCTGTGTCAATAGAATTAGTAATAGTATTGATATTAACAAATAATAGTATAAGGTGTTATTGAAATAACTGAAAACCACTTAAGGGGTCATTGTACTCATCAGTATGAACAACTTTTATTATGAGACCAACAATGAAATTGCGCAAAAAAACAGCAGTTCCCTACATTTGTGTTCACATAAATCGTCAAAATTTAGGCAACATCTGATTTTCGCGATTTCAGGATGACCCCTCAAGAGGCTTTCAATTATTTAAATAACAACGATGCTTTAGTATATGACATTGACAGGCGTAATGCGGGAGCTGCACCAGGCTTCGGAACTAAGACGCTGCTGGGTGTGGCAGCTGGCTCCATCGGTGCCTTCGTGGGCACTCCCGCCGAAGTGGCACTCATCCGCATGACAGCCGACGGAAGGCTGCCCAAGGAACAGAGGAGGAACTATAAGAACGTCGCTGATGCTCTCATCAGGTAATTAGGGGAAGGTGGTCTGAGATGGCATAGTAGCAATATCTTTGCAATTTCTAGTCCAGTGGCGCCCGTACATGCACTCGTGCGTCCCTAACGGAAACCGATCGAGGCGCTCACCAGGGGTTGGTTTTGGTAAACATTGCCTTTGAGAAATATGATCTTAGCTGAAGACAAATCGTGATTCCAGGTGTTCTATATTAGCTAACAAACAAATGTCAATGTTTTTTTTTTCGGTTGAGTGTGACAAATACTTTGTAGTAAGCAAAGATATGTAGATTGTAAAATAAATCTACCGGGTGAGTTGGCATATCACCCAATGCGTATGCCATCTCACGCAGGGAGTGATGCTAAGAGTAATGATAAATCTATTTTGTGGATGAAACATTTACTAATTTCGATAATTTCAGCAATAGGTTATAATTAGTTTAAAAAAATCGCCAAAACATGTTATTTGCGATGTTTGCAAGTGAAGTGGTGCCTACGGTTTAATGTATGCCATCTTACCTAAAGGGGTTGGGTGAGATGGATTTTCAAAACATTTATAAATTCAATAATTATCTGAAGAAAAAATAGTTTTAGTTCGTTTTGTTGATTATTTTTATGACGATAATAAACTACTTTTTAATACAGAAGATAAAGATAAAGATATATTTATTTGCAAAAACATCAATAAATCACAATCACACAAAAGATGATTATTTCGTGCAATTAATAGTACATTACTGTCGAGGCCTGAAATGAAGCAATTGACGGCAGAGTTTTTTTTAGTTTTTTTTTTATATATAGTAAGTATAGGATGGCGAAACGAGCTAAAGGCCCACCTGATGTTAAGCGGTTACCTTTGCCTATAATAACTGTATTTGCCCATAATAACATAACAAGTCGGTTCGCCAAACTGAGACATGTAGATGGAAAGTCTCATGTGATTGTAATTTCACCGGCACCCGTACCCTTCAGACCGAAACACAGCAATGCAAGCATCACTATTTGGCGGAGAAGAAGGCACGGTGGTAGTACTTCCCCGGACGAGCTCGTTCACAAAGGAACTCTACTACTACAAAAAGTAGTAGAGTAATATTGGAAGTACGAGTACACACGGCTTGGCTACACATCCAGCTGTACATTTCCAGTATAAGCTGACCTCGCATTGTGTACGCTTTCCGTACAAAACGAGATCAGCTAATACTGGAAATGTACAGCTTGTAGTGTAGCAGTGCGTACTATCGAAGTGATTTTAAAAGGACGAGGCGACAGCAGAGTCCTTTTTAACTAAACGAGGCCTTGTATAGTACTTTTCTCTCATTTGCGAGGAAACAAAACAAACGTATTCTCGTATTCAAAGGAATCGATTAGGTAGCTTCATTTTGCCGCCATCACATCGCGGTATTATCTACCAATAATGTAACAGTACCGATATTTAACCGAAATAAATTATTGATACCCATAACCATTGTTACCGAAAATGCTGTATACCGAAATGATTTTGATATCGAAATATATCGATATGACGTCATAATATCCAATTTTTCCGGTAATTCAGTCCCTGACTCAAGGTGAAGAAGAACTCAAGGTACATCGCGCCTCAAGACTGGAAAAGTGTAATTTGCGACGTGATTATTGTTTATTTGATTGATGATGATTGTGTTCCCACAGAATAGTAAGAGAAGAAGGCGTCCTGAAGTTATGGCGAGGCGCTATGCCAACTGTTGGTCGAGCCATGGTTGTCAACGCCGCGCAACTCAGCACATACTCACAGGTAACTACGATAAGAGTTTCTTGCCGGTTCTTCTTCATAGGACCCACAATTAGAGCCTGACGTTTCAAAAATAAAAATAATTTGAACATCATACAAAAAATATACGGGTTTGATGACCAACTTCAGCTTTGATCTCTTGATCTCTGACACCCAGTTTCCAAAAGGCTGATCAACGCAAAAATTTACTAATCACCTGTCAAATCACAGGTCAAGCGATGTGATTGGTTGTTAACATTTTTGCCGGCCAATCACAAGAGCTGACATTAGATTTGACAACAGATCAAATTGATCAGCCTTCCAGAAACTGGGGTTGAGTGACGAACGGGTTTCTTGATTATTCCCTTAAACTCGTGATACGTATAGCCTGACGGATAAAAAAAAAGTTAAAATCGCAGATTGGCAACATGGTTGATTGTTAAATATGACTGGTATACAAAGATGATCATTGCCAAGTTTTTATTAAATCGCTTTCTGTTCTTTCATGTATCTGTGTTCGGTACAAACGGAATCACAATCACATGAGACTTTCCATCTTCATGTCTCAGTTTGGCGAACCGACTTGCGGTACCATTTAGGCAACAGCCTAGGTGGTATTGAAGTTGTCATGGGCAAAGGTAACCGCTTAACATCAGGTGGGCCTTTAGCTCGTTTCGCCATCCTATACTATAAAAAAAAAAAAAACAATTTTAAACTAACTTCCCGATGAGCTAGAGACTTGAAACTTTCAACATAGCTCAGGACTGGATGACAATGCAATATTAACTCACTTTAGTTTTAAAACGTGGTAATAAATCATCGCTACGTGAATATATGTCAAAACGACAGTAAATAAAAACACGGTTATTACTAATGATTAATATAAACGGTTTCACTCACGTTATTTCATCGGGTGTGCCCGACCGGTTTCGAGCTCGAACGGAGCTAAATGTACTCTGTGAACGGAGCCCTTAATCATGAGCTGGTCGCGCGGTGGCGTGTGGTTATTACTAGTCTATAGAAGTATTTTAAACACACAATACAAAAAATAAAAATAAACGTTTTTTTTAACAAAATAAATATTAAATAAAAAAAAAATGTGGAAAGAAAAAATCGCTCACGAGCAGGATTCGAACCTGCGACTCCTGGCTAAGTACGGCAGTGCTTTAGCCACTAAGCTAGCTAGCTAGCTAGCTAGGTTCGAATCCTGCTCGTGAGCAATTTTTTCTTTCCACAATTTAAATCTATAGAATTCGCTTCGCATGCGTAAATGCGTTAAAATAATAAAATATTAAAACATCGAAATAACAAGTAACACCATTTGTAATCATCTGTAATCATTAAGAAATAGTGTTTAAAATTATATGGACTCGCACAGGTCTTTGACCTAACGACGATCTTTGCCTAGAAAACTGGCCAAGAGCATGTCGGGCCATGCTCAGTATTATAGGCTTCCTTAAGTAGGTGTAATTACAAACGAATCAAATCGAATATTAATCATGGCTATGCTTTTTTAGTTTATGCAATAATCGGCAGCATTCGCGACTCAGAGCGTGTTGTTAGTAGCGCCATCTAGCGATAAATTCAAGAAGCCAAATTGAAGAAGTGTGTTCAACATAACACAAAGTTACTTTTTGTGATTTTTTCAAATAGAAAGTAACTAAAGGAGCATTATTTGCTAACATCATTTTTCTCTAAGGTCAATGACCTTGAACTAGGACGTTTTAAGTATTTTTCAGTTTTCTCTCTATAACTCAAAAAATTATAATCACATTATACTCGAAATAATTTTAAAAGAGAGTTTTCACTAAGGTCTATTAATGTGGAAGATTATAAGTTTCTACGTTGCATAGTTTAGAAATGGCAGGGGGGGGACACATTGCAAGCCACTTTGGCGCGCTATATTTCGCAGATGGTACACCTGATAAAAAAGTGGTGTATGAAACATTACCTTCATTTTAGTAGACCTATTCATTGATACCCCACACGAGGGGGTGCAGCGAAAAAAATTTTTTCATCTCCATTTAACATGTATGGACGCCACCCCTAAAATACGTAAAAACGATTTTTTTATTCTTTTAAAATTGAGATCTATAAGTAGACTATTTTTTAACAAAATTTCATTTACTTATGTTTATAACTGTAGAAGTTATTAAGCTGTAAAGGATTAGGACAGACGGACAGACGGACAGACGGACGGACATGACGAAACTATAAGGGTTCCTTGTAGGACTTCGGAACCCTAAAAACCGGCCAAGAGCATGTCGGGCCATGCTCAGTATTATAGGGTTCCTTAAGTAGGTGTAATTACAAACGAATCAAATCGAATATTAATCATGGCTATTTTAGTTTTTGCAATAATCGGCAGCATTCGCGACTCAGAGCGTGTTGTTAGTAGCGCCATCTAGCGATAAATTCAAGAAGCCAAATTTAAGAAGTGTCAAAGTTACTTTTTGTGATTTTAACAAATAGAAAGTAGCTAAAGGAGCATTATTTGCTATGATAATTTTTCTCTAAGGTCAATGACCTTTGAACTAGGACGTTTTAAGTATTTTTCAGTTTTCTCTCTATAACTCAAAAAATTATAATCACTTTATACTCGAAATAATTTTAAAAGAGAGTTTTTACAAAGGTCTATCAATGTGGAAGATTATAAGTTTCTACGTTGCATAGTTTAGAAATGGCAGGGGGGGGACACATTGCAAGCCACTTTGGCGGGCTATATGTCGCAGATGGTACACCTGATAAAAAAGTGGTGTATGAAACATTACCTTCATTTTAGTAGACCTATTCAATGATACACCACACGAGGGGGTGCAGCGAAAAAAAAAAATTCATCCCCATTTCACATGTATGGGACGCCACCCCTAAAATACGTAAAAACTATTTTTTTATTCTATTAAAATTGAGATCTATATGTAGACTATTTTTTAACAAAATTTCATTTACTTATGTTTATAACTGTAGAAGTTATTAAGCTGTAAAGGATTAGGACAGACGGACGGACATGACGAAACTATAAGGGTTCCTTGTAGGACTTCGGAACCCTAAAAAATGGTCCTACGTTCAAAATTAATTAAATTAAAATAATTTCCTGTGGCTAAGCTATTAACTGGATTTGATTAATTTTTTATAAACGGTCAGAGGACGTGATACTCTGTACGTGGTTTTATTTAATGTCGTATTGTCATATCCACCCTGTATATTTACAATAAAATCTTTTTCATCAAATTATTTTCGTTTATACTTACCACATAGGTTAGGCTAGGGAAATTATTATAGAACGGTTTGATTTGGTTTTGAAATAAATACAGTTTAACTTTGTTCGTTATTAAAATGATATTTCACTCGAAAACATCCATAATCTTCTGAGAAAACTTCATTTAAGTATATCTGGCGACCCTGAATACTAATTGCTTTGTTAGACTGTACACCGATATATCCTTCAGACTATACATTATACGTAATACGTACAGTCGACTGCGTGACAGTGGTAACACTTCAATTCGAAAACAGCCCTTACTGCTTACGAAATAAAGATGCTGCTAATGTCAAAGTGTTACCACCGATGTGCGGCCGACCGTACGTTGTTCTTGACACTTTAAACGCAGATAATGTAATTTTGCAGATCACGGTGTGTAAACATATCGTATAACAATGATTGATGTCTGATTTGACGTAATAAAATTTGGTCACCATGAATAAAAATTGTGCATCACGCATCACGCTTATACAACGGGTAACAGAAAGATGTCGTCATATTTGAGGAGCTTATTCGGGAAATGCTGTCGAACATCTACTACGGGGTGTAATAAAAGAGCCTCCACGAGCAACGATATTTAATTGATCGTTCGGCGCACTCTGAGCGGTCAGCTTGGCCAAAATTAATATCCAATCTATCCACGATTTGCCCTACTGGAGATAGAAATTTGACATAAGCTCCATACAAAATACGTCAAATTTCTCTCTCTAGTAGAGCAAATCGTGGATAGATTGGATATTAATTTTGGCTGTTAGTCAGCCCCGCTACCAACCTGCTGACTGGCTAATCTTTTTACCACGGCATTTATTTTATTATCATTATGTTGTTCTGATTTGGGACATATAAATCAAATTTACTTGGATTAACATGGATAGTTTAATTCACCATCATGGACAACCACCATAGAATAATATAAGAAAGAAACATTTTTTTGACACAAAGCACAGATACACAGACACAATTCAACAGGAACACAATTAAATATACAAAAACGGATCATCGATGCTGTGTGTCTAGCGACTGTGGCAAATAGGTCCGGTTCAGCATAAATGCCAGGCAACTAGTGCCTGACGATGGTTTTCAACTGAACCTTCATTCGTATACATTAATGACTGGTTTCGGACAGTATACACTATACAGCATTTACAAGCAGGTTTGCTAGATCGAGTTTCTGAATTTTCCCCATCTTTTTTCCCCGATGTACATCTTTTTTCCCCGATGTACATCTTTTTTCCACGGTGTAAATATTTATTTTGGCTTAAAACGCAATGTACATACATCGTTTTCGCAGGCTTGCAGCCGGGAATGTAGAATGGGCATAATAGAGTGTGAGAACAATGTAAGTTAATGGTCTTTTTCTTACAGGCGCGTGAGATGTTCGTGGGGTACGTTCCGGACGGTATCTTGTTGCATTTCTGCGCGTCCATGATTTCTGGTCTCATCACCACCATTGCCTCCATGCCTGTTGACATCATCAAGACAAGGTAAGTCTATGTTGTGTTTGTATATCATCATCATTATTTTAGCCGAAAGACGTCCACTGCTGGACATAGGCCTTCCCCGAGCATCACGACAACGACCGGTATCGTCATGTTGGGGGGATATGCCATAATCGCCATGCTTGGCAGGCGGGTTGGTAATCGCAGTTGGTTGGTTGAATACTCAGAGAACGCTGCTGCCTATCCTCTGGTGAATCCCTTAGTCGCCTTTTACGACACCCATGAGAAGAGATGGATATTTATACTGTATCACTTAATGATGTATCACTCAAGTAATGAGCATAGTGATTTCGTTTACATCCGCCATTATTCAAATATTTTTTTTGGTACCTCTTTGTTTATCAAATCAAAAATCAAAATTTTTATTTGTCTCAAATTATTTATTTATTTTATTTTATTTATTTATTTATCCCAATCACCACTACCATTACAGGACACTCCCAATGCGGTAGTGTGGTCCTTAATTATGCATAACATAACACGTACAATGTAATTTTTGTGAATTCATTCAGAGTGCAGGAAAATAAATCTATTCTCTCAGCTACATCATTAAGTGTAGACAAGGCGCGCGTCATAGGCGCTTTGCCGAGCAAGTTAGTTCGTCCGCGCGGTACTGCGAATAATTGCGGCTTCCGCCGCCGCCCCACGTAATTGTCCGGCACATATAGGCACACCTCCTTCAATACACCCGGGTTACACGTCTGGCCCCTTAGCAAACTAAACATATACGTGACAAGAGCCAAGTCCCTCCTTGTTTTCAACTTATTGTACCCAACCATGCCTAGGACAAAAAAAAAACAGAAATAAACAGTAATATAAAATTGAGGCAGTCCCAGTAAGTAACAAACAATACTTGTGTTGTGGCTGTCTCGCTTCTTCCCTTATTTTATACATAATAACTATGAGACCACTATTAGATAAAAATAAAATAAAATTAAAATCATGAGAAAAGCATGCAATATTACTTTTGTGTGTATATGTGTTTGTCTGTTTGTGTTTGAGTGTTGAACAGGTAAATAGACAAGATTTTTAACTAAGTTTCACTAAAAAGTGCTCAGTTTCCTCATAAGTTTGAATTTGTGTTGATAAGCTTCCGTTTTCTATCACACAAATAAACGAATCTAATTTTAAATTAGGTCAATGCCGCTAATATGTGAGTGTGACATTGAAAACATAACCTTGATTCTGGCGATGTCTCACAAACGTGACAGAAAAAAATTGCCAAGATTATGTAACGTGAATTATATTAAGAGGCTGACAACACCTAAAAAATCAGACTTCTGCGGTCACTGTCGTTTTGTACAGAACTGAAAGAGAGGCGGGACGTCGCCGTCGTCGGGTGCGCCGCTCAACTTGAATGAAAATTAACATTTTTTTTTTTGTAAAAAACTAAAATCTTATTTGAAAAACAGAAACAACTATGTTTTAGATTATTGTATTTCTTAAATGTTTTCTTAATTTAATTTATAATTTTTGGTAAATAATAGAGATTATTTGCTTTAAAGCATGTTTTAAGAGGTTAGTTTCCAATTATTTTCTATAGAGAAAACTTCAAGAAAACGTGTTTTGGGCACAATAGAGTTTTAGAAAATACAATCAAGATTAACATTTTTTTTTTTCACTGCCACAAACTGAAAAGATGCAGCTAAAATAGTACATTATGATACAAGTGAGCTAACGGCCATAATTAATATCCAATCTGTCCACGATTTGCCCTACTAGAGATAGGAATTTGACATAAGCACCATACAAAATATGTCAAATTTCTATCTCTAGTAGGGTAAATCGTGGATAGATTGGATATTAATTTTGGCCGTTAGTTGACTATTATACTCGAGGCTGGATTGCAGCCCGAGCCGAAGGCGAGGGCGTAATGGAGCCGAGAAGTATAATAGTCAATGCTCACGCGTTTCATACGACGTTTTTCAACACACTTGCGAGGAAAAAAACACTAAAACACACATTTTAGACAAATAATGAATTTGTGAAAAATGGCGCGCGGATTATTGTAATCGCACGGTGACATTCTCTGCGCGCGCAGGTGGTCGAAGGAAATCGCCAAACAGCCTAATATTAAAAATATTAAAAATTGTTTTTATTATTTATAATACAAATTAATGTTAATTTGTTGACAAAAATAAATAATTTGATGTAGTGATGCAACGAATACGAATACTAGTATTCGTATTCGCCGAATACCGTCAAATTACCGAATATTCGTATTCGCCGAATACTTTCATGACATTCGTAAATAAAGAAATTCCTATAAATTCCATGCAGATATTGCGTTGCGACTTGCAACTATTGCGACCATGTCGGCAAAGACACAAACACCCGTATTCAAGAACAACCCTTATGTAAGTGTATTCGTTCTCACTGCAAAGTGTCTGATTTCTCACAGTGTCGGAGATGTCCATAGATTCGTTTCATAAACAATACTTAAGTATTTCTTCACTCAGTGATCGCATAGGGACGAATTCGGCATTTTGATTGGTCGGTCGGTTCCGGGGCTAGCTTCAGGTAGTCATTTAAACGTGTTGATTTTTGAAACTTGGGTTTTGTTGCGTGCGCTCCTTATAGTAAATTTTTTGTAGGTACCTGCTACAGTTTTTGAATATGAGAATATGAATATAATATATGAATAAAAGAAGAATATGGAAATAATATCTTCGAATAAAATGGATTTAAAATAAAATAAAATGGCAATTACATCTCCATATAAAATGAAAATAATTAAAAGTAAAATAACTGAACGAAATAAAAAATGCCATCTCCGGAAAAAATGGGTAAAATATAAAATAATAAAAATAAATTAAACAGGAAATGACATCTCCGGATATAACTTAAATAAAATAAAATAAATAAAATGGCAATTAAGTACATCATTCTTCCTGTTTCGGAAAACTTCTGCAAAACAAAAATAAAGTTATAGGTATATATTTTTAATTATAAATAAATATCAATTCGTCTAAATAATTATTAAATTCCTCGTCACCATAACACTAATTTTTATTAAACTAACAGAAATACGCAACAGGCAACAACAACAATGTTATATGAGATTATGAATTCGCCTACACTATGCGTTCCGTAAAATAGCTAACGGGTAACCTTAGCTAAGGGTGCACTTTATTAGTTGCATAGTGTCGCTCAACACTCAAGTAAGGTTTATGAAACGAAATTTCGTCCACTGTGCGTTAGAGCCTACTATGCGTTCTCATAGTATCGTTCTTGAATACGGGTGAAAGATTCATTCATAAAATCATTAAACTTTCTCATCTTTTGTTTACATCTACAGATGGTCAGCAATTATTGTGGCGACGTTTTTTTAGTTTTTGTTTGTAGAGACTAACATTGATAGGTAGGAGTGAGCATGTAATAGTTACAAGGATCAGTCACCACAAAGCAATTTTCTGTGTGTTAACTGTATTTCAATGATTTATAATAAGACGTAAGCTCACTACTGTATTTCATCAACTTGTGTACTGAAATTGAGCAGAGTCGTTTTAAATTGTTTATCTTTGACTAGGTGATAATTACGTGCAGCTATAGTAGGATTCGGTCTTGTGCTGTTGTACGCCAACTTTGGCCCATATTTCTCGGGGCCGTCCTTGTCTTCTTTTGCCTTTCGGGCCTGTCCACGTGGTTGCTCTTTTAGCCCATTTAGTGTCAACAGAACGTGCTACGTGCCCTGCCCATTTCCACTTCAACTTCCGAAAGTGTTATTTTAAAACACTCTAAGACAAACGTGATAGGCGCTTCAAAAAGCGTCTATCACTTTTGTCTTTTTGCGAATTCTTGGTTTTGTAATTTTGTATTTTTGTTTGTCTATAAGTTTTATATTCAGTATGCTTCTTTCCATTGCGCGCTGGCATGTTTGTATTGTGTTTCTTTTTGATTGTTGGAGGGCCAAAATTGACTTACAAGTCCTACAACAGCAAAAGACGGGAAAGAGTGGCAAAAAAAGACCTTTGCTCAAGAGGTGTCCTTGATTAATTCATTCACTAATTATAAAATTTTTATGTACTTTGTTATTAGCGATTTAAATTGTGGAAAGAAAAATCGCTCACGAGCAGGATTCGAACCTGCGACTCCTGGCTCAGTACGCCAGTGCTTTAGCCACTAAGCTACCGTAAAAATGGCAAATGAAATGAGCAATTTTTTCATTCCACAATTTCAATCGTTAGATTTCGCTTCGCATGCGTAAATGCGTTAAATGTAATGAAATAATTACTGTGTTATTGTTTAATTCAGGAATAAAGAGGCTTTATTATATATTATTTTAGTAGAATCAGGTATTCGTATTCGTATTCGCCGAATAGGAGAATTGATATTCGTATTCGTATTCGTATTCGTAAAGTAGTATTCGTTGCATCACTAAATTTTGATGAAATGAAATGTTTATATAGCATATTTTAATTAATAAAGTTATTTATTCCCAAAAATGTTTAAATTTGTTCAGGCATAAAAAGTTATTGCTGCGATTTAAAAATAAACTGTAAAGTAAAAAGCACTAGCGCAATAATATAATGAAAAAAGCACGCGTGCGTTATAAGCTACATTATGAATCTAAAAGCGGTGCAATAAGAGCCACTTTACGAGCAAGTGTGTTGAAAATGTTTTTAAAAGAAACATATTTGGGGTATTTGGCTGTTGTCAGCGTCTTAAATGACTATCTTTTCTTTGATAATCATATTATAACCAGTGATAATTTTTGATGACTGTAAAATATCAGCTGCTATCTTTTATCTTTCCGCGTTGATGAACGATATTTGTAAAAGTTATCTAAACACGCGTATTACGTAATTCAGAACATCGTCTAGATCAGATAATTACATAATTATCTTATTTTTATAATAGTTATCGTATAAAAATGTATCGTAGACGGGTTTCCCTACTAATTAGTCCTTTGTAAAAACGTGAAAGAACTTCAATAGTCAGCACAATATTTTTACGACGTTTGAAATTTGAATATTTGCAATCGACTTTAAACTAACTTCCCGGTGAGCTAGATACTTGAAACTTTAAATTAAACTCATAACTAGATGACAATGCAATATTTACTCGCTTTTAATTTAAAAACGTGGTATAAAAATCTTTTTCATAAAAATTATTATTAATTCGCTTTCAGTCCTATCGCTCTGTTCGGTACAAATTTTGTAATCGATTTTAAACTAACTTCCCGATGAGCTAGAGACTTAGCTCAGAACTGGATGACAATGCAATAATAACTCGCTTTTTTAAATGGTGATAAAAAAAAAACTCAAATCATTAAGGTGAATGCTACAGGCTAGCCCGCGTAATTCAAAATTTCTCGCGTTTTTTTGCATATTGTAGCTCTATATCGCGTTATATAACAATCGAAATATGATTCGCGGCAGTAATAACAAATTATCTACTGAATAATACTCATAAAAAATATAAAACTAGCTCTGTAAGCTGTACAAGCTCGATACTTATATTTACTTATTATACTTTATTGTACACACATATTATGTGTGTACAATAAAGTATGAGCTCTATAAGCTTCGATAATATTAATTTACGATCAAATTATCGATTATTTAAGCATTCCTACTGTAACAATGTGTATATTATAAACTCGATAATATTAATGTACGATCGAATCAAATTATCGATCGAATTAAATAATCGATAATTTGATCGTAAATTAATATTATCGAGTTTATCCAGCTTTAGAGCTAGATTTATATTTTTTGTGAGTAATATTCAGTAGATATATTGTTATTACTGCCGCGAATCATATTTCGACCGATAAACAACGCGAAGTAGAGCTACAATTTGTAAAACACGCAAGTTTTTTTTTCGCGAGCTACCTTGTGGCATTCACCTTAAATTATTTCAAATTTTTTTTCATTGTAGTACGCACATTCTACCATAATATGTTTAATACGAGCAACCGACAGTCGGGCACGGCCGTACCATCCTTTTTCGAAGCAACTCACGGTACTTTTAAACCCCCTGTATCTTCGTTGTGGGTAAAGCTAGAAGTCTGAAATTTCGGTTATATTATTTACAGAATCCAGAACGCGGCTAAGGGCCAGAGCCAGGTGACGGTGGTGACGAGTCTTCTCAAGAACGAGGGCGTGCTGTCTCTGTGGAAGGGCTTCCTGCCGTACTACGCGCGGCTGGGGCCCCACACTGTGCTCACCTTCATCTTCCTCGAACAAATGAACTCCGCCTACTTCAGGATGTGGTAACTTAGGAGTTAAGGAAAAATAACAAAAGTTTATTTTCTTAAATTTTGTATACAGCCGCTTAACAATAGGAACACTATACATCTTTTTCTCTCTTGTCTTATTTAGTAAACAATCTTGGCATGTATCTTTGTTTAAATAACGACTGATTCAATATAATTACTATACCCGTGGCACGCTATGATGGCCTTATTGACATTTTCTAATAGCGTTGTGACACATTTCAAATTATTAGCGATTGGGACCAGATTTATTACCTTTGACCAACTCCAACTAGCTATTATGAATAATATCTACATAAAGTAAATAATTTATCAAATTATTAAATAAACATAAAGTCTCGCCATTTTGTTTAATCGCTATTTAATAAAATTTTCTGTGGCATATCTACATAAAAACAGTAGAAATAAATAGAATTTGAATTTGTATAATACATTCGAAATTCGAAAAATTATATCGCTGTAGCAGTGCATCACTATTGACAATAAAGTACTGCAATTGTTCCTTCATACGTAGCTGTCAATATTTACGGATCTTCATGAGCAGGCAAACGTCAAAAACGCCATCATAGCGTGCACCTATAGTTCTGCACATAAAATTTATTTTGTGTTTTTTAAAACACTAAAATTTGTTAAAATAATGTCTTTTAATCATTATTATTGACGAATTGCTTTAAAAAGACATGCCAAGATTGTTACTAAATAAGTCAAGTAAAAAAAAAATGAGTGTACGTGTTAACGTTTAACAGAACAAAAATTTCGTGTTAAACGGTTGTTTTCATAAACGTCGATTTTTAATGGTGCAATGGGTGCTGAGAGATGTGAACGCCGAGTTTAGCAGTTTAGTTCATTCATTGTGTGTGTTGTTGCTAAATGTTTGATGACTATCAATGTGACAGCAGTTATTATACAACGTTTAATTGAAATAACTCTTATGGAGGTCATTGTACTCATCAAAATGAACAACTTTTATTAAGGGACTAACCATATCTAAATCTTACGTCTTCTTTGTCCATCCAAAGGTTGTCTGGAAGATATCGCTTTTAGCGATAAGACCGCCAATGTACCCATAATTTATACGTTGTTCCTGTTTACTACTATTTTCATGGTGTACAATAAAGTATATTCTGTCTATCTATCTAACCTTCATCATCATTCATCATTTCAGCCGAAAGACGTCCACTACTGGACATAGGCCTCCCCCAATTAAGGGGGGATATGCCATAATCGCCACGCTTGGCAGGCGGGTTGGCGATCGCAGTTGGTTGGTTAAATACTCAGAGAACGCTGCTGCCCATGCTCTGGTGAATCCCTTAGTCGCCTTTTACGACACCCAAGAGATAAGGGTGGTGCTATTCTTTAAGTCCGGCACCACACGGACTATCGATCTAACCTTCAAATCGACAAAAAAAAAAAACAGGTATTCCCTACATTTTGACGATTTATGTGAACACAAATGTAGGGAACAAGCGATTTCAGGGCTGGTCTCATAGTAGAAGTTGTTCATACTGATGAGTACAATGACCCCTTAAGAGGTTTTCAGTTATTTCAATAACACGTTGTATGTATGTACCAAGCAATGGTTTAAAATTCAAATCTTAATATTAAAAGCTCGACTAACTTTTAAATTGTCAAGCTTTTCACGTATGATTTGTGTTCATCTATAGGGGTATTTTTTCAACTATCCTGTATAGATTCTATACAGGGGATCTATACTAGTTTTTTTTATGGAATATGATGCCCATACTGGTATCTTTTCAATTATCCTGTATAGATTCTATACAGGGGATTCCACGCTACCCATGCAAAGGTTCACGAATTAATTTAAAGTAATCTTTTTTGTACCGGTTAGCAACAGTACAAACAGATGTGCTAACTGCTTATGACATGGTTGATAACAAATCGCTTGCGTAATATTTAGCACTTGGCGTCACCACCATAAATATAGTACGTCATAAACGCCAAATAGTAATGTTGAAGGCTTTAAACCTTATAACATTGAAAATAAGTTCGTGTTCTGAATAAAATTATAGTCGCTTATAATTTATTTCTGACAGGGCTCGATATTACGTGAGACCTCGATTGAAAAATACAAGAACAATGACAGTTACGGATTACCTTGAGTTAGGGACGAGGGTGGTATACCACTCGTCAAATTTCTTTGTTGTAAATGTGACTTTGATCAAAGAAATTGGATGATTTTCATCAAATATTGTTTGTATTTTAACACTGATCATCAAAGAAATTCGATTGGACAAAGAAATTGGCAAAGAAGTTTGACCAGTGACATACCACCCTAATGTGCTTTTCTTGCTTGCATACGTAATACTTGTCGACTGTACGTTTATGTAATTGATAAAAGTGTAAAAAAAAAGTAAAATTCCAAGAGCGGTTTTTAATGTTAATTCTGAAGAGTTTTTACGCTTTTTACTCGCTATCTAATCTCTGTCAATAAAATACCATTCTACTTTGTAATCTATGTGCAATCGCCACTTCACATTTATCTGTGATTCCTTAAATTGGCGATAAATCGAATTTCACCATCGATTTATCTGATTTAAGATAGTAAAAGTGTCATGTCACACTTATAACATACAGCGGTATAGGGTTATGAAATTTTGCTCTATACACTTATTTAACTTGAAAAGTTAACTGATTTTCTGGTTCGAGTACAAAATGGCAAATATACAGTTTAATTGTTACATTGTTTACCAATCCATCACTTATCATTTGTACACGAATAAAAGGGTATTAAAATCTAAAATTAATGTCAGAATTGTTCAGAATAGCTATTAAATTACTTTACTATATGAAACTGTCACATGTAGGGATGTGACAGTGAGTCTCAGTGCTAAATGAATTCCACGTGAACACTAAAGGGTTAATGTATTTATTTATTTAAAGTGCATGTTATTTTGTGCCAAGTGTTTTTTTTCTTAAATTCTGCTAAATAACATTAAGTTTAAAAGTTTAACATAAAATTCATTTTTAAGGAAATTACTTTTACATTTCAATCGCTAGTTTAAGTACAAATATTATATTTTTGATGTTTTTTTTATTAATAAGATTATTTTCGACATATTTTTTGATGTTCTGCATATTTTTACTATTATGTCTCCAGTGCGAAGTTTTTTGTGTTCTCAGAAAAATGATTTTAAGTATTGTGTACAAATTATTTGCTACAAAAATGTTTTTAGGTTAAATAAATATGTATTTTAATGTTCCTTGGTTATGTATTTCTATCTTAATATTTTTTTTGTAATATTTCTCGTTTATTGTTAAAAGTAAGCACGTTTTATTTAAGAATAATTTAGCCCCCAAAACCACCAAAGTGCGGCTCGAAATTGTATAACATTTTTTGGAAGATTTTACAAGTTAGGTGTAAATGCGAGATTTTTATTGTTATCTTTCTTAGCTTGTACTTTAGTTTATATTTTCGAATCGACTACACATTTATTTGTAATTCATAGTAAAACAGTTTATTTATTCACTATTTGCTTTTTAGTTGACGTTTCATGCTTTTATATGTCCTTTTTTAAATGCATTAAGATCAGAGGCGGTGGATAAATATAATACGTTTTGTCTTAAAAAAACAATTTGAAAAGTGGCTTGATAGTCAAGTCGATCCTTGCTTAGAGATATTTTCTTCTTTATCAAGATCTATTTGTAATTGAAGTTAAAAGGGAAGTCAACGAAAAAAATTAGGTCATATTTATGCCACCCTTTCTGTTGTTGAAACAACCGTCTGTATAGTTTAAATACAGTACAATGTGATAATATGCTGTTACTATAGTAATATATATTTTTACAGATGATTTGTGACTAACATGCAAAGCAATGTGATAGATTAATAAAGAATATTGTTTTCATTTTTCTTGTTTTATTTTTTCATAATTTATCAAATCATCATCATCATCATCATTTCAGCCGAAAGACGTCCACTGCTGGACAAAGGCCTCCCCCAAAAGGGGGGGGGGGCATATGCCATAATCGCCACGCTTGGCAGGCGGGTTGGCGATCGCAGTTGGTTGTTTAAATACTTAGAACGCTGCTGCCCATCTGGCGAATCCCTTAGTAGCCTTTACGACACCAGTATTATATTATCTGCGGTTTGGCGAACCGACTTGCTGTACCATTAAGGCACCTAGGCAACAACTTAGGTGGTATTGCAGTTGTTTTGAGCAAAGGTAACTGCTTAACATCAGGTGGGCCTTTAGCTCGTTTTGCCATCCTATAATAAATAAAAAGTTATTTTAGTATCCAATAATAATTTTATTTAAAGAAAGAACAAAATTATTTTAGTCTCGTTACAGGCGAGAGAAAAAATAAAATAACACAATAAAATTAAAAATAACATGCCTGTAAAAGAGGCCCCCATCTCAGCATTTTTCCTGCATATTTCACTAACCCCCAGTTTCTGAAAGGCTGATCAATTTGCTATTTTGTTAAATCAAATGTCAGCTCCTGTGATTGGTTGGCAAAAATACTAACAACCAATCACATCGCTTGACCTGAGATTTGACAGTCGATTAGTTAATTTTTGTGTTGATCAGCCTTTCAGAAACTGGGGGTATCTTCTACCTATCTTTTATCTATGAGAAGTGCACGTAACAGTAGGTACTGCTGCACTCCGCCTGATTGGGCCTCTTGACAAACAGCCTAAGAGCATTGCAAACAGCGGACTTTCACAAGCTATTGAAACTTCAACCTCCTTCAACCACTACCAAACAGAAGTCAACTATGACATCATATGTCTGTCATTCAAAATTCTACAAAACACAAAGTACATTGACTCCGTATTTTCTCACAATAAATTACTAAGTGAAAAATATAAAAATAATGTGCGGTGTACTGATGATGATTGTGATAAATCGGACAGAATAGTGTTTTTATAATAATTATGGCAAAAAAGGATGAAAATAGAGACGAAGATAGTAATAATACAAAAGTACCAGGTCATAGACAAGTGATACTTGGCGGACTATCACGGTATATAAATACACGCATTTTCTTTTAATAGATTCGCTATCAGGTGCCTCTTTCTTATATTAGAGACGCTATCCGGAGCCTCTTTCTTATATTAGAGACGCTATCAGGAGCATCTTTATTATATTAGAGACGCTATCCGGAGCCTCATTCTTATATTGGAGACGCTATCAGGTGCCTCTTTCTTATATTAGAGACACTATCAGGTGCCTCTTTCTTATATTAGAGACGCTCTCCGAGCCTTGTCCCAACTACGTTAGGTTTGGCTTCCAGCCTAGCCAGATGCGGCTGAACATCAGTATCTTACACGGCGAGTGACGAGAGAGCGACTGCCATCAGATCCCCGCAACCCAGTTACTGGGCAATAATGACATCCTAAAGATAGACCAGTTGGCAGATTTCGGGGTGCTGGGCCAGAAAACCTGAGCTCCTCGTATGCCTTGGCTACTGTATGAGCTCTGCCATGGAGACCACAGAGTTATAGCAGTCAGGATCATACGCGGATACCTCACAATGTCTTCTGTAGAGGCGGCTTATGCACTAGCGGAGAGGCTGGAGACGCCTAGCCATTGGACCGTGGGGGCTATCCAGCCAGTTCTTAGGGAGAGGCCCGAAGGCGATACGGGACATTGTCTTTCCGTCTGGTGCAGGTGTTGTCGTCAAATACCTGCACAAAGTGGCAAGACAGGTGGCTACTCCCGTGTCCCACCAGTGCGGCTGTAGTGAGGACACGGCCCTTCATACTCTGGCGCAATGTCCTGCCTGGATGATGCAGGGTATTAGCCCCCGCAGGAGGACAGGTAGGCATCTTTATGGAGACCTGATGGAGGATATCGCCGAAAGAGAATACAAAGAAAGTAGATAGGCCCGAAAGTGGGCCGCACTGGATGAGTCACGAATGTCATGCGTAGCAGTTCTCGTAGCCCATCCACCCAAGGCGAAAGTAGACACATGACGGAGTTTATAGTAGATGCGTGCGGGCCCCATAAAACCACACCGCCTCCCCGGTGGTGAGACATGCGATAGGCATTTTGTCCGCTTAAAAATCCTACTCATCCTGAGAGGAGTCCCGTGGTTATTGGGACTGAGACAGTAAGGCCCACTGCACATTGAACCCAGCACACGACCAGGCCATGCGTGTATAGTTTTGTAAAACGTTAAGTATCCCGCAACTCATATTGGTCTCACGTAAAGTTACCAACCGTCTGGATCGGACATGTCCGGCTTTTTGGCCTTCCATCTAGACTTTGTTTTGTCCGGACTTTTTAGGGGAAAATAATCAAAAATAAATAGCCTTTGTCACCTGTAATTACAGTTGACAAAGGAGAAATCATAGTGTGGTAACCCTGGTCATCCAGCGCCGCGTGGGAAGCGTTGTGAGAAAAATGCGTGCGTGAGATGCTTGTGTGCTGTGGCTGTACGTGGGCTGAGCTGGGTGGGTTCGTATGTATGTACCTATGTTATAACAATTTGACGACGTTTGTGGTCTAGTGGGTTCGATTCCCACAGGACACAAATATTTGTGTGATGAACATAAGTGTTTGTGTTGGTCGGGGTGTTTCTTATATATTACTAGCTTTTACCCGCGGCTCCGCTCGCATTAAATTCTGCTAACTCACGTCAGTGCAGTCCACTGTCCCACAGTCCCACTGTTCCACTGTCCTACTGACGCATTGTCCCACTGACCCACTGACGCATTGTCCCACTGTCCCACTGACCCACTGTCTCACTGTCTCACTATATCACTATCGTCCCGTCCCATGTCCCATGTCCTGTCCCACTGTCCCACTGTCTCACTATATTACTATATCACTATCGTCCCGTCCCATGTCCCATCCAATGTCCCGTCCTATGTCTCGTCCCATGTCCCGTCTCATGTCCCGTCCCATTGCCCGTCCCATTGCCCGTCCCATGTTCCGTCCCCTGTCCCGTCCCCTGTCCCGTCCCATATCCCGTTCCCAGTCCCGTCCCCTGTCCACTCCACTCCACTCCATCGTACATTACTATCCGCTCGTGCATATGCGTAGAAACTTCGTATCTGTAGGGTGAGGGAGGACGCACCCCACGAATTAATTTTCATCTTTTTTTCTTTCTTTCTTTCTTTCTCAAAACCCATACCAGTTTTTAAGTCTGATCATCAGCTTTCAAACAATTTTTTTTTTATCAAAATCGATCCAGTAGTTTTAGCGTGATGCTGGAACAAACAAACAGACGTTAACAATTTTATAATAGTTAAGAAGATTAAGAAGATAAGATAAGTACCTATGTATTTACAAATAAAAAAACCATTGTCTAGCTCTGCTTAGTTTGGGACTAGATAGTGCTGTGTAAAAATTTCCCAAAGATATTTATTTATTTAATTTGCTGCAAATTTCAGTATAATGGCAACGTCAACCCTCGTCCCGCTCGATGTGGTACAGATGCGATTCCGGTACCCGGACACGTGGTGTGTGAGTATGTTCCGGCGCATGGTCCGCTGCAAGGGCTGCCCGGGCCCTTACGAGATCCTGAGTGCGGGCCTGCTGCAGCGCAGGATCTATAGCTCCTTGAGATGGGGCATTTATTACTGCCGCTATAATTCACACATAAAGTATGTATTGATTTTGCTATTATGTAATTTTTATTCTCACATAATTTTGCATTTTGAAAACCAAATAAGTAATACCTAGGTACGGTGTGTACTCACCGCGAGCATTCGCGTGAAGGTAATATAACAGCTCAAATTTGTGCATTACACCGGTGAATACGTCGAGGCGAGCATTACAGTGCGCAGACTAAAGGTGGGTACTGACCGGTGTTACGGGGCGTAATGTACCATTCGCAGCGAGCATATTACGTTACGTTGTGTCCAATCCGTGTAACATGCACGATTCGAACTCTAAGGCCCGTATTACAGGACGATACTCAAGCATTGATCTCTGTTTAAAACTAGTTTTGAGTTGAGCTTTGATTTTAGAAAGTTCCTCAAGCAGAGATTTATTGGTCACAACTAAAAAAACCGGTAGTATAAAATAAAGCTAAACTCAGCTGAACTCAGCTAGCTAACTAACTAACTAACTAGCTAACTTAGCTTTATTTTATACTGTCACGTGTTTCGGTATTTGTGCAGAGTTTTGATCTGTAATCACTCTAGTGTGGTCCAGACGACACTTGAGTAGAGATTTCTATTCAATTTCAGGTCAAATTCGTGTGTTATGTTGTTGAATTAAAGTTTATAATTACCGTTCTGGAATAAGACCGATACTCAAGTAACGATTCTATCCTTAAGTAGTGATCAGGTGATTGAAGTTTAAACTGTAATTGAGGAAGCTTCTGTAATACGGGCCTTAGCTCACCCGTGCTTCAGGTTTGCAAGACACTCTCAGTCAAGATGCTTGTGGCATGTGCGCTCAAGACGACTTGTCGCAGTGCACTGACTGAACCGCGTAACACAAAGCCATTCGCCAAAAAACCGACAGTGGGCGAAGCACTCGAAACTAGCGTCGAGCGGCTCGTTGCTCGCGTGTTCTTGCTTGTTTCCACGTACTAACTACACGAATGCTCGCTTTGTAACATATTACATTACGCCCCGTAACACCGGTCAGTACCCACCTTTAGGTAAGAATGTTACAAGTTCGAATATTACAGCAATACCACAGAATATCTAATAGTACTATTAGTACGGGTGCCAATTGAGATTTTCGACACTTCCGTGGGACCTAGTTCCGCCATACGGACAACTGGTATGTACTTATACGGCATGTTTTCCTGAACACAAAAAGTGCGGTAGTCACTTCCTAGGAGTATGGGGGGGGTAGCTATGACGCAGCAAAGATGGCGGCCGGGCTATTCTGTTTAGCGTTATTTCTAGATAACTACGGGACCGATTCTCATAAATAAGGTGTCAAATAAAAGAACATACAATGCACATTATTTTATTTCATACATTTGTTCATGTGAAGCCAATACCAACAGAAATATTAACAAAAAACTACATTTTGAAAAATAAAACTCCTATTAATATGTAAATAGCTCAGTAACCGTCAGGATTATGGAAATTACGTTACAGTAAACCGTATTGCTATTTTTATCATCTTTCTAATGAATCTTAAATCAATACAATCGAGTAATAAATAACGGAGGTACAGTCGATTTAGTGAGCGTCGGTAGCGCCGAGCTGTCGACGGTAGCTGAGCCCTTCGTACGAATAATCTCAAATTGAGAACAGCTTCTTGAGTCGAAATGTGGTCCCATCGGGCAGAAAGCATGAAACTTGGCATGCATGTAGCTTTTATATTATGTGCTTCAATTTATAAGTAGAAACACGTCGAAAAAGTATTGTTTCCCCCCTCTCCCCTTCCTTTGTGTCCCCAATCGTAGTTTTTTTTAATTTTCTATAAAAACGGATAATGTTTCGAGAAAACGGTCAAAGACCAATATATTTTTCATTAAATTATCTACAATATTGTCATTGGATGTATGTTGATAGGACTTACGGTTTTCCAAATAAGCTAACATTCATTGGTGTAAATACAGGGTTTCAAGCAAATTATTGAAACTTTCCATCGAGTCCAGTTAAAATTTTATGTATTTTTATTTATGACTTATGCATATGCATATGTTTGTGTAGCAATCTCTCCGGCCCTTATAACAGGCCAGTGTAGCGAAGCCTTCGTAGATATCAAACTGTAATGCAGCTGTGACAGGAACATTTCGTCAATCCCTTTACGGAAGCTGAGGTTTCCTTTTCTGTACTCCATAATGGAGTCCAAACACTATCTTTCCTTGAAGTAAGGATATTCAGGGGTTGCTAATTGCTATCAAGCTTTGACCCCAGATCAATCCCGCCTGTAAAAATGCTCGTTTCGTATGCCGTAGAAGAGTGGCAAATGTTGTGGGCAGCTTATCCATCTGCATAGCCCTTCCCTTGATAAGTAGCGCCTTCTTTGCTTGGTCTTCCACGTCGCTTGTGTTGTCGTAAGTCACGATATCATATCTCGCCAAAAGATCGCTTCTCCTCCACTAACTACCACCACTGGAACCTTGGATACCTTGGACCGTGTTTAGGGGACACTGGTCTACTTACATACATGATAAATAAGAGGGTGGTCGCTGGCAAGGTGAGTCCTAGTTCTTGAAAAGTACCCGGTAGAGTTATTACTCCGTCACTGCTAGTGGTGTCCAGCAGTGACGGAGTAATCACTCTACCGGGTCAACAACGGAAGTGAAGTGAAGTAGGTAAGTACCACTGATCACTGACACTAGTCTACTTAAGTACATACATGATAAATATGAGGGTGGTCGCTGGCAAGGCGAGTTCTATGCCGCCGACTTACACTATCGTACCACCCGCCATAAATCTAAATTCCATCCTCACCATCTTGATGGTTGGCGGTCTACTACTGTACATTTCACACGCCAATTTTTGCATCGTACAGCAAAACTGTGGTACAAACTTACGTCAACGATTTTCCCGAACAAATTCGACATGGCATGACATTCTTTTCTTGAAGGCTCTTCAAGAAAAGAGCATACGTCTTTTTAAAAGGTCGGCAACGCATCGGCGACTCCCCTGGTGAAGCGAATGTCCGTGGGTGGCAGAGATTGCATACCATTACGTGACCCGCTTGCTCGTTTGCCCTCCAATGTTACAAAAAAAGCACAGCAAAATTTACTTATAGGTAAAGCAACACAAAGGAGAAGCATAATGATTTATCGAGGGGAAAATTATTTGTACGGATCCACAGTAAGTACGTAGTAGGCTGGTGCACACAAGACACAAGCTATGTTTTGTGTCATATTCAATGATCAAACGAAATTATCAAGAGAAGTCGATTGTTATTATATTTCGTCACTTAAACATCTAAGTATCTAGTACTTACCTACTCCACTTGACTTCCGTTGTTGACTCGGTAGAGTTATTACTCCGTCACTGCTGGTTACCACTAGCAGTGACAGAGTAATAACTCTACCGGGTATTTTTCAAGAACTAGGTCTCCCCTTGCCAGTGACCACCCTCTTATTTATCATGTATGTAAGTAGACCAGTGCCCCCTAAACACGGTCCAAGGTATCCAAGGTGCCAGTGGAGGAGAAGTGATCTTTTGGCAAGATATGATATCGTGACTTACGACAACACAAGCGACGTGAAAGACTAAGCAAGAAAGGCGTTATTTATCAAGGGAAGGGCTGTGCGGATGGATAAGCTGTCGACAACATTTACCACTCTTTTACGGCATGCGAAAGGAGCATGTTTACAGGCAGGACCGATCTGGGGTCAAAGCTTGATAGCAATTAGCAACCCCTGAATATCCTAACTTCAAGGACTGGGGACGAAAGAAGATGGTGTTTGGACTCTATTATGGAGTACGGAAAAGGAAACCTCAGCTTCCGTAAAAGGGTTGACGAAATGTTCCTGTCACAGCTGCATTACAGTTTGATATCTACGTAGGCTTCGCTACACTGGCCTGTTATAAGGGCCGGAGAGATTGCTACACAAACATATGCATATGCATAAGTCATAAATAAAAATACATAAAATTTTAATTAAACTTGATGGGAAGTTTCATCAAATTGCTTGAAACCCTGTATTTACATCAAATAATGTTAGCTTATTTGGAAAACCCTAAGTCCTATCAACATACATCCAATGACAATATTGTAGATAATTTAATGAAAAATATATTGGTCTTTGACCGTTTACTCGAAACATTAACCGTTTTCATAGACAATTAAAAAAAACTACGATTGGGGAAACAAAGGAAGGGGAGAGGGGGGAAACAATACTTTTTCGACGTGTTTCTACTTATAAATTGAAGCACATAATATAAAAGCTACATGCATGCCAAGTTTCATGCTTTCTGCCGGATGGGACCACATTTCGACCGAAGAAGCTGTTCTCAATTCGAGATTATTCGTACCAAGGGCTCAGCTACCGTCGACAGCTCGGCGCTACCGACGCTCACTAAAACGACTGTACCTCCGTTATTTATTACTCGATTGTATTGATTTAAGGCTCATTAGAAAGATGATAAAAATAACAATACGGTTTACTGTAACGTAATTTCCATAATCCTAACGGTTACCGAGCTATTTACATATTAATAGGAGTTTTATTTTTCAAAATGTAGTTTTTTGTCAATATTTCTGTTGGTATTGGCTTCACATGAACAAATGTATGGAATAAAATAATGTGCATTGTATGTTCTTTCATTTGACACCTTATTTATGAGAATCGATCCAGCAGTTATCTAGAAATATCGATAAACAGAATAGCCCGGCCGCCATCTTTGCTGCGTCATAGCTACCCCCCCCATACCCCTAGGAAGAGACTACCGCACTTTTTGTGTTCAGAAAAACATGCCGAATAAGTACATACCAGTTGTCCGTATGGCGGAACTAGGTTCCACGAAAATCGTTATTTGAAGACTTTTTTACAATTGGCTCTCGTACTATATCGTAGCAATACAGTGCGCACCGCTTGTAACTAAGGTAGCTCCCTCACCGCGAGCATTCGCGTGTAAAGTAACAATTTCATCGGTACAAATTTTATTGATTTGTTCGAACTGTAGATGTATTGTATTTCTTTAATTCAAGCCAAATGTGACTACAGTGGCGGTTTGGTTTTCAAGGTGCCATTTGATGTAAAAATTTAATTTCCTACCTATGATCTTTTAGAAAATCTTGGCTACGGTTATAGTATACTGGGTGTAAGGGGAACGCTTCCGAAAACGAAGATAGGTGCTGGTGATTACTGATACGAAACCACGAAAAAAAAGCGATTTTTTTTTTTGAATTTTACGTATATATTTTTTTTGGATTTTTCATACAAAACCAGCTTTGGGCAGTGTAAATAAAACTCATACATAATGAAAAATGCAAAAAAATATATGAAAACATTTCAAAAAAGAATCGCATTTTTTTTCGTGGTTTCGTATCAGTAATCACCAGCACTATCACCTATCTTCGTTTTCGGAAGCATTTCCCTGACACCCTGTATAGTATCTACTGCCTAATAATAAGCTATTTGATCTTTAGGAATTGCCATCTGAAGGGGTTGAACCCTTTGAGTCAAAGCACCTTCCTTCTGACGTCACGGCCAGTCGTCACGAATGTCGTTCGAATAGGAACCTTTGCAGCGGTCAGTCGAGATTATTATTATTTTTATCATCTTATTTTACCTTCCGCATCCAGCGGGAATCCGTTAAACAATAAAACTGAACATAAATTATGTAACATTTTTCTTTTACACAGACTCACAATTATGGCCAGGAAAAGAAAACGGCTAAGGAGCATAAAGTATTATCATCTTTAACTAAGGGTTTCCGGTCACGCTTGTACTCCGTTATGATGTCTGGCATCGCCGTCAGCGTGCGAAACTGGCCACTGGACACCCTGCAGACAAGGTAAATAAAATACCAGCCAAGTGCGAGTCGGACTCACACAGTAAGGGTTCCGTACCACCCATCGATCTGATACCCCAACGAGAGTTCATCAAAAGACATCAACGTCCCGTGTGCGAAATATGAATTTTTGCATCTCTTTCTTACGTAGACTACCACCACATATGTCTATGTTTGCCCTATTTTTAGTATTTGCTGCTAAACTACATAGTATGCACTATAATCAGACCAAGTTTGACGCTGGTATGCAAAGAGTATATAATCACTACGTTTACTGGTATGTATTACCGTTTTAAAGATAGAGTAGGGACAAAAACGTTGAAACAATGCAGGTTTATCGAGGTTTCTTATATGGGGACCTCTTTTCGTTTTAGACCTTTATTAGGGTTCCGTACCCGAAGGGTGCCAAACGGGACCCTATTACTCTCGCTACGCTGTCCGTCCATCCGTCGGTCTGTCACAGGGCTGTATCTTTTGAACGGTATTAGGTAACCGGTTGTAATTTTCTCAGAATATGTGTTGCTATGAGGTGTATCACGACAAATACTAAAAACAAAAAAAAGTCTAAACCAAAAGGGGGTCCTCATACAAGAAACCTCGAAAAACATGCATTTTTTTCATCGTTTTTGTTCCTGCTCTATCCTCAAAACGGTAATACATACCAGCGTCAAACTTGGTCTGATTATAGTGCATACTATGTAGTTTAGCAACAAATACTAAAAACAGGGCAAAAATAGACATATGTGGTGGTACCTACGTAAGAAAGAGATGCAAAAATTCACTTTTCGTGTACGCTCGTTGATGTCTTTTGATAAACTCTCGTAAATTAAATCGGTTTCTATGGGGTATCAGGTCGATTGGTGGTACGGAACCCTTACTGCGTGAGTCCGACTCACGCTTGGCCCGTTTTTATTTATTTTTAGTATTTATCATAGCAACACATTTTCTGAGAAAATTTCAGCCAGCCTGTTACCGTTCAAAAGATACAGCTGTGGATACAGCCCTGTGATAGACAGTGGACGGACGGACGGACGGACGGACAGCGTAGCGAGAGCAATAGGGTCCCGTTTGGATACGGAACATTAAAAAGCATATCATTAGGAACTACATAGGTCGTCCGCCTCTTTTGATTACAAGCCATCGAGCGGAAGATCCTGAATCAAGTAAATTTATTTTCAGCTTATGATATTCTTGTACTAATCATTATGAACAACTTTGACTATGGGACCAAACTGAAATCGTGCAAAAAAATGCTGTCCCTACATTTGTGTTCACATAAATCGACTTAATGTATGGAATTGCTGTTTTGTTTTTGGGATTTCAAGAAAGAAAGAATCATTTGTTTGCGTAGAATACAGGTGGTACCAGATATAAAATTGGTGGTTTAGGAACAGTGCTATATTCTGCTTGTATTAAGCATGCAAAAATCCAGTGTAGATGAAACCAATTGAACAAGGTTTTTACCATAGTAAAAGTTGTTCATAATGATGACGACCCCTATGATGACCCCTTTTCAGGTTTAGTATAAACTAAAACTAATGTTGTACCAGGCCCCTCAGAAAGTATTGCGAAAAAAAGTTTTTATATATGGGAGACTGGCCAGTTATAATGTTTTTCGAAAATATGATTATTTATAAGTAAAAATAAGTAAGTTCCAATTTCAAAATTTCCCTCCACATTTTTTGCGAGTTAATTCAAAGTATTGTGTCTCACTGAAATATGGATCTGCGCCGGGAACATTTTAGAGCTATGATTTTATACGATTTCAAGTGTCGCCTGAAACCGGATGAATCGTACGATAGACTTCAAATGGCATTCATGGATGAAGGCCCTTCCAAGGCAACCGTGTATCGTTGGTATAACGAATTCAAGCGCGGTCGACCAACTTTGGGGGATGACGAAAGAAGCGGTCGCCCTTTGACGGCTGTTACCGAAGAAAACGTGCTAGCAGTGAAAAATTTAATCCAAGACAATAGGCGAATTACATATCAGGAGATTCAACACATATTGAAGATTGGATCGGGAAGCGTTCACGAGATTCTACACAGCCATCTTCGCGTGAGGAGGATAGTATCACGCTGGGTGCCGCACAACCTCACCGATGCTCAGAAGCAGGCCCGGGTGGAATGGTGCCGTGATATGCTTAACAAATTTGAAGCAGGCTCGTCTCGGCGTGTTTACGACATCGTTACAGGTGATGAGTCCTGGATTTATCAATACGACCCAGAAACCAAGCGCCAGTCGACTGTTTGGGTGTTTCAAAATGAGCCAACGCCTACCAAAGTGAAGCGATCTAGAAGCGGGGGTAAGATTTTGATCGCTAGCTTTTTTAATTTGACTGGCCATTTGGTATCAATTCCCTTACGGGATCAAAGAAGCATTAATGCCAAATGGTATACTACCAAATGTTTGCCAGAAGTTTTCTCTGTTATAAGCAACAAGCGACCAAACACAGGACTCCGCGGGCTACTGCTCCACCACGACAATGCACCTGCGCACACCGCACTCAAAACGAGGGACTTCCTGGACAGCACGCCAGTCAAACTCCTGGGTCGCCCTCCTTACAACCCTGATCTAGCACCATGTGACTTCTTTTTATTCCCAAAAATAAAAAATCAGCTCAAAGGGATACAATTTTCGTCGCCGGAAGATGCGCTGGCTGCGTTCGAGCAGGCTGTAAACGAGGTGTCTGCGGCGGACTGGAAAAAGTGTTTTGAAAACTGGTTTAGGCGCATGAATCTTTGTATAGAGGCTGGTGGAAAGTACTTTGAAAAGATTTGATAAAAATATATGTACGTATAGAACAATTTTTTTTAGTTTCGCAAAACTTTCTGAGTGTCCCACGTATATTAGTGATCGATGAGACTCCCGAAAAAAAAACCGATAAAAAAATAGCAATATGAATGCAATACACAATTAATTACAATTCTTACAACATACAGTGGTGCCGATTCTCTTGTACACCCACCTAAACCTAACTATAACTAAAATTTACAAATTTTAGTTTAGAAAATCATAAAACTTATTCTGTGTTTATCTTTTTCTTATTTTACAAAACTTGTTGACAGCTCTAATAATTGAGTTTGACGCATCTAAGTTGAATTGGCGGTGTTACCAGTACATCTTAAAAAATTTATTAAAGAGTGAATGGAATGACCGAAAGTTCACAAAAACAAGGAAATTAAATAATAATTATATTTGTAATTATTAGTTTATCATTAAAATTATGAAGAAAAAATCATGTCACGAAATAAAGTACATTTTTGTTTTATATTTTCAATAAAATATATAAATTGGAATAATGTGATCAGGTTATTATTACCTACGGCCCGTATTACAGAACGATACTCAAGCGTTGATCACAGTTTAAAACTAGTTTTGAGTAGAGCTTTGATTTTAGATCGTTCCTCAAGCAGAGATTTATTGATCACAGTTCAGATCACAATAATAAACTATTTCTTTAATTTAAAAAGCTGGAATTTCCCTTTTTATAGACGTGGTTAAAAAGTTCTAGCACCCAGGACACGAAATTTCTGAAAAAAGTTGAATAAATTAGAATATAACATTGAATTAAGAAACCTATGGAAGTGGCACATTCTTCTATATCCACCTAGTTTATACAAATATCTATTAAATCGTTATTGAATTATGAAACTATTCTTTGTCTCTTGTTAACAAACGTGTTATGTCGTTTGGTGAAAGAGATCGCATGCTATTTGTATATTCTCTGTTTGGCAACATCTTTACGGGATGTCAAAATACCTACGCCGCGTGGCAACCCCGCTTACCCCGCAATGTGGCCCATAATACATGAGCTGTCAAGTAAACAAACTAGGGCTGTTGATATTTTTTAAATATCAGATTTTCGATCTATCGATTATTATTGAAAAAAAAAGATATTTCGATATATTGGCCAAATTTCATGATTCTAGGTCAATGCGAAGTACCCTATAGGTTTTTTATGTGAGTTTGCGAGTATCAAAATGTGACATAGCCGTATGATTGCCTTGACCTAGAAGCTTGATTTTTTATGTCCTAGGGACAGCCGAACTTAGTATTTGATATAATTGCATTATTTATTACTATTTGAAAATGATTTTAATCAGCACACATCTCTGGTACGAAACACGAGCATCGATATCGATACTTTTTAGTTTTGATTATTTACTTCCCTAGCTATGGCCACCATAACGGTGGCCCGGATATTGTAGGTATACCACGCTTATTTCGTAGGTATCACTGGTCCATAGGTACAAGTCAATGACTTCTTATCCTTTATTATATAGGTACCTCTTCTTATCGAAATTATAAATTTCATTGTATGTTTCTATGAACAATTTACCTTTCTGCTGAATCTACAACAGCTGCAACCACATAGTAGGCATCCATTATTTATTTTAAACTACCTAAAAACTATAAAAATGAATAAAATAAGCTTTGCAATTTTAGTTGTTGATAACTAATTATAGTCGACATGTATTTTGATGCCTTCTAAAAATAGTCAGATTTAGGTTGACATTTCTAATATTAGGTGAAAAACGTCAATTACAGAATAGCAAAATGTCAATATTTACTAAGTTGAATAACTAAACTAATTTTGGTCCTGTCAAACCAAAAATTAGTTTTAAAGTGAATTTCAGAATAGAAAACTTCGTTTGACAGGACTAAACTAAATTTAGGTGATTTTTAGTCTAGTTTAGAGAATTTTGTGACAAGAGAATCGGCACCAATGTTAAACCAATTTAGTATTAATTTTAGATTCTAAAGTACGGATTCACATACTAATAAATAAAGATCGATGCTCAAACATAAATCTAGGTTCCTAGGAGGGATCAGTTTCCACCAAACGGAAAACTCCTCGGGTAATTCTTTGTTTTCACTAAATAAGTAAATGTATCAGCAGGCGTAGTATAAGCATGACCAATTGACCACTGTGGACAAAGGTTTTGTCTACGAAAGAATGGAAAATATTACAGTTTTTGTTCCATACACAATGGTGCCGATGCTCTTGTACACCCACCTAAACCTAACTATAACTAACATTTACAAATTTTAGTTTAGAAAATCATAAAACTTATTCTGTGTTTATCTTTTTCTTATTTTAGAAAACTTGTTGACAGCTCTAATAATTGAGTTTGACGCATCTAAGTTGAATTGGCGGTGTTACCAGTACATCTTAAAAAATTTATTAAAGAGTGAATGGAATGACCGAAAGTTCACATAAACATTAAATTAAATAATAATTATATTTGGAATTATTAGTTTATCATTAAAATTAAGAAGAAAAAATCATGTCACGAAATAAAGTACATTTTTGTTTTATATTTTCAATAAAATATATAAATTGGAATAATGTGATCAGATTAAAGAGCTAGGTTATTATTTTCTACGGCCCGTATTACAGAACGATACTCAAGCGTTGATCACTGTTTAAAACTAGTTTTGAGTTGAGCTTTGATTTTAGAACGTTCCTCAAGCAGAGATTTATTGATCACGGTTCAGCTGAGTTTAGCTTTATTTTATACCGTCACCTGTTTCGGTATTTGAGCAGAGATTTGATCTGTAATCAATCACTCTAGTTTGGTTCAGACTACGCTTGAGTAGAGATTTCTATTTTAATTCAGGTCAAATTCGTGTGTTATGTTGTTGAATTAAAGTATATAATTAGGTACCGTTCTGGAATAAGACCGATACTCATGTAACGATTCTATCCTTAAAGTAGTGATCAGGTGATTGGAGTTTAAACTGTATTTGAGGAACCTTCTGTAATACGGGCCTAAGAGTACCTATCAAAGGAGATATATTGTTATTATTGCAGCGAATCATATTGTATATCTTAATCAACGAGAAACAGAGCTATTTGCAAAAAACGCAAGGACCTTTGAATTCCATGGGCAATCACAATAATAAACTATTTCTTTAATATAAAAAGCTGGAATTTCCCTTTTTAAATACGTGGTTAAAAAGTTCTAGCACCCGGGACACGAAATTTCACAAAAAAGTTGAATAAATTAGAATCATAGAGTTACTTATACTAAAAAAAAACTAAATGAAATGTCTTTGATTAGAAGCTAAAAAGTACCACGCAGGATTACCAACTTGGAGACTTTCTCCCCAAACGAGGGAAAATTTGTGAATTCAGGCTTTTTAGGGACACATATTAATAGCATAAAATGATATAATTGAATGTCACTTTGAACTGCGACGTCCAATTGGATTGTAGAATACATCGATTTTTAGGCTTATATTAAGACGACGAACGAAATAGTACTGCATTTTGACAGTTGGAAGCATGAGTTCACGCGTAGATTCGTCTCTGAATATAAGCCTAAGACATAAGTTATTATTCTATGTTTGTAATATATTAAAGGAAAAAAAAGATAAACCAAAAAGTTACGTTATAATTTATTTCACTACTTATTGTAAAAAATACTATAACACAAAACGGGTAATTTCTAATTCGGTTTCAGAACTTTCAGACTTTTTTTTGTTTGATTGCCGGCAACACTGGAATTTAAGTGAAACAGACTAGACTGTTACGAATTAAGCTATATAGGAACAAATTATAAGTCAACTCACGATATATAACTGTGATAAAATCATAAACTTACAGTAAAATAAGTTTATGGATAAAATTTACAAATAGGTTTTGTTCAACACAAAAATCACTTCTTATCCTTTGATTATATAGGTACCTCTTCTTATCGAAATTATAAATTTCATTGTATATTTCTATGAACAATTTACCTTTCTGCTGAATCTACAACAGCTGCAACCACATAGTAGGCATCCATTATTTATTTTAAACTACCTAAAAACTATAAAAATGAATAAAATAAGCTTTGTAATTTTAGTTATTGATAACTAATTATAGTCGACATGTATTTTGATGCCTTCTAAAAATAGTCAGATTTAGGTTGACATTTCTAATATTAGGTGTAAAACGTCAATTACAGAATAGCAAAATGTCAATTTCTACTAAGTTGAATAACTAAACTAATTTTGGTCCTGTCAAACCAAAAATTAGTTTTAAAATGAATTTCAGAATAGAAAACGTCGTTTGACAGGACTAAACTAAATTTAGGTGATTTTTAGTCTAGTTTAGAGATTTTTGTGACAAGAGAATCGGCACCAGTGTCGCTTTGTCTAGTCTTCCGTAGACAAATCTCTTTTCTACAGTGGTCATGCTACGCCTGCTGTAGACTTTAAGTATAAATTCAATGTAGACATTAAGTGCAATGTCTACTTAGTCCTTACCTATGAATTTTATACACATTACTTATTCAGTGAAAAAAAAAGTGCTCGAGCATCCGCGAGGATTTTTCCGTATGGTGGAAACGGACCCTAGAGAGGTTATATCGCACTCGCCGCCGTCAATTCGTGGTTACAGATTGATACACATTGGGGCCAGTAAACATATGAAACCGGGCATATAGCTGAGGCATGTAGCACGACGCTAACAGAGGGGTGCGCTTTGACTATATACCTCATAGTCAAAGGTTTAACGTGTGTTTCTGTATGTCTGCCTGTGGCATCGTAGCTCCCAAACGCAAGGACCGATTTCGATTTGGGTTTTTTTGTTGGAAAGGTGAATTGATGGAGAGTGTTCTCACCTATGATTCAAGAAAATCTGTTCAGCCGTTTGAAGATCATCACCACCTTTCTAGTTGATGAAGGGATGTGAGCAACTTCCACAGGTCTGATCGATTCAAAATTTGGTATCCTGTCACTTCAATGAATAAATATTTGTTATTAGGAAAAATGCCCTACGTTCTAGAATTCATTCTGTGAATTTCGGTCAGTAGATACAAAACTTGATCCGGACAGACGTGCCGATGAACTAAAGTTCTTTCGGGCAGCCGGGCAGCTTTGAAAATTGGTAGTAAGGTAACTTTAAATTAAATTAAATATTCTTTATTGGGTATCTAGGACCCATAATGTGTTAGTACAAACTTAACAACTATTGTTAGTAACAGTTTTTAGAAAAAGCATTTGTGATCCATATTCTGTGGCAGCAGAAAACAAGAAGTAAATCTATGCAAGAAGTTCAAACCTCCTTTCTCATTTGATAGAAGTCAAGAATGACTAAATTATATTATCTTTGGAATGACTGTCAGAAAAATATTTTGAAATTGTCAAATTATTTTTCAGTCATAAAATTTATAAAATATTCTAATTTACAAAAAAGTTTTAAATATTGTATTAGGCCGTATTTTTTATCATAATTTTATCTTGATTTAATAGGCGATTTATCTTTATATCGATGATTTAAATTGTGATTGTAAGACGGCAGAAGTAGTTTTGAGTCATGACTCACAAACATGGGGAGCAACCACATCATCATCGTCACCGTGATAGGAAGTTATTACCCCGAAGTACAAAAGCAATACTTGGAGCAACATCGGGGTATGTTATGGAACTCTTTAGCATTTTCAATATCTCGTCTTGTTGTGTGTTCTCTCCAAATATACTGCAATTGCTCCAACGGAGACTGTAATATCGAGCATCTTCAACATGGGTTTCCAACAAGTGGGTTGCGCGTTGCGCCTAACTAGGGAAGCGTAGAGTTACACACCACACGGGGGGGAGAGCGGTGGCTCCAAAAAACTGTATATCTATTTAAAAAAATCATGCTCTTGGTATTAGAAAAAAAAGTGTGTCGTCGGTGCTTTATCAGCGTACGCGGCACACGTCATCAGCTCAAAGCTGCGTTTTTACAAAACGTAGCTCTATTTCGCGTTGTATATCAATCAAAATATGATTCGCCGTAGTAATAACAATATATCTACTAAATTATACACATAAAAAATATTTACTCAGCTCTATTTAAGCTCTACAAGATCGAAAATCGATAATTTGATCGTAAATCAATATTATCGAGCTTGTACAGCATAAAGAGCTAGGTTAATATTTTTTATGAGTATTATTCAGTAGATATATTGTTATTATATTACTGCCGCGAATCATATTCCAACCGATATACAACGCGAAATAGAGCTACTATTTGAAACACGCAAATAAAAAAAATGTGGGCTACCCAGTAGCATTCACCTTAATGTGGGCTACCCAGTAGCATTCACCTTAATGTGGGCTACCCAGTAGCATTCACCTTAATGCTACTTAACCTTTTCTTCTTAACACCATCCATCACTGCCCCGCCCCATGCTTTGTTGAACCAGTAAAAAACACCCTATATACCTGGGTGCTCCTCCCACATTGGCGTACCATACTTGTTTTATTTTTTATTGAGTCCCTAAAATCTTCAACAAGGGTTTCTGGATCAAGCGCGCCTATTCTATAAGAAATCACCATGGGACCAAGCACACATGTAACAACCTAAAAATATTAAAATAGTCGTCCACCGGTATCAGGCACAGGGTTCAAGCTACCTGTGGTTGGGGCTTAAGAGAAAGGAACCTCCAAACAATACGCGCCGTATCAAGGAGTACCGCTTTCTGCATCAAGCCCATGACTCAGCAGCCTAACGAGAGCTTTTTGAGATAGTGGTCGAGGCTCTTTTCCACAAGGCCAGTGACCGTAACAACTATCTGCACTGCGGAATTAGGGGCAACAAAGCCGCTGATGAACTCGCTAGAGCTGGTGCAGAATGCCCCACTGTAGGGCCGGAGCCAATCTTTGGAGTTCCAAAATGCACCACCACAGCTAATTTTAAGGTGTGGGGAACTCATCAAAGCATTAGACTTTGGGAAAGTCCCCAGGCCAAGAGCACTCGAAAGCGCTTCTAGTAGATAGATAGATAGATAGAATATACTTTATTGTACACCATGAAAATAGTAGTAAACAGGAACAACGTATAAATTATGGGTACATGGGCGGTCTTATCGCTAAAAGCGATATCTGCTAGTAGGCTTCAGGAAAAGGTTTACGAAAGAAGCGCTTTCGCTTAACAGGAACCACATAAGGATCTTGACTAGAACCCTCACAGGGCACTGCAAACTGAACAAACATCTACACAGGATGGGCCTCACAGATACGACAGTTTGCAAATTCTGTCGCGAAAAGGATGAAACGCCCATTCATATCCTATGCGAATTTGATGCAGTGCATGACATTAGAAGTCAGCATCTTGGAGGCCACACAATCTCAACTGATGAGATCAGATCCTCAAACCCCAACGCAATAGTCGACTGTATGCAGGCCCGTAGCCAGGGGTACGCCAGGGCAGGCTAAGCCTGCCCTAGCCACTAGCCTGTCTGAGCTTGTTAATGATTTCGAAATTTCTACGCGTAGTATCTGATTTGTTCAGTAGTCCTACTGTACTAGTAAATAGTAATAACAAAATATAATATGATTACTACACTCAGAATACTGAGTTATAAAAATTGATGTAGCAACTTCGAATGAATGTAGTACCGCCGATTTTGGGTAGCGTAGTCGCTTCGCTTTACTTCGCTGAGAGAAATTCATTTTGTAAAAAAAACCAAGAAAAAAACCCATTTGGGGTATTGCATCCGAGTCGACATAAACAAAGATTCATTGATCATGCTTTCTTTAATTTTTTTTTGTTTTGATACACAGATGGTCAGCAGTTGTCAGAAACAAGAGGTCGCCTTTTGTTTTTTGTTCGTAGAGACTAAGTAGGTAATCGCAATGATATAATATAACAGTAAATAATTATTGGGTAATGGACTAATCGTTCACACTGGTCTGCACTGTACTCGCAGTCGAACCTTCCCCTCTCGTGAAAGTAATTCAGTAATTGGTAATACCTACTTATTTTCGTGTTTGTGATGGTGCGTGTGAACTGTGCTTCAATATAATACTATCTTACGTGTTTTGATAACATAACATAACATCACGCCTGTATTTCCCCGAAGGGGTAGGCAGAGGTGTACGTGTTTTGATGCTTTTCCGAAATATTGGAAAGTAGGTAGGTCTTCTATTTTTCTTGCCTTACAGTGCGTCCCAGATAATGTAATGTTCTTATGAAGATTGTTTTAGTGTTTAATAGTTTAATGTAAAGAGCTATCTCAGTTTTTTATACACTGTCCAAAAAATATGGCGCTCGCTTCGCTCGCGGATTGTATTCAACCCTCGTTTGGTCTATGTGCTTGGCAGTCATTAAAAGCAACTACTATTTTGCATTCATTTATCTTAATCTTATAAAGAGGAAAAACCGGAACCACCAAAAAGATTAAAAAAAATTGAGCTCGCTTCGCTCGCGCTCTTTTCAAATGCTCAATTGCTTTTTACAACCGTATGTTCCGTGTAACAATTTTATATTTTGTAAAGACCTAACCTAACCTCAAGGTTATGCTTTAATCAGCTCATAATTTGACGTCATATTTCTGTGAAAAATTCGCGCTCGCTGCGCTCGTGCTACTGCTGTTTAGGTTCTGAGGGACTTTTTCAGATAACACTACTGTAGGCCAAAATCCGAAATAACTTTGTAGTAGGTAGTCAAAGGATTGGTGAGCTCGATTTTGAAAGGGGTGCGTTTTTTAAAAGCAACTGGCTTAGCCGGGTATCCATGCGATATAAAAAACTATTCAACTTTGCTCAGGTTTGCTTTAAAATGTGTATAGTTTTGGAAAAATGTGATTATTACAGTGGACGTAGTAACTTCGAATATAACGCCGATTTCTGGTAGATTTAGCGCAGTCGCTATATATTTGATAATAATGTTTTGTGTGTAATATGGACTGTATGTTTCGAAAAAAATATTAGGTATTATTATTTATATAAAAAAAACAGCTTTCAGCCTGCCCTGATTTTTTATGAGCCTGTCCTGGCCACACAGTCTGGCTACGGCCCTGACTGTATGGTTGGCCTGCGGCTAGGGAAGGTGCTGTAGTCTACTATTAGAGGCGTTACAATAGATCTTTTAGGTCGCAGTGACAAAAGGGGCTTGCAAAGACCTTACCTCTTTTTCCAAAATAATAGTAACAACTATCGGCACAATGATTTCACCTCCCACATGTTGACTACTTCGTGTGGGCTGTGTTGTCGCTGTTCGTGTGCTATCCAATTTGCTTGTCTTTTTTAGCTTTCCCGTCATAAGGGACGGTGATTGTCAAGTGTTATTATTATATTATTATGTGACTCTTTGACGGTAGCACTCAAAGGTACCTCAACTTTCAGTATAATAGCGACGACGCTGCTGCATCCCCTGGATGTGATGAAAGTGCGTCTGCAGCTGTACCCGGAGGCCTGGGGCGTGAGCCTGTTCCGCAACATGCTGCGGTGCGAGGGCATCCGGGCGCCCTACTCGGGGCTCACGGCCAGCATCCTGCGGCAAACCACTTACACCACTTCGAGGCTCGGCACATATTACTGTCTTTATGAGCATCATAAAAGGTGAGATGGATATGGTGATTTTTTTTTTCGTGTAATGGTTGATTAGCCTAGTTTCAGTAACTGTAACAATTCTTGAATATTTTTCAACCGAGTATAACCTCTATCCCCGCCAGGTGGACCGACGACCTGAAGAACGTGGCAGGGTGGCTGGATGCGGAGGCAGAGGACCGAGTGTTGTGGCGCAACTTGGGAGAGGCCTATGTCCAGCAGTGGACTGCGATAGGCTGAGTTGATGATAACCTGTATGGAATTGACGTTAGCTCGATTTCGCAGTCGGGAGTAAGGCCCCAGTTTGGAATTATGTGAGAATCTGTAAACGATATAGGTATTCCTTACCATTAAGTTAACAATAATTTGTTTGACAGCAAGTACAACAAAGCACCGAGTTTCTCGGAGAAGGTAGTAATAGGCGTGTATGCGGGGCTGGTGGGTGCCTTCATTGGCTGTCCCTCGGAGATCATCCTCGTGCGTATGATGGCAGATGGACCGGTGGACCCCTACCGGCGGTACAGAGGAGTCCTCGACGCGTTTACCAAGTAAGTCTATAGCTAGATATATAGCCCCGGATCTAAGGTGGAGAAAATGCCTATCGCATGTCACGCCACCCGGGGAGGTAGCGTGTTTATGTGGGGCTCGCACCCACTAAAAACTCCGCCGTGTACCTACCTACTCTCGCCTCGGTGGATGAGCTACGAGAACTCCAATGCATGGCATCCAGCGCGGCCCATTTTCGGGTCCCTCTTCCTGTAATGATAGGCGATGTCTGGGCACACTTGGACATCACCACAACTCGAAAACCGTGCAATGCGGACAACTGACTCCCCAGTCTTTCGTCCGTTGGCCTCTGTTAGGGCGGTATCAGTTTGGCGTAAAACTGCCTGCGCCGACCCGCCCCTCCTGCGGCGGATTGGATCACCGAAGGAGTCTTCTTCCCGGAAAAAAGAGGATAAATAGGCACGACTAACCAATATGTTAGTCAACATCAGTAAGCGGCGGGGCAATAGGAGCCCCACCCGGACACCACCGACGACGGTGACGATCGATTATCTCTATTTGAAATTAATTTTTGTTCGTCCAGGTTAATCAGAAGGCAATAAACCACGCCTATTTGCAAAATAGAGTCCACTTATTTCGGTCAACGGTGTTTTGGAGGTTAATGTTTAACAGTAGATTCTCCGCTAGATCATGATGAGGCCATATTTCTGGTTTATCAGTTTCTACTGCTGTATGTTCATAAATCAAATCAATCTGTGTCCTAGCCTGCCAAGGTCAAGGACACTAGACGTCAAATTGACGTTTTTACAGAACGTGGTTCGACAGATTCATCTTTATCAGCTTCTACTGCTGTATGTTGATAAGACGGTGTTAACAATAGAGTCCTTCCCTCAGGATATGGCGGACAGAGGGTTTGTGCACGTTGTGGCGCGGCGCCCTCCTCACTATGTCACGATCAGTCGTCATCAGTGTTGCTCAAATAGGAACTTATGCCCAGGTAAGCCAATCATTCAATAGTATTAATCTTCTTTATGAGCCTCCGTCGTCTTCGTCAAAGTTGGTCAAATATTGAACTCAATAATTAGTTATCATAATTTAGCTCCAATCATGGAGAAAAGAAGGGAGCGGAGGTGCTGCAAGGCAATTTGGTCATGCGCCTTCAATTTGGTCATGACGTCACAGTGGGCGGAGCCGCAAAGCTTAATTTCAAGTGAATCATCACTGCGTTCGGTTCTCTTCGATTTAAATAGATTTTGAGAGGATTTTGAATATTTTTCTTGTTTTAACAATGAAGTGCGCTGTTGTTGGATGTAAAAATTGTTCAGGATCAAAACTAAAACATATTGATGGTATAACATTTTATGTGTAAGTCACATATATTTATATTTTCAATTTTAAAACATGCATTTTCTCGTTTCTTCGCCAAATTGTTGCTCGGGACATCTGTCGTCGAAAAGATGCATACTAATCACTTCTCACCGATAACATGTTTTTACATTATCAATGCATATTATGACGAAAATAATAAACACATTGTTTTAATTCATTTTAAATTCTAAAATGTTAGTTATTTCATAGATAAATTACATAATTACATGAAATAAGAGCAATTTAAAATAAGAAAAATAGGCCATCAGGCCATCTATCGGTGAGTAGTCAGTAATAGGGTCGATTTCATGTTTCGAATTAAAATGACACATTTTTGACGATTTTTGTAAACCCCCGTTTTATTGTTATCTGATGGTATTTAACGTTTGCTATAATGAAGTTATACACATACTATGTAAAAATACAGGGCGCATCTTGTTAAAAATAGAAGAAAACCAAAAAAATAGAAACACGAATGAATAAGTTTTTACACAAATGAAATTCTTTAATCGCGAATGAAATGTGTAGGACACTAATGATTTGCTAGCTGGACAACATTCATAACCATGATTTTATAAAACAAAAATACATAACAAGGTCTTGAATGAAGCGGGCGATGGTGATTCTAAGGTATCTAAGTGAGAAATAAAAACAAGGAACCTTGGATACGTTTTTTGAAGTGAAACTTCTGTATAGACGGGGGGTATTAGGAATTATTAGTCACGAAAAAACGTTACGGCCGCATGGAGGGGGTAGACAATATATCGCTTGGCGAGAGACGGCAGCGGCGGAGGGATTGAAAGGCTGATGATGATGATGGTGAAAATTCTATATATAGAAGATAGATATATATATCTTCTTCTATATATTAGGATTTTTCTCTCACGAAAAAGCGTTACGGCCGCGTGGAGGGGGTAGACGATATATAGCGGCGGAGGGAGAGAAAGAAAAATGGATGTTTTTTTTGGTTCCGGATTTAATTCAGTTTTTTTGTTTGATAAAATAAAATATGTTTAAATAAAAAATGCATTCATTAAAATCACTTAAAATGTACCTAACCTAACCAAAACATAATTTGCAGTAAAACTGCGAAAAAAAAACGAAATGTGTGCTGGGACACATAGTAGAAGTGAAACTTCAACGGACAAGTGGAAAAACGAATCGCAACGGACAAGTGGAAAAACGAATGGCAACTGACAAATGGAAAAACGAATCACAACAAAATTTTAACTTGAAGTTTTACGGGCTGATTGTTAATGTACTTATTCAATTTGAAAACCTGCCCGTAAAACTTCAACTTAAAATTTTGTTGCGATTCGTTTTTCCACTTGTCAGTTGCCATTCGTTTTTCCACTTGTCCGTTGCGATTCGTTTTTCCACTTGTCCGTTGAAGTTTCACTTGTACTATGTGTCCCAGCACACATTTAGTTTTTTTTTATTCAATTTGTATCCAATAAGTTTTTATGACATTATTTAACTGCAATCTTGATATATCATAATCCAAAAATTCCAAATATTACGTAGCATTATTTCAGCAAAAATGTATTGAATACTTTAATTAATAAAAAAAAAATAACATTAGGTAAAATTTTTTTATGAACAGAATGTAACATACTTTTTATTATATTTCTATATACAACCTACAACCTACAACCTACAACCTAATTCTTAGCTTATACTAAACCTCTTAAGGGGTCATTGTACTCATCATAATGAACAACTTTTACTATGGGAACAACCCTGAAACCGAAAAAAATATCAGCGGTTCCCTACATTTGTGTTCACATAAATCGACATAATTATAGGGAACAGCAGATTTTTTCGAGATTTCAGGGTTGATTCCACTGTAAAATGTGTTCATAATGATGAGTACAATGATCCCAGAGATTTAGTATAAACTAAGAATAAGATTGGATATTTGTATAAGTAGGTATTTCTACTAATTTCTTATAATATATATTTTTAATGATTTAAATAGTGGAAAGAAAAAATCGCTCACGAGCAGGATTCGAACCTGAGACTCCTGGCTCAGTACGCCAGTCTTTGGGTGACGTCAGCGATATCTTATTAAGAAACAGTGATTCTTCTTTTTTTTTCCACTATTTAAATACCGATAACACGGTTTTGTGGGGCACAGTGATATTGCAAAATTTATACATGTATAAATAAATAAATAAATACTAAATAAATCGTTAGATTTCGCTTCGCATGCATAAATGCGTTAAAAATAATAAAATATATAATTTTGTCAATCAATTTTTTTTTTGTTGTATTTGCAATCAGTTTATACAATTAAAAAGATGGTTTGAGTGATTTTCAAGGTGATCTACATGAGGATACTTTATTGCGCTAGGCGCTATGTATGGCACGTTTTTAACGTACTTTTGTGTAAAGTTGTAAAACAAAAGTTGTGTAGTTAGACGTTATTTAATACTCATACTGGACTGGTAATCTGAAGGTCAAGCCGCAAGTGCCATATGGTACCCTTACATTATACCCTTTTAACCTTTTTCAACTTCGTTACTTTTTTTCAAATTCTAATCAGTCATTTTAAAGACCACGTCATTTGTGTAAAATTCAATTTCATTAGTGTTATGTTCTCACCACAAAAACGCACATAGAATGTTCTGGAATAAAATAATGTGCTTTGTACGCCACAGTGGTGAGTAGACAAACTAAAATGAAAAATTGTTAGTGCTGTTACGCTGTAATAATTAATTTCACCGCTAGATGGATTTACAAAAAATGGGCGGATTTTCCATAGTGAGGTGGAGCCATTGCTGTACCTCGTCCCCCTGTCACCCGCATTCAGGCGACGCTTCTTTCTAAAGAGATTTTGCCTTGCAACACCTCCGCTCCCTTCTTTTCTCCATGGCTCCAATAAATTCATCCCCGTTTCCTAAGTCCTAACAACTAAACTTTCCTATCTTCGCCAATATCAAAACACTTGTCTTTATAGCTTAGAATAAAAATTTCAACCCTTAGAAGCGTTTACAACTGAAACTGCCGTCACAAAGACCCAGTAACTCTAAAGTTTTTAATAGTGTAGTTATAAGTATTTGGTTGCCTTAAGGCCGTCTTTTCAATCGTCTGATAACTTTTGTCTGAATAATAACAAATGTGATGTTCGACAGAAATGTCTAATTTATTCCTCAGACTACTATGCCCGCGTGTAATTCGGTTTATCACAGAAATACGTTATCGTGAATCTTTCGGAACTGCTTGTCTTCGCTAATAAGTGTAATCTAAATGTGTGCCAAGTATAATTCAAATCCGATCAACGGTTTACACGTGACTGAGTAGCAAACATCTTTACAAATTTTCACATTAATAATATTAGGTAACTGTAGCGATTGAAAAAAAAACTGTCCTTGGTAAATAATAATTGAATTTACTCAGCCTTCCACAGTCTACTGCTGATCAAAGGTCTCATATATTTTATTGTTTGCAGGCCCGAAATTACCTAATGGAGAGAAAAAGGACCAAAGGTTTCCTACTTCACCTGTATACATCCATGCTGTCAAGTCTGGTCACTGCTTTGGCTACATTACCTTTAGATACCTTTAAAACGAGGTACTACTCCTTATATCTACACCTGGGGCCTTACCATGACCTACCATGGTTCCGTTGAGAGAGGGACGGTGACGGAACGATAGCTTTAACACTTCATAGTAAGGCCCTAGACTATTACTTTTTCATATAGATCTGCTGATGGCTGATATTAAAAGGCTGAGTGAACATTTGTCTACTGTTCGTCCGTTTTTGCTAGTGTGCTTTACTTGTTTGGTGTATATTGTAAGCAACTATTCTGTTGCATTGATTAATTTAAATGAGGAAGGCCCGAAACCACTAAAAACATAAAAACATATTTTTAATAGAATATTTTCTATTTAAAAATTAAGTTGGTACTTGCTGTTTCTGGTCCAGAGCTCGACTTCCCCCCGAAGTGAATTATTGGCTACGGCCTTGTTCTAGCCTAGACTTCGATTTGACTCAAGGACCTCTTTACAGGTACCAAGTAACGAGTAATGGGAGCCACAAGGATGTATACCACAAGTTTAGACAAGAAACAGGTGTGTTGGGATTCTGGAGAGGTTTTACTCCTTACTACGTGCGGTTGACAATACATACAATAATAACGTTCTATTTACTGGAGCTCCTATATGACGTGCATCGTAATCAGAAGAAGACACCAGCTGTTGTAGAATCTACAGATTCGTGAAAATGAGAAATGTTGAAAAAAAATGTAAAACGTTCAGTCAAAAAACAAAAATAAATTAAATAAATCACAAGAGAATCTTAACATTTTGGTAGGATTCAAAACAGTCTAATATTTTTGTTCCTGTTTATTTTGTACTGTTATTTGTCCTGTCGAAACGAAATAAATGAAATGATTGACAAAAGAATCTCATCTTTCATGATTTGGTTCGAGAACTAAGATAAATTTTGTTTATTTTGTACTGTCTTGATAGTGGTGTTATTATAATATATTTACAATTTGTTAAAGAATAACAATGTTAGCTGAATACGAAAAATCTAGTACTAAGTCGAAGCTTCGTTGGTTATTGAAATATATTATTATGATGGAAGCTTTTATTTTGTTTTAATTTAAATAAGAATACCTGTTTAATAAACGAAACTAAAATTGGGAACTGGGGACATAAAACCCAAAAAAACCTTTATAAAAGCATCATTCTGAGTGTCAACCTATTTGGCACTCTTTGTTGCAGCTAAGACATGCAAAGTTACTTTTCTTATGATGTTACAACTATGTATCATTATAATTCCTAAAATGTAATGAAGCAATTTTTTATGACTTACCGCATGTCGTCTTGTTGTGGCAATAAATCTTTTTCTTTCTTTCTTTCATTTGTTTTAAACCTAATGGATTTTCGTTTGACTGCCACTTCGCCTGTCGTACACGCTTGCCGCGCAAAAACCTATTCACTAGTTTTGAAGACCACCAGGTTACCTATCGGTGACCACAGACCTTACTCCACTCCTTAGCGGTATATGCATAATGAAGCTACATATTAGCAAAACGCTTCGTGCGTAAAGGTGGAATAATTATCTACCATATAGCGTGCGCATCGCCGTGCGTCTGGCTGTCTGATGATTGAATGGGCTTGGGGGAATTTAATTATATAATTCCAGCGCACACTCGCCGAAATGCCTCCGATAAAATACCGATAGGCTAACAACGCTGCTTCACACATCGTTGCGCTCTTGAAATGCCTCTATAATCAACTTTATAGCCACAAGCTGATATTTGGCCGAACCATCCCAAAGATGCAATAGGTACTTCTTTATATTTTGTGCTGAGGTCAGCCACCGTGTGGTTTTAGTCGGTAGGAGTCCGACATACCCCTTCGCCTTCCCCAGACAATAGGTATCCATGAGGATTTCCACTCGTAAACAAAAAATAACAAAAAAAAGGTACTCCAATATACGACCAAACTCGTGCTTGTAACAATTTGAGCAGATGTTCCGGTGTGAAGTACCGCCACACCTCAGAGAGGGTGCCTAGCTTTTTGGTAGCAGGTTGAGCCTAAATTAACAAATAAAATAAAATAAAGTTGAATTATTAGATAGTACTGAATTTATTTCGGCTATTGTAGTACCTAATCAACAAATATAACACTCGTGCCAAACAGCCCTCACATGGAACACAATAAGTAGGTACGTTGTCTTTCATTACCTACTCAATTGATGTTTAATTTTATATGATGACTCCTATACAAGTTGCAATGTGTATTGGATTAAATACATGAAACTCATAGATACAAGTAAAAGACTAGCATCAGGGTAATAAATATCGACGTGAGCCCGTTGTCGGCTAATACCGCACTTGTGGGACTTCAATTAGTCACTATTGACATAGTTCAGGGAGTCACAGCGATACCGCCCTCTACTCCACACATATCTACCGTTTGTACTAACTTTATATGTGTAGTTCATATTTAGGACAAATCCATTATAAAAAATAATTCGCAAGAAATGGGGAAATCATCCATGTATAATAGTGAATAAAATTAAACCTTGGAAGTTTTAGTGTTTCTATTCAAGTGATTGCGTGATGAAGATTCCAAGGAAAAGTACTAAAGATAGTCATTGATGAAACATAACTTGGAGAAGCTAAGATTGTGCGTGCTAAGAAAATCAGCGAAGATGTTTAACTTGTACCAGCATATGAAAGCCAATAATGAAGGCAAGGAGCAAAAAGAGCCGGAGACGACGGGCCACGACCGGTTCTACCAGGAGCGTCCGAGGACTAGTTATAGGAAGAAGAAACGTCGCGGTGCGTGTAGAAGGGCGCAGTCCGCAGCCGAGCTGAACCCTGAGTCTATCGCTGCTGCTAATAAACGGAACGCGTTCAAGATACGATCAGTGTCTACTGATAGAGAAGAAAGTGAAGGTGAATAAAGTGTCAACAGTTAATTTGTCTAGCATATAATGGACCAAGATCCCACGGCAGCCAGTCATAGTATTAAAGCAATTTTCCATATGTGTGTACAGCACTGTAGGTAAGAACGTTCAGATATTATGAATCCCTGCCAGGGACTTCAGCAGATATCAGGTATCACAGGTACAGTTTCAAAGAGACAAGTATTCAGGGTCGCCAGATATAAATGCAGTTTTCTCAGGTGATTGTGAATGTTTTCGTGTGGAATACCATTTCAATAACGGACAAAGTTCAACTTTATTTATACAAAACCCTATTTAAACCGTTCTATAATAATTTCCTGATAAATCTTTATCTATATTTAGGTACTTATCGCTTCGTTAGACGGTACATGAAAATGAGCAATTTACATTAGTATGAAAACAATTTTTTTGATATGGTCGACGGGATAACACTATAAACTCATGTAGGTCTGGTTGTCGTGGGATTTTGCTCTACAGGGTTACTTTTGATATACCAGAAACACCTTTAAGAGTACATTATTCTCTGCTCATCATTCTACACAACTTTAACTACAGGACAACCTCTGAAGTCGTGAAATAAATATCAGATGTTTATGCAATTTTGATCGAGTAAAGGTATCCACTAATATATGTCCCATAGTGTTTCTGGTGTATAAAAAAGAACACTGTATAATTTGAAATTATACGGGTTTACCTAGAAATTATTAATTTCTGGGATTATTTATTGAAATGAAATTACCACGGATACTGTGGCTCTTGTTCTGATTTTATTACATTTAAGGCGCAATGTACACACGGCTACACATCAAGCTGTATATTCCAGTATAAGCTGACCTCGCTTTGTATAGATTTTCCTTACAAGGCGAGGTCAGCTTATACTGGAATTGTACAGCTTGATATGTAGCCGTGTGTACACAGAAGAGACATGACATCGACAAGGCGTAGACGTAGTATAGTATAACGGGCTGGTTTCCACAACTCCACTTCCAAGCGTGTATTTTGCGTACGCGTGGGAACTTACTCGATCCACCCCAACTCCTCGAAAAAGGGCAGCAACGCCTTGGTGTTACTGGTGATCTCTCTGAGGGTACCTGGGTTACCGAAGTACTTGGCCCTGTATGTGGCGACCTCAGGGCAGTCTAGAAGCACATGGGCTCCTGTCTCGTCTTCCACCATGCAGGCTCTGCACAATGGGCTGTCCGTAACACCTATGACAAAAAGATGCTTGTTAAAGGACCCGTGACCAGTTATAACAGCTGTGACTGTACGCAGCTGTTGTTTTGACAATCGGAGGGCCTGTTTCGTGAACCGGCCGTCAATTGTGGGAAGTGCCTCCTTGGCCTGCCTGCACTCACCATGGTCTTTCCATAGTTTGTAGTGTTTGTCCCTGGTGCGTTTCCTTACCAAGTTGCGTAAATATCCAAAGGGGAGTGGCTTGTGTGACGTAGACGTAATACGAACATGTCTGTAACGTGACCCTCCCGCGTCCACGCCCCGTCCGCGCCGTCACCTCTGTATGCATTTGCAATGGACTAGTAAAGGTTGAGCGTCCGTGCCTCGTCTGTGTCCGATGTCCGCGCCCTGTCACCTCAGTGTGCATTGCACCATTTCATCATCATCATCATTTCAGCCGAAAGACGTCCACTGCTGGACATAGGCCTCCCCCAAACATCGCCACAACGACCGGTCCTGTGCCTTCCGCATCCAGCGGATTCCCGCGACCTTCACCAGGTCGTCGGTCCACCTTGTGGGGGGCCTACCCACGCTGCGCCTTCCAGTACGCGGTCGCCACTCCAGAACTTTACTGCCCCATCGGCCATCCGTTCTGCGAGCTATGTGCCCCGCCCACTGCCACTTAAGTTTGGCAATTCTTCGGGCTATGTCGGTTACTTTCGTTCTCCTGCGAATCTCCTCATTTCTGATTCGATCACGCAGGGACACTCCGAGCATAGCCCTCTCCATTGCCCTTTGAGTGACTTTGAGCTTTCTTATCAGGCCCATTGTGAGCGACCACGTTTCAGTACCGTAAGTAATTACTGGCAACACACACTGGTCAAAGACTTTCGTCTTGAGACACTGCGGTATTTTGGACGAGAAGATATTGCGTAGCTTCCCGAACGCTGCCCAACCGAGTCGGATTCGACGATTGACCTCTTTCTCGAAGTTGGACTTACCTAGCTGGACAGTTTGTCCTAGGTATACATAATCGTCAACAACTTCGAGTGTAGATTCTCCGATGTTTACGGGAATGGGTGCTATATGGGAATTCAACATAACCTTTGTCTTGTCCATATTCATTTTAAGACCCACTCTATCAGAAGCTCTACTGAGGTCATCGAGCATTGTACCGAGGTCCTCCATGGTCTCAGCCATGACTACTATGTCGTCGGCAAACCGAAGGTGAGTGATGTACTCGCCGTTTATGTTAATGCCTAGCCCCTTCCAGTCCAGAACCTTGAAGACATCCTCCAATGCAGCAGTGAACAGTTTCGGAGAGATCACATCTCCCTGTCTCACACCTCGCTGCAGAAGGATAGGTTTCGAGGCTTGGTCCTGTAATCGGACTGACATAGTGGCGTTGCACCATTTAATAACATGCAATGGACTAGTAAAGTCCGAGCGTTCGTGCCTCGTCTGTGCCCGATGTCCACGCCCTGTTACCTCTGTGTGCATTGCACCATTTAATAACATGCAATGGACTAGTAAAGGTCGAGCGTTTGTGCCTCATCTGTGTCCGATGTCCGCGCCCTGTCACCTCTGTGTGCATTGCACCATTCAATAACAATGCAATGGACTAGTAAAGGTCGAGCGTCCGTGCCTCGAGTGCCTCGACTGTATCCGATGTCCGCGTCCTGTCACCTCTGTATACATTGCGCCTTAGATTACCGTAAAATAACTGGTCAGTTTCATTTCAATAATGCTAGCGTACAATGCTCGATGACCTCAGTAGAGCTTCTGATAGAGTGGGTCTTAAGATGAATATGGACAAGACAAAGGTTATGTCGAATTCAAATATAGCACCCATTCCCGTAAACATCGGAGAATCTACACTCGAAGTTGTTGACGATTATGTATACCTAGGACAAACTGTCCAGCTAGGTAAGTCCAACTTCGAGAAAGAGGTCAATCGTCGGATCCGACTCGGTTGGGCAGCGTTCGGGAAGCTACGCAATATCTTCTCGTCCAAAATACCGCAGTGTCTCAAGACGAAAGTCTTTGACCAGTGTGTGTTGCCAGTAATTACTTACGGTACTGAAACGTGGTCGCTCACAATGGGCCTCATAAGAAGGCTCAAAGTCACTCAAAGGGCAATGGAGAGGGCTATGCTCGGAGTGTCCCTGCGTGATCGAATCAGAAATGAGGAGATTCGCAGGAGAACGAAAGTAACCGACATAGCCCGAAGAATTGCCAAACTTAAGTGGCAGTGGGCGGGGCACATTGCTCGCAGAACGGATGGCCGATGGGGCAGTAAAGTTCTGGAGTGGCGACCGCGTACTGGAAGGCGCAGCGTGGGTAGGCCCCCCACAAGGTGGACCGACGACCTGGTGAAGGTCGCGGGAATCCGCTGGATGCGGAAGGCACAGGACCGGTCGTTGTGGCGATGCTTGGGGGAGGCCTATGTCCAGCAGTGGACGTCTTTCGGCTGAAATGATGAATTATGATGATGATGAATGCTAGCGTGTCTTTTATCTTTTTCTGTTCTTTCTTCTTCTACTTCTTCTTTTCTTTGGCGTACGATGGTCTTTTCATATTTATCCGCATGTAGTTTATTCATTTTGTTTTCGTTTTCGCTAACGCAAGAGGCTGGGAAGCAAGACGATACCGAAGGATCATCGTGCGCTTGTAGTTCAAGTACTTCTTTTTTATATTCTTCTTACGTTTTAAGTAGATATCATTTCAAAACCAAAGATTAAATTCTTGAATACATATTTATTTAAAATAGGCACCGAAAATCGTGTCCCACTAAGGTACATTCACATTCACTCTCCTCTTTTAAATAACTATTAGCTGGGTTTTTTGTTACATCTCAAAATTGTAATCGACAAGACCATATATATATTATTTTCAATAATTCAGCAGTATGTATCGTTTAAATCATCCTCATTTTTTAATTTCTTCTGAAGCCGCGTCTCCTGCGACCGTATTTTTGTTATTTCTAACATCTAACATATTTTTCTAACAAAATGGGGGTGCGGCCTAGCTGTTTGGCTACATTTGATTGGCCTAACCAAAATGTTAACATGTTTTGTTAGAATATTTTGTTAGATTTTGGTCGCAGGAGACACGGCTTAATGAAAACAAAACATTTTAGAAGAAAATTCAGAGCGTGCCCCGCTGGTCGCTCAGAAAATAGACTCGCTGGCCAAGCTGCTCTTCAACAAGTCACTCATCGGCACCAGTTCAGGGAAGTCTTCGCCATCGGAACCCCCTGCATCTCCAAGGTAAGTTAACATTACATAACAACATAATAATATCAAAATCCTGTTACTTAGCTCTTGACTTTTACGATTGACGCATATCAATGTAGCAACGGTAAGAAACCTTAGTATGTACGTAAGTTACAAATAATACAACTCATATATCATACAATATAAGGTCCTACATTATTATTTGAAGTGGTGAATCACTCATCATAACAAACAACTTTTACTATGGGAACAACCCTGAAATCGCGAAAAAGATTTTTTTTCGCGATTTCAGGGTTGGTCCCATAGTAAATGTAGTTTGTTATGATGAGTAGATTCACCACTTCAAATATTTCGGATTAATAATGTAGGACCTTATATAGGCTCTGATTATACTGATTTTGTTACCATCAATATGCGCTTGACTGTACCTACAAATGTAGGTACATCCAATCACTTAAATGCTATAAACCTGTTTTTGAAAGGCATTCCAATTTCTAAGCTCCTTCGAACAGAAGGCGGCCAAGCATAACTAGTAGGTAATCTGTGGCTGGCACAAGTGTCTGGATATCTGGTACCTACTCGATTATTTTACTCTTTTGGCGAGTAGGTACTGCAGCACATTTCATAATTTTCCGAAGTTATTAATGCGACATGCGCCATAACTAACGCACGTACAAAATTGCGAAGAAGAATTGATGATGTTGTAATTCTAACTTACCTATTTGTCCAAAAAAAATTACTTATGCTAGAAAATGTTGATGAAAGAATGTTATTTAAATTTAGAGCCGGTGACCGTTCTATGGAGAGCTCAGCTGCGTTGGCTATTTGCACAGAGTACTTGTCGCTGTCACCCAGGTACGTCGGAAAGTTAATAATATTCCACCTTTTAACATCGTCTTCCAACTATACGTAAATAAACCCTCCAAAGGAATATTGTATACATGTTTTGTATATGTTGTTATCAGTAAAGGGACGCTGCTGCCAGTCTACATAATATGAGCATAACGCATAGCCTTACTTACGGCCGAAATTAATATCCTATCTATCCATGATTTGCCCTACGAGTAGACATTTGACATCATTTGTATGGAGCTTATGTAAAATCTATCTATCTTAAACCATATACAGGTGTCTCATCGAATGCTTTATAAAGCAATTTTTTTTTTTTTTTATAAAATAAATTTTCTGCATTCACAGATTATTAAAAATCTGTGAATGCCAGAGCCGGAAATTGAATTAATACAATAGCGAAAAGCAGGTACCTACCATCGTGTATTTAAGTATAAGTTGAGAAATTCTTTGCAGTAGAAATGACAAAACAATGTTTTCAGATACGATTTACTATCTGCACTTGGGTCGATCGGCTCCCGACTCAACAAACATTGGTTTGCCATACATGACAACTCTATTAAAACTGACAGACTCCTAACACTGGTAAGCACACTAAGCACTTCATACTTTTTTTTAAATCTTTTGATCAGACTTTTGACAAATAATTTACTCACTGTTTCTGAAAGCCTCATCGAATCTGTAAATAAACTGGTGTTAGTTGGTGGCATAGACAAGTTTCAAAGATATACTTAGGTTTTATTAGGCTTTTGGAAACCGGAGATAAGTTAGCCAGACAAAGACCTCAGATTACACTTAATTTTGATCGGCCGATAGTTTATTCGGTTGCATGATAAGCAAGGATATACCTACCTACCTACCCACACTAGCACACTTTGTTTTCTCCTACAAAAATAAATCGTCCTGCTATCGGACGATAGCAGACCGTAGCTAGTCTACAGTAGGGTATAACTTTCTTAGGTACTCGAGTATTTCACTCTTCTACGCAAAAATAGCCATTATGGATGTTTCTGTTTCATCTACTGTATAATTTTTGGTAAGAGAGTAGAGGTTTTGATTTTGGCCGTACCCGTTAATAAATTTTCTTAACCTTATATTATAATGATTCTATTATTTTAACGCATAACGCCCTCGCATTTCAGATGCCGCTGACTTCTAAATGCCCCATCGAACAAGATGAACGGTCTAAGAGTCTGATCATGGAGCTGTTCAGGGCTCTCCACCACCCGTACATATATCCTGTATTAGACCTGGAGCTATGCAACGGCCATGCTCTCACCGTCTTACCATTTAATGCTAGAGGGAGCTTAAAAGATCTAATCTATAAGGTTGGACACTTGTAAGGCTGTTGATGTGAAATGTGATAGTAGTAATTTCAAGGGATGCCAAAAATGGTTATCCTGACCTAATTAAATTATTCCTGGTCCCTGGATTAAACCTACACAGTGTTGTTGTAGCTAATAATATAATAATAAATATTAATTTTCACTAAACAAAAGCTTTTCTAAAAGAACATAAAAACGTTCAAGGATGACTATTATGGAATGACCAACTACATAATAAAAAACAATAAATAAATAAAAAACCAGGAGTACCTACAACAATATAACAATAACTATAAAATGATTCTCAACAGAAAAACCCTAGTCCAGTTCCAAAATTTCAATCCTTATGACACCTAAACATTGACGGAATAAATAAATAAGTACATAAATTTAAAATATTTCAGAGTACATGGAACGAGGAGTACACGCGTAAGTATGGATCACTTGGCACTGGCCTACCAGCATGGCAAGTCGCAAGATTCGGTCGTCAAATGTTGGAAGGACTGCTATTCCTCAAGGAAAAAGGGTTTCCACCATTCCGGCATTTACATTCTGGCAATGTCGTTGTGCAGAACGGTGTGGCTCGGTGAGTACAATCGCCCCTGTTTGGGCGCCAATAACGCTTAATGGCACCCATGGTGGGACTTTTGACATTAATATAACTACTTTTAGAAAATAGGATAGCCCTTTGTTTACTTTTATGAATTCACAAGCTATTCTCTTAATTACATAAAATATGTTACAGACAGCCTCTATTAGCATCACACATGCTTGCACAAGTTTTGCATATCTTGCATATTATGCTGTCTCAGGATATGCGGCTTGGAGAACACACTGATAGGCGCTCAGCCACGGTGTCCCATAGCCCTGGCCGCCCAGCTGGAACACGTGGAAGCGCTTTCTCTGGGCCACGTGCTGTTCGAAATGTGCGCTGGCGTCGAGATCGACCTGTCGCTGTTGCCCGATTTGCTGTCAAATTATCCTAATGTGAGTGAAATTGAAATTAATTTCTTTTAGCAGATTTTTAAGAGCTAATAATCAAATGGTTTTATGTCCCGGTAGAAAGTATACCGACAAAATGGTTATTATAATTACAAAAAACCTGCACTCTACTTGCGACACATTTTGCATTTGTAGATAACTTTTGATTTAACCATATTAAATGCGTCATTGCACATTAACATCCCATGTCTCTAATGCATGCAATGGACATTTCTGTACTCTGTCAAAATTAAAGCTTGTCTGATTTCAAGTTTATTCACGTATTAGATGCTGACTATAGAACCGTTCTCATTGCGTACGTGTACTTTTTGTAAATGGAAAATATTAAATAGTCCATACTTATTTCTGCAGGTGGTGGAGATCATCGAGCAGATCTTCGGCCCTCGCACCCCCAGTCTGCACGAGTTGCTGTTATGTGAGCTCTTCAGGAAGATCGATCTTCGTGAGATGAAGGGATCCTGCCTCCCGGTACTTTTTTTTCTTATAATAGATAGGTACGGTCGACCGCACGTCGGTGGTAACACTTTGACATTAGCAGCGTCTTTATTTCGTAAGCAGTAAGGGCGCTTTTCGAATTGAAGTGTAACCACTGTCATGCAGTTGACTTTACATTACTTTTGGCCTCAGGCAATCGGCTAACAAGTGTCATTGATATTAAGCCGTGTCTCCAAACTAACTGAGCACTTCCTCATTCTGGAACAAATTGGCTTCGGTAAATCGCATTCAACAGTCCAGCAATTAGCTAGGTAACAGAGCATATTGTTGACAACCTCAACCAAAACAAGTGCACAAGCATGGTTCTATTAGATATCGAAAAAGCATTCGATACAGTTTGGCACTCGAGCTTACTTCACAAATTAATAATTAACCATGACTTTCTAAGATTTATCAAGCTTATCCAACCATATTTGCCAAAACGCACATTTTCTGTTTCTGTTGGAAATCAGACATCTGTACCGAGACTACTCTCCACTGGAATTCCACTAGGGTCAATCTTAGGGCCCTACCTCTTTATTTTGTAACTCGATGTGTCGATACCTATATGTCAATAAAGACCTTGAAAAATAAATAAATCATCAATCGGCTAACGGCTAACTATTGGTTGTGCATTAGCTGCATATTAACTGTATGCACTGCAGCCTTGCAGCCTGCAGTACCTTGTGCAGTTACGTTTCACGCGTATGTAGATGCAGCCGTCAAATGGCTTAAAATCTGCTGCAAACTGTTGGCTCAGCTAGCCACAACCTAAAACCAATATGTGACTTGCTTAATAACATAACATAATCAGAACATCACTGCCCACTACTGGGCACGGGCCTCTTCTCAGAATGAAAAGTATTCAGGAAGGATTAGTTCACTACGTTGGCCTACTGCAGTTTGGTGGACTACACACACACCATTAAGAACTTTATGAAGCACTCTCAGGTGTGCAGGTTTCCTCACGATCCTCATGATTTCCTTACTTCCTTTTTAATTGGCATCGCTAAATGGTGACATGTTTACAGGGTTATTTTTTATTAATTAATAACCTTAACGGGATGATTGTATAGTTCCCGGCACGAGACGTGAGCACAAATTGTACCTACGTGGTAGTCTCTGTCGTCACTGTATTCTAGTATTCCGTTTTCTACGTATATTCAAGTATGCATTATCATATAATTAAGCCAATGCAAGTTCCTGTTTCTGGTCTGTTGTCCTGTGAACAGAGATTCGACCACTTACGCAGTGGAATCTGTGCTCACGACTCGTGCCGGCAACTATACCTACTCATTAATTTGAACAAATTTCACTAGTTATTGGTTAAAAAAACACAAAATATAAGGAACAGCAGATTTTTTTCACATTTTCTGAGTTGTCCAGTTGGTCCCGTTGTAAAAGTTGTTTAAATTGATTAGTACAATCATCTCTCAACGTGCGTATTCATGCACCGCGAGCATTCACGTGTAATGTTAACAACTCAAAACTAGATGTTGAGCATTAGAAAGAAACAAAGAAAAAGTGATTACATTACATTATAACAGTGTTCAAGCTCAACGAAGGTACTCACTGACGAGGATTCGCTTTTGTAGTTGTACTCACTGCTTTAATTCTCGGAGTTGTAACATTCAAGTCTGCGCACTGTAAATACTGTAAGGCTCGCCTCCACGTATTCACCGGTGCGCGGTGTAATGCTCAAATTCGAGCCGTTACATTACATTACATTACAGCCTCTTAAGGGAATATAGTAGCTAAGCGGCGCCCCCATCAGTAAAAAAAATATTACTCGCTGAATACGTTTTTTGAAGCACAGGTACTTTAGTTTAATTAGAAACTATTAACTCTGAAAAATATAGTTCACTGTAGTTGTAGATAGAAAAAAAGCCAAAAGTGGCCGTTTTTCGCACTGATAAATGATGTATTCAGCGAGTAATATTATTTTTATTTTTTACTGACGGGGGCACGACTTGTCTGCTACATTCCCCTTGAATGAATTAAAATAAGCGTGTATTAGCAGAACTTCAGCCAGCGTCTGTCGCGCTCTTGCCTGTCGCTGCTGGGCGAGGTAGCACGGCGCTCGCCCGGCCCCGCGCGCCCTCGCACCCCGCCGCGCCGCTCCGGGCCTACCTCGCCCCCCTCGCCACCACGCCGCTCAGTGCCCGCTTCGCCCGCCACGCCCACGCACAGAAGGTCAGATACTCTAATGGCCGTTTTCAACAACCAATCTATCCACTTGTGAATGCAGTGTGCATGAGCATGGAAGTGTTCCCCCACACTTCCATGTGCAAGACTTTACTAGAGATACCGATACCAGTTCGTATCTGAAGTTTAGGCAAGTGTAGGTACCTATTTATAATGTAAAATTTTGTGCATTAAAAGAGCTTTCACGAGAGACTACCTTAGTAGGTATACCGGAGGCTTCCCGGGCGTGTGGTATGAGAAAAAAATTATGTAAAGTTATACAATTTGTTTCAGGAGGCACTTCCCAACAGACCAAGACTTCACCGAGGAGTGGGAGTGGTGATAGACTAATTCGTTTGTGAGAACTGATCTAAAGCAATAAATCGTATGACGTACCAATTTTCATTTAATTTCATACACCTACACTTTTAACAAAAATCGGCAAAGTACTTACGACGTGTTGGTCTCGCGCATCAAGGGTTCGGTACCTTCCTTGAATCTATAACTTATTTAGTATAGCTGTGCCCGCGACTCCGTCCGCGTGGATGTCGGAAAATAACATCGTGTCATATTTATGAACATAATGTCTTCTAATATACATACACAGACGACTACACTATTTACCGACCATACTATATTTTGTTTTTACAACCAACCGGCTAAGGTGATCGAATTTCATGGAATTAGCCTTAAACTCCCTTATTCTGAGAAGACGCTCGTGCCCAGCAGTGGGAAGTAATTGGGCTGATTATGTTAAGTTATTCTATAACAATAACCACATCTCTTCTTATGCTGAGAAGAGGCCCGTGTCCAGCAGTGGGACTGTAATGCGCTGGTAATGTTATGTTATTCTATAATACTACCAATATCCAGTTCATTAACTCTTCTCATTTTGAGAAGAGGGCCATACCCAGCAGTGGGACAGTAATGGGTTGACTACGTTGTTATTCTATATTTTCTAGTTTCTTAACTCTTCTTATTCCGAGAAGAGGTCCGTGCCCAGCAGTGGGGCAGTAGGTAATGAGCTGATTATGTTAGGATAATCTATTACACTAACAATATCCAGTTCCCTAACTCTTCTCATTCCAAGAAGACCGGACCAGCAGCAGGACAGTGATAGGCTATGTTATGTTATTCTATATTTTCTAAAACACTAATAGAATCCAGTTTTTTAGGAACCTGCAACCAACCAACAATCATGACCTCTACTTTGTATGCAACTTAATACAATAGAGGGGTCAAGCTGTATCGCTGGATCTACTCAACGGATTCAGATAAAATATACCCTATATTTTAAGTTAGACTAATACCAATATAAATGCTAAGTTTCATTACGATCCGTTCAGCCGTTTTCACGTGATGAGGTAACAAACAGACAGACAGACAGACAGACATAAATTTTTTAAACGATTGATTCGTGTTCTATTGCTTATTTCTAGTCCCCCTAGCCGGTTTTCGCGAAAAAAAACTCAATGTACAGACTTTTCGACCTTTACAGTTTTATTATAGTAATAGATAAATGTATTTATTTATGTATCTAGGTACCACCTTTTTTTTAGTTTTTTTTTTTTGCCGTGGGGAAATCCTCATGGACGCACTCCGCCCGGGGTAGGCGGAGCCAGTGTCGGACTCTTATCGACTAAAACCACCACGGTGTTCCTTCAACTACCTTAGCCGGGGGCGTGGGAACCCGTGAGTATTCACACAACCAACTTTATTATCTTAAAACGGAATATTAATGATTAAAAAAAAGTCATGTGCTAGATAGAAACAACGTTCTATTTTTACCCGACTGCGCCAGAAGGAGGGTTATGTTTTTCGAGTGTATGTATGTATGTATATTTCTTTGTCACGCTCTGTAGCCTAAACGGCTTGATGGATTTTAGCTTGAGATGTGTCGTTAGATTCGTCTTAATTGTGAGAGTGACACTGGGTATATCAAAATTATAAAAAATAAAATGGCCGCTTTTTGGCGACATTTTAAGTCTTCAAAAAAAATTTTTTTCCTTCAAAACCTATCGAGTAGGGTATCAAAATAAAGGGCTTTATAAATGCTTTACAAAAATATATACAACTTATATGTTTAATTATTTTATTATTTTAACGCATTTTACGCATGCTAAGCGAATTCTAAAGATTTAAATTGTGGAAAGAAAATGAAAAAGAAAATGAAAGGAAATGAACAATGATTGATTGAAGATTGAATGTTAAGGAACAATGTTTCTTAATAAGATATCGCTGACGTCACCCAAAGACGTATAGTGGAGGATAATTTCGATACCACGAGCAGTGTTCACGGTAGCTTAGTGGCTAAAGCACTGGCGTACTGAGCCAGGAGTCGCAGGTTCGAATCCTGCTCGTGAGCCATTTTTCTTTCCACAATTTAAATCTTTATATGTTTAAATGTAATTTGGAATGAGAAATGCTAAAAAACAACAAAATATTCATCGTTAAAAAATGAATTACATTAATAGCGCGATAAAACATGACAGAACTAAAAAAAATAAAATAAAAAAGTTAATTAACAAAACCAAAAAACCCGACTGCGTATAAATATAACTGAAAAGATGTAAACAAGACTTGTGTAGATACATGTAGGTATATGTGAAAGTACCAAATCAACACGCAGGCGGAGGCTACGAATGTTTTTGTTCATGAATTACATAAAGCAGTTCATAGGTAGCCTCCGCCTGCGTGTTGATTTGATACTTTCACATATACCTACATGTACCTACACAAGTCTTGTTTACATCTTTTCAGTTATATTTATACGCAGTCGGGTTTTTTGGTTTTGTTAATTAACTTTTTTATTCTTGTAATATTTACATAAACTTCCATCACCTGTAACGCGGCGCCCGTGAGCGAATTCGCACGAACACACGCGAACGCGGTTGCGGTTTTATTTTTTGGCACGGAACCCTAAAAATAACTTATACCTATACAGTATACTGCCACAGACCGCCACCAACTTTAAACCATTTATTTTACCACACACACATAAAAATTAAATATACATACATATTACAAAATTACATGAAAAGGTAGGTAACAGGACAAATAACAGAGAACACAACTTACACAACATGTGTAGCAAGCAAAGGAGGGGCTCGTAGCGAAGCAACGACTGCGCGGATTGTATGATCTGCAAGGTTAAGCTGCACTTGCCGCGGTCAGTCTGTGGATGGGTGACCGTTTCGTTACACATCGATACCCCTCCGTGCCTCGGAGAGCACGTTAAGCTGTCGGTCCCGGTTGCCATACGAATATCTATGGCAGTCGTTACGGGTAGTCAGAAGCCTAAAAGTCTGACAACTGGTCTAACCTCCGAATGTCAGTATTATCCAGTAACTGGGTTGCAGGGGTCTGATGGCAGTCGCTCCGTGTAAAATACTGATGTTCAGCCGCATCTGGCTAGACTGGAAGCCGACCCCAAGATAATTGGGAAAAGGCTCGGAGGATGATGATGTGTAGCAAGCAAAGAGATTTAGTAGCAAGGGACTTTACTGTTCAGGTGGCCATAATTTGAACTAGTTACGGTCAAAGTGCGAGTTGGATTCACGCATTATGTGTTCAGGGCACAGAAATAGATAGAATGGTTGTATGTCAGATTATTAATCTGAGGGTTGTAATCACGGAATACTTTTATATTCATTTCCTCTATGGTTGTAATAACTATTTTACTTGCGATTCATCATTTCAGCCGAAAGACGTCCACTACTGGACATAGGCCTCCCCCAATTAAGGGGGGGATATGCCATAATCGCCACGCTTGGCAGGCGGGTTGGCGATCGCAGTTGGTTGGTTAAATACTCAGAGAACGCTGCTGCCCATCCTCTGGTGAATCCCTTAGTCGCCTTTTACGACACCCATGAGAAGAGATAAGGGTGGTGCTATTCTTTAAGTCCGGCACCACACGGACTTGCGATTCATGCGTGGCAACTTTCCGAACAAACTACGCTTCCCATATTGACGTCATTAATTTAAAAAAAAAAAACAAATGTACTCTACAGCTTTTGTTTCTGTAGTTAGAAACAGCACAATAAGGCATTTTTGCGGGTTTTTGTTACAGTATTTATAGAAACAAGTCATAAGGCGTGCTGAGAAAGGCTTTCGAATATCCTGCACTATGGTGCATGGTGCTGCCATGCGCGCCCTGCCCACATGGCCATTCTATCTATTTCTGTGGTTCAGGGCCATAGTAACACATATTCTGTGAAAAATTTAACTGTCTACTTTTTAAGGTTAAAAAGATACAGCCCTGTGATAGACAGACGAACGACCACACAGATAGACGGCTGGCGTGGCGGCGAAGGCAGACTAATAGGGTCCCGTTAGCACCCTTTGGGTACGGAACCTCAAAAGTGGTATGAGTCTGAGCGAGAAAGTTGCGTAAGTATTCGATTCGTATTACTACCTACTGGCGACTCCGTCAACTGAACACCTAAGCATATCCACTTTCCATAGCATAAAAATGTAGGTTTCCTTTCTTCTCCCGATACTTTTTTACAAATATGCCAGCAAAATTCAGACATAGGTAATGCTCAAACGTTCCCCTCTTAGGGCAAAAAAAAACATCCCATCAAGGTTTTGCCCCAACTACCATTCGAATGAGGAATGTATTTAGCTGTATTTTTAACCGACTTCAAAAAGGAGGAGTTTATGTAAGTATTCGACGCAAGTGCGAACAAATGTAAAAATATAGACGAAGTGCTGCGAACAATCACAGTGAAGCCAAAGAAAACTATGCTTCTTCGTGTACAACCAGCGCTCACGCACAGACCATGACAATACTTGAACTGTGGTTTAATGTTTCTGTTCTGCGTACTCGACTTACTATTTAACACCACTTTTTTTTTTTCGAGACGTAGAAAATGTCTATCGCAAGTCACACCACCCGGGGACTCCGGGGAGGCGGTGTGGTTATGTGGGTCTCGCACCCACTAAAAACTCCGCCGTGTGCTTACTCTCGCCTTGGGTGGATGGGCCACAAGAACTGCAATGCATGCCATTCGCAACCCATCCAGCGTGGCCCATTTCAGGGCCTTCCGCTTTTAACCTTAACTCTCTTTCGGCGATGTCCAGGCACACGTGGGACATCACCGCAGCTCGAGGGCCTTGCAGTGTGGATGATAGACTCCCCAATCTATCACTCACTAGCCTCTCTTAGAGTGGCATCAGGTCGCCGTAAAGCCGCCTGCGCTTTCCCGTCCTCCTGCGGCGGATCGAATCAGCGAGGGAGTCTTCCTCCCGCTCCTCCGCTTCCTTCTGCGAAATGACATCCTTGCAGAAGAACTTGACTGCCTCCCAGGCCCCCTCACTGTCAGCCATGACCCTGACCACGACCGGCAATGAGAGGTCTCACCCAATTGCTGCAGTGAGAGCATGGCACTGCACCTCCCAAGCAGGACAGTGCGCCAGGGTATGAAGGGCCGTGTCCTCACTACAGCCACACTGGTAACACTCAGGAGTAGCCACCCGTGTCGCCACTTTGTGCAGATGTCTACCGAAGCAACCATGCACCGACAACACCTGCACCAGACCGAAGGACAACGTCCCATGTCACTTCTGCAGCCACTCCTCAAGAATCGGCTGGATAGCCCCCACGGTTCAGTGTCAGGCACTGGGTGTATCCAGCCTCTCCCTCCATTGCTCCGAACCAACTTACCATCCCCGCTGTAACTGCAAACAACTCCTGATCCAGTCATCAACAGCAAAAACCTAGCTAATGTACGTCGCTAACTAACCTATACGGTAGAAATTGTTGTGCCATGCTTTGAAGTCTGGCTAAAGAGATTCGAGCGTATCATCTGCCGGCTTTTGAAAACAGAACAAAACGATAGAGATGAAAAATCAGTAGTAAAACCTCTGAAATATAAATGTCACTGGCTGATCGAATCACGAGCTGTCAAAGGTTGTCAATGAAAACAACAGAAGATAAAAAATCAATCCAACAGGAACATGGATCCCAATTACAGTTTTTTATAAAATGAAGGAAAAACTATAAAAAAATCATTCAAATCACTGTTTTATATCATTATTTCCACTATTGCAAACCCAAATTAGTCAAAATGGCAGACAAAAAGGACCCCTCGAAGGAAAAGAAGAAGCGTGAGATGCCCAAATACATGAACTTCATCATAGGAGGCACGAGTGGGTACGTCAATAATTCCATATCCGAGAGCAAGTACAGTCAACCGCACGTCAGTGATAACAATTTTACCTTGAAAGTGTCTGCATTTAGTAAGGCCCAGCACGCACTGCGGTTTTTTCCCGCCCGTGGTTGTGGCTGTAGAAAATGTAGTCAATGGGGTTTCGCAATTTAGCCACAATTCGCCCCTAAGACGACACTGACCATTTTTTTTCCCGCACCTTAATTGAGAAACCCTATTGGACACATTAATTTTGACAAAACCGCAACCGCAGTGCATGCGGCCTCTAAGGGCGGTTGTATTAATTCAACTGTAACCACTGACGTGTGATACGGTCATACGTTGTTAGTTGTTACTTATAAAATATGTAAAGGTACCTTGTAGTGGTCATCGTCGGATCTGCCCTCATATTCAGAACCACACGATAACCAGTTGTCTTCGATTCGGTTTGTTATCTCGTTTTCTCTCGTTGCGTGAATCATCAGACGAAACAGGATAACAAACCGAATCGGTCGATAACTGGTAATCGTGTGGTTCTAAATCGGGGGGCTTGGTACACTTGCACGAAAGACTTGCGGGAATTCACTTCCGCGTATGGACAATGGACATATGCGCGAAATGACACGCGAAAGAACATATGCGGGAAAAGACACTTCCGCGAAAAACGCGCGAATCCACTTCTGCGAATGGCCATACTTATGCGCGCAGGGACGAAATAAATACGCGAAAGACCCTTTTTTCGCGAATTTTTTTTTACTACAATACGTTGCCACCAGGCACTGTGTGGAGGTGGGCAAGCTTTAGTTTTTTATTGATAAATTTTCTTTTGGATTTTTTGCCATTTTTGTGTTCGCGAACAGAACTATATATATATAAGATCATAGGCGGGTTCACCTACCCCTCCCCTATCCGTCAACCCACCGCCCGCCTTCTGTGGAGATAGCACGATACTATACTTTAACCATGAGTTATGTACTTAATCTCTTTGTTTTCGTGCTTTACCGAAATGAAAACCCTCCCCAGGAACAGGGTTTTTATGTCTGGCTGCGGGTTGCTGGCCACCGGTGATGTTCGCCATTAACTTGGCCTTTAGACATGTACATCCTGACCAACGCTACCTTCACTAGAATAAATATTAAAATAAACAGTACTTTACAGAATGATGGCTATTTGTGTGGTACAGCCAGCAGACTTGTTGAAGACCCGAATGCAGCTACTGGGTCCAGCTGGCAAAGATATATCATTGGTAACCGTAGCCAAGAATATCGTGAAGAATGAAGGCATCTTAGGCTTCTACGTTGGTTTATCCGCCGCCCTGTTCAGACAAGCTACCTATGGCACTGGCAGGCTCGGTTGTTTTAACGCAATGTTCGATATGCACAAAGCGTAAGTATAGTAGTATGCTTCTTCAATATTATTTGCTCAATAACGCTGCAAACTCAAGATAGAATTTATAATTTCGTTACTACATTATATATTCGGGACTTTTCGCGATATTGTCAAAACATGATTCATAATTCGGTCATTATTTTGGAACCGTGCAACTAGGAACCAAAAATGCTTATTCGAAATAAAAACTAGAATTTTGCATTTTAATTTAAAAGTCTTCTCGTGACCCCAGTTAATGTAGCTAGGCCGCAAAGTTGTTGATGTTTTGATTAGGTATAATCTGTTTTAATCAGTCCCGAAAACAGTGTGATAATATAGAAAATCGCGGAACTTCTAATTTTGACACGGCCTTGAAGAATAAAAATTGATCAACTTCTTAATTGCAAAACATTTTCGTACGAACAGTTTTCCATTTATTGTGTATTTTCTTAGTAAATACGGTGTCCCGTCGTTTCCAAAAAAGATATTGATGGGAGTAGTATCCGGAGGCATCGGTGCGTACATCGGCACGCCAGCCGAAGTAGCGCTAATTCGAATGACGGCCGATGGAAGGTTGCCGCCGGAAAAAAAGAGAAACTACAAAAACGTGTTCAACGCTATGGGCCGGTAAAGATTGATTTTATAATTTATATCATATCCCATAACCTATACCAATGATTTGGAGTCTCCTAATACTGGCATTATTTACTTAAAAGGAGGCTACAATCACCAACTAATGTTAAACTATCTTGTTAACGGAAAAGAAATCGTTTTGTATTTTTGAAGTGTGCTTACTTATCAACTGCGATGCCCTCTTCCATTCCTTCACAATTGAAAGATTCCTGTGCCTCTAAAAAGGTTTATTATGTCGTACTACGAGTTAATTTCTACAGAACGACAATCACGACTTCACTTCATAAACTTCGCAAAAGTAACTAGTTTTAGCTTTTCCATAAACTTCGCAAATTAGGTAACTAACTTGTTTTAGCTTTTTCATAAACTTCGTAAAAGTAACTTGTTTTAGCTTTATCTCCAATGCTCACCGCAATATCCTGCTGTGTTTTGTGTATGTTACGAGACCAACATAAATTATTTCATAATTTTATATAGGTACATAACAAAAAAACACTTGAGCACAAAATTACTGCTTCTACACTGCTGTGCTTCTGTTCTTCTGTCAACGTTTTATATTCGCAGGATAATTCGCGAAGAAGGCTTAACGACGTTGTGGAAAGGCGCGGGCGCCACTGTCAGCAGAGCTATGGTCGTGAACGGGGCACAACTGGGCTCCTACTCGCAGGTTAGTCTTATAGCCGGTCCACACTACACTGACTTATGTCTGCGCAGCATTTTTGTGCAGACATAAGCTCGCGCAGACATTTATTTCACCGTGTGAACTCATGTCACGGTAAAATTCAGACAGAGCCTGATTTAGGCCACGGGCGACGTTCTTTTGGGCTTTTTCCCACCTGCGTCTCGACGTTTTTTCATCGTTGGACGATTTTCTTTATCTTACATACTGTGCTCTCCAACAAAGAACCCTCAAAAAGAACTTCGTCTGTTTAGCGCTTTAGGCTTCAACTGACATACATACATACATATTATCACGCCTGTTTTCCATTGGGATAGGTAGAGACTATGGATCTCTACCTGCTACGTACGTTTTTCGCATTCATTCTATCTACAACTACAGCGAACAGAGTATAATTTACAGAGTTAATAGTTCTAGTCTCTGCCTACCCTAATGGGAAACAACCGTGTATGTGTTAATTTTTTAACATTTTCTAGGCTCGAGAAATGCTACTACCGTTTTTTGGCGATGGGTTACCATTGCACGCCGTAGCCGCTATGATCGCTGGGTTCATCACGACGGTTGCATCGCTGCCTGTTGACATCGTCAAAACCAGGTACCACACCTTCATCGTCCCCTTTTGACATAATTTCCGAGCGAAAAATTTACCTATTGTAGTATTTTAGTTACCATGCATCATGCATTGTTGGGGTGCGTTAAAAGAGCCTCCTCGAGTGACGATATTTAACTGTCGTCCGGCGCACCCTGGGCAGTCAGCCTCGCTACCAACCTGCTGACTGGCTAATCTTTTACCCACGACATGAGCTGTTATCATTATGTACCTCATGTCGACACGATAGAAGAAAAAGTTACCACACGTAGGTAGGCCCCCCACAAGATGGACCGATGACCTGGTGAAGGTTGCGGGAATCCACTGGAATGCCGAAAGCGCAGGACCGGTCGCTGTGGCGATGCTTGGGGGAGGCCTATGTCCAGCAGTGCACGTCTTTCGGATGAAATGATGATGATGATGATACAGTGCATCATTATTTTTGTTGAACTTATCTTTTTCAGAGTGCAGAACTCTGCTAAAGGCACGGGCCAAATAACAGTGCTGAAGAACGTCATCAAGAACGAAGGACCCCTCGCGCTGTGGAGCGGCCTGCTACCAACCTACGCCAAGCTCGGACCCATGACCATACTTATATTTATATTCCTCGAACAACTCAACAAACTCTATTTCAGATTAACTGAATAATTGCACTCAGTAGTCAAAGCAGTCTTGAAGAAAAAAAACCGATAAAAGGACGAGGGAGGACTCACAAAAAAAAAATAGAAAAATGTTCAAACAAAGGCAAAAAAAAAATATAACTGCTAAAATTCAATAGAAAAAGACGAAAACGAATTTTTTTTAAATGTGGTGTCTTATTTGTCATCGTCGGAAGACTACCAGCTCGGCAATCGGTGAGCATTGAGTGAAGTCATAGTCACGTACAGAAAGCAGATACTTACATGTTTTACAATAAAATAATGTGGTGTGCATATTTTGGTGCAATACTACCGTGTTTGAAACTCTGATAATCAGTTTAATTAAGCGGATTCACAAATAGGGTTTCCCTAAACATCACGGTATTAAATATACGCATACCTTAACATTTTATTAATTTATAGTGTTCGGTAAAAGTCACTATTTCTGTGGTATATTAAAAGAAACACACAGCGTCGTTAATTGGTTATCCCTCTTGTTCGAGCGTTTATTCGTGTGGGGTTACCAATTGGTGCAGCTGACTGTACATGCCAAACATAAATTTAATTTTATTGAACTATAATTATCCAATATTATTATTAATAATCAACATGCCACAGAAAGGCATATTATATTATAAAAATACATATTAACGAGTAATAATAATATAAAATAGCAGGGAGAAAAATAACCTACAATTTTAATAATTTAAAAGTATCAAAAATTAGGTACCTACATCACTTCAGATAAATTTTACGTTGTTTTCCCTACTATAAAAAATCGAATTGACTTGTCTCCTTTTCACATGTTTTAAAAGTAACCGACACAGACCACAGAAATGAAAAAAATATCTAACCTTGTTAGTAAATTTGGAGGCAGTATTTTTTTCAATAAATGAATATAGTGTAACTCGGGATTAAAAATTGGCAAATAAATTTGGCATGTACAGAGCCGTAGTCTCTCAAATAATACTATTTACAACTGTCAAATAATACTTTTTACAACAAATAAAAAATTACCTTAATACATCATTTTAAATCTGCCCTTAAATTCTTATAGGTATTTTATTTTTATTTTGAGGAATGTATTTGGAGTGCTTCGGCGTCATCCATCGTTTTATACTTTTTTTATACCATTTATGTTTTATATATATAGATATATCAGTCAAATCCTACATGGTTTCACTTTTGTAACATAGAAATAGAGACTTTTACCAAAATAGTGGATGTCGTTTAAGTAAATAAAAGTATACAAATAAAACATTTTGGATAAAAAAATGAATTTTATTGAAATACTGCAACACAGCCCAAAAAACTCAAGGTCCAGTTCTACTAAAGCAGTGCTTTTCGTTTTGTGGTTCGCGACCCACTGGATCTCTTAAAGTAGGTTCCCTTGGACTTTGATGTTAATAAATTAATATAGACGTCAGAGGCAAATATAGGTAATTTTCGTGTATATTATACTCACATAATTTGAATGAATTTGATGTAATAAACAATAACCAAAGAGAACCTATATCATGGAGTTTCTTGCCGGTTCTTCTCCATAGGATCCACAATATGGAACCGTGCAACTAGAGCCTGACGTTTTAAAAGTGCCTGTAATTAGGTTTATTTGAAATAAAAATGATTTGAATTTGATGCACCGGCCTAACATCTGCCAATCCCTCCAGTCCAGACGTGTCCAGAAGGACTAGCAGTCGTCAGGCACATTTGGGAGGTTCTCTGGCCAGCACCCCACGGTTGGCAGTCCTAGTCTCATACTGAGAAGCCCGCATCCAGCAATGGCCGCAGGAAAAGTGATGATGTAAAAAACTTTTATTGTGAACGACAGAATGGCTGGTTGCCTACCACATTAAGCGTTGAAACGTATACGATTGAAGGATACCACCAACAAACACAACACGCCAAAATAAAATTCAAATAATGTCCCTCGAGGAAAGATATTTAATCAGGTTTCTGTTGACACAGTATAGGTATATAATATACAAATTAAAATAACCCAGAACAATGTTCCAGCAAACACGCCTAACCTTTGATTGTCAAAGCATTTACGTTTTAAATAAAAGCCGTAACTCTTTTTCGTAATCTATCAATGAGGTAGGTATCATGTAATAATGTACTAGAGAAGACTCCTTACCTCGATTGTTTGAAACACGCGTTGGAGCGCATACACTCTAACTCACTTAGTCTGTTCCAGGCTGCTTGTTGCAACGTGAAGTTTTGGGTACCAAGTTTTATTACTTAAATATGCCTTCTTGTGCATTGAGTTACTGTTTTAACAACTCGAGAAACATAATTAAAAGTTAGAGATTAAATTTTGATCATTAGGTTCAAAATATTGTTTTTAAAACATGTAATGGAATGTATTTATATTTTATACAGTAAAATACGTGGCAACGCGTCATCGCGGTGGCGGCCATGTTCCGGTGATTCTTTGCGCATGCGCCCCGCGTCACGTGCCCCGCGGTCATTAAGTTACCCACATTTTTTTTGTTTTTTGAAGCTCCTCTAGTACGTGGTGCATTAAACCTCAATATGATCTATAAGAATGAAATCACAAGGAATAGTAATTGAGCCTTTATTTTATATATGAAACTTCTGTACTGAAGTTATTATTTTACGCCCAACAGTGGTTAACTGGACTATGGTCCTATGCTAAATTCCCTCTTAAAAGTTCCATAAGTTATTAAAAAAAAAAAACAACAACTCTATGAGTCACCCGTAAGTAAGTACGTAACCCAAAAACGATAACTACAAACAATATGGGTGCAGCCAAGATTAATCTCTATGGAAGAAGGTAAGAAACCAGTGGAGTATTGTGTAATGCACTCACGATGAAAATAATAGCTTTTATTTTGACATTAAGTACAGCAATTCACCGCGTCACGTGGTGCATAGTTTTTCCCCTTCCGGCCGCGTGGTTCGATCGGACAGTTCGATTAATCGAACGACGAGGAATTTTAAATCCTTTTGGTGCGATCCTATAGTCGAACCACCAGGACATACATTTTACAAGTATGTATGGTTCGATTGATCGAATGACGAGGATTTTCAAGTCCTTGTATTACGATCGGTCGAACGACGAGGATTTTCAAGTCCTTGTCGTGCGATTCTATATACATAGTCGAACTACGAAAAAAGTGATAAAATTCAACTTCCATTTGTGATTTATCATCATTAGTCAATAAGCGACTGCTGAGCGTGGGGTCCTGGGTTCGATTCCCGGGTTGGGCAAAGTGTTATTGGGTTTTTTCATTAGGAAATTCTCAGTAGCAGCCCGGAGTATGGATTTGTGTCCGGTTAATGGCAATAGGCTCGCCCCCTATTACATGGGACTATAACATAACTGGCGAAATGTGGATGTACTATACACCTCTGCCTACCCCTTCGGGGAAATACAGGCGTGATGTTATGTTGTTTATGTTAGTGAATAATTGTAAATAAATAAATAAATATAAATATCTTTGGGACATTTTTACACAGCACCATCTAGTCCCAAACTAAGCAGAGCTTGTGCTATGGGTACTAGACAATGGATATAATACTTATATACTTTTTTTTTGTAAATACATACTTATAATACATAAGCAACACCCAGACCAACACAAACACTTTTTAGCCATTTTCTTCGTTCAGTTTAAAATAACCGAAATTAATTTTTATACATTATTGGATATTTTCCATGATAGTTCTGATAACAAGTATGCTTATAATAATATTGAGTTCAAATTTTTAGTTATTTACGTTTGTAACAAGACTTCAGGTTACGCTAGACGACGTCTCGAAATCGCCGAAGGCCCGGCTAAAATGCATGATACCTCTCCTAAAATGAAAAAAATAACTAAAAGCTGAAATGCATATAAATACATACCAATGAGCAGTAAAGGCCCGTACAAACCAAAAGCATGTATATAGCAGCGCGGGTTAAAGGTGTTCCCACGCAAGTTGTAATACAAGGAAATGTATGAAACCAGCAGTGGACTTCTTTCGGCTGAAATGATGATGATGATGATGTATGAAACACGACACACCAAATATTAGCGCGGGCTCGCTAGTGAATTGCGCCGCTCCTGCCCTGCTCAAGACTCGCCGGAGACAAACCAAGCAGGCAGAGTCTTGTTATAAACATAAAGAAAATTCAGTTATTAGTCGAATCAAGTAGTAGTAGTAGAGCTCCTTTGCGAAAGAGCTCATCCGGGGAAGTACTACCACCATACCTACTTCTCCGCCAAACAGTGATGCTTTCATGTGGCTGTGTTTCGTCTGAAGGGTGCGGGTGCCGGTGAAATTACAATCACATGAGACTTTCCATCTTCATGTCTCAGTTTGGCGAACCGACTTGCGGTACCATTTAGGCAACGGCCTAGGTGGTATTGCAGTTGTTATGGGCAAAGGAAACCGCTTAACATCAGGTGGGCTTTTAGCTCGTTTCGCCATCCTTTACTATAAAAAAACAAGATCGCATGTTGAACTCATTATTAAAACCTAAACTCACTTCTTGTTACAGCTTGTTATCAGAACTATCAAGAATAACGAATAACGTGTAAAAATGAATTATGGTTATTTTAAACTGAATGAAGAAAATTGCTTAAAGTTATTTTATAAATGATTGACTAATGATCACAAATGGTTATTGAATTTTATTACTTTCCTCGTAGTTCGACTATGTATCGTATCGTAATCGTACGACTAGGATTCAGAAGTCCGCATCGTATGACCGATCGTAATATAAGGACCTGGGAAATCCTCGTCGTTCGATCAATCGTACCACGCCTACTTGGAAAATGTCAGTCCTCATGGTTCGACTTTGGAATCGGACGACAAGGATTCACAAATCCGCATCGTTCGATTGATCGCACCATAAGGATTTAAAATTCCTCGTCATTCGATTAATCGAACTGTGCGATCGGACCACGCGGCCGGAAGGGTTTTTCCGATAAGACGGATTATCAAAACATACAAATGACCATTGAAATCGACATGATTGCGATCGCGTAGGATTGCCAAATAAAAAAAAACGGAGAAAAATCCGGACATTCGCAGAAAAATTGGGACATTTTCTTAAAATTTTCCATTATTTATATAGGTCGATGTTTCACGGCATGATTTCTTGCGTACAGCAATACATTTGTGTGATGGCGGTACGAGTAAGTGAAGGAATTCCGGACAACTTAGAATTTCCCCCGCATTCCGGACAAAGGAACAAATTTCTGAACAAGTCCGGAAAATTCTGGACGTATGGAAACCTTAATCGCAAGTGAGTAAGGGTGGTATGCCACTCGTCAAATTTCTCAGTCCAATGTGACTTTGATCAAAGAAATTGCATGATTTTCATCAAATCTCCATCAAATTTTGCTTGTAAAAAAACAGTGATCATCCAATAAATGAGATTGGACAAAGAAATTTGACCAGTGGCATACCACTCTTACACAATTCGGCAGCAGACCTAAGGCCCGTTATCCACTTAAATTGAAGAAGGCTGACAGTGATATGTCGCAAACAACCAATAGGATTGCATTAGATCTTTGATATGCATAGATTCCGTTGAAACTATGCATATCAAAAATGTGAAAATAGCTTAATCCTTTTGATTGTTCGATACATCTCTCCTCTACGATTGGTGAATACTGGCCAAAGCTCATACCTGCTGCTTGCAACACCACTCTTTAAATTAAACCAGTACCGTTGTTGCTATCGCTATTCATGTAACTTAATCAGCATCAATTGCTGTCAAAATTTTACTTGAAAGAAGAAAATCTTACATGAAATATATTTAGTCCCAAGTATCCATGTGATATTAATATTAAGATATTTAGGTAACATTATGCCTAAAAAAATCACTTCGATAACAATAAGCGATCGACCAAAAATGTCAGAACGGAATACCACATACAAACAACCATTTAAAGGCTTCTAAAGGAAACAATATTCGACGAGCATATTTACAAACACACGGCAGTAACCTCGCACGAATAAAAAATGGCGGACGGAATCTCGCTAAGAAAAGATTGAAGCACTTAGTTTTTTCCTAAACCCACTATAATTTCGACAGAATTTTAACACACCAGATATAATTATATTGTTATTTTATTTATGACACTACGACAATGACTACCGTCACATGAGATTTGTTGCGTAATCGCGGCTTTTTGTCTTACTATGTGTGTGCATGTGTGCGTGCCAGCCCGTACTTTTAAGCGAGCCGTCTTACTATGGGTGCTTCACTTTTTGTTTAGCGAGATTCCGTCCGCCTTTTTTTATTCGTCCAAGGCAGGAACATAGTCTACAAATTATAAATTAAATTTCCCAGCACGGAATCCTGGCTGCTCCAATATTTTTAATTTAAATGGGTGTTTATAAGCCAGCGCTACATTGGTCCGCATAATCTACGAGTAAATTATTTGCTGGCGACCTGTGACGTCACCCGTACGCGACCTCTTCCACGATGGTTTCCCAGGAGTCAGTGGACTCTGTCTCCCATGAGCCATCGTCTTCTTCCTGCTCCTCATCCTCATCGTAGTATGCTAACTGAAATGAATGAGAAATGAAGGTTATAAAAAACCACAGACCAGAAAGCCTACGACATCAATTATGTCAAGGTTATAGCACTGCTTATGAGCTACCCCGCTGCCAATCGGTACGTCACTGACATAGCGATGGGCAATTGTTCCAAATAAACATTCGAATGAATCGACAATTGTAATTAGCCACATTCGAATGTCGATTCATTCGTTTCCACGAAAAATCATTCGTATGAAAATTACGTGCGTCAGGCTGGCCCGGCCCCGGTGGCTTTAGGTCGCGAGATATGTATTATCCGAATGTACTCCTCTTCAAAAGCATTTGTACTTACTACATTTTCAATGTACCGCTCTAATAAAAAAAATAGAAGCATTTAAAGGGGGCCGGGCCAGCCTGACGTTTTCAGCCCGGCCCCATCTGTACCACGACAACTACCAAACTTGCTGAGAAAGTGGTGCCACAGAAGGGATGTACTCCGTAAAATACACGTACATAGTGCTTAATTTAATCTTAAAACCTAATATTTTCCCAGATATTAAGGTGTAAAAGGGGCCGGGCTGAAAACTGTATCGACACCGACACAGTCTTCTCTCCATGCAGATAAGGATTTATGCAATATTACAGGACAAGCTGGCGCCCGCGGCTACGATCCCGTGGTAGGTATGTCAATAAAAAGTATCCTATGTGTTAATCCAGGACATGTCTACCCGTGTGCCAAATTTCATCCAAATTGTTCAGCCGTTTCAGCGTAATTGAAGGACAAACAACCAGCCATACTTTAGCATATATTAGTTAACACGCATAAACATAAAGGATTGATGATCAGAATTCTGGTCAGAGTCTGCGAAAACTGTGCAGAGGCACATGGATTCGATGGATGGAAGAAGAGCGAGGTCCTCATCTTTAAGGCTGGTAAAAACTGTCCAACTGAAGTCCCACCAATAATACTTGGTGGCTCAGCTCTGAAATTGGTCAATAGATTTAAATATCTCGGGCATATTATAACCCCAGACCTTGAAGATGATGAAGATATGAAAGAGAGCGGAGGGCGTTGGCAGTGAGGAGCAATATGTTGGCTGGCAGGTTTGCACGGTGCACCAAGGAGGTAAAAATATTATTATTTAAAGCATATTGCACGTCATTTTACTCCAGCAGCCTGCGGGTCCAGGATTCGCTTCAAGCCTACAACGTCCGCCGTGTACAATATAACAACGCGATTAGGATGCTGTTGTATCGCGGCGCTGCAGTGCGTCCGGAATGTTCGCGGAGGTACACACTGATGGCTTTCACGCCATAATCCGAAAGAAGGTGGCGTTACTTCTTCTAACAGTGCGCGGTAGTAACAACAGCATTCTAAAAGCGATTGCTGAGCGCTCTGACAGTCCTATATCAAAGCATTAGGTGGGCTTATTTATAGGAGCTGTTAAATAAAATATGCCGGTATTGTTACTAAAATAGGGGGGCTCGTAGCTAAGCAAAGACTGCGCGGATTGTACGATCTGCAAGGTTAAGCTGCACTTGCCGCGGTCAGTCTGTGGATGGGTGACCGTTTCGATACACCTCGAAACCCCTCCGTGCCTCGGAGAGCACGTTAAGCTGTCGGTCCCGGTTGTCATACGAATATCTATGGCAGTCGTTACGGGTAGTCAGAAGCCTGAAAGTCTGACAACTGGTCTAACCTCCGAATGTCAGTATTACCCAGTAACTGGGTTGTGGGGGTCTGATGGCAGTCGCTCCGTGTAAAATACTGATGTTCAGCCGCAACTGGCTAGACTGGAAGCCGACCCCAATATAATTGGGAAAAGGCTCGGAGGATGAATGATTGTTACTAAAATAGCTTTAAGATTACTAACAAAAATATGGATAATTTATAATCTGAAATAAATGAATAATAATAATAATAAGCGCCTTGTGGGCGCGGAAGTACCATACTACAAGTATGTGCCCGACCTAGTTCTTGAGAATGACCATGTCACGTTGTTCTGGGACCGATCTATCATCACCGACAGGACTATCGCTCACAACAAGCCTGATATAGTGGTGATAGATCGTTCAGAGCGCCGCACAATGATTGTTGATGTTATTGTCCCGCATGACGAGAATCTCGTGAAGGCCGAGAAGGATAAAGAAATCAGATACCTTGACTTGGCACACGAGGTGGTCGACATGTGGGATGTTGACTCAGCAGTCATTGTGCCGATTGTTGTTACGGCCAATGGCTTAACAGCCAAGAGCCTCGATCTACATCTTAGGAGGCTCGCGTTGGGCAGCTGGGTCAAGGGCTTGATACAGAAAGCGGTACTCCTGGATACGGCGCGTATCGTCAGGAAGTTCCTCTCTCTGAGGCCCTGACCACCGGTAGTTTGGACCCTGTTCCCGATGCCGGTGGGCTACTATTTTTATATTTTTTAATGTTTTTTTTATATATTTTTATAGATATATTTAAAAATGTAAATAATATGTAACTATATAGATGAATAAAAGAAAGATAATAAAAGCCTGAGAAAATTTAATTTAAAAAACAAATATACGCGTAGTTCCAGTAGGAACTTGTTACAAACCAGTGACTGTTGTAATCGAATTAACTAGCATAGAATGAGTGCCTGCAAGGGCAAACAGATAATCTGCCCGCTGCAAACTATGAACTAAGCATCGTTGGATCCGATTTATGTAATGAAAGGGATTGTATGCATCTACGCAGATATGGCGTTAACTCCACCTTATGTTATACCGGTTTTAAGTTTTAATACATAAAAATTTTAAAAACATTACTACTACACACGCAGATATACATATTACTGTGTTGGTAAATTTAGAAAACGTAATAATCAGGAAAAATTAACTGTACTGAAAGGTTTTAAAAACACAATAATACAATCCCGTTTGCCGTACGAAATGTACGAATATCTATGCCAGTCGTTGCGGGTAGTCAGAAGCCTGAAAGTGTTATAACTGAGTGCTGATTCCGAGTATGAAACATACGGTATCGCTATCGAAAACGCTACCGAATGCGTCACCTTCATTCTAAATCAGTAATTCCTCCTCATTTCCGCCAGGGGAGCTACAGAGTGCTGATTCAGAGTTTGGAACATACGGTATCGCTATCGAAAATGCTACCGAATGCGTCACCTTCATTCATAAATCAGTAGTTCCTCGTCGTTTCCGCTAGAGGCGCTACTGATTTATGAATGAAAGTCGACGCAATCGATTGCGTATACGTAAGTTTCTAACTCGTACTAGGCATTCTGGTCTTTTTTTTTTTATGATAAATAGATCTGCTCTTGACCGCAATCTAGACAGCTTTGTCAGGATGTGGTCGACGATGGAGCGAGCAAACCTATTAGGTGCCGATTCACTCCAGCTTTAAAGGCGTTAGGGTTCTAACGCCCTGTGGTCTAACCTTAGAATGTCGGTATTACCCAGTAACTGGGTTGCGGGGGTCTGATGGCAGTCGCTCCGTGTAAAAAGTTGGGAAAAGGCTCGAAGGAAAAAGTTTCCCAATTAGGTAACAGACGGAACATCTTCATCGAAAAATCGAAAAGTAATTTCACATTCAAGCATCAAACATGCGTTTTGTCTGTTTTGTATGGCGCTTAGTTGCCCAAAATATTCGTGCTATCTCGCCGATACAAAATGAATTTTATTCCAATAAAAATATAGGTAGTGCATTTTGTATCGGTCGAACAACGCAAATATTTAGACAAATATGCTAAGTGAAGTGCCAGCATAGGACACATACAATTACAATCACATGAGACGTTGAATATTTAAGTCTCAGTTCAACCAACGCGATTTTATATACCATTTAGGCAACAGCCTAGGTTGTATTGCAATTGGTAACCGCTTAACTTTGGGGTGAATTAAAAGAGCCATGAGTGACTATATTTATTTGATCGTCCGGCGCACCCTGGGCAGTCGGCCCCGCTACCAACCTGCTGACTGGCTAATCTTTTCCTCACGGCATGAGCTTTTATCATTATGTAGCTCATGTCGACACGATAGAAGAAGAAGACCGCTTAACATCAGGTGGGCTTTTAGCTCGTTTCGCCATCCTTTTCCATAAAATAATAAGAAGAGTACCTAGTTACCTCATTTTCATGCAATCGGTGTACAGTGTGCACCCTGATCTGGAACATCCAGGCGCGGCCGAGCACGGCGACCGTCCCGCTCAGCAGCAGCGGCATACTGAACCGGCACTTCCACGCCAGCCCCATCAGGAATATGAACAGACTCTTGCGACCAGCCATCATTGCAAGAGCATCATACCTGCAAGGAAAGAAACCAACCACGAATTAGAAAAATATTTGTATTGTAACAACTTTTGTACCAAATCTTTTGTCAGAAAATATTTTGTAAAAAAAATGCTCTTTTAACTCTTGTTGCCACCACCAAAGATTTGTAGGTAATTAGGTACCCCTCGTGCGAATTAGACAGTTACGGATAGTGTAAGTATTCTTGGGTCTATCCACATTATAACGGGACGGGCCGTGCAATCGTGCATGGCACAGGCGGTCGCGTCGCAACCTTATAAGCTTAGGGGCGCGTTCAGTATTATCGTCCGACGACGCCCGGAGCGTACTTCTGTCGTTCAGTTACTCAGAGCGATCATACAAACGAACGCCCAAACGAAACGAAACGAAACGAAATAAGTGAACGCGGCCCTGAGATTAGAAATACAAGAGAACATTGATGACGTGCCCGTCGACGTGCGACGTCCGCACGTCGCCGTACTTTAGTCTCTAGTCCTGTAAGTTCAAGGAATATTTTTAATTGAAATCGTTGCGCCCGTCACGTGCCCGTCCCCTCTAATGTGGATAGACCTGCTAAGTCTTGTAAATTAGAAGCAACGCGGCGAGCGTCCGTATTTCACCCGGACACTTCTTGAGAACCACCAGACTACTCTTCCTAAGCTAGGGCAAATTCGTAGAAATCCGGGCGGATGGCAGCCCTAGGTATAGGCCTCCTGTTTTTGCCAATCTCATGGACATCATCTTCTTCATGCGTGAGAGACGCATCCAGCGGTTTTGGCAATGTCATTTGATCCGGTGCAAGGGCCGCCGATGGCGGTGAAAGCCTCCTTCCACTTTTTCCTGTCCTGTGCTTGTCTCGTCCATTGTTTTCCGGCAATCATTGTCAAATCGTCACTCCATCTTTTTTTGTGGTCTTCCTACTTGTCTTTTAGTCTATGCTGTACCAGTTAGTTATTTCTTTTGTCCATCTCTCGTCTTTAGTTCGTAGTATATGTCCAGCCCATTTCCATTTTGGACGTAAGATTCGTTTCACAGCTTCTTTAGCTTTTGTATTTTTTCTTATCGTAGAACTTCTTACGCGATTTCTTAGTTTGAGGCCGAGCACCGCCATACACCGCCAGGACAAATACTATATGAAAAAAAAATTAATTAACAAAAACAAAAAACCCGACTGCGTGTAAAAATAACAGAAAAGATATAAACAAGACTTATCAACACGCAGTCGGAGGCTACGTATGTTTTTGGTCATGAATTACATAATAGTTCATAGGTAGCCTCCGCCTGCGTGTTGATAAGTCTTGTTTATATCTTTTCTGTTATTTTTACACGCAGTCGGGTTTTTTGTTTTTGTTAATTAATTATTTTTTTTTTTTTTTTTTAGTTTTTTCTTGTTTTATTTATCATACTATTAAAGTTTTTTTTGAAAAGTCAAATTCATTTTTAACGTTGAATATTTTGTTGTTTTTTAGCATTTTTCATTCTAAATTACATTTAAACATATAAGTTGTATATATTTTTGTAAAGCATTTATAAATCCCTTTATTTTGATACCCCACTCGATAGTTTTTGACGGAAAAAATATTTTTTTGAAGAAGTAAAATGGCGCCAAAAAGTGGCCATTTTAATTTTTTAAATTTTGTTATACCCAGTGTCACTCTCAGAATTAAGACGAATCTAACGACACCTCTCAATCTCAAATCCATCAAGCCGTATAGGCTACAGAGCGTGCCAAAGAAATATACATACATACATACACTCGAAAAACATAACCCTCCTTTTGGCGCAGTCGGGTAAAAAGTCTGAACCACTGACACGCAAGGAGAAGAATTCAAGAACTGACCGCGGCTAGGAGCTTGCTATACACGTGGTTAATATTACTTAGCAATTTTTATTCATTATATTATATATTAGTAAACTTTATGAAAGTGCACCACATACTACCCCATCTATTTTTCATGTCTTCCTTGTCCATCCAAAGGTTGTCTGGGAGATATCACTATTAGCGATAAGACCGCCAATGTACCCATATTTTATATGTTAGTCCTTAAGTTTAATAATATTAATGGTGTACAATAAAGAATATTCTATCTATTTATCAACGAGCCAGTAGCTTCCACGCTCATAGCAAAATTAAATCATCATTAAACTTCAGTGTTGGGACTACAGTTAATAATGCTTATCAGTTACATAAGAAAAAAAATAGAATTAATTTGACAAAGTTAGTGTCGTATACCTAAACTCAGAGAAGATAAAATTTATAGTAGCGTATAGTATCGCCACTCAATATGACCTATTGTATCCGGGTTGAAAATCATCACTACATAGTATAAAACAAATCAATGTAATGTCTTTTATGGTGTACAATAAAGCATATATAAATATAAATAAATAAATAACAAAGTCGCTTCCCGCTGTATGTCCCTATGTATGCTTAGATCTTTAAAACTACGCAACGGATTTTGATGCGGTTTTTTTTAATAGATAGAGTGATTCAAGAGGAAGGTTTATATGTATAATACATGCATAATATAGCAGCATTGCACCCGTGCGAAGCCGGGGCGGGTCGCTAGTATATGTATAAGGTCTTACTTTAATAATGGCAATTTTAGAGTCTTGATAATACACAACGTGTTATTGAAATAACTGAAAACCTCTGAAGGGGTCATTGTAATCATCATCAGTATGAACAACTTTTACTATGAAACCAAGCACGGAATAAAAAACAAGAAAAAAACAGCTGTTCCCTACATTTTGTCGATTTATGTGTTGTCATCAAAATCCCTTTTCCTAGTGTGTTGTAATGTAATAGGAATAAAGAAACCCTATCATCATTTCAGCCGAAAGACGTGCACTGCTGGACATAGGTCTCCCCCAAGCATCGCCACAACGACCGGTCCTGCGCTTTCCGCATCCAGCGGATTCCCGCGACCTTCACCAGGTCGTCGGTCCAGCTCACAGAAATAGATAGAGAGAATGGTTGTATTCACAATTTTACTTGCGATTCATGCGTGGCAACTTACGAACAAACTACGCCTTACATATTAACGTCATTAATTTTTAAAAATTAGCTTTAATCAAATGTACTTTACAGCTTTTGTTTCTGCAGTTAGAAACAGCGCAATAAGGCATTTTTGCGGGTTCTTGTTACAGTATTTACAGAAACAAGTCATAAGGCGTACTGAGAAAGGATTTCAAATGCCCCGCACTCAGGCGCGGTTCCAGCCCAAGATTTTGGGGGGGGTCAACTTGGCTTATGTACGTGGGACACTCAGAAAGTTTTGCGAAACTAAAAAAAATTGTTCTATACGTACATATATTTTTATCAAATCTTTTCAAAGTACTTTCCACCAGCCTCTATACAAAGATTCATGCGCCTAAACCAGTTTTCAAAACACTTTTTCCAGTCCGCCGCAGACACCTCGTTTACAGCCTGCTCGAACGCAGCCAGCGCATCTTCCGGCGACGAAAATTGTATCCCTTTGAGCTGATTTTTTATTTTTGGGAATAAAAAGAAGTCACACGGTGCTAGATCAGGGCTGTAAGGAGGGTGACCCAGGAGTTTGACTGGCGTGCTGTCCAGGAAGTCCCTCGTTTTGAGTGCGGTGTGCGCAGGTGCATTGTCGTGGTGGAGCAGTAGCCCGCGGAGCCCTGTGTTTGGTCGCTTGTTGCTTATAACAGAGAAAACTTCTGGCAAACATTTGGTAGTATACCATTCGGCATTAATGCTTCTTTGATCCCGTAAGGGAATTGATACCAAGTGGCCAGTCAAATTAAAAAAGCTAGCGATCAAAATCTTACCCCCGCTTCTAGATCGCTTCACTTTGGTAGGCGTTGGCTCATTTTGAAACACCCAAACAGTCGACTGGCGCTTGGTTTCTGGGTCGTATTGATAAATCCAGGACTCATCACCTGTAACGATGTCGTAAACACGCCGAGACGAGCCTGCTTCAAATTTGTTAAGCATATCACGGCACCATTCCACCCGGGCCTGCTTCTGAGCATCGGTGAGGTTGTGCGGCACCCAGCGTGATACTATCCTCCTCACGCGAAGATGGCTGTGTAGAATCTCGTGAACGCTTCCCGATCCAATCTTCAATATGTGTTGAATCTCCTGATATGTAATTCGCCTATTGTCTTGGATTAAATTTTTCACTGCTAGCACGTTTTCTTCGGTAACAGCCGTCAAAGGGCGACCGCTTCTTTCGTCATCCCCCAAAGTTGGTCGACCGCGCTTGAATTCGTTATACCAACGATACACGGTTGCCTTGGAAGGGCCTTCATCCATGAATGCCATTTGAAGTCTATCGTACGATTCATCCGGTTTCAGGCGACACTTGAAATCGTATAAAATCATAGCTCTAAAATGTTCCCGGCGCAGATCCATATTTCAGTGAGACACAATACTTTGAATTAACTCGCAAAAAATGTGGAGGGAAATTTTGAAATTGGACTTACTTATTTTTACTTATAAATAATCATATTTTCGAAAAACATTATAACTGGCCAGTCTCCCATATATAAAAACTTTTTTTCGCAATACTTTCTGAGGGGCCTGGTATAGTTTCAAGGTCAAAATTTTACAAAAAAAATATTTTTATTTATGCAAAGACAAAGTAAAGTTTGTAGTTAGTTTATTATGTAACAGAATAGTTACTTACAAAATGAACGCCAACAAAGTGGAAACGTACGTGGGGTACAAACGCGAGCGAAGCGAGCGCGAATTTTTCATATTTATGCGAAAAGTTGACTTCTATTTAAATGGCCTCGTCCTGGCCACGAACGTTAACGAAGAAGCGCGAGCGAAGCGAGCGTGATTTTTTTTTTTTCACCGCTAATGCTTTAATCGCTTGCGCCTTTGATATAGTGATCGCAACGACAGGCTCATATAAAGTAGCGCAACCGTTCAACAAAAAAATGAACTACCGCCGTCGTATGTGATGTTATTTGTCATTAAATTGGAAATATCATTCATAATTTATTTTGAGCAAAATAATACCTATGCTGTAAACTGTACTTCAGTACATAACCAAAACTCTAAAATAATGTTACATATTTTGTTATTTATAAGTAGATGTCGTGTTTGAGTAAGTAGGTAGTAGGTACTTACCTAATTTTGATTTCATTGTTTACTTTTGGACTGGAGCAGGAAGTTAATAACTTATTTAATTTATTTTTGTTAATTGTCTATTTTTAGGAGATTTGTCAATTTGACGTGTACGATTTTGGGGGGGGGGGGTCATGACCCCTACGACCCCCTCCCTAGAACCGCCACTGCCCGCACTATGGTGCAGAGTGTTGGCACGCGCGCCCTGCCCACTTTTCCATTCTATCTATTTCTGTGGTCCACCTTGTGGGGGGCCTACCCACGCTGCGCATACCAGTACGCGGTCGCCACTCCAGAACTTTACTGCCCCATCGGCCATTCCTCATCAAGTTCCATGCAATTGTTTACCTAATAAAACGAAGTCATGGTATTTCTAACGTAACTGTGTCAGTACCTACACCTACATAATTACTAGATAGATACTGCCATTGAATTCGATGACTTTCATTTATAAATCAGTAGCGCCCCTGGCGGATACGAGGAGAAACTACTGATTTATGAATGAAAACGATGAAAGTATGCGTTGAATTCCTTATGGTGCCGGACACAAAGAATAGCACCTAAAGATGGGGGGGATCTTCTCGTGGGTGTGGTAAACGGCGACGAAGGGGGTTCACCAGAGGATGGGCAGCAGCGTTCCCTGAGTATTAATTCAACCAAGAGCGATCGCGCCTGCAAAGCATGGCGATTATGGCATAGGTATCCCCATTTGGGGGAGGCCTAGGTACTAGTATAGTATTATATTATCTGTGGCCTAGGTAACACCTGTTGTGGAAGTCTTTCGGCTGAAAGTATTTCTACGTGTCACACTCGTCCAATCGACTGCATGACAGTGGTTACACTTGAATTAGAATACCACCCTTACTGCTTATAAAATAAAGGCGCTGTCAATGTCAAACTGTCACCACTGACGTGCGGTCAACCGAACTAGACCCCCAGGGGCCTTATTCCCGACTGGGTCGATTTCTGTATCAGTCGAATTTGAATTCGAGCTAGTGTCAATTTGTACTGTATCCCTCTAGGAATTGGCATTCCGAACCAGTCGGGTAAGGCCCCATCATTTTGGACTGTCTGTTCGTCCCAACATTTTTGACGCTGGCTGCAACCTTTTCTAGTGAACTTGGTGTGTTCTGCTTTAGAATGGTGTACCTAACAATAGCACCTAAGTACCTAATTGATTTCTTAATATATTTCGTCATTAACCGACTTCAAAAAAAGGAGGAGGTTATGTATTCCGCGGGTTTTTTTTTTGTATTCGTCATTTGCCCGCCAGGTGGACCGACGACCTGAAGAAGGTGGCTGGGGGGGACTGGATGCGGAAGGCGGAGGACCGAGTGTTGTGGCGCAACTTGGGAGAGACCTATGTCCAGCGGTGGACTGCGATAGGCTGAGTTGATAACGTATTTCGTCAAGTCAATCAATCAATTAAATTAATCAAAGCTTGTTTGGTTATCAGAACAACTTCTATCTAAAAATACATGAAATCCATTGAATTTACTTTAAAAAAACACTTATAATTTGCCAGCTTTCTTAATACTGGGATTAATTCATGCGGACGTTTTGCTCCAATGACGTATTATATTAGTCGTTTTTGCAACGAGGACATTCTGCTCTGAGGACAATCTGATCCGAATTCAAACCTCAATCTATCATACGACTTGTCCAAAGGGTTTCTTTTTTGTTCTTTTTCAACCGAAACTTACGAAACAACGTCTATAGGCTGAGTGTGAAGGGTCAAAAGTTCATAAAGATAATAGATAAAGTATTCTAGAAAAAATATGAATGTAACTCATATTAATATCGTGAAATAATAGAGATAAGGTGAGGGTAACAGAAACAAGTTTTATTTCAAGCGTTTATTGTTAATATGAATTGCATTCATAAACTACTAGATAGATAGGTACATGTTAACTTTATGGAATGTTAGGAACTATGTTACTATACTACGAGTGTTTCATTTGACACCATCATGGTACATTGACACTAGGCATTTCTATAAATTATCGCTTATCAAGGGGTTTGAAGTGAAATGTGTCTAGTACTATGTTGGATTCATTTAGCAGTTTGAGACAAAATATTTTCCAGTCTTTGATAACAATTTATAATTTACTTACAAAATAATAGTGCATAAGGGTCAGCACAGACCTAGCGGGGCACCGAGCAGAGGATTTTCTGCTAACAATAAAAAATTAACTCTATTACCAAGTTCGTAAAGAGCTAAATTGAGCATGTGGCCAGACACTTGCTCAAGCACTTGTGGGCAGCTTGTATCTCTCATTTTTTTTAACCTTTACGCACTTGGAAATAGAGTAATTTTTAGTGTTAGCAATAAAACCTCTGCTCTGCACTCTACTTGGTCTATGCTGACTTTTAGACGCATAATAATATAAACAATGTTTATAATCGAAAATAACCTAAAATAAGATCTTGGATATCAACATTTGTGCAAGTTCAGATCTCTTTTTAAATACACATCTAAATTACTAAGTAAGACAAAACAGTAAAAAATTTAATTACCAACTATGGTAACAAATTACTATTGGTGGATATTTTGCCACAAACGTTTTATACAACTATTAATTAGCAAAGGTCAATATTTTAGAACATAGAACACTTGTAACAAAAGCTATACATTAAAATATAAACTCAGGTTATTGGTAGTGACAGGAAGACTTGCAAACAACACATGACATGGTGCTATAGGGGTTCAATGGCCACATACACATTTTATGTTCTAAATAGATCTCTAAACAGTGAAACAGACTTAGTTAGTAACACAGATTTATATGAAGATATCTAGATTATACATATATGAATATTCAGAAGCTAACCATTTATAATCACATCGATAGTTTGGCAAATATAATATTCGAGTAAGAAAGCTACTTCTAGATAGTCAATGATTTTTACTCATCATCGAAATAGTCAACATGCCCGCCAGGACTGAACTTGCCCTGCTGTAGAACTTTCAAACACTTCTTAGCGGTAACCTCTGGCTTAAGTAATGCGCCCTGCGACTTGAACGACATAAATACATCTCTCAGGTTAGCATTCACTGTTTCAGCCAAGACATAGTCAATCATAGATGTTTCTACTGGCCCTGGAGAATAATTTAGAACTCTTATGTGCTTCTTCTCTTCAGCCAGCACTTTGAAGTACATTTCCCTTGCAGCCTTACCTGTGCAGTAGCTGGCCATACCACTCATCGGCTTGATCGCGCACAGAGAAGTCACATTCACAATTATAACTCTATCTTCAACCTCCTCAAAAATCTTAAGGAATTGAGTATTCAGTTTGATCACATTAAACACATTCAGATCATAGTACTGTCTCATTTCCTCCACATCTTCCATGCGTTCCGTCTCCACTGATAAGTTGCCCAGTGACCCAACATTGTGGAAGATGACACTGGCAGCAAAATCAGTGACTTTAAATCCTTTTAAGGAACGCTTCATCACATCTAACATCTCTTGGGCAGATGCTTTGGATAGATCCATAGACTCGTACACAATCTTAATGTTGTCAGATTTGCAGAGGGCAGCTGTCTTGGCGAGTTCATCTTTGTTACGTGCCAGTAGCAACATTAAAGATTTCGGGCCAAGGTATTTTGAGAGTTCAACTGCAATAGCTCTCCCTATACCCTGGGAGGCCCCCGAAAGTATGCAGTAGGTTGCCCCAGACAAATCAATATTAGAAATCGATGCGGATGCCATGATTACTTACAATGTTCTTATGTTTTGAGAAGTTACTCCTGCAACAGTTTCTCAGCCTCAGTGTCTCCAACTACAGGGTCTAGATCACAACCCTCTCGCATCAACCGGTCAATACAGTCAGCTCTATATGCTGCTAGGTTGTCAACTACCTTGTTCTTGGATTTGAGTGCCTTGAGTTTGCGCTCTGAAAATGAAAACAGTAATCAATCATAGTAATAAATAAATAAATCATTTTATCAATTTTTTTTTCTTATGACAAGCAATGCCTATGTCAACAATTCTGCCAACGTCAAGAGTTTTAGAAACGAGTGAGTTACAGTTTACAAATACATTATTGTTAGACACATTGTAATAGCACTATACTAACTATAAAATCAACTGAATTACCATAAAAACAAAGCATTAGTTACATAGACTAAAAAAATTATATGTGTTTAGTTTAGTTCTAATAGGGTGACAAAACTACCATGTGCCTTTCAGTTTGAGCGCGCGGCCTTACAATAGTACCTGCTTGTGTGCGCGTCCACTAGTGAATGTGCTCAAAGTCTGTTAGACAGTCGATATATTTCGTAATAACTAAGGCGCTGCCCCACATTAGTTCATAATTATTGTGTAACAAAACAGCCGACTGACAACATGTACATAACCAATCAGTCGTTAAAATGTGATTAGAATTTATTATCAATTATGTATTTACCTAAAATAGCAAGATACTGTTCAGAATCCGATAGCTTCTCTGACTCGGAAGTTGGCTGGAAATTATCTTCAAACTCCGAAACGACCTCAGAATTATCAACTTCACTGCCCCAAGGATCCATCAAACTCTGCAATAGTAACTAATAATATTTACATTGTGGTGATTTAACATTTATTTTGCAACGTGAGGAAAGGCCAAGTACAATATAATTTGCCAAAACAACTCACTTAAACTTAGGCTGAACGCCTAAATAATTAGTCTAACGATGGTAGAAAAGATTTTGTACAAAAAATAATAGGTACAAATAAAGAAGAATAAAATTTCGAGAAGCCTATGACAATCAAGCAAATCAATGACATGACAGTGACATTGACATGACATCAACATCAAATGACATAACAAATTTATTTATTATTTTTTATTTATTCATGACCATGGATACATGTCCTTCAGTCGTAATCATTGAATATATTATACTTGTATCCTAGTAAAGTGATGGAAACTTTACTAGGTTTCTGAGGGGATGATGAGATAATACGAAAGTCATGTTTTTCAACTTTGTACCATTTATCCACACTTGTACACGTTAACGAGAACTTAACATTTAATAATCCACCATTATTACACATTAACACTCGAAGAAACACAAATTTTGGAAAATGATAAAAAATCCACAACATGATCTTTACGAATTTTCCCGCCAACCCCCTGACATAACAAATATGACACAGTGTTGCCAGCGCGCTTTTGTCAAAACTAACCTGAGAGTGATCAAAAAGTAACCTTTTCTGTGACTTGATTATGAAAAGTTACCTTTTATATTTGTTGCTGAATTTTGGCATTCTGTGTTGAGTATTATTAATTAAGTAAATTGCGAAGAACAGTACACTTACGTACCTAAAATATGGGACAAAGTGACAAATTACCTCGTTCGGTATAGCGAGTAAAGCGGCCGGAAAGTTTTTTGGCATTTGTAAAAACATCACACCTACCATTTTAAGCACATTTGAAAAGTAGTTTTCAAATTCCTTTTCATATAATTACCATTATTGAACTTCCTTGAACTGTGCTTGAACAAAGTTATTATGAGATAATCCAAAAATAAATAAATATAAATCTAATTATTTTATTATTTTAACGCATTTTACGCATGCGAAGCGAATTCTGCGAAAAATCGCTCACGAACAGGATTCGAATCCTTTTTTTCTTTCCACAATTTAAATCTTTAGAATTCGCTTCGCATGCGTAAAATGCGTTAAAATAATAAAATAATTAGTAAGGGTAGGCATATCTATACGACTTTGATTTAACTGCAAAGTTAGTCGAGTCAGTTAAGGAACAATGTTTCTTAATAAGATATCGCTGACGTCACCCAAAGACGTATAGTGGAGGATAATTTCGATACCACGAGCAGTGTTCACAGTAGCTTAGTGGCTAAAGCACTGGCGTACTTAGCCAGGAGTCGCAGGTTCGAATCCTGCTCGTGAGCGATTTTTTCTTTCCACAATTTAAATCTTTTTTTAAAATATAAATCTAATAATAATAATCTAATATAAAAGTCATAAGCCATAAGTCATTTATTCATTTGTGTAACATAGGTACAAAAAATAATATAAAGTTCTTAAATACAATAAAGAGTCCGCTATGTTATGCCAGCAGGCGTACAAATGTGTATTTAAAATCTAAATGAGAAATTTGAATCAATATGCTAGTAAAAAAATATATTTAATTATACAATTCGAAATGTCACAGAATAATGAAATATAATGGTGTTATAAAATAAAATATCTAAATATATTTCGTGTTAGTAGGTTACTTTTGACATTTTTCCAAGTCACAATATTTTCAGGTTTTGGCGTTTCCTAGCTGTAGCTGCACTTAAGAAGAAACGCTGAAACAATCTCTGTTTTGTTATTTATTTAGGTATTTATAATTTTGTGTCCCTAATATTAATTAGCGAGAGAAAGAAAGAGGTTGCGTTACTCGTTCGTTGACCTAGAGAAGGCATACCACAGAGTACCCCGCGAGGTTCTGTGGTGGGCCATGAAAGAGAAATGTGTCCCAAAGAAGTATGTGGAGTTAATTCGTGCAATGTACAGCCACTCCAGTACTCACGTTCGGTCTGCCACTGGCAGCACCGACGAGTTCAGTGTGGCTGTAGGCTTGCACCAAGGGTCGGCTCTAACTCTCTTTCTGCTGATAATGGATGCTTTGACATTGGATATCCAGGAAGAGGCACCCTGGTGCATGTTATTTGCCGATGACATTGTTCTTGTCGGTGAAGATGGACTTGAGGTCCAGAACAGATTAGCAAAATGGCAACAAAGTCTGGAGAATGTTGGCTTGAAGATCAGCAGAACTAAAACGGAACATATGTTCTGTGATTTCGGCGGTCTCTCCAATTTTGTTGCTATTGAGCTAGATGGCGTCCCCTTGCCTGTCTGTTCCGACTTTCGGTACCTCGGTTCACTTTTGCAAAGCGATGGCGATATAGACCGAACCGTCAAGCACAGAATTAACACAGGATGGATTAAATGGCGGCAGGCCACGGGAACTATCTGTGACCCCCGAATTCTCCTTAAACTAAAGGGGAAAATATACAAGACCATGATTAGACCTGCTGTCTTGTATGAATTGGAATGTTGGGCTACGATAGGGAGGAATGAAAGGCAATTACATGCAGCTGAGATGATAATGTTAAGAGGAATGTGTGGTGTAACGAGAATGGATATGATAAGAAATGAGTATGTGAGAGGGAGTTTGAAAGTAGTGCCAGTGACGGAAAAGTTGAGAAGCAGTAGATTGTCATGGTATGGACATGTGATGCGGAGAAATGAGGAACATGTTTCGAAAAAAGTTTTGTGTATGAATGTGGATGGCTATAAGAAAAGAGGTAGACCAAAGAAAAGATGGATGGATTGTGTGAAAGATGATATGGTTAAAAAGAAAGTGAACACGGAGATGACGGCTGATAGAGATGTATGGAAGAAAAAGACATGCTGCGCCGACCCGAAATAAATTGGGATAAGGGCAGGAGGATGATGTATAATATTTGCTATAATTCCAACATTGCAATAAAATAGTTAGGTAATTCGATTTCGAAAAGTTACCTTTGGGGCCATAATTTATTACGTAAGACGATTTAGGGGGGGAGGGGTCGACCATGTCTTAGTTTTTCGTACAAGGGGGTGGGAGGGAGTCTTGATAGTTCTTACGTTAGGTCACAAAAATGCGCAAAGTTATAATTGTACTTTGAAATTTATAAAAATAAACATTACATAAACATAAACTTCGAATTATACAAAATAAAATACAAATACACATTTCTTAAAATTGTTACATTGAAAAATAAACATTAAAACAAACCAAACGTGTAGTCATTTTTTCCTTTAGATTCTTACGTAATAAATATTAAATAGGGGGAGGGGGTCGGCCTATTCTTATTTTTTCTTATAATAAGGAGGGGGTCAAAAACTAGCAAAAATAGTCTTACGTAATAAATGAATGGCCCCTTTTGCCCCTGCCCCTGACACTACTCAAAAGGGGCCACCCTTTTGAGTAGTGTTACCTGGAAGTAACCTGACGGAGCTGAAAGTTACCTAAAAGGTTACAAAAGTTACCTTCTGGCAACACTGCTATGACAATTGAATTGATGGGCCGCGTTCAGTATTATCGTCCAACGAAGCCCGGAGCGTACTTTGTGGTCGTTCAGTTACTCAGAGCGATCATACAAACGAACGCCCAAGGAACGCTCCGAGCGTTGTCCGACGACGTCCGCCGATATAACTAAACACCGATTAATTATTATCATCGGCGGCGGACAGCTAGCTAGCTACTAATATAGTAATCTGTGGCCACAGAATAAACGACGGGACGGCGGATGACGCGACGTAGCGTAGCTACTATATAGTGATCTGTGGGACGACGCCCGGAGCGTATTTTGGTCGTTCAACTCGTTCAGTTACTCGGAGTCTCGGACTACTCGGAGTCTCGGAGTGATCGTCCGGGCGTTCACACTAGCGTAGCTACTTTATAGTGATCTGTGGTTCACACCGCAGAGTACACAAAGTGAAACCCCCCACTTTGTGTACTCTTTTATGTCAAACTGTACCTACCCTAATACCCTGTATTACAGTACAGTATGAAACTCATATTTTGTTCATTGTTTAAAACTAGGTAGTTTTGAGTTGAGATTGGATTTTAGAATATTCCCCAAGCATACATAGATTCATTGAGCAAATGATCACAGTTCAGAGGGTCTAGACAAGATCCACTTTCCGCAAACGCCTAACGCCTGCGGAAAGGAAAAAATGTATGGAAATGACATAAGCTTGAGAGATGTCACGTGACTGTTGCTAAATTGGTAGACAAAATCCCACATTGATCCGTGCGGAAAAGTTAGCGTTTAAACCCAACGCCAATCTTCATATAAACGGTTGACAATGGTAGACAAGCGCCATGTTTGACTACGGAAAACGCTATTTTTTCTGTTCCGCAACACGATAGTTTAGCGTGAGCTCGGACCCTGACGCTAAAGCGTAAACATACGTATTTGTACATTTTTTCTGTGTATTTTATAGTGATATTTCCTTAAATTAAACTTTAATTTTATTCTAAAATGCATTCGCTGAGACTATTGTGGGCTGCCAATAACGAGGAATCACTAATAAGACGTCGAACAAGAACATATCAACATAATATAATCCTCTGTGATATAATCGCAGAGAATTGGAAAAATCTGGATTTATTCATCGTTTTCAGCATAACAAACGGTGTTTTTGGCGTTTATGTACCGATTTAAGACGTTCTACAAGCTTAAAAGGAACCCAGGAGATAAATTTAGAGATAAAGGTAAGTTTTGACCCTCATTTTGACCGTTTCTATTTCTGCCTTGGACTTTTATTGCAATACCGTTTGTATGTTTGACAGTAATAATAAATGCATCTACACTACTATAATTGTGAACTTTCTTTACTATTTAAACATTCAAACTCTGTTCCAGGTTCTATGTACTCTGAGCTTATTAGCAACTGGTTCATACCAACGTGTTATATGGCTAAATCAACACTTGGTACAGAGAACAGCGAGTAGGTGCATAAGACAAGTAGTTGAGGCCCTAAGCCATTCTACTATTGTAAATAAATGGATCCTATTTCTGAGGTCGCAACAAGAACGAGCCAACATAAGACTTGAGTGAGTTAAATTTATAAAAAATATATAAGTAGATGCATTATGAAAAAATTCTACCAAATAAATTGAAAATTTAATAATATTAAAAATGAGCTGCATTTTTTTCTAAGGTAATCATCATCATCATTTCAGCCGAAAGACGTCCACTGCTGGACAAAGGCCTCCCCCAAGGGGGGGGGGGGGATACGCCATAATGGCCATGCTTGGCAGGCAGGTTGGTGATCGCAGTTGGTTGTTTAAATACTCAAAGAACGCTGCTACCCATCCTCTGGTGAATCCGTTAGTCGCCTTTTACGACACCCATGTTCTCATGAGAGAGAGTGGTGCAATTCTTTAAGTCCAGCACCACACGGAACTAAGCTAAGCTAATGGGTACTAAAAAGTAACCATTTTGAAGATTTGTTGGTACCTATGTATATTAAGCAAGCACACCATTTATCCCAGTGAAATGATAAAATTCTGTTTTGACAAACATCCCCGGTGAGACAGTAAGGGGCAGTAATATAGCATATAAACTGGAGATAAAAATTCACTCAGGAACAGGATATGTAGGTACCTATATTTTTATTGTTAATAATTACTTAAGTACAATAAAAAACCAAAAAAAAAGTGTAAATAAATTGTGTAATACCGAAATAATAAACAGTTAATAAATAATAAGTGAAAACAATGTCAAAATAACATGAGTTGGTAGCAAAATTACCAACAGTTGATACAGATCGATACAAAATAAAATGAGTCATAAAATTAAACAATGTCAAAGGCAATAATAAAAATAAAGATCCAATGACAAAAGTAAAAAATAGGAAAATAATTACACATGATCCATTTTCAGATTCAGATTACACTCCTCAATGTGTTAGTAAAATAGTTTATGTTAGTATCATTAATTCCATATATTTTATCAATAAAATAATATAGTTACATAATAATTAACCCTTATATTATTTTATAGGTACTTAAAAAAAAAAATACCCAACGTATAACAAAATAATAAAATTGTCAGTCACCCCTAGTTTCTAAAAGACTGATCAACACAAAAAATAACGAATCAGTAGGCTCGAATACTAGTCCACTTAGGAAGTGGAATCCGGGCGAAATACTAATGCTCCTACATAATCAATAAACTTTTGTAATATTTCGTGAAGCATTCTATCATTTTGTAAACGTGCTTCTTCCACCCGAACACGCTGTGCTTCCACTGGAACTCTCTCCGCCTCAAGTTCGACGCGTTGAGCATCTATTCTCAATCTCTCTTTCTAATTCCAGATGACGTGCATTGGACTCTCGTTGCAGCCGCAGACGACCTTGCTCGATAGCCACAAATTCACTCGTGGGTCGTGGCCCGATCGGATGGCCCTTGTCGATATCTGCGCTGCTGTCCAGTAAGGCGGGGGCGACGCGGACTTGAAAAACTGGACACTGGCGACCTTTCTGCAAACAAATTTAGATAATGTTATAAAATAAAATAATGATTTAGGCTGCATGCAAAATGGTTATATTCGTATATACATAAGTAATTACCTTGTGCAGTTCTGCTGAATGATTGTCCTCTCAAGGGGTTGGTACGAGCCGGTCGAATCGGAGTAGATGCTCGTTCTGAAAATATAGAAATAATTTATTTGGTAGTATAAATTCTATGTTATCAGTAGGCGACGGTTCTGTCATCTCCTGTGATTGACTCTGACGGTACCAACGCCTCTTGAAGTTGTATCTGTGGAGGCATTTATTATTAATACAACACAAGCTACATTTCTCAATCGTTTTTATTAACTAGCTGGGTACTATCTTTGAATGCATTCTCTACAGATGGAAAATGGTGATAGTATTCGCACTATCATATACAATACAACATGTTATTGAAATAATAACATATAATATCATCATATTCATTAATATATATTTAGTATTATATCCACGCATCTTACTATAGTCAGTCACTGTTCGTGAAGACCTATTATTGGCAGATTGTATCTTATCTAACATTGTTATACTATTTTAATTAGTGTTGGTCTTCCAAATAATAAATAAATAACTGAAAACCGCTTAAGGGGTCATTGTACTCATATAAGCAACTTTTATTATGGGACTAACCCGGAAATCGCGAAAAAAAATCTTCTGTTCCCTACATTTCGTCAATTTATGTGAACACAAATATAGGAATCAGCTGATTTTTTTTCGCAATTTCAGGGTTTGTCCCATAGTAAAAGTTGCTTATATGAGTATAATTACCCCTTAAGATGTTTTCAGTTATTTCAATAACACGTTGTATACAAATATCTCGAAAATATAATGGTACATACCTATGATGATAATATCCATCTGAAATTCGACCTCAAAATGTCTTATATGTGCCTCTACTTGTTTAACCCTATGTCCACAAGCAAGCCTTACAAAGGGTTGGCTTCTGTAAATATTAATTATCTTTTAATTTTATTGTAGAAATAATTAGTTAATAAGCATGCCAAATTTAACTGAAGTTAAAGAAATTTTATGTGTGTAATATCATTACATATTATGACAGTGTATTGTAAGACATTTTTTATGAAAACCTAACATTAATGTCACCTCAAAGCCTGTTTCTTCTCCAGCTTGTTGGCAAGTAACAGAGGCCACACCCATTATCTTTAAAATTCTCTCCTCAAGAGGACTTAAAGGCTTTCCCTTATTGGCCTCCACCAGTGCCGTGTATGTCACGATTGTTGACAGATACCTTCTTTTTTTGTTTTTGTTTTCCAATCGGAACATACCTATGGCATATAAAGCATGATAGACTGTTATAATATAATATAATATGCACTTGTATGTAAGATACCACTGCACCAGCCAATATAAATTAATGTGCCCTAGTTTTATATACATATTTGTTTGATAAATAGAATAAATATATTGTTTGCACCACAACCAATTAAGTTTTGTTGAAACATTAAAAATATCTTATTACCCTTTTCCATTTATCAGCAGTTTTGTTTACACCACCTCCACCCACAGAGTTGAGCATATCGCTTAGCTCCTGCCAAAACCGGTCAGCCATTTGCCTCCCTTGAGGGCCAACAACTGGCCTTGAAAGATCTCCATTCCTACAAATAGAAAATAGTGTTAATTTCAATTTATATACTTTCTATACATTAACAAAGCCTATTGCACTGTTTACTGATGTACCCAGGCCTCTCCCAAACTGTGCCACAAAGTCATTCACCACTTTTCATATATTTATTTGTAAACACAAGTTAGTAGTACCTATTGAAGTTTAAATATTAATGTATCTTGTATTATTTAATATAAGTACCTACCTACAAATGCATGACCCCATTTTGGAACAACAACCCAATTGTTTAATAGTTCGTGCCGTTCGTGGGATCACATCATAGTTTACATTAAACATTCCATGAACAAAGAGTTTGATTCGGAAATGGAATTTTAGGAACTAAAAGCGTAATAAAATGAATAAAAATTATCTTTCCATGAATTCCAACATGATAGTAAATTGCTCAAAACTAGCCCGAAGTCTATTTTCCATCTAGAATCAAAAAAGAAAGATTCTTTATTTCAACGATACAGAATTCAACTTGTGGTTATCGACTTCATGAACATTCACTTTATACGCCACTCACTATATATTGTCTGAATTAATTGCACTATGTACTTACTTTATTTGATTAAAATTATGAACACTGCTCAACTTGTCTCGAATAAATTTTAATCTTACGAAATTACCGCGCGATCAGCGTTTTGTTAGTGACAATGACACCAACTTTGACAGCTGTCACACGCTATTCCATAGACACTAGCGTGGGTCGAAACGGGTTCGTGCGGAATATGCGTTAGCAGCACAATGTGTAACTTGTCTACCGTTTTAGTCACGCTAACGCAAAGGCGTTAGCGTGTGCGGATAAAGAAGCGTGTGGATTTTGTCTAGGCCCCCAGGCTGGTTTCTCTGAGCAGTTTAGCTGAGTTTAGGTTTATTCTACACTGTTCAGGTTCACTGTCACCAGTGGCGATTCTAGGGGGGAGGTCATAGGGGTCATGACCCCCCCCAAAATCGTACACGTCTAATTGACAAATCTCCTAAAATAGACAATTTACAAAAATAAATAAAATTAAATTATTGACTTCCTGCATAAACGTGCAAAAGTAAACAATTAAATCAAAATAGGTAAGTACTACCTACTTACTGAAACACGACATCACACGACATCTACTCGTACGTCAAAAAATACTTAACATTATTTTAGAGTTTTGTTTATGTACTGAAGTTCAATTTACAGCATAGTTATTATTTTGCTCAAAATAAAGTATGAATGATATTTCCAGTTTAATGACAAATAATATCACATACGACGGCGGTAGTACATTTTGTTGAACGGTTTGCGCTACATTACATTAGCCTGCCGTTGCGATTGGACACTCAAAGGCGCAAGCGATTGAAGATATGGCGGTGAAAAAAAAATTTCGCGCTCGCTTCGTTCGCGCTTCTTCATTACCGTACATGGCCTACTACTCCAAAAAATTAACTTAAATTGAAGTCAACTTTTCGCATAAATATAAAAAATTCGCGCTCGCTTCGCTCGCGTTTGTTCCCAACATTAGTTTCCTCTTTGTTGACGTTTATTTTGTAAGTAACTATTCTGGTACATAATAAACTAACTCCAAACTTTACCTTGTCATTGCAAAAAAAAAGGTAAATTTGGACCTTGAAACTGTACGTAAGCCAAGTTGACCCCCCCCCCCCCAAAATCTTGGGCTGGAACCGCGCCTGACTGTCACCTTCCTAAGTGAAGAGGTTTTCAGTTATTTCAATAATAAATTAATAATAAATATCATTGGGACATTTTTACACAGCACCATCTAGTCCCAAACTAAGCAGAGCTTGTGCTATGGGTACTAGACAATGGATATAATATTTATGTACTTTTTTTTGTAAATACATACTTATAAGACATAAGAAACACCCAGACCAACACAAACACTTATGTTCATCACACAAATATTTGTGTCCAGTGGGAATCGAACCCACGACCTCGAGATCAGCAGTCCGACACTCGAACCACTAGACCACAGACGTCGCCAAATAATAATAATATAATACATTGTTAGGCAAAGAAAAACGGTTCAGTATCATCTAAGGTTCAGTACCATTTTCTCCTCTGTTTGTTAACCGATTTTTTTTGTTTAGTAGGTAACTAGCTAATGACAAGCTTTCAGCTTTGTGTTGTAAAAAAAAATGTTTTTTTTTTTCGGCTTAGCATATTTAATCATAAAAATTCAATGAATTACTGTCGAATTTCGATCATTGGGCGACCTCATGAGTAAATATATATACAAATACAAACAGGCAAACAGCAAACTTTTTCAAATTTGAATATTGCAGAACATAAATTGAACTTAATTCCATTGCGATAAAGTTAAAGTTAGATTACCATCTGTATAATTTATAGCACAACTTATCGTTATATAGTATATATATTGAAAACGGACTCAACGCGCTGCTGACAAGGTTGACTTTGGAACGGGTGATATTTGTAGCGATAAAAGCAGTTTACCACGGAGCCCTGTGAGCGAGCGGAGTAGACGCAGCTGCCCGACCACCCCGCGCCCCGCCCCGCCGCACTCCGCGCACCTCGCACGCCCCGCGCGTGTCGCGGCACCAAAGAGTAGACAGGTCTGCAGAATAACTATTGCGTTTTCACTTTTGTGCCTTTACTGTCCAATTTCGTTTTGTTTGTGATAGAAATATAGATATAGTAATGATAAATAAATATATGAAGCCCCGCTGCACCGGCGTTGTTAAGCCTTAACTTCTAACTAGGCTTGCCATCCGAAGTATATTACAAAGTATCGTAAGTGGCGCGGTCCAATGGAGTTCCCGGAGCTCCTCTATTCTGTGCTGAGGATGGCCACCGTGTGGTTTTAGTCGGTAAGAATCCAACATACCCTCCGCCATCCCCAGACGGAGAGTATCTATGAGGATTTCCACCCGAAAACAAAGTTACAATCGACAACACGTCAGTGGTAACTGTTTGACCTTGACAGTGTCTTTATTTCGTAAGCAGTAAAAACGCACTTCGTTTTTCGTAATTCAAGCGTTACTGCTTACCACTGAGGTAAGGTGTAGTCAACCTACTTTCTTTCGAGCAAACAATTTTATGACAATAATAAAGTACCTACCTAATTACCTATGTAAAAACCACAGAAGTAACACTGAGGTAATATGTGCTACGTACTAGAGAAGCCGACTCTAACAAAATGTTTGTAGCACGTTTTAGAGCTCCTGCACTCTCACTCGCTTAGCCAAACTCACCGCGCACATGCTCCGCGGCCAGCAAGTTGCGCGATAATTTTTGTTCCTAATGTCTACTCTAGTACGTAGTACATATTACCTAAAAAAAAAAAAAAACTCTTTTTTTGATTCAAGTAAAAAGTAACGAAATCGAATTTTTTGTCAGTCAGTTCCATTTACCTTCGCAGCTTCGGTAAAAGAAGTTAATAACCAAAAAAAATTGAAGAAAAGAAAGTAAATTTGACGATTAATGGTGGGTTCTGACTTAATTTATTAATTACTAAGTTTTTAGTAGAGGTGAGTTATATTATAACAGAAGGCCAATTCTCGTAACTAAAAACGTTCAAAATATAGTTCCAAACTAATCTCAATGCTTTAAATCTCAATCTCCTGACAGTAGATGTTTCTGATTGCCGTTTATTGATGAAATTAATGACCTAAGTGTGACAAATAAACGGCAAACAGGAATATTTACTGTCAGAAGATTAAAATTTAAAGCATTGAGTAAACTAATGTTTGGAACTATATTTTGATCATTTTGAATTAAATTACGAGAATTGTCCTTCTGGTCAATTGTGTTGTGATACCTTATCTCTGTCGTGTGGAAATCCTCATGGACGCACTTCGCTCAGGGAAGACGGAACCAGTGTCGGACTCTTACCGACGAAAACCACCACGACGTTCCTTCAATTACCTTTGGGCGCCGGCGGCGTGGGATATATATATATATACTCTGCATTATCCATCCACCCCCGACAGATCTTGGCTTACCACTAAGTAAGCGAGCCCCTTCTCCCCGTGTGGCTTCAACGTTGGCCGCACCCTCCTGACTAGCGTGCGGTCGCAGAACCCTATGCGTGCCACAGTTGCATCGCGGGCCTTCACTGGTCGCATGGCGGGCTACTCCGAGTCTGTCACCCGCAGGCCCACACCTAGGATGGCTGAAGGATGGCGCACAGTGCGACGAGAGGTCTTCGCCTCACGAACCCTCTCTGCCACCACATTCGCGAACATTACCTCCTCGTAGAAGGAGACGACGCGACGTCTTCCCAAGCACTCTCGCTCCCGATCATGGACATAACCACCGCCGAAAGCGAGATATCGCTGCCGCCTATTGTAAGGTGCTCCCACACTGGTATTCACAAACAACACCGGTGTGGGAGCATCTATGGTGTGTGGTGTGTGGTGGGTACTTACCTATCTACCTACTTGTACTCTTCCTCAGTTTACAGGAGTGTTCACAATGATGTAATGCACCAAACGCGGTTAGCATTTTGTTATTTAACTTGAACTGTGTTAGTTGTGTGTTGAACTGTTAACTGTCTGTCTAGCATAGTCTATGCGGCAGGCGGCTCGCGGCTCGCGCCGCCATTCTGGATATTTTGACGGGAAGGTCGGTCACGTGACTCGGCGGCGGGTGCGGGCGCGGGTTGCGGGGCGCCGGCTAGACTCTCCAGTAGCCGAGCCATCCGTCTGCTGCTTTGACTGCGGCCGGTCGCGGGAATCCACGCCCCAGTCTCATGCGTCCGCATCTATTACGTACCAGTTTGTTCCGATGCCATGCGATCTTTTTGAATGCAGTCTGCCGATACTCCAAGGATCTCCGGACTACAGTGCGTGTGGTTTTATTATTTTGTGGATAAGTGCTTCTGTTTTGTGGCAAACTGAGGTTATTTGCGTATTTTTTGCACGGGTGTGCGTGCGGCGACGGGGCGGAGACGCCGACGGCTAGCGGCGTGCGCTCGGCCGGGCCGTCGCGACGGCACACTGCTCGGCAGACATGTTTCGGTCGCGGCCGGAGCGCGTCGTGCGTGCCGGCGCGTAGGCTCGCTTGTGACATGCGCCTGCCGAGCCGCAGCGACAGTGGGGGTGATCGAACATGGATGTAGTGACGCCGCACATCACCTCCGTGCTGAAGACATACCAGGCGAGCGCGCCGCGCAGCCTGCAGGGTCCGGGCTGCGGGCGCGCCGAGCCCTGCGGCGACGCGCCGCCGCTGCCGCCGCCGCCCGCCGCGCCTCCGATCCTGCTCGCGGCCGACACCGTGCTGGGCGAGCGCGGCGAGACACTGCTGGAGGGCGAGCCTATCTCGTGCTTCAGCGTGGGTGGCGAGCGGCGGCTGTGCTTGCCGCAGATTCTGACCTCGGTGCTGACGGACTTCTCGTTAGAACAGATCAATCGCGTGTGTGACGAGCTGCAGATTTACTGCTCGCGCTGCACGCCGGAGCAACTGCACGAATTGAAGTCGACGGGGGTGCTGCCCAAGTCGGCGCCGTCTTGTGGGCTGATCACGCAGACGGATGCGGAGCGGCTGTGCGCGGCACTGCTGCATGTGCCAGCCGCATCGCGCCCTCACAAGCTGCCGGGTTTCCGGGTGTACCATGAGTGTTTTGGCGGCGCGCGAGGAGTGTGCGCGGTTGACCTGAACTTAGTGCAGTGTTTGGAGTGTCGAGCGCTATACACGCCGCGACGCTTCGTGTGCCACTCGCACGAGTCGGAGCACCGCACGTGCCACTGGGGCTTCGACTCGTCGCGGTGGCGCCGCTTCCTGCTGGTGGCGGAGGAGGAGCTGGATAAGGAGAAGTGTACAGCTCTGCTGGATGATCTCGCGACGCGGGACGTCACGCCGACGCTGCCGCCCGTCGCGCTCAAACAACAGCTGCCGTTGAAAAGGAAACAGGTATGTTGATGTTCAGTTATTCACACTGTCTAATATTAACTCTAGGTGATCATGATCACACAAACGAGATCAGAAGCACAGACATGGTAAAAACGATTTTTTATTAAGTATGTCTGTGGTCAAAAGGCCAATTCTCGTAATTCAAAACGTTCAAAATGTAGTTCCAAACTAATCTCAGTGCTTTAAATGTCAATCTCCTGCCGGTAGATGTTCCTGCTTGCCGTTTATTTGTGACACTTAGGTCATTAATGTCATCAATAAACTGCAATCAGGACCATCTACTGTCATGAGATTGAGATTTAAAGCACTGAGATTAGTTTGGAACTACATTTTGAACGTTTTTAATTACGAGAATTGGCCTTCTGGCTGATTCAACTTTCGACTTATACATAGTGACTAGATGCTCCCGGAACCATTACCACCGGCTGGTGGAAAGCTTCCAGTACTGAAATGTTTCTTGTCCAAGTCCTTAACAGTCAGGATATTGAGATTTTTTAAGCTATGAGATTACTTTGGAACTACATTTTGAACGTTTTTAATTACGAGAATTGGCCTTCTGGCTGATTCATCTTTCGACTTATATACACCAGTGACTAGATGCACCCGGAACCATTACCACCGGCTCGTGGAAAGCTTCCAGCACTGAAATGTTTCTTGTCCAAGTCCTTAGGTACCTACCTAAAGTGTTGCATCTAGGCCGTTTATAGCCCATGTAAAAGTCAACCCTGGTCTCTACATGAGACATTCATTATCTTATAGACACCTCGTCGCATTCTAATTGGAATCGTATTAGGCCAATTTAGAGCTTCGACCAGTTGTAAAACTTTATCATGTTCAGTTTTGGATCATAGCATTTCCATAGCATATGGGCACACTTATCCCATCAACGCGCGTAAAGCCGCCGGCGGCCCCGAAACAATAGGTAGAAAATCTATTGTGTCATTAGCCGTTCTTTGATGAATTAGGTATCGGTCTATAAGCCGCGTGGTAACAAAATATCTACCTAGGTATATTCCGTAGGTATATTGATTATTGTATCCAAATCCAATTCTGAAAAGTGGACTTAGGTACCTACAAAGATGATAATTACTTCAAAGGTACTTACATATTATCACCCCTGTTTCCCATTGGGGTGGGCAAAGACAGATTTCCACCTGCTAGGTAGGTACGATCCTGACACAACTCTTTTTTTAGGGTTCCGTACCCGAAGGGTGCCAAACGGGACCCTATTACTCTCGCTACGCTGTCCGTCCGTCCGTCCGTCCGTCCGTCTGTCTGTCACAGGGCTGTATCTTTTGAACGGTAATAGGTAACCGGTTGAAATTTTCTCAGAATATGTGTTGCTATGAGGTGTACCTATCACGACAAATACTAAAAACAAAAAAAAGTCTAAAACCAAAGGGGGTCCCCATACAAGAAACCTCAAAAAACATGCATTTTTTTCAACGTTTTTGTTCCTGCTCTATCTTCAAAACGGTAATACATACCAGCGTCAAACTTGGTCAGATTATAGTGCATATTATGTAGTTTCGCAACAAATACTAAAAATAAGACAAACATAGACATATTGAGAGGTACGGAACCCTTACTGCTCGAGTCCGACTTGCACTTGGCCGGTTACCTACTTACTTATTTTGTCAATCTCCTATCGTCCATCCCATAGATAAATTAATAAATCTATGGTCCATTCTACATACATGCCCAAACAATCACAACAACCGTTCTCCTTTGTCACTACATTTTCTTTCACTCCATCCACAACGCTCCCTTCTCACGCTATTTCTCACTTTATCTTTGTTGTTTCTATCATTGTTAATTAATATTATTATTATTATGAACCTAAGACCGACTTCATTCCCGAGTAATCTATCTATTCATTTGAAAACAGGGGGTCTACTCGCCTTTCACGAACAACAAACGAAGTTAGAACTTTCGTTCTGACTGATACCTACTACCTGCGCAATAAAGATAGACGCATAAAAAAAGGCACAATAAACAATAGACTACGGTTCATAGTCGTATGAAATTGACCAGGGATCCTGAAGGCTAATTCTAGTAATTAAAAACGTTCAGAATATAGGAAGTTCCAAACTAATCTCAATGAGACTACGGTTCATAGTCGTATGAAATTGACCGGAGATCCTGAAGGCCAATTCTCGTAATTAAAACGTTCAAAATATTTTCGGTAAAACTCAAGTGGTTTTTAAGTTTTTTCAACTTAAAAATCAAACACAAATGTCACATCATCTGTTTGTTATTAATGACTAGTTCCAGTGATGGCTACTAAATTGTTTTTGGCGCTCCCATCGCAGCGATAAGTGCATAGTAACAATCAGCGAACGATTAGCAAACGATAAATAAATAAATAAATATCTTTGGGACATTTTTACACAGCACCATCTAGTCCCAAACTAAGCAGAGCTTGTGGTATGGGTACTAGACAATGGATATAATACGTATTATATACTTTTTTTTTTGTAAATCATCATCATCATCATTTCAGCCGAAAGACGTCCACTGCTGGACATAGGCCTCCCCCAAACATCGCCACAACGACCGATCCTGTGCCTTCCGCATCCAGCGGATTCCCGCGACCTTCACCAGGTCGTCGGTCCACCTTGTGGGGGGCCTACCCACGCTGCGCCTTCCAGTACGCGGTCGCCACTCCAGAACTTTACTGCCCCATCGGCCATCCGTTCTGCGAGCAATGTGCCCCGCCCACTGCCACTTAAGTTTGGCAATTCTTCGGGCTATGTCGGTTACTTTCGTTCTCCTGCGAATCTCCTCATTTCTGATTCGATCACGCAGGGACACTCCGAGCATAGCCCTCTCCATTGCCCTTTGAGTGACTTTGAGCCTTCTTATCAGGCCCATTGTGAGCGACCACGTTTCAGTACCGTAAGTAATTACTGGCAACACACACTGGTCAAAGACTTTCGTCTTGAGACACTGCGGTATTTTGGACGAGAAGAAATTGCGTAGCTTCCCGAACGCTGCCCAACCGAGTCGGATTCGACGATTGACCTCTTTCTCGAAGTTGGACTTACCTAGCTGGACAGTTTGTCCTAGGTATACATAATCGTCAACAACTTCGAGTGTAGATTCTCCGATGTTTACGGGAATGGGTGCTATATGGGAATTCAACATAACCTTTGTCTTGTCCATATTCATTTTAAGACCCACTCTATCAGAAGCTCTACTGAGGTCATCGAGCATTGTACCGAGGTCCTCCATGGTCTCAGCCATGACTACTATGTCGTCGGCAAACCGAAGGTGAGTGATGTACTCGCCGTTTATGTTAATGCCTAGCCCCTTCCAGTCCAGAACCTTGAAGACATCCTCCAATGCAGCAGTGAACAGTTTCGGAGAGATCACATCTCCCTGTCTCACACCTCGCTGCAGAAGGATAGGTTTCGAGGCTTGGTCCTGTAATTGGACTGACATAGTGGCGTTTTCATACAAAGACTTTAACACTTCGATGTACCGATAGTCAATCTGGCACCGTTTTTTGTAAATACATACTTATAATACATAAGCAACACACCCAGACCAACACAAACACTTATGTTCATCACACAAATATTTGTGTCCTGTGGGAATCGAACCCACGACCTCGTTATCAGCAGTCCGACACTCGAACCACTAGACCACAGAGGTCGTCAAACGACGTCGTCGACGATCTAAAGATCCTACCTTTACCTTTTTTTTTCCTTTTTACCTAAAGGTAATACGATTTTTTTTGACGCTTAGCGATTGATCGCGCGATCACTGCGCGATAACTGCGCAATTTTAGCTGATTGCTATTTTTTACGTAATCAGCCAGCCGAGTAGCAAATTGTAAATAAATAAATAAATAAATTTTTATTTCACATAAATGGTGTACAGTACAGTAAACACTAAATTGTGCGATGAATTGTACGTAGGTACGATTAATCGAATGTCGTCAAACGCGAGTAGACACCCTGAAACTGACAAAGGCACAGCGTCGTTCAGGCTATCGAAAGCGGTATTAATTTAGCTGCAGCGTGCAGCATCCATGTAGATGACGGCCCACATTTCCGCATCCATTGTGCTTATACAATACCTACTGATTATTATCACAAATACCTCCTGGCCATGTATACGAGATACCTAAATAGTGTTATCAGAGCGGCCAGTGTCACACAAACACGTGCAAGTGAATACCTACCTAGGACTCGTTGTTAGGAAAATTACGTAGGTACCTACCTGCTGTAACCGCATAATAATTATGCAATGTGAATAATATTAATATTCATAAATTGTGAGTCCCGGCATTATAGATATGCCGTGATTTCTAAATTCAAAAGAAGTTAGTTACCTACCTTGTCTTTCTCCACGTGGTTACAACTGCAATGTGGCTGCAATTTTATAATATAGCTAGGTACCTACCTAATATTTATCAACAAATGTTTGTTATTTTGTTTGTATTTTTTAGTCCGCGAAATAATAATTTGTTTAGTCTACTAGGTAACTAGGTACAATCGTTAGGAAAGGTCACTGCACCTGCGACGGTGCCGATCAAATTACAAGCTTTGTTTACCGATATGTAAGGCATAGTAGGTACCTAGCTATTTATGTATTATCTGTGTCTAAGGCAAACACATCCTCTGGATATCTATTATAAATAATATTACGCAAATAAAATGTGTTTATAATTTTATACATATGTAGGTAATTAACCACACGTATGATTAACTTAATAACAATTAACTAATTATTAAAAACTTACAATAAAACATAATTCCATAAATGGTAGGTAGTTATACGTGTTTCAGCATGAATGACGTAGGTAGGTATATGAATTAATTATGAATGAACGATTTTCTTTCGGCAGCACAGAACACAATCATCATCATCATCATCATCATCATTTCAGCCGAAAGACGTCCACTGCTGGACATAGGCCTCCCCCAAGCATCGCCACAACGACCGGTCCTGTGCCTTCCGCATCCAGCGGATTCCCGCGACCTTCACCAGGTCGTCGGTCCACCTTGTGGGGGGCCTACCCACGCTGCGCCTTGCAATACGCGGTCGCCACTCCAGAACTTTACTGCCCCATCGGCCATCCGTTCTGCGAGCAATGTGCCCCGCCCACTGCCACTTAAGTTTGGCAATTCTTCGGGCTATGTCGGTTACTTTCGTTCTCCTGCGAATCTCCTCATTTCTGATTCGATCACGCAGGGACACTCCGAGCATAGCCCTCTCCATTGCCCTTTGAGTGACTTTGAGCCTTCTTATGAGGCCCATTGTGAGCGACCACGTTTCAGTACCGTAAGTAATTACTGGCAACACACACTGGTCAAAGACTTTCGTCTTGAGACACTGCGGTATTTTGGACGAGAAGATATTGCGTAGCTTCCCGAACGCTGCCCAACCGAGTCGGATTCGACGATTGACCTCTTTCTCGAAGTTGGACTTACCTAGCTGGACAGTTTGTCCTAGGTATACATAATCGTCAACAACTTCGAGTGTAGATTCTCCGATGTTTACGGGAATGGGTGCTATATGGGAATTCGACATAACCTTTGTCTTGTCCATATTCATCTTAAGACCCACTCTATCAGAAGCTCTACTGAGGTCATCGAGCATTGTACCGAGGTCCTCCATGGTCTCAGCCACAATAGTCCAAGAGATTACCCTAACCACAGATAATATAATACTGGCGCTGTTAATGTCAAACTCTTACCACTGACGTGCGGTCGACCGTACTTACATAGGTAAGTACGGTCAGTTCGGTCGGTCAGAACAGTTTGTTCGGTAGGTATCGTAGTAGGTAATAGTACCTACTACGATACCTACCGAACATGGTAGACCTTGCTATAAATTATCATTGCCTAGAATTTTCCTTCCCGGTGCACAGACATGACCTAGTTTCTATCTAGAGCAGCAAAAATCAACTAAATCTACTATATTTCAGACAGAATAAGAGACGACCTTTGCCTAGTTTTGCGATAAAACATAATGTTACCAAAATACCAACCATGATAAAGGCATTTTCGCATTCAGCCAGCTCACACCAGTCGCACCCGTTTTATGTGTTTTGTCTGAATAATTTTATTTCATACTATCTCGGGTTTTGCAAAAACAACTTTATCAGTTGTCAGATAAAAAACATTAATGTTATTAAATGTATGTGGCATTATATAGCAGGTTTAATAGTGTTTATCAAGTTCTCATTGGCTAGATTTGTCAGATTTTGTAAAGTGCGTAGGTAATCAAAATGATGGTTACATAACTCGAGCTGCTAACCTGACAATGGACAGCTACTATCATCACAGCTATCCTTGGTGCTATCATTGCTAACTCACATGCCAGTAGCTTGAAACGTCCTGGCCGGTCACACAATGATAAGTAGCTGCTAGGAAAATGACGAGTAGTGCTTCCCAGTCCTTGTAAAGTTGTAACGTGGTGAGGGAATGCGGGAGCCGAGTAAAAACATAAAGACGTAGTTACTCGGAAGTCGGAACGAGCTACTGACCGACTCGTAGTAGATACATGTCAGTAACTCGTTTAATACGGTCACACGTTGCGAGTAGCTGCATTGAAGTAACTCGCACGCTAGTTCGCACTGTGTAACCAGGCCTTTAGTAACACCTCATCCAAAGATAGACAAACATTGTCGTCTTTCTGATTTGGAAATGATACAAACATAGCTCAAAATACAGAAAATTTCAATTACATTTCTGGATTTCGTGTCTTGTCTAAGAATAATCATGAAAAGAAGTAATCTTTGCTAGCCAATTTTGTACTATAAACTAAGAAATTAACCGACCTATCAATCATACTCATACACCAGTAGTAATTATTATATGACACAGCTACCTCAGTGACCATTGATAAAATTGGTATTGTTGCGCCTTAATTAGCTAATTGGTTACGAGTTGGGTTTCCCGATTACGTAAGTATTAGATTTCACGGATAATATTGACGTGTTTTTGTTGAATTGTTCAAAATAATGGTATTTTTGGCAAATAGAGAATATATTTTTTACTACCAGGCCTCGCTGGTTGTAATCATCATCATCATCATCATTTCAGCCGAAAGACGTCCACTGCTGGACATAAGCCTCCCCCAAGCATCGCCACAACGACCTGTCCTCCGCCTTCCGCAGCCAGCGGATTCCCGCAACCTTCACCAGGTTGTAATACCATTTATATTATTCTTGAGCTTAGAATGTCTTATTATCTTCTCTTAAGTTCTTGAGTTCCATTCTTACCTAAAGACCACAGAAAAAAGGTTTTTCTTCTCTTCTGTGCACTGTGCCTAGGACTCTCTCTCTCATAACATATCATAAAAGACACTAAAGTCTGTACACTACTGTGTTTGTTTTCGTTTGGTGTATGTACAATAAAGAATATAATAAATAAATAATAAGAATCAGCGCCTGGGGAAGTATGCCATAATCGCCACGCTTGGCAGGTGGGTTGGCGATCGCAGTTATGCTCAGAGAACGCTGCTGCCCATTCTCTGGTGAATTCCTTAGTCGCCTTTTACGACACCCATGAGAAGAGATAAGGGTGGTGCTATTCTTTATGTCCGGCACTACACGGAAAAAATATTATTCATCGCACAATTTGCTAATACTCCGATTAACCGTTGTTCATAGGCTACCACATAGATTATTTAATCATAATTATAATTCACATAAGATGGCTGAACCAGGTTAACTAAGCCACGTATTACGTAAATTGTTCAATTTAAAGATGGCAATCAGCTCATCTTTCAGACAGTCTCCTGTTTTAGTTGACTCACCACTGACTCTAGTCTGAGTATCGTGGAAACTTTCCTAGATGCACAAGGCTGCACATTAACAAACATAAAATTAATTTTATAGTCATCATCAAGGTAGGTGAGGTATTCAGTGAAGCTAATAGAAGAGTATTAAATGTCATCTCATAGTTATCGAGCTTGTAAATAACTATTACTGTTTAAATGTACAGTCGACCAATCGGAATCATGACCCACTCAGCCGATAATTCGTATGAAATTGTCAAAACATAATATTCTTCTTATTACAGTCGTGCTGCACTTAGGACATTTTGAATATTAAGGAAACTGCTTTAATACGGGTCAGAGGTCTAAGCAATATTGAGCGTTTTTATGAATGCAATAGATTATTAATTCGATCAAAAATGAAGTTTTTGATAGAACTGGAAATATGTTTTGAATTTCGAATTAACTGTCTTTCCGCATAATTTAATTTCGAAATTAGACCTAATTGTATAATATTAGCACCTTTGTAGAAAATTAAGCTTATGGTGGGTCATGATTTCGTTTGGTCGAGTGTACGTGCTTCCATCGAAAAAGGATTGCGAGAATTGTGTTACCTAAATGCTCAGCCTAAATGAGAAGCATTGAATTATATGATGAGAAGTCAACTTTTATTTGTAGCGATATTAGACTAATTATATGTATTATCCAGAAAAATGTGTTCATGCCATGTATTCTTTACCTGTAATGGCTACCCAAAGATACAGATTACTCAAAGCCTATAATTGTATCGATCCAAAACCGATACACCATTGATATTACGGTAGCAAATTACGATTCGATCGCTCCCATCAACGATACAGAAACGAGGTACGAATTACGGTTATCTTAAGTGGCTGTAACTGCACAGAGCGTGAGCAGACTTGGCGGAATTACATACCTACTAAATAAAGCCCTTAAGGGCTAGACATGCGACTCATGCGAGTAGATACTTGAAAAAATTGTCTTGTGCGTTAAAAGTGTTAAAACTACAAACAGTGGGGCAATTGTTTAATGCATTCACTTTAACATTAGCTTTCATTTTGAAATTAAAGCAATATTCATTGCGTGGTACGTAGTTGCCGATAACACGGATTGTCAAAACACACGGAGCAATGAACATTGAAATCCAGATGATTGCGATCGCGAGTGAGTTACGAAATTCGCCAGCCGGCCCCAGAGACCAAAAAAAATTAATCCTCAGGAGTAACAGTTATCAACATAGACCAGTAAAGACGCCGATTAGCCGGATAGCCCCGGTCACAACGCATATGCAGTACCACTGCATATCGTACGCCCCGCCGCCAATCGGAACGTCACTCCGTCACCGAGCGGCACCAATCATACCACAGAACTTTTGAGCCGACCAACCATACATAACCCGCCGTCCACCCTCCGGTCACCGCCATCATTTTACGACTGTGTTCGCATGCGAAACTTTGTTTATGCGGCGTCTTGAGGTTTACTGGTCTGTGGTCATCAATAGCTGGCAATCCGTCACAATGGTCATATACCTTATTACAATAGGGCTGCATTGTGCTCACACGCACTGAAAGATATTTGAATATCGATCGTAGAAGCTGTATCCAAAAGTACAATATTGGTTGCCTTTAAATAAATTAAAGAGTGAATTTACATCATAGTTTGGTTTAAAACTACTGTCCAGCCGCACAATTCGTCCCCCAGGACCAAACTACACCCTTCAAGTTTAACAATGCATTGTCAAGAGCCGTGTCGTGCTAAACAATGGTCGTCTCGTTTAACACACCGTCTGTGTTACACTCTGGCGCAGGGTTTAATTACGCGAGCGTGTCATGCGCAGCTCGTTAACGATACATGAGTGCATTATCTTTCACCTTATATTTGCCAGTATGCTGGTTAGTGGCCGCTTGATTATTTTTTGTAGCCCCAGTGATGTGCGAGGTAAATATTAGCTTTACATCTAATAAACTGGTAGTCAAAACTTCAAAAGACTCGGAAAGGCTCTCGGAAAGAAAGGGTAATGTGTTTGGATGTATTTTTAGCAACCGGTTATAAACCTGAATGGCATTCGGCACCTGGTGCTTCAAATAAATCAATCCTCTTTTAATGTAAACGTACCAATCAACGCCAAAAATGTTCGTGATGAAGTACTACAGGTCAGGAGTATGATAATTAAGACTCGTCAAAAGGTTGTACAAGTTTCATCCATTTAACATAACGGTCCTGAAGACAGAACTAACCAATATATTCTTCGGTCCCAAACACTGGTCTCAAATGCCTTTCATTGCAACTGAGACGGGTGTGGTCAGCAATCAGCGCTAAACTTCACCTCCTTACCAGTTGTAATAGTTTACTCAAATTGCGGCTGCGCCCCTAACCCTCGCACTTTGAAATACCAATACAAAAGGTCTCCATAAAATGCATGAGAACAAGTTCTCACAGATAGGAATGTCATGAAACACAAAAAATACAAATGAAAAAACTAGAAATTTTAGTACTCTGTTTGGTTTGATACTCGCGACAGATAGCTTAGATAGACACCTAGAAGTTTGATAACTAGGGTGAGATGAAACCGTCGACACAGTTTGATAGAGCTAGGGTGATAGATTCTAAGCTAGGATCCTGAATTCAGATCGAAAGTTCACGCGTAGAAACTTTTTTGAGCGACTGTATAGTGAGACTATCCTAGCAAAGAGTTATAGTGTGCCTCATCTAGCGTTTCAACTAGTTTATCTTCTTATCCGTCTTATTTAGTGCTAGAATAGATACTTTTATTTTATAGAACACCGACACTGCTGGTCTGTTATTACAACAGTCCACACGTCCACGAGTCAGTCACGAGAAATTGTCTGTTCGCTGCTTCTTAGAAACTTTGATGATTGTGTTTCGTTAGAGCAGTGTTAGACGAACTTCGGAATATACAATATAGTACTTTAATGATACTCGTAATAATTTTACTGTAGCTTACCGCTCTTCAGTCTAATTTTCCGTGTAACAAAAATCAATAAGAGGCGAGAGAAAGAGAAAAGGTTGATAACAATAGTCTGAAAAACAATGTCTGTTTCGAATGAAGATGGGTACCTAGGTTTAAAACCTGGTTCTAAGTAAACTATGACTAGTTTCGTACGCGTGTATCGTTGTACAGATTACTATAATGTAAACTAGTCAGAGCAGAGGTTGTATTATTAAAATGCTACAAACTGAATAAAGGGTTTCTACAGAAGGTTGACTTCTTACAATGCCGGATAAGGACGAATATCTGCAAAGCAGAACCGTCTCGAACCACTTTGGACGGTTGTTTTGTTTTATTCAGATATAAGTCTTTGCGTGTTATTCGTATTAGTATTTCACCTTCTGTATATTTAAGTAGTGTGTTGCTAGTCGCTACAAAGTATTCTAAATGTCATGCGAAGTGAACGGAGCCGCGCCTGCCGCGTCCGCCAATCGCGGCGCAGGTGCAGCCGTCTCACCTCACCTTCGACGATTACTTGGTCAATGTTCTGTGATCTGCATTCTGTAATAATAATTAGCGAGTTGGATTAACGGTGCTTGATCGAGCTTCCATGTTTAATAAACTATGAACATAGATAGTTACCTATTTTGTTTTTGATCAGAGAGCACGCGATATTTGGAAGTCTGGAAGTTTCCGCTAAAGGTCGCAATAAATAAAGGTGTAATGTAACAAACGAAAGGCTTTTCCTCAATTCATTGTTCTACATTATTAAGACGTCCTAGAGTACGACCAACGTCACAGTTTGCCTAATTGTGTTTAGGCTTAAGGTATTCCGAATTTCGAAGCGGCTGATGTATAAAAAAGTTTCTACGGCGAACAACATTGTCGCCTAATCTTCAAATACCCACGCAATTGTAGGGATCTCTTTGTCCGTGGGCTTAACGCCTACACTTTGTATTTTCCTGAAGTCTCTAAAACGCGTGCGTGTAAGTAATCGACGTGCCCCTCCCACTGCCCCCCAGGAATTGACGAGCGAACCCTGGGACGGGTTCTACGGGTCGTAAATTGTCTTGAACTCAATACGAAGTCTTCAAGCCCTAAACTTCTTCGTATAAATTGTAAATTGATCCTTATTAAGTTTCAGGGTTTGAACTTTGAGTGCTATGAACCGAGTGAGTTTTATTCCCTGAGGCGTTTACCATCTGGCGTGAGCTCGCGATACCTTGTTTCTGATTTCAATCGTTAGTATTTATTAAGCTTATAGTCTTCAATTCATTTTTCGAACTGCTTTAGAAATTGTATGGTTTGTTCAAACGAAATTTCGACCTAGGTCGCTGTGTACAAAGTGGATATGACAATACGACATTAAATAAAACCAAGTACAGAGTATCACGTCCTCCGACCGTATACAAAAAAATCAATTAAATCCAGTTAATAGCTTAGCCTCAGAAAATAATTTTAATTACATTAATTTTGAATGTAGGACAATTTTTCTAGGCAAAGATCGTTAGGTCAAAGACGTGTGCGAGTCCATATGATTTGAAACTCTCTTTCTCAATTATTACAGATGATTAAAAATGGTGTTACTTATTATTTCGATGTTTTAATATTTATTTTGTTCAAAAATATAGTTTTTTTTTAATTTTCGGTAAATAACTTATTATTTATTGTGTTTAAAATGCTTCTATATACTATTAATAACCGTGTTTTCATTTATTGTCGTATTGTCATATCCACGTTGCATATCTTCTAATTGTAAAATTCTTGTATTTGTAAAACTCTAGAGCTTACAAATTCTCTGAACCGCGTAAGTCTCTAATTATTATCATCACTGAGAGTAATGGGTAGGTGGGTACCTACCTCGTAATTCGTAGCACCGTTTCATGGTACATATTACAATGTAGCCCTATGTGCAAGCCCTCAACACTAGGGTGCCTACCACAGATATAAGGTGCCTACAGTAGCACCGCGGGGGACTAGCAACCACAGCAGTACTACCGTTGTACAGCCAGCAAAATCAACTACCTATTCAGTGTGTGTATTTAATATTTATTAGTTTTATTACTCATGGATACGCTACTTCACTTATGTGAATATTAAATGACATTGAACACTGAACTATATGTATACAGCTGAAGGCCAATTATCGCAATTATAAAACGTTCAAAATATACTTCCAAACTAATCTCTATGCTTTAAAGCTCTATTTCCTGACAGTAGATGTTCCTGTTTGTCGTTTATTTGTGACCTTAGGTCATTAATGTCACCAATAAACTGCAATCAGAAACATCTACTGTGGAGATTGAGATTTAAAGCATCGAGATTGGTTCGGAACTATATTTTGAACGTTTTTAATTACGAGAAGGAGAAGGCTAACCTTCAGATTCTATTCATGGTTCTTATCTTCATGACCTTATCTTGAATACATATTATTCATGAATTTTTCGCATTACGTCTCTTTAACATTAAATAAAACGTTTTATTGAAATAACTGAAAACCTTTCAAGGTGTCATTGCACGCATCAGTATGAACCTTTGTGTTCACATAAGAAAAAATAAAAAAACAAACAAAAAAATGTAAAAAAAACAAACAAAAATTCAACAATTTTGCTACAAAATGTAGGGAACAGCTGTTTTTTTTCGCGATTTCTGGTTTGGTCCCATAGTAAAAGTTGTTCATACTGATGAGTACAATGACCCCGTAAGAGGTTACCAGTTATAATAACAATAACACGTAAATTTTACGAAAAAAGAAACAAACTATTTATCATTGAAACAAGTGAATATTGTTATGGTTTATAATATGGTTATTAACAACTCAGTCACATAGTAAGTGTGGTCGTACTGTGGTCAATTAACCATTTTCAGTTATTTTGTGGTCATAATTATGACTATATCATATCCTTTATTAACTTCATCACGTACGTTATAAATAGTTTACCTACATTTTATTAGATCTTATCTCAAAAAACAATAGTAATTTACTCAACGTAATATCCGAAGTAGTTTCCCACACGGCCGAGGTCAAAAGCGCAAATATATATAATGTTAAAAATAGTCTCTATTTAGTATGCCAACCCTACGCTTCAAAGCATGCAAATTGTATGCGAAACATATGAACGTAGTACATTTACTTTGCATTACCCGACTGGTTTGAGTATCCACCCTCTGTACACTATTCTATGATTTCTTTCTATGTACTCATTAATCTATATAACTTAGTCGGATTACGCGCGCTGATCACAGGGGAGCAGAAAGGCTAGAAGTCTGAACGCTAGAGCATTGAATTTGATGGCTCCGTGATTTTGCCGGTTAGCTCGCCTAGCAACAGCGGCCGTGTGGATTTATAGATAGATATAATAATATACTTGTTTAAAGACGTGCGAGGGCGACAAGCAGACCGGAGTGGTTTCAGTTTTTATTAAACGCGGAAAAAGTTGTTGGAAAAATATTTCTTACATTATCACGGGCATAAATACACTGCCTTTCTGAAACCTATAAATCGTAAAACTTGGCTCTCACCCCTCTCTTGTTACGTCAAACAGTTCCTGTTTTCTAGGTCAGAGGGTGGATTAAGAGGAAAGGTTCCTGTCACAGTAAGGTGCTCTTTAAAATTGTACGGCTTTTTCTGTTAACTATGAATTTGCACTTTATTTAAGTCGAAGAACGGAACTGTACGCATTGAAGCGTTGAGTAAGCAAAGTTACAAGGGAAAAGGGTAAACACGTCAAGTAAACACTGGTTCGGCTTGGACACAGAGGACCTCTGTGGCTTGGACCTGGAAAAGTCGCTAGTGCATAGTTAGATAAGATCCCCTTTCTTTTCTATGTATCTAGGGATGACACACTTACATTTTTGTACACACGGCTACACATCAAGCTGTACATTTCCAGTATAAGCTGACCTCGCATTGCTTTCCGTACAATGCGAGATCATCTTATACTGGAAATGTACAGCTTGGTGTGTAGCCGTGCGTACGTTTCGTGTCAAGAGTCAAGTAAATTAAGTGTAGATAATTTTTGAATAATTTATCGAACTCACACACAGAACTCACACAACACTGTTCGAATTTTAAAACGAACACGTTTCGTTTATGGCATCATGCAACGAGGTGCCAAATTGACCAATGAAACAATGAAACACATTTATAACTACAGAATACTATAATAGTAAATATTCTAAGTAACTACATATTTATGGTCGTAAAATACTTCTACATTAACTCAATAGACGTAATGTATGTACTATTGGCAAACCTTAGGCCTTTCCAGTTTTGAAACTGTTTTGCTTGCAAGCTGCATTTACAACAAAAAATAAAGGGATCCGTCCTTTATTTTTTCTACCAATCAGGCTCGGATACTTACTCAGGGTTGATAAATTTCACGTATTTTTTTTGGTTTTGTGAGATTTTTTTGATCTTTATAATTTTTATTTGTCCTTGAAGTATTTAAACTTGATTTTGTAAATTAACTTACTTAGAACTGATAATGTTCCAAATATTGTCGAAAAAATCCCAGTGGTTCCGAAAAAAAGGAAATAAGTCACAAAAAAACTCTTTTTCTTCTCTTTTGAGTGGTTTTCAACTTTTCATAAATGTTAACTATATACTGACATAGAAACTTTCATATTTATGACAAAAATAACTATTTCAAATAAAAAAAAATCTGGAAGAGCTACGTTAAGTTATACTTTTACAAAAAGTTTTTCTAGAATGCAACTTTGCCAAAATAAAAAATAAACCATAAGTACATCATAGTAGGTACGGCAGTAGTAGATAAGTCCAGAAATGTAGGAAACAATTCATTCAAAATTCCAAGATTCTTCATTAGGTAGTCTATATCAGTTCCAAAAATTGATTCAACATTTAATTTAAGCATCTTCTAACTTGATTTTTTTGTAGTTAGCTATTACCATTTATTCAATATTCAATAAAAAATAAAAACTGTATATTTTTTTGATTTTTTAGTCCTTTTAAATCATTATGATTTTAATTAATCAATGAACTTTTATGGAAAAAAATACAAGTTTGTTTTATATCACTGATTTTAATAAAAAAATATTTATAAATGATTTAAACCAATCAACCCTGTGTATAGGGTACCTACACAGCACAGCAGGTACTCAGCATCGTGGCATTACATTTTTATTTTGGTAAATAAAATATCAATTTAAACATAATTACCGTTACATTTTCGTAGGCCGAACCCAAAAAAAAAAAAACTGTCAAAATGGCTGAAATGAAGATAAAGATGCATTTATTTTAAGTTTATTGTATTTGTGAAATTTATTTTCGGCTGGCAACTTATTTTACAGGTCCCACTGCTTAATAATATTTCCAATTCCACTTTTATACAATTGAAAAAAATAAGTGTAACCGCTATGTAGTAAACACGTCAAGAAAGTTTCTAACAATCAGTTCAATTTTTGTTCCTGTTCACAATTTATATTGATATTTCTGGAAGAATTGATTTTCGCTGTTATAATTTATGTAGTTTATTAAAAAAAAACATTAAATATAAAAAAAATAACTACATAGGTGTAGGTAGCTGTTGTATAATAGCTTACTTTTCAATTAAAAGTATAGTAACTATATTTTATTTTTTAAAGACTCGTAAAATTCTGTAACATAAGAAACGTAATGTTAATTAATTTGTTGCTAGCCTTTATTAAAAATACCAACTCATAATTATTTTAATATATTTTGATGCCTGAAGCACTCATTCCTTACAAATACATTGTTTCCACTTTTATAACTGCCTCCTTTACGACTGTGCTTGTCTTTATTTTTAACACTAAAACATTCTCTGTAGTAGACAGATTTAAAAAAACGCACTTAAACATAAAATCCTCCATTTATTTTGACACTGCCTAGAATGCTTTACATAATCGTACAATGATATCAGAGTATAATTAGTTACACACCGCGATTTTTCTTTAACTAACTAAATAAAATTGAAAAAGATAATAAAATAGACCACGGCATGGTCCGGTGGCTTTACAAAATATCCGCCTTTTGCTTTCTAAAGAGTTTTGTCAGTGATAGAGACTAGGTGTTTATAATAATAACTATTAAGAATCATAATTATCACAGTATTATGTGCGGTGATATTAACATAAACTCCGTATTTACGGTAATTTGTATGCGCCGGTATCTTATAAAGTTACAATTGTCGAAATAATGAGGCATTAACGCAACCAAGTCGCTGGGTGTTTCATTTAAACCACTTTGTTTGTCCATAATATTAAGTCTGAGAAAACTATGGAAACAAGGTAATATTTCTCATTTTTCTTTAGACACTTAAACCGTATAATTATGTGATGCCGTCCATATTTCTTTCTTTTAATTTTATGGATCTTGAATCTTGATGAAGAGAATGATGTATGCATGTATGTGTGTCAAGTGAAAGTTCAGATAGCGAGAAGCAGGGTTGATTGATTTAAATCATGTGTTTTTTTTTAAATTAAAATCAGTGATTTTAATCAAACTCACTCAAGTTCACTGTTTAATTAGTCATAATGTTACGGGACTAGAAATGAAAAATCCTTGATAAAAATGATGCAGTTTTAATTGTTTACTGAATTCTGAATAAATGGCAATAACAGATTACGAAAAAACTGTCTTATACAACCCTGCGAGAAGCCTATTAAACACGTTGGTGTTATACTTCAAGATTGTATAACAAAAATCTTTGTAAGCTTTTGTAACTCGTAGGCAATAGGCATGAAGTTGTCTGTAAAGAAAGACCAATGTTCTCGTTACAAAATGACTACATAAACATAATAGTTTTAAATCAGATACGCAATCACATCTATGTTCCTCGGCACGCAATTTGTAATGGTAATTTTTTCATAGCACTTAGTTTTAAAATGGCTAATTTAAAGTAATCACACACACGACAAAGAACACCAATTTAGAAGATCTAAGGTTTTTTTAAACCGCCAGGAATAAATATAACATTATAACAGTATTTACACTACGCGCAATGTAACTTGGCGAAGTGAATTGCTACTAGCGGTGGGCAATTGGATCATTTGATAGGCTTTTTTAAACAGCTTTTTCACAAGAAACGAATTAAATAACTGTTTTCAATTGCTCAAAAAATAGGTTGATAAATTCATGCATTTGACAAACGAATTGTTTCAAAAAACCAACTGAATTTTATTTCTATATGAATAACGTTCATTAATATTAATTTTTAAAATGAAAACGCAAAAACGTTAATATTGAACAAAATTAAAAATGTTAATTTTTTTCAAATTGTTTTCAAACTGTTAAAAATTAACAGCTTTTTCAACCTGTTACTTATTAATTAGAAAAAAAATTGTTACATTACATTGACACGAAAATCGTCAATGACCCATCACTTGTCACAAAACCGTCGGTCGCAGTAATCATGCCTAACTTCACTACGGCCAAGTTAAATTGCGCATATTGTATTTATATTTGTGTTTTATTATGTATAAATAATTTTTGAGTTAAGCTCGCCGATGTACTTAAACCTTCCTACTGTAACATACTATAATTTATGTGAACAATAAAGAATAAGAACAAACGTAATTCATTATACTAAGTTATATTCGTGTCGGTAATATGTTTAGCAGAATGATTAATTAATAAACCTTACTAATTGGACACACAGACGTTAATTAAGATTGTTAGTAGGTACCTGGGTTTATTGACCGTGGAGCATTATTTGTTTGATAAAAGTATGTAAAAATTATCTTGTATCGCTCAAATTTGGGTTTTCCCGAAGATAATCAAAATGTCTAGTTGTATAATCATGCTAAGATTTCCGAAAGGACATAATAAAAATTTGGTTAATCGTATATAAAGTCTGAAATTAAATTTTTATTACAATATCCTTGAATTTTAATAGCATTGCTGATTATCACACAATGAAAAGAAGAAAAAATTAATTTAATTAATTTTTGTCGTTTATTCCTTCTAAAAGTATAACAACATTCAGAGTTCTACGTAAAAGTATTGTTACTTTGACTGTACATTGAAAACGTCGGGCTAATGGCACAGGCACACGTGAAAATAACAATTTTAATGGGAAAGTCGTGTTCATTCAGCGAATCTTAGTAAAAATACCTTTTCAGCGCTCCTATCGCTACCCAACTGGGACTGCTTTCAGAGCGAAACAAAAGGAAGCACGTTTTTATTTATTTTTCAGTCCATTGAGCGTTTTTGATGAAAGTGATAGGCAATGTCTGGTCGAAAAAGAGCATCGCATATTGCGTTGCAAATTGTACCATTTTAGTCCGCCAACGGAATTTATGCTGCAATTTTTACCCCAAATATTCACAGTTACACTAACATAACTAGTCTATGCTTAGTTCAAGTGCAATTTTTGTTAATTATTAGGTGAAATAGTGTAAGAATATTAAAATTATGTAAGGGATAAGGTATCAAAAGTTTGTTTTTAGGGTTCCGAAGTCCTACAAGGAACCCTTATAGTTTCGTCATGTCCGTCCGTCTGTCCGTCTGTCCGTCTGTCCTAATCCTTTACAGCTTAATAACATCTACAGTTATAAACATAAGTAAATGAAATTTTGTTAAAAAATTGTCTGCATATAGATCTCAATTTTAAAAGAATTGAAAAATAGTTTTTACGTTCTTTAGGGGTGGCGCCCATACATGTGAAATGGGGAAAAAAATATTTTTTTTCGCTGCACCTCATCGTGTGGGATATCATTGAATAGGTCTACTAAAATGAAGGTAATGTTTCACCACTTTTTTATCAGGTGTACCATCTGCGAAATATAGCCCGCCAAAGTGGCTTGCAATGTGTCCCCCCCCTGCCATTTCTAAACTATGCAACGTAGAAACTTATAATCTTCCACATTGATAGACCTTTGTGAAAACTCTCTTTTGAAATTAGTTCGAGTATAATGTGATTATAATTTTTTGAGTTATAGACAGAAAACCGAAAAATACTTAAAACGTCCTAGTTCAAAGGTCATTGACCTTAGAGAAAAATTATCATGGCATATAATGCTCCTTTAGCTACTTTCTATTTGAAAAAATCACAAAAAGTAACTTTGACATCAATCAGACTTCTTAAATTTGGCTTCTTGAATTTATCGCTATATGGCGCTACTAACAACACGCTCCTCTGAGTCGCGAATGCTGCCGATTATTGCAAAAACTAAAATAGCCATGATTAATATTCGATTTGATTCGTTTGTACACCTACTTAAGGAACCCTATAATACTGAGCATGGCCCGACATGCTCTTGGCCGGTTTTTTTTCTTTCTCGTCATATTTAGTAAACAATCTAGGCACGACCGACTCTTTATTTAAATATCTACTGCTAAAATATAATTCCTAGTTAAATTCTGCACATTTAATTAGGTTTAATTTTTTTATTTAGTATGTAAAATTGTAACATAATGACTTTTAATAATTATTATTGACGAATATTCAGCAGTACCCGGGTCGTTTTCAAAAAAAGTGTACACTATTAAAAATATGCTAACATTTTTTTATTCGTTCTTTATCCTTTTTCTACTTCTAATTTACAATTGGTAATCTTTTAAGAATCGAAAAATAACAATAAAACGGCTTAATCTGGTTTTCTTACTGAAATATAACTCATTTAATGCCCGTAGGGAACAAAAACTATTCCATTCCTTTACTACCGTTGTTGGTAGGTATTATGCATGATATTCAATAAATACAATTAAGAACTGAAATGGACGAGACGAGATTGACGAAACAAGTAGGTATACGAAGCGAGTGTGGATGGAAGAGTTGGAAGGGCACGACCTCGGCGAACGTATCGCGATCAAATCGCGGATGTTCTCGAAAAATGCCAGGTTAAGAGTTCTCTAAACCGACGAGCATGCATGACGAGGTTAATGGACGTAGATGAAGCGAAAGAGGTGTGTCAGGATCGTAGCAGGTGGAAATCCATAGTCTCTGCCTACCCCAATGGGAAACAGGCGTGATAATATGTATGTATGTATGTATAGTTTTTTACTATAAAAATAAAATAAAACACGTCTGGATTTTAAGAAATAGTTTATTTTGTGCAGAGTCTATCGTTCTTTAATAAAAAATATATAAAAAATTAAATCAACCATAGCAAAATATGTATTCATCATTTTAATTTCCATTACGTTACTCTTTGGACCAAATTAGTTTAATAATTTTCGTTATTTTTTCTTAATTACGATACAACATAGGAACTCTTTTTTGATTATAATAATCATACGATTACCTACACTATAAATTATTAAAAATGTATAACACATTATATTTCGGAATAAAAATAATATTTAAAGCAAAATATAAAATGGGACAGTCACGGAATAGACTGTTCCTTTAACGGAAAAGAATTCTTAAGAATAATACACATTGACAAGAAAATGAGACCAAATTATTACAACATACACTTCTGATATAGTTATTTTAATTACTTAATTTTTCACAAAAATATAAAGGACTAATAAAAAAGTACCACAAATTCTCGTTAAGAATTAATTTAAAGTCCGGTACAAAAATTAAACATTGTTTAGTTCGATAGAAAGTTAATGTATAAACTTCCTAAGAATTTCATTCCGAAACTTTTAAATTCCAATTCTACGTTACCTGCGTTTTGGTTACGGAACGGAAGTATCGGAAGCCTAACTTTATACTGTTTTACTATTTATTATTTTAAACACACATCACATCAACAAGCTTAGTATCAAATTGGGTTCACTGAAAGCTAATAGACATATCAAAATAATTTTCAAGAAATAAACTTATATACTTACTTCGAAATTGGTTGCGGTTGCTGAACGTCGAAAACGGAACGTTACGAAGGTGCGTGTTGGTAAGTCGCTGAACGCCGTCAAAACGGACGAAAAAACTACGGAATCCGTTTGACAGGATTTAAAATTATGCTTATTAAAATAAAAAAATGCATAGCAGTAGTTTTATTGCCATCATCTCGCTAATATTTGTGGTTTCGGAAGGGAATTTTCCACTTTAACTAATTTATGTCCTCACAAATTAAAATTATTTTAAATATTTTGATCGACATCACACCGTTCCTGTAATTGTAAAAACAATCATACTTTCCGAAATATCAAACACACCAGTATATTTAAGTCAACAAAATACATTAAAATAAGGTCATTTTTCTGAAATTGGTAGTGGGACAGCGCAAAATAGAGGAAAAAATCAATCATAGAGGAAATGAATATAAATAGAGGGGAATTGTGGGCGGGATAGGCGCGCCGCGCTTTTGAGCAGACGCGCTAATGTAACCAAAATCCGCGTCACAGCTTAAACATTGCGGCCAGGCTGTGACAGAGTACGTTGCTGTGCGAAAAAATAATAATTATGCCGTCTTGCGCCATTATATCATGCCGAAAAAGAAGCGAGGTGTGTAGTTTAACTAAAGGAGGGATTTCTTTTCATCGGTAAGTCTAAAAACCTTTAATTAGTTGTGATATTTGCAAATATTTTCTTAGTATTATGTGATTCATGACAAAAACGATGTTATCGCAAACTGATAAAAAATTATACATTGCTTATAAAACATGGATATCGACTTTTACTACGTGAGTAACCGCGTAATGTATTGCGTTTCTTTCGATGTCGCCTTCACCTTATTTGCCTGACTGTCACCAAAATCCCCGCGTATCGATAGTGTAGTAACATATTAAATGCATTATCGATGTAATTAATTCGGTGTATACTTTCTGTTTTAAAATAAATATTCCTCATTTTTATTATTTTAAATGCATAATAATCTTATTTTTAGGTAGATTCTTTGTCGAAATTATTTATTCGCAATTTCGAGTTTTGATATTGTAAAAACCGACTTAAAAAAGAATAAAATAATAAAATTTGTGTGAAACAGTAAGGAGTAGGTGCCTTTGATTCGGATTGATGTAAGAAAAAATTGAAAAAAAAAAAAAAAATTTTTTTTGAAGTGGTTTTTTTTGAGTTTATTATTTTGAGTGGAATTAACAATAGAAAGACAAGCGATTGCTGTAATCCCGGATAATTTGCTGTCTTCCATTGAAGAGTTCCCTCTTTATCTCCTATGACCTTCATCAGATCTTCACCAAATGATTTTTTCTGAATGCAAATACTTGACTTGTTGATGAATATACCAAAATCGCTATGTGTATGCCTATAATATTTGAGAAGTTACCTCAATTTCACATGGATCCCATCATCAAAACTGGATTTTGATGAAAATGGAACCAATCTGGAAGTATATCCTTTCAAATAAATAAATAATTTTCGAAATCGGTTTATAAATGACGGAGTTCTGAGGTAACAAACATACAAAAAAAAAAACATACAATTGAATTGAGAAGCTCCTCTTTTTTTGAAGTCGGTTAAAAATCGGGTTTTAGGCTCGGCTTCCACCAAAACGCAGAGACGAGATGTGACGAGATGTGTCGCAAGCCACCAATAAGACTGCGTTAGATATAGAATAGCTGGTTGACTGGGAGAGAAAGCCAATGGCATTAGTCCACCTATGTACATATATTGTATGATGTTTAAATAAATAAATAATTTTGAAGCTAGGCGGTGAAATATGAAAATAACGCAATCCTATTGGTTGTTCGACACATATCCTCTCCTCTTCGTTTTGGTGGTTAAATACCTTTGTTATGTATGGAGTTTGGATTACACCCGGTTTTACCAAGTGCTTAAGGGGAATGTAGCAGCCAAGTGTTGCCTCCGTCAGTAAAAAAAAATATCACTCATTGAAAATATCGATAAAATTCATAAAATTAGTTTTTTGTACATGGACATCACTAACGAACTGTTCGAATGTAGTGGTGCGTTCGCACATGGTCGACGTTTATGTGTGACAGACGTGACAGCTAATAGTAGGGCCGCGTTCAGTGTAGTATTTCTTGCACGCGTATGCGTTTAGATATCTAGATACAGTGCTTATGTAGTAGTGAGACGGATAGTGGGAGAGTTAGGCGACACGGGTTTCCGAAGAAACTGTGTACTATACCAATTCCATTCTTATTCAAGTATTCCGTGGCTAAAATAGACACTTTCTACCAATTTTTTTGAAAATTAAGTTATTAAGACTGTGTTTTTAGGCATCAAAATTATAGATTATTCTTAGGAACTGACCACAGATCATAATTTTTAATATTGTTTTTCTAAAAAGTAAATAATATTCTTTGAAAATTTATCCAAACTCGTGGGACACACCCGAAACACGGATGTACACTTTTTCTGAAAATGACCCACCTAGTGTACCTACCAATCTTCAAGCTAGCATTTTAATTTTGTACGTGATAAATATATCTACGTATATGTATTAGAAATACCTACTTATTTTATTTAGGTAGTATTGACGAATTGCATTAAAAATACATGCCAAGATTGTTTACTAAAAAATAAGACAAATAAAAAACCAAAAACGTTTTGTTTTCGATTCGTGGAAAAAGCAGAGTGTACATCTAACAACAAACTGCTTTATTTACAGTTTTGTAGAAGTAAAGTTTTTTGGAAAAAATATTATTCTGTGAATAAAACTCTTTACTTTTTTTCATGTATCAGCTTCCTGCTTTTAGTTTTCTTTACTTACTTTGAATGAAATGAAATAACTGAAGCCTCATAAGATCGTCACGCGTCGGTCTGTTTGTCACAATCGTTTACAATAAGTAGAGGACGCCATGTTCGTATTAATTGCCAGCCAACCCTTCTTACAATAGATATAGACGTGTTTCTCAAAAAGTAACACTTAATTTTAACATTCCCAAGTATTTTGAAATACACGCATTTTTCTTTGAATATCCGGAATAAAAGCTCTTTCCCTTTTGTTATTCCAGTACTTAGAATACAAATCGGTTGATTATTGCCACGGCTATAGTTACGTTTCAATTCGCCGACACCAATAGCTGGACCCGAACGGCCGATATTTTCCCAAAATGTCTGCCATTTGCACGAAATTCAAAGGAAAAAAATGACGTGAAGTAAAGTAAAGCAAGTGTATTTTAGCGAATACACACTTTTAACAGGTTATTTTGTTCGTAAATTACACTTGGATAGTAAGTTATCTTTTCTGGGTTAGCATTTGTATGTAATGGCAATGTCCAATTTATCTCCATATTAAATTATATGAAATTTAACGTTGACGCGGTTGACGCTGGCTGATAAATAGATTAATAATTTTTTTTCGTCTAAATGTAATCGGACTTTGTACATGACAGTACAAAGGTAGATGATAATATAGATAACTATTTAAAGGTCTTTAGATTTATGTTCAGAAGAGAATTTCCACTACACAGAAATAGATAGAGATAGAATGGTTGTAATCAGAATTTTACTTGCGATTCATGCGTGGCAACTTTCGAACAAACTACGCCTCCCATATTGACGTAATTAATTTAAAACAATTAACTTTAATCAAATTTACTTTACAGCTTTTGTTTCTGCAGTTAGAAACAGCACAACAAGGCATTTATGCGGGTTTCTGTTACAGTATTTACAGAAACATGTCATAAGGCGTACTGAGAAAGGCTTTGAAATGCCCTGTACTATTGTGCAGAATGTTGGCACGCGCGCCCTCCCCACTTTTCCATTCTATCTATTTCTGTGGTCCACCACCACTCGTCCACTCTCCACAGTCAGCAATGCCTGCCGACGCTATAGTGACGTGAAACCTTTCGGCACAAAATGTTTGCTCCATTTAGTGTCCGAGCGAGGCGAGTGCAACACGGCAACACTATTCCATATAAGTAAGTTGTATTCTATATAAGTCCAACAATGCTATTGCGAAGTTCTGACAGCTTTGGTCTAATGAGTTACCAAGAACGTCCAACGAATAGCTAGAGAAAGGTTTGTCTTTAAATAGGTAACTGAAGGGATGGGTGACGACAGGTTTGAGGTTGCGTTGAAGGTGTTACATGGGTCTACCGAAAGGGTTGTTACATAGATTTCTGTTTATCTCATAAAGAGCTAAAGGCCCACGATGTTAGCTTTGTCCATAGCAACTGCTATACCACAGACTGTTGCCTAAATGGTATTGCAAATCACTTTCGCCAAACTGAGATCTAGATGGAAAGTCTCATGTGATTGTAATTTCTCTGGCATCCGTACCCTCCACACCGGAACAATAAAGCTATCACTCTTTTGCAGCAGAAATAGGTACGGCAGTACTTCCCCGGACTATTAGTAGGGTGAACTTATGCGGAGCCAGTGATTGTAGAAAGTTGTTTGAACCTACGTTGAACCCACCATGTTCTTGCTCAACGAGCAGCATTCAAAAAATTATCTCTGATGTGCAAGTAGAGGAGAGTATTGCATTATGAATTTATGATACGAGCACAAAACGGAAAATTGGTGAGGTGAGGTGGCGATCAAACGCAAGCCATTAGATAAAAAAAAACTTAGTCTATTGCGGGATTTAGAACGTTCGTAGTTCTTGTCGATTCGAGCATTGGGCGTACTCACTTGTGTATAAGTCTGACCAGGATATTGAAACGCTTCATCATAAGCGTGATAAATAAATAAAACATGACAAAGGGAAACAACATGTACGTCGGCCAAGGAGATCCTTATCCCTCTTCAGTACAAGTAATCCTATAAACCACAAAGGAATTCACCCATACAATTCTCAAACAGACAAACCGCTTTGGAACACACAATAAATAAACAGACGTAATTCACACAAAGCGTGGCGGTGATATAACGGCGTAATTCATCGAAAAACCTACTCTAATACATCATGCGGCTATTTTATGGTAGTTTCACACAACCGTATCAGGCTATCCCATCGCAGGTGAAAGCATTTATACACGGTGTGTGTCGGGAGCAGTATGACATTTTTCATTTCCATGCCACCGCGCCGAGCTAAAATTATTATTCCCGGGTCGCCCCCCCTGCCCCCACTGGCCCGGTTTCTCTAAATGGGAGTGGGGTGGGAGGCACAGGATACGAGTGACGAGCGAATAGGCTCACCCTATACATCACGGCTATATTTACTACCGATTCAGAACTAAGGTTCACAAGCTGGTAAATCTAATGTAGGTACATTCATTTTAGCCATCCTCTTTGAAAACCACAAAAAGGTTCCATTATGCCAAGATTTAATGGCTCTTTTTTTTTTCTTACATTCAAATTGTGGTTTTTCTGCAGTTCATGTTAAATATTCATGGCACTCGCAACTAAATTGGTGTGAGACGGCAAGAAGGGAGAGCAAAAAACATAAAGCGAGCGCAAAAATGGTGAATACAAAAACAAAATTGTCCCAGACGCTAGGTGAACGACATTGAACACCGACGAGCAGGTCAGGAAAGAGAATGCGAAAGTAGTTGGAACTTAACAGAACTTTAGACTAAAAAGGTTGGAGACGATGGTCTCTCGTAGCTTGTGGATACATTGAGAAAATGACTCTCTCGTCAGAGCCTACAGCCGCGAGATGAAACGCTCTATTTGGGTCAACTAGACTAGGGCACGGCTGCTTTTTTCACATGTTTCACTCGCACCGTTGTTGACGAGATTCTGTTAACAGCCGTGAAAAAAAACTTGCTAATTATGGTTGTTTATTAACTACACTTCACTCCCTGGTTCGAATATGTGCAACGTATATATTTTAAGAACTACAAAGTTTAACCGGATTAAATCGCGTATATTATTTAAATTGGTTTCCCTGACGTTTCGAAAGCTTTGCAGCATTTCGTGGTCGCAGCTAGACTAAGATGACAAGCGTCTTTACAAATATTTCTAAAAAAATATTTTAATCTACCGTACAATATTATTAATTAAAATCGTTTCGATGCACGCAGTAATCACTCACAATATCATTATCTTTTACAGTGTTGCGTGCTGTTTGGGACTTGATTATTTTTAGGACTGGGTTCCAAACAGGTGGAAGCTGCCAACCATCTTCTCTATTAAAATTAGGATGTTTTTTAATTTCAATAGCCTCACGGAGCATTCTAGGTACATATCTGTTTTCCTTCGCCAGAACTTGTGGTTTATCAAATCGAAGAAAATGGTTGGGTTAATTTAATGGTTTGGTTGATTTAATCCGGTTAAACTTTGTTTTATTATAATGTGTAGTGATCGCGAAAACCTAAGAAGTTATTATGTAGTGTTGTTTTACAATTAACACCTTTTGTTTAAAACTATGTGTCTGATAAACAGTTCTACTGCTATTTGAGTGTTTCAAACAACGGTGCTATGAAACATAGGTAGGTACACTTAATGTAACCACTGTAATTGTCTTTTAATGCTTGACAGTTAATGGTTAACAGATTTGCCACGTGCAAAGCGTGTATATTCGAGAATCTCTCCCGTTATTAGGATCTTCTGAGAACACACATTAAAGATGTTTACAATAGCCGAACACAAAGCTCCCGATGATATTTGTGTTTGGATGCCGACTGATTGACTCTGAAATTAATTATTTGCATTTAAATCCTAAAACGAACTGTGTTACGCAATCGTTGAAGGCAAGTGGAGTTTGACAACTGCCTAATTATAAAATTTGGCGCGCTGACAAACAGCTCCCCACTCGCACACGTAAATAAACTAACGGAAAACCAGTGGGCAGTGTAAAATGACCATGATTATGTGTTTGCAACACTCCAAATGAACAGAACACTCCCGCCTGAGCTATTATCAATCTTTCAGAGCTGATCGTGCCATTGGTGTAATTTCCATGTGCGTTCTATCCATAGAGGAAATGAATCAAGTATTCCGTGGTTCTATCCTTATTCTATCGTGTCGACATGAGCTACATAATGATAAAAGCTCATGCCGTGGGCAAAAGATTAGCCAGTCAGCAGGTTGGTAGCGGGGCTGACGGCCCAGGGTGAGCCGGACGATCAATTAAATATCGTCCCTCGTACTCGTGGAGGCTCTTTTCATCATCATCATCATCATTTCAGCCGAAAGACATCCACTACTGGACATAGGCCTCCCCCAATTAAGGGGGGGATATGCCATAATCGCCACGCTTGGCAGGCGGGTTGGCGATCGCAGTTGGTTGGTTAAATACTCAGAGAACGCTGCTGCCCATCCTCTGGTGAATCCATTAGTCGCCTTTTACGACACCCATGAGAAGAGATAAAGGTGGTGCTATTCTTTAAGTCCGGCACCACACGGCTCTTTTAATGCACCCCAAATGCGTTCTATAATAAAATATGTAAATAAGGACGATAATCACTCGCGCTGAACCCAATTTAGGCATGGGGAACTCATACTTTTGGAAGTTTGGAACTTAGGTATGTACTTTACGTTAGATATTTTCAGTTGGTACAGTTGACTGCATGACAGTGGTAATACTTGAACCAGAAAACTACCCTTACTGCTTACGAAATAAAGACGCTGTCAATGTCAAACCTTTACCACAGACGTGCGGTCGACCGTACATAATTGAATGGTCAATTGAACTTACCTGTGGGTGAAGTTCGCCGACAATAGTCGTTGTTACTTCGTCCGAAGATGATGAGTCCTGATCCCAACCTACCCAATAACTTCCATCAACTTCCATGCTACGTTAAGGTCACGACACATTGATCGACGGCTATCGACGCCGCGACGGATTGTCCATACAAAAAGCACGATTAGTATGGGACGCCATACGCACCCGTCGTCGACGCGAAACGATGCGTACGGCTTCCCATACTAATCTTGCTTTTTGTATGTCCAAACCGTCGATCGTCGTCGATATTCTGGCGCGGGAGGGGTTCGATCTGGGCCAATGGGGCGTGACTCCGCGTGTCCCTCTGAAGTTAGCAGAGGGCACAGTGGAGGATGAGGGATGAGGAAGAAAATCTAAAAAAAAAAATTACGGCAGGATAGGCTCTGCGGCCAGTGGATTTGGGGTAGTCTGCTGCCTGGCGTAGCTGGCCTGGCTGGTGTTGCTGGCGTGGCTGGCGAGGCAAACGCGACTGGCGTGGCCGTGATATCAGCGTAATAGTTGCGTCATGGCGGGGCCCGTGAGGTGGCGCGCAGCGTTCCGTGTGCGCTGCTAGGGAGGGTGCGGCTGACATTGGGCCGCACGGGGAGGAGGGGCTTGCCTGCTTGTGGCGGGCCGGGGTGGTTGTGCGAATACCCACGGGTTCCCACGCCCCCGGCTAAAGGTAGCTGAAGGAACACCACCGCTGTGGTTTTAGTCGGTACGAGTCCGACACTGGCTTCGCCGTCCCTGGGTTGAGTGCGTCAATGAGGATTTCCGCACGAAAAAAAATAAAGTAAGAGTAGTCCTGGGATGCTGGCCATCAAACCTCCACGTGTGCCTGACGGCTGCTAGTCCTTTTGCACACGTGTGGAGGGAACGGCAGTTGCTAGGCCGGTGCATCCTGGGTACGGGCAATAAATATCCTTTCGAGGGACACTATTATCCTTCGGGGGATCTTATTGCCTGTAGCGAATATTCTGGCGCGGGAGGGGCTCGATCTGGGCCAATGGAGCGTGACTCCGCGTGTCCCTCTGAAGTTAGCAGAGGGCACAGTGGAGGATAATGGATGAGGAAGAAAACCTCTAAAAACAATTACGGGAGGACACTCGTAGGCCCTGCGGGCGGTGGACTCGGGGTAGTCTGCTGCCTGGCGTAGCTGGCGCGGCTGGTGTTGCTGGCGTGGCCGGCGAGGCTGGCGTAGGCCCCGTGGCTGGCGAGGCAAACGCGACTGGCGTGGTCATGATATCGGCGTAATAGTTGCGTCATGGCGGTGCCCGTGAGGTGGCGCGCAGCGTTCCGTTTGCGTAGCCGGGGAGGGTGCGGCCCACGTTAGGCCCTCGGGCAGAAGGGGCTCGCCTGCTTGTAGCGGGCCGGGACCTGTCGGGGTTAGTTGTGCGAATACCAACGGGTTCCCAACCCCCGGCCAAAGGTAGTTGTAGGAACATCGCTGTGGTTTTAGTCGGTAAGAGTCCGACACTGGCTCTGCCGTCCTCGGGCGGAATGCGTCCATGAGGATTTACCCACGGCAAAACAAAATTATAGGAGTTGCGATCAGTTTTTTATTTCTTCAAAATTATGTGGTGCCTATGCCTAGTGAGTGATCGACCTAGAACTACACTTGTCTTGTAAACTCTCATCATTCATAGAGGATGGAGCAACACGAGTACAATTCTAGAAAGTGGAATCGTTCCATTAAATGTGTGTGTGTGTGTGTTTATCAAATATGAACGATGAACTTGATGCGCTGGTTGTTATTAATACGATAATCAGTTGCAATAACATGCTGATGCCAAAAAATTGCAATGTTATCAATTTATCATCTCAATTAAAATAAATAAAAAATATATATTTTTGAAACATTTTTACACAGCACCATCTAGTCCCAAACTACAAACTAAGCAGAGCTTGTACTATGGGTACTAGACAATGGATATAATACTTAATATACCTTTTTTTTGTAATTACACACTTATAATACATAATAAACACCCAGACCAACACAAACACTTATGTTCATTACACAAATATTTGTGTCTTGTGGGAATCGAAACCACCACCTCGGGATCAGCAGTCCGACACTCGAACCACTAGTCCACAGACGTCGTAAAAAAAAAACAAAAATCGCAGCTTAATTCTGCTGGCTTGCTTAATCCTCAAGAAATGAGATCATAGCAACAATAATCTTCGGTCTGTAACCGCTTCGGTAATTTGATGTACACTGTAATTATCTGGCATCACGATTGAGTAAACTCATAAGCGTCACATCAGCCTCGTCACGTTCCGCGCCAGCCCGTCGAGTAAAGCATGCTAATACGAAACTTCCCGTCGATCTCTTCCGCGGCTTTTACGCTCGATAGTTATACATATTACGCTTTTTATCGTGTCGTGAATGCATCCAGTTTTCCTACGCATGAGGGGTTCCGTGCAAGTTCGTTCGTGACCTGGGTGTGAGTGACGTCACGTCTACCGCGGCCGCCGCCACCGCCATGTCGTTGCGCCGTCTGCGCCCGCGCACGCCCCCGCCCCTCGCGTCCCGCTGTCTGACGGAGAACGGCTGACCAGTGACCTTGTCGCTCCGTCTCGCTCGCACCAATTAGTCATCACCGGCGCAAGCGAGACATGAACACGCCAACCGGTATTAGAACAAAGTTGTTTGTGCAAGAAAGGTTTCTTCTCTTATTTATTTAAATGTTTTCAAATTCGCTTTGTAGTGTAATAATGTGGTTGAGACGTTTGTTGTTGTGGCAGGGGTAATGACCTTGAATTGTAGTTCTTTTAGCAATGCGCAAAATGTAGGTCGTAAATACCATAGCTACATACGTTACACGCAGTCTCTCATCTACATAATAAACAAACTAGTAATGGAAAAGTCGATTTGGTCCAAATTTTTGGAATAGTTATACCTAAAAGATATTGAGTACGTACGAATCACGTTTTCGCGGATTGTTTGTGTCTTGGCTGTTGGCAATAACATACCTAGGTAGGTAAGGTACTATTGTTATCGGCGCGAAACTTTCGCGCATGTAGCTCTTTCCACCTAGAATCTTTGAATGAAATGTATCCCCACTCGGTTGCTCCTCCTGATTCATAATTTGATGTTCGTACCTACACTTCCTATGAGCTACGCTATAACGAGTAGAGACCGAGTGAAAATGTACCTATTTTTAGTTTTGGCTGAAAACGAAACCGAAATTCGGCTACGCTGTATTTTCGGCCGAAAACCGAAACCGAAAAAGTCTAAAAATTTAAAACATGTACTTCTTTTATAGCGATAGATTTTTGTTTGGTATAAAACTATAAAAAGAAAAGAAAAAATACATAATATTTTCTGCTTTAAACTCTAAACTAATATCGGTGAACACAAACGTTTTATTCGTACAGCCAGCCAAAATATGTACTAACTATTTTTGCTTCTTTGTTAAAACTTGGAACATTTGAAAATTTACTGTATATTTTTCTTAAAAACACATTATTGATAAACAATTGATAAATACAATCTGATATGCAAGAAAAAAAGGATTTTTCTCCTTACACATCACTGCACTGCACCTGTCTGCATAAAATTGACCAGCTGACTAAATAGTAGATTTTCACGACCGCGTAGATAGATCGTTTTCGGTAACAGCTGAAATAATTTTATTTTTACGGTCGAAAACGAAAATTGCCGAAAATAATAATTTTGATAACTAAAACGAAATTTGGTCGGACTGTAATAACAAGACGTATGATGTCTAACGATAGTTTTAAAACATTTATCAGGTTGCTGCCAAACACTCGTCATATAATGAGAATCATAGTATAATAATATGTTTTTAAAAGAATCTCGTACTGAAGATGTCAATCAATGGCAACACTGATCGTGACGGCCTTGGGGCATTGCGGGAAGAGAATACCTGGTGAAGCATATTAGGGTGGTATGCTACTGGCATAGATGTTATTAATCTAAGGCCACTGGTCAAATTTCTTAGTCCAATGTGACTTTGATAAAAGTAATTCTATGATTTTCATCAAATGTTGTATGTAATAAAACACTGATCATCAAATAAATTGAATTGCACAAAGAGATTGGACAAATAAATTTAACCAGTGGTATATCCATCATGTGGTTTTAAAGTCTGTACAGTCCCACCTGTCTTTATAAACGGAATAGCTTTAGCCAGAGCACACCCCGGCCACTCAATACAATATGAATGCTAGCACCGCCTACATACGCAAGCTTACGTCTTATACAAACACGCACACACTTGAATGAATAGGGTTGCTTGCCGCTCGAAATGCCGACTGCGTTCCAAATGCTTCTCAGTAGTTCTCAGAGATGGCCACACGAACGCAGTGAGTTTGTACGGGCGGCGAAGAAAATAATTTAGTATTTTTAATTGATAGTTTTATTTATTGTAAATTGTTACATAAAGAGCTCGTACTACTGAATCACATTACTGAAGCTTATTAAAATACTATCAATCATTATATATGTATATTGGAAAATAAAATAAACAGTTAATTAATCAAAAAAAAAAATTATATTATTATTGCCATATTATTATAATATTATATTATTGCTCCATACAGTTCTCAATGGTGTGTGTAGTCTGCCAACCCGCACCAGGCCAGCGTGGTGGACTAAGGCCTTAGCCTTCTCATACTGAGAAGAGGCCCGTGCCCAGCAGTGGGACAGTAATGGGCTTGTTATGTTATGTTATTGCCATAGAAATTATACATTTTAATAAAACAAGTTTAACCGGATTACATCGCGTAAATTGCATCGGTTGTATCTGACGATGTAATCCAGTAAAATTTATTTTATTGTAATGTGTAGTGATCGCGAAAACCTAATGAATTATTAAATAAATTATATATTACACACACTGAAAATTTTACGCCTATACGATTTAAATTAGCGGTTATTGAACCGTATGACATTGAAAATACGGAATCTCAAAAAAGTTTTGTTTTGCAAGCATTACAATTTATAATAATTCATTCCTCTCTTATCATAAGTACGTAATTTTACAGTAAACAATCTCTCACTATAGTTGTAAAATTAAACTCTCGCGGTAAGTAGATACCTACCTTTAATAAAATACAATAAATAGGTACTCAAAGGAATATGCTTTCAAGCATTACAAGCAAATTATTTTTACCTTTTTGTCATAACTGGCAAAGTACAAAAAAATCGTTTAATTGTAAAATTAAATGCTCGCTGTTCTGTAGTTCTACCTATAAAGGTTTTTTTGTGGCTTACCTTATTTCATCCTTCGGAAATCGAAAAAATCTTCTGTTTCCTTGTCTAGATATAGACACACATCCGTGTAAAGCACAATACACTACCATTTTCAATTAAAATACAACTACAAACACCAAAAAATATATTGCGTGTCGCACTCGACTGGCGATTGACATCCATTGAATATTGCAGTCCAACTTGCCGCCAAACTGCGAGCACGTGCGGGGCGCGGGTGAGGAACTTAAATTGGCGGGGGGCAGTGAGTGGCCGTTCTGTACGTTAGTACTATTAGATATTCTGTGGCCAGAGTGTCGCAGTTCAAGTACCTGGGTCATTGGGTCTCGGAGAACCTCACGGATGGGGCGGATATTGAGAGGGAGCGTAGGTTATTGGCTGTCAGAAGCAATATGTTGGCTCGTAGATTTGCACAATGTGATAAGGATGTTAAAATTCATCTTTTCAAGGCATTTTGCCAGTCTTTTTACACGTGCAGTCTGTGGGTCAACTATACGCTGAAGACAATCAATGCCCTGCGCGTGCAGTATAATAACGCTTTTAGGATATTGTTGGGGCTGCCAAGGTACTGCAGCGCGTCAGGCATGTTTGCTGAGACTCGTACCGATGGCTTTCATGCCATCCTTAGAAAACGAGCGGCTTCGATGCTAAGCAGGGTACGTGGCAACGCCAACAGTATTCTCAGCGTTGTGGCAGGTCAAATGAATTGCCCAATTCTGTTGCGGGCTATTCGGCTACATACAGAGAGATGAGTGTAGTCAGCAATATAGTTTTATAATACATCGATCTCCACATTATTTAAAATTGTATCTCTATACTAACATAGTTTTTAAGTTGTATGTACTAACAATTATGGACCATATAGTCTGAAATAAATGATATAATAAAAAATAAAATAAAAAATATCCATAGACATTTCCATACTCAGTATAATAACTCTATGGGTATATCACCCTTATTATACCATGATGAGAATAATGAGTTTCGAATTTCGAAATAGGTATTTTCCAAATACCTGGAAGTTGCTCGTGTTTCTCAATCAAAATTTCTTACGAAAATTACTCAAGCGTTTAGCAATTGCGGGTGTTGACTTTTATACGTGCGCTTCCAAATATGAGTTTAATTGAGCTCACAATACATATATTTTACTGAAACGTGTTTGTTACATTTCAATGTCACAGAATATAATTAATGTTTCTCATTTAAATAACTTATTAATATGTATATAAGTATTTTCGTCTTTATATTTTACACGAACGTTAATATCAATTTTCTCCATTATCGTTAATTTTGTTACTTCGCTAAAAGGTTTTACCTATACATATATTTTGGAGAAATTCAAGTATCTTACATAAATTGTAGATATGGCTCTAAGTTCATTGTCCGAGGCGGGGCATACCTCTTTCCCGTCAGCTGTTAAAAGGTCGACGACCTCGGGGAGAGAGCCCGACTAAACCTTCTACTCCTAGCTATTAAACTTTTACGTAGGTAAACTGTGATGGATTTGTACATGGGAGAACCGGAGTGTTCAGGATGTATGTTGTTTTGTTTTATGAATGGTTTAAATGGCTTATCATAATAAAATTAAATGTTTTGTGGCTTGTGGACATATTGTATAAATTGGATTACATTTGACATAGGTATATTTATATATTTATTTTACAGCTAGATGATATAAAATAAAATAAATATAAATATTTTTGGGACATTTTACACAGCACCATCTAGTTCCAAACTAAGCAGAGCTTGTAATATGGGTACTAGACAATGGATACAATAAATATTAAAAAAAAACCTTTAGAAAACCTTAACCTTATATAAAAAAATAAATTAATTTATTTGAACAATACACGGTTGAGATGTGAATATTCAACTTTTCCTCAAGTACTTTAAGGTCGGCTCTCAAGTCTCAATGTGAGAACGTCAATATTTAACGTATCCCTGACCCTGTGGAAACTGACTTCTCATATATATTTTTTATTCACACGGTTAAATGTCGACTTTATCCTAATTTGAAGATAGAACCTAACTAACTATTTTGCAACAACATTTTAAAACAACGTTTTTATGTGAAGCTTGTACATACAGCTGATGCAGGATGCCCTTTATTCGCATACAAAAATGAGGTCCAACAGTGTAGTTATTATTGCACCAATTTTGTTGTTGAAGTGCGTCCAGCATCGGGTATTGTGAACTGGAACTATTACCGGCCATTACAGAGTAATTTGAGCTACCAAACGATCAAAACTGCTTATAAAATGCATTCTTTTTTCTTTCATCTTTTCTTTTCAATTGGCTCATTTGAAGTACTAATTTTAGACATACTGCTTAAAATGAGTAATAAACCATAAACCAATAAAAATTTAGAAAGACTCCAACCTTTTTCTTGACTGCGTCGATAACTCGACATCTCGCGGATCTCGCCTTGCCCCTCGTAATTTGCATCAGAAAATTGATACAATTTTTCTATATTCATCTCATAATCTTAGGCCCGTATTACAGAACTATCCTCAAGCATTGATCACTGTTTAAAACTAGTTTTAAGTTGAGCTTTGATTTTAGAACGTTCCTCAAGCAGAGCTTTATTAGATCACAGTTCAGCTGAGTTAAGCTTTATTTTATACTGTCACCTGTTTCGGTATTTGAACAGAGTTTTGATCTGTAATCACTCTAGTGTGGTCCAGACTACGCTTGTGTACAGATTTCTAATCTATTTCAGGTCAAATTCGTGTGTTATGTTGTTGAATTAAAGGTTATAATTATCATTAATTACCGTATTGGAATGAGACCGATACTCAAGTAACGATTCTATCCTTAAGTCACTATCAGGTGATGGAAGTTTAAACTGTACTTGAGGAACTTTCTGTAATACGGGCCTTATAATTTGTAATCCAGTTTATCCAGTCCATTACAAAACTTTCTGCTAATCTAACAAGCTGTAAAAACGCACGGTAACAACGACAAAACGGAATACAAAACTATTTAGTAGGGCATCGTAAACCTAAAAATAGAGTTTTTTCGTATAATTTCTGAATAAAATTAATCATTCATGAAGTTATAAAGTGCAAAATAAAAGACAAAAAGTTCAGTGCACTGCGATGCAGTGTGACGAACGAAAATAAATAAATTATTTGTATGACCTTGCCAGTTTTCGTGGCTTTACAGTGTCGGGTAGAGTAAAAAGAACCCAATGGTATCTATATAGATCGTGCTTAAAAAAAATAACGTCCAATTTTCTTAACACAACAAAAGAACCACATGCTGCACTTTTACAAAAAGATGGAAAGAATCTAGCTGTACACATAAAGCCGGGTCTTGTGCTCTTGTGCGACAAAGTTAATGTTATTTCCAAAACCAAACACGTTGTTCTAACAAAATGTAGGCGTGGCCTAGCTGTTTGGCCACATTTGATTAGCCTAAACAAAATAGCACCAGAGGATGGGCAGCAGCGTTCTCTGAGTATATAACCAACCAACTGCGATCGCCAACCCGCCTGCCAAGCGTGGCGATTATGGTATATCCCCCCAACAGGACCGGTCGTTGTGGCGATGCTTGGGGGAGGCCTATGTCTCGCAGTGCTATTCACTAACTGACAATTTCGTGGATGTACGTCGAGACGGGCTCGACGTCGAGACAGCCTTGCGAACGACCGCGAGCGCAAAACGGTATTCACTAACTCGTTTATTCTCGTCGACGAACTGAAGGCTGTGTCGACTCGTCGCTGTTGCGTAGACGAGTTAGGGCTTGACACAAATATCCTTATAACATAATCGATGAATGTCGACTGAGAGTTTAATGGGTTTAAAAGTTATAATAAAGGTCTATTTTTAAGTATTTTGAGAAATGTAGTAAAATTTTAAATAGTAAATACCTAATTATTTTAAGAGCTTATAATATTCTTACTGGTCGAGTTTTAAGGCTGAATGACGATTCCTTTGCGAGACCCATGATACTTTAAATTAAATCTTAACAAAAAAACCGGCCAAGTGCGAGTCGGACTCGCGCAGTAAGGGTTCCGTACCACCCTTCGACCTGATACCCCATAGAAACTGATTTAATTTACGAGAGTTCATCAAAAGACATCAACGCACCGTGAGCGAATTTTTTTTTTGCATCTCTTTCTTACGCAGGTACCACCACATATAAAATTACTAAACTACAGAGTATGCACTATAATTAGACCAAGTTTGACGCTGGTATGTATTACCGTTTTGATGATAGAGCAGAAACAAAAACGTTGAAAAAAATGCATGTTTTTCGAGGTTTCTTCTATGGTAGTCTAAAACCAAAGGGGGTCCATTGGTTTTAGACTACTTTTTATTTTTAGTATTTGTCGTGATATGCACCATAGTAACACATATTTTGTAAAAATTTCAACTGGTTATCTATGACCGTTACAAAGATAAAGCCCTGTCACAGACAGACGGACGGACAGACAGACTGACGCACGGACGGACGGGCAGCGTAGCGAGAGTAATAGGGTCCCGTTTGGCGGCCTTTGGGTAAGGAACCCTAAAAACAAACCAAGTTTGACCTTTGACTTTTTCCAGTGTTGCCAGAAGGTTACTTTCGTAACCTTTAGGTAATTTTTATCTCGGTCAAGTTCCAGGTTAGACGACTTAAAAGGTAACTTTTAGGCAGCTTTTAGGTATCTTTTCGAAATCGAATTAGATATTTTGTTGTAATGTTGGAATGGAATTTTATTGATATTATATAAAATAAATAATCAATAAAAATGTTTTATTTATCTCCACAAATTACATTTTTTATGTTAAAATCGTTATGGTCGTTGTGGCGATGCTTGGGCCTATGTCCAGCAGTGGACGTCTTTCGGCTGAAATGATGATGATGATGAATTATCACATCATCTTCATCATTATCATCATTTCAGCCACTGCTGACACTTCACTGCTGGACATAGGCCTCCCCCAAGCATCGCCACAACGACCGGTCCTGTGCCTTCCGCATCCTGCGGATTCCCGCGACCTTCACCAGGTCGTCGGTCCACGTTGTGGGGGGCCTACCCACGCTGCACTGCTGCATGTGATAATTAAAAACAGTAATATATTATTAGTTATTGTTACTTATTATGAATTTATGCACAAAGTAATCTCTTCTCGCACTAATTAAAGCCGTATTACAAATAACAAGCAATCTACTTTTTAAGCTACTTTTTGTCGTCGTGGATCGTAGTAATAGATGTGTTAATTTCAAATATATTATTACCATGTAGATAACTAACTCGTATTCACAACAATGCGTGTGCACAGAATTAAATAGTTGGTACACACGGCTACACATCAAGCTGTACATTTCCAGTTTATGCTGACCTCGCATTGCATAGGCTTTCCGTACAATGCGAGATCAGCTTATACTGGAAATTTACAGCTTGATGTGTAGCCGTGCGTACTACTTGGTACTGAGAAAACGCGTAGCGCGGCGTGTTACAACGAGCGCTTGATACTGTTCTGTTTACAGATGTAAAATATTTTGAGATGTAGACGTTACGATGTCTAGTCCAATCGAGATCCAGTCATTTCGCGATCTAGTCTTACGGGCAACCTAGACATATCGAGATCGAGACCAGAAGATACCGACCCAATTATACTTCTGTTCTTACACTAAAACTTCATCATCATCATCATCATTTCAGCCGAAAAACGCCAAAGGCCACCCCCCAAAGGGGGGGGGGGGGATATGCCATAATCGCCACGCTTGGCAGGCGGGTTGACGATTTTTTATTTTTTCGATTGGAGTCTCGCAGAATTGGTACCCAGAATGGATACCCTAACTGCAAAACCGCATAAGGGCGTCCCCCAAGGGAGGGCTCGAACCTCGGCTTACTGGGGCATTGCGGGGGGACCCCGCCGCTATGTCCCCCTGGCAGCCGTTGCTGCATCGGGAATAGTTTTCTCGGAAGTGGCGGACTTTCGGTATATCGGATGGGAGACGCGTTTCGCGAATCTCCGTTAAGCGGCAAGCCTCGCCGGCGAGGCGAAGACCTACCTAATCCTAATACAGTGGCGGTTAAGCCTACTCCTAGGAACTACTCTAGAGCATAGGGCCGGTCACGCGTGACGAGATTATCTCCGGTGGCGGGTTGGCGATCGCAGTTGGTTGTTTAAATACTCAGAGAACGCTGCTGCCCATCCTCTGGTGAATCCCTTAGTCGCTTTTTACGACACCCATGAGAAGAGAGAGTGTGGTGCAATTCGTTCATGCAATACGTCCGGCACCACACGGTACCTTAGCAATAATAAACTACGCATCAAGCTATAATCGAGGAACCAACAATAATTTATTATTATTTACCTACACGAACGTGCCTACAGTACTTTGCGTGATTCCTTTGATGGACTACAGGTATCTCCAGCTGATTTTATGGGAAATTGTAGTGTTCTACAAGAACTTTTTTATCTATTTAATTAAAAACTTCATCTGAATGCGAGTACACATATGCTAGTATATAAGTAGTTGAAAACGATAGAAAACTGATAATATCTAAAAGTAAAGTGTTACGTAAATATCTGGCAGTGCTACAATTGTAAATGTTTAATAAAACTAGCTTTTGCACGTGACTTCGTCTGCGTAGACTATATTGAATCTTAAGTTAATCGAAAATTACTTTTCATATTAATGGTTAATTTTGGATAACTCTTCTCAGGTATCTTTTGACAAAAGTACACTGGCAGCACTGTCTTTTTCAAAAATAATGTAATTATTCACCATGAATGACCAAGAAGTTTGAGTAAAATAATCACTGACACGTAGTGATTATTTTATCTTTGATCACTGACTGACATTGTCATTGTAGTGTATTTGTAGTAGGTAATGCTTCTTTCTATTCGTTTTTCGATAAATTATTATATTAGCGATTATACTAAACTGAACTGTATTGTTTTAAAAATAGTTTTTTGAAAAAGAAGCTGAAGTGTAGATATGTAGTAAATATTATTATGCCTAACCAAATTTTGTTACATTTGTTATGGTTGTCGTCCACGGGATGGTAAATTAATAACATGGGTTATTAATTTAATGGGTTTACAACGAACAAAAACGAGCCACAATAGAAAATCAATTGTTCTCGGGCTCCGGGCAGTCAAAGGATGTCATTGTATTAACAACTGTGTGCATGTCCAGAAACGGGGTCTCATCCCAAGCGCAATTGAAGAAGCTTTTAGACGGCTTGGAAGATTTTAGCCTTTATTCATTTCACAACCCCTTGATTGCACCTCGTAGGCATAGTTATTTTAACAATGATACGACGACGTCTGCTTCAGCGCTCACCACCTTCACAGAGGCAGTCACAAATGGCGAGCCTAACTGAAAGATTTGTCACCATTGAAGAAAAGCGTTTGTATAATGAGAGGATATTTGCAGAAAGACGGTTGGAAAATAGAAAACTCCTTTTTGACAACCAGAAAAGGATGTTGATATTTTTTATAGAGATTAGTAGGTCATGATCAAGGCAGACCCAAACACTGCAGGATTTGTGTGCATCCCCCAGTGCCTTGGTGGAAAATATGAATAATTTAATAGGAATTAGTAATTTTGTTAAACAAATAAGAATAAAATTATTTCTTTTAATGTAAATAAAAAATGGATAATGAACATGAACATATTTCTAATTTCTCATTGCCTTGTAGTACATTCGACCGCATGTCAGTGGTAACAGTTTGACCTTGACAGTTTATTTTGTAAGCAGTAAGAACGGTTTTTGTAATTCAAATGTTAGCACCGACATGCTGTCTACTAAAAATTAGTCAAAGCTGTCAAAACTAAGAATATGTATGATAATAAATTATTTATTTCGACAAACAATAGGACTCGTAGGGTAAGTAACATTATTTACTTAAATAACTGTTTGTAAAACTATAATACAGTCAATCAATTTATAAAACAAAACTATCACTGCTGCAGACTTCCAGATAAACTTACAGACACGAACAATTAAATGAATAGTAATGTAGGTAGGTACTCAACTTATTTTCCATAATAATATTCATATTATTAGTCAATCTTTCTTTACTTAAATGTGTATAACAATAGGAATAACAAAGAATTATGTCTAAGCTGATAATACTTATATGTATTATAACATTTATCTTTCCTTGAGAACTTGCTGTCCATCATGATTTTGAAGAAATCTGATATATTTGTTGATAATGTTAATATTATTTCTATCATCAACAACCTGGTGGATGACTCTAGAAGCAGAAGCCTGGGACACATATGTGTCTACATTTTTTGGTAACTTCCATTAGCCAAAAATGATAAAGAGTGCATAATACCTGAAACATTACGAATGTAATACAATCTTTTGATGGTATCTTTATTAATCATAATTTATTAAGAAACCAAGCTATAAACAAACCTTCAGCCTAGTAGTTAAACCACCGGCACGAATTTGCAGAGGCATAAGTAGGATAAAAATCACTCTCCAATACCTACATAAATGAAATCCTCAGAAAGTCTGTAAATAAGGATAAACTCTACATCCTGGGAAATATTTTAACTTTCTTATTGTTTTGCCTTTCAATCTTTCTTTAAATCGTCACTTATTTTAGCTTCTTCAATGAGCTTCTTCCAATAAATAGAGCCTTGTAATCATCCGAGCACTTTCAATTAGAGTAAAATAACAGCTATGCTATTCTCTAAAGCGCAAATCACACACAAGGCAGGTGCGGGTCGAGCGCGAGGCGGGTCGTGTTGCTCGCGTGAGCCGCACTGTTTGTTGTGTTCACAGTGAGAACTTCACACACAGCTGACACAGCGCGGGTCGGCGGCGTGTGCAACGACGCCATAGAAGCTTCTCTTCAAAAGGCAAAAAAAAGTAAGTAAGTAAAGTGTAAGTAGGCAATGTTTACGAACACTATCATTTAGATAAATGACGAGAAAGAGTTTTTTTTTGTAAATAATTACAACAGCTTGTTGACAAACACTTGATACGCGCTGCTGACGACCCACGCAAGCTCTCTGTGTAAGTACATATCGGTGAATACGTACAAAAAGTTACTCTATGAATACCTACGTATATTCGACGACCGACCCGACCCGCGCGGCCCGCGCTCTGTCTGTAGTGGCAGGAGAAACGCGTGGCTCCCGCGCTCGACCCGGCTCTGGCCCAACCCGCGCCCACGTTTCGTGTGACCGACCCGCGCCCGACCCGCACCCGCTCTCGGTGTGGTTTGCGCTTTAAAATTTCGTGGCTGTATGTCATGACAGGCTTGACATTTAGACAGCTTTAGGAACGTCCGAGAGCGCAACGCTGATTCAAACGGTATTCACTAACGCATTTATGCTCGTCGACGAACTGAAGGCTGTGTCGACTCGTCGCTGTTGCGTAGACGAGTTAGGGCTTGACACAAATATCTGTACAATATAATCGATAATTCTCGACTGAGAGTTTAATGAGTTTATAAGGTCAATGTTTTAGGTTTTTTAAGAAACGTATTAAAATTACAAATAATAAGTTATTATTCTAAGAGCTTGTAACATTTTTATGGGCCGAGTTTTAAGGCTGTATGAAGATTCCTTTGCCGAAACGCATGAACCTTCTACTGTAAATAAAAAACTAAACCACTTGCACTTGTGTGTTGACAGCTTGAGGGTTTTACCCCTAAATTTAGGGGGTAGAAGTATTAAAAGGGATATTTTTAGGGCCAGGAATTTCTTGAGGTTTTAGGGGCTTCAAACAAAACCAGCATTAATCTCAACAACAGCAAATATGGAATGATAGCTGGACAGAGAAAACATTTTGCTGTGAATGTGAGAAAGATGGCATTATAAAAACTCCACATCGAGTTAATTCTTGAACGCATGCCGCGTTATGCCGTAAGTAGAATTAATTGTAAACAATTTAATTACAATTTAACTCGCATAACTTGCGCAGTTATTGATTGGCTTTGAAAATGACGTAATTTCTAATGCTAGTAGGGAATACCTACTCGCACCACACCAGTGTCCGCCATTTTCAATCCCATTCTTTAACTGAGCTGGGGACTTACTCCTGAAAATTTGATTCTAACTCTATTTCGATTTGGTTCCTATCCGGAGCTTTACTCCCGACTGGTTCGATTTCTGTATCAAAATTTCAACGCCTACATTGCCTAATGTACACAAGCGCACGATCGTGTGGTGGCACGACTTAAAACTAACTACGAACGAAACATTCATTGTGAACGAGAAATTCGTACTCCCCACTAGATCGCACAATCGTGGTTCGATTTGTAGGATTGAAAAGAAATGTCAAAATACACGATAGCAAAAAACGTACTTTATTGGGATCGTATGACATTTTTAAGTGTAATTTATTGCGATATTTCTTCAAATCTCTCATTATGATGGTTTGCACAACATTAAATTGACTGATGAGTGATGATATACGTACATTTAAAAAGAAGCTCAAAGATTTTCTTGTTCTGAAAGCTTACTATTCAGTAAATGATTTTCTGACAGATACAACAAACTTTAGGTAAATACACAAGAGTCCGATTTCTTTGTTAAACTATTCATTAATATATATTAATAAAAACTGTTATTATATTAATTTGATCAATATGAGTACTTATTACCAAAAATAATCATTAAAACATCATTTCTTAAAGTTTTAGCTTGCTATGTGTGAATGATTCATTGGCAATAGGAAAAGTTAGGGGTGTTTAGGGGGATGTCAACATTTTCTTTAAGAAAGTTTTTGGTAAGGGTTGGCAACACTGCACCAAAGAGTATATAATCACTTGCACTGCACTTTTCATATATATAAAAGTACTCTGTGACTGCACCAAAAATTTTTTACCCAACATAGAATGCGTACGGAGAAATTTAAGAACTTCAAAAATGAATAATATCCCGTTCATATAAGATCCAAAATCTTCAATCAAAATCAGGGAGAAAATACCGCTCGGGGCCGGTCTTCTGAGATAGTATTACCGAGAGCCCGCTGTCCCTTTCCTGCATGTATGGACACCTTATAGAAAGAGACAAAAGACTCCCCAATCATCGGACCGAATTTTAGTCAGCCGTCCGCTTTCCAGCTTGATATATAAGTTCCTTGGACTGCACTTGACATTTTCTCACAGATTACCTAATGATATTTAAGTACGACATTTTTGAGACTTGTAAATTTTTTAGAAGTTGATTTCTATTCGTATTTAGTTAAGTTATTGTATTAGCGATAATATCACATTTAATTGTATTGTTTTAAACATAGTTTTGTGACTTGAAAAAGAAGTTGAAGTGTATGTAAGTATTGTTATAGGTAACCTTAAGGTATCTAACCTTTTATTTGCTATTGTTTAAGTTTTGGTCCACAGGTTACTAACCCATCAACAAAGTAAAAACGAGACACTAATCAATAGTTCTTGGACGCCACAGAGTACATTATAATATACTGAAATTGGACGCCGACAGTCAAAGGACGTTATTGTTTTAAAACACTTTTAAAATCTACTGTGTATCTTAGCTTGTCAAGACGCTAGTAATATATAAGTCTATGGCGTAATCCCATCCCAAGCGCATGTGAAGCTTTTAGACGGCTTGGCTTGCCTTTATTAAATTTACAACCAATTGCTTAAAGTTATTTTTCTTTTTAGCACCTCGTAGGCGTCGTTTGTTAACAACGGCACAACGAAGTCTGCTCCAGCGCTCACCACCTTCACAAAGGCAGTCACAAATGGCGAGCCGGACTGAAAGATTTAACGCCATTGAAGAAAAGCGTTTGAAAAATGAATGGTTTTTTGAAGAGTCTCTGTTGTTGGTTGGAAAATCAAAGACTCCTTATTGATAACCAGAAAAGGATTTTGAGATTTTTATGGTGATCAGTGGGTCATCAAGGCAGACCTATATAAGCACTGCAGGATTTGTGTGCATTTTGGTGGAAAATATGATAATGTATTATATTACTTATTTCTTTCAATGTAAATAAAAAATGGATAAGGAAAATACACATGTTTAATTTATCATTGCCTTTTAGTATGTACATACATAAACACACAAAAAATTAAAAACAAGACAGCCCTACTAACTAGACTTAGTCTGGATTTGTGCCCGGTTAATGGCAATAGGCCCCCTATTACATGGGACTTATAACATAACTGGTGAAATATGGGTGTACCTACTATGTATAGTAGAGGTGTACCTCTGCCTACCCCTTCGGGGAAATACAGGCGTGATGTTATGTAGACTTAGCCTGCAGCTTCGCCTGCATATAATTCCGTTTATCACAGAAAGACTTATCTCGCATCCCTCGGGAGCTTTTTATTTTTCTGGGATAAAAAGTAGCCCATATGTTAATTTGGGTTATAGTCTACCTGCGTGCCAAATTTCATCCAAATCTGTTCCGCCGTTTCAGTGTGATTGAGTGTAACAAATATCTTCACAAACTCATATTTATATATCAAAAGTATGAATATTTATACCTAATAATACATTCTTTATAAGTAACAATAGTACTCATAAATTCAGAAACATTCTATACTTAAAAAAAATGTTAGTAAAATTAGAATACAGTCAATAATGTTATATATGGAGGCAAATATGGAGTAAAATCACTTTCTAATACATTAATTAAATCCTTAAAAAGCCTGTAAATATGGATAAACTCTAAATCCTGGGAAAAGTGTTGAACTGTCTTGTTTTGCCTTCGTTTCGTGCCTTCTTGAAATCTTCACTTTTTTAGCTTTTTCCAATAAATAGAGACTTGTAATCATCTGTGCTCTGCTTCCATTTCTTTTATTGCATTTCTTTGCACTTTTAATTACGAGTAATAATGATTTTTGTTACTAAACTATATAAGACTCGGCGCAATATTTGTAGCTTTTAGATTTGACAGATAGAATCGTGGTTAAGGGCGAGGCTGTGACAAGCTGTGAGCGACCTCGACGCTGTTTTTTGCTTAGAGAATACCAAAATGTTCAAGAAGTGTCAAATGGTCCGCTGTAGAGTAGTTCCAACTCTTGGCCGTCACAGCCTTGAGCGCTAGTGTAGCTTTTTAGCTTTTAGATTAGACAGATAGAAGCGTGGCTGTGGCAGCGTTGCCAGACGTGCGATAATTATCGTACATCTACGATGATTGCAAGTCCTTTGCGGTAAAAAATAATAGCAGGGTATCGAACGATAGTTTTGTAAATTCATACGATAATTTTAATAACGCTGTGATATTTTTGAGGCTTAGTAATTTTTTAGACAACAACCAGCACTAACAACAAGCATTTAAGCATACATTCTCGTCACTCTCACTCATAATGAGTGCAGTGCAGTGTGATGCACACGACATACTGAATAAAATGCACGCATAAGACCATAAAAAAACGATGCTTCCCTTCCAACCGCATACTGCGTCCTTTTCCACTTATTCATTTTGTTCGGTCTTAGTTCGTGGGTCGGTTTGCGTCAGTTACCAGTTCAGTCAGGACAGTCAGACCTAGAGTCAGACTATCAGACTGAGTGCTATTGGATTAGTTAGGTATCTGTTTTTTTTTTTGCTTTGCATTGTTACGTTTTTTTAACTGTTGCACGCTGCTAACTGGGACAATAAGAAATTTTTCTTTTCTTTTTCTAATAATTTTCTGATTTTATTTATCTACAAATAAAAATATATTTTTCTTTTTTGTCCCGTATGCGTTCCTATACCACTCATCCTATTGCGATAAAACTTAGGCGAATTGTTTTTAACATTGCGAGTGCGGAGCACGCGATGGATTTTGTGAAAAAAAAATGTTGATAGGAACGTATGGTCGGGCATAGCTAGTGTTAAATAAAACACACTAATTAATAGAAACATGAGACCTCTAAATATCAATATAATTACAATTTTGTGGAGGAGAGTCATTCTTCACGTATGCGATAAACATAAGATATTTTTTTTCTAGATTTGTGATAATTTCAAACTTGCCATCTGGTAACACTGGGCTGTGCGTGAGGCTGTGAGCGATCTCGACGCTGGTTTTTGTTTACGGAATACCAAAATGTATGAAGAAGTGTCAATTTCTCTGTCGTCGAGTAGTTCCAACTCACGGCCGTCACAGCCTTGAGCGCTAGTGTAGCTTTTCGTACTTTAGTGAATACCAAATCAAGGTTTCGACGCTGCGGCAGCGTTGCAAGCAAGGCTGTATCCTTAGAGAATAGCATAGCAGTAGTGGACGTCGTTCGGCTGAAATGATGATGATGAAACAAAATAGCATCATGTTTTGTTTGTATTCTTTGTAGGTATTAAGTATTCTTCGTGACTTTGATAAAAGAGGATTATTTGCACGAATGAGGCGTAGTCTAACCGCTCTTATGTGAATCCATATCTGCGATATCGCAGATTTTTGCGATGTAACCAGCAGTAAAAATCGGACCTAAATAGAAATAGTAGTACCTTACCTATAGAATTATTTTTTTAGGTACAACGTGCATAAGGTTTAATTGACTTCTTACATAGCTGTAATAAGATTACTTAAACGTTCTGTAAGGACAGGTATTCGTGAGCTTCAACTGAATACGTTTATTATAATATCTGCTGGTCAATTCAGCGGAGCCTGGTGCAACGAACTTTGTATTGTTTGACGTTATTTTTAACTTTGCGTTGTCAGGCCGCGACTTAAAATACTTACTTAGGTACCTATTATAAAAAGGCTCCACATTTTTTTTACATTTTACTTCTTTAAAAACTCGTGTTACTTTATTCTGTGCCTGTACCTATATTACATTTGGCAAAAAAAATGGTTGTTACGTCTCTTTTCAGATTTGATGTTTTAGATTTGAAGATCTAACTTTCGATTATGATTTATTTTTCTTACAGTTTGCATCTTTGAACTCGTGTGTTACCGTATGTTACCTTTGGCAAACAATTTGGTAGTTACGTCTCTTTTCAGATTTGCTGTTTTATATTTGAAGATCTGACTTTCGATTGAGATGTTCTAGACTGGACTGGACTAAAAGTAGACTTTCTCTTTTCGCTTAAAGTGCACACACAGGTTAGATGGCATATCATAAAAAAACCGGCCAAGTGCGAGTTGGACTCGCGCAGTAAGGGTTCCGTACCACCCATCGACCTGATACCCCATAGAAACTGATTTAATTTACGAGAGTTTATCAAAAGACATCAACGCCAGTGTGCGAAATATGAATTTTTGCATCTCTTTCTTACGCAGGTATCACCACATATGTCTATATTTGTCTTATTTTTAGTATTTGTTGCTAAACTACATAATATGAACTATAATCTGACCAAGTTTGACGCTGGTATGTAATATGTATTACCGTTTTGAAGATAGAGCAGGAACAAAAACGTTGAAAAAAATGCATGTTTTTTGAGGTTTCTTGTATGGGGGTCCCCTTTGGTTTAAGACTTTTTTTTGTTTTTAGTATTTGTCGTGATACCCCTCATAGCAACACATATTCTGTGAAAATTTCAACTGCTTATCTATTACCGTTACAAAGATACAGCCCTGTGACAGACAGACGGACGGACGCACGGACGGACAGCGTTGCGAGAGTAATAGGGTCCCGTTTGGCACCCTACGGGTACGGAACCCTAAAATGAAACAAAACAACAAACGTCGTCGTTCTTTTATTACCCCATTTAATTTGCTTCATGTGGCTTTCTGTCCGAGGACAAATCTTGCAAGACAATTTTGAGCAGGCAAGCAATTCCCGTTATCCAAACAGGCTGAAATTTTGCATACTTGCACATTAATTTCTGATTACGATATATTTTATCTAATATACAATTTTATGACAATAGTTTATTATACTGAATAAACAAAAACAAATAGTTTATTAGACAAAGAAGTTAATTATAAAAATATTTGTATTATTTTAACAGTTCAGAATTCGTTTATGGTGTTGGTTTCAATAATCAAATTAAATTAAACTTTTTCTTTTATTAATGTAATCGTACTATAATAGAAAAGCTGTGGAAAAGTTGCGTAGGTATACGTATACGTAGGGTACGCCAGTACCTGATAGATACTGCAGACTCGATCTTTCCGGCCCTTGCCGATCCTTGCCGGATTATAACCAACGAGTTAAAATTTACATTAATTTAGCTTCAAAACACTATACCTTTACCTATACTGTTTTGACATTGTTTAAGGCGAATGCTACAGGGTAGTCCGCGAAATTCAAATTTTCTTGTGTTTTTTGCTAATTGTAGCTCTGTTTTGGGATCTATATCAATCAAAATACGATTCGCGGCAGTAATAACAATATATCTACTGAATAATACTTATAAAAAATGTAAACCTAGCTTTAGAAGCTCTAGAAGCTAGATAATCGATAATTTTATCGTAAATTAATATCATCGAGCTTGTACAGTTTATAGAGCTAGTTTAATATTTTTTATGAGTATTATTCAGTAGATATATTGTTATTACTACCGCGAATCATATTTTGATTTATAACAAACGCGAAATACAACTACAATTTGCAAAAAACGCAAGTAATTTTGAATTTTGTGGGCTACCCTGTAGCATTCACCTTAAATGCGAAACGAGGCTTAAATGACTTGAATTTGCACAAGTCGACCTTGTGTGCCACTCGCACCGAAATCACAGAGGCGAAATAGTATGTAACTGACTGATAAAAATAACTTTATAATACTAAACCTACCTTTTTAGTAAATTAACGTTGGCACAAGGTCTTTTAGGTTTACAATGCTAAGGACATATTACAGAAAAAATACTACAAGTATATAAGTACTCATACAACGTGTTGATCTGTATTCGTGCCATATTTAAGGAGGTGACTATACCACTGATAGTGAACACGAATCAATAAAAAAAACATTACCAAAAACATTATTTTTTTCTTTAAATACCTACTTGTAAACCAACAAATTCCTTCCGTGTGTCACGTGCGACAAAAAACGAAGCGTGCGAAACCACAACAAAAAAATTCAGGTATTTCCACCCTTTGACAATGCCACCGATGACTTATTTTCAGAGTCGTTCGAGATTTATTCTCAAACCCTCGCTATGTTTCTAAGTGAAATTTTGGGTATCAAATAATTGTAGAATTTTCCAAGTAGTTTTAGATAACTAAGCACATTATTTATCATTTGCTCTAGAAATATGGCATGGTTACAGATCAAAAACTTGTAATAAGTATTTGGCTTTATAAACACACGTGTGAAAGTCACATGAGTCATTTTTTTTCTCGTTTATCAGTTGAATGGGTGAAATAATTCTCACAGATCACACACACGAATTTGTAGACTGTAGTCACAACTGTAGTGCCTTATTATGATATCTCATTTGTAGAAATATATACGACAGGTATATATAAAAAAACCTTCTTCCAAAACGTTTCAAACATTACTTACCTAAGTACATACTAACAGTCGTGAAATATTTATGCAAAGTTGCAAATGGCCAACTAAATAATTTCATTTTGTCCTTACTTGGTAAGTAATGTCTCAAACGGCAGCAATGGCCTCGTAAGGCTTTAAGAATTGCGTCTAACGTGCAATTCGTGTGGCGGACACGTTTTGAGCCGAAGTTAGGTATTTCAGCATACTTTATTCCAGTTTACTTTGACGACGTCTGTGGTCTAGTGGTTCGAGTGTCGGACTCCTGTTCACGAGGGTTCGATTCCCACAGGGCACAAATATTTGTGTGATGAACATAAGTGTTTGTGTTGGTCTAGGTGTTTCTTATGTATTATGTGAAGCAGTCTCGTTTCCATATGTACTAGTAGTAGGCACTAATTTGCTTACGATGCACACTTTTTAAAGATGAAAAATTGGATTACAATTTTATAATCTGAAATGAAACCAAACGCAACCTGACGCGCTCTGTGGAGCTGTCACCCAGAACTGTCATTGTACTTTTTTGTGCGCGATGCGCATGCACGTTATTTTCTAAATACTAACATAATAGTGTTTAAGTGTACTTATTAGGTGTAAATATTATATATAATCACATACTCGTAGTGATATGTGTAAGGAAAATCAAAATCGATACAAAACACAGTATTAAAGAACAGAGAAGAGACCGGCGCGGCGGCGTCGGCGTCAGGGATGCTTGGGAGTGAGTGATAACAATTTCAATCATTATAAACATGATTACCTGTGTAGTGGTAGTGAATACGTTAATACGTAACAAAATAATACTGTGCGCTTATGTCTTAAGCTCAGCTAGTAGCGATTAATCAAGAAATTGGTAAATTCATCAAGCAAGTTCGAACTTGTTGGTAAAATAAGTAGCAGTTATTTGAGTGATTCTCGTGACTTTATTTGAGTGAGTGAGACAATACAGATTAACTATGCGCCCTTGAGCTCTCACGAGAGGTTAGCCGTGGCTGTGATACATCCTACATGTTCTCTTTACTCCGAGAGCTTCCACGAGAGGACAGCCAAAGGAGTGAATAGAGATTCACTATGCGCCCTTGAGCTATCACGAGAGGTTAGCCGTGGCCATGATACATACATTTTCCCTTTACTCCAAGAGCTTCCACGAGAGGTCAGCCAAAGGAGAGAATAGAGATTCACTATGCGCCCTTGAGCTATCACGAGAGGTTAGCCGTGGCCATGATACATACATTTCCCCTATACTCCAAGAGCTTCCACGAGAGGTCAGCCAAAGGAGAGAATAGAGATTCACTATGCGCCCTTGAGCTATCACGAGAGGTTAGCCGTGGCGATGATACATACATGTTCCCATTACTCCAAGAGCTTTCACGGGAGGTCAGCCAATGGAGAGAATAGATTCCATGCATCCTTGAGCTTTCACGAGAGGTTAGCCATGGCCATAACATGTGCATGTTCCCCATGTTCCTTGAACAGGATGTTAATAGGAGGGGCGGAAAAGACTGCTTTATGGGTCCTCGAGCTTTCATGAAATGTCAGCTGCAGCCTTCATAACATTTATATTCTCAGCACAGCGGGAGCTCCAGCAAAAGTTCAACTTTGTTCATATGTCACAGTCTAAGAGCAGTGATACCTACACATTAATTTGTAATAAAATCAAGCCTAACTCAGGCCGTTTTCCTCAGGTGAGTAAGACACAAATGATAGTCTGTTGTAATAAGTTAATGAATATTACTTTACAGCAAAACACCTTTTACATGTAGAGGATTTCACTTTACATAAGTGTAGTGTTGAACATGGCCAATGACATACAAACATAACATCACGCCTGTATTTCCCCGAAGGGGTAGGCAGAGGTGTATAGTACACCCACATTTCGCTAGTTTGTTGTAGTCCCATGTAATAGGGGGCGAGCCTATTGGCCAATGAGCCAGTCTATATTCATGAAACATCTGAACATCTATCACTTTCAGTGGAAGACATATCTGAATTAGTTCACTTGAGGTTGAGGCAATACCTGAAGATACTAATAAGATCTTAGATAACAATAGCATATTGTTATATACAAATGGAGAAATCTTTCATGAGACACCCTTTATTTAAATGGAAGAAATATTACAAACAAATCCAATTGGCCGCTACGGGCCACCTATGTTACAGGTACAAACCAGATGATTAGAGTATCTTCCCAATTAGTATGTATTGTATTATTACTAATCCTAAATATGATAGGATATTAATAATATATTCCTGTTCTAAACTTAGAAACATGTTGACCTGTGGAACACTAGTTCATTATCTAGTGTTTCCGTCCATCTAAAGTGGATGGAATCATAAAGGACATCAAGTAAATGCAGGTATTCATACCTACTTATTGTGCATTTTATACTGAAAGATATTGTGTACTACACCACTGAAAGCTAAGGATACCTTATAGTGTCTTAAAGATCTAAGAAAAGATAAAATATCAGTTTCATGAATCTAGAAATACATGAAAAGCTATTCAACTACCTAATGATTGTATTACTGGATTTAATTATTATTATTTTTGCATCCAACTTTAGTAGGTACCTAGCAAATTATAATGTGAGATTCTCTTGATAACAGGCAGTAGAGAATCCAGTCTTTCACATTTCACATAAAAGAAGAACCAATGAACACAGCTTGGTGGTTTTTTCACCAATCGAGTCAATTTGTTGGTTGTTTTAGTTCAGCGGTTATCACTAGATGGTGTTGCTTCAATCACGGAGGGTTCCTGAATCGCGTGGAAATGCAATAATCCTTAGTTGTTTGTTTTAGTTCAACGTTTACCACTACCTACATAGTGTTGCTTCAATTATGGAAGGTTCCTGAATCACGGGAAAAACACAACTATTACACAAAATTTTGTTGTATTATACAGAAAATTTACAGATGGTACTGTTAAATTAAACTACCTACCTACCCATGCTAAATAATTCGCTGCAGGTGTTATGCGAAATTTATGACAAATTTGGAAAAGCTAATAAAATTATTCCTAATCTTAGAGTAATAAGACACAGAGTGATAGTTTCATCCAAATTTCCGCTCAAAGTTGAAGCACAAAAACAATCGATAAGTGCTCGCAAGCGGCACGTCAAATGTTCACCGACACGCACATGGGCGTGCTTAAGCTGTACGGAATGGAGCCATTTGTGCCTGCCCATGCATCAAATTGTGCGCATGGACATGGTTTCTGTATATAGCTGTTCTAAGTTCCTAATGATAAGTAATACATTGTAGGTAATATCAATATCATATGTTTTGATATCCTGAAATACATAGGTGCCTCCCCTTTAAAATAGGATGAGACATTCTTTCCTCCATTTGGCCTTCTAAGTAGGATCAAAAAAGGTGGGGGGGGGGGGGGGCATTGTTGGGGTATTTTGGTGGCCGCTAAACCATGGATGGTACCATGGTTTTTTAATACACGATAGTACACGAATAAGTTTGATAGAACTAGTTATGACTCCACAAATTGGTTTTATCCCCCATCAGGACTCAACTTCCCTTGTACAAGACCTTTACTTAAGCAGCAATGGTTGCATGCTAGCTTACTTATCAAACTGAACTAAGGTGCTGTTATAAAAATGCTGCCTGCTCAGATCCATAATCGGAGTCAGTGTGTACCTATAATAATAATAATAGGACCAGAAATATTTAATTTTATCTTTAAAAATGGCCGATCTGAATCAATATTTAATTATTTACTAAAGATATTTTAGTTAGAGGATCAATCCTTAATAATATTGATGATGTTTTTTGGATAGATTTCCATCAATGCGACCTCAACTTTACATATTAAGTTACATTTTCATCGCTCAAAATTATTATATTATACAAATTAGGGAGCAGCAAAATTGTTTGCTTTCGTTATGCTCTCTAATTATAATCCTTAGTATAAACTGTAGAATGCGGTTAACGCAATACCTACATTATAAGATTATAACACAAAATAAAAATAAAAATCTTCCTTGAAGTAGGTACACCATTATGATATACTAAATAGTTGACACCACTAGGCACCTACTGTTACTAGGTTGTAAAAGTGACTGCTCATTAGGGATGTGCAGAATAATTGTGTATAAAAAATCGAAATCGGTAAAATAAATCTTCCTTTGAAGATTTTAATTAACAAGTGGCTCAGTTGAATGAGATAGAGTAGGAAATTATTTATTGGATGAATTATTTAAACCAATTATTTTGTTTACACAATTGGGTCAAATAATGATACTCCTCAGTTAAAGGTGTTTTACAGTAAAAACGAATACTTAATTTAACTGTGATATTTTTGCAGTCAGAATTCTTATAGAAACCAAGAAGGAAATCGACTTCTTGACTTTTGTTTTACTCAATCAATACAAAAATCCTTATACCTACATAATATAAGCACCTATTTGAGGCAAATAATGTTATATAATAATAATGTCATCATCATCATCATCATCATCATCATTTCAGCCGAAAGACGTCCACTACTGGACATAGGCCTAATAATAATGTAATGATAAGTAAATCAATAATAAAAATCCACATTGTCTATACATATGTGTACCTACCTAATCTCATGATCTTATTCTATTCTTTTGAATCTTCGATCAATTTGAATAGCAAGATTTCATAGTTTGAATACAGACAGAGATAGTTAAAATAAAAGATATCTGTACGAATCATAGCCATACATCTGTACAGACCTGCATGCCTCAACAAATCTACTTTTCCTTTAATTGTTTATTGTGTTTAAGGTAATTGTTATTAAACACACATACACAAGGACTTTACTTGACTTGTGAACTTATGATTTTGCTTTATATAAAGATAGCTACATCTACTTTTATTACCCAAGTAACTAAGTATAGAAAATAAGACCGACATTGTTACCATCGTATCATGTTGTATGTGATTATTCTGATTTCCTTTTTGATACCAATTGCGTGATTGGTTAGTTTAGATTAGGTATCTAATCTAAACTAATACTACACAACTTTCTTCTTTAAACATCTACTAGTACATATGGAAACGAGACTGCTTCACATAATTACATAGATCGGACTAACTTACCAAGTGACGTCCGATCCTCGATTATGTGAAGCAGTCTCGTTTCCATCCAATTCCCGACCCGACCCAGTGTATCCTAGATTCAATATCCCTTATGAAAGTTGTGTCTACCTGTGTGACTTTGAAGTAAATGACAGTTCTGGGTGACAGCTCCACAGAGCGCGTCAGGTTGCGTTTGGTTTCATTTCAGATTATAAAATTGTAATCCAATTTTTCATCTTTAAAAAGTGTGCATCGTAAGCAAATTAGTGCCTACTACTAGTACATATGGAAACGAGACTGCTTCACATAATCGAGGATCGGACGTCACTTGGTAAGTTAGTCCGATCTATGTAATTATAAGTAAAAAAAAAGTATATAAGTATCATATCCATTGTCTAGTACCCATAGCACAAGCTCTGCTTACTGTGTCAGCTTAGTTTGGGACTAGATAGGTGCTGTGTAAAAATGTCTCAAAAATATTTATTTACTTATTTACTGGCTGAGCTGTAAAATAGTTTCCCAATGTAGGTATGCCCATTAGTGCGCTGATTACAAGGGATCTTTTTGCTTATAAATCTTACAATAAAAGAATTTTACTAGCCATCGTCATCATTATTCGCAGCTTTTATACATGCTGAAATCCCGAACACCTGTTTTTGTTTCGCGATTTCAGGGTTGGTCCCACAGTAGGTATAAGTTGTTCATAATGATGAGAAAAATGGATGTCCTACGCCATATCGAATTACAAAACATCGAACGTCATTTGATCGAACACTATACTTACTTATATCGAACGTCCAAATGACCCCTTTACGGGAAAGAAGTCATTAAAATTTCATCATGTATACCCACTGCAGTGCAAAGCCTCATCCTCCCTTTATCGCCATTCTTCGGGTTTGCAGCAATCTTATCCAGATTTTTCAGACAAAATGGACCACATCATCAACCCATCTTGCCATCGGCCTTACGATGTTACGCTTCCCCTTGGCCACCATTTTCTGTGGATCTACTGCACCTGCCTTCACCACATTAAGCCAAGTAATAATTTTACTAGTCGAGAGATTTCATTTAAGCTTTTTAGCATATTCTTCCAACCGTAATTCTCGTCATGAAGAAACAAGCATATTACTGACGACTGATGACTGTCAAATCAAGGTCCAGTATAATAACATAGAATGATTATGTAGACATTTATTTTGTTATCATCACAGACATTAAAAATATAGACGAAGTGCTGCGAACAATCAAGTGAAGCCAAAAAAAACTAGCTCCTTCGTATACAACCAGCGATCACGCACACACATGCACCTCAAACCGTGCTCACCCCTCTCAGTACACATGTCGCGGCATCCAGTATGCATCGCGAAAGCAAATATCCTTCAGTTGCATGGTGTATGCGTGAGCGCTGATTGTACACGAAGGAACATAGTTTTTTTTTGGCTTCACTATGATTGTTCGCAGCACTTCGTCTATTTTTTTAAACTATATCTGTGGTTATCATACACAAGATTAAATTAAAACTAAGCTTATTCCAAAGTTAAGAAATGAAAATGACACGGAAAAAAATATCGGTCGTAAAACCGCTTTTTAGCTATTATTTTGTGATATAAATTTAGTTCGCCGAAGTACCTCTCTTCTAAGTACCCTGTTTATTTCGTCTAGCGTAAGACGTAGTCACTAGTCACACGTTAACTGCCGAAGCGAATGGCGTTCTCAAAACTATGAATTCATGTAAATAAATTGCGTTCACTATGAGTTTGTTACAGATATAAGTTAGATACGGTGGAGGGAATGGCGCAATGTATGTGCTCTTAAAAGATGATGGCAGCTAGATTGGTAACGGCCACAAGACCGCTCGCTGTGAGAGTCCGTAGTCCGTATCAAAATATGATTTACTGTTTGGCAACATTTTTGCTGTTTACGGATTTTCCTGTTAGGTATACAACCTTATTCTTAGTTTATACTAAACCTCTTAAGGGGTCATTGTACTCATCATTATGAACAACTTTTATTATGGGACCAACCCTGACAAACTGCTGAAATGATGATGATGTTACATTCGACAAAATGTAGGGATCAACTGATTTTTTTTCGCGATTTCAAGGTTGTGTTGTGTATAATGTAACATCATCATCATTTCAGCCGAAAGAGGTCCACTGCTGGACATAGGCCATAATGTAACATAATGAGACAAAATTAGTTAAGTTTGTAAACAACAGACTCAGCATCAATCTTGATTGTGGTTTTTATTTTTCCACCTTTCTAAGAACTCAAAAATAGGTATCAACTCGATTTTCATTTGAGAATAAATGATTGTGAAACTGTGGAATATATCTATCGGAATCCGTTATTGAAGATTTGTTTTCTCAGAAATAGCTGCAATACTACTTTGGCGATATTTCTTATTTTCCGTGAAACATTTCAATAACAATTAATATTCATACAAGATGGATATGTGTAGTAAATATTATATCATTCTCTATATGGTTCTGTACAGGCTTGTGTAAGATTATTGGTTTAAAAATCAGATACATAGCGTTCTATGTATATTTTATTACTGGTCAAAATCGAAATCTCTGAACAAACACATCTCCCACATATACACACACACACATAAGCAGCCCATTATTGTCCCACTGCTCGGCACGGGCCTCTTCTCCAAATGAGAAGGTCCACCACGCTGGCCTACTGCGGGTTGGCGGACTATACACACTATCAAGAACTTTCTGGAGCGCTCTCAGGTTATGCAGGTTTCCTCACAATGTTTTCCCTTACCCTTAAAGCAAGTGATATTCAAAGTCTCTGTCTGCATAAATCGATCACAATCAGACCTCGATAACAAATATAAAAACATAACCCTCCTTCTGGCGCAGTCGGGTAAAAAGCGCTCCACTCCGCTCCGCTCCGTCTCTTATCTAACAGATAAGAGTGGTGAAAGATGTTGTGTCAAAAATTATAGACCTATTTCTATAATCCCCACTCTATCCTAAATCTTAAGGGTGTATGAATGATAGCTAGTTAAATACTTAGAAGCCAATAATCTATTATCACAAACACAGTATTGTTTTACGTCAGAAAAATTCAGACGCTGCCTCTAAAAACACTGATAACAAAAAGAAAATAATTGGGATAAGGGCAGGAGGATGATGATAGTCAAAGCATTTGGTACAGTCACTGTCACATTGCTGATAAAAAAGCAGGAACAATTTGAAGACATCCACAATCATCGAACACGACGCGTTAATTTTGAAGATCTTTCCAGTGTCGAAGTTCCAGTTCAGTTTGGAGAGGGAGTTCCGCAGGGAAGCATTTTGGCCCCACCCTGTTCCTTGCCTACATAAAGAAACTTTCCAATACTAAAATTTCAACCTTTGCCGGAGCTCTGCTTTTTTTTGTGGAAGTAAATACATGGGATGAAGCATTCTCTAATGCCCAAAGTGGCTATAACATAGTGACTAGGCGGTTACATGTCAGTATCTTGATATCTCGACCCTCAACATGGCTAAAATAAAATACGTCACTTTTTCATTGAAAAGCACATACAGCGGCTTGCTCTCATGATATAATATCTCATTCCTGCTCTAATTTTAATGATTCCACCTGTACATATCCCAGGCTTCAGAATACAACCTCAATCAGATATTTGAGCGTCATGATCTACAGTAAATTGAACTTTCAGAGCCATATTGATGTGCTTGTTGCAAGAACACTGAAACCAATAGTGATATTCAAACGTTTACGCCATGTTACGGATAAACAGTTCCGTCATGTGTCGGATCCAAACTTAAATCCATGCGTCTAAAAAGTGACTATCTCTATGATTCTATGTACACAGCCGATGCTCATTATTTTGAAGTACTTCCATCCCGATCCCCCCGAGCGGGTTCTAAATTTCAAACATCAAGTGCTTTGCGTTAATTGCTGCAGCCATTCTGAACGCACCCCTATATGCTTAGGGTGCGTACGCAATCCTTCTTATGTATTTCTCCCTTGCTACGTGATTTCACTACCTTCGTTCGTACATATCATAGACCTTCATAGACTATTTAACGTCAGTTTGACTAGTAAACTAAACTACTACCATTCGTTACTCTGTGACTACTACAAAAACTACTATGGCAACGAAGGAAATAAATTAACATGTCAGATGGTCATCTTCGTTAATCGTAAAGTCAACTGAAATATGGGTTACTATGACATGTGGGCGGTGGACTGGTAACCCAACAGTTTTAGTGCAGTGTTGTAATTTGTGCTAACAGAACAGTTCGTTTTAGTGCGGACTGCGGACTTAAGCAGTATCATTGGGATACTAGTTTTACTTCATTGTTGAAAAAAATTTGTTTTAATGTACCTATTAAAAAAACTAGACGAGCAAAGACCATACCTAGTACACACGGCTACACATCAAGCTGTACTTTTCCAGTAAAAGTTGACCTCGCATTGTGTAAGGCTTTCCGTTCAATGCGAAATCAGCTTATACTGGAAATGTACAGCTTGATGTGTAGCCGTGCGTACACTTGGTAAATACCCTGGTAGCCTTCAGATAAATGGTGAAAAAATCAACATGTGCTAAAATTGTTATATTCACGAAAAATTCGGACTATTCGGAAAGATGGACGGAGCGGTTTCAAGGCAGTTACAGACGTCATCAAATTGCCTACAGTACTTTCTAAACACAGATATTTACAATATTTTTCATTAACATTATGATGCCGGATACAATCGGACATGACAAACATTTGCAACACTTCAAAGACAAGAATGTTCAAAGAACACTCGATGTTGCGGATAAAATATGAATAATTTCAAACGCTTGCGACATAATCATTTGAAATTCTTTTTTGCGATTTATTTCAAGAATGGTATCAATGAGTAGATGTAATCTTTAAAACATTTCATTCATTTAATATTTAGTGGGGTAAGCACTATATTCTGCTCAGATTAGTTATGAAATAAGAAGCCAGATGCTCTTATTGTCAACAACGGCAGTTTATGTACGGTCGACCGCACGTCGGTGGTAACACTGACATTAGCAGCATCTTTATTTCGTAAGCAGTAAGGGAGGTTTTCGAATTGAAGTGTTACTAATGTCATGCAGTCGACTGTACCTACTAAGAAACCCTAATAATAATATTATAATAAGTCCCCACCAAAGTAAAAATAAACAAGAAAAGTCCCGTCTACGCAATTTCTCGGCTCTTTAATGGAAGTAGAGTGCTTTCAATCTACATAACGCTGTACATGAAAGTTTTTAAGTTAGGTTCTCATCTTTTGTTCAATCTCCCCTACTTACTTTACATACCTCTGACGCCTCTGTAAGTTACTTTTTCACAGAATTCTTATTTCTACGAACATTTATTATGTATTCTAAAATTATATAAGCAGCAAAACTTTTTAAAACTAGTTACCTACTATGAAAATAGTGCAATAAGAAATATAAAACATTTGGCATAAACTATTTTCAAATCTCTATCATAACTAAATCATTATAAATCAAATTGATCATAGCATGAAAAGATCGGTCGGCGAGGTTGGGCTATAATTTCTTCATAACGAAGCCAGTGATATTTGTGTATTCCCGCCAAAAATAAGCGGCCATTACTTTAGACACGCGTTTGACAGAACTGGACCGAGCGCGTTTTGTTTTTGGAAACGATGGCAGCGTGCCCGCAGCTTACGTCCCAATTTTTTCTTAAATTTAAATTCATTTACAAATTGAATACAAATTATGTATATGAGATCCAACCAAACTATAAATCGTTGTAGGTGTCACTAATGTTTGTTTTGTTTTAATTTTTTAAACGGGATGTGATTTTGTGTCATTAATGTTGCTATTGTTTCCACAAGTTCTGTATGAAAAACATATAGTTGACTGTTTCCAATAGAAAACAATATAGTTTGTACTTAACTAAGTATAAAAATTCCATCAAATTATTATGTTAAAATTCTGTTGGTCTGTCAGTCTGACAAAATTGTGATGCATATTTTCTTTTGTTTTCAGGTAAATAAAATACAAGCCAATGATCATTCATCCATGTAGATATTATGTAAGTAAGGAGTGTTGGAGTAAGTAAGTAGTAAGTATAAGACTATATCTATCCCTATATCTTCTCATGGGTGTCGTAAAAGGCGACTAAGGGATTCACCAGAGGATGGGCACCAGCGTTCTCTGAGTATTTAACCAATCAACTGCGATCGCCAACCCGCCTGCCAAGCGTGGCGATTATGGCATATCCCCTCCATTGGGGGAGGCCTATGTCCAGCGGTGGACGTCTTTCGGCTGAAATGATGAAGTATAAGACTTAGGAGTATACTATCCAACATTAGTTTTAGTTTATACTGAACCTGAAAAGTGGGCATTGTATGTACTCATCTTTATGAACAACTTTTACTTCGGGACCAAACCTGAAACTGTGAAAAAACAACTGCTATTCCCTATATTTGTGTTCACATCACGCCTCACTGATCTACGTTATTGCATTGTGAATTTGTGTCGACGCCGGCTGTCGCTGAAAACCAGTGCTGTGTCTTTGCTCCGTGCATGAGACACAGCAATATGCTGAGCGGTGGCCGTTTTGCGCGGATGTGACGCATATCTTACCACACTTCTTGGCTCTGTACCTGTATTTGTTCTGTGTTCTTGAATTTTTTGGTAATTTTGTGCGTCACTTTTGAAGCAAATAAATATAATTTTCTTTCTTTCTTTTACATACATCTACAAAATGTAAGGAACAGCCGGTTTTTAGTTTTGTGGGTTGGTCCTATAATAAAATTTCATATTGATTTGATGAAGTTGTTCATATTGATGTTTGCAATTACCTACCTCTTTTCAGGTTTAGTATAATATAAACTAAAAGTTATGCTGGTTGTATATGAGTTGTTTCAGGACCAAAAAAATTAAAGTAAGCACCTACCTACATCGGAAACTACGAAAAGGAATCTCGTAGATTTACGTATAGTATAGTATAACGGGCTGGTTTCCGCAACTCCACGTCCAAGCGTGTATTTTGCGTACGGGTGGGAACTTACTCGATCCACCCCAACTCCTAGAAAGGCCAGCAACGCCTTGGTGTTGCTAGGTTTACTTAATTTCTACGCGCATTTTATCTGCGCTGTTGATGTTAATCCGGCATGATTGAGAAGTGTTTGTGTTGGTCTGGGTATTTCTTATGTATTATAAGTATGTATTTACAAAAAATATATATATATTAGTATTAGTGCAACTAGAGCCTGATGTTTCAAAAGTGCCTGTAATTGGGTTTACATGAAAAAAAAAAAAAAAAATATGTCCATTGTCTAGTACCCATAGCACAAGCTCAGCTTAGTTTGGGACTAGATGCTAGTGTTGAGTCCCAAAAATATTTATATTTATAACTACGCAATGCAATTTTGTGCTCTTCTCGAGTGTAATCCCGTCGAAGTACTCTGGTAATCTTTGCTCAGTTTACATCAACCATTTTACGAAGTAGAAAAAGTAATTTCAATAAATCATAAGTATAACTACATACAGTTACAAAGAGCAATTTTTATAGGCTAGACAACAATAAATGAGGTACTCTGGTCTACTCTGAGGAGGTCTGCAATAATTTGACGTAATTGTATGTTTATTGTTTCTAATGATAACTGCAGTTTGGTTTGAAATAATGCTTTGGCTTTGAGCGTGGAAGTAACTCGATGCATTAGTAGCGTACCTGCCGCCTGACAGAGCAACGATGGGATTATTACACTTGTGCCCTCTTATTCTACGTCTTTGGTATCATCATCATCATCATTTCAACCGAAAGACGTCCACTGCTGGACATAGGCCTCCCCCAAGCATCGCCACAACGACTAATCCTGCGCTTTCCGCATCCAGCGGATTTCTGCGACCTTCATCACCGCGGTCTTCGGTCCACCTTGTGTGGGGGCCTACCCACGCTGCGCCTTCCAGTACGCGGTCGCCACTTCAGAACTTTACTGCCCCATCGGCCATCCGCCTTTGGCACGTCCCGGAAAAACAACATTGTTTCCTCCACCGCAGCACGCGACCACCACGTGCTGCTATCGTCCCCAGGGTCGCTTTATAGTCTCCTTGAGGCCCTCCACTCTTTAAATTTCCATACAAAAAAGTGGTGTCCAACACCGGTGACTTACACCCATATTCTGTTTCCTCATACGTTTCTAGACTCACTCAATACAAATACAATATTTCCTCCTTGTTATTTTCCTCCAGTTGCTAAAAATCTCCTTCGCTTGATAGTTTTCTTGATAGAATACCGATTTTGATATTATTTGTAGGAAACCTTGAAGGCATCCTTGACTGAGTTTGAGTTTAAAAACATTTGAGGAAACAACTTAGAATATGGGTGTAACTGTCTGTGAGCTCAAATGGTTGGTTATGTAGTTTGAGTAGATAGATAGATAGATAGATAGAATATACTTTATTGTACACCATGAAAATAGTAGAAAACAGGAACAACGTATAAATTATGGGTACATGGGCGGTCTTATCGCTAAAAGCGATATCTTCCAGACAACCTTTGGATTGACAAAGAAGACGTAAGATCTAGATAATGGGGGGCAGTCCGTGGCGTACTACTGCATGTTAATAAACTAAAATAAATAAATAGCACAAAATATATTACACATATAGGTATAGGTATCATAAATATATATAATATATACATATATAAATAATTTTACAATTTAGAATAGAGATTGGATACATAGGCAATGCAATGTCTTAATAAATTACAATCTATTTGGAAAGGTAGTATTCTTTAACTAATTTTTTAAATGAAAACAGTGATTGAGCTCGCCGTATAGACACAGGTAACTCATTCCACAGACGCACAGCCTGAACAGTATAAGATTTATCATAAAATTTTGTAGAATGCTTTGGCATCAGAAGCCTCAGGTACAAAGTAGAGTAGTAGATAGTAGTAGAGTAGCAGTAGAAACTCAAACTATCAGAGATACAGGGTTGGAATCGGTAAATATGTTTCAGAGTCTCACATATTTCTCGAAACGTCAATATGGCTTATCAGATAAACATCATTGACTGAACATGCCAGTTTCCCAGTACCGCTCGCGAAATAGATTCCTATCTTCCAATTTCCATATCGATTTTAATATCGAATTACGTTCTCCCTGCCGTGAGCTTAGTAGATTACAGATATCATGTATCACACGGCATACCCATTTCTAATAGGCACTACACACATAGTATCGTATTGTTTTCGTCTAGAAACGTATCATTATCCGACATCAAATCATGTGTATGGTTAATACGTCTAATCTCGTAACGCCTACGGTCTGTGGGGAAGCAAAAAGTTGTATAATGCATGTTCCGTGTTGGACAACGACGGTGGCGGCGGCGCGTCGCGTCGCCTTCTTGCGTCACGTCGTGAAATCAATGATGGGCGCAGACCCAGTTGTAAAGTTGACCTTGGTCCGCGCTTGCCGTTCGACGAATACCTTGCCACCACGAAGGTCTACTGGTGACGAATTGGGTGGCATTCCGTTTTTGAAATTTGAATGCTTTGTGTTTATATTCAGCTCAGTGTGTGGACGTCTGCCGTACGCAGTGGTAGACGAGTAGTCATATTAGTGTTAGACTCTGAATACCATAAGACTTATGTCTAGCTCCCTTCTTTCTAGTAGATTTAATTGTGAAGAAAGGGAAAGCTAGATCGTGCATACATCGTGCGTGCGTGTTACATGGGACTATAACATATCTGGCGAAATGTGGGGCTATACACCTCTGCCTACCCCTTCGGGGAAATACAGGCGTGATGTTATGTTATGTTAGGTTAGATCGTGCGACATTCACGTTTTTGTGAGCACGATCGATGGATAAATAATGTCTATCAGCCAAAATTAATATGCAATCTATCCACGATTTACCCTACTAGAGGTAGGAATTTGACATAAGCTCCATACAAAATATTTCAAATTTCTATCTCTAGTAAGGTAAATCGTGGATAGATTGGATATTAATTTTGGCCGTAAGTCTACGAAACTGCGAATATTTCATGTTATAGCTATCATGACTCAAAACCGCAGTATCTGATAGTTGGTTACAGAATTTTAGTATCTAACCTGCCTTGCCGATTGTTAAAGTAGGTACCTATAGCTTCTTCGTTTGCATGAAGTAATGCGCCAATAGGTACTTAACCAATACTGTATCTATCTATGTCTAATCTTTATCTGAATCTTACCTAATTCAATAAGACATGTTTGAAACGTTTCTGCTTCAGTGTTTGGGTCACGAATTCACGATTACACTTTTATTGATAGCCCAGTAGTTTACGATTGTACTAAGATCGAATTTCTGTTTATTTTTTTGTTTGGCAAGTCACATCACTTGAGCCGAAAGACGTCCACTACTGGACACAGGCCTCCCCCAATAGGGGGATATGCCATAATCTCCACGACTAAGGGCATTAACATTTCGAAATGCCCATTATTTATAAGAGCAAACAGATACATTGGTTTGGTACGCATATACCTAGTCATAAAAAGAAATGAAATCCAAAACGGACACGCGGCGACCTCGGAGCGACTCGTAAACACCAAAAAAAGTGTAAATCGAAAACAATAAATGTGTCTACGACGGCGACGTCCGCGTCCGTCGGTGTCGGTGGGCGGCCACGGCGGGCAACTTCGCGAGTCTGGCGGCTGGTAGCACGAGGGTCGGGTGACACTTGAGAACGTAGCGTTTCGAGTGTCGAGCGTCGCGCGCGCCACAATAAACTCTGGTGGTAAATGCGTGACCGTGGGCGGTCAACGCATTAATATGTGCGCGCGGTCACGGGGTCGGCGCACCGGGTTTCAGAACGCACGCCGCGCCGAAGAGCGTTTGAATTTCAAAATGGCGACGCGCGATGGCGGCACGTACCGCGGATTTTATGCGTCTACTATAATTTTGTGTAATTTATATTCGATACGCCAGCGGCTGCTAGATAGCGTGTCTATTGAAGTGTAGACGCGATCGCGCTGTGTCCGGGTACCCGAGCTGAATATTGATCGCGAGGCGGCAGGATGCGTTTGCAAGCTGGCTACTGCACACATGCATCGCTGATTGACTCTGTTTATTTTCAAACAATGTGCATACGTGTGAAGACAATGTTTGAAAATAAACAGACTTGGGGAGATACTTTTGAATATCAATTGTACACTCAACATTCTGAATATTTAGCCAGACATGTTTATGTAATGCTTATGTTCCATACTGATCTAGGAAGCCAAAACATTCGAGAAGTGACAGCCGAACATGCGTCCCATACCTACGCATAGGTCAATAACATGAACGCTACTTGAGAATCGAGAAGAGGCTTCTGAAATTCTAATCAAATCTTTGGACGGATAGACAAATTGGGATAGATACATACATACTAACACAAAAAACACAGTACCTATTCATAAAGATATTCATATATTTTTTTGGCTCTTGGATTTGTTATTTACCATAACCACGACTAAGCTCGCTTTGGTTCAAAGCACCATGTCCCAGAATGATTAAAGTAGTACCATGTATAATAGAGCTTTCAATTTAAACACCTATACCAGCGGTTCTCAAACTTTTTTGGTCACGGAACCCTTTTGACAAGCAAAATACTTGACGGAACCCTACAATAAAACAATAGTTTTTAAAAGTGTATTCTTTATTATATAAGCATAATAAAAGTACAATGTAACAGTTACTAATTATTACTTACTTTAACCACATGCCAAGTACAATAATAGAAGATATTAAAAATGAAAAAATCTTAACTAATGGGAGGTATGAAACTGTTTTTTATTTTTCATCAATTGGTTGATATCAGGTTTGATAGAAGACATTTGAAGTCTCATATCAGGTTCGGCGTCCAGTCTATTGCGATATTTTGTTTTCGTGGCTGCATAGGTTGAGAATCCTGTTTCGCACAAATATGTTGTTGGGAACGGGAGAAGAATATTCAGAGCCATTCTGCCAAGCATTGGATATTCATCACGGATTCTGCACCAAAAATCGTTGAGAGGCGTCATTTTGAACAGTGACTCCATACTTGTGTCTGATGACATTTCTAAAAGAGATTCATATATCTCGTTTGACATACTTTCGGGCTTTTGCAAGTTGGGTAAAAAAGGATTATGAATCCATGAATTCAGCTTCATTTTTGTATTATGTTCTTCGGGAAAATACTTTACAAAAGATGCCCGCATCGAAGTGAGATATTGGACCAATTCTTCAAACACATCATCTTGAAACATTTCCGAGTCGTTATCGCTAACAAACTCACTGAGTGACGTAAAGCTTTCTATTTCTCTCTTACCAACGCAAATAATCCAAAAATCTAATTTTCTTTTGAAGGCAGTTATTTTGTTATAGGCCTGGAACACTGTTGTCTGTTTACCTTGCAATGATAAATTCAATTCGTTCAGTTTTTGAAAGATATCCGCCATAAAAGACAATCGGAACAACCAAGTTTTATCATACAAACGGTCTTTCAAATTAAAAGAAACTGTATCTGCTGAAAGAAACATTTGTAACTCGGCTCTAAGTTCAAATAGCCTTGTTAAAGTTTTACCCCGAGACAGCCATCGCACTTCTGTATGGAGCAGCAGTGTTTTATGTTTGCTGCCATAATCTTCACACAATAATGAGAACAATCGGGATTGTAGTGGTCGTGATTTGATAAAATTAATTATTTTTACCGCTTCATCCATAACTAATTTTAGATTTGACGGCATTTGCTTCATCGCAAGTGCTTGTCTATGCAGAATACAATGGCTGGAACTACAATTAGGCGCTTTACTTTTTATTCGTGATACTGCTCCTGCTGTTTTACCTGTCATCGCCTTGGCCCCATCTGTACAAATGTCAATGCAATCGTTCCAACTAAGATTATTTTCTTTAAAAAATATGTTTATTTTATTAAAAATTTCTTCCCCGGTAGTGTTTGTGGGCAGCGGTGAACACATAAGCATGTCTTCTTCAAAAGAACGTTCATATGGATATCTCACGATAACCAGCAAGATAGCCAGACCAGTGACATCAGTTGACTCATCCATTTGCAAGGCGAATCGTGTTTTTTGTAGACGTGCAACTAGTTCTTGTTTGACGTAGCTTGCCAGATCATGGATTCGCCGTGAAACAGTATCGTTTGATAGCGGTACAGTAGAAAGATGCTTTGCAGATTTTTCATCGAGCATACATTTTGTTATGTCTAACACACATGGCTTTATTAAATTCTCAGCGATAGTGTGCGCTTCACCTGCTTGTGCAATGCGATAGCTAACTAAATATGATGCCTCCGTGGCCTTTTCATTGATAGTTTGTGTTACATGCATCATATTTTTTTGACTTTCCAATAACTGTTCTTTTTTACGAACAAAAAATTCTTTATTCTTGTCTTTAGACTCGGGGTGTACAGTTTCTAAATGTCTGCGTAATTTGGCAGGTGCCATGGAACTATTAGGAAGCAGTTTACTACATAACATGCAGAGAGGTGAGCCGTTGGAATCAACAAATCCGAAACTGATATATGATTCATCATACTTCCTTTTTTTCGTCTTTGAAACCGTGGAGCTTGACGTCGTGGCATCATCGTCTGGATCGGTAATTGCTGTATTCTCCGCGCGTACTGCTTTTGAACATTCAGCGTCATTAGAAGATGTCGTTGCAACACGTTTAACACCTTTAAGCCAACGTTCCATTCTTCTTTATTAATAATGTTACACGTCAGGATGGTAGGGTCAAAATAATGCACAATCGTTACTGCGTTTATGAGACAAAGTTTAGTCCAAAGAAGAAATGTACAAAACTGATACAATCAGAATACAGCGGGCAGTAGAACTTACAAGAAGGCAGCAGGCTAGCCAGCTTGTAAGTAGGTAGGTACGAACTTATCGCTCCGAACGCTAATCGTCAACTGACTGACGAGGCGCGACTTTTTTTATATAATAGCGCTTTTATACTTAGTCCTAGACTCGAACTCGAACATTCTCAAAAATACTCGAGTCGGCGCCTTTGATAAACAAAAAGCGGAAATAAAAATAAAAATACAAAAAAATGCGTTGTAAACAATCTCGACTTTATGCTTTTGAAGATAGAGCCGAAAGTCGCTTGTTCACAACTACAGCGTCTAATTCAGAGGCGGCTTTTATCAAAGGGACTGCGCGCTCACAAGTATACGCGCGGCGGGCGGATTCAAAACGTTCGACCAGTGACCAGAGAGAGGTGTTTTGTTTTTTTTTTCTAAATTCTTGCGGAACCCGTACAGGGGTATCGCGGAACCCTAGGGTTCCGCGGAACACACTTAGAGTACCGCTGACCTATACAAATCTCACAAAGTTCACACCTAGGAAATTTTCTGAAATTATTATGTTCAACGAATATGTGATCCCTAATTAACTTCCTCGATTAGACATGATTAGTATTGAATGTTATTTCTCTTATTTCTATATACAATTCGCCATAAACATAATTCAATGTTCGCCATATACATATTATAGCCACTCTAGTTATACAGCTCTGATTCAATATTTATTGTCTTTATACACTTCAGTATCTTATCCTTCACGTCATAGCGTTTCTTTTATTGTTATTTCTTCGTTACCATGTCTACTACTTACTTATGTTCTTTATCATATCTAGGTAGGTATACAAGTGCTGCTAATCTTTGCAGACAGATAGTCAAACCCCGTTGACCTTCAGCCCCTGTTATCTACTATCAGTATATTACATTTTCGCAAGATAGCTTTGTCCTTCTTAACAAAGCCGATAAGTGATAATTTCGCATTTTGTTTCTTTGTTCACGTCAATAGTAACTTTTTGTTTGTTATTTTCATTCACAACTTGCATGCACCTAACTGTGGGTTTGCACCAAAAAACATTTAACATGTAATGTCTCAAAACTTGTCATATGAAACTAATGTCACAACTTGTTTTGTTGATTGTTACGTTCGCACTGCAGAAAACTGGGTAAATTCTTTGACAGATTTCAAGATTTGTTGTTGGCTGTGTTTGCAACTTTGCACTGACTAAAAACTTATACCTACATTGACATGTTTGTCTATAGATTTGTCACGGGTGACGTTCGCACTGATGCTTAATCATGTGTCAAAACTTGAATAAATCTAGTTTTTTGTGTTATCCAATGAGGTCGGTAAACATGTATGGCTGAAAGCAGATACTTTGAAGTGTATCAAAATTAATTGTGAAACATGTCAATAGACTATAAAATGTCAAACAAGTTTCGTATCAACATGTTGTGTGATAATGCGAACGCGATTCGATACATTGACAGAAAACTGACTGTTTTTATGTGAATGTTTCGTCAGTGCAAACTCACAGTTAGGCTGGATATAAGCCTCCTTCAATGCCATCTCTGTCTTGTGCTTTGTTGAGCTATTTTGTTCCTGCAATTCTCTTGATGTTATTTTCGTTAACCATCTTTCTGCTAGATATCCTAAGCCGCTTCATATTCTCATCCTTGGGAAACATTAGCCACTCTTTTTTTTCATGGGGAAATCCTCAGGACGCAATCCGCCCAGGGCAGGCGGAGCCAGTGTCGAACGCTTACCGACTACAACCACCACGGTATACCTCTAACTACCTTTGGCCGGGGGCGTGGGATAGGCTCTGCATTCTCCTACCACCCCCGACAGGTCCCGGCTCGCCATTAGTAGGCGAGCCCCTTCTCCTCGTAATGTCGGCCGCACCCTCCTTTTGACTAGCGTGCGCAGAAAACGACGCGCCTCCGTCACGGGCCCTGACTAGTCGTGCTGTGGGCTACCTGAGTCCGTTTCCCGCAGATCAAGATCCTGCGATGCCCGGTCCTGTTTCCTGCAGGATGGGGAAGAGGTGATCGCCTCTCGCTCCCTCTCCGCCGTCTCCTTTGCAAGCATCACCTTCTCTCAGAAGGAGACGACGGTGATGCCTTCCCAAGCGCTCACGCTCCCAGCCATGGACAGAACCACGGCCGGAAGCGAGAGATCGCTGCCGATGCCGGTTAAAGCAGTAATCACTCCATCTGCCTTATTCCACCTGTTATCTCACTGTTATCTCCTATGTGTAAGAATAAGAGACCATGACTCATGAAGTCATGACAAGTCGTTGTAATTATTTTAATATTATCAAGTTAAGAATAGTACGGTTAACCGCACGTCTGTGGTAACACTTTGACATTAGCAGCATCTTTATTTCGTAAGCAGTAAGGGCGGTTGATGATGAGCTTCTTGTTTGGGGATCGAGAAATTATATCAATCGCAAGTTTCCTATTCCCGATTCGCAGCCGCGAACTTGCGAAAACGATGTAACATTGTTCTGAGCTATCAGTACAAACAACCATAAAATATTTGGTTTAAAATCGCAATGTATAGCATCTTCACAGGTTCACGGCTGCAAATTCAGAGCGGATATAAGACATTGATTAACTGGTTCTCCGAAAAGTTTTTAATGGCCCAGAATGACAATACCTGGGTAACTAATAAAAACCGGCCAAGAGCATGTCGGGCCATGCTCAGTATTATAGGGTTCCTTAAGTAGGTGTAATTACAAACGAATCAAATCGAATATTAATCATGGCTATTTTAGTTTTTGCAATAATCGGCAGCATTCGCGACTCAGAGCGTGTTGTTAGTAGCGCCATCTAGCGATAAATTCGAGAAGCCAAATTTAAGACGTTTGTCATTTCAAAGTTACTTTTTGTGATTTTTTCAAATAGAAAGTAGCTAAAGGAGCATTATTTGCTATGATAATTTTTCTCTAAGGTCAATGACCTTTGAACTAGGACGTTTTAAGTATTTTTCAGTTTTCTCTCTATAACTCAAAAAATTATAATCACATTATACTCGAAATAATTTTAAAAGAGAGTTTTCACAAAGGTCTATCAATGTGGAAGATTATAAGTTTCTACATTGCATAGTTTAGAAATGGCAGGGGGGGGGACACATTGCAAGCCACTTTGGCGGGCTATATTTCGCAGATGGTACACCTGATGAAAAAGTGGTGTATCAAACATTACCTTCATTTTAGTAGACCTATTCAATGATATCCCACACGAGGGGGTGCACCGAAAAAAAAAATTTTTTCTCCATTTCACATGTATGGACGCCACCCCTAAAATACGGAAAAACTATTCTTTTATACTTTTAAAATTGAGATCTATATGTAGACTATTTTTTAACAAAATTTCATTTACTTATGTTTATAACTGTAGAAGTTATTAAGCTGTAAAGGATTAGGACAGACGGACAGACGGACAGACGGACGGACATGACGAAACTATAAGGGTTCCTTGTAGGACTTCGGAACCCTAAAAAGAACTTTTTAATACGAAACCAACGTTAATTAACTTCAATTTCAGAAATTCAATTTGCTAGATTCCTTCAAGGAACAATGGCTTTCTACCTGTATTTTAGAACTTATCCAATTATACTTTATATTGAATTTGTAAGGGAACGTAGACATTGCCTTAAGTTCTAAGCTTCAGGCTTTTAGCACAGAGTATCCGTAAATTAATGTAGGTAGTTTCGGACCAAAACCAGATATTTCAATTTGTATACCGATATAAATTCTAATAACTACAATAATAATAATTTTAGATAACAGTATTGGCGATTTTTTTTCACAAAACCACTTTAGGGAGATTTATGAATAGATTGCAAAAACCAAGGAGATATTGTCAATTCATCGTCAAAATATATATACCTATCAATGAAAGACGTGTATGTATAACTAAAAAGAGCAGATAATAAGGCCTAAAACCACCTAATACTCTTAAAGCTCTTAAAAACTATAATGTAATATGACTGGCTAATTTGCCGCGCCGTTGTAATAACACATAAAATAACATCGTCATCGTCGTCGTCGTCGTCGTTTGTACAATAGTTTAAATGCATAATCAATGTAATGTTTTTTATGGTGTACAATAAAGCATTTATAAAAAAATAAACGTCACACCTGTATTTCCCCGAAGGGGTAGGCAGAGGTGTAATAGTACACCCACATTTCGCCAGTTATGTTATAGTCCCATGTAATAGGTGGCGAGCCTATTGCCATTGACCGGGCACAAATCCAGACTCCGGGCTGCTACTAAGAATTTCCTAATGAAAAAACCCGATAACACTTTGCCCGACCCGGGAATCGAACCCAGTACCCCACGCTCAGCAGTCGCGCTTGCAACCATAAAGTAAAATAGGAATATCACTATGATTGTGCTTTTGTTTCCTTGTAGATAAAATAACGTTTCAAGTATTAAGAAAATTGCATAATCTATTGAAACTGCTGAAATTTCCGACTGCAAATTATATTGATAAATCCATAGATCTACGTAGCAGATAAATTGATAAATCGGCAAACTAAAGATGATTAAAATCTGACCGATCGTAATGAAAGGCAAAGAGGTAGCTTGGGACCTGAAGAAGGACAAAGGCAACTTTTTATCCCGGGAAGAAGAGCAGTTCCAGAGGGATGCGCGATTACGTATTTCTGTGATAAACCGAATTACACGCGTGCGGAAGCAGCAAAATGCAAAGGAAAACGACGTGAGGAAACCTGCACACTTGAGAGTGCTCCATACAGTTATCGTTGGTGTGTGTAATCCGCCAACCCGCACTAGGCCAGCGTAATGGACTAAGGCCTGACTCCTTCTCATTCAGAGAAGAGGCCCGTGCCGCGCAGTTGGACAGTAATTGGCTGATGACGATGATGAAGCAGCGGGCAGAAGTTAGTATTTTATATGCTGAAGAGCAACTATGTTGTGTCTTATCTTCTTAGTCCTTCACTCTTGGTAGAGTGCATGTGGTTTACCACAAGTCTTGAATCTTGAGTAGCAGCTTTTGAGTAGATAATAATTGGCGTTGTGAGAACATTCTGTCATGGTGGAGTGGCTAGAACGTTTGTTCGTGCGGACGTTCTGACCACGTCCTTTCTACTTTGAGATATGTCATTCATTCCCATTTACATTTTGTTTGTTTTCTATTAGCGTTGACGATTGTAGATTGTCAACTTCCCTGAAAACGCGAAAGAATATCAGCTGATCCTTACAATTTGTCGTGTGACATCGGTGATTTAGTAGGGCCCAGCAGATTTTTTTTCGCGATTTCAGCGTTGGTCCTATGGCTAGGGGGGCTGATAACAGCTCGGATGATAACGAAAATCTTTCTGAGATTCCAATTATCCGGTCTTTTGCAATCATCCTAGGATTTTCGCAAAGATTTGATTTGTCCGATTTCCTACGACATATGTATGTGCGCGAAAACTCCCGTAACCATAGTTCAAATCTTTACCTAGTTTTGTTATTCATTCTACACGTGATACATAGGTAGGGTTGCCATCCGTCCGGGTTTCCCCGGATTTGTCCTAGTTTAGAGGGCATCCGGGGAGCGTCCAGGCGAGGCTTCATTTGTAATCCGGGTTTAAAAATTTAAAGTCTTCGGCCGCCCGCGCCCGCGATACTCGCACTGTGCCCGCACGCCGCGCCGCGGTCAACCGACGAACCGACTTGCTAAATTCACCGTCCCTCCGCCCCTCCCGTCGCAGTTGCCCCTTGTTGTTTTTTATTACAATGACTATGTTAAAAAAACCTGTTGACATGTCCGGGTTCTGGGCTCTGAAATCCGGGGTTTTCACGCGTCTTGTCCTGGTTGCCAAATTTTATAGATGGCAACCCTATACATAGGGAATTTATTAGTACGTTTAATAGTCCACCGTTTATCAGTCAATGTTTTCGATATACCGTCCTATTTACTGCTGTATCGGTCTCTTGTGTAGTTATCGTGTTTATTATACAATAATATATAATTATATACCTTGTTTACAGCACACATTGTACGATTAATTGCTTAATTAATAAGTAACAAGAAAATGTATTGAAAATTATGCTTATGTTTGTTGTATGATGACATTATAATGTAAATAAATTACTGAACTAGATATTGGAAGTCAATCGTGCGTTTGAGTTGATTGGAACATTTGCTATTAAATAAATGCTACAATATTACGCTGGGTTCCTATAATTTGCTTTTACCGACGACGGCTCGTTTTTCCTTGAAAAAACTGCAAACTTAATGTCAATATTTGACGTTTTTTAAGGAAAAAACGAGTGACCGTCGGTAATGGTAGATTGTAGGAACCAGGCGTTAGTCGTCGAAACTAGCAAAGTTTACTGACATGACATATAAAAAAAAACTTTTTTTCCGAAGACTCATATATGAAAACCCTGAAATAAAAAACAGCTATTTATTCCCTGTGGCAATTACCACAGTTTTATATATTGTTAAACTGTGCTATTACATAAGATTCAAAGATTTATTGCATACTAAGTGTACTCATTGGTGTTACATTTTGTTTCGGTGCTTATAACTTAGAATAGTTCCCGGCACGAGACGTGAGCACAAATTGTACCTGCGTGGTAGTCTTTGTCGTCACCGTATTCTAGTATTCCGTTTTCTACGTATATTCAATTATGCATTATCATATATTTAAGCCAATGCAAGTGCCAGTTTCTGGTTTGTGGTACTGTGAACAGAGATTTGACCACTTACGTAGTGGAATCTGTGCTCACGACTCGTGCCGGCAACTATAGTAGCCTTTTTATTTACATTACATTATGTTCTTTAAATTTTATTCGTTATCAATTACTTTGATTACTTAATTTTTTCGCGATTTCAGGGCTGCTCCCGTAGTAAAAGTTGATCGTTTTGATAAGAACCACAAGAACGGTCACGAATAATCACGATCCTTCCCAGTAATACATTTTGTCGACAAAATCCCTTGAACGAAACCTGCTACATTAGACGTGCGTAGGGCTGCCATCGAACATTGAATGCAAGCGATTTTAGCCTTAGTGGTAGTTCACCGGAAAGATTTATCTGACAGTACATTTACCCCTGCAGGGCCTCGGGTAATAATTTTACACCTTGTAGGTATGTATTATATTTGAGGAACTACAATTCTAAGAGGGCTTAGTTACCAGGGCTTCTGGACTTTTGAAATAATAGTATTTTTCGTTTTTTTTTGCTTCATTTGCGTAAATGCGTTAAAAATAATAAAATTATCGTATTTTTCCCTATGGCCTCATGGTTCAATACCATAACTTGGGTCCTATTTGTCCAGGAACGAGCTGCAGCTGCGAGTTGAGTTGAAAGTCATCGTAGCACAATCGCTTATTGTTTTTGGAAATAAACTAATAACTTAGATTGCACTTGAGACAACACGCAATTGCAGTATCATATTTAATAATGTTGTCCTAATAACTTTGAAGCCTTATTATCATTGTGATTGAATACTATATTAGTAATAAATCCTGTTGTCACATAGATTTATCGTTAAAGTTACCTAAATACGTTGTTAAAGCACTCAACAGATAGTATACAGAAGTTTCATTTCAATAAAAGTGCAGCTAGAAACTTATGCATACATCAACGACGTCAATAAATAGACACGCGATCTCATTCATATTTGCAACATGTTCCAAATTCAGTTGACGCAACCGTTGATATTTACCTGTGTTCGCGAGACAGCTATAAATATAGCATGGCTTAGCTTATGTTAGTCCACTACTAGGGCTTATACTAAGGTTTTTTTTTCTGAGACGATGCTAAGCGTAAACAGTTAGTCCTCTAAACTTCTCTAGAATACGTCTTAATCTCTCAAATAACGTTTTTAGCCACTAGCAACGAGCCACTAGCCACCACTACGTTCGCTTTGAAAGTGACTGCGAATAGTCGTCGCTAATAAGTACTTCTGTGCTTTCTTGTTTATATGTTTCAATACGCATGCGCAGAGGTCAATGCCTGCGCGCGCGCCGACCTACGACCCGCCTATCTCGCCCCAATAACACCCCGATACCGAAGATGTGCTCCACATGAATAGACAATACGAATCTATTGAATTGATCGTATACGTTTTACAAGCGATGTTTGAATAATTTTTCTGGTAGAGTTGTATGTTTTAGAATTTCATAAAAGGGTTAGATAGTAAACAACTTTTGAGTTATGAGATTAGTCTTATTTAGTACCTTTTTATATGCCTCTATTGTGAACGTATCATTCGGGACAAAAGTTGTGTGTTCAGGTTTTCTCACGATGGTTTCCTCACAATCTTCATAAATACTAGCCGCGTATAGCGCTGCGCCCGCGTATAATTCGGTTTATCACGGAAATATATTCCTCGTACTTACCTCGGAAACTGTTACAGTAGCCTTTTATGTTAATCCGGGTTACCTGTGTGTCTAATCTACTACTATTATAAAATTGTTAAATGTCAGTTGTCTGTTTGTTTGTTTGTTTGTTCCAGCATCACTATAAAACTACTAGACCGATTTTGTTGAAAGGGTTTGTGACTAAAAACTTATGATTTGACTTAAAAACTGGTATGTATTTTACCTCGCTACGATGACGGGAACCGGTGATTTTTAATTATATTTTTCTACAACATTTTGCATACATTAAGGTGAATAAGGCGCTCATATCCAGCTGTCATTCGCACGCATGCGCTCTAGCGCGCGCCTCCATAGAGAAAATACGGCTGCTAAAGATATTGCATTAAAAACTTTTTGCTCAGGCCGAATTGTACAGAGTAGAAAAAAAAATCCTGTCGTATGTGGGTGGTGCCATCTTGGAAATGCAGTCTTTTGAGCCAACCGAAAATCGGAATCTTTCGACTTACAGACAAGGACCGGAAGCTACCTCTAAATTGCGATTTCTCTAATTTTTTGTATGAAAAGCAATAAAATTTAGAAGTACCTAAACGTTGTTATATTGTATCCATCTTAATATACGAATAAGCATAAAGTTATCTTGGTGTAACTAAAAAAATACAATTTTCAGTCTACAATTTTTAATTACCTTCTTCTTCAAGTATATTATCTTATCTTCTTAACTATTATAATCTTAACTATTATAAAATTGTTAACGTCTGTTTGTTTGTTTCTTTGTTCCAGTATCACGCTAAAACTACTGGACCGATTTTGATGTTTTTTTTTTGTTTGAAAGCTGATGATCTGACTTAAAAACTGGTATGGGTTTTGAGAAAGAAAGAAAGAAAGAAAAAAAGAAAAAAAAAAATCGTGGTTTGCGTACTCACCCGACAGATCGAAGCTTCTATGCATTTGCACGAGCGGATAGTAATGTACGATGGAGTGGAGTGGAGTGGAGTGGACAGGGGATGGGACTGGGGATGGGACTGGGGACGGTACAGGGGACGGGACTGGGGACGGGACAGGGAACGGAACATGGGACGGGAAATGGGACGGGACATGAGACGGCACATGGGACTGGACATAGGATGGGACATGGGACATGCGACGGGACGATAGTGATAGAGTGAGATAGTGGGACAGTGGAACAGTAGGACAGTGGCAGTGGGACGGTGGGGCAGTGGTGTAGGGGGGCAGCGGGACAGCGGGGCAGTGGGCCAGTGGGGCAGTAGGATAGTGGGGCAGTGGAGCAGCGGGGCAGTGGGGCAGTGTGGTAGCGGGGCAGCTGGGCAGCGGGATGGTGGGGCAGTGGGGCAGCGGGGCAGTGGGGCAGCGGGGCAGTGGGGTAGCGGGGCAGCGGGAAAGAGGGGCAGCTGGGCAGTCGGGCAGTGGGATAGCGGGGCAGTGGGTCTGCGGGGCATCTGGGCAGCGGGGCAGTGGGGCAGCGGGGTAGCGGGGCAGTGGGGTAGCGGGGCAGCGGGGCATTGGGGCAGTGGGGGACAGTGGGGCAGTGGTATAGTGGGGCAGTGGGGTAGCGGGGTAGTGGGGCAGCGGGGCCGTGGGGCAGCGGAGCAGCGGGGCAGTGGGGCAGTGGGGCAGTGGTGTAGCCGGGCATCGGGGCTGTGGGGCTGCGGGGCAGTGGGGCAGTGGGGCAGCTGGGCAGCGAGGCAGTGGGGCAGTGGGATAGTGGGGCAGCGGGGCAGCGGGGCAGTGGGGCAGCGGGGCAGTGGGGCAGCGGGACAGCGGGACAGTGGGACAGTGGACTGGACTGGACTGGACTGACGTGGGTTAGCAGAATTTAACGCGAGCGGAGCCGCGGGTAAAAGCTAGTTAATTCATAATTTCAGTCGTTTTAGCATGATTGAACACAAACAAATAAGCAAACACTTTCGCATTTGTAATATTAGTAGGACAAAATGTCACAAAAATGTCTTAGCGTTCGCTTCTTAGCTCTCTGGTCGTGGTCACAAACACTTCCAGAATAAATCCGACGCGCTGTGGCTGTTCTTATTGCCATCTATTCGCTTCCACTTGACATTTCTCCTGCCTGCACGGTGTAACCGTCGCCGGTTATTTTAAACATTCGCTCTTTCTTCGTTCACTACCACTCACACACTCGTCACTTTGAAGCAAATAAATATTTTTTCTTTCTTTACCTACCATAGATTTATTATTACTTCGTACCTACTGTTCTGAGTTCTAACATATTGTGCTAGGATTAGAGTGGCTTTCTAACAGAGAGCGAGGAAGCTGAGTGGTGAACGAGGAAGTAATCTACCGATAGGCAATAGGATTGCTACATTTTCATAGACTCGCACTGCGCAACTCATAGGTTCTTCTTCTTCTATCGTGTCGACATGAGCTTCAAAATGATAATAGTTCATGCCGTGGGCAAAAGATTAGCCAGATTACCACTCATAGGTTATATGTATTGTACACTTACACTGGCGCAACTCTCTTATTGGTGGTTTTTCACCACACAGCTTCCTCTCACAGGTCTGGTGGAAAGCTACTCTTACTCTTATAAACTTTTAACGGAGATGAGTTGATTGTTGGCTTTTTTATATAAAATGGTATTTTTTTGGGTTATGGATTCAACTTACTCAATCATTGGGGTTGCCTGCTTTTTTTTCAATTCAATTCATTTTTTTGTCAGAATATTTTGTTGCGTTGTCTAGCTCCTGTCAAGATCCGGGTTTTGTCATTATCTGCTTTTTTCTTGACCACAAATACTTCAGCGCCAACTTTATGGCGGTGTCTTCGCCGCAAATATCGTCACCGTCGTTTGTCACTGTTCTATTTTGTCTGTCAATATATTTTTAGACCTCTCAAACGTTTCCGAAGTCAAGGAACCTTAGGAAGAAGTGTGACTTGTGTATCTTGGCAATCTAATGTGGCAATCTTTTAATGAATAATTAATAGTTTGAAAGGTCTGTTTTTATGGATAGCAGTTCAGCAGCTGCTTGCAAGACCTTATGGCTACTGGCACTACCGTCCTTTTTGGAAGTAGTTTTAACAGAACACTCTCAAGTTACAAGGGGTTGTAGTTTTCTAGAGGTAACTTTCTTTTTGTTGATAAATTTTAGTCAAACGCAGAATTAATACATTCAAAACTTCATTCTACATTCAATTCAGTCATGTTGGATATGATTAAAGTCCACAGATTTGACATAGATGTCAAATATGTGCACAAATATTGACAGCTCGATGGCTCATTGCTTCGGCTCTTACTGGCTGTTATTCAAGAGAATGTAAGAAGATAACTTGTTTTTGGTATGGTTTCAATAATTGGTATTACTTGTACCACAGATGAAGTACCTAACATACCAGGCCCCTCAGAAAGTATTGCGAAAAAAAGTTTTTATATATGGGAGACTGGCCAGTTATAATGTTTTTCGAAAATATGATTATTTATAAGTAAAAATAAGTAAGTTCCAATTTCAAAATTTCCCTCCACATTTTTTGCGAGTTAATTCAAAGTATTGTGTCTCACTGAAATATGGATCTGCGCCGGGAACATTTTAGAGCTATGATTTTATACGATTTCAAGTGTCGCCTGAAACCGGATGAATCGTACGATAGACTTCAAATGGCATTCATGGATGAAGGCCCTTCCAAGGCAACCGTGTATCGTTGGTATAACGAATTCAAGCGCGGTCGACCAACTTTGGGGGATGACGAAAGAAGCGGTCGCCCTTTGACGGCTGTTACCGAAGAAAACGTGCTAGCAGTGAAAAATTTAATCCAAGACAATAGGCGAATTACATATCAGGAGATTCAACACATATTGAAGATTGGATCGGGAAGCGTTCACGAGATTCTACACAGCCATCTTCGCGTGAGGAGGATAGTATCACGCTGGGTGCCGCACAACCTCACCGATGCTCAGAAGCAGGCCCGGGTGGAATGGTGCCGTGATATTCTTAACAAATTTGAAGCAGGCTCGTCTCGGCGTGTTTACGACATCGTTACAGGTGATGAGTCCTGGATTTATCAATACGACCCAGAAACCAAGCGCCAGTCGACTGTTTGGGTGTTTCAAAATGAGCCAACGCCTACCAAAGTGAAGCGATCTAGAAGCGGGGGTAAGATTTTGATCGCTAGCTTTTTTAATTTGACTGGCCACTTGGTATCAATTCCCTTACGGGATCAAAGAAGCATTAATGCCGAATGGTATACTACCAAATGTTTGCCAGAAGTTTTCTCTGTTATAAGCAACAAGCGACCAAACACAGGGCTCCGCGGGCTACTGCTCCACCACGACAATGCACCTGCGCACACCGCACTCAAAACGAGGGACTTCCTGGACAGCACGCCAGTCAAACTCCTGGGTCACCCTCCTTACAGCCCTGATCTAGCACCGTGTGACTTCTTTTTATTCCCAAAAATAAAAAATCAGCTCAAAGGGATACAATTTTCGTCGCCGGAAGATGCGCTGGCTGCGTTCGAGCAGGCTGTAAACGAGGTGTCTGCGGCGGACTGGAAAAAGTGTTTTGAAAACTGGTTTAGGCGCATGAATCTTTGTATAGAGGCTGGTGGAAAGTACTTTGAAAAGATTTGATAAAAATATATGTACGTATAGAACAATTTTTTTTAGTTTCGCAAAACTTTCTGAGTGTCCCACGTATACTATTATTATAGGTACAAGGTGTAATTGAAATAATTGGAAACCTCTTAAGGGGTAATTGTACTCATCAGTATGAACAACTTTTACAATGGGACAAATCCAGAAATAACGAAAAAATCTGCTACTCCATATATTTATTTTAGCATAACTCGTCAAAGTGTAGGCTACAGCTGTTTTTTTTCGTGATTTCTGGATTAGTCCTATAGTAAAAGTTGTTCATACTGATGAATACAATGCCCATTATGAGGTTTTCAGTTAATTAAATTTATTACTATTATCATGGGATATTTTCCCTGGAAAGGATTTACATGATAAATATCCCGTGATATACAAGTGTTAGGGAACCGTGTTACTTTAAAATCTCATCAGTTATGTGTGCCTACAGGAAAAATAGACGTTTGTCTGTTAGGTGACAAAACTGATTAAACCTTATAAGGAAAACCAGAATCAGACCTCTATAAGGTACGTAGGTACGTCATCACAAGTACCTAGTGCTCTTGACGTTAATCCAGCTTTAGCAGTCAGTATTCTTCCACCGGATATCCCCCCTCCCGTCGAGATTATCAAGCTCAGTTATCAAGACATAAAGAGAGTACTTAGAGTTGCCAACCGTACTACATAATATAGTACTTTACTATATTTCGGCCCGCGGCAGCGTAGGTAGGTACACACGGCTACACATCAAGCTGTACATTTCCAGTATAAGCTGACCTCGCATTGTATAGGTTTTCCTTACAACGCGAGGTCAGCCTTTACTGGTTTTGCACAGCTTGATGTGTAGCCGTGTGTACTATAGACTGTTGAAGAAAGATATAGTACGCAAAAATATTATATTTCGCTCGAAGGTACAATGTGGTTCTGATTTTAAGGTTTCATTTTATTTATTTATTTATTTTATTTATTAAATTTATGCACACACAGATAAATAAAATTAAAATACATAGAAATGAATAGTACAAAGGCACTGCTTATTTCTATAAGAAATTTCTTCCAGCAGACCTGCGAGAGGAAAATTTGAAGCAAAGAGATGTAGACACAGTGTGTCAAGTAATACTAATAAATATACATACCTACATATATATATATACTCATACATAAACTAATATATAACGTAAAATAAATATGGTATAAAAAAATAAACATAGTCTAGGTATACCTACACAATATCAAAATAGAAATCATAATACATTACATAATTACGTACAACCTATGTGGATGAGGAAAGATAATGCTCTTTTACACGTTTTTTGAAGGTGGAAACAGTTTTACAGTCGCGTATCACGGGCGGAAGCGAGTTCCACAACCTAACTGCGTGCACAGATAAGGAGTAGGAGTAGAAGTCAGTTTTATGGGATGGAAAATTGAGGATGGTTTTAAGATGCGACCTGCAGGGTGCGTAAGGAGGACGAGTGTAGGAAAAGCGTTCCCGCAGGTATGATGGGGATGTCGGATTATGTAGAATATTAAAAAGGAGACACAATATCCGAGTGTTCCTGCGAAGACGAATAGGGAGCCACTTGAGAGTTTTGCGAAAATCAGAGACGTGGTCGTACTTTCTAAGATTGAAGACAAAACGGATACACAAATTTTGCAACCTCTCAAGTTTATTTAAAAGCTCCTCAGTGGCATCCAGATAGCAGGCGTCAGCATAGTCTATAATGGGCTGTATGAGAGTTTGGGCCAGGGAAATTTTAGTTTTTAAGGGCAAAAAGCTCTGGAGGCATCTGAGTGAATGAAATGTGAAATGCACCTTCCTACTAACGGCAGTTTCATGTAAGTAATTGTCTTTGCTTCGGGTTTCCATAGACCTCTTTGTATTTTTGTATTTCCTTTGAGAACCCTAAGTGCATTTATTACCCTGTCTTACTACCTATATTAGTTTTAATTTTTATTAATACTGCAACACCACTCCGCAAAATGTATAATCGCAACTTACTTTAAGCACCTTAACTAAATTACATTTTGATAAACACCCACAGTAATTACGTAAAGAGAAAAAAATCAAAAACCTAAAACGCTTTTAAAATGGTCATAATGTTTTCGCAAAAAGCCTGAAATAAATTTCGCAAATTTTCGCATCGCTCGCTCTTATTTTTTTTTAATATACTATATTTTCTTTCAATATACTATATTTTCTTTCAATATACTATATTTTTCATGTCCTGGCCAGAAAAATACTACGTTTTCCCGAAGAACATTTGGCAACCCTAAGTGTACCTAACTTAATTTAATTTGTTGCCCTTGAATCTAACTGAGTGCATCAAGTTAGTAACTTGATGTGAGGTTAGTTTTTGAACCTTTGAACCTAAGTTCACGGGTTCTCAGGGTTCAGGGAAACCATCAGAAAACCATCAGATTCACAAATAAAATGTTGATTTTAGGTATTAAATAAATACTTTCAATTCGCACGACCGACCGTAGCGTTGTCACCATCGCCATCGTAGCGTTTAAAGAACCGTATCAACTAAGGTGTAACGAGAAAATAACTGTTATTATTCAAATAGAATGTTATTAATTTTCAAACAAGCCCCAAAGGTTATTGTTTTCATTATTTTCAGCAAACTAATTTCGGTAAAGCACGCAGCGTTGCTGTCTTTTATTCTATTTTCCCTTTATCGGTTTCAACACAGCGAAGTGAAGAAAAGAGCGGTGCATAGGTAATTACCATTTTTTAAACGACCGTTTAATTAGAGTGCACGGCCACTATTCATAAACGCGTACACAAGTTTTATAATTGTCTGACATAACGCGTCAGTGTGTGCGGTCTTCATGCGGGGTCGCTACCCGCTGCATTGGCAACTGGCCAGCTGCTCACCCAACTATTATTACAAATGCACACATCGACCACATTATCTATGCACGTAATTTAACCCTAATCACAAGGACATAAGGATTATCCCTCTTCACATAATCACCAAGTTGCAGCGTAAGAGGTAATGGATGGACGGCAGGTGATTTGAAATAAAACCATTTGTTATTCGCAATGGTGAATATTTCGTTTTGTTTCGCAGTGTACTGTTTTAGATCAAAGTGCGATGTTTTGCTGGGAGGACGGTAATGGTGAAATTGTTTCTGTATTCTGAGTGGTGAAATATGAAATGTCAAACGGATTGTCTTGCTGAGACTGAGATTATCGTTTTGCTTATAACTTGATGATTTCTTAAACATACCCACTTAATTAGTTCGTACACCGTGTTGGAACTTAGAACCATTCAATTAGTCATATTTAGGGCTTCCAAAACTCCGGATATTTGGGTGAAAACAGGTTCTTACACCGGACAAACTTAAAAAAAAAAATTATTTTTTACCAACGCGGCTAGCCGCATACTTCTTAAACATACCTACTTAATTAGTTCGTACACCGTGTTGGAACATAGAACCATTCAATTAGTCATATTTAGGGATTCCAAAACTTCGGATATTTGGGTGAAAACAGGTACTTACCCGGGCAAACATTTAAAAAAAAAATTACCAACGCGGCTAGCGGACACTTTTTAAGAACCCCGCCTAAGCTCCCCCGGATGCTCCCCAAACTTAAGACAAATCCGGGGAAACCCGGATGGATGACAGCCTTTATCATATTGCCCTTTCCAAGAGACATGACATTTACCGCCGGTTATGCCATGTCTCTGGCCCTTTCTATGAAATGAGCATAAATAAGTAAGTCTAAATTTATTGCCAATGCCAATAAATAATATGGCTTTTCTGTCCAGAATTTCTAGGCTTAATAAAGTCTCTAAATATGAAGGTTCTAATATAATTATGAAGATACCTAGTAAACGTAGTGATTAAATTCTCTTTGATACCTAGAACAAAGTTAAAATAAAGTTCTGCCAAAGGTTCACTATAACGATTTACGTCATAAACAAGTAATGGTTACTATATCAATTACATTTAAAAAAACTCGTTATGTAGATAGTAAATAGGCTTAAGGGAGAATAATAAATTAATAGTTTTACGCAATATGGCGTGAAGGTGTTTGTTTTTTTTTAATGTTTGTCTTGGCACACGCGGCCCGCGCTGAGTCACTGCCACCTGAATTATCTTCAGTTTTAATGGGAACGTTTCTATTTTACGATTTAAGTTGATGGCCCATAACTAATTATTTAGTGATGAATGTTTTGACTGGCAAGTTTTATAGTTGAACCGATGAATGGTGTTATTCTGTGAGTCGTTTCTCGTAATGTTAATGATCCCATGACGGACAAAGAAACAATTCAGTGAGTCAAATGAGATTTTGATCGTCAACTTTTTTTTTAAATTGTTTTTTTCGAATATTTCAGCGCAATTAACTTCATTTGTAAAAGGTTTCCGTACCCAAAGGGTGCCAACGGGACCTCTATTACTGCCTACTACGTCTGCCCGTCCGTCACCGGGCTGTATCTTTTTAACCGTAAGAAGTAGCCAAATGAAATTTTCACAGAAGATGTGTTACTATGGCTTCTACTCGTACAGTCGACTGCATGACAGTGGTAACACATCAATTCGGAAACCGCCCTTATTGCTTACGAAATAAAGATGCTGCTAATTTCAAAGTGTTACCACCGACGTGCGGTCGACCGTACCATGGCATTACTAAAAATAAACATAAACTAAAAAAAATGTTCTTTTAATTTTTCTCTACAACATACAAGCGTCAGACTTTGTGTAGTGCATTTAATAATAAATGATTTCTAAAAAGATTGTATTATACGTGTTATTGCAATAACTGAAAACCTCGTATGGGATCATTGTACTCATTAAAAACAAACAACTTTTACTATGGGACCAACCTTGAAATCGGGAAAAAATTATCATCTGTTCCCTACATATATGTTCCCATGAATCGACAAAATGTACGGAACAAGTGTTTATTTTTCGCGATTTCAGGATTAGTCCCATAATATTAGTCGTTCATATTGATGAATACCCCTTAAGAGGTTTTCAGTTATTTCTATAACACGTTGTATACCACGTTTTTAAAACTAAAGCAAGTCAATATTACATTGTCATCCAGTTCGGTGCTATGTTTAAAGTTTCAAGTCTCTAGCTCATCGAAAAGTTAGTTTAAAATTTGTACCGAACAGATAGACAAGTAGGAAAGCAAGCAAACATAACGTGAACGTTTACGTGTCGAAAGAGACTGGATCCTACAACACAGGGTATCCTAGTGTGGGATCCAGTGCTACATTTATAACGTATAACCATGTTTTCTTGAAAAATAAATAAATAAACAGAAGGCAAACACGTGTAGTGGTATCTGCATAGATCTGAGATGCAAATATTCATATTTCACCAACAGTGCAGTATTGCGCGTTGATGTCTTTCAAGCGTAGACGTACGCGTCATCATAATACTTTCAAGCGTAGACGTACGCGTCATCATAATACTTTACTGCGTAGACGCTTTCAAGACATCAACGCTCGCTGCGATAAATCAGTTTCTATGTGGTCGATGGGTGGTACGGCTGCGCGAGTCCGATGTACTTGGCCGGTTTTTAACAATCTTCAAAGATAAAAACTACGTACGCCTTTGTCAATATTTTCTATTATCATATATAATATAAAACACGGAAATAGATAGAGTAGAATGGTTGTAATCACAATTTTACTTGCGATTCATGCGTGGCAACTTTCGAACAAACTACGCCTTACACATTGACGTAATTAATTTTTTTAAATTAACTTTAATCAAATTTACTTTACAGCTTTTGTTTCTGCAGTTAGAAACAGCACAATAAGGCATTTTTGCGGGTTTTTGTTACAGTATTTACAGAAACAAGTCATAAGGCGTATTGAGAAAGGCTTTGAAATGCCCTGCACTGTGGACACTGTGGTGCAAAGTGTTGGGAAGCGCGCCCTGCCCATTTTTCCATTCTATCTATTTCTGTGATATAAAAGATACCTAAATAGCCATTCCTAAAAAAAGCTCTAATTTACCTAAAATAATTATATTGGTTTCCATAAATAGCAAAAAAAATCAAGTCTGTATAAATGTGCTCTGATCATAAGAATAGACAATAATACTAGTATAGAAGAGAATCTCTTTTATACCGACCCTAAATGCCGCCTTATAAATACCTACTTCCCCCTTCAGCTTCTAACGTCCCTCTGTCGTCCGCGCGTGCTGCCAGGGCTGATAGCTGGGGCTGTGTTGTCGCTGTAGCTGCTAAATATTTAAAGCGTTATCTGTCAGTTTAGTTAGAAACAATATTTTATACTTTTCTTTACCATGAAATCATTATTTTATCCTAGTTTTACATATAAATTCTTTTTAATTTACTTAATACTTACATTATTTTTTATATTTAGGTAGGTAGGTACCTACCTAGTTTACATAAGATGACCTGCACTCAATGAAACAAGTTAAGTACCTATAATTAACCGACAATGACAGAGAGAAATCAATAGGCGTCGTTTATAATACTCATTCATGTTTATCGAATGTCGGTATAGTCCGAAAGCTAGTTAATTTCTGTTTTCGATTACAATACTACACTAATCTTTTATGGTGGCAAGTGAGTGGCACTACATAATTTATATAGGTACTTATGTTTGAGAATGTAAAAATAAATCACAATTGAAAATATCACTTAATTTTCCTCATTTTTGGGCAAACTAAAGAAACTAAGGTCTGGCGTGGTTTTTGAGTTAATTTTACACCCAAATACATTGCAATATTTTGGCGCCATGACCGCAACTGACGGCACGCGCGTGCAAGCGTGAGGCGACGACGCAAGCCCCGACTGTGCATTCCCTTTAAAGGTACGCTAGACGGTAGGCTATTATCGTGGATTTGAACGCGTTTGGGGCCGGAGTTTCGTTTCTATACTAGTATTATTATCTATTTTATGCTCTGATTAAAATCGCTGCTTGTACGCGTTGTACGCACAGGTTTTTGACCTTTTGTCCTTCATGTGTAGAACTAGATAGAATTTCACTAATTTAGATAAGACGGCCATATTTATCAGATTATGTGAAGAACAAAAACCCCACACCAAGCCGCGATAAGATTAGATAGATGACATTAATCAAATTATCCTTAAATGTAAGATTTTAACACTTAGGTAGTGAATTATATTTTTCATGCTCTAATTACTTCCTGTCCTGTACATTTTTATCATCAGAACATATGCGTTATCAGTGATATTCAATTTTCTTTTGTTGAAACATGTAATCTCGACTGTACCTAGTTTCCTTATTTTCCTTGTATTTAATGAGACTATACTTTCTTTATATTTAATGTGTTTTTTGTTTTACAATATTTTTGTATACCCACCTGTTAATTAATTACCTGTTTGTTTCTGTTGCACTATGTTGCGCGTCGTTAACTGGGACAATAAATCATTTTTATTTCTAATGAAAAACCCAATATTGTTTATGTGAATATGGACTGATCATGATCATATCTTCCTGCCCTGGTCCCAAATTACTTGGGGTCGGTGCAAAACATAGACATTAATGTTTAGTAACTTTATGGTACAAAAAGTCTTCTTCCATTTTCCTCTATCAGCCGTCATCTCATTATTTACTCCCTTTTAATCCGTATCATTCTCCACGCAATCGATACATCTTTTCTTTGGTCTCCCTCTCCATTCATGAACATTCATATTCATCACACTCTTAGTAACATGCGTTTCATCCCTCCTCATCATATGCCCATACCAACACAAAAGATTTCCTTTTAACTTTTCTATCACTGTCGCCACTTTCAAACTTACTTTATCCATTCTTGTCACTCCACTTGACTTAGTATATTATATTCTATGACTTGACTCAACACATCCATCTCAACATTCTCATCTCTGCTACATGCAATCTTCTTTCATCCGTCTTCTTCAGGGCCCAGCACTCCGATCCATACAGAACGACGTCTTATAAAAGATTTGGAAATTGAATATGGACCATAGACTTATATGGACTGACTAACGGTTACTACCTACGATTTGCCCTACTAGAGATAGAAATTTGACATAATTTCTATGGAGTTTATGTCAAACTGGCTCTAGTACCTAGTAAATCGTGGATAGATAGGATAATCATTTTAGCCGTTAGAAGTCACATCTAGTAGTCAAGAAGTCTAGACTACACAAGATACGATATAACTATCAATAGTATATAATATACATATCGTTTTCCTTAAGATAATATTAACGACACATTATCTAAAGCCTTATCCAACAATATATGTATAGTTGCCGGCACGAGTCGTGAGCACAGATTCCACTGCTTAAGTGGTCGAATTTCTGTTCACAGTACAACAGACCAAAAACGGGCACTTGCATTGGATTAATAATATGATAATGCATAATTGAATATACGTAGAAAACGTAATACTAGAATACGGTGACGACAGAGACTACCAAGCAGGTACAATTTGTGCTCACGTTTCGTGCCGGGAACTATACGCAAATTCCTTAGCGCAAATAAAAAAATACCTATATAAAAACATGTCATCGTTGAGGAATGAAGACATGCGCGATACTTTTGGCTCGGGCGCGAAATGCGCAGATCGGTTCGTTACCCGACGCCGAGTGCCATGTGCCACGCAATAGAACTGACAACACGACAGCTTCCTGGAATAACAAGTATTGTGGCTTCGAAATTCTGAACTACACACTTAATGGCAACTGCTGACAGATACCGTATAGGTACCATTACGTACAGAACAGATTCCCTTTCGGATGTAAAGTAAATGTCATCATTAGCAGATAGGATTTGCGGGTATATTCGAGCTTCCTGAAAAAAGCGAAGCTTTCGTTTCAATGATCCCAGAACTGAGCCGAACAGTTCAATGGGAATAATTTCAGTCTATTATTTCAACGAAGACTAGTAGTACCTGGTACATCATGTTCTTCCGACTTGGTGTCGGCTACAAATAAATTAACATCACTTCACGTGCGTCTCGTAGTACGCGACTGAGGGATTATCACGATGTTTGCCAATAACACAAAAACTGATTTTTCTGCATCCGGAACCTACTAAAACCATTTTTTTTTCCATTAATTCAAATAAAAGCCAGTGTTCGAACTAAAATTCCTTTTCAATTTCTCCAAATTCTGGAGCTGGACGTTACTTTTCGCGCCCAATTGTTTTTAGTGTCACGTTGGCAGTGCTGCCAACATTCCGGTGCCGGCGAGATTCCCTGCGAGCCGGGCACGCGACAAACTCTGATTCATTAGTAAAATTAAAGTGCTGTTGCCAAATATTTGTAGTAAACAATATACTCACTTAACTAACTCTTGATCTCAGCCCATCGAACTACATTACTATGAGTTGGTGCTAAGGAATCCGCGATATGTGGAAGAGGCGCCAATATTATCATTTATCAGCTGTTTGATCTTAAAAAGTATTTGATAAACAAGAATAGCGTTTGCCTTATTGTGTTTTGATGCGTATTTTATGATAGTTCTTTGTTAAATAAAGAATAGGACGTGGTCAGTATCAGTACATTGCCAGTCTGCGTCGATGTCATGTCGTTTTTAAAACAAAACGTTTGTCTATTAGTAGTGCCTGATCAGATTCTACACTAATGCTAGAAAGTGAATTCATTACTGTTACCCATTTTTTACCTGTATTCAGATAGATACCACAACTTTTTCAGGATATCCGATTACAATGTCTAAGGCCGAAATAGCCCGTTTTAAATTTTAATTGTCCAATTTATACTTGCGCGGAAAATATTCAATTTCATTTCTTCTGAAATTCAGAGTAGGTACACGAACACGTATCAATTTTCATTGTTTATACATAAAGCGATGGATTCCTGTTTGAATGGCCGTATAATTACAGAGCGGGCGGGACTAAATAAATTCCGAGCAAAACTTATTAGTGTAAGCAATTACATTCGAACTATTGGCTAATAACGCGTTTTTTTGACGTTGCCAACATGCTGTCATTATGACATTTGAAAGCTGTCACTGACAAAAGGTTTGCGTAGATTTGCGCGCACACCGTTAACGCTTTACGCGGATACAATTTCTATTATTGGCCGCCTATTTTTTAGCAGGTCCCACGGAATTATGGCAATTAGCGTTTTTACGCTACCCTACGTCAGCGACATGTCCACGGCTACCTGAAAAATCACTTTCGGATCCAAACATAGAAATTTGAAAAAACGATTTCAAGTCAAGGATTTCTTACCAGAGTAAGATCGATCAGTAATGTATCCTAATTCCTGGGAATCACAATGTAAATAAAAGTCTTTCCGAGAATTATTAAAGAAACATTAACATTAAAGAATTTCCAAAGAACAGCAGTGTAGGTACACACGCTGTTCTTTAAGAAGTGTTTTTGTGACAGACACTGAATACAACTGATTGCCTTGTGATGACTAAGAATTTGAAAAGTCAAACAACAGTGATTTCCTACCATGTTCATGATTAGCATTTGTCTGTCAATCGTAGCCGTAGCAGACCTCTTCCAAGAATGGATTTATAGGCGGAACACTGAACTATTCACGATCACGATTCGCGAACGTTCCAACACATGTATAGCTCGTAGAACGTACACACCCATTAAAATCCAGCTTATTATGCCTGACTGGTTAGCTGTATCAATTAGTTAGGATTTCTTGGAAATGTTGGCATTAGTTAGTTAGTTCGACGCCATCATTATGATTGCTTGCGTTTTAGTCAACAAGGTACTAAAACTTATGTGAATTAGCATTTCTCTCTATTTTTTTTAGAGACTCGTTCAGGTTCATTTTTATCTGCAGTTTGTCGTATGCAGGTAATGTAGTTTTTGCTGGAAATAGACACATTCTAAAATAATAGGCAAAGGCTTGTAGTCACCACGCAAGGCTAGCGCATGATCGAAGAGTTCCCGGCACGAATATAAACATCTTTGTTTTTCCTTTGGAAGCGTGTAGTATCTAGAACATAAACAAGAATAAAATCAATTATAAAACACATTATCTAACATACCTATTGTTCGCCTAGACAGTGTGTCCCCGCCACACGTGTCACACACAATAGTGTTGCGCAACTAACAAGGCAGAACACGGTCTATGTCACGTTGCGCGACCCGCGTTATGAGTCACAAGCACAACTGTCACGTTGACAGACGTCAAACGTTTGTAGTGTTAATCTTTGGCGTCAGCTTGTAGCAGCCAAAGAGAATATAACCACTACGTTTAGTAGCAGCGCCTTCCTATTCTACCTAGGATTTAAGGTATTTACAGACCTACCTATTTAGTATAGGGCTGCTAATTTCAATAATCCTAAAATTTTGACTACTCTTACAACTGCTTTAGGACCTAAAAGATGCGACGCAACAGGGCGTTGGCTGTTATTCTTTGTTGAGTGAAAGTTCTATAGAAATACCTTCATTGGTAACACAAGTCCTCATGGATTGTACCTATACATTGGACGATTCTACGTACCTTTTTTTCTATCTTGATCTCCGCTCGCTCGTGTCAGAAGCTAAATTAAAAACATATTCCAATCTGTTTGTAATAAAACCGAAGTACTTTTCCGTTGAAACAATGCAATAATTATGATGATAAACAAGCTAGTCTAGGCAGTAGGCTAGACGCTGTACAAGGTTGAGTGGGTAGCATGCACTTAGTTTACCTGTGTTAATAAGGAAAATCTTTTGACTAACTTCGTTTGCATATTGTGCCTGGATGTAAAAATGGTGATGGTGGATCGTAGTTTCTGAAAATGTTGAGAAAGACGAAGAAGAAGAAGAGAAAAATGGGATTTCTTGCAACTTTCCAGAAAGGTGTTAAATTTTGAGAAATCGAAGATGGAATCAAAGAACTGAATAATTTTCTTCAGTGCTGTCGTTATGAACTTTCCTAGTGCTTGAAATTCCTAGTAATGTGATATATTGAAACAGCTCTTCTAGTGATGAGCCTAGGCATCTAGTCAATCACTTTAAAATGTAGGTACCTAGGGTCAGGTCTAAGATTCGCACAGGAAACTGCCACCACGTGTAAAGGCAATTATTAAGTCATTCGCTGTAACACCAAACCCGTAAAGTATAGAGTTCATTGACGTGTTTTATGAACGGCCTGTCCTCCCGTATCATATTAGAATATTTGAATTGCATTCGAAATTCAAACGCGTTCGTCGCTCGTCTTACGTTGGTAAGATACGTGTGTCTATTATAGTAAAAAAAATAGAATATTGAAGACTGATGCAACATTTTCATGAACTTTGAAATCACCTACGTTCGTTCGCCCATTGCAAGCTGCGCTCCTCCTGAATTGAATTTGAAATTCAATTATAGGATTTATTATTATTGTTCGTGTAAAAAATACTTTAAGTATAGAAAACCATTGGAAATTAAACGTAAAATTTTAATCGTTTTATTTACAGTTTGCAAACCTTACTCCGCGAATTTCATTATTAAATTCCATGTTAAATTCCTTCGAAACATTTCGTGAATACCTAAACTAAAACTATGTCGTAATTTGTCGGCTAGCGATGGGAAATCGAAACCACACCTAATTTCCAAAACAAGACTTCAAATTAGGAATTAAATTCTTCATGTTGGAATAAATTGTTATTTATAAAAATTGTGCTGTCCCTTGTTGATTTGAGCAGATTTTCTTATAAATTTTCGATTCTTCTGAAAACCTAGTTGATTCTAACTAGAATAAAATAGTGTCCACAAAAACCTAAGTAAAATACTTTATGGAAATGGTTCCTGGCTAAAAGTCGTTTACTTGAACGTGAAAATCCCTGATTTGACAACAATGTATCTCATCCTGTCCCATTACTATGCGTCCCCTTCGCACCAGCAGCGGATCCATTGACTTCTGTCGATAACAATGGGCTTTCAAGGGAAAAATCATACTTAGAATATTTCTTATATTTGACTTGTATTCTCAGATTTCCACTTCCGCTGACTCCGAAGTCACATTTAATACTTCCAGGCTGTGTGAAGACCGTGTCTATAATAAAAAGAACATGAATTAAACTCCTTGATTAGGCTTGGATCAATTTGACGTTTTTGAAATGTCAAACTAGTTCGCGGGATTATGGATTAGATTCTGTGTTTTTTTTTTTTCATTCTTGGCTTACATTCTAGCGTAACTACCACTCTTCTTTTAATTCATGAATTCATTTCGTACGTTTTGGCACCCGCTATACTGAAATAAATATTATTAACACTCATGTAAATTTTTTATAAATAGGTGTAAAACTTTTTTCTGATCCAATAAAAATTCTTTGAGAAATTTATATTGGGCGACGACAAACAAGCAGATTGAAATATTAACCATAAATAACTGATAACCAACGCCAGCTAACTGAAGGTCAATTCTCGTAATAAAAAACGTTCAGAATATAGTTGCAAACTAATCTCAATGCTTCAAATCTCAATCTCATGACAGTAGATGATCCTGTTTGCCGTTTATTTGTGATACAAACCAATATACGACAATCAGAAACATCTACTGGCAGGAGATTGAGATTTTAGGCATTGAGGTTCGTTTTTAATCTGAGGTTTGGAACTATATTTTGAACGTTGGCCTTCAGGTCACATTTTTAAAGAAGAGGAACAAACTGAACAAAGAGGTTTTAAAAGTTTTCTGTATCATTCCACACCGCATGCAGCCGTGCGGCATTCCAATTTTTAAGGCCGCGACGCGCACACGAAGCAAGCAGTATTATTTTTGCAGAAGGCATATATATCCACCACGTAAATGCGTTTTTAAGTACGGATATTGAGTTTTAATTGTTTAAACTTATAATTTATTCGAGAAATAAATGCCCAGGACGAGTTTTAGTCAACAAATTAAAGTTCCAACAATATGACATCAAAGGGAAAAGTCGAAACGACGACAATATTTTGGAGAATCTTTGTTCCCAAAATCTTTGGTTATAATTAATGTGAGAAAAACATCCGGGCAGCGGGCAGCCATATTGACATGGTCGCGACTCTAGTGCTCTTTGTGGCTGTCACATTTGATGTGTATTGGCAATTGACCAAAAAATGATTATTTATCTCCAACTTTTCAGCGGAAGTTGGGAAACGAAATATTTACTAATTGGTAACGCAAATTCTTCAAAGTGAGTTCATGGGTTCTGAGATCATCACAGGTACCAGGAAAATATCCCATGATGATAATAATCATCCCACAAAAATTTCAGTTATTTTGTTTTCCGTTTTTTTTTTGTCAACACATGATTCAAAAATACTATGATCTTTAAATATTATTTACAGAGTACACAGCCAGCAACAGTAACGTAAAAAATATTTACATAAGTAGATTTATTATTCACTCAAAATTCAGTGATTTTAAAATCTTTTACGTACGTAGGTAGTAGGTACATAGTTGCTAGGCCCGGCCATTCACCTGACTCGGGATAAAAGCGATTCTAAGAATACGGGCCCTTTTCTCCATTTCACCCAGGCAGCCAAAATATATCGCGCGAAATTCTCACATTATTCCGCAGAAGAACAAATTAGGTACGTAGGCAGTGATCATGGACGAGAAAATCACTGTCTAAGTAGGTACCTAATTTTTTCTTCTGCGAAGTAATATGGCTTTTTATTCATTTATTCATACTTACCTATTTCCTCTGTCTCCAGTCTCCATGCTACAATTTCATTATTAACGTTAGTTTAATTTCCAAACTTCACAATAATTTTGTTGTTACATTACGTAGGTATTTTTTAACATGAGTTATGCATGATTGGTTTACGTTTTTTTTACACATTTTGTTACGGAATTACAATTTGTTGTATACATAATCTTTGACCTTGGCATGTGGTATGACACGACATGACATAATTTTATTAACATTTTGTTTACACAGCCCGCTCCCTTTCGTAATTGAATTCCGTAATATTTATTTTATATAATTTTCTTTTCCCAATCGCTAATAATTTTAGATGTGTCACAACACTATTGGAAAATGTCAAAAACGCCATCATTGCGTGTCGTGGGTCTAATTTTTGTTTTCATGGTAAAACTTGCGAATATGACTAAATCCGTAATCAGATCAGAAGCACACGTTATTCATAGACAATCCCACGAACTTGATCGTTACAGACCTTAGAATAAAAACCTCTTACAGACACTCCGAATAGTTCCGGTAACTCTATAGCAAAATAACCTAAACAAAACGCTAAAACATTAAATTGCCCAATGGTCTAAACTAGTCTAAAGGACTGAACACATTTCATCGTTGTCTCTGTATTCTGAGATTTCATCGTAGCTTGGACGAACGCGACGATTCGGTTATATTTCTTTTTTCTTGATAATAAATTAATTCATTCATAGGTCGCATTTCTGATTCATGGGCTCACGAAAATGTAATGACTCCTGCATACAATGCTCTTCGTTTAACATACTTCCACTTCCCTTGATGGATTACTTACTAATTAGAATACTTGGATGGACCTCTTGTAAACAAAAGAAACTCAACAACGTAGAATGTACACAAGCGCCTTATTTTTTTTTGTTTTGTTTATTGCACCTGCAGTGTCAAATGACGGTCACGCTGTCAAGGTGTCCTGTTCGAATTAGGAACGTATCCGTCAGAATTACGCCACGGATGCATGTGATACATCCTGTAGATCAAAACAAGACTATTAACATTCTGTGGAGTCGTATGCAAAATATGACACTATAAAATTTTACGCGATTTGACCGTCTCTGTTTACGCTGATAATTATTCCAACACGTGGAAGGTTGAGTGTCCATCTGGCCATGTTTGTTTTCGTTTTTCTCCACCAATCGCGGCACCGGTAGTTACTGCTAATTCCCGATTGGCTGACTCACCGAATTCTGTGATTCTGTGATAGAAATAAACGTATTCAATTAGGTGACTGTCATCGTGAATAATGTAGGTAGCAAGGAGCCAAAAAGGTTAGTGTAAGGCGATATATCAGATTGGAAAACACATTATTCATGATCTGTATAATCTGATATTCATGTACTTACTAAACTCGTACTATGACTATGACTATTTGTGTTCTTCTAATCCTTCACTAGCAGTGCCCGCGACACCGTCCGCGTGGAACTCTGAAAATAACATTTTATTTAACAATTAACAATACAATTCAACATTTTGAATACAGGATGATTTTGGATGACCCTTTATAGGATGTTTGTACTCATCAACTTGAAGAACTTTTAATATGAAACCAACTCTAAACTCGCGAAAAAAAATTTGCTGCTCCATAAATTTATGTTCGCATAACTCGACAAAATGTAGGAAACAGCTGATTTCAGGATTGGTCCCATAGTAAAAGTTGTTCATAATGATGAGTACCATGACCCCTTAAGAGGACCTAATCAATACTACCTTTAGTTAAGAGCTACACAAAACCATCATCTTTGTGGCATAAAATGTCGAATTACGTAGGTACTGGAATTTATGTAATGGGGTTAGCCATTAATCAGGGGCCTTACTCCCGACTGGTCCGAGTTCTGAACCAAATCGAGCTAGTGTCAATACCTAGAGGAACTGACAGTAAAACCTCTAAGGAATTGACATTAGCTCGATTTGTTCAGAACTCGAACCAGTCGGGAGTAACGCCCCTGATCTGAAGTAATCTGAACCCATCTCGGCAAACAGGGCAACGCATTGACATTTACCGAAACAAATTACGTTGACATTTACGATTTTACAGATCCTTACACACCAGTTTCGTGTAAACAGTTCAATTACACGAGTAAGTGAAACCCTAATAACGATGTTTCCTCAATGATTTGCTTGCTACCTTCCGAGAAGTGTCGTGATGATGCCGCCGGTCGCGAGAGCTGGTAATCGCTTTCTGGGAACGATCGGGCCCTCGGGTTGCCAACTGTATACACACTTGGCAATGATAGGAAGAAGCAATTGGTACGGATTCATTTCGAGCGTTGTGTGTGTTGCCTCAAACTCAAGAAACGTTTTACCCTGATTGGAGCGTTGTCTGAAACGTTTTACCCTGATTGGAGCGTTGTCTGTAGTAATTTTATTTGCGTACGATAACTACAGTTCCACTAATGACAACCTTTAAAATTATTGGCTATACACACATATATATTATAAATATAGACTATACACACACAAATATTATACACTTGCAAAACAAAACGGCTTATGCATGCCTGTTTTACATAATAATTGCTGGGTTCATCGACTATCCTCCATTAAAACGTGCGTCGCGTGCAAAGGTTAATAAACCAATATAAATATCTGCGCTATTATTTAAAGTAGGGACTTGTCATATCTATTCTATTTTTATTCGGACAGCAACGGTCCGCAAACGATGCTTTATTTAAAAAATAGAATCAATTATGTCTTTTCCAAGGTCCTGCCTATTAGTCCAAAGCATAGACAACATAATAGAAGTAGCCCAGCTTCTTTCGACTATCCTTTGGTCATACATTCCGGTAGCGCGCGATCATTTATAACCTGCAATCCATTAGATTGATCGTTATCAGTGACGCAGCACGAGTGGCATTTAAAAAAAAAAGTGCATTATGGCCTCAGGCCATGTGAAAGTATTGACATTTGCGTCTAAGCATTAGTTCTTAATCTTGACATATTTACACTTCGAATGGAAGGAAGGAGTAATCCATTCTTAATAACCAACAATATTCATAAACTGTCTTTGGAAAATATTTCGGAAATTCGGATACTCTTAAAAGTATTCTAATCTACGTTCTTTTTTATTTTTCTATCAGTTTATCGAGTTTACTTATCTATTCTATTTGTATGCAATACATTCCGGTAAAAAACATTTTCAATTTTCCTATAAAGTAAACAAGACCCTTTCAACAAATTCTTATAATCGAGTCATCGCTGGTCGATAGGGGAAAGTGACTTATAAAATCAGTATTTGACATTTTTTTCCAAGAACTTGTTTAAATTCCAATACCTAACAGAATATACTTAGCATTTAATAATTATTAGTTTAGAATTTTCTGCTAATCGAGAATTCTAAATAAAATAAAAATCTATGAATATTTCTTTGAGCAAAGGGACAACTTCAAGGTTTTTGTTGACTTGTACCGTAAAAGTCAACAAAAACCTTGAAGGTTCCGGGAAAATTTCAGCAACAGATTGGAATCGTAGCTCAAAAGATTAGCTTTCGTTCATTTCAGTTCTTACATACATACACATACATATTATCACGCCTGCTTCCCATTGGAGTAGGCAGAGACTATGGATTTCCACCTGCTACGATCCTGACACACCTTTTGCGCTTCATCTACGTCTATTAACCTCGTCATGCATGCTCGTCGGTTTAGAGAACTCTTAACCTGGCATTTTTCGAGAACATCCGCGATTTGATCGCGATACGTTCGCCGAGGTCGTGCCCTTCCAACTCTTCCATCCACACTCGCTTCGTATACCTACTTGTTTCGTCAATCTCGTCTCGTCCATTTCAGTTCTTAATTGTATTTATTGAATATCATGAATAATACCTACCAACAACGGTAGTAAAGGCATAGAATAGGTAATAATAACTTTTCTTATGGTAAAGGTTTTGTTTGCTATGTCTGCTGTACAATACTCAATACCGATCGATCGAGTAGCTAAGCTCTCACGGCGATTGTCCACGGTCGCTATTTCGCTAATCAATCACCATTGGTTCACTGATGCAGATAACAAACGAAGGGTGACCATAGCCGTAAACTCGTTTCTCTCACGGATTAATTCAAAATTCACAGTAAAATGCAATCGCCAGCCATACTTTTTTAACTTTTATGCCTGCGCAATTCGTGACGGTAATGCACTGAAGAATTATTTAAAATTGGAACACGCTTTTTGTTTTAAAACTAGTTCTTTTTTTTTCTTTTTTTTATCCTTAACCTTGACAGTTAATAATGAGTTCGATGTAATTCATAAATTCTCTGTTGTGATGGAATTAATGAATTTAACGTGTTTTGTGGTATTATAGCATATTGCTACAGTACCTAACCTGTGTATTATTAATACTAATTGTACATTTAGGCTGTTTGTGGCGAATTGTAATGGGTTTTGTTTTGATGTCTAGTCATGTGAACACAATTTGAATAGTAATGGCACTTGATTTTACTAAAACTTTTTTAATGGCAATGTAATATGATTTGATGGTAGAGATGGTAGGTACATGGTAGGTACCTATTAGAATGGTACGGAGGATGGTAGTAGAAAACTCATAAGTACAAACATCAAAAATTATGTTCTGGGTGGTATCTATTTTATTTACCAGCAATGAATGAAGCTTTTAAGAACTCGCTGTTTAACAATGTATTTAAAACTAGGTCCGCCATAGTAAAGGGCACGGTGTCCCAGTTTCCGTCAACACAGCACAGAGCTTGTTTTCAACTAAAATGTCACGTAAGCGGGCCCGTTCCTATACATAATTCATACAACAAGGCTGAAACTCATTGATTACCCGTCGGACTACACTACACTAGTACTACAACCTCTACATTCACGCCCTGTCGTAATATGGAAGAAAATCAACCTTTCACTAAACAGGCAAGACTCAAAATTGAATGAACCGAATTAGTATTCAGCTAGCATTCGAAACTGAATCTTGAGACTTGGGCATATAGTTGGATTTGGGTTAGGGAGTTGTTCGTAGACTGCTGGTTGACCTTGGTCGGTTGAGGGGTGTTCCAAGGTGGCGTCTGGCCCCTCCACCCCTTGGGCGCGATGCGTCGGCGGCTTGCGTAATAGATATTTTAACATGTTCAGTTAGAAATTTTGCTTAGTTGTCATGGGGATAGGTGCAAAAAACTGGCTGGTTGTAAATCATGTGACATATTTAGTTTTTTTTTTGGGAAAAATCCGGATGACACTCGCACAAAAGCTGCAGAATTTGGTCCAAAATAACGTGATTTTACTTTTGTTCGAGTTATAAAATTAACCCCTTGAAGAACTCACGAGCATTGCAGATTCTGGGATTGCTGAGCAAATCCGCCCTACATAAAAATGCTTATAAAAACGAAACTAGACCAGCTGTTTCTGTTTTATAAATGGTTTTCAGTTGATCAAACACCATGCTATCGAAAATCGAAATGTAATTTTTTAGTTTAACTAAATAAAAAAAGGGAAGCTCAAAATTAAAAACGATAATTCAATATCAAAATAGTCTAAGGACCGATGGCCGTTGGAGCAGACGAGTCCTTGAATGGAGACCGCGAATCGGCAAAGGCAGCGTTTGGCGCCCCCCAGCCAGGTGGACCGACGACGACCTGAAGAAGGTAGTTGTATGCGGAACCAAGTGAGGACCAAGTGTTGTGGCGGAGCTTGGGAGAGGCCTATGTCCAGCAGTGGACTGCGATAGGCTGAGTTGATGATAATGACGTTGAACTGAAACAAGCCAATTTACGAGTATAATATAGTAATCCTGTATTGTATTATTAAAAATATTCAAAATACTACAGAAAACGTGCCTCAAACATTATCAGGCCAGACATTTCCATAAAAGATAAAATTTGCGAGAAAACAATGACAGACGAAGGTCATAGATAGTCGAATGATACTTTATAAACAGATAAATTGTCTAGATAAACTTTGATATAATAAATCATGCAGTATTAGCATAAAAGTCGCGTTGAGTTATACCTACGACGCCTTTGCCTAGGGCTATCATCGTTAAAAAATGTTGCGCCAGAAGGAGGGTTATGTTTTTCGAGTGTATGTATGTATGTATGTATGTATATTTCTTTGGCACGCTCTGTAGCCTAAACGGCTTGATGGATCTTAGCTTGAGAGGTGTCGTTGGATTCGTCTTAATTGTGAGAGTGACACTGGGTATATCAAAATTATAAAAATCAAAATGGCCGCTTTTTGGAGCCATTTTATGTGACTTCAAAAATTTTTTTTTGCTTAAAACCTATCGAGTGGGGTATCAAAATAAAGGGTTTTATAAATGGTTTACGAAAATATCTACAACTTATATGTTTAAATGTAATTTGGAATGAGAAATGCTAAAAAACAACAAAATATTCAACGTTAAAAATGAATTTGACTTTTCAAAAATAAAAAATTAATAGTATGATAAATAAAACATGACTAAACTAAAAAAAATCATGTATTATGTAATTCATGACCAAAAACATACGTAGCCTCCGACTGCGTGTTGATAAGTCTTGTTTATATCTTTTCTGTTATTTTTAGACGCAGTCGGGTTTTTTGTTCATGTTAATTAATTTTTTTATTAATCTATGGACATCATTATTTTTAAATAATTATACCTTTCCGGTGAAGAAATGTCATCATTTCTTTTGGGATTACTAGTCTCAATTTTAAATTGTCTAATGAGAAAACTTTTTTAAATGAAAATAATGAGCATTTATTTATCTGTAATATTATAAAGAGGAAAGATTTGTTTGTTTGTAATCGATAAACTTTGAAACTACTTAACCAATTTTAATAATTCTTTCATCATTCGAAAGCTACTTTATCCAGATTCCAGAGTTAACATAGGTTATATTTTATTTTAGTACGCGTGCGAAGCCGCGGGCAGTCTAATTTGTAATATAGAGCAAGAACAAAAAAAATATTGGAATGCTACAAAACGCCCTTAATAACCATAAACTAATTTCTACATAGAATATACACCCAAAAACCATCACCCTCCTAGGGCAGTCAGGTAAACACTCAATTTTTTTAACGTCTAACAACAACCCTCTAAAAACGGTGCCCTACAATTAAAAACATAAAAAAATGCGTAACAACCCTGTGATCATTATCCGATCCGAGGGATTATACATTATTTAGATATTCGCACAAACTAAGTATTTATCGCATGCCAGTTGGGCCAACTTTAATTCAATTTCATGATGATTTATAAGCAGTGCCCGCCATCTCTGACTTTTGAAAATGAAATCATTTTGTCTTGTCTTTGTTTTGCAAACGATTTATTTTGAAAAAATGGGTATACGATATTGGAACTGACATTTATTAATGATTGAAGTTTATTTCTATGAGAAATCAATGTTCGTTTCAAAGATTTTATACTTGGTTCGTTTATTTAAAGCTTTTAACTCTGTCTGTCTGTCTGTTGCAAATCTTGCGAGTTAATTTTGAGTTAGTTCCAGGGGACCTTACTCCCGACTGGATCGAGTGCTGTATCAATCGAATTTGAATTCGAGTTAGTGTCAAATCGTACTGCATTTTTCTAGGAATTGACATTTGCTCGATTTGGTTTGGTCTCGAACCACTCGGGAGTAAGGCCAGTTTCTGAGGAATGGCAGTGCATGGACTACGAGTTTTTATTAGGGCAAACGCCCTACGGTCTAGAATTTATTCGTTGAATTTCCGTCAAAACAAAACGTGATTCGAACAAACGTGCATCGGACTCGAGTTCATTCGAATAGCTTTAAAATGGAGAATGGTTTTAGAACTTTTACAATTCGATCAATCGTCTTTCGAACACATGTAGTGGACTCCTGCACCAGTGATACGCTGTGCGTGGCTAGCAAAATGAAGCAATCCTATTGGTCCTATCCTATATATATCATATCTCTGGTGGAAAGCCACCTTTTTGTAAAATGGAAGAAGAAAAATCCGAGCCAGCGTGTCATAATTTATATTTAAAAAATAAAACGTTAGCGAAGCGAGCTCATTCAAGAACGCAGTGTAAACAGTCTGGCGTTCGTAATTAGAACAACAATGTAAGATTTAGGTACCTAATTGATAGTGTAAAGACTTAGGCGACTCAAATGTTTTCTGCTTTTCCGTTTCATAGTGGTGAGAAAAGCGGTAACCTGTGGCTAGAATAGTATTATTACCTGTGCCTGTGGTAAAATATTTCACCTCCGCTTTTAATCCACCAGAATCAATCAGTACCATTACTTATATTCAAAGAGATGTATTTTAATGTCTTTGCTTATATTGAACTACATATATTTACGGGACTTTTCGTGCACAATTAAATCAAAAAATTTGACTAACCTCGACTTTCAAATAAATATAGTTCCATATGAGTGAAATTCGCGAAAGTTTAAAAACTTCTAGTACTATTACTTTATACAATTATGTGATGTATTAAAATAAAATAAAAAAACAAGTTTAACCGGATTATATCGCGTATCGCGTAATTGTACGGTAGATATTTTTTTTTTTTTTATTATAAATATGTAAAGACGCTTGTCATCTTAGTCTTCCTGCGACCACGAACGCTGCAAAGCTTTCGTAACGTCAAGAACACCAATTTAAATAATATACGCGATTTAATCCGGTTAAACTTTGTTTTATTATAATGTGTAGTGATCGCGAAAACCTAAGAAGTTATTAAGTTATGTACTTACGGCCAAAGTTAATATCCTATCTATTCATGATTTACCGTTTGACATTATTTGTATGGAGCCTAGTGTTTGTGACTCCTACAACAACTTTTTTGGCTGTGTGTGCGGGATTTTTCCTGAGCTTTCGCTTTTTTTTCTCTTCGGGTTATATTTCTCCAGTTTCTTGCACATTGTGTATTTGTGTGTCATGGTTACGTAAAGCAATGTCAGTAATAAATATAAAAAAACATTTTCTACGAAGTTGATTCACTATTCGGAGGCGTGCGAAGTCTTGCGCATCTTGTCTAAACAAACAAAATCAGACGTCCATTGACGGCTAAAACTACTTAGGGTTACCACAGCGGAGAAATACAAATATCTGATCCAATTTTGAGTACAAAAGTTTTCATATTATTTATATTTGCAAAAGCCTATTATTATATAGCCTACCTATTAAAAAACAAACATTGACCTCGATAAAGCTTATCAAACCACTGATATTGAAAAGGATTAATTAATATGTACCTTGTTACTTGCTGTTATTTTTCGTTCATTCATACCAAAAATATTAATCTGATTGATAAGAAACCTTTACTATCAGCGTATACCACAGAATAAACATAAGAATGGTAGAGTCCCAAATTATCATTATACTTACGAAAAAGTAGTTTTTACGCAGAGGAGGCTGATTTTGAAATTCGATTATGAAAAACAAAGCAAGGTTACCCGCTGTTTTGATCAGTACGGAATAAATTAAATTGCGCATGTTACATGTTATTGAATAACAAAGTTAATATTCTAGTGTGCCAGAAAATTCGCAAACAACTCGACTATGATAGAAGATAGAAGATTGCGATGCCTTTGTTTTTTTTAATATCAGCACGGAATGGATAAGATAATATGTCTTTTTAGGGTTCCGTACCCGAAGGGTGCCAAACGGGACCCTATTACTCTCGCTACGCTGTCCGTCCGTCCGTCTGTCTGTCACAGGGTCTTTGTAACGGTAATAGATAACCAGTTGAAATTTTCACAGAATATGTGTTGCTATGAGGAGTATCACGACAAATACTAAAAACCATAAAAAAGTCTAAAACCAAAGGGGGTCCCCATACAAGAAACCTCGAAAAACATGCATTTTTTTCAACGATTTTGTTCCTGTTCTATCTTCAAAACAGTAATACATACCAGCGTCAAACTTGGTCTGATTATAGGGCATACTATGTAGTTTGCAACAAATACTAAAAACAGGACAAACATCGACATATGTGGTGGTATCTACGAAAGAAAGAGATGCAAAAATTCACATTTCGCGTACGGTCGTTGATGTCTTTTGATAAACTCTCGTAAATTAAATCAGTTTCTATGGGGTATCAGGTCCATGAGTGGTACGGAACCCTTACTGCGTGAGTTCGACTCACACTTGGCCGGTTTTTTATTACCTTTTATGTTTCAAATATTTACATTTTATCAACTTTCCTGTAAATCACTGGTTCAATGACAGATTCACCCCCAGAGTCTGGAAGGCTGATCAATTTGATCTATTGTCAAACCTAATGTCAGCTTCTGTGATTGGCCGGCGAAAATGTTAACAACCAGTCACATCGCTTGATCTGAGATTTGACAGTCGATTAGTTAATTATTGCGTTGATCAGCCTTTCAGAAACTAGGGGTCAGTAGTAGAAAGTAAATAGTCATGATACTCATGATTCCTATAACTGAAGCGGATTTATCAATAGTGGTGTCGATTCTCTTGTTCACGAATTAAACTTATTTTAAGCAATCGCCAACCCGCACTAGGCCAGCGTGGTGGACTAAGGCCTTAGCCTTCTCGTACTGAGAAGAGGCCCGTGCCCAGCAGTGGGACAGTAATGGGCTGGTTATGTAAGCAATCATTCTCTTTTACTAATAGCAGATACAAGAAAAAGGGATGGCAACAATTTTAGTGCTGTCAAATTAGTTTAGTTTAGTTCTTTGTATTTTAGTCAACACGTTCCGTGATCACGACTAAACTTCTATGGGAATTTTAATTCCGACTAATTTGACAGCTCAAAAATGGTTGTTATCCTTTTCTTTAATAGTTAAGAGAGCGATAATTTAAAATAAGTTTAGTTCGTGAACCAGAGAATCGACACAATTTTCAAATAATAACTTAGCATTTGAAGAAATTCATGTAAATACGGTAAGTACTTATAGATTGCGCAATGTGGCGTCAGATACTCCTCACATAAATAACTAATTAAGTACCGAAAATAAAAACCGTTTCCTATACTTTTGCGACTTTTCATGATAAGAAGCCGATATCTGATGTTTATGCTGTTCCTTCCAGTTTGGGGCCTCACTGTGACACATCAAAACAACACGGCCGCGTTATGTTGGTGGAAAAATTCGGTACGGAATGTACTGAATTTTACATTGTTATTGTCGAATGGCCTTTGGAAACAAAGCCACCATAATCTGCAAATATATCACTGTAACTCGGTCGCGATATTTGCGTGTTTTCTTAAATGCCATTGAGAATCAAGCTGGCTGCGTGAAAGTATCCAACATTCATAATATTATGGAAGTCTGTATTAAAATATATTTTTATCAGTAATTTACGTTATTGCGTCTACTGGCCCACTCGACGCTAATCAATAAAGCATGTTTATATTTTGATTAGTACCTACTAGTGATTACTTCGGTACATAAAACAAGTGCATGAGTACTAGGAACGATCAATAATTCTATAATTTAACTTGCTTTCACTTGTAAAATAAACAGAAAAAGTAATAACCTGGTTTTTAGTTGTAATCAAATGTTGCCGAAATCAGACCAATGGTCAGCGTAAACCCGGAAACTCGCCATTATCATGAGTATGATTCGTGTCATTATTATTTATATTTAAATCAATATGGACTATTTCTTTCTCTAAAAGGCTGAAATGACCGAAAATAAATGGATTTATTTTATTATGTTATTCAATAACCATGATGAATATTGAGACAACCCTGGATCCCAGACTGTTTCATTAGTTCATTGCCCATTTTTGCTGGCATATACCTACAGTAAACGTAATCCTGTCATCCGAATTACACAGAAAAACATAATGTATCAGCTGTATGTACCAGGCCCCTCAGAAAGTATTGCGAAAAAAAGTTTTTATATATGGGAGACTGGCCAGTTATAATGTTTTTCGAAAATATGATTATTTATAAGTAAAAATAAGTAAGTTCCAATTTCAAAATTTCCCTCCACATTTTTTGCGAGTTAATTCAAAGTATTGTGTCTCACTGAAATATGGATCTGCGCCGGGAACATTTTAGAGCTATGATTTTATACGATTTCAAGTGTCGCCTGAAACCGGATGAATCGTACGATAGACTTCAAATGGCATTCATGGATGAAGGCCCTTCCAAGGCAACCGTGTATCGTTGGTATAACGAATTCAAGCGCGGTCGACCAACTTTGGGGGATGACGAAAGAAGCGGTCGCCCTTTGACGGCTGTTACCGAAGAAAACGTGCTAGCAGTGAAAAATTTAATCCAAGACAATAGGCGAATTACATATCAGGAGATTCAACACATATTGAAGATTGGATCGGGAAGCGTTCACGAGATTCTACACAGCCATCTTCGCGTGAGGAGGATAGTATCACGCTGGGTGCCGCACAACCTCACCGATGCTCAGAAGCAGGCCCGGGTGGAATGGTGCCGTGATATGCTTAACAAATTTGAAGCAGGCTCGTCTCGGCGTGTTTACGACATCGTTACAGGTGATGAGTCCTGGATTTATCAATACGACCCAGAAACCAAGCGCCAGTCGACTGTTTGGGTGTTTCAAAATGAGCCAACGCCTACCAAAGTGAAGCGATCTAGAAGCGGGGGTAAGATTTTGATCGCTAGCTTTTTTAATTTGACTGGCCACTTGGTATCAATTCCCTTACGGGATCAAAGAAGCATTAATGCCGAATGGTATACTACCAAATGTTTGCCAGAAGTTTTCTCTGTTATAAGCAACAAGCGACCAAACACAGGGCTCCGCGGGCTACTGCTCCACCACGACAATGCACCTGCGCACACCGCACTCAAAACGAGGGACTTCCTGGACAGCACGCCAGTCAAACTCCTGGGTCACCCTCCTTACAGCCCTGATCTAGCACCGTGTGACTTCTTTTTATTCCCAAAAATAAAAAATCTGCTCAAAGGGATACAATTTTCGTCGCCGGAAGATGCGCTGGCTGCGTTCGAGCAGGCTGTAAACGAGGTGTCTGCGGCGGACTGGAAAAAGTGTTTTGAAAACTGGTTTAGGCGCATGAATCTTTGTATAGAGGCTGGTGGAAAGTACTTTGAAAAGATTTGATAAAAATATATGTACGTATAGAACAATTTTTTTTAGTTTCGCAAAACTTTCTGAGTGTCCCACGTATTTGTGGTAGACATAATAGTATTTAGTTATTAACTTACATAACTGCTCAATGGGGAAGGCAAAATGAATTACAGAGATACATTTTTGAGCTGGCTGGTAACTTGTGCTTTTATTTTACAATGTTTTTACATTCATTTTGCCATCGATTTTAAAGTAGCTTTCCGATGAGCTAGAGACTTGAAACTTTTGACGACCTCTGTGGTCTGGTGGTTCGAGTATCGGACTGCTGATCACGAGGTCGTGGGTTCGATTCCCACAGGACACAAATATTTGTGTATTGTGACATGAGTGTTTGTGTTGGTCTGGGTGTTTCTTATGTATTATAAGTATGTATTTACAAAAAAAAAAAATATAAGTATTATATCCATTGTCTAGTACCCATATTACAAGCTCTGCTTAGTTTGGGACTAGATGGTGCTGTGTAAAAATGTCCCAAAAATATTTATTTATTTATTTAAATACAGCTCAAGACTGAATGAGACTGCAATACTGGTGTCGATTCTCTTGTTCACGAACTAATCTTATTTTAAACTATCGCTTTATTTTACTAATAGTAGATACTGTGACGCCGGACATAAAGAATTGCACCACCCAATCTCTTCTCATTTCTCATGGGTGTCGTAAAAGGCGACTAAGGGATTCACCAGAGGATTAGGGCAGCAGCGTTCTCTGAGTATTTAACCAACCAACTGCGATCGCCAAGCCGCCTGCCAAGCGTGGCGATTATGGCATATCCCCCCAACATGCTTGGGGGAGGCTTATGTCCAGCAGTGGACGTCTTTCGGCTGAAATGATGATGATGAGATACAAGAAAAGGATGGCAACAATTGTAGTGATGATAATTTAGTTTTTGTTACATATCTTTGTATTTTAGTGGGCACATTCCGAGATCACGAATTCACGACTATTATGGAAATTTTAATTCCGACTAATTTGACATCTCTAAAATTGGTACCACCTCTTTCTTGTATCTACTATTAGTAAAAGCGGGCGATAGTTTAAAATAAGTTTAGTTTGTGAACAAGAGAATCGACAGCAAAAAAATGTGGTGTATAAAAAACATGAAATTATTTCAATATGGATACGGTACAGTGGACTGTAAATCAATGGCTCACCTATTGAGAGATTGAGACCAATTCGGCATGCAGTACAGTTTACTTCATAAAAAAGGTTTTTGAAACAGCTAGATCATGTAAGTACTATACTCATTGCAATACTGGCCGAATTTCAACGGGACAACACCGTTACAGGGCCCAGTAACTAAGTGGCCATCATTATCTTAGAACTGTCTTAGAAGAACCACCATAACTACATACAGTACATACCCTTGTGATTATGTGTTCAATAAAAATTTTAAAAAAACAAATTCATTCTGATTTTATTTTCGTCTGCTATTATTATACTTTAGTATTATATTATGACAGGCTTTGGCATGGCAATAATACATTAATCTATTGTGGGTGTAACACAAAGTTACTTTGACCTTCTACTTCATGATTCCGCGTCATTTTTCGCTAAAGCGAACCTTTTATCGACAGAATTTCTAAGAGTACTATTCGATATTCTGTGATCTAAGTTACGTTGTTATTTTGATGATAAACTAAAACGTGAGGTATTGAGGGTTGTTCGAGGAAAAAAATATTAATAGCACGCAACGTAGGACGTATGTAGGCACGTGCCGTCAGAAAAAACAGTTGCTAAATCGCAAGTAGGCCGAAATATGTTAGTTGGACCGCGCCCACGCGCCCAACTTACTCTGAGCCTAGAAAGCCCATTGACCTACCTACCTCGGGCCCTTCCAACTGAGTGACGTGCGAAGCAAGGGGCGCCGAGGGAGCTCTTCTTACACCAGTTATACACGTTCCGCAGATGAGTCTCGACGGAAACCCCGCCGTTCTCTCATTACGCACATTGTTTTGGAGCCTGTGTTTTGAACGCACCCGACGCCATTTTGACGTGGCCGTGACATAGTAATGTGCCGTTTATCTCCTCGGCATAAGGTCTAAAATCAATCGCATTCTCAAATAAACAATACAAAGTTGTAGATTGAATGATGAGTATGTTGATAACATATCGGCATGTATTTCTCCCACATTTTTCATGTTGTTATTCGTACAAAGAATTCGATAACGAACTATCAACACAAAGAGGCATAGTTTTGGCGGCGTATTGCTTTGATTACGAAATGTAGGAAGCATTAGTGAACGACCGAGCTATTTTAAAAAATGCACGAAAGCGGGGAACGGTACGGTCGTTGATATTTTATTTTAAATTGTTGTCAAACACAAATTTTTAACATTTACGTATTAGTTAGTGGGGTGTGAGAGTTCGGTGCGTCAGGGCAGGGCGAGGTTGGCGTCTGGGGGTCGTCTGCGGCCTGGCCACGACCTACATCCGCGCCTCACCCCCTGCAGGGGGTAAGCGAGGGGTCGGTGATGACGTGCGCCGTCTGCCCCCTCCCCTCGCACCTGCGTTATGTTATGTAAGACGAATGTGTTTTGCTGATAGCGATGTGGTTAGCTATGCTCATTCGAACGGAATGACGTTCTTGGTTCTGAGGCTCACGAGATAACATAGCCTTAAACTTAAAAGTTGTAGGTGTTGAGTACCTAATGTAATTATTTGGCCTTTTGTAAGCAATGCACAATGTTCGGTGTGGTGCCGGACATAAAGAATAGCACCACCCTTATCTTTTCTTATGGGTGTCGTAAAAGGCGACTAAGGGATTCACCAGAGGATGGGCAGCAGCGTTCTCTGAGTATATAACCAACCAACTGCGATCGACAACCCGCCTGCCAGCGTGGCGATTATGTCATATTCCCCCCTTTGGGGGAGACCTATTCCCAGAAATGATGATGAATGATGAAGCAAAGCGGATCCTATACTCAACTACGCCCAAAATACTGTTCCTTTGTTCCTACAGCCATCCAAAGAGAACAAGGATAAAAACTTATAAGATTTTCAAAGCACAGTAAAACTAGTAAAAGGGACCTAACAGCTACACCGGTTTCAAACCTTAGTATAGTACTATTATTTTGTGCTATGTTATAGTAGTAACAAATCAACCAACATTTTGTTTCTTATGTTTCTTTAAAACAAAGCCAACTTCGGTTACTATAAATAGAGATTAGTAAGGAAATGATTTTACGCACTGTCGTAGATTGATGTCGCAAATTTGTTATGAGAGCAGTTCTCGCCGCTTGCTTCTGGTTATTCAGATAAGATATTGACGTCAGTAATATGACCCTTTGACATTAATGTATTTACGTACCCACTTCCAACTGTCGCAGACACAAGTATACTTCGACGGGAGTTGCGACTTGCGACGTTCCGTTTTCTATTTTTGATTTGCACCATACCATACCGCAAGCGAATGGTCTTGGAAATGGCATTGCTATAGGATAGTTCTCCATTTTAACTGGATGACACTATTCTAAAGAGTTCTACATGTCATACTATACATTACCAGAAACTCATTATAATAATATTAAATAATAAATTCATTTATTTGCCAAGAAACCGCATTACAGAATAGGAAATTATCCAGTGGCCCCACACTAGGCAAGCCTGTCCTTTCATCCAAATCCTGTCCATTATCTCAAAATACCACACCACGAGAGCCCTAGCCCTAGTCTGAAGTACTTACTTCTCGATAAAATATTATGTTGATAATGTTCAGGGAAGTAACGAAGCATGTTAAAAGCCTGCACTTAAATGCTAAGCAAATATTACTTAGTAATGACGAGTTGTATGAATATGACGTCGAATTATTTTCGTCTCTAGTCCTTTGTTCCTTTATGTTCCCTACACAACGCTGGTGCAAAATAGAAACATACATTCAAATAGGCATGTACTCATGAACCCTTTTTTCAATTCCAGGTGGTGGAGACAGTGGTGTGTAAGACAGAGCCGCCAGAATCGCCTCCAAAGAAAGCGCGGTGCGAGGACTACACGACGGCGACCTACGCGCTGCTCCTAGACCCCTACGCGTTGCACTACCGGGCGTTGTCAGCGTTCCGGCCATGGGACAAGCGCGAGCCAGTGCTGCAGCACCCCGAGCGGGTGGTGCGCGTTGCCGACTGCACCTCCTTCGAGCGCGACTACCAGCCAAACGTCGCGCTCAAGCCTCTCACGCCACCCGTCGACGACGTCACGTCCTCCACCTCGCCGCCACCGCATAGCGACTCCGAACTAGCCGCACGTCTGCTCGACGCCGAGGCACGGCTCGCAGAGCGCGCCCGACTCCTCGACGAGCGGGAGGCCGAGCTAGTGCGGCGAGAAGCTCGCCTCGACCAGCGAGAGGCCGACATCGAGCGACGGGAGCAGAGCCTGAGTGACGACAGACCCTCACTCAACCCTTCGCCCCCCAAGCAGGAGGAAGCAGAAGCATGTTGACCAACGCGTGTCATCACCAGGTTACGCTAACAGTGACTCGCGATGAACACTCAGTGACATTGCGTCTCCACAGTACACAGTACAAAACTACGAGGTGCTGAACCAATCATGTACACACGGCTACACATCAAGCTGTTCATTTCCAGTATAAGCTGACCTCGCATTGTATAGGTTTTCTTTGAAACGCGAGGTCAGCTTATACTGGAAATGTACAGCTTGATGTGTAGCCGTGTGTACGTTTCTGTACGCGGCACCGTGTAAATAATTTTTTCTCTACTTGGATATTGTTGATCTTTGAAACCGAGTCTATTGAGACTTTTTTCTATTTATACTGTTTTTAATAATTTAATGTGGCGACACCGATTTGGGTGTTGCCGCTGGTGTGCAGATTCGATGAGACGATCGATTTTTACCACAGATTATACAGTAACGCGATGCAGATAAAAATAGTTGTACATAATCATATCAAGTACAGTTTTATGAAATTAGTTTTTTGTACAATATACAGTTTTTCTTGTAGTCTTTTCAACGTGTGCCATTCTGAGGGTACGTCTGTTACCTTTTCATATAACCTCAACTCTGTGCTTTTCATACCTTATTAACAAAATACTCACATATTATATGATAATATAGTAAAATAGTTATAAAACTACAACCATAAGCATAATTTATACAGGGTTATTTTTAAGATTTTTTTGCAATATCTGTGTACATACATTAAGCAATAATATGGCGATTTAAGTTAATTTCTACTTGTGTACAATACATAAACTTAATGTAAACTACGTATTCCGGAATAGCAAAAAGTAGATACGATCAGTTACACTATAAATCACTTCATAATCATGTTATTACTTATAAATAAAGTTCATTCTACACGCGATATAATAAAACCATTACGTAAATTATTATACATTTTAGAGATGGGTGTAAAATCGACCTGCCTCCCACAAAAAAATTGCTTGACATCTACTTTACGTCATCAATTTTGTTTTGAATAAATAACTCTGTATAAAACCTCAGCCATACCAAATAGTAATAATATTTGAAACACATACATACATGCATCATACCTCTTATATGTTTAAAAGTTGTATGAAAACCATGTGGAAGTAAGTTTATATTTTGTTAACAGACACAAGCCAATCGTAGAAGGAAAGAGGCACATTCGTAATGTTAATTATTAAACTCGTAAAACGATTTTGTTGTCAGGTCTACATGGACACTTTAGTTCTATTTCTGTCTGTCCCACTAAAACAGTGGTTCTTAACCGGTGGTCTGCGAAGGCTCCACAAGTGGTCCGCGAAGCCATTCATCATCAACGGACCTAACTATTGTAATAGAAATTAATAGTATTTTTTTTCGGGACATTTATTATTTAAAATAGTATTAATTATGCGCGTATAAACTCCCTAAGTGCATGCTGTCATGTTTTAGAACACTCTGAAAAAAATTCGCGCTTGCTTCGCTGGCGCTTCTAGACCTAATCTGGGTGTTTGGTTTTCCTGATTTCTAATTCGTTTATTACTTAAAACAAAATCTTTTTCCGCCGTTTTGTTCTGGTCACGGTTTTTTTTAAGGCGCTATGATATTCTAATATAATACGTCGCCTATTACCTTTCTATTTTCATATTTTGAGTAATTTACAGAAAATTATATCTTAACTTCACCGGCAAGCAATTGGTGGTCCGTGACGACATAAATGTTTGGGCAAATGGTCCCCCACCACGAAAAGGTTAAGAACCACTGCACTAAAAGGAATGGTGGTACATATTCAAAATGCAAATAATTGTAATTGTTAAAGTGGCTGTCCATGCCCAACAGTCTATCAACTGATATATTATAGTTTAAGGGACTGTTTTTTTAATCTCACAATATTTCTTTTCGCTCTGTTAACCTTTTTACCGCCAATGACACCTTTTGAAGACAAACGATTTCGTGCCCTCAGCGCCACGACTTTATAACTTTGTAAATGTACTAATGAGTAGAATATTTGTCTTCTATAGAAGACGTGGTGCTGAAGGCACGAAAACCTTTACGACACCGTGGCGTTGAAAAGGTTAAATTATGTTACTGCCTTTCTTCCATTGTCTAGTTTATGTATTGAAATACCTGACGACTAGTGGGACAGCTGCATGTCTTCATAAGCTATAGCTACTTTAGTATAGTCCAGGCCAACAAAATTATCTTTATAAAAGGGTGTATCCCGCGGTCTACCTCATTGTACATAAAAAATATTGGTCTAAATTAAGAAAAACTATGCAAAACACTGATTTTCATTTAGATTCTACAAATTGTTTTTATCAAGCAATACTTTTTTAAATAGTGAATTGATCACTGCCTGAATCTAATATCAATCAATGTGTTAGGTTTTGTATTTTAAACAAAAATAAAATAAAAATTGTTTGTCAACAGTGGTGGGCATTTATCCGGATAAATACTCAAAATTGTTAAATACTCGAGTAAAAATGCTAAACTCATAAATATCCATTTTTACTCGAGTATTTATCCGGAATAATCCGGATAAATGCCCATCACTAGTTGTCAACAAGTTGTCTTGGGTGATGTTCTAAGCCGGTGCTGTACATAGATACTGTTGTCCATGATGTTATTATGAGCAGCACTCACCAACGGCACGACAAAGGATTTTTGTAAGCTGAGATGATTTTGAATCTTATTGAAGTAATGTTAGGGGCCACATTTGAATGAAATGTGAGATTCAGCTTACAAAATTCCTTTGCCGTGCCGTGATTGAGGAGCTGATTTGTTTGAAATAAATTCGGCCAATTTTCGACTAGAGATAACGTGATTCTATTGGCTTGGGCAATGCAAAACGCGGGCGTGCCATTGCGCGGGCCAATAGGAATGCACCAAAGCGCGTTATTGTTGGCCTTTTTCATATTTATCCGTGCAAATCAATAGAAAAGTTTCATAATTGGACATCCCGTAATTTATCTCTATAGGGTTAAATGCTCGATGGGAAGAACACACCGTTTACAATACCTAATTGATTCGGTCGATGTAAACTTAACTTTGTCATCACAAGCTTTGTTTTGTCTTTAATTTTTAACTTTCTTCTAAGACTTGAGTCTTTTCGTAGAATTTTAATTTTATTTGATAACTTATGTTTTTTTTTTGTCTTAAACAAAAGTTTCACGAGTAGTGCGTTTTTAAAATATTTTTAAAAACGTAAAGATATATTACTATGTAGGTATTGTCTATAACCGATAAGCGGCTGATGGACTTTTATGTTAAATGTAATTTATATACGTTTTGTAATTTTGAGCCACGCGTTTTATTAGCCTTTGCCAGTAACAGTGCATTTTAATTTAGTGCATATTTTTTGTGACTGAGCAATTTTTATTTACGTAGGTACTTGTGTCTGCGGACGCTAATATCGAATGATTAACATTCGAACTTGTGTGATTTTAAGCTATGACGTCATGGGCGCCTCTAGTTATTTCTTTTTATCTGGTAAGAACACTAAAATTATCCAGCGGTTATTAACTCCTTTAATTAACATCGGATTAATATATAAATAACCGATATCGCCGTTATATCTAAATGAAAACTGTTTGTGTTTTTAATTCAAAATAGGTATATTATACCTACCTATTTTGAAAAAAAAAACAATTAGAACCTACCTAATAAAAGAAATCTTCCAACCTAATAGAAGAATAAAAGAAAAAATTCTTTAGTATTTTATGTTAAATCATCATTTCAGCCGAAAGACGTCCACCGCTGGACATAGGCCTCCCCAAGCATCGCCACAACGACCGGTCCTGTGCCTTCCGCATCCAGCATCCGTATTTTATGTTAAATAAACTACGAATAATGTTCATACCAGATTTTAGGCAATTATTTGGTAATAAATCCCTATTATGTGTATTTGTTGTTAGCTAGTGAATTGGACAGATAAAGACTTCATAAAAAAATACATCACGATGTTAATTGGCAGCTTATTGTTAAAAAATACAAGTGTCGTGAAAAACTTACTTCCAAGTAATATTATCTGGTTTAGAAAGTTATTTCTTCAATTCACTAGCTTAAACATTGCCGGGGTTGATTTAAATAAAAAAAAACGAAAAATTTAAATGAGTTGTGAAATATGATTTCACAAAGTGACTTTGGCTAAGCTCAAAATGTAGAAAAAGAAATCGAAACGATTTTCCTTTTGATGATATGTTTTCCTTCGAAGAGTGCTATGTTACGTAGTTAGTTGTTATAGAGTAAGATTTCAGTTATATAATAGGTTATATCTCTAGTCAGAGACACTTTGAAAAAAAAATTACCATTTTACTTATTAATATATATTATTCAATATAGGTGGTACCGTAAGCGAGTGTAATAAGAATAACTTATTGTTTTAAACATTTAATAGTGTACATTAGAAATGGACTGCATGTCATATTGTATAATAAGGTACCTCATATATATTATATATGTGAAACTTTTCTGTCAGTACTATTGTTGGATAATTTTGGTGCTACAATGTTTTGGCTTGGCTAACTTAGTGATTAATTGTATATATTTTATTATTTATTGGCGAATGTTTTGATTCTACTAATATTTTTATTTTTAAATTACTTACAATTATTTTTATTTCTAAAAGAGAGTTCAATGAAAATCTATTTTGGTTTGCGATATTAAAAAGATGATAAAAATTAAACATGGCGAAGCCATTTTTAACCTTAAATAACGCTTTAATTATTAGCGTAGGTAATCTATGTATCGATGGAAAAGTTTCTAATTATGCTCTCACTGTCTTATTGCAAAATTTATTTATATATGTATATGGATGGTGCTAAAGGACTAAAAGCGGCTATTATTATTCTATTTCTAAAGACACACTCAGTAGGTTGTATTCTTTTTCATTCCGAAAAAGAGTTGTTATTTTTTTAATATGTCTCCTATACATAAAGGCAGTGAGAGTACCTAATGATAATGTAAATACTTGTTTTAATGTACGGTACGAAGCTATGTATGGATGCCAGGCTGTTGTAAACTATAAAAATACTTGAATTTGTCGCTATAAACTATGTCTCCTTGTCTTTGGCAGCTTCGGCTTATCGACAGAGGAATGAGACAAAGTTTTTCGCGTAATTGGTGATTTGCCAGGGTATTCACGCACTCTGTGATCTCATGTATGATTGTTATACATCAGTTTATAAATACGTTATTGTGAAAGTCGCAAAATCTAATTATCAAAAATATATATTGCTTTATATGCATAGTAATTTGTTTCACTAGATGGCGCTGAATTAAATTGCTTCCTCACCGCTATCATTTTCTAAACTATTGAACATAATATTTTCTCCTTGAATTTTATTTATATTTACTGCCATTCCTATACAGAGATGTAGGTATTGATGGATAAAATAAAAAATGTGATTTAATACAATACTTATAAATTTATAATTAAATAATATTTATGTACGAATGATGTTTTGTTCTGTGCCAATAATTGTTGTAAAGTTCACGAAGGCATGCGCTTAGGAATGGCAATAAATTATTATAAAAAGCGAAGTTAGACATTAATTTCATAAGCTACCTATACGATTATTTTTCTTAGTATTCAGGTTTTTAATACAACTGTAATAATTACACGTATAACTGCAATCAATCTTCACAATAATTACCTACCCATAATGGTTTTAGAATAACCTATTTCTCAGTTCCATACTCGAAGTTAATGATATTGGCGCCATTTTTTACGAGATTACATCTAACGCAATAGTTACGGACTTACGATGTTAAAAACTTCAAACTTCTACATAAGCTATGAGATTTATAATCTCATACCTACCTGTCGAATTAAAGTTACAAACGATATAACTCCGGAATTATTATTATCTTGCCCATTTAAACTGTTTTTTTTTATTTGATTGCTAATTTGGTATAGCAGATGAAACGTATTAAGTTTATAATATAAATATTATAATTTACAGGGATACTAAGTAGATATATTGTTTGTAACAGATTCATCATTGTTTGCGACTGTATTATAAGGCAACATGTCTTAGAGAAACGGCCTGATTATGAATTGTGTGTGTTTATATCAGAATATTTATAAGTTGCGGCTTGAAACCTCTAATCCAATTAAGCATTCCTGTACGTATGTTTTTTGGATTACACAAAAACATTTTTCTTAATACTAAACAGTGGAAAACCATTGTATATTGTAAAGTACCTGATAGATTAGACATTTAAGATTATAATTAATAAAGTTCTGTTATGCACACACATGTTCGTAACATGTGGTTTCGTAAGTGTTTTTACTTGAAAATAAAAAGCTTATAAGTACCTACCTTGTGGAGCAATAAATGAAATGATTTCCAACAGAAGTGTTTTATTTCATATTTTGTTTGGTTTGAACACTGAGGTATTATTACTAGGTACCTCAGTGAGTTTGAATTTGAACTAATTATTTTATTAGGATTCATTACTTATTAGTCCAAATATTTTAATAATTTTATGGATAAAGATTTAAATAGTGGAAAAAAAACCGCTTACGAGCAGGTTTCGAACCTGCGAGGCTGCGACTCCTGGCTCAGTACGCCAGTACTTTAACCACTAAGCTACCGTGAATACTGCTCGTGGTATAGAATTTAAGTTCCATTAAGTACGCCTTCGGGTGACGTCACCGACATCTTTCTAAGAAACAAGGTTTCTTAAGGTTCCGTACTAAGCAGAAGTTAAATTAAATAAATAATTAATTAAAATTTGGGACATTTTACAGATCACCATCTAGTCCCAAACTAAGCAGAGCTTGTATGTACTGTATGTTACATAAGAAACACCCGAACCAATACAAACACTCATGTTCATCACACAAATATTTGTGTCCTGTGGGAATCGAATCCACGACCTCGAGATCAGCAGTACGACACCCGAACCACTAGTGGTAGTGGTCTAGACCACAGACGTCGATAAATTCGATACCACGAGCAGTGTTCACGGTAGCTTATTGGCTAAAGTTCTGGCGTATAGAGCCAGGAGTCGCAGGTTCGAATCCCGCTCGTGAGCGATTTTTTCTTTCCACAATTTAAATCTTTAGATTTCGCATTTGCGAATAATAAAATGATAAAAAATAAAATAATTTTTATGATGTAAATAATTATAGTACATTACTGTCGAGGCCGGAAATGAAGCAATTTACGGCCGAGTAATATTGGAAGTACTCGGCTTCGCCTCGTACTTCCCAAGTGATTTTATAAGGACGAGGCGCAAGCCGAGTCCTTTTTAACTAAACGAGGCCGTTAATTGCTATTTCGGCCGAGACTTGTATAGTACTTTTCTCTCATTTGCGAGGAAACCCAACACAAATTAATTCAACAGTATCTCATTTTCATTCACACTAATTCGCCCACGCGCGGTTCTTGTTCTATTTTCAAAGTGTTGACAAAAAAATGCGCATTCAGCCTGTATAATGATAAATATTTTGTACCTAAAAACACCTCATTTATGTGTGTACTTAAAAACCTCGGTAGCATAATTTAAAAAATAAAAAGTGTCCAGCAATTTCTATTATTGTCCTGTTGGATATTACCGGCCTGTTATTTCGTTGCGTCCGGAAATGAGCCGATTGTTGTATTTTTTTTTTTGAATAATGAACCAATTTCCGAGCAAGTGGGAGAAAAATAATTTTATGGATATTAATTATTTCTTTAATCACGGCTTATCTTCAGTCAGGAAGAAGTCCGGAACCGGAAATTTTGAAGGTTTTGCTAGAGAACACAGGTCCAGCTCGCAGTCGCCCGTTTGACAAGTTTAAGATGACACCAATGGAAGACGGTCCACTGCTGCACTACAATAGTATTAATACAGTCATATTCCGTCTCGGGAGGGTGCAGGGGCTCTATCATTGTCAGCGACCAAGTCATTACTGGCAACACACACTCTTCTTCGTGTCAGTGGTACGACTGATCTTTTGTCAGACTTGGCAAGCCCAAAACTTTGCAACCTCTACGGCGTTATCAGTGTTATTCAGTGGCGGCGCAGGGGTCGCGTGTTGGGGCACAAAGGACAGGATAAGAGGTGAGACATAGTTTCACACACACACACACACTGGTCACTGGTTTCATAAGTAATTAACCAAGAGAAACTTAGTAAAGTAGATGCTGTATCTTGCAAAAAACTGCCGATTTTTTCTAACCTGCGACAAAATCTGCTAACCTCTAAATTAAGGGTCTTACCCTGCTAAAATCGCAGGATCCTGCAAAATCTGGTCACTCTGCTCAGGATGTATGCGTATAAAACACAGACCAGTAACCAGACCAATCTGTGCGGTTAAATACTCAAAATGGAAAAATACTCGAGTAAAAATATAAGAGTAAACAGTCATATATCCATTTTTACTAGAGTATTAATATCCGGATAAATGCCCATCACTACGTGATACAGTCAGTAAACTTTTTAACAGCGCCATCTTTTGGTTCACAGTTGCAACAACATCAAAACTTTACTTCAGACAGCGCTTGTGAAGAATTCGAGGTCGTGGACTTTAGATTATATTACAGATTTAATATTATATCGCTTTTAATTTTATTTACTAACGTAAGGTTTTGCAATATGGTTATATTAATAAATGACTGCCTCGTTGGTCTAGTGGTCGCAACCGTCGCAAGCAGGACTGCTGACGGTGGGGGTCTTGGGTTCGACTCTCGGGTCGGGCAAAGTGTTACTGGGTTTTTTCATAAGGAAATTCTTAGTAGCAGCCCGGAGTATGGATTTGTGCCCGGTTAATGGCAATAGGCTCGCCCCCTATTACATGGGACTGGACTGTAACATGACTGGCGAAATGTGGGTGTACTATACTATACACCTCTGCCTACCCCTTCGGGGAAATACAGGCGTGATGTTATGTTATGTTAATAATAGCACATAATTTATTATACTAAATTATGTGTCACGTCTTTCACTCCGATGTCACGTCACGTCTATGTAGTCTGCCTGGATCATTGATTGCCTGGATACAAAATATTGCATTAGTAAGTATACATGCGTTAATTCAATTAATAATACAATTCATTGGCCTTGAATAAAGACATTCAACGTGTAATTAAATCTTTGCAATTTGTAGCCTAGCCATACCTACATAAAGATTTATTTTAACACCATATTTTTTTTCAAAATTCATGTACCTACTAAAACCACAGAACAATCGATATTACCTAATTTTCCGTGGTACCTACTTAATTTAAATCTGTAAGAGATTCGATGAAATCGAATACGATTTTTTTTATAAAAAACAGATTTAATAACAGTAGGTAATAGTGCCATTTATTTAAAAATATCATTTGGAATTATCAAATAACCGTAAATACAACAATAACGTTACTCTTAGGCCAAGCCGGCAAAGCTATTTATACTCGCGCGATTATTTATCGCTATATCTGTAACACATGGAACCATAGGCACACTATATAATGTACTCTGTGGGCAGGTCATAGCAGGATACGGGCAGGTACACGCGATTAAAAATCACGGTGGAAAAACATCTCAGTGCGCGAATAAAAATCGCTGTGCGGAATGAAGTTGACCTTTATTGCACATACGACTTGTGTGACCGACATTTTGCATTTCTCCTAACATCTTGCCGAGTATAAAAGTTTGTGTGATCGTTAAGTATAAAAATACCCCCTACCTCAAGTCCGTAACCACAATATTACAAACTAATACCAGTTTATAACCAGTTTAAGTTTACAGTTTGGAGCGAATCGCGTCTATTCTGCCGGCGGCTTGTCTTTGAAGATCAGTCAATTTCATGGCTAGACCCATGTTGCCCTGGATCTTGATCTTGCCTTGGAAGAATGCTTTCTGCGGGTTCAGTTTGCCAGAAATTAGGTCTACTACATCCTCGTCGCTGACGGTGAAGGTGACGTCGGGTTTTTCGGAGCCGTTGTATGTCACCTTGCCCTTGCCTTCCTTGGCGTTGATGACCCAATAGCCTTCAGCACCATTGGGACCGTTCCTCACTTTAAATCCGTAGATGCCTCTGACTTTCTCGATAAGATTGTCAGCGTCATTTTCCATTGCCTCTTCCAGAATCTTCATGTATTTGAAGAGCTTGAAGTCCTCGGGGTTGCCGATGACGGCAACCCCGCGGGGGGTAATGTCAGCGAATCCCTTGCGATACATGGTGACGACGACTGCTCCTCCTAGTCCAAGGTTTTGTTGCAGAGCGATCTTGGCGCGCGGCACCTGAAGTAATTTACATTAACTAATTAATTTTATGTTACACGAGTGGTTACAATTACGGGAAGTCGGGAACACTAATACTGAGTCATAGCCATGAGAATCATGACACATTTCTACTAGACATGGACGATACCTGGTTAGGATCCGGTACCCTGTTTGGATCCGGTACCCGGCAGATCCATCACTTTTTATGATCCGGCTGGGTACCGGGTAATGATGCCGGGTACCCGATTGTACCGGGTATTTTAGTGGCAGTCTTATTTTTACCCGACTGCAGCGGAGCTCAAAAAGAGGGTAATGTTTTTGTCAGTTTTTATTTTAGTGGTCTGATAGGAATAAGACCGGAAGCTTCCTGCACATATTCGAGCGCTTTCTCTTCGACAAAAACCGACAACAGCGCGAAATGCGTATTGAACATGACCTAGTCCAGATTCATTCCATGACCGTCAAGCCAAGAGTCTCCATTTACGCTATACAGCATTTGATTAGTTGTTCCAGAGACTGCCAAGTGTACGTTAGAACAATTTTGCATAGAAATTTTGTTGATCTGTATTTAAGCAATTCCTAAAGGGAAGCCCATTGGCTTCCCTTCCTTCGATTCCCATTGGAATCGAGTTATATGGACCCTTCGCCACTGTCAGGTAGGCAACTCCAACAATATAACCCTACAATGGATTAAAGGTCATAGTAGATCTAGAGGCAATAACGCCGCGGACGATCTCGCTAGGAGGTCTGCGCCGGCAGCAGGGTCCAAGGTAGTGCGCTTGCACCCCCCTTGCCTGTCAGGAAATAAAATACATAGAAAAAAATCATTTTATTAAGTTACTGTTTGAATAAAAACTGAAGGAGTCTAGGTTGCTGTCCAAATTTATTATATACTTTATCATCATCATCATCATCATTTCAGCCGAAAGACGTCCACTGCTGGACATAGGCCTCCCCCAAGCATCGCCACAACGACCGGTCCTGTGCCTTCCGCATCCAGCGGATTCCCGCGACCTTCACCAGGTCGTCGGTCCACCTTGTGGGGGGTCTACCCACGCTGCGCCTTCCAGTACGCGGTCGCCACTCCAGAACTTTACTGCCCCATCGGCCATCCGTTCTGCGAGCAATGTGCCCCGCCCACTGCCACTTAAGTTTGGCAATTCTTCGGGCTATGTCGGTTACTTTCGTTCTCCTGTGAATCTCCTCATTTCTGATTCGATCACGCAGGGACACTCCGAGCATAGCTCTCTCCATTGCCCTTTGAGTGACTTTGAGCCTTCTTATCAGGCCCATTGTGAGCGACCACGTTTCAGTACCGTAAGTAATTACTGGCAACACACACTGGTCAAAGACTTTCGTCTTGAGACACTGCGGTATTTTGGACGAGAAGATATTGCGTAGCTTCCCGAACGCTGCCCAACCGAGTCGGATTCGACGATTGACCTCTTTCTCGAAGTTGGACTTACCTAGCTGGACAGTTTGTCCTAGGTATACATAATCGTCAACAACTTCGAGTGTAGATTCTCCGATGCTTACGGGAATGGGTGCTATATGGGAATTCGACATAACCTTTGTCTTGTCCATATTCATTTTAAGACCCACTCTATCGGAAGCTCTAATGAGGTCATCGAGCATTGTACCGAGGTCCTCCATGGTCTCAGCCATGACTACTATGTCGTCGTCAAACCGAAGGTGAGTGATGTACTCGCCGTTTATGTTGATGCCTAGCCCATTCCAGTCCAGAACCTTGAAGACATCCTCCAATGCAGCAGTGAACAGTTTCGGAGAGATCACATCTCCCTGTCTCACACCTCGCTGCAGAAGGATAGGTTTCGAGGCTTGGTCCTGTAATCGGACTGACATAGTGGCGTTTTCATACAAAGACTTTAACACTTCGATGTACCGATAGTCAATCTGGCACCGTTGAAGAGACTGTCGTACCGCCCAAGTCTCGATCGAATCGAAGGCTTTCTCGTAGTCCACAAACGCTAAACAAAGAGGCAAGTTATACTCTTCGGTCTTCTGTATAACCTGACGCAGCGTATGTATGTGGTCTACGGTGCTAAAGCCTTTTCGGAACCCGGCTTGTTCGGGAGGCTGGAAGTCGTCAAACCTGCGCGAAAGACGGTTCGTAATGACTCTCGAAAACAGCTTGTAGACATGGCTCAGAAGTGAGATGGGCCTATAATTCTTCAGTAGAGCATTATCGCCCTTTTTGAAGAAGAGTACCACCACACCTCTGCTCCATGCCTGTGGCGTTCTCCCCTCGAGAATGACGGAATCAAATAGCTTCTGAAGGGCCTTATGGATCGGTTTTCCACCCGCCTTCAGGAGATCGGCCGTAATTCCGTCATCACCCGGTGCCTTGTTGTTTTTGAGCTGCTTTAGAGCCATCCTAATCTCGTACAGGCTGACGTCCGGGATATCTTCGGTATAGTGTCGGGTCAATCGAGCTCTTGGGTCATTAGCCCGATTTACAGCGGGTTTCCGGGTGGACGTGTATAACTGTCCATAGAACTTCTCGACCTCCTTCAATAGCTCTAGCTTGGAGGAAACGACTCTGCACTCGTCGGTCCTCAGTTTTGCAAGCTGGCTCTGCCTAATAGACAGGTCTCTTGCGAAGACTTTGGAGCCCTTATTCTTCTCTATCGCGTCTTTAATACGTTCGGTATTAAATTGGCGTAGGTCACTTTTCAAGGACTTTGAGATCTGTCTATTGAGCTGCCGGTACTTAGTCGCATCATCTGAGGACTGCAGAATCATCTCGCGTCTTTCCGCCATGAGCTCGAGAGTGTGGTCAGAGAGCTTCTTGTTTCTGTTTGTACGACGGGTCCTAAAGATCCTAGACCCGACCGTATAGACAGTTTCCACAAACCCATCGTTGTAATCGTCCACTGAGCTCCCTAGGCATTCGAAACGATTCTGAAGTTCGAGCTGAAAGCTCTCGGGGTTTTGGATTTGGATCGGTGCTGGACGGAGCGTAGACTTCATCAGTCGAGATCTTTCCAGCTTGATGTTCAGATTCAATGTGCCTCTTACCAAACGGTGATCACTTCCGGTTTTGACCGCGTTGATCACAGAGACATCATTGAATATTTGCTTCTTCGTCGACATAATGAAGTCAATCTCATTTTTTGTTACACCATTAGGTCCCAACCAGGTCCACTTCCTGTGCTCACGCTTTCTGAAGAAAGAGTTCATCATATAGAGCCCCTCTTTCTCCATAAAGCCGGCCAGTAGATGACCCCGGTGGTTCCGATATCCATATCCAAATTGCCCCACTCGCAGCTCATCATCGTAGCGCTTGCCCAGTTTCGCGTTGAAGTCTCCCATGACAACAGTGAAGTGAGTTTTAGAGCCATGCATGGCTCTCGAGATATCCTCATACATGGTCTCCACCTCATCGTCGGAGTGTTTCGAGGTCGGGGCGTATACCTGTATAACCTTCAACGAATACCTTTCGGTTATTCTGAGTATAAGGTACGCCACCCTGGTCGAAACACTCTCGATCTTCACTATGTTGTTCACAAGAGACTTATGGACGATAAACCCGACACCGCCCTGGGAAAGTTGATCGCCCTCCCGGAAATAGAGCAAGTTACCGGATTTGAGGATTATCGTGTCCTCCCCCTCTCTTCGGACTTCAGATAACCCTACGATATCCCATCGTAACTTGCTCAATTCTTCCTCGAGTTCGACAAGCTTCTCGTCGGTCCGCAGTGTACGTGTGTTGTATGTTGCCAGGTCCAGTCTTTTTTTGTTATGGTAGCCGGATCTCTGCCGGGGATTCTTCGCACCCCCTGCCCCGCCGTTACCTAGGCCGCTACCGTAACCAGGGATAGCGGGGCCGCCGGGGACTAGGGGCAGGTTTTTATCAGTGCTTTGCATGTTTGGGGGGATATGCCATAATCGCCACGCTTGGCAGGCGGGTTGGCGATCGCAGTTGGTTGGTTTAATACTCGGAGGACGCTGCTGCCCATCCTCTTGTGAATCCCTTAGTCGCCTTTTACGACACCCATGAGAATATATAGGGTGGTGGTATTCTTTGCGTCCGGCACCACATGGACGATATATACTTTATATTATACATTAAATAATTCAATATTGTTTATTAGTTAATAGCATAATGTGTAGATGCAGATGCACCTCCCTGAAAGTAATCCTGGCTGCGCCCATGCTAGGAGGGGATTGAGTATACACTGTAGGTCCTGACCTGACCATTAATGCCTCTCCCCTTTGGGCATTTTCATACTCAGGTAAGGATTTCCTTCGTGCATTTGCATTAGAGACAAACACAACTACTCCTGGACGAACCACGAAGTATGCAGACAGGCTAAATAAGCACTCCCGATCATTGACGGTAGGATTTCCAAATAGCTCCTTCGGCTGTCAAAACAATTAAGTACGGTTACCAGCCGCCTACATCGGACACGGTTCATTTAACAAACGCCTCTTTGTCATAGGTGTGACTGACAGTCCTCTGTGCAGAGCTTGCATGGAGACAGAAGATTGCAGCCCCACGTGCTTCTCAACTGCCCGGAGCTTGCCTAATACAGGGCTAAGTACTTCGCAGATCCGGGTACTCTCCGAGAGACAGTCAGCAACTTCAAGCGTCTGCTGGCCTTCCTCGAGTAGCTGGGGTGGCTCGAGTAAACAAGTTATTCCCACCCACATGCAAAATAACAACCAATAAAATAAATAACCAAGCGTGGTGTTAGTTGGTGTTTTATTACTGTGACATAATAAAATATTGTTATTAATAATTATGAATGATGATGTATATTTGGTTATATTATTGTGTATTTTCTAAATTAATGTATATATATAATAAAACAAAGTTTAACCGGATTAAATCGCGTATATTATTTAAATTGGTTTTGCTGACGTTTCGAAAGTTTTGCAGCATTTCGTGGTCGCAGGTAGACTAAGATGACAAGCGTCTTTATTTTTACGACTGGATTCCAGGGTTAATGTATTTACCTAATTATTTTGATTTATTGAATTGTAATAAAACAAAGTTTAACCGGATTAAATCGCGTATATTATTTAAATTGGTTTTGCTGACGTTTCGAAAGTTTTGCAGCATTTCGTGGTCGCAGGTAGACTAAGATGACAAGCGTCTTTATTTTTACGACTCGATTCCAGGGTTAATGTATTTACCTAATTATTTTGATTTATTGAATTGTAATAAAACAAAGTTTAACCGGATTAAATCGCGTATATTATTTAAATTGGTTTCCCTGACGTTTCGAAAGCTTTGCAGCATTTCGTGATCGCAGGTAGACTAAGATGACAAGCGTCTTTACAAATATTAAAAAAAAAAAATTTAATCTACTGTACAATATTATTAATTAAAATCGTTTCGATGCACGCAGTAATCACTCACTTATTTTAATTAATAATATTGCACGGTAGTTTTTTTTTTTTTTTTTAATATTTGTAAAGACGCTTGTCATCTTAGTCTACCTGCGACCACGAAATGCTGCAAAGCTTTCGAAACGTCAGGGAAACCAATTTAAATAATATACGCGATTTAATCCGGTTAAACTTTGTTTTATTATAATGTGTAGTGATCGCGAAAACCTAAGAAGTTATTATTGAATTGTAATTGAAGTGATCAAGTTTCAAACACAATGTAAAAATTGTTTCTGAATAAATTGAATTGAATTTGAATTGTTGCGGAAAATGCCCCGCTATAGCAATACCAATACCAAAGCTGTAAGAAAGAACCAACCTGTCTCTCTCCGGCTTCGCCACGAAGTTGCCAGACTAACTCGGCACACTGAGCCAGTCCTGTCGCTCCCAGAGGATGGCCCTTGGCTATTAAACCTCCACTTGGGTTCACAACTACTCTGCCACCATAAGTATTGTCACCAGCATCAATGAACTTGCCAGCTTCACCCTCCCCACATAATTGTAGACTTTCATATGTTATCATTTCGTTAGCAGCAAAACAGTCATGCAGTTCCACCACATCAACCTGCTTTGGTGACACACACGTGTTTTGATACAAGCGCTGAGCAGCCAAAGCAGTCATGTCAAAACCGGCCACTTTCATCAAGCTGTTCTCTGTGAATACGGCAGGTGTGTCCGTTGCCATTTCCATACCAATAATCTCAATAGCTTTTGATTGCAGACCGTAATGGATGACCGCCTCCTCGGACATGAGAACAGCAGCACCTGCTCCATCACTGGTACTACAGCACTCCAGCTTAGTCAAGGGTCCATAGATACGTCCAGAGTTTAAAACTTCCTCCACAGTGTATTCTCTCTTACCCTGAGCACGCGGATTGTTCACACCGTGACGGTGATTCTTGGCCGCGATTTTTGCTAGATGCAGTTTTGTTGTGCCGTACTTTTTCATATGCTCTGTAGCAGCATTACCAAAGCACTGAGCAGTTATTGGAGCAGCTGAGAGGTCAACCATCTCTGCCATTTTGAGAATGTGCCTATCCATGGGGTTAGTTCTGTCTTTAAATATGCCGGCGGCGGAGAGCGCGCCTGGGGCCATCTTTTCGAAGCCTACAGCTAGCGTGACGTCGGAGATACCACCTTCAACGAGTTTTTTGGCGAGGTATAATGCGTTAGAGCCTGTCGAGCAATTGTTGTTGACGTTGAATATGGGGATGCCTGTCATACCGACCTGGTACAGTACTCGCTGGCCGCAGGTGGAGTCACCGAACACAAAGCCGCAAACCGCTTGTTGGATGTCGTCGTACTTGATGCGGGCGTCGGCCAGTGCTGCTAGTACCGCCTCCTTGCCCATCTCAGGGTAGTCGGGGCCAGTGCTCGGCTTGATGAAGTCTGTCATACCGACGCCAACAACGAACACTTTTCGAGGCATTTTGGAAAGATAACAGGAAAGATAAGATTGGTTACTAAATTCTCTTCGATATCTATGCACATAATAATATTACCTACCACTGTAAAATTATCTGTTCAAATCATTTTTTTTTAAATTATGTCTCCATCGCTTTCGCTATACGATGATTTTGCCAATATCAAGGTAGGAAAAGACACTGTGATATCTTAGTTTCAAACACCGCTAATTATAATTATTGACCGATGTTTGTAGAGATGAGATGCATTAAGCTGAAAAAGGACAAAACAACATTGTTAGTTGACACATATAACGACACAAATATGTTAAAACACTTAACACAGAAGGAATTCAAGGAAATACAAAGGGGAAAGGTACCAATAAGGATTGGACAGGTAAAAATAAACAACACAAAAGTACCTACTTATACTACAACCGAATATTTTTAACCCTGATGATATTTTAAAGGACTTTAATCATCGGAGTGTGAATTACGGTTAACAAAAACCGGCCAAGAGCATGTCCGGCCATGCTCAGTATTATAGGGTTCCTAAAGTAGGTCTAATTACAAACGAATCAAATCGAATATTAATCATTGCTATTTTAGTTTTTGCAAACAGCGCCACCTAGCTCTAAATATAAGAAGCTAAATTTAAGAAGTGTGTCATATCAATATAACACAAAGTTACATTTTGTGATTTTTTTAAATTGAAAGTAAATAAAGGAGCATTATTTGCTAAGACCTTTTTTTTCTAAGGTCAATGACCTTTGAACTAGGACGTCTTAAGTATTTTGCAGTTTTCTCACTATAACTTAATAAATTTATAATCACATTATACTCGAAATAATTTTAAAAGAGAGTTTTTATAAAGGTCTATCTATAAATGTGGTAGATAATAAGTTTCTACGTTGCATAGTTTAGAAATGGCAGGGGGGGGGACACATTGCAAGCCACTTTGGCGGGCTGTATTTCGCAGATGGTATACCTGATGAAAAAGTTGTGTATGAAACATTACTATCATTTTAGTAGACCTATTTAATGATACCCCACACGAGGAGGTGCAACCAAAAAACAATTTTCATCCCCATTTCACATGTATGGGCGCCACCCCTAAAATACGTAATCAAGATTTTTTTATTCTTTTAAAATTGAGATCTATATCTAGACTATTTTTTAACAAACTTTCATTTACTTATGATTATAACTGTAGAAGTTATTAAGCTGTAAAGGATTAGGACAGACGGACAGACGGACGGACATGACGAAACTATAAGGGTTCCTTGTAGGACTACGGAACCCTAAAAAGGAATATTAATTGGGCGGGGCGGGGGATATCAGTAGGGAGTAGGTCGTGAAGGGAAATCGATAGCCTAGGGCACGAATGTCTGGGGTGCTGGCCAGAAAACCTCTACGTGTGTCTGACGGCTGCTTGTCTCTCTGGACACGTCTAGAGGGAACAGCAGTTATTAGGCCGGTGCATCCTGGGTACGGGCAATAGAATCCTTTCGAGGGATTAACCTTTGGGGGATCTTATACCTGTGGCGAATATTCTGGTACGGGACCCGGGCCTCATGAGGGCCAATAGGGAGTTGTTCCACGTGTCCCTCTGATCCCAGCAGAGGGCATAGTGGAAGAGCAGAGGCGGGCCCGGTGTGCACTCACCTTGCCACTGGGCAGGCAGCGGGGGGACTGTCCTTCGCTGCCCCCATCGATCTCGTAACCCCGGGTATGTCTGCTGAGTAGTTTTCTCGCGCCTCTTGGGATCGAGGGTCTTGTCTTCACCGCCCGGACCACGAGGAAGAAAACCTCTATAAAAAAAATACAGGAGGATGGGGCCTGCGAGCAGCAGACTCGGGGTAGTCTGTTTCTCGACCAGCAGCCGGCGTAGCTGGCACAGTTGGCGTAGCTGGCACAGCTGGCGTAGCTGACACAGTTGGCGTAGCTGGCATGCTGACCTGGCAGCATGCTGGCGTAGCTGGCACAGTTGGCGTAGCTGACGCAGCTGGCGTAGCTGGCACAGCTGGCGTAGCTGGTAAAGGCCCGTGAGGTGAGGTGGCGTGCAGTGTTCCGTGTGCGCCACCTAGGAGGGTGCGGTCAACGATAGGCCGCACGGGGAGAAGGGGCTCGCCTGCTTGTGGCGGGCCAGGACCTGTCGGGGATGGTTGTGTGAATACTCACGGGTTCCCACGCCCCCGTCTAAGGTAGTTGAAGGAACACCGTGGTGGTTTTAGTCAGTAAGAGTCCGACACTGGTACCGCCTACCCTGGGCGGAGTGCGTCCATGAGAATTTCCCAACGGTAAAAAAAGAAAATGGCACGAACGTTTCTCATAGCCTCATCTAGACCAAATTCACACAGGGAGTGATCTCTCACTCCAATTTTAGCTTACAATGCTATTTGGCATAATCTGCAAAGTCTATTGAAATCTTATTGCTTCCTATGGATTTGATACCACCTTTACTAATTGGTCGGAGACTACATTATTCTTATGAAGGAAAAATATAGGATAATATAGGTACCGTGTTGAAGGGTAAGACTCTGCTTTCGGGACATAAACCGTGAAAGGAGCATTAACACACTGGCCATAGTTAATTTTAGAGTAACTATCAAACCCATGAACTTATTATAATACCTACCACCGATCAAACCCTGGCCGAGTAACGACCGATTGAATGGAGTCCAATAGAGAGAGACTTATTTGATCATAAACTAATTCGATATTCGCAGGACGTTTTAAATTAACTCTCACTTAACTTGGTTCAAGCGTTTCTTAAAATTTCCACGTCAGGAGGTTGCCCACGTCCCCATCAGTTCTCTCTAGCATAAACTAATCTTCTAAACAGTATAATCCTTCACCAGACAATACACAACAAGAAATACACAAAACTAAAAACGCTTACGAAATAAGTTTTAGTTAACCTCTAACACCTTCACCTTGTCACCTGTGTCACAGATAATATAATACTATACTAGTACCTCTACCTATGTCAAACAAATATATATACATGCTGAAATTTTAATCGCTTATTTCCCGAAAAGAGGTCATTGTACTCATCATTATGAACAGCTTTTACTATGGACCAACCATGAAATAGCGAGAAAATATCAGTTGGCCCCTACATTTGTGTTCGCTTAAATCGATAAAATGTAGGGACCACCTAATTATTTTTTCGCGATTTCAGTGTTGGTCCCATAGTAAAAGTTGTTCATAATGATGAGTACAATGACCCCTTTTCGGGAAATAAGCGATTCAAATTTCAGCATGTATAATACAAAAAAAAATATCCAAACCTCCTCTCCTCCTCTACTAATATAGGTACAGGTTAATTTGTAATTTGACCTATTTCATGATAGTGGTTTTCTAGAGCTCATTTGCAACAAAAATGCTTGGTGCCTTCATCTCTCAGCAGGAACTCCTGTCTTCCGATCCTACTTACTGGTTTTTAGGGTTCCGTAGTCCTACAAGGAACCCTTATAGTTTCGTCATGTCCGTCCGTCTGTCCGTCTGTCCTAATCCTTTACAGCTTAATAACTTCTACGGTTATAAACATAAGTAAATGAAATTTTGTTAAAAAATGGTCTAGATATAGATCTCAATTTTAAAAGAATAAAAAAATCTTGATTACGTATTTTAGGGGTGGTGCCGATACATGTGCAACGGTGATGAAAATTTGTTTTTCGCTGCGCCCCCTCTTGTGGGGTATCATTGAATAGGTCTACTAAAATGAAGGTAATGTTTCATACATAACTTTATTATCAGGTATACTATCTGCAAAATACAGCCCGCCAAAGTGGCTTGCAATGTGTCCCCCCCCCTGCCATTTCTAAACTATGCAACATAGAAACTTATAATCTTCCACATTGATAGACCTTTATAAAACTATTTCGAGCATAATGTGATCATAAATTTTTGAGTTATAATGAGAAAACTACAAAACACTTAGGACGTCCTAATTCAAAGGTCGTTGACCTTAGAGAAAAATGATCTTAGCAAATAATGCTCCTTTAGTTACCTCCTATTTAAAAATATCACAAAAAGTAACTTTGTGTTATACCTATTACACACACAAATCTTAAATTTAGCTTCTTAAATTCAGCGCTAGGTGGTGCTGTTTGCAAAAACTAAAATAGCAATGATTATAATATTCGATTTGATTCGTTTGTAATTAGGAACCCTATAATACTGAGCATGGCCCGACATGCTCTTGGCCGGTTTTTATGGACTACAATGATCTCTGATCGACCAAAACATGCCGCAGCAAAGTGCCAAGCCTTTGCGAAACTTGACCACATCTGTACCATTTTGGATAGCTTATTATAAGATGAGGATGTTATTTCTGTAATTTGTACGCCAAATGAGGCCAAATGTTTTAATTTTCGAGTAATGCTCTGTAAAGGGTACTTAGATGATTTTGATTTTTGACCATTATAATATGCTATAATAAAACAAGTTTAACCGTATTACATAGCGTATATTATTTAAATTAGTCTTCCTGCGACCACGAACGCTGTAAACCTTTCGAAACGTCAGCGATGTACCTTTTATTATAATTAGTAGTGCTTGGACGAATAAAAAAGGTGGACGGAATCTCGCTAAACAAAATTTAAGGCACTCATAGTAGCTATATAGTCAAAGCTCATAGTAAGATGGCTCGTTAAAAGTACGGGCTGGCACGCACACATGCACACCCATAGTAAGACAAAAAGCCGCGATTACGCAACAAACCTCGAGTGACGGTAGTCATTGTCGTAGTAGGGTCACAAATAAAATAACAATATAATTATATCTGGTGTGTTAAAATTCTGTCGAAATTATAGTGGGTTTAGGAAAAAACTAAGTGCTTCAATCTTTTCTTAGCGAGATTCCGTCCGCCATTTTTTGTTCGTCGGAGGTGTGGTGATCGCGAAAATCTATTATTTCCGACGTTATAAAACTTTTGGCTATGAATTTTGTATGACATAGTAATTGCTCATTAGTCATTCATTCGATTTTAGGAAAGTGTCAATCGACTGCCCAACGGGACCATTTTTGTTGCAAATGAGCTTTTTAGGGTTCCGTAGTCCTACAAGGAACCGTAAACTGCCCTAACTTGGCCCACAAGCCATACTTTGCCTAGTCATATTTTGAGTAAACTATAATAGCTATGATTTCCGTACATTTGGTTCAGTTATAAAGTGTCAGTGCGTGTAAAAATTAAGTTAATGCCTTAGGCAAAGTAAGGCTTGTTGGCAAAGTTAGGGCATTTTACGGAACCCTTATAGTTTCGTCATGTCCGTCCGTCTGTCCTAATCCTTCACAGCTTAATAAATTCTACAGTTATAAACATAAGTAAATGAAATTTTGTAAAAAAATATTTTAGATATAGATGAGATCTAAAAATTAAGTTAATGCCTTAGGCAAAGTAAGGCTTGTTGGCAAAGTTAGGGCATTTTACGGAACCCTTATAGTTTCGTCATGTCCGTCCGTCTGTCCTAATCCTTCACAGCTTAATAACTTCTACAGTTATGAACATAAGTAAATGAAATTTTGTTAAAAAACATTTTAGATATAGATCTTGATGCGGCGAAGCGTGGCGGGGCGCGAATGCCCAACAAATTGAGAGTGTGCAACCTATGCGCGGAGTGGACTGTAGATTTGAGCGCTGGATTTAAACTGACGCCTCAGTTGACGTATGAAAATTGCACGAGCGATCTAAAGAGGGCGAATGCATGTACCTTGAGAGCCGCCTGGATAGACGGCCACTGCCAGCGACGAGCACCGGCTCCTCCGGAACTTCTCGTGCGCGGACGGTCTCACACACTAGTTTTGTGGGGCTTTTTATGTAATGTGGATGATGTATGGAAGCGGGTGATATATGGAGCGGAGCGGATGAGTTTTAAATTAATTTATATAATATTGCGGCGGATCGCACTGATCTTAGAGCGGAATTATCTTAAACAATTGTTTTTTCACATTATATTTTTCTATGTGTCAGTAATCGCTGACAGCGGTGCGGCGGCCAGCAGGGAACAGATCGCTCATGAGGTTTTGCTAGCAAGGAGGATGTAATTTAGATTTAAATCACCTCAAGTGAGAGGGTGGCGCCACCATTTCCCCCCGGCCTTAAAGGGTTGCCTTTAAAAAGAGATGTAAAAATAAGGACTTTGGCTTATAATAGGCCATGCGAATGCGGGAATGCGAATTAAGAATGACGAGATAAGAGTTAATTTTTAGCGAAAAAGTTATTATAATGCGAAGTTACTTAGCTAATTACCTAAAGCTAAGTAGCCCAACCATCAAGTCAGGCTTTACTGAGTCGGTAGCGGGCATAAGCGTACAACAGGGCGCACATAGCTACCCTTGGCGGTTTTGACGGTAACCACGCGGGTTATACCATCCTTCGAAGTATGCAACTTTTCAACGACGCCTAATGGCCATGACAGAGGCGGAGCATTATCTGTCATAATAATGACCACAGTCCCCTCCTGAATAGGAGAGGAAGGCGTATTCCACTTGGACCTAATCTGAAGTTGGTGTAAGTAGTCAGCACGCCAGCGCTTCCAGAACGACTGCACCAGTTTGTCGAGCAATGAATGTCGCTGAAGCAAGCGGACAGAGTCTGTTTCAGGAGCGGGGAGGGACGACAGTGGCATCGTGTGCAAGAAATGCGCCGGAGTGCGTGCGGAAGGTTCAGCGGGGTCAACACTCATAGTTGTGAGCGGGCGCGAATTAACCAATGCCTCGACTTGAGCGAGGACAGTTACGAGCTCCTCATAAGAGAGAATTTGCTGCCCAATAACTTTAAATAAGTGCGACTTCACTACTTTGACCATGCTTTCCCAGCACCCACCAAAGTGCGGGGAAGCAGGCGGTATAAATTTCCAATTTATGCGGTTTTCAGTAAGCTCGTCCTGAAGATGCGGACGATATGCTTTATCGAGAAACTTGTAGAGATCGCGTAAATAAGAACTTGCACCAACGTAACAAGTTCCGTTGTCAGTGTATAAACACTTAATAGGACCGCGTCGAGAAAGAAAGCGTTTAAGCGCAGCAAGAAAACTCACTGTGCTTAAATCTGACGCTACTTCAATATGCGTGGCTCGAGTTGTTAAGCACGTGAAAATACCATGCCAAGCCTTAAGACTTCTCACAACTTGACCACGGACAGGCGTGTACTGCAGCAGGCCAGTATAATCACACCCGGTGTGTGTGAAAGCCTTATCGACATTGTTGATGCGTTGGCTAGAGAGGTCAGCCATAAGCGGTAACACTGTACGCGGTCGAAATCTAAGCAACTCCGGACCAGCATGCAGATATTTTCTGTAGTAGTAATCTACGAGTTGGTCGACTGCGCGGTCATGACGTGGTAGAATACAAAGGTGCTTGTATTCGGAGTCCTCGTCAGAATTTGAAAGGCGATCACCGATGCGTATGAAGCCGATCCCATCAAGAAGCGGTTTAAGTTTATGAGGCGCGGGAGAGCAGGGTTCGCCATTTTCCAAATCGACAGGACTCACATAGCCCTTGTTCTTGTTATTCTTTATGACGTCATTACAGGCATCACGCAGATTCAGCGATGTCTCAGACTTCCGTTCAAGGAAACGAAAACGACTGAGTGACACAGCATTTGAGACGTCCAGCAAATATGGATCGACGCAGAGCGGCAACGCGATGGTATATTTACCACTGCATTTATGAGCAGTAGTAGAACGGAGATGTTTATCACACTCAAGGTTGACGAGACTTTGAGCGGGCGGTGCGGTAACCTCCTCAAGCTCTAAGAATTGCTTGGGGAGCGTATCTAAATTATTTTCTTGAAGAACCGAACAACAAGGCGTAGTATAATTTGAAGCGCATGATGCAGGTACAGTACCCATAATCACGTAGCCGAATAGCGTTTCAATAGCGGGAGGTATAGAAGAATGATTGCTACGCACTACATTAGGCAATAGCAAATGCGGAAAAATTGATGCACCTATCGAAACGTCAATATTGCCTGGCTGTGCAAATGCGCCGTCCGCCAATGGCAACGTTTTGAGGTGTGTTAGCGCGGAGACGTCAACACAAGCGGTAGGCAGCGTCTCCGTTATACGTTCTACAATAAGCGCAGAAACGTCAAAGCTTATGTCATTGTTATGACGCGAATGTAATTTTAAATTAGCGGAACCCTTAACAGGTTTTTCAGAACCAGCGATTCCCTTCACAATCAAATTCGAATTCTTAAACGTGTTCCATAACTCGAGACGTTTGAAGCAATCTAAAGAAACGAAATTACTTTGCGAAGCGCTGTCTAGCAAGCAACGAACCACGTGTGGATTATTACTCGCGTCGTAGATGACTACTTGTGCAGTAGCGAGCAAGACCGTAGTAGCCACTGCACATTGCCGACTACTTTGAGGTACGGTCGCATCGGGCAGTGCGAGAGTCGATCGCGACGTGGCAGTGGATGTTGTGCATAAAGATATTTCAGGCACAGTGGTGCTGACAGCCTGAACTTGCGGCGGTGACGTCACGGCTGGAGATTGGTTGACCACGTCAGCAGAATCCGATGATGAGGGCATCTTATCAAAGTGTAACAATGTGTGATGACGTTTATTGCAAGTGCGGCATTTGGAATAGGAAGAGCAGGTGCTCGACCTATGTTTTAAACTTAAACAATTGACACACGCATTGTTATCTTTCACACATTGAAAGCGAGCGGAAGGGGAGAGGTTATTAAATGATGGACATTTATAAAAGTGATCATGTGTGATATTATCACACAGACACTTGCGAGCGTTTCGGGACTCCAAACACGCTACGTAAGTCTGCGGATTAGGCGCAGACTTGATCGTCTTAACCTTTTCGTAATTTTTGCTGGTGCTATACGAACTAGAAGCACTAGGCTGCGTGTTGCGGAAGATTCGACACTGATGACTGATGAAAGAGATAAAACTGTCAAGAGTAGGAATTTTAGTATCCCTCTCTGACATTTCAAAAGCGCGGACAGTATCGGTGTCGAACTTCTTTAATGCGAGTTGTAAGAGAATAAAATCAGAGAGGCTATCCAATTTTAAATTCTTTAGGGAATTGACTGCGGTCACGAATTTATCAATAAACAATTGAAAGTTCGAAGCGAACTTCAGATTTAACGCCTGATCAAAGTATGTCGTTGCGAGGATGCGCGTATCTTGATACCTATCCAGTAAAGCCTGGAATATAATTTGGTAATTTTCAGCGCTAGGTGTGACGCCTGCGAATACACTTTGCGCCTTTGTAGACAGCTTTCCTATGAGATAGTACAACCTGTCTGCATCTGTCAGCGACTTATTTTCGTGCACTGTTGACTTGAAACTGGCATAAAACAACGGCCAGTTTCTAATGTCCCCATCGAAGGACATTAGCTCGATTGCCGGTAGCTTGGGCTTTCGAGCTGCGGAGCCAGTGCAACTGTGCGTGGCAGACGAGGAGCCTGCAAACTGTGACGTCACACGCTTGATGGAACAAAATAAGTCTTCGAACGAGGCATATGCTTGATAGTTGGGCTTAGCTAAAGGATCTACAGCCAGCAACTTAGCGTTATAATCATCCAGCAGTTTATGGAATTCCGTCCGAGAATTATCAATCGTCATAGTGATATTAAGGAAGTGTTCCTTATTGTACTCGGAAGTGTTAGCGATTTTGGAATGTTCATATATATTCTGAACGCGCTCAAACAAGGCGTTGCGTTTTGGTTCCAAAATCGCCAACGCTTGCTCTTCCGATGAAGGACGCTCTTCCCGCGGCATGTTTGTATAAATATATATTATCCAAACAAAAAAGTATATAAGTATATTATTTACAATAAAGAGGTGGGTGAAAGTATTCAACTTTACACCTACCTTATCGCTTATAGGTACCTATGCGGGGCGATATGAGTAAAGGCAACTATAAGGGCGGCGGTGAAAATAATGCGCTTGAAGTAAGTATTTGCTAGACTTGGGGAGTTGTGTGGTGGAACCACGAACTATGCCAAGTCTGGAGGGCAGGTATGTACGAATACGAAGTACCTGTGCGGATATATATCCGGCTCGAAGGACCAAAAAATGATGCAGCGAAGCGTGGCGGGGCGCGAATGCCCAACAAATTGAGAGTGTGCAACCTATGCGCGGAGTGGACTGTAGATTTGAGCGCTGGATTTAAACTGACGCCTCAGTTGACGTATGAAAATTGCACGAGCGATCTAAAGAGGGCGAATGCACGTACCTTGAGAGCCGCCTGGATAGACGGCCACTGCCAGCGACGAGCACCGGCTCCTCCGGAACTTCTCGTGCGCGGACGGTCTCACACACTAGTTTTGTGGGGCTTTTTATGTAATGTGGATGATGTATGGAAGCGGGTGATATATGGAGCGGAGCGGATGAGTTTTAAATTAATTTATATAATATTGCGGCGGATCGCACTGATCTTAGAGCGGAATTATCTTAAACAATTGTTTTTTCACATTATATTTTTCTATGTGTCAGTAATCGCTGACAGCGGTGCGGCGGCCAGCAGGGAACAGATCGCTCATGAGGTTTTGCTAGCAAGGAGGATGTAATTTAGATTTAAATCACCTCAAGTGAGAGGGTGGCGCCACCAGATCTCAATGTTAAAAGAATAAAAAAATCTTTATAACGTATTTTAGGGGTGGCGCCCATACATGTGAAATGGGGATGAAAATTTTTTTTTCGCTGCGCCCCCTCGTTTGGGACATCATTGAATAATTCTACTAAAATGAAGGTAATGTTTCATACATCACTTTTTTATCAGGTATACCAATGTGTCCCCCCCCCCTGCCATTTCTAAACTATGCAACGTAGAAACTTATAGTCTTCCACATTGATAGACCTTTATAAAAACTCTCTTTTAAAATTATTTCGAGTATAATGTGATTATAAATTTTTGAGTTATACTGAGAAAACTGAAAAATACTTAAGACGTCCTAGTTCATAGGTCATTGATCTTAGAGAAAATTGATCTTAGCAAATAATGCTCCTTTAGTTACTACCTATTTAAAAAAACCACAAAAATAAACTTTGTGTTATATTGATATGACACACTTCTTAAATTTAGCGCTAGGTGGCGATGTTTGCAAAAACTAAAATAGCAATGATTAATATTCGATTTGATTCGTTTGCAATTAGACCTACTTAAGGAACCCTATAATACTGAGCATGGCCCGACATGCTCTTGGCCGGTTTTTATTATTTTACTGTGGGTAAATCCTCATGGATGCACTCCGCCCGGGGACGGCGGTGTCATTATCCGACTCTTACCTACTAAAAACTGCGGTCGAGAAAAAAAAGCAGGAGTCAGACCCTAGACACTCACTATTTGGCACTAAGCTACAGACCCAACGCCTAAAGAGCCGCCAGTTTTTTTAAATCGACAGAGGCCCTACAAGGTTGTCAAATTGAGGCCCGTCGAAAACTGTGGTTGGAAAAATTACCTCCATCCGTAAATTATATCCAATCCAGTGAGAAGCTCCCTGCAGGTCATAATCTCCCCTGGCGTACATGGAAGTCCCTAAACCGTCTACGGACCCAGGTAGGCAGATATAAGCTGAACATGAGCTACATAGACAGGGCGGATACAGCTTGTACCTGTGGCGTTGATCCTCAATCAATGCCACATCTTTTATCTTGCTCTCTTTGCCACCTGCACATTGAGCGATCTGAATAATGCTACAGACAATGCAATTAAGGATATGATATTGTACCATCGACACGAAGAAGAAGACCGACTAAAACCACCACGGTGTTCCTTCAAATACCTTTGCCCGGGAGCGTGAGATCCCTCTGTGTTCGCACAACCACCCCCACCGAGTTCCTTCTGCCCGTGCGGTCTAACGTCGGTCGCACCCTCCCCGGTGGCGCACACGGAACGCTGGGCGCCAACTCACGGCCCCACCATGACGCAGCTATCACGCCGAAGTCACGACCACGCCAGTCACGCCTACCTCGCTAGCCACGCTAGCGACACCAGCCACGCCAGGCAGCAGAATACCGTGAGTCGACCACCCGCAGGCCTATCCTCCCGTAATTTTTTGTAGAGGTTTTCTTCCTCTTTCCTCATCCTCCACTGTGGCCTCTGCTAACTTCAGAGGGACACGAGGAGTCACGCCCCATTGGCCCAGATCGAGCCCCTTCCGTGCCAGAATATGCGCCAAGGGCAATAAGATCCCCCGATCCAAAGAAGTTATTGCCCGTGCCCAGAATGCACCGGCCCAAATACCTACTGCTGTCCTCCAGACGTATCAAGGACCAGCAGCCGTTAGAAACACGAGGTTTTCTGGCCAAACATCCCTACAAATGAGCTCGAGTATAACCCCTTTCATGGAATAAGTCGAATTACATATCATCCTGTAGTTAAAGTAATCTGTGACCTCCACCAATTATCTGTGTGGTACTTTTTCTAAGGCGGCTGCTAGACGCTCAATATTTATCGCGATCGCGTATTGATGGATCGCGGTTGGGGCTACACGCTTTAATATCTTTAATTTTATCACGTCAGTATTGCACACTGAGGTAACATGTATTACATGTGTATTACGTACTAGAGTAGACATTACGAACAAAAACTGTCGCACAACTTGCTGTCCGCGGAGCAAGCGCGGGGCGAGCCGAGCGTGGCTAGAGGCCAAAATTAATATCCAATCTATCCACGATTAATTAATTCTACCTTCTAGAGGTACCACAAGGAAACAGCGGAAATTTTACACATTTTGTATGAAGCTTATGTCAAATTCCTATCTCTAGTAGGGTAAATCGTGGATAGATTGGATATTAATTTTTGCCGTCTTCTTCTTCGTGTCAACACGAGCTACATAATGATAATAGCTCATGTCGTGGGGAAAAGATTAGCCGTATGTGAGTGAGAGTGCAGCAGCTCTACCGGCCAAACTTAATATCCATGCTATCCACAATTTGCCCTACCAGCGATAGGAATTTGACATAAGCTCCATACAAAATATGTCATATTTCTATCTCTAGTAGGGTAAATCGTAGATAGATTGGATATTAATTTTGGCTGTATAACGTGTTACAAACATTCGATTCGGGGTGTCTTCTCTAGCACGTAGTACCTACATATTACCGCAGTGGTATTGCAGGTATATTTTCTTTAATTGCAGCGAACGAGCTTGCAGTGCGGTTGTGTTACTGAAAAATGTATTGTCAAACACTGAGGTAACATTCCGAACAAAAAATGTCGCAAAACTTGCTGGCCGCGGAGCACGCGCGGGGCAAGCGTGGCTGGCTAAGTGAGTGAGAGTGCAGGAGCTCTAAAACCGGATAAAAACATTGATCCATTGGGTCGCGATGAATATTGAAGTGTCTAGCCTTCGCCTTCAGGTTCAACGAAAACATAAAAAAAGTAAAAACAGACTTCAAAAAGAATAAAATACCTACTTAATTTGTGTGAAACAGTTTAGGAAGTAGGTTAGGTGCCTTTGATTCGGTTTGATTTAAGAAAAATTGGCACCGACTTCCTAAACTGTTTTACACAAATTATTTTACTCTTTTTGAAGTCGGTTTTTACCTTTTTATTCAAAGTTCATTTTATTTTTCTATATCGAGTGGCATTAACAATAGAAAGACAAGCGATTGCTGCAATCCCCGATGATTTGCCGTCATCCATTGAAGGGTTCCTTTCTTTATCTCCGAAGATCTTGATCAGATCTGCATTAATGATACTTTCTGAATGCAAATGCTTGACTTGTTCATGAAAATGCCAGTATCCTAGACAGGGTCCGTTAGCGATGGGTCACTAACGGTTTTCGTGTCAATGTAATGTAGGTAACAATTTTTTTCCAATAAATAACAGGTTGTAAAAGTTGTTAATTTTAACAGGTTTGAAAACAGTTGATTTTTATTTATTTTCAATATTATCGTTTGCGTTTAAAACAATTTCATTTAAAAAATTTAATATGAACGTTATTTTTATGAACGTTATTCAAATTGAAATAAAATTTATTGGTTTTTGGATTAAATTCGTTTGTTAAAGTTTTTTGGAACCTGTTAGTTTTTCAAATGCATACATTCATTTCAACCTGTTTTTTGACCTATTATGGAAAACAGTTAATTCGTTTCTTGTGAAAAAGCTGTTTAAAAAGCAGTTCGTTGATATTGCCCACCGCTAACCCTCGTACAGCTGCCTCCTCCAGGGTACGGGGACGCCTCCTGATGAACGGTCTTCTGTATCTGGAGTATCGCTCGTTCACAGTCACACACGCAACTCGCTTGCGCGCTATATCTGAAGACCACCAGTACTCCTTGCGTTTTGCAGGCCTAGCCGCAGTGTATAAGACTATAGAATAGACTAAGACTAGATTGAATAAAATAATTTTATCAAAATGCAAACATAACAACTTCTTAGGTTTTCGCGATCACTACACATTATAATAAAACAAAGTTTAACCGGAGTTTTTTTTTATTATTTAAATTGGTTTTCCTGACGTTTCGAAAGCTTTGCTTTTGCTTTGATGGTTGGCAGCTACCACTTTTTTTGGACCCAGTCCTAAAAATAATTAAGATAATGATATTGTGGAGGTTGGCGGGAAAATTCGTAAAGATCGTGTTGTAGATTTTTTATTATTATCCAAAATTTGTGTTTCTCCGAGTGTTAATGTGTAATAATGGTGGATTATTAAACGTTAAGTGCTCGTTAACGTGTACAAGTGTGGATAAATGGTACAAAGTTGAAAAACATGACTTTCGTATTATCTCATCATCCCCTCAGAAACCTAGTAAAGTTTCCATCACTTTACTAGGATATAAGTATAATATGTTCAATGATTACGACTGAAGGACATGTATCCATGGTCATGAAAAAATAAAAATATAATGATATTGTGAGTGATTACTGCGTGCACCGTAACGATTTTAATTAATAATATTGTACGGAAGATTAATTTTTTTTTTAGTAATATCTGTAAAGACGATTGTCATCTTAGTCTACCTGCGACCAGGAAATGCTGTAAAGCTTTCGAAACGTCAGGAAAACCAATTTAAATAATATACGCGATTCAATCCGGTTAAACTTTGTTTTATTAAAATACAAACATGTTTTCAAAATTTTCTTTAATATCGGAACTAATACCAGGATCCCGGTATTGGGCACAAATACCTTATTGATTTTAGTCCGGTATTGCATGCCCATACAACGTAGGCATAATTTTATTCTGGCTTACTCATTCACTTTCAGAAAAAAGGGCCAATTTGAATGATGTCCTTTTGCATTGCACAGTCGACCGCATGTCAGTGGTAACACTTGAATTACGAAAACCGCCTTTATGCCACAGCCATAGTAAAAAATATAGACGAAGTGCGGCGAACAATCATAGCGAAGCCAACAAAACTATGCTCCTCCGTGTACAAACCAGCGCTCACACACACACATGCACTTCCAACCGTGCTCACCGCTCATAATACATATATCGCGGCATCGTCCAGTAATAATCGCGAAATAAAAATTCCTTTAGGTGCATGGTGTGTACGTGAGCACTGGTTGTACACGGAGGAGCACAGTTTTATTGGCTTCAATATGATTATTCGCAGCACTTCGTCTATATTTTTTACTATGACTGTGTTTACTGCTTACAAAATAAAGACACTGTCAAGGTCAAACTGTTACCACTAACGTGCGGACGACTATACGTTCAGAACGTAACGTTCTTATTCATTGGCCTTGAATAAATACATTAGCCTCGCTGTACATTAAGATTTATTTTAAGGGGCTCCCTACAGCTCAGTGGCGCCCCCATCAGTAAAAAATTATTACTCGCTTAGTACAAAATTTATCGAAAATCTCGTTCTACAGAATTGTAGTAAAGGTACTTTAATCAGAAACTATTAAGTCGGTAAAATATAGTTAGCTGTAGTTGCAGATGGAAAAAATGCAATTTGGCACTTTTTCTGTAGGTGCTCAGCGAGTAATTATTTTTTACTGATGGGGGCGCCACTGGGCTATAGTGAACCCCTTAACACTAGGCTTGCCATACGACCCGGTTTGAATGGGATTGCCCCGATTTTAGACATTGGTCGCGGCGTCCCGGCCGGTTTGGTATTTCGTCCCGGTTGTTGACCCCAGTTATGATGAAAGTTCGATGAAACGTTTACCGAAACTTTTTTAAACGAATTACATTTCGCAGAAAACTATTCCACGAATATTGGTTCACATAAAACATGATTCACATAATTTTCAATTCATCACTTTTTGTAGATCGAAAAACGTGTCATCGAAAAACCGATTCGAATTATTCTCGTTTCTTAGGCCCGTATTACAGAAGCTTCCTCAAGTACAGTTTAAACTCCAATCACCTGATCACTACTTAAGGATAGATTCGTTACTTGAGTATCGGTCTTATTCCAGAACGGTAATTATAAACTTTAATTCAACAACATAACACACGAATTTGACCTGAAATATAATAGAAATCTCTACTCAAGCGTAGTCTGGACCACACTTGAGTGATTACAGATCAAATCTCTGCCCAAATACCGAAACAGGTGTCAATATAAAACGAAACTAAACTCAGCTGAACTGTGATCGACAAATCTCTGCTTGATGGGACGTTCTAAAATCAAAGCTCAACTTTAAACTAGTTTTAAACAGAGACCAACGCTTGAGTATCGTTTTGTAATACTGGCCTTAGATTAACGTTTCACCGAACTTACATTTCATGAAATGTAATTTAGTCAGTCTCAATTTATTGAAGCAAGCATTGGCACTCGCCGGCCGCTGCTGGGGCGCCACTCGCTTCGCTCTCTCCTCTTATGCGTGGTGTGTTCACAGTTCTAACCTACACAACAGCTATCTGCCGTCAGTTTCATTTCTTCTTGAAGGGGGGCATTGCATCCCGTAGGCGGTCGCGGTGGCCTCGCCCTCATGCAGGAGCTTCACCCCCGAGACCCCTCGTGGGTTTTTTCATTATTCCTTAGCACCCGCTCCTGTCCCGGTTTAGAGCGTCCCGTTGAAATTTTTGAATGTCTGACGTTTACTTATCAAAATCCGATCGATTAGTTTCCTTACTTTGTAGCTTGACATTCGGGAAAGCAAATTTAACATACATACATACATATTATCACGCCTGTTTCCCATTGGGGTAGGCAGAGACTATGGATTTCCACCTGCTACGATCCTGACACACCTCTTTCGCTTCATCTACGTCCATTAACCTCGTCATGCATGCTCGTCGGTTTAGAGAACTCTTAACCTGGCATTTTTTGAGAACATCCGCGATTTGATCGCGATACGTTCGCCGAGGTCGTCCCCTTCCAACTCTTCCATCCACACTCGCTTCGTATACTTGTTTCGTCAATCTCCTCTCGTCCATCCTCTCTATATGTCCAAACCATCTTAACATACCTTTCTCAATCTTTGTCACTACATCTTCTTTCACTCCACAACGCTCCCTTATCATGTTATTCCTTACTTTATCTCTCAAAGTTACACCACACATACTTCTCAAAGCTCTCATTTCTACTGCATTTATTCTGCTTTCATGTTTCTTCTGCCATACCCAACTTTCACTACCATACATAAGTGTAGGCACTAACACTCCCCCATGAACAGCCAGCCGTGCCTTTTCCGACACTTTGCGGCTGTTCATGAAGGTGTGTAGTGCCCCATTCACCAGATTACCAGCACTCACTCTCCTTTCAATGTCCTTCACATGCTTGCCATCTCTCGTAAACATGGAACCCAGGTATACAAAATCTTTCACTTGTTCCACCTTTTCGTCACCTATCAAAATATTGCACTCTGTCATAACTTCTTCCTTTTCAAAAACCAAAACTTTTGTCTTACTAACATTAACTTTCATTCCTTTACTCTTCAAAGCACCATCCATAATTGTTACCATCTTCTGTAACTCCCCCTCCGACGATGCAAGGATAACTTGATCATCGGCATAGAGGAGACATTTGACAAGTAACCCATTCATTTCTAAACCATTTTCACTCTCTTTCAAATCTTTCAAACAACTGTCCATGAATAGATTGAATAGCCACGGCGACGCTACACATCCCTGTCTCACACCCTTATCGATGCTGAACCAGTCAGAGTAGGCGCCGTTAATCCTGACACAAGCGCTAGAATCCGCATAGAGAGATTTCAACGCTTGAATCAGGTTGCTATTCACCCCATAGATAGACAAAGCAGACCATAGTTCATTCCTCATCACTCTGTCGTAGGCCTTTTCCAAATCCACGAAAGCGCAATAGACTTTTTGACCTTTGGCCAAACAAGCAAATTTAAATAAAGGGAAATTTAAATAAAGGTAAATTTAAATAAAAGTAAATGTAAATAAAGGTAAATTTAAATAAAGGTAAATTTAAATAAACGTAAATTTAAATAAAGGTAAATTTAAATAAAGGTAAATTTAAATAAAATGCTACAAAATTATGGTAAGCCTACTTAACACCAAAAATTTTCATGATTTTCATGAAGTACTAAAATTATAGAACAATAAATAGTACCTAATCTAACTTTATATGAGATGAGCTGAAAACGAATACGAAATAAAAATATATTTTATACAAAAATCTGATTTAATAACAGTAATAGTGCCATTTATTTATAAATATCATTTGGAATGAACGAATAACCGTAAATACAACATAATAACGTTACTCTTAAAGGCATGAAGTTGACCTTTATTGCACACACGACTTGTGTGACCGACATTTTGCATTTCACCTAACATCTTGCCGAGTATAAAAGTTTGTGTGATCGTTAAGTATAAAAATACCCCCTACCTCAAGTCCGTAACCACAATATTACAAACTAATACCAGTTTATAACCAGTTTAAGTTTACAGTTTGGAGCGAATCGCGTCGATTCTGCCGGCGGCTTGTCTTTGAAGATCAGTCAATTTCATGGCTAGACCCATGTTGCCCTGGATCTTGATCTTGCCTTGGAAGAACGCTTTCTGCGGGTTCAGTTTGCCAGAGATTAGGTCTACTACATCCTCGTCGCTGACGGTGAAGGTGACGTCGGGTTTTTCGGAGCCGTTGTATGTCACCTTGCCCTTCCCTTCCTTGGCGTTAATGACCCAGTAGCCTTCAGCACCACTGGGACCGTTCCTCACTTTAAAACCGTAGATGCCTCTGACTTTCTCGATAAGGTTGTCAGCGTCATTTTCCATTGCCTCTTCCAGAATCTTCATATATTTGAAGACCTTGAAGTCCTCGGGGTTGCCAACGGCGGCAACCGCGCGGGGTGTAATGTCAGCGAATCCCTTGCGATACATGGTGACGACGACTGCTCCTCCTAGTCCAAGGTTGTGTTGCAGAGCGATCTTGGCGCGCGGCACCTGAAGTAATTTACATAAACTAATTAATTTCTAGCGACACGTGTGGTAACAATGACGGGAACATTAATACTGAGTCATGAAACATATCTTTTTTAGGGTTCCGAAGTCCTACAAGGAACCCTTATAGTTTCGTCATGTCCGTCCGTCTGTCCGTCTGTCCTAATCCTTTACAGCTTAATAACTTCTACAGTTATAAACATAAGTAAATGAAATTTTGTTAAAAAATAGTCTGCATATAGATCTCAATTTTAAAAGAATAAAAAAATAGTTTTTACGTTCTTTAGGGGTGGCGCCCATACATGTGAAATGGGGAAAAAATTATTTTTTTCACTGCACCCCATCGTGTGGGGTATCATTGAATAGGTCTACTAAAATGAAGGTAATGTTTCATACATAACTTTTTTATCAGATATACCATCTGCGAAATACAGTACGCCAAAGTGGCTTGCAATGTGTCCCCCCCCCTGCCATTTCTAAACTATGCAACGTAGCAACTTATAATCTTCCACATTGATAGACCTTTGTGAAAACTCTCTTTTAAAATTATTTCGAGTATAATGTGATTATAATTTTTTTAGTTATAGACAGAAAACCGAAAAATACTTAAAACGTCCTAGTTCAAAGGTCATTGACCTTAGAGAAAAATTATCATGGCAAATAATGCTACTTTAGCTACTTTCTATTTGAAAAAATCACAAAAAGTAACTTTGACATCAATCAGACTTCTTAAATTTGGCTTCTTGAATTTGTCGCTAGATGGCGCTACTAACAACACGCTCTGAGTCGCGAATGCTGCCGATTATTGCAAAAACTAAAATAGCCATGATTAATATTCGATTTGATTCGTTTGTACACCTACTTAAGGAACCCTATAATACTGAGCATGGCCCGACATGCTCTTGGCCGGTTTTTTTTTTCTTTAAGTTCGTTTTCAATGTTAACGGTTGAGAAATAATGAATAATAATCGTGGTTTCTAACTTGGATACAAGATGTTTATAGTGATTTGGCCAAAGGTTGATTTATTAATAAACTTACTACTTATTCGAAATATTTGCATTAACAAAGTTTTCTACGACTAATGTTATGTTTGTAGTATGGTGTGATATAACTAGGTTCTTATTGGCAACGTTGCTTTTGCATTTTATTTACAAATCATAGTAGTGTTTGATTTGAAGACAAATCAAACACTACTGAACCGGACTTACTGTGCAAATATAAATTATTAGAGAAAAGCAAATATTTTAAAAGACAAACACAGTAGTTGTGTAGACCACTGTGATCAATAATTTAAGTGAATCTTAACAAACACTTAAAATAACAAACAACACATTGGACGAATACAAAATAACCAAAACATGCAATACAAAAATGCATTATGTATATGGGTAGCACCAAAAATTATACAACACGCACATGATGACATGACGCACACAATGAAAACCTCTATGTATATTCAACCTTAGACCAACAAATACTAGTTTTTTGATAAACGCAATAAGTGCATACAAACATTGAAACATACCGACTTCCAGATGCACTTTAGGAGTCTGTGACCTCCTCAGAGTCTTTAAAAAAACGAGCGCTGTTTTGGCGATTAGCTCATTTGAGTATGAATGTAGAATTAAAATTTCAAACGAGAATAATTATGTAGTTGAAACTTTCCGACGCCGCGTCGGTTACGTATGACGTGGATTCATTTTTGATAACATTGGACCTTTGTCCGCATTGAGACATTAATATACGTATTTTAAACACACGTCATTTTATATAAAACGCTAAAAGCGTATAGTCATTGTCTATGTTTAAAGTTAAATATGCATCAATTGACTGAACATTATTTAATCACTACATTTTATTAAACAAAGGTACTCAATAACTCCGTGTGATTAGCACATCGTCATAATTACTGGATGGATTTTGGTCTTTTGCATTTTATTCGAAAACTGAGAATATAACCAAAAAGATCATTTATATGATGTGATGACTACTTGCTTCAAGTGGAACTAAATATAATCTACTGTTAACAAAAAGGTTTTTGAGCCAGTGTTGTAACTAATAGGTAATCTGTTCCAGTGTGCTTGGACTCCGTCAGATAATAAGAACAATTTATTGATGCCAACTGCAGTTTATTTGTTTAAAGTCGTTTTGCCAGCGTGGACTAAGGCCTCGACCTGAAAGAAGCCCGTGCCCAACGGAGACAGTAATTGTCTGACGGAATGTTTTGTTACTCATGTCAATGACCTTAAGAAATCAACTCTAAACTTAAATGAATCGTCGAGATTTTAAAGGAGGTCCCATAAGTATGATCAATCGATTAAGGTATTTGTTGGGATTCTAATAGGTTTTAATTCAACCTGAAACAAACACCATTATCAAATTCAACATGAAATATGTCTAGTTGCTGAAGCCTATTAAAAGACAATATACATTTCTGATTGACTAACGTAGCCTGCTTGAGACAGTCGGTTACCTACTTTAATTATATTTCAAATATACAACCAAGCTGTTAAGTTTTAAGGAAGGAAAACACAAAGGATCTGATGTTTGATTCCTCAACTGCTCATGATCTCATAACTTTAATATAAACTGATTTTAACTATTTTAATTTGACCCAGTTCAACTTAATTTCTTGCCAAACCAGCTAGTTACATTACAGTTAAAACCGCGGTTCACATTCATGCATCCACGCTGGGTCAAGGAATTCGCGCTCGACGATGAGGCAACATAATGGGCATAGGTACCGAAAACATTCAACTTTCAATACAACATACAGTTTTATTATGATGTATTTTTTTTCTACCAAGCAAAACTATGCGAATGTAAGACGGTGAAGACGGGTGACATCACTTAAAACTAAGGTAAATGTATGGTTAAGGTTAAAGACCATAATATTACATTCTGAGGTTTCTGCTCTTACCTCCCAAAAGATAAGATGGCATCAGTTATTTAGTAAATTCCTTATACTAAGCTTAGTGTTCTTTGTTAGTATTGGCTACTATTGTTTGTTCTATGGTATTGGATCAATTTCACTAATTTAAATGCTAGAATACTTAACAAATTCTTCTTTTATTTCAGTACGCGGGCGAAGTCGCGAAAAAGTCTAGTATTATATGAAGCAAGTGTGTACGAATCAATTATGTTCTGCTCATCGATCTATATTATTATATATTTCAATGCTTCTGCTACTATGCGTTTCAGCTAAGATTAGGACTGTCAAGACGCCATGTTTTTGCATTGCTTGTCAATAAATAATTAATTATTATTATCGTTCAAGTTTTAATTAAGTAGGTATTTATTTAAATGCTAATTTATTTATTTTTGAGTGATTAAATCATATAGCATTAAGCATATAGGTAAGTAAAAATAATGCAATTTAGAAACAAGATGGTACAAGATGGCGTCTTGACAATCCTATTCTTAGTTCAAACCAGTTCAAACGCATAGTACTACTGATAATCTCATTGTCACTTCACTGGATAATCAAAATTCCATTATTCCACTCGAATGAAATCAAGTTCTTAATGAAATACATAATGAAGATGAAGTCAAAACCACTTATGATGTAGAGACCAGTCGCTTTTAGTTCGCGTGAAGGTGCTAAGTACATAACGTTTCTGACAAAAAGCGAATTACCCAGCAGAGACCATTTATCGTCAAAAATGTTAAATGATCATAAAAAACAGATGACGCTCACAAAACCAGTTCCTTGAAACTTATGCACAAAACACAGATTAAAATAAACAAAATGTATTAAAACAGTCAACGAACCAACGAATTTCAGAAGAAGCTAACACGAAACTAAAAGATTATTTAAAATAAAACCAAATCTAACTTTATCTAATAAGTATGAACAGATAATTTTTTTTTTTAAATTATCATACCTAATTAATTATGTGATTAAATTGTTTGAGTACAACTTAGGGCCTCTTTGTATCGGAGCTGAGAATTATAAGAAAAAAATCTTTACAGGTCATATTCAAGCATAACTGTCACGCCTAAAATTCACGGAAAGGTAAGCAGAGATGTACGGGTCTTATACAGTTCGCCGAATACAAGAATACAAGTAACCAATAAAGATGACATCCCGTCAATCATGTTAGAGAAGATCACGTGAATTTAAACATCTTACAAGTACCTTTTAGATAGAAATATACTAAAGATCCCTGTAGAGATTAGAGATGTATCACGGGCTGTGATAATTACGAAACTGTTCTACTGACTTGCATAGAAAAATAGGAAATAGGCAACAAACCAAATAAGATGTGAAATTTCTTACGTCTGTATAGGGACTAATGCTCGATGGGTTTAATCAATTATAATCATAAATCATTTTGTGATAACAGGATTGATAAATTGAAGTTTCTAAATACCTAGCTATTTAGATACCGATACGATGTTTCTGAAGGTGAAGCATAGGTATATTTTATGAAACATACACTACATAATATGCCCTTCAAATGATTGCCGAATACAGGGCACAGGCGAATACGATCGTGTGGAAGGCTTATTCGCCTGTATTCGTCTGCCAATGTAGGTATATGAAGGCAAAGCAATACATTGAAGTGTGCTACAAATCATGACTTACGGTGCCGAGACGTGGACACTGACAGTTGGGCTAGTCCACAAGTTGAAAGTCGCTCAGCGAGCTATGGAGCGAGCTATGCTTGGAGTTTCTTTGAAGGATAAAATCCGTAACGAGATTATCCGGAGAAGAACCGGAGTGACCGACATAGCTTGCAGGATCAGTAAGCTGAAGTGGCAGTGGGCTGGCCATGTCTGTCGAAGGACCGATGGCCATTGGAGCAGACGAGTCCTTGAGTGGAGACCGCGAATCGGCAAACGCAGCGTAGGGCGCCCCCCTGCCAAGTGGACCGACGACCTAAAGAACGTGGCCGGGGGGTACTGGATGCGGAAGGCAGAGGACCGTGTTGTGGCGCAAATTGAGAGAGGCCTATGTCCAGCAGTGGACTGCGATAGGCTGAGTTGTGCTACAAATGCGCTTTCGGCAAATACGGGCAATCGTTTGCAGGCCGCTTTACATAACTTTGAATACCTAGATACTGTTTCAATGTCAGGGTAATAAACCATTACACAAAAATAGACTGTAAATTGTCAAAGACTTAAAATTCTGAGATAATACTGTATAGTAACTCTTTTAATATTATCTATATGACAACAATATGACATATATTTTATGTATAAGATACAAGAATACTGCTAACAAATACACTATACGTATCTACTACATTATGTAGGAAGATACAGTGCGAACAGAGCAATGACCATTTGAAAGCATGATAAACATTACAGAGGAATAATAAATATTGAGATAATAATTACGCCGCCAATTACTTAAAAAATCACAATACATACCTAGGTTAAAATGGGAGTGGGAGGGCCATATCAGCAGAATGCATCCTGAAAGGTGGGCAAAAGGATCGCTACACATTGGGTGCCTCAGGAAGGAATCCGTCGGCGACGACTCGACGGGGTAGGCCGAGGAAACGCAGGCGGGACGATCTGGATATTTTTCTCAAGAATTGGACTGAAGAAGCTACTGATAGGGAAGTTTAGAAGAACATGGGGGAGACCTTTGCCCAGCAGTGGGATAGTGTAGGTTGACAAAAAAAAACCTAGGTACCTACTGCCTATAAAACTGTACTTGTAATAAATAAACGATTTGATTTGATTTTAAAATATTGTTTTTTTTTTTTACTGTAATAACTCAATACATGAAAATAGATAGGTAATAGCCTAGGCGACGTCAGAATAAATATCATATCAGAATGTCATGTCATGTCCAGTGACGTAAGCGAAGCGAGAGCGAATTACCTATTTAGAGTATTCGAAAACATGACACCATTCTATATGCACTTAACAGGCAGTTGTATAATTTAAAAGTTTGTTTAAAATGTTAAAAAGAACAATAGTTGTGTTTCTATAAATATCTAAATATTTAAGGAACCCGTGCCCCGATTCTAATGAACTCGCGCGCAGTATCAGCACAGAGGTATCAGTACAATTTTAAATTAATTATTATTACGTTGATGACGGATGGCTTCGCGGACCACCAGTGGTCTGCGGACTACCCGTTAAGAACCACTGGTTTAAATGGATCATTGCATATTTCAAGTTATTTGCCGATAGGTATCACTGATACCTATCGGCAAATAACTTGAAATGCTGATACCGTATCAGCATTGTAAGCGGAATTGGCTTAGTATGTAAGTTTCATACAAGACCAGTTCACCTTATACTGGTTATAATTTACTTTTGATATGTGTTTTACTGTACCAACATCTAAACACTTACCTTCACTTCACTAAAAGAACATGAAAAACCGGCCAAGAGCATGTCGGGCCATGCTCAGTATTATAGGGTTCCTTAAGTAGGTGTAATTACAAACGAATCAAATCGAATATTAATCATGGCTATTTTAGTTTTTGCAATAATCGGCAGCATTCGCGACTCAGAGCGTGTTGTTAGTAGCGCCATCTAGCGATAAATTCAAGAAGCCAAATTTAAGAAGAGTGTCATTTCAGAGTGTAGAAAGTAGCTAAAGGAGCATTATTTGCTATGATAATTTTTCTCTAAGGTCAATGACCTTTGAACTAGGACGTTTTAAGTATTTTTCAGTTTTCTCTCTATAACTCAAAAAATTATAATCACTTTATACTCGAAATAATTTTAAAAGAGAGTTTTCACAAAGGTCTATCAATGTGGAAGATTATAAGTTTCTACATTGCATAGTTTAGAAATGGCAGGGGGGGGGACACATTGCAAGCCACTTTGGCGGGCTATATTTCGCAGATGGTACACCTGATAAAAAAGTGGTGTATCAAACATTACCTTCATTTTAGTAGACCTATTCAATGATATCCCACACGAGGGGGTGCAGCGAAAAAAACATTTTTTTCCCCATTTCACATGTATGGACACCACCCCTAAAATACGGAAAAACGATTTTTTTATTCTTTTAAAATTGAGATCTATATGTAGACTATTTTTTAACAAAATTTCATTTACTTATGTTTATAACTGTAGAAGTTATTAAGCTGTAAAGGATTAGGACAGACGGACAGACGGACAGACGGACGGACATGACGAAACTATAAGGGTTCCTTGTAGGACTTCGGAACCCTAAAAACGAACAAAAACAAATGTTCTCATCCATGTTTTAGACCAAGAAACAAGTGAAAGTATGCACCATAATAATTGAGTTTATCTAGCCAAATACTTTATTTTATAACATTCTTTATATTATATAAGAATTAGAAAGTGAATGGGTGCAGTCTGTCGAGATGGCAACTCGATTGACTATTTTAAAAAGAGAGTATATCAATAGAGTTTCTTGCCGGTCCTTCTCCATAGGACCCACAATTTGGAACCGTGCAACTAGAGCCTGACGTTGCAAAAGTGACTGTAATTAGGTTTATTTGAAATAAAAAACATTTGAATTTGAATTGAATTTGACCATAGATTATTATAATGATCAGAAATCATTAATTTATGATCTTATTTCACCATTTGCAATACCTCCATTCACTGTTGCCAGGTCTCCCGATTTTCCGGGAGATTCACAGATTTTTCTAAAAATCTCCCGGTCTCCCGACTTTTGACAAAAATCTCCCGATTTTTTACAATCCCTGTATACAGCCTAATAATAGGAATAAGATCAAAACCTGGCAAAAAAAACTACATAAAATGAAACAGACGGATAAGTTGCTGCCCTGAATATTTCCGTCACTCCCAGTGTATCGTATGTTCACTACACACATTCAATTTTTTTCATTACACAGGGCAGTAAACTGTAAAAAATTGTTTTATTTTAATATTACAGCTGAAATGGTGCCAAAATATAATACCGTGATTACTTCAAAAACTTAAATTTTTGTTAAAAAACATTATCTCCCGATTTTGTCCATTTTTCCTCAATAAATCTCCCGCTTTTTTCATAATAATCCTCCCGGATTTTGAAAAACGGACTTGGCAACACTGCCTCCATTAGGGTACCTATTAAAAATTTAAGAGATCCATTTCGCTCACAATGGGCCTGATAAGAAGGCTGAAAGTCACTCAAAGGGCAATGGAGGGCTATGAGTGGCGACCGCGTACTCGAAGGTGCAGCGTGGGTAGGCCCACAAGGTGGACCGACGACCTGGTGAAGGTCGCGGGAATCCGCTGGATGCGAAAAGCGCAGGACCGGTTGTTGTGGCGATGCTTGGGTGAGGCCTATGTCCAGCAGTGGACGTGTTTCGGCTGAAATGATGATAATGGTGATGAAACCCAAAGGGGGTGGTACGTAATTCTCAGTTTGCAAGTCTGAATCGCTTTGTTTACACATTTAACCTTAAAAAGTATTAGGCAGTAGAAATATTTGGTTTTATTATGACGCGTTTCACAGCCGTCTTGCTAAAATTTTAGCACTTTTTTTCAGATTTCAAGAGATTTTAGGTGATATTTAAAAATGTATTCTATAAACACCCTTTAGGGTAGCATTAGGAATATTTAAAACATATTTTTATCTTGATTTGTTGCTGAGAAGGAGGAGAGGGGAAAAATATATTTCTTTGTTTTTATTAAATTATGTATGGAAATAAAACCCTTATATTTGTGATGACACTGAAGGATGTTTACAGAAAACATTTTTCAATTTCGCTTAGGCTTAAAATTAGCGTGAGACCGGGAAACGTAACAGCATACATATTATGAACTTTTAAGCCATCATGGTTCTAGTGCGAGAGGGATGGCGTTATTCGCCCTGTATAGGTCTGTCTCTCTCTCACAACAGAACAATGATTGCTTTAATACTTCATAATACGTTCCCAGGCCTCTTAAGTAATTTGCTGTGCCCCGTGGTTTAACCTGCCGTGGTGCAGTGCTTCGCATCGCCCACCCTCTCTATTACTTCGTTTTCGATTAGCATTCTTTCGGACTTTTTTTTGCTTGGCTCCTAATGGTCGTAGCATGCTGTTAAATAACCTTCCTCAAGAATTGGCTATCAAAAGCAAAAATATTTTTTCCTATCCAACTTGTAGTTCCAGAGATTAGCATGTTCAAACAAATTCTTCAGCTTTATTATTATTATAGGGGTAATTCTCTGGTGTCTCATTGTTTGGGTCACTTCGGTGGCGCATTTTACTTTAAGTTGAGACAAGCTAACAGGAAATATCAAATTAATAGAAGTAGAATGTTCCTAAATAAAATTTAGATTTGATTTCTCCTGTTAACATATCTAAACTTGAAGAAAAATGCGCAACCAAAGTTACCAAAGTGACCCAAACAATGAGACATCTAGAATTACCTATAGATAGATATACAGATAAGTATAAATAAATAAAACTGATAAGTTATTCATTATGTCATTATGAAGAAGTCTTTAGATAATAAGGAAAAAGGGGGGCCAAAGTCCAAATATATAAATATAAAAATTAAACATTTTTTTTATGGTATATAATGGAAATACAACCTTAAGGCCCACCTGATGTTATGTGATTACCTTTGGTCATAAATACCATCTAGGCTGCTGCCTAAATGGTATTAAAAATCGTGCTTGCCAAATTGAAACATGAAGATATAAAGTGTCATCTCTCTCAGTGATATTAAATTTCATTTGGCTTAAATATTTAAGTATAATACTTACAGTATTCTAACTTAGCTGACCTGAAGTTAGGTACTGCACATATTTTCCCTGCCCCTTGCCACAAATGAGACCCATTAAACTATTACTGCAACAGTCTTGTGACAACTTCAGGCTGTCCAATTTATATTTATATTGCTTATTGTTGAATTTATGAAATAAAAATTGTAATACCTGCAGTGTAATGCCACATACCCACATATATGCACATTTATCTGATGAAACAGTTACCCCAAGCAGTAAGAACCTGTTGTTTAACCAACCTGTCTCTCTCCGGCTTCGCCACGAAGTTGCCAGACTAACTCGGCACACTGAGCCAGTCCTGTTGCTCCCAGAGGATGGCCCTTGGCTATCAAACCTCCACTTGGGTTCACAACTACTCTGCCACCGTATGTGTTGTCACCAGCATCAATGAACTTGCCAGCTTCACCCTCCCCACATAATTGTAGACCTTCATATGTTATCAATTCATTAGCAGCAAAACAGTCATGCAGTTCCACCACATCAACCTGCTTTGGTGACACACCAGTGTTTTGGTACAAGCGCTGAGCAGCCAAAGCAGTCATGTCAAAACCTGCAACCTTCATCAGGCTGTTCTCTGTGAATACGGCAGGGGTGTCCGTTGCCATTTCCATACCAATAATCTCGACCGCTTTTGATTGCAGACCGTAACGGATGACCGCCCCTTCGGACATAAGAACAGCAGCACCTGCTCCATCACTGGTGGGGCAGCACTCCAGCTTAGTCAAGGGTCCATAGATCCTTCTAGAGTTTAAAACTTCCTCCACAGTGTATTCCCTCTTACCCTGAGCACGCGGATTCTTCACACCGTGACGGTGATTCTTTGCCGCGATTTTAGCTAGGTGGAGTTCTGTTGTGCCGTACTTTTTCATGTGCTCTGTAGCAGCATTACCAAAGTACTGAGCAGTCATTGGAGCAGCTGAGAGGTCAACTATCTCTGCCATTTTGAGTGTGTGTCTGTCCATGGGGTTAGTTCTGTCGTTAAATACACCGGCAGCGAGCGCGCCCGGGGCCATCTTTTCGAAACCTACAGCTAGCGTGACGTCAGAGATACCACCTTCGATTAGTTTTTTGGCGAGGTATAGTGCATTGGACCCGGTCGAGCAGTTGTTGTTGACGTTGAATATGGGGATGCCAGTCATGCCGACCTGGTACAGTACTCGCTGGCCGCAGGTAGAGTCACCGAACACATAGCCGCACACAGCTTGTTGAATGTCGTCGTACTTGATGCGGGCGTCGGCCAGTGCCGCCAGCACCGCCTCCTTGCCCATCTCAGGGTAGTCGGGGCCAGTGCTCGGCTTGATGAAGTTCGTCATACCGACGCCAACAACGAACACTTTTCTAGGCATTTTGGAAAGTTATAATTACCTCTTGACAAAGACGACAGCTGACTCGGACTACTGCGTACACAGTGAAATTCGAAGATATGTCGATAACAAAATAAAATCTAGTGCCGATAGTAGTATCTACAGATAAAATTAATAATCCTGAGTATTAAAACAACACCGAGGGAGGAGAACAAACGGGTGACAAAGTCCAACTTGGTTTGTTAATTCCACAGAACAAATATACTTGGTTAATGTACAGTCAACAAATCGGAATCATGACCCACGATAAGCTTAATATCCTACAGACATTCTAATACAATTAGGTTGAATTTCGCTTAAACAGATATTTCCCTGGCAACAGACTTGTTATCAATTTTGTCAGCTATTGACAGTGACAGCTAGTTTACCAATAAAATTATTTTTCTAAATTTTATTCTTGATGTTTAACAGTGTTTAACTCCAAATATTGTTATTTATTTATAATTTATCGCGTGAAATATGGTACAGAGGATATTATAAATTAAATGTATGTTCCACATATTTGGCCGATAAGAGTATTGTTTGACACCTTTTCATACTTGACATTTTATTATTTGTCATTTTTATTTTTATTTTATTAATGTTCTGTAATCGAAAAAGTTAGTATAGGTTTCTTAAAAAATATAGTTGTTTGTAGGAAAACCACGTGAAACGACAGCTAATTCGAAATTCAAAACATAATTCCTGCTTTATCAAAAACATAATTTCCAATCCAATCATAAATCTATTGCATTGATAACAAAGCTCAAAACCGCACAGACCTCTGACCATTTTTAATGCAGTTTCTGTAATATTCAAAATGTCCTAAGTGCAGCATAGAAGAAAACCTTACTGTTTTGACGATTTCAAACGAATTATCAGCTGAGTGGGTCACGATTCCGATTTGTTGACTGTACAATCAAGTCGAACATGAAACGAAATGAACATGCATGAAACAAAAAACTGTCAAATATTGACAAATTCAAGTTGACAACTGACAACACAACAGTGACATTACAGCTAGTGATGTAACCGGTTCGAGCATAACCGGAGAAAAACCGGTTATTTAAGAAACCGATAAACACCGTTTAATTTATTGAAAAACCGTTACTCGTTTGATTCGATTTTACAACACAGCCCCTGGGCTGGGGCTGTGTTGTCGATGTATTAAAGTAATCTCTTGGGTCAGATTTGGCAAGCCCAAAACTTTGCCACTTCAACGGCGTTATCAGTGGCAACGCAAAGGTTGCCCAGGCTACAGGTTTCGGGACACAAAGGGCAGTATAAGAGGTGACTCATCGATTGGGGGTCAGTGCCACAACAACACCCTCTCACTGTTTTTAGGGTTCCGAAGTCCTACAAGGAACCCTTATAGTTTCGTCATGTCCGTCCGTCTGTCCGTCTGTCCTAATCCTTTACAGCTTAATAACTTCTACAGTTATAAACATAAGTAAATGAAATTTTGTTAAAAAATAGTCTGCATATAGATCCCAATTTTAAAAGAATGAAAAAAATAGTTTTTACGTTCTTTAGGGTTGGCGCCCATACATGTGAAATGGGGAAAAAAAAAATTTTTTCACTGCACCCCCTCGTGTGGGGTATCATTGAATAGGTCTACTAAAATGAAGGTAATGTTTCAAACATCACTTTTTTATCAGGTGTACCATCTGCGAAATATAGACCGCCAAAGTGGCTTGCAATGTGTCCCCCCCCCCTGCCATTTCTAAACTATGCAACGTAGAAACTTATAATCTTCCACATTGATAGACCTTTGTGAAAACTCTCTTTTAAAATTATTTCGAGTAAAATGTGATTATAATTTTTTGAGTTATAAACAGAAAACTGAAAAATACTTAAAACGTCCTAGTTCAAAGGTCATTGACCTTAGAGAAAAAATGGCAAATAATGCTCCTTTAGCTACTTTCTATCACAAAAAGTAACTTTGATATGACAGACTTCTTAAATTTGGCTTCTTGAATTTATCGCTAGATGGCGCTACTAACAACACGCTCTGAGTCGCAAATGCTGCCGATTATTGCAAAAACTAAAATAGCCGTGATTAATATTCGATTTGATTCGTTTACATCTACTTAAGGAACCCTATAATACTGAGCATGACCCGACATGATCTTGGCCGGTTTTTTCAATATAGCCCCACTTGGCGAGATTGGACTAATTAATATTTTACTAGTGAGTGTGTTGGATTCGTAGTGTGTTGTTTTTTCTACCGTATTGGGCGTGTATTGGAATTAGTCTGAACGCAGACTCTTTATTGTCTTTAAATTCGAGAAATACCCAGTAAATACAATTAAAAATAGAAACACGACCATGAAGTTAGAACACGACGGATAGCGGACGAGCAAATATGAACAAATATAGATTGGTAATTACACCATCCATCCATCTGTATTCGCCGATCATTGGTCATCTTTAAGGAAGCCCTTTAGATATTATAGAAAATTTGATAAAAAAATATATTGTTTATATTTAAAGGTCTTAACCGGAGAAAAACCAGTTATTTGTGAAAAAAACCTAAAATCACCGGAGCAGTGTAATCGGTTAACTAACATCACTAATTACAGCAGTGTTGCCAAGTCTAGCCCGGTCCAAGATGGTAAATTCTCTAAGGCCCGTATTACAGGACGATACTCAAGCATTGATCTCTGTTTAAAACTAGTTTTGAGTTGAGCTTTGATTTTAGAACGTTCCTCAAGCAGAGATTTATTGATCACAGTTCAGCTGAGTTTAGCTTTATTTTATACTGACACCTGTTTCGGTATTTGAGCAGAGTTTTGATATGTAATCACTCTAGTGTGGTCCAGACTACACTTTATAGAGATTTCTATTCAATTTCAGGTCAAATTCGTGTGTTATGTTGTTGAATTAAAGTTTATAATTACCGTTCTGGAATAAGACCGATACTCAAGTAACGATTCTATCCTTAAGTAGTGATCAGGTGATTAGAGTTTAAACTGTACTTGAGGAAGCTTCTGTAATACGGGCCTTAGGGTCCAAGTCGCCAAAAATTTGTCACCTTGATTTTTTTCTGTAAAGTAGCCTGTAATCGCCACACACTGACTTAGTAAAAAGATAACTAAGTCAGTGTCGCCACATTGAAAGTCGGGTAGCCTAAAAAGCCCATTTTTTTACGATTTTATTTTTAAATTTAACAGGTTATAACCGAAAACAAAGTTCTTTTTCAGTTTGGCATAAAATAATATATACACAATAGGGGCGCCTTCGCTTTTCTGGCAGAACTTTAGGTAACTAGTCTTGTTCGATTTAATTAAATCAAATTATTTACAACCACATATACAACCATATTGTTATTTTTTTCTGGAGATCAGAGTCAGTGATTGGCGAAATACTGCGTTATATTGTCTTTGAATACTGCCAAAGATCGCGGCAAGTGGCGTTCTCTTGTTTCGGAGGCCAAGACACATTTTGGCACAGACCAAGTAGAGACATTTTGGGTCGCTGTGCCAGCGGAGTAAGTAAGTATATTTTTTGCAAGACAAAACACAGACAGACACAATACTGACAAAGAAAAAAAAATGTTCAGCATAAAGCCGTTTTTTCGGACTAAAAACGTAGAAGGCTGCCCAATAATTTTTCTGAAGTAAAAAAATCATTACTCGCTGAATATACCATTTATCAAAAATTCATTTTTAACTATTGACGTAGGTACAGGTACTGTAGTTTAATCAGAAACTATTAACTCTGTAAAATATAGTTCGCTGTAGTTGTAGAAAGAAAAAACCGGCCAAGAGCATGTCGGGCCATGCTCAGTATTATAGGGTTCCTTCATCATCATCATCATCATCATCATTTCAGCCGAAAGACGTCCACTGCTGGACATAGGCCTCCCCCAAGCATCGCCACAACGACCGGTCCTGTGCCTTCCGCATCCAGCGGATTCCCGCGACCTTCACCAGGTCGTCGGTCCACCTTCCTTAAGTAGGACTAATTACAAACGAAGCAAATCGAATAATATTAATAGTGTCGGACTTCTGATCACGAGGTCGTGGGTTCGATTCCCACAGGACACAAATATTTGTGTGATGAACATAAGTGTTTGTGTTGGTCTGGGTGTTTCTTATGTATTATAAGTATGTATTTACAAAAAAAAAAGTATATAAGTATTATATCCATTGTCTAGTACCCATATCACAAGCTCTGCTTAGTTTGGGACTAGATGGTGCTGTGTAAAAATGTCCCGAAGATATTTATTATTATTATTTATTAATCATTGCAATTTTAGTTTTTGCAAACAGCGCCACCTAGCGGTAAATTTAAGAAGCTAAATTGAAGAAGTGTGTCATTTAAATATAACACCAAGTTACTTTTTGTGATTTTTTTAAATGAAAAGTAAATAAAGGAGCATTATTTGCTAAAACCATTTTTCTCTAAGGTCAATGACCTTTGAACTAGGACGTCTTAACTATTTTGCAGTTTTCTCACTATAACTCAAAAATTTATAATCTCATTATACTTGAAATAATTTTAAGAGAGTTTTTAAAAAGGTCTATCAATGTGGAAGATTATGAGTTTCTACATTGCATAGTTTAGAAATGGCAGGGGGGGGGACACATTGCAAGCCACTTTGGCGGGCTTTATTTCGCAGATGGTATACCTGATAAAGAAGTTGTATATGAAACATTACCTTCATTTTAGTAGACCTGTTCAATGATATCACACACAAGAGGGTGCAGCGAAAAAAAAATTTTCATCCCCATTTCACATGTATGGGCGCCACCCCTAAAATACGTAATCACGATTTTTTATTCTTTTAAAATTGAGATCTATATCTAGACTATTTTTTAACAAAATTTCATTTACTTATGTTTATAACTGTAGAAGTTATTAAGCTGTAAAGGATTAAGACAGACGGACAGACGGACGGACATGACGAAACTATAAGGGTTCCTTGTAGGACTACGGAACCTTTTTCTATCAACAACTACAGCGAAGTATAATTTACAGAGTTAATAGTTTCTGATTAAACTACAGTACCTGTACTTCAATCGTTAAATACGAATTTTCGATAAATGATGTATTCAGCGAGTAATATTTTTTTTACTGATGGGGGCGCCACTTGGCTGCTACATTCCCCTTAACATTTTTTTCCTTTTCAACGAACGAGTATAATCAACTGTGCCCGATTTGTATAACACAGCCAAGTTAAGATGATAAGCAAGTGGCGCAACTTTTCCGTGTTGCGACTGTACATGATGGCCACGACCTACGACACCGCTCTATTAAGAGCGAAACGACGAAGAAGAAGAATGCACTAAAAATAATAGATTAATGATTAATCAATGCATATATGTATTACTTTTTTTTAGGTACATCTGTGATCCAATGTAAAGTACTTTTTCTAAGTGGAAATAAAAACTGAACTAAGTACGAGCTCCTTTTTATTAGGGTTCCGTACCCGAAGGGTGCCAAACAGTAGGTCTACTCGCGTTTTACGAACGACAAACGAAATACGAACTTTCGCTCCGACTGATACTTACATAATAAAGATAGGCACATAAAAAAGGCACAATTAAGATGGACTACGGTTCATAGTCGTATACAATTTACCGGAGATGAAAAAAGCAAACGTCAAAACACGATCATCGCATGCGATAAGGGAACGATGGTTGACCGGAGTAGCAAATTGTGCGATGAATCGTACGATTTATCGAATATCGTCGAACGGGAGTAGACCCCCAGGACCCTATTACTCTCGCTACGCTGTCCGTCCATCCATCTGTCTGTCACAGCGCTGTATCTTTGTAACGGTAATAGATAACCAGTTGAAATTTTTACAGAATATGTGTACCTAACTATGGTCTATCACGACAAAATAATACTAAAAATTAAAAAAGTCTAAAACCAAAGGGGGTCCCCATACAAGATACCTCGGAAAACATGCATTTTTTCAACATTTTGGTTCCTGCTCTATCTTCAAAACGATAATACATACCAGCGTCAAGCTTGGTCTGATTATAGTGCCATACTATGTAGTTTAACAACAAATACTAAAAATCGAGCAAACTTAGACTAATGTGGTGGTACCTGCGTAAGAAAGAGATGCAAAAATTCATATTTCACGCATGGTGCCTTGATGTCTTTTAAAGAAAGAAAGAAAAAAGAAAGAAAATATTTATTTCAGTCTCGGTACAGGCGAGAGAAAAAAAAAAAATCTAAAAATAGTGTATTAACAATAAACTTAAAATTTATATGCCTGTATGAGACTAAAAAAGGCCCCCATCTCAGCATATGCTACAACACCGAAATGTTGCAGCGCTGGTTTTCGGATGGGTCCCGATAGTGAGGCCACGGGTAAAAACGAGCTAATAAATATAAATACAGTAAACCTAAATTATGTATTATTGTATTAGAGACAAATGTGACAATTAGTTAGGCAATGCTTTAGAAAAATAAAATAAACATCATTTAACGTGTGCCAGGTGTGCCTCCACCTTTAGATCCGCATCATTTGTCCATGACATGACAAACGAAGGGACGCCACGCCAATGCGCAAAAGGCAGGCTTTTGATGAACTCTCGTAAATTAAGTCAGTTTCTATGGGGTATCAAGTCGATGGGTGGTACGGAACCCTTACTGCGCGAGTCCGACTCGCACTTGGCCGGTTTTTGAAAAAAGCAGCTGGCATTTTTTCGGAATCAATGAATATTTTAAAATTCGATCGACACTTTTCATCGCATTAAAAACAAAACACTTTTGTCATTAAAGCATTCGTGATGTCTAAAATTTAAGTTTTCTGATTTATTTATTAAATTTAAATTTAAAGTGTACAAATAACAAATTGCAAGTAGACTTTCAGTTGAAATGGCTTTGGATAAGCAAAAAATTTTAAAAGAGTTGGGAAATGTTGTAAATCAATTGCAGAGTGCTGATTGGTAAGTTTTTCGTACCCTTACTGGTCTGTGTTCGTACCTGACCTACATTTTTCGAGTCTAAAGATATCTCGACTTCGTTACAATTTACATTTATTTATATTGATTTAATTCTTTATGCATAACTGGGTACAAAGGTGGTCTTAACACCATAGGGGTTCTCTACCAGACAACCATAAGGTAATGCAGAGACAGAATAAGGTAGATGCACCAGTAAAGCAGTAAAATAAAGTTAGAACTACGGACTTATAATTAACATATAATAAAAATAAATAGATATATACATCTATTTAATTTAATTTTATATCTTGCCTGTATTATCCGACCGAAGGATACCTAAAAGTGTTGGGTACAACACCATTGTGATGGTACCATCGATCTATGTATATGTACTTCGTACATAACATATATTCGTAGTGTAACATATATTTCGATGGTTGGTATTGGTACACTCTATTTCGCTTTTCTCGGTGTTGAGTCATGTTGAGTACCATAGAACAAGGTTTACCCCTTCCCCTTATTGACATTCGTCGTGTTGCTTTGCTGCTTTGCAACACAATATTATTAAATATTTTATTTTCTAGCGGCTGTATGGGAAAACTGTTCTCGAAGTCTAATCAAGCAAACTCAAACGCAATGGCCAACCCAAATGCTATGGTCAACCCGGCGCATGATGGATTCATGCGAGGATGTTGCCACAGTAACGCCTGTGGCCAAGGTTGTCATGGATATAACAACGCATCAGGTGCAGGCGAACCATTCTCTGGTAACCGACATTGCATGGGATGCTGTAACCCACCCAAACTCTACGCCGATACGTACAACTACTTGAATCATAATCTGATGCAACCAGTCGTTAAGGAAGTATATGACGATCTGAAATCGATAACTCCAGCTAACACAATGGGAAATAATCCAATGGCAGCTCAGATGGGCTTAGGGAACAGCCCAAATTACAAAGGAGCAGGTATCATGGGTGGTCAAATGGGAAATATGGCTCAGAATCAAATGCTTGGAGGAGCAATGGGAAATTCAAATGCTATGTCAGATAATCATCACGCACCGAACGTCCGCTTTGGTAATCCAAACATGGAAAATACAAAGAATACTATGCAAATGGGTGATCCTAACAACCAACAGCAAATGAGTCAAATGGGCAAATCGGCCCAAATGGGCCAACCAATGGCAAACATGGGAGGAATGGGACCTAATATAGTAAATATGATAATGGGTGATGCTACGTCTAGGACAGGTAGTAATCCAAGCCAAGGTGGCACACAAGCAGATGTAACAGGTTACAATGCTCCACAATCGCCTGAACAGACACTGTCATCGAATATGCGTGGTGAAGTTGGTCGGGGACAGTCTAATGCGGGCATGGTTGGTAACAATCCAGGACAGTATAATACAGGTACCATGGGAATGAATAACATGAGACAAGGAAATCCAGGTGCTCAAATGCAGAACCCGACTACACAGTACATGTCACAACCAAACATGTACGCTGGGACTAATGCAAACATGCAAGGAAATACAATGAATGGTAATATGAGTCAAATGAATGCTGGCTCCCAGCAGATGCGAGCTATGAGCGCTAGTCCAGCTCAACCACAGATGAAAGCTCGTAATCCTTATGGCCAGCATAGTGCAGGAATAACCAAATTTAATGAAATGTTCCCTGGTGTGATGCAAGGTGGAGACTTGGGATTCGACCCAATGACTATTGCTATACAGATGAATCCTGCCAACCAACAAAGAGTTGCTATGGATAATATGCAGAAAATGATGATGAGCAGTGGTGAAGGACTCAATAGAGCCAATGCGTCATTGTTGCAGCCCGTTATGAATGCAACCAATGCAGCGGTGGCAAACATGGCTCAGTCTAATCCACCACCAACGAATCAGGCTACTGGTCAACATTTGGTTTCTACGTCAATGCAGCAGCAGCAACCAGGAGCTAATGCAACAGCGGTTCCTGTTCCAAATAACCAGGTGCCGCAGCAGCAAGTGTACACTGCTCTCACGGGATCAATTAATCAGCAGCAAGTATCTCAACAACAAATACCCTCACAACAGCAACAATATCAACAACAGTATCAAGGACATTATCAACAACCACAACAGCAAATAGTAGATCCGAATACAGGAGCGATTGTGACTCGTACTCTTCCAACAGTATATGAAGGGTCGGGGGATCTTAATGCCAGACAGGAAACATCACCGCCGACTCAATCAGTGCTCCCAACAACACAGCAAATGATTAAGGAGCCTATATTCCCTGCTGATACTTCAAAAAAATTGCCACCTGCTCACATGAATATGAAACCTCAAAAGTATTATCAGTATAATACCCTGGGTCAACCAATAGAGATGCTGCCAGCAGATGTGTATCATACTCCAGAGCCTAATCTGCCGCAGACACTCTCACCTCAAACAATTTCAAATAAATTCAGGACTGACCCGGCGAGATATAGTAACGTTAAAGCCACTATCAGCAAGACTTCACTGATGGGAAATAGGCCTGTTGGAAGAACTCCTAGTCGAGGCCAGCTGCAACATATCTATAATCAATATAAAGGCTCTCAGTCTTATACGCAGCAGAACATTAAATCTACTGATAATGGAGCTTCATATTCTGAGGGTCATCTTAATATTCCTCAAGGCAACGCGGTGCGTCAAGCACCTATCGAGAGAGTTGGCGGTGATACTGCAGCTAATAATGCGATGAACAACCCTGTAGCGTATAAATCAGATCAAATGCCGGGTCAAGTTGGAGATGTTCCCGGTGCTAACAAACCTGTTGGTGATACTGATAAGGTAACAACTTGAACTTTAAACGCACATCTGAAATTTGACTAACAATTTTTATTCATTAACCGTCCGAGAGATTCCTCGGGAGTTTAAGCAATAGATTTTCTATTGCTAATAACTGCTTATCCAGCTTAAAGGTAATAACCTAATGTATTGTATGTATGTTTTACAGAGACCTGCAAATCAATCCAAAGTCCGTAACGGCTTACAGGATATGACTTACACTTCGTATGCATCAGCTGCTTGGTCTTTTCATGGAGCCACTCCTGCACCATTTTCTACACCATATCGTTTCCGAAACAAAGTCTAATTTACTACTATTATGCCGTATTTAAAAATTACTTTAACGTGATTAGTTTTTTTTGTAAATTGTTGTTATAATGTTTTGGTGATAGTTTAAGTAAATTGAGTGGTTTTGAAATGTTATTTGTTTTAAACAAATAAAAATAAAACGGAACAATGTATGAATGTCTTTTGCTGTTTTTTTTTGTTTACGTCGTTTCTAATTCCAGTTTTGAGGGTATTCAATCTTAGTTGACCAGTGGGATAGTGTGACCTCTAATGGTTGGGCGCAATTGAAAATCTGCCTGCCAGTTTTTTTTCAGGTTTGTATAGAGATTTTACATTTGTTTGACTCGCTCTGACCCTAACTATAATCCGACAAAGTGCGAACAAATGTATTCAGCCTATGGATGTGGTTGATTAGCTGGGCCTAGTCAAACGCATCGCGCATCGGCATCGGTGGGCGTATCTACGGACGAATAGAAAAAAGGTGACTGTCAGGATCGCTGGACAAAACGAATTAATGATGAGAATCCGACTTTTTGCGTTTAATTTAATTTTTTAAATATAATTTTGGCAGAAAATATAAAACAGATTTTCTTCATCACTGTATTCCGGCGAAATGAGAATTTGACCATTTGCGAATCCGACCAAGTGCGAACAAATGAATGAATTACACGATTTAAATTGTTTATTATTTACTACCTATTTGCTACCAATAAAGATAAATTTGCTACCTCAATACGAATCGGCAATTCTGACCTGATTCTCAGGTTGGCTGACCACCTTCTGCGAGGAGGTGATCCTTCTGCGAGGAAGTGATCCTTCTGCGAGGAGGTGATCCTTCTGCCAGGAGGTGATCCTTCTGCGAGGAGGTGATCTTTCTGCGAGGAGGTGATGCTCGCTAAGGAGGCGGCGGAGAGGGTTCGAGAGGCGATAATCTCTCTTCCCATCCGCAGGAGGCGTCCTGGGCGTCGTAGGAGGGCGTATGCTGACCTCCAGCCACCCTAGGTGTGGGCCTGCGGGTGGCGGATTCGGGGTGGCCCGCCGCCCGACCAGTCAAGGCCCGTGACGGTGGCGCGTTGTGTTCCGCGCGCGCCAGTCCAGAGGAGGGTGCGGCCGATGCAGTTGCCGTGCGGGGGGAAGGGGCTCGCCTACTAGTGGCGAGCCGGGACCTGCCGGGGATGGTTGGGCGATTACAGGAGTTTTCCCACGCCCCCGGCCAAGAGTCATTAGAGGAACACCGTGGTGGTTTTTAGTTGGTAAGAGTCCGACACTGGCTCCGTCTTCCCCGGGCGGAGTGCGTCCATGAGGATTTTGCCCACGGGAAAAAAAAGACCAATTTATACTTCTCATAGTTTATTTATTTATTTACACGAACATGCATGGTACATCGAGGTCTTAAAGTTATAAATTATAATAGTTACACATATTCTACCGACAATAGGCGTGGAAATATTTATTTGTCACTCTACCCCTATAGACTAGCAAGATACAGGATATTTCTTTAGTACGAGTATTTACCACCTATTTGTTTTTACCCGAGTGCGCCAGAAGGAGGGTTATGTTTTTCGAGTGTATGTATGTATGTATGTATATTTCTTTGGCACGCTCTGTAGCCTAAACGGCTTGATGGATTTTAGCTTGAGAAGTGTTGTTAGATTCGTCTTAACCGTGAGAGTGACACTGGGTATATTAAAATTACAAAAATCAAAATGGCCGCTTTTTGGCGCCATATCAAATGGCTTCAAAAATTTTTTTTCGAGTGTGGTATCAAAATAAAGGGTTTAATAAATGCTTTACAAAAATATATACAACTTACATGTTTAAATGTAATTTGGAATGATAAATGCTAATAAACAACAAAATATTTAACGTTAAGAATGAATCAGCGCGATAAAACATGACAAAACTAAAAAGTTTAAAATAAAAAACATAATTAACAAAACCAAAAAACCCGACTGCGTGTAAAAATAACTGAAAAGATGTAAACAAGACTTGTGTACGTAAGTCCATGTGAAAGTATCAAATCAACAGGCAGGCGGAGGCTACTTAGGCTATGAACTGTGAACTACTTTGACCAAAAACATACGTAGCCTCCGACTGCGTGTTGATCACAGAGTACTTTTTAATATTGGTGTTGATTTGATACTTTCACATGGACTTACCTACACAAGTCTTGTTTACATCTTTTCAGTTATTTTTACACGCAGTCGGGTTTTTTGGTTTTGTTAATTATGTTTTTTATTTCATTTCATTTCATTTATTTATTCATTAACAATTTCAATTGTGTCTGAATATTTCAGCAGGTACACGATAACAAAAATTATAATAATAACGTAAAAAATTGGATACAATATTACTTACTACACATCATAAAATACAATAGGTACATAATCAAAAATACATGATTTCTTATTTAATTAAACGTCAATATCAATAAAATGCCAAATAAATTGAGATTCCAGATAATTACATCAATAAAACACACAACAATACAATTAACATGTCAATTAAATATAAACATTCGATGCAGCTCTAGACATAAATTCAAGTACTAATGAACAATACAACACAAAACTCATTACTACATTTCAAAAATAAATAAGATTAAAATAATTCAACTAGGTATTAAGATGCATAGTCATGAATTCATCTACAATTATAAAATATTTAAAAATGTAATAAATAAGTGTATGAAATGAATAAATGGGATGATAATTTTTTTTTTTATTTTTTTTTTATTGATTTGATGGCTGCAATAAAAAGTTAAGTTTTTAAGAATATTGTGTTTGTCACGGAATAATTAAACAGTATATGTACAGCGCACTTTTTTTACAAAATTCAATGCAAGCCAAATTGAATCCTACGCGCATGGAAAAAGGTCAATGTTACGCTGTACCACTCAGCGGAAGCACGGGATGGCGTGGTGCGGGACTCTACCGCGAGTCCGGGGTCGTAGGTTATAGTCTAGGAGTTGACCAAACAATTTCGGCAAAAGCTTAACCTACTGTTAAAAGTATAACACAAAGCGTTGTGGAGTGAAAGAAGATGTAGTGACAAAGATTGAGAAAGGTATGTTATGATGGTTTGGACACATAGAGAGGATGGACGAGAGGAGATTGACGAAACAATTATACGAAGCGAGTGTGGATAGAAGAGGTGGAGGGGAATGACCTCGGCGAACGTATTGCGATCAAATCGCGGACGTTCTCATTAAATGCCAGTTTAAGAGTAGGTACTCTAAACCGACGAGCATGCATGACGAGCTTAATGAATGTAGATGAAGCGAAAGAGGTGTGTCAGGATCGTAGCAGGTGGAAATCCATAGTTTCTACCTACCCCATTGGGAAACAGGCGTGATAATATGCATGTATATATAACGAAAGAAGGTGGGAAAGTCGCTGTAGAATTACATTTGGGTAGGTACTTAGGTAGGTAGAACCTCACCTAATTTAATAAATCACTTTGGCAGGCACCTTCTTTCGTTATTTGGTAAAAAAATAATCTTGAATCTCAGTATCAAAGAGTATTACGTATCTCACTATATACAAATGTACTACATACACACATATTATCACGCCTGTTTCCCAATGGGGTACCCTGGTCTGCGCGCGGGCGTTCTGGGCCTTAACTGAAACCATGTTGAGTCATAGGTTATAGTCTTTTTGTTTCTTGATTACTTTGATGATTTTATTGTTTCTGAATTTCTGATAAATTGTTAATTGCAAGCGTTGTATTGGTATTATTACCAAAAATTGTAGCCTATGCTATGACACTTCTGGGATGAAGACGAATCCAATGACTCCTCGCGCTTCAAAATCTGCCACGTCATTTCGGCTACAGGAGGTAACATCTATCCCTATCAGTGGAAATACATTAGTAGAGATAGATGGAACTCAGATAGAGTGGGTCTTAAAATTAATATGGACAAGACAAAGGTTATGTCGAATTCCCATATAAGTAGCACCCATTCCCGTAAACATCGGCGAATCTACACTCGAAGTTGTTGACTGTTGTAGGACAAATTGTCCAGTTAGGTAGGTCCAACTTCGAGAAAGAGGTCAATCGTCGAATCCGACTTGGTTGGGCAGCGTTCGGGAAGGTACGCAATATCTTCTCGTCCAAAATACCGCAGTGTCTCAAGACGAGAGTCTTTGACCAGTGTGTCTTGCCAGTAATTACTTACGGCACTGAAACGTGGTCGCTCACAATGGGCCTGATAAGAAGTCTCAACGTCACTCAAAGGGCAATGGAGAGGGCTATGCTCGGAGAGTCCCTGCGTGATCGAATCAGAAATGCGGAGATTTGCAGGAGAACGAAAGTGACCGACATAGCCCGAAGAATTGCCAAGCTTAAGTGGCAGTGGGCGGGGCACATTGCTCGCAGAAATTATGGCCGATGGGGCAGTAAAGTTCTGGAGTGGCGACCGCGTACTGGAAGGCGCAGCGTGGGTAGGCCCCCCACATGGTAGACTGATGACCTGGTGAAGGTCGCAGGTATCCGCTGGATGCAAAAAGCGCAGGACCGGTCGTTGTGGCGATGCTTGGGGGAGGCCTATGTCCAGCAGTGGACGTTTTTCGGTTGCAATGATGATGATGATGATGATGATGAGATGGAACTTCAGATTCCACTTATCCCTACTGGTAGGGATGGATGGAATGATTTTCCAAATATCCCTACCAGTGCAGTGGGGATACCTTGGTAGGTATAGATGGAATAGCCGCAAAGAAACAGACATACATACATAACCCTGAAAAACATTAACCGCCTTCCGAGGCAGTCGGGTAAAAAGTTACTAATGCTTTTTAGTCAGGTAACTTTCGACAAGAGCACGCTGCACAGTGTTTTAAGATCCCAAAAAAAGCGACATCCCTTTTTTATTCCCGATTCCTGTAGTATAAATAAATACAAATGCGAGAGTAGAACTCTGGTTTGCCAGGAATCTATGGTTTTTGAAAAATAAATTCTTGAAAATGAGCTTTTTTGTACCCGAGTTTTCAAACATAAAATCATAATTTAAAATACATGACATCTATCATCAGACTGACTTATTTGTTCGATGGAACTACTAAAGCCACATATTTTAAAGCAAAGAAAAACGAAATAGGACACCATATAACGAAATTATTTGAGATTTCCTATTTTTCGTTTTTATTTTATTACTCGAATAATCCATAGAGGTATTAAAAGATTTTAACACCAGCGGTTGCTATGAATGTGTTCTATACTCCGTAAAAATATCACGAAATAATTCCATGGATTATTGTAATTATCGACTATTTTATAAACATCCGGATTTTCCGGCGCTAGGGTTGCTACTTGTCATAATGAATATTTTTATATTTTTAAATGTAATAATAAAAATATTTCTAGTGAACGTAGTCTTTCACTAATGTGAAAGAAATACACAAACTCACTCCTAGAGTTTGTGTATTTCATTTTCCTTTTTTTTTTTTTTTTTAATTCCTAACGGGCTTGCGTTTGACCGCCACCTCACCTGATGTTTAGCAGTTAATTAGTACTTCTTGCAAGGTTCTATTGAATTTAGATAATGTTTGGTCGGTTTGGGGATCACTGGGAGTGAACTGTTAAACGTGCCATTGATAAAGCGTAGATATCATAGCGTGTATGAGATAATAAGACTAATTCTATTTAAAATTCATTCCGTAATTAATAATAATTACTAAAATAATTTATATTTACTTATAATATTATTATTTTTATGTTGAGAGTAAAAAGTTACAACAAACACAAAAATCAAGTTGTTTGATTGGTTAATGAAGTTTATATTAAAGATGAAATATATAAGAGAATACATGTTCGAGTGGATGTCGTGCTGCCTAATTCTGGCACCAGTAATGACGGCAATACGGCTCGCATAGTATTGTCAGATAAACATAGACAAAATTTCGCCGACATCCTTGGACTAGAAAAATGGTTACTAGAAGACCTTTATATAATTTTGACCGTTTTATCCAGCGCTCTTCCAATAAACCCGGAGAAATTTGCCGATTTTTGTAAACAACTAGCCCAAAAGTACGTAAATAATTACAGTTGGCATCCTATGACAATACACAAAATCTTAGTTCACGGAGCTGGGATAATACAACACTCATCTGTTCCTGTGGGAATGCTGTCGGAACAAGCGGCAGAATCTCGTAATAAATATTGGCGGCATGACAGAGAACATCATACCCGCAAATCAGATCGCCTGAAAACTATGTTTGACCTTTTCCATAGAGCGTTGGTGTCTTCCGATCCTATAGTTTCTAATCAAAGGCTTAGTCAAAGGCAGAAAAACCTAAAAAAAACCTTCCTTACCAGCTGCCTCCTTAGCACTCCTGAAACCGGGTGGTTTCAGGAGTGCTAAGGAGGCAGCTCTATGGAAGATTTAACAACAGCAGCATCCGACGACGTAAATATGTCAACTGAGTATTCCACCTGTCAATGTGATGACGAATTAATAGACCAGACCGATATTCTTATTGTTGAAGACATATAAGTATAAGGTAGCATACCTAATTACCTATACGTATAAAATGTAGGTATTTTTTTTATCATATTAATCATATTTATTTTGCGATCATGAAATTACAAGTGGAAGGAAACACAATATCAAGTCCTAGTAGTAGTCAAACATTCATTGTGCTCATGCACTCTCAGGTTTCCCCCCAATGTTTATGAAACATTATTATTTCATTGTTTTTTTTTTTTCATTTGAATGTATAAACGAACTTGCATATTTCACAAAACTTCGCTTAAAAATTTAATAAGCCAAAAAAAAATTCAAGATATAATCGTTTCCGGATATTGTAAGTGACAACCCTGACTAAAAAATAAAAATCGTTATTAACACAATAATCCATGGAATTATTTCGTGATATTTTTACAGCATGTAGAACACATCCATAGCAATCGCTGGTGTTAAAATCTTTTAATACCTCTGCGGATTATTCGAGTAAAAAAATAAAAACGAAAAACGGGAAATCGCAAATAATTTTGGTATGTGTGATGCTATTTATTTTTTTATTACTTTAAAATGTGTGGCTTTGGTCGTTTTATCGAACCAATAACTCGATCTGATGACAGTTATCGTTTATTCTTAATTATGTTTTGTTTTTGAAAATCCGGATAAAAAATAAGCTAGTTTTCAAAAAAATCTTTTTCAAAAGCCATGCATTCCTGGCACACCAGAGTTCTACTCTCGCATTCGTATTTATTCATACTATAGGAATCGGGAATAAAAAAGGGATGTCGCTTTTTTTGGGATCTTAAAACACAGTGCGCTGGCAGCACTGGTTCTGTGTTGTGCAAAGAATTTGTGTTACCCCGGCTCCACACGTTGGCCCGAACGTTGGCGCCAACGCTATTCTGCAACGTGTGGATCCGGAAAATGTAGTTGGCCCGAACGTTGGGGCGACCATTGGCAGTTAGCCGTCGCGTGTCGGTTTTATCAAAGGAATTATGCGCCAACGTTGGAGATGCGCCCACACGTTGGAGCTTTGCTCAGTCTTGCGCAGCACTCATGCAGTAAGGTGCATCGAATGAGCTTGTTCCTACGGTCACCGCGTCTCGAAAATGTCACCCGCGTGGGTGGACACAATAGTTATAAAATTTATATAAAAAAAATCTTAATGTTTATTTACAAATAATAATGATATTCTTTTGTTTGTCAAAATATTTTTCAAAGACGACATCCATTGTTTAACTTTTTATTTTTTATTTTATGTTAGCCTGTACTGTCCCACTGCTGGGCAAAGGCCTCTCTCAATTCCTTCCATTTATCGCGGTTCTGTGCCGCCTCCTGCCAGCTGTCATCGAGAAAGACATCGAGCTCGTCTCTCCATCTCCTGCGTGGTCTACCGCGACCCCGCTTCGCTGTTTCAGGGCTCCAGTCCTGTGCTATACGGGCCCACAGCTCATTTGGCATTCGGCAAACGTGTCTTGCCCAGTCCCACTTCAGTTGGGCGACCTTCTGACCCACGTCAACAATTTGCGTTTTGGAGCGCAGTATTGTGTTTCGAACACGGTCTGTTAATTTAACACCAAGTATATGCGCTCCATGGCCCTTTGGCAAACCTTGAGTTTGGACTTCTGGATGTTGGTCAAAGACCATGTCTGTGCACCAAATGTTAAGATGGGGAGAATGCACATGTCCATGAGCTTACGTTTTAGTGACAAGGGCAAATTGCCCTTGAATTGCTCTTTCATGACGACCTCTGTGGTCTAGTGGTTCGAGTGTCGGACTGCTGATAACGAGGTCGTGGGTTCGATTCCCACAGGACACAAATATTTGTGTGATGAACATAAGTGTTTGTGTTGGTCTGGGTGTGTTGCTTATGTATTATAAGTATGTATTTACAAAAAAAAAGTATATACGTATTATATCCATTGTCTAGTACCCATACCACAAGCTCTGCTTAGTTTGGGACTAGATGGTGCTGTGTAAAAATGTCCCAAAGATATTTATTTATTTTATGGACCAGTAGCTCTTCCAGGCGTTTGCAGTACGTCTTGTAATTTCTTTATCTTGTCTTGCCTGGAAGACTACTTGGCCCAAGTAGATGTAGTCTTGGACATACTGCATTTCCTCCCCATCCACTTGGATGTTCCGTGGTGAGCTGTTGGTCATGACTTTAGTCTTTGACATATTCATCTTATGTCCAACCTCAAGGCTTGCATTGCTCAGTTCTTGTAGCATCTGCTCTAGTCCAGTAGCTGATGATGAAAAACGGACAATGTCATCAGCGAAACGAAGATTAGTCAACCTAGCTCCGCCGAGGACAACTCCTCTATCTTGCCATCTGGTCGCCAGCGTTTTAAAAAAAACCTCTTCTAATGTACTGGTGAACAGTTTAGGAGATAGTGGGTCACCTTGTTTGACTCCTTTTAGGATGTTGAATTTTGGGCCTTTTTTCTCTAATTTTATGGCTGCTGTGCTGTGGTTGTATATGATTTGTAACAATTATATGTAGGTGGAATCTATTTGTTGTTTGTCAAGAGCTTTAAAAATTGCTGAGTGCGAGATGCTGTCGAAGGCTTTAGAGTAATCTACAAACGCAAGGTATAGTGGCATTCTGTATTCTTGATATTTTTCAATAATCTGGTTGACTGTATGTAGATGGTCAGTGTTCTGGTCGGAAGCCTGCTTGTTCAGGAGGTTGTTGTTGATCTAGTTTACCGTTATTCTGTTTTCTATGATTTTTATGAAAGTTTTGTATACATGGGAAATTAAACTAATTGGTCTATAGTTTTTGATGTCAGATTTATCTCCTTTCTTATGAATTAAAACAATATCTGAATGGCAAAAGTTTGAAGGAAGGCAACCCGTAAGGAGAATGTCGTTAAATAGTTTAGTAAGATAAGGAAGAAGCGTAGGTTCACCTATCTTAAGGGCTTCAGTGCTAATGCCATCTTCACCACATGATCGGTTATACTACTTATAACTACTTCATTTTGCCTAGTGCAAAATGAACTTCGTATATTGTGTTATTTTAATTGACTGTTCAGCTCTTAAGCACTCTTAATAACTCACTTAATAACATTAAAGTGCCCAGTGCAACATCTATTTCAGACGTCTTTACATTGGCTCTCACGGAACTAAACTAACATTATCTCCAACGTGTGGACGCTAGGCAGAATTACGGGTTAACGGTCGCCCTAACGTTGGGGCCAATGTGTAGAGCCCACCTTAAATTGTTCATACTCTATGGTTGTGTTGTAAATACTTGAAATATGGGCTATGGTATTATAGTTATGCTTGATTCGATTATTTTGATTTTTGTTTAATCGAATACGCTTATAAGTAAAAGCAATTAATTTATTTATTACCTACCCCTCCCTCCCTCTGCCTACCCCTTCGGGGAAATACAGGCGTGATGTTATGATATTTTGTTGTTAATTTATTAATTAATCGCATAACGCATTTTATTTTAAAAACATAAAAAATGGACAAAAATCTTAATTTTTGTAAAACATGCAACTCATAATAGTCATAGTCATATAGTTTATAAAAGAAGTTGTATCTAGTAAAAGTTAAACGTAGACCATTAAAAAACATCCAAGAGTGAGTCGGGCTAGCAAATTAGGGTTTCGTACCAAAACTACAGCTTGCGCATAATAAATAAACCTGTTCTAGCTCATAAAGTATTTTGGTCTACGATCTACACTATTATTAGTACACTAACGGCCAAAATTAATATCCAATCTATCCACGATTTACCCTACTAGAGATGGAAATTTGACATATTTTGTAAGTAGCTTACGTCAAATTCCTATCTCTAGTAGGGCAAATCGTGGATAGATTGGATATTAATTTTGGCCGTATATGCTTCATGTAATTACTATTGAGATAATCATTTATTTATTTAATTACTAGCGTCTTTTATTTGATACCTCACCGTTAAGGCAAGTTATGGTCAAATTCTGATCCACACACTTAATTGTGTAAAAACAAATGTCTTCAATATCTGTATAAATGTCTTCAATATCTTTATAAGGTTATAATATCTACCGTTCTTTTCTTTGGATTCAATATCAAAATTTAACTTATAAACTTAACTTACTTTTACTAACTTTTGTCAACAACTAGTATTCTCATTTTTTTTTAAATGTATTTTAATAATCGATTACAAGATTGAACAAGTTGTTATCGATTAGGGTGATTCCCTACATCATCGATTACTTGTAATCGTTAAGGCATCACTAGTAAAATAATTATTTTTATTATTCTGTGCTTGAAATTGTGGAGCCCGCGGTGTCCACAGACCAAGTAGAGATGCTACGCATCAGACGACAATCTCCGAACAAGAAATTTGGTCGATAGGGAACCAAAGAGTAGCCTCAATAATAGAAAATGACAAGCACAGATAATACATTATTTTCATCTTCCAACCAAGCAAAAGGTTTTTAAATTTCGGCCTTGGATACAAGGCTTTTGCCTCTTATTCATGCGTAGGTAGATACCTATACATGCATTGCTAATATTTTATTTTTTATAGTGAAAGTTAAATAAAAACCATTACTTTTACATAAATCTGTTTATTTTTCAATTTTCTCCTATAAACATTATGCATTTTTTCAGTTATTTCTAATCAGAATAAAATTCTACATTTTCTTGTTTGATTTGCATCCACAGGATCTTCCTAGCCACAGGAGTCATCGTCTTCAGTGTTGAAGGGACTGTTATTTGATTGTACATTACCTGCAAGGAAAATTAAGGCTTTTAACTACTTGGTTTTACATTAATATCTACAATGTTATCATTGCATTTACATAAATCAAAAAAAATGAAAGAAAGAAATAAAATAATTATTTTAATCTTGTTACAGGCGAGAGATAATATTACACATCAACAATAAAATTAAAAATAATATGCCTGTAAAAGACTAAAAAGGCCCCCATCTCAGCATATGCTACAACACCGAAATGTTGCAGCACTGGTTTCCAGATGGGTCCCGGAATGAACATTATAACCTAGTAATTTAAAGTATAGCCTAGTGGTTGAATGCTTGCCATCCTTGCAGGGGGATCTGAGTTCGTACCCGGCCCATACCTCTGGCTTTTCAAATTCAAGTGCGAATCAGAATTTGATTGTCACTTTTTACTTTAACGGTGAACGAAAACATCGTGAGGAAACCTACCCACTTGAAGCACTTGCTTCATACAGTTCTTGATGGTGTTTAGTCCACCAACCCGCAGTAGGCCAGCGTGGTGGACTCAGGCCTGAATCCTTCTGAGAAGAGGCCCGTGCCCAGAAGTAGAACAGTAACGGGCTGATAATGATGAACCATTTTTTAATAGAAATGTCTTTAGAACTTTACCCTGCCTACCGTTATGCTCAAACATTTCTCAGTTGATTGTGACATTCACACACAGCTTACTTTGTTGAGGTCAACTTATAATATTATTATTCATATTATTTTGTTTTTAAATATAAATGCCATTAAAGAAAATGAAAAAAGCTGTTGCTTACCTCATTTAACAAATGATTTCCAACAAAACTGTATGTAGGCGGTGGCATCTCAGTATCTGAAATAATACAAAATAGTTTTACAACAGCATTAATATTATTAAGATTCCACACCCGAAGGGTCCAAATGGAATCCTATTGCTGTGGTCAACGGCAGATCCAGGATTTGTTTGTGGGAGGGGCACAAGGGCCAGATAGGCAAGGAGTACTTAGAAGTGTCCCCTATAGTATTGCATTATGAGTGATATTTTATGATTTCCAACTTGCGGTAGCATGTAGTTTGCAAAAAGAAACAAATAATATTCAAGCGGTATTGTATTAATCTCCCAACTCCTAGTTTTATTTGAACCATCTGGTGGGAAGGGCTTGTTTCCCTGTGTATCAATTCATTAAGCTTAGTTTGGCCCCCAGAAGCCTGAAATAATCGTTATCTGTAGTGTGTACTGCATGCAGATTGAAAAGTTCATTGTCAAATATTACACTTTAACATTGAAATGAAATATATTATTATTTGCTTACCTGATGTGATCATATAACAGTGGCTTGATGTGCTAGTGGCTAGTAGTAAGCTTGTTTGTTGGGCAGATGTTATCAAACATTTCGTAACCGTAATTCGTAATGTACGTTTTTATTTAGTTATATTAAACTGTAGAAAACTGAATAGTATATTTCAACTTTTAAATGGGATAGGTACATAGTTTAGACTGCCCATTTTACAAAGAGTTAATTACAAAGAGAATTACTTCAATAATTGAGATTATACATGTATACTACACATAGGTATATAACAACAATATAAAGACCAGAAGGGTAAGGCCGAGGGGGACGAAGTAACTGTCAAAATCTATTATTGAACCCATCTAGAATCATAGACATAACGTTGAAAATTTTTGTTCTAAGATTACTACCCGTGGCGGTGTCTGAGATTTGCTAGAGATTTCGACGTGATTTTCTGCAACGATTCAACGAGTGAATTATAAACAGTAGTCGTGGTAGTGGTAGTGATTTGACGTAGGTAGCTGTTTCTTTTGATAGTGTTTTTATATTTGGACCAGCGATTGTTGATTTTGTGAGTGCAGAAATATGTCTCTGTTCGGATCGTTGATGGCCGACGTGGAGGATGATCCGTTTTTCGGGTAAGTTTTTGTACTTTTCATTGATATTTTATCGGTGATTTATGTCACTATGGGAAAAGCTCATGTTATATTTGTAAATTACAATCATACAAACAATATTGTCGAGTCTGACGAGGCTAAAACATTGACAGATTTCTTTGGATTTTATGACCATGTTCTTTAATTAATGCGACGTTTGTAGGTCCCACATGAGACACATGCGCCACATGAACAACATGATGAACTCGTTGTTCTCGGACCCGTTCGGTATGCTTGGGGGAGACGGCCCGCTGGCCATCATGGGACCGCGCCACGGCCATGCCATGATGCCCTTCATGCCTCAGATGCCGACACTGAACAGACTTTTCACTGGTGAGTAACCTTTGCTGATATATTACCAACACACTGATTTATAGAAACCTACCTTTTGTATCAAAACATTTTTGGTAGACAGCAAAATATCAGTAGGTGATTTTTGTTGTACACATAGTTTTGTTTATTTCACGAGAGACTTGCATGGATGGACTATTTATTTCATGCATCCATTTATTATTTTCAGTTAAAGTTAACCTGTTGCAGCCAGGGCCTTTTATTCCTGAAACTTAGTTTTTTTTTTATGTTTGTTATCAGCTGAGATTTTAGCAATCTGTAACCACATCCAGTTACTGACTTTGTTATTCAAATTTTGTTATGTTTTAGTGTAATATAAAACTAATCATGAAGGTTGGTAGGTTTGTTCACCAATTATAGTAAATTCAATGAAAAAACTACAAATACTAAGTTTGTATAAGTACCAAAACAAACTAAGGCTAATTTCTGCACAGTTATCATTGCTAGTATTTAAACACTCATTTCAATGGTAATGGGGTGTCAGCAACAAGTACAGTACATGCAATTTAACTTGGCTGGAGTGTAGCAAGGCACTGCAGATGTTTCCGTCCTCTCACCTCCAACTGACACCCATATAATGATTGCTGCAACGATTTTGTGACAACTTCACTCCGGCCAAGATGGATTGTGCATACTGTAGTTTCAAACTCATGAGTTTTGAGTTTGCCAAACTAGGCTCTGGTTACATCCCAAACATTTAGGCAATCATAAAACAGCATTTCACTAAAACCATAACAAAATCAAATGTTTTATATTTCAAATAAACCTAATTACAGGCACTTTTTAAACATCAGGCTCTAGTTGCACGGTTCCAAATTGTGGGTCCTATAGAGAAGAACCGGCAAGAAACTCCATGGATAAACTCTTTTTAGGGTTCCGTAGTCCTACAAGGAACCCTTATAGTTTCGTCATGTCCGTCCGTCTGTCCATCTGTCAGTCTGTCCGTCTGTCCTAATCCTTTACCGCTTAATAACTTCTACAGTTATAAACATAAGTAAATGAAATTTTGACAAAAAATGGAATAGATATAGATCTCAATTTTAAAAGAATAAAAAAATCTTGATTACGTATTTTAGGGGTGGCGCCCATATATGTGAAATGGGGATGAAAATATTTTTTTCGCTGCACCCCCTCGTGTGGGGTATCGTTGAATAGGTCTACTAAAATTAAGGTAATGTTTCATACATAACTTTTTTATCAGGTATACCATCTGTGAAATACAGTTCGCCAAAGTGGCTTGCAATGTGTCCCCCCCCCTGCCATTTCTAAACTATGCAATGTAGAAACTTATAGTCTTCAACATTGATAGACCTTTATAAAAACTCTCTTTTAAAATTATTTCGAGTATAATGTGATTATACATTTTTGAGTTATAGTGAGAAAACTGAAAAATACTTAAGACGTCCTAATTCATAGGTCATTGACCTTAGAGAAAAATGATCGTAGCAAATAATGCTCCTTTAGTTACTTTCTATTTAAAAAAATCACAAAAAGAAACACACTTCTTAAATTTAGCTTCATAAATTTAGCGCTAGGTGGCGCTGTTTGCAAAAACTAAAATAGCAATGATTAATATTCGATTTGATTCGTTTGTAATTAGACCTACTTAAGGAACCCTATAATACTGAGCATGGCCCGACATGCTCTTGGCCGGTTTTTTAAATGAGTTATTGTTTATTACATCAAATTTATTCAAATAATGCGAGTATAATGTTGGTATCCAAATATACGTGGGACACTCAGAAAGTTTTGCGAAACTAAAAAAAATTGTTCTATACGTACATATATTTTTATCAAATCTTTTCAAAGTACTTTCCACCAGCCTCTATACAAAGATTCATGCGCCTAAACCAGTTTTCAAAACACTTTTTCCAGTCCGCCGCAGACACCTCGTTTACAGCCTGCTCGAACGCAGCCAGCGCATCTTCCGGCGACGAAAATTGTATCCCTTTGAGCTGATTTTTTATTTTTGGGAATAAAAAGAAGTCACACGGTGCTAGATCAGGGCTGTAAGGAGGGTGACCCAGGAGTTTGACTGGCGTGCTGTCCAGGAAGTCCCTCGTTTTGAGTGCGGTGTGCGCAGGTGCATTGTCGTGGTGGAGCAGTAGCCCGCGGAGCCCTGTGTTTGGTCGCTTGTTGCTTATAACAGAGAAAACTTCTGGCAAACATTTGGTAGTATACCATTCGGCATTAATGCTTCTTTGATCCCGTAAGGGAATTGATACCAAGTGGCCAGTCAAATTAAAAAAGCTAGCGATCAAAATCTTACCCCCGCTTCTAGATCGCTTCACTTTGGTAGGCGTTGGCTCATTTTGAAACACCCAAACAGTCGACTGGCGCTTGGTTTCTGGGTCGTATTGATAAATCCAGGACTCATCACCTGTAACGATGTCGTAAACACGCCGAGACGAGCCTGCTTCAAATTTGTTAAGCATATCACGGCACCATTCCACCCGGGCCTGCTTCTGAGCATCGGTGAGGTTGTGCGGCACCCAGCGTGATACTATCCTCCTCACGCGAAGATGGCTGTGTAGAATCTCGTGAACGCTTCCCGATCCAATCTTCAATATGTGTTGAATCTCCTGATATGTAATTCGCCTATTGTCTTGGATTAAATTTTTCACTGCTAGCACGTTTTCTTCGGTAACAGCCGTCAAAGGGCGACCGCTTCTTTCGTCATCCCCCAAAGTTGGTCGACCGCGCTTGAATTCGTTATACCAACGATACACGGTTGCCTTGGAAGGGCCTTCATCCATGAATGCCATTTGAAGTCTATCGTACGATTCATCCGGTTTCAGGCGACACTTGAAATCGTATAAAATCATAGCTCTAAAATGTTCCCGGCGCAGATCCATATTTCAGTGAGACACAATACTTTGAATTAACTCGCAAAAAATGTGGAGGGAAATTTTGAAATTGGAACTTACTTATTTTTACTTATAAATAATCATATTTTCGAAAAACATTATAACTGGCCAGTCTCCCATATATAAAAACTTTTTTTCGCAATACTTTCTGAGGGGCCTGGTATATAAAGGTTTTCCATGAGTTTCAAAACAAAGAAAAAATTAGTGTCCTATTAAAATAAAATTTTTCTCCTGTAGAAATGGATGGAAGCAACATGCATGTCCCTGGCAGTTCCTACAGCAGCAGCACTGTCGTTATGTCCAGCGGACCGGGTGGCAAGCCACAGGTTTGTACTTAATTACAATCAACAATGAACATCAAGCTTTAGCGCTTCACTTAGCATATTTGCCCAAATAGTCATGCCATCTCACCAATACAAAATGAACTTTATTCCCATAAAAATATTGGACATTTTATATTGGCCAAACGTTGATTGAAGACCATAAACAAGCAACTTCAGGTTATTATGATTTGTGGCTTTAAGAAAAAAGGGGCTTCATCAAACTAATGTTAATTCCTAGTGTTTTGAAAGCTTTTATGAAATAACTACACTCTGTTTTTTCTTACTTGTCTTATTTTGTAAACAATCTTGACATGTCTTTTTAATGCAATTTATCAATAATAATTATTAAAAGACATTATGTATAACCTTCGATAAAAACTATTATTGATCGAAGTGTATAACACACATTTTATTTTAACGTGTTATTTATTTATTCCAACAAACTTAGTACTATATTACAAATAATAGTTTGGTTATATATTTTGCAAACAAATGAATCTGCATCTGTAACCGAACTAGGCAAAGCCAGCATATTATTCATTTTATTTTATTTTATTGGTATTTCGGTTATCAGTGCCAATCCCCTTGAAAAATTACACAATCATATTAGCCAACATGTGAAGTTGATGGGTTGTACTATTTTATAAATTGAAGTACATAATAATATATTGAAAATTAATGCATTGTTATAGCCTTAATTACCTAGAATAATATTAGACAAACAAAAACAATTATGGTAAGAGTGTGAAAAGGTCCACTTTTTTGTGTTTAAATATAATTATTTTGCATGTGCATAACTAGTAATTACATTTTATCTGCAGTTATTTGAATAAAGAGACGTGCCAAGATTGTTTACTAAATAAGACAAGAGAGAAAAACAGACTTTAGCTGACACCCGTGACTTTGCTTCCGTGTTTTCTTCATACAAACTTTCAACCCCTATTGTACCCCTTTAGGGCATGAATTTTGATAAAAATTCTTTCTTAGTGCTCACCTACAACTCAGGAATCTATGGAACTCCTGTGCACAATTTTATCCTCCGAGACCAGGCCCGTCCAACATACGGCCACCGGGCAACCATGTGTCCCGCGTAAGTCCTTCATCCGGCCCGCGACCTAGTTGAAACTTTATAACACATCAATAGATATATCATAAAATTTTCCCAATGTCAGTTATTCGATGATCTATCTATCGACTTTGAGTAAAATGTACATGTTTGTAGATATTACAACTTATGTACCTACACTACTACGTTTTAAGTTATGCATTATAAGCAAAATAATAAGTAGGTAAAACAGAGGCTTTCTTTTTTAATAAATCAGCTTTATTTCAATACCGTTTTATTTATATTTAAAGCTCACTTTGGCATTGGACTGGACATTTCTTTTGGCCCGCTACAGTTTCAAAAATATCAAACCTGGCCCTCCACAAGATTATGTTGGATACCCCTGTCCTAGACCCAGCCCTGTCAGCCAGTTTTAAGATTTTTGTTAATTACATGTTGACTATGTTTTGTTTCAAAAAGCATTAAAAACTTTCCATTCTGTTTTTCAAGGTTAAGGCCAATATTGAAAATCTCAGTAATTTGCCAGCTGTACACACACAAAATACACTTACTAATTTACTTGCTACATGCTTACAAAAAGAAGCATTATGACTTTTTGCATAAATTAACAACTTAAATGTGAAAATTAGTTGAAGTGCTACTATGACGTATGTAATATTTATTATTTTGCCTGTACTGTCACTAAAGGTGGTTTCAGACCGGCGAGGCGTGGCGTGGATGGGCCGAGCGAGAATTGAAATTTGTATCGCAAAATTTCAATTCTCGTCACGCCCATCTTTGGTGTGAAAGATTTGGTTGCGCGAGGATGTTCGAGGAAATTTATAGAGTATTTATTACTTTGCAAAACGGATACACAAATCTCGCACCGGCCATCAAGGTACCGCGCAGTCTCGCTTTGCCACTCTACATCGCGATGTCTCGCGCCGACAAGCATCCGCAATGTATACACAGCGTCTGACTGTACATTGCGAGACGGCGCGGCACAGCACGAGCTCGAGATGTACAACTTACGGTGTGAAAGTGTCAGCGAGATTTCAATTCACGCCCATCCCATCCAATCTTCGCCTCGCCTGTTTGTAAGCACCTTAACACTTCTCAGATTTAAAGTAAATAAGGTCGATAAAACCTATTATGGAAGCAAGACAGCTATCAAAGATATCCTAAAATAATGTTAATTTTGCAGGTGTACAGCTCAAGCAGCAGCACGAAGATCGGACCGCACGGCGTCAAGGAGACATGTAAGACAATGCAGGACTCGCGAACTGGAACTAAGAAAATGGCCATAGGTGAGTACTGTTGTCTTGTATTCAATAGTATTACATAATTATTTAGGGGCAGTGACGTTGGGCAGGAAACTGATGATGTCAGGTCGACTGTACTTGTTTCGATTTTGTATACTTAACGCATTATAAATCGGACAGTTTTCTCTGCATTTTAATTGGGTTCCGTAGTCCTACAAGGAACCCTTATAGTTTCGTCATGTCCGTCCGTCTGTCCTAATCCTTTACAGCTTAATAACTTCTACAGTTATAAACATAAGTAAATGAAATTTTGTTAAAAAATGGTTTAAATATAGATCTCAATTTTAAAAGAATTAAAAAATCTTGATAACGTATTTTAGGGGTGGCACCCATACATGTGAAATGGGGATGAACATTTTTTTTTCGCTGTACCCCCTCGTTTGGGGTATCATTGAATAGGTCTACTAAAATGAAGGTAATGTTTCATACATAACTTTTTTATCAGATATACCATCTGCGAAATACAGTACGCCAAAGTGGCTTGCAATGTGTCCCCCCCCCTGCTATTTCTAAACTATGCAACGTAGAAACTTATAGTCTTCCACATTGATAGACCTTTATAAAAACTCTCTTTTAAAATTATTTCGAGTATAATGTGATTATAAATTTTTGAGTTATAGTAAGAAAACTGAAAAATACTTACGACGTTCTAGTTCATAGGTCATTGACCTTAGAGAAAAATGATCTTTGTAAATAATGCTCCTTTAGTTACTTTCTATTAAAAAAATCACAAAAAAAAACTTCTTAAATTTAGCGCTAGGTGGAGCTGTTTGCAAAAACTAAAATAGCAATGATTAATATTCGATTTGATTCGTTTGTAATTAGACCTACTTAAGGAACCCTATAAAACTGAGCATGGCCAGACATGCTCTTGGCCGGTTTATTTATAGTATAGGATGGTGAAACGAGCTAAAGGCCCACCTAATATTATGCGGTTACCTTTGCCCATAACAACTTCAATACCACCTAGGCTGTTGTCTAAATGATACCGCAAGTCGGAAAGCCAAACTGAGACAAAGATGGAAAGTCTCATGTGATTGTAATTTCACTGGCACCCATACCCTTCAGTTTCAGTTTGGTTGTAATCTAACTTGGCCTTTTCCCAACTTGAAAAATGGCCACGCCAGAAAAAACAATGCATTTCAAAACATACCTTAAAAAGAAGCTAGTGACATTTAGAAACAACAAATTTAGGTAATTCGTCTGAGCTACCAAGGTTATTAATTTACCTAAATATTCGGATCACAACATCTCAACTTAGATGTAGGATATATATAGCATGTAGGTAATATTTCATTTAACTTTGACAAAATACTTGAACAATTTTCAATAATGCTGTTGCAAAAAAGGCTATTTATGAATTACTAGCGGCCCGTCCCAGTTTCGCACGGGTGGACATGAAAATATAGCCTATGTTACTCAGGGTGAATGTAGCTTTCTAATGGTGACATTTTTTTTTAAATAGTCACAGTAGTTTTAAATAGTCACAGTAGTTTTAAATAGTCAGTAGTTTTAAATAGTCACAGTAGTTTTAAATAGTCACAGTAGCTTTGAATAGTCACAGTAGTTTTAAATAGTCACAGTAGTTTTAAATAGTCACAGTAGTTTTAAATAGTCACAGTAGTTTTAAATAGTCACAGTAGTTTTAAATAGTCACAGTAGTTTTAAATAGTCACAGTAGTTTTAAATAGTCAGTAGTTTTTGAGTTTATTCATTACAAACATTCACACGAAAATACAAATCTTTCCTCTTTAGATTAGTATAGATATAGATTAATAACAAAATAAAATCGTTACTTATATTATAGAAAAAGAATATCTAATATTATATTAATTGTTCTCTTCTCAGTCAGCATAAGTAAAATTGTTACGCACCTATTGAAAACCATGTGCTAATAAAATTAAAAGGTACCTATGTTTATGTACATGTTGTGATAACCTTTTAAGAGAAGTGCAAATTTTTGTATAGTCTTGCTAAGTAGCGGGTAGATAAAGCTCCAGGCTATTTCAATGGACTGTATAGTAAATATTTCCTACTGTAATACTTACAAGAAAAAAAAAATACTTTCATCAATTACATTTATGTGGGTATTTAGATATACTAAAAGAGCCTTTAATAAAACTTTTTAACAAAAAATTGAACCGACGAAAACAGAAACTAAAAAGCGAAAAATAACTAATTATGAGTCGGCGCCAAACAAACTTTTATAACAAGCAAAGTGCGTGCAAGTTGCAAGTGGTCGAGCGGAGAACGCATTTTTGGAAAGTTATTGTTTATCGTTGAAAATGTCACGTTGTATTTGATGTTACGTTGTTTTTATTATTGATTTAAAGTAATTTAATGATCTTCGTTGATTGTTTGTTTGGCGCCGACTCATAATTAGTTATTTTTCGCTTTTTAGTTTCCGTTTTCGTCGGTTCAATTTTTTGTTAAAAAGTTTTATTTTATGTTTTTTTGTGGCTAAAATCTAACTCCAGGTCTCCATTATGTTGAAATGTTTAGAACTACATTTATGTGTGACAAGTTTCAACAGAATCGGTTAACAGGTAAGAATTCAGTGGGTGAACAAGCACTCATCCCCTGTTTTCCGTCTCCTCCTTTTTTTCGTCGGTTAAAAAACATGAGTGACATGGAGTGTGTATGTGTGTGGTCAACATTCGACATTATATCTAATTTAGATCCATTCAATGCATCGGTCAAAATAATAAAACAAATTTTCAATGTCAAATTGTAATAATTTACTTTGTAATTGAATTTTGTTTCGTTTTGTGTTATTGTTTATGCAGTGTTTGTTGCTTTGTTGTAATCCTGTGTTATATTGTAACGTCTAGTAATTATTTTGAGTGTTATATTCATATGCATGCCGTGTGTTCCACCTAGAAGGCCCTTCGACTACCATGATTTTCCGCACATGATTAATTAATTATATGTAATGCCGTAAGGAGGGAGAGGGAGACCTATGTCCAGCAGTGGACGTCTTTCGGCTGAAATGATGATGATGATGATGAATAACGTAAGGTCCAGTTTGCGAGACTACGATAAAAAAAAAGCAAATTTAAACAATTTATTTTTGCAACAATTCGGGCTTATTGTGCACATAATATTGTTTAACATAATGTATAGTCGACTGCATGACAGTGGTAACACTTGAATTAGAAAAACCGCCCCTACTGCTTACAAAATAAAGGCGCTGTCAATGTCAAACTGTTTCCACTGACGTGCGGTCGATCTTACCTACACTTAAATGCTGCTCAAAAGTCAAGCGAATGAGTAAGCAGGCATAAACAATTGAATTTACTCATTAAAAATAATCTGTCACCTGAAAAAAATATTGTCCAAGATATTTCAGTCTAGCATAATTCTATAGTTGTACACAGCGCCGCTAATTACTCGTCTACTTGACAGCAGTGGCTAATTTTTGAACGTTCATCACCCACGCTTCTTCACTGCGGTGTAAATATATCTATTGTTAAGTTCTGTTCACATTGTACTGTAGATATAAGGGGCTCGTGGCTAAGTAGCAAGCGTGTGGATTGTAAGATCTGCAAGGTTAAGCTGCACTAGCCGCGGTCAGTCTGTGGATGGGTGACCGTTTCGTTACACATCGAGACCACTTCGTGCCTCGGAGAGCACGTAAAGCCGTCGGTCCTGCGCCTGATCTCTCTCCGGTCGTGTCAAATTGCCGTCCCATCGGATTATGAGAGTGAGGGAACAGAGAGTGCACCTGTGTTTGCGCACACACTTGTGCACTATAATATGTCCCGCGCAGATGGCTAGTCTCCATTGAGGTTGGCCACCGTGACTGAAATTCGGCCGGGAGGACATTACTGTATATATTGGATTTTCTCAAAATATATTTTCAAAATTTTGCTACGGGTCCTGCAACAAGTCATGCGGAAAAATCTAGTCGCGTAAATCAAACGTTTGTGGAAGTAAAGCAATTTTACGTTGGCGAACATTTATTTGCTGGGGCAAGCTCGCAATACATTCCTAGTCTCTACTGATGGGCAGAGTACTCGTTTATTACTCGGTACTCGGCATACTCGGCCGAATATCTCGGTTCAAGTGCCGAGTATTCGGTTATTAATAATAATGTAGAATTAAGTGATCTTTTACGTCCATTTATTGTTCGAACAGTCACTAAACACAATACAACTAGTACAGGTTTACAGGCTAGTTGAATGCAATTAAACGCTTTTCGTTTTTCGTCCGTGTGGTGCCGGACGTAAAGAATTGCACCACCCTCTTTCTTCCCATGGGTGTCATAAAAGGCGACTAAGGGATTCACCAAAGGATGGGCAGCAGCGTTCTCTGAGTATTTAAATAACCAACTGCGATCGCCAACCCGCCTGCCAAGCGTGGCGATTATGGCATGTCTCCCCCCCCCCCCCCCCCCCCTTTGGGGGAGGCCTTTGTCCAGCAGTGGACGTCTTTCGGCTGAAATGATGAAACGCTATTCGTGTATTATTTGTTGACAAATAATAAGCGACTGATGTGCGAGCACCTTCGACGAGGAGGTGGGCGCGGAAGTACCGCTCGTTCGCAGCCCGTGTCTTCGCGATCACTTATAAACGTTTAACGTTTTTGTACCAAACCTGCGTAAACCTAAGACGAGTAATTCGGCCGAGTACCCGACTCTGTGAAAACAAAACCGAGTAAAACTCGGTATTCCGTTACTCGGTACAACCTAAACTCGGTACATCGCAACTGCAACTCCTATAAGCCAGGATCTACTATAGCGGACAACATCTATACAGCCAATAGACAGACGCTTATTGTTGAATATAATGCGTACAATTAATTTTGTCAACTAGCTGAGGTACGAGGAAGTGGGGTACTGCAATCCGATTGGCCCTACCAAGGTGGCTATTGGCTATTCACTAACGTGGAAGTATTTATGGCTCACATAAGTGGTTGAAACTGATTTGAAGATTTCAAGTGGCGAACTACTTCAGATCTATTAGTCAGATGTGATGACAGAAGTCGGTCGCCTGTTTTGATGCGTCTGTAGGCTGTATGGTTGATGGCGACTGTGGTATTCCGGATAAAATAAGAACACAATAATTAGGTATTTAGGTAAACACAGCACTTGGTGGAGTGATGGAATCAGCGTCCGCTCCGCACGCGAAGTGAAACAGGAGTGAACTGCTAGTGAAGAGCGGGGTGCCATCCCCACCAGTTACCATGCATACATTTATTTAGAGTCAATAAAACAACCATTAATAGTATTCACATTACAGATAATCCAGTAAATACAATCATTATTTATATTTCATACTAGCTGTGCCCGCGACTCCGTCCGCGTGGATGTCGGAAAATAACATCGTGTCATAATTATGAACACAATATATTTTACCATACTATATTTTGTTTTTATAACTAACCGGCTATGGTGATGGAATTTCATGGAATTAGCCCTAAACTCCCTCATTCTGAGAAGACTCTCGTGCCCAGCAGTGGGAAGTAATTGGGCTGATTATGTTATTCTATAACACTAACTACATCTCTTCTTATGCTGAGAAGAGGCCAGTGTCCAGCAGTGGGACTGTAATGGGCTGGTAATGTTATATTATTCTAGAATACTAATAATATCCAGTTCATTAACTCTTCTCATTTTGAGAAGAGGGCCATACCCAGTAGTGTGACAGTAATGGGTTGACTACGTTATGTTATTCTATATTTTCTAGTTTCTTAACTCTTCTCGTTCCGAGAAGAGGTCCGTGCCCAGCAGTGGGGCAGTAGGTAATGAGCTGATTATGTTATGATAATCTATTACACTAACAATATCCAGTTCCTTAATTCTTCTCATTCCAAGAAGAGGGCCATGCCCAGCAGCGGGACAGTGATGGGCTATGTTATGTTATTCTATATTTTCTATAATACTAATAGAATCCAGTTGTATTTTTAGGAACCTGCAACCTGCATCCAACCAACAATCATGACCTCTACTTTGTATGCAACTTAATACAATAGAGGGGTCAAGCTGTATCGCTGGATCTACTCAACCGATTCAGATAAAACATACCCTATATTTTAAGTTAGACTAATACCAATACAAATGCTAAGTTTCATTACGATCCGTTCAGCCGTTTTCACGTGATGAGGTAACAAACAGACAGACAGACAGACAGACAGACAGACATAAATTTTTTAAACGATTGATTCGTGTTCTATAGCTTATTTCTAGTCCCCCTAGCCGGTTTTCGCGAAAAAAAACTCAATGTACAGACTTTTCGACCTTTACAGTTTTATTATAGTATAGATAGATTAGTATTATTTAGTCAAACATAAAGCGACCAACCAGTAAAAAACACGAAACAATGAAGTTAGGCGTGTCTCGGGGAAATGATTGAACTGTCTTGAAACATGCAACCAAATTAATCAGAAAGTAAATTTAAAGCAGTAGATAGAAAATTAATTGCATTAGCAGTAGATAGAGTTGGTAAGCATGTTAAGCTACATCAAGTTTAAATTCAGCTGCTGAATGAAGAGCTGATCCTCTTGAAAAAGGCCAGAAGGATAATCGTTCCGCTTTGAACACTGTCAAAAAATTTAATGGGAAGTCAGACTGTCAGAGCTGTAGTGTGAATTAACCTTAAACAATGCTAACTCTCGTCAGTTCATTACGTCATTAGCGTGTAGTGTTTCTATGCTAATACAAGAGGCGCAGAACACAAAGTACATTTGTATACAACATGTTGATCTGTATTCGTGCCATATTTAAGGAGGTGACTATACCACTGGTACTGAACACGAATTAGTAAAAAAAACAATACAAAAAAAAAACTTTTTTTGTTAAATACCTATTTGTAAACAAACAAATTTCCCTCGTGTGTCGCGTGCGACACAAAAACGATGCGTGCGACACCACCAAAACAATTTGCAGGTATTGCCGTCGATGACTTATTTTGTGAGTCGTTCGGGATTTATTCTCGAATAGACATGGGTAACTCAACAAAAATGCGTGAGCTGCAGCTCAGCTCACGGTCAGTGAGCCGGAGCTGTGAACCGGCTCACAGATCAGCTCAATTTGTATATCTGCCTACTCGAGTTATGATCTGTGATGCGAGTCGCTGAGCTTACAGAGCGTTCGATCTGTTTGAGCTGCACTCGCTCACTCACTCTGCGACTCACCGCCGATCTGTTGCCGCTCCCGCTCATCGGTTCAAACAGGTTTTTATTGATATGCACATCTTTAATCTTTCGTGCAACGAACATTGTCGCACAGATAGATACTATGATTTGAGCCGTGAGCTGCGTGTTTTGTCATTGAGCTGCAGCTCAACAGCTCAAGCTTATTGATCTGCATATTTGAACTGGTAATGAGCTGAGTTACATACCTCTATTCTCGAACCCTCGCTATGTTTCTAAGTAAAAATGTAGGTATTAAATAATCGTAGAATTTTTTAAGTATTTTTAGGTGACTAAGCACATTATTTGACATCAGATCTAGAAATATCGCACGATTACAGATCAACATCTTGTATATGCGCAGAAAAGCTAATGGAATATTATCTCTAAAGTTACCTGTGTACATCGTGTTTATTAATATATGCGATTCGAATTTGGTCAGTAAATCTCTATTCCGTCAATTACCTATCCCTTTCCATCCGACGGTATACGATAGTGGGGGTCATCATTTCAGCCGAAAGACGTCCACTGCTGGACACAGGCCTCCCCCAGGCATATGTTGGGAGATATACCATAATCGCCACGCTTGGCAAGCGGGTTGGCGATCGCAGTTGGTTGGTTAAATACTCAGAGAACGCTGCTGCCAATCCTCTGGTGAATCCCTTAGTCGCCTTTTACGACACCCATGAGAAGATATAGGGCGGTATAGTGCGGGTAACTTGTTACATATGTAACATTGTTGTGAGACTTCTAGATGGAAGTAAGTCTCACCATCGTTAGGGCACGATAGTTGAAAAGTGAAAATTCATGTTTTTTTTTGTATTTTTTCTAGCTTCCTCTTTTTGCAACTTTTTTTTTTGTTGTAAAGGGACGTCGTACTTTGAAAGAACAGTCTTTAAGAACTAATGCCATGCTTAATCATCAAGAATTATTTAACTGATACATAGTATAGTATAGTATAACGGGCTGGTTTCCGCAACTCCACGATCAAGCGTGTATTTTGCGTACGGGTGGGAACTTACTCGATCCACCCTAAATCCTCGAAAAAGGCCAGCAACGCCTTGGTGTTGCTGGTGATCTCTCTGAGGGTACCTGGGTTACCGAAGTACTTGGCCCTGTATGTGGCGACCTCAGGGCAGTCTAGAAGCACATGGGCTGCTGTCTCGTCTTCCACCATGCAGGCTCTGCACAGTGGGCTGTCCGTGACACCTATGACAAAAAGATGTTTGTTAAAGGACCCGTGGCCAGTAATAGCAGCTGTGACTGTACGCAGCTGTTGTTTTGACAATCGGAGGGCCTGTTTCGTAAACCGGCCGTCGATTGTGGGAAGTGCCTCCTTGGCCTGCCTGCACTCACCATGGTCTTTCCATAGTTTGTAGTGTTTGTCCTTGGTGCGTTTCCTTACCAAGTTGCGTAGGTATCCAAAGGGGAGTGGCACTATGGGTTCAGGTCCCACGACTACCATACTCGATCCCCTTCTGGCCAGTTCATCCGCTGCGTCATTGCCTCGGGAACTGCTGTGTCCTTTGATCCATTGAATGGTTATGTTATTGAGATTACCTACCTGGTTGAGGTTTTGCTGGCACTCGTGTATCAGCCCCGAGTTTACCGTATGGCTGCTTAGTGCTTGTAGTACGGACATGCTGTCCGAGAGTATACGAATTGAGTGGTCTTTAACCTTCCTGGCTAAAATCGCCGAAGCTGCCAGGGAAATGCCCATGCACTCGGCCTGGAACACCGTGTTATGGACCCCCAATGGTGTGGCTATGTGTATATTGAGGTCTTCCGAGAAGATCCCGGCACCCGTACCTGTGCCTATTTTGGATCCATCCGTGAAGATTCGCACCTCTGCAGGGCACAGCCCTTCGCATCGGTGATCCTCATACAGCTGGATTTTGTACTTCTTGTCGAAAATAAATTGCTTGGGAATCCGGTCGTTAATGGATTTCAACAGAGGGAATTCATTGCTGAGTTCCTCTATCAACGCGGTGTGTTGTGTACTACTCTTACTCCATAGATTTAGTGTTTTTAGACGTACTGCCGCCATCGCTGCCTCCTGTTGTATAAAAAGGTGGAGCGGTGGAATTCCCAGCATGGCTTCGAGTGCTGCAGTCGGGTAGTCCTCATGCAGCCTGTAATCGCCACACAGGCAAGTCTTTGCATGCGCTGTAATTTGTTTGAAGCTGTAATCAGCTTGGTTCTAGGCCACCAAACAACGGCCCCATAGGCAATCATGGGGCGGATTACCGCGCTGTATAGCCATAGTATAATTTTAGGGGATAGGCCCCACTTCTTACCTATCATTTTCCTGCATTGCCAGAAGGTGATGCAGGCCCTGTTTAGTTTGTTTTCTAGGTGATTACTCCAACTTAGCTTACTGTCTAAGATGACACCGAGGTACTTAACTTCGTTGGCCAGCTGGAGTTCAGTACTGAACAGTTTGGGTAAGCAATAGGGTCCTAATGCTCGCTTTTGGGTGAACATGACTAACTCAGTTTTGGTGGGATTCACTGAAAGATCAAATTCTCTGCACCAGCGTTCTACAATACGAAGCGCTTGTTGGGTGAGGTTGCAGATGGTCCCAGTCACCTTACCCGATACGAGGATGGCGAGGTCATCTGCATATCCTATTGTGTAGTAGTGGTTGTCGTTGAGTTTGGTAATGAGATCATTAATTACCAGATTCCACAGAAGGGGAGACAGCACCCCTCCCTGGGGGCAGCCTCTAGCTATCATGGCCATCTGTTGCTCTCCTTCAAGACGAACCACCCGTTTACTTAACATGTTTGCAATCCAGTCAGTTAGTACCTGCTCCACTCCGTGCTTGGAGAGGGCTGTTCTTATGCTGGAGAAGTTTGTTTTGTCGAATGCTCCTTAGATGTCTATAAAAGTTCCCAGGCAAGTACCTTTGTTGTGTATCGCTCTCTCTATCTGACTAACCACCAGATGGAGAGCAGATTCTGTGGACTTACCTGAGCTGTATGCGTGTTGGTTGCCGTGCAGTGGTATAGTTTTAAGCGCGCCGTCCCTCAGCTCCCTTTCGCAGAGCCTCTCCTAGGTCTTTAGCAAAAAGGAGGTCAGACTGATTGGTCGGTGGGATTTGGCGTTTGTGTAATCGCCCTTACCTGGCTTTGGGATGAATATAACTTTCACTTCCCTCCATCCTTTGGGAACGTATCTATAGGCCAGGCACGCTCTCATTAGGGGCACCAGTCTTCTGGCAACGGACGTTCCACCCCACTGTAGTAGGGCAGGGAACACTCCGTCCGGGCCCGCTGCTTTGAAAGGATGGAAGCTCCGGATGGCCCATTGGAGTTTATCCAAAGTTACCATCTTGTGCGCGCAGAGCCAGTCGCCATCCGATGGTGTTTGAGGTACATCTTGCCAATCAATTGCATGAGTAAATACGCACCCTGGGAAGTGAGTTTCAATGAGGACGCGTCTTACTTCTTCTGGTGATGTTGTCAGCGTGTTGTCTGTGTTGTTAACTGATACATATAAAACAGTACGGTGACAGATTGACATAACGCACAGCCTAAACTGGCGGACCTAGAGATTTGAAATTTGGTGGAAATATTCCTTGAGTACCCTAGAAGAGCACTAAAGAGCATTGAGGTAATATTGTACTACGTACTAGAGAAGACGCCTCGAATCGATTGTTTGTAACACGCCTTAGAGCTCCTGCACTCTCACTCACTTAGCCCCGCTCGCACCGCGCGTTCCCCGCGGCCAGCAAGTTGCCCGATATTTTTTGTTCGTAATGTCTACTCTAGTACGTAGTACAGTCTAACAAAGCAATTGGTATACAGGGTAGAGATATATAAATTAAATTTTCTCAGAAGATTATGGATTTTTTCGAGTGAAATATCATTTTAATAACGGACAAAGTTAAACTGTATTTATACAAAACCTTAATCAAACCATTTTATAATAACTTCCTGAGAAATATTCATCTATATCTGGCGACCGTGTATACTAATTGCTTTGTTAGACTGTACATATACATATTACCTCAGTGCTAAAGAGGGATTTATTGAAATTCTATCTCTAACGGCCAAAATTAATATCCAATCTATCCACCATTTACCCTACTAGAGACAGAAATTTGACTTATATTGTATGGAGCTTATGTCAAATTCCTATCTCCAGTAGGGCAAATCGTGGATAGATTGGATATCAATTTTGGCCGTAAATGGGTTAAAAGGGATGGTAAAGTTTGTATGAAGAATACACGGGAGCGAAGGCACGGGCGTGAGCTAGTTATGTATATTCAGGCAAACAACGGAACAGTAAAAACATGCTTACATAATGATACTCATAGATAAACGTGCAATTTGTTTCATCTCATTCACACTTATAAGACTTCACACTTATAGTTTTGATTGGAATTCCAGTCATTTCAAAATTGAAAATAACAAAGCGTAGTGTTGATTCCCAGAACAGTTGAATACAACATAGTCATGCATTCTGGCATTTCTGGCACGTGAAGTAACTCCCGCGCGCCAAATGTTTCACCTGTAACACACAATAGCACAGATTACACTTATAGATACAGATAGTAACGAAAAGAAGGCCCGTTTTACACGAGATATGGAACTTTTACACAAAATGACGCTACTGTATCGGAACAGTTTTTTTGAAGCGAACAGCGAACTGATAGCTGATTGCGAGATAATATTTCAGAAGGCCAATTCTCGTAATTTAAAACGTTCAAAATATTACATGTTGATCTATCTGTTACATCATATTCGTGCCATATTTAAGGAGGTGACTATACCACTCATACTGAACACGAATCAGTAAAAAAATCAATACCAAAAAAACCCATTTGTGAACAAACAAATTATATCATAAAACGAAGTGTATCGCGTGTGACACAAAAACTATGCGTGCGACACCACCAAAACAATTTGCAGGTATTTTCACCCTTTGACAATGCCGCCGATGACTTATTTTCCGAGTCGTTCGGGATTTATTCTCGAACCCTCGCTATGTTTCTATGTGAAAATTTAGGTATTAAATAATCGTAGAATTTTTCAAAAGCACATTATTTTTCATCAAATCTAGCAATATGGCACGATTACAGATCAACACCTTGTATAGTTCCAAACTAATCTCAATGCTTTAAATCTCAATCATCTGACGGTAGATGTTCCTGTTTGCGGTTTATTTGTGAATTGTGACACTTAGGTCATTAAAGTCATCAATAAACGTTTTTAATTACGAGAATTATTATTTTGAGGAAAGAAAGAGGTAGGGGTCTTGAACGCCCCTAAGCCACTGCGACCTGATAACATCTATTGTGACGCCTCTTGCAGCATTACAGCACTTCCCCAAGCTGCAAGTCAATCATGAAGTCGACTATGACTTTGTGGGAGGAGGGACTGGCTTCTCATGTGGTGCACTGCATCAAACTCCCATAGGATATGGATGGGCGTCTCATCCTTTTCGTGACAAAACCTGCAAACCGAGACCCAAACCAACTAGTATCACTGAGACCCATCCTGTGAAGGTGTTTATAGCTTGCAGTGCCCAATTGCAATTAGGAGAATAGGCCCTGAAATATTATCTCACAATCGGCTCTCAGTACATATAGGTGTCATTGTCTCTTCGGTCAAAAACAAGATGTATTGCTTGCAGTTGAAGTAGACGTAAGAAACTGGATTTTTCCACTCTTGTACACTCTACTAGTCTAATTCTTCTGATCTTATCTGGTTTCCTTCTGTGCTCTTCCAGTTGCACCTCCACATGTCCGGCAGAAGTGAAGTCATTCATCTCTTTATTATTAGACTCGCATGACGCAACCGGTTTTTTTCTTCTGTTTATTCGGCAAACTAATGTGTATACTTTGGTCACGACTAAAATAAGTGTAGGCGGATTTTTTATACGCACGTCTGCGGAATTTGGCGTGTCTAGCTTGAATGTAACAACCACTACCAACTTTTAGTAAGGGAATTATCATCATAATCATCCTATTATATTTGATAAATGATAATAATTATGTTAAACACGGGCAGTGCCTAAGGAATGGAAAACCTTCTGACCTCCAAGATACAGGTACTTCCTAGTTCGGGGGTCAGCAGATCCTTGTTAGCGATCTTTAAAAATTGCCTTAAATGTATAATTTAATTAAGTTTGCAAATTAATGTTGTGTGGCTGAGTCAATAAAATTATTATTTATTTATTTTATTTTTAAAAACATAACATAACATCACGCCTGTAATTCCCCGAAGGGGTAGGCAGAGGTGTAATAGTACACCCACATTTCGCCAGTTATGTTAGAGTTCCATAGTTCCATGTAATAGGGGGCGAGCCTATTGCCACTAACCGGGCACAAATCCAGACTCCGGGCTGCTACTGAGAATTTCCTAAAAAAAAAAAAAAAAATATTTTTTTATTTGCTAATGAAAAAACCCAATAACACTTTGCCCGACCCGGGAATCGAACCCAGGACCCCACGCTCAGCAGTCGCGCTTGCAAGCACTATTAATACCACTTATTTTATTTTTAATTGTTACATTTTTTTGCTAGTGTCAGATATAGGAGAGTTAAAAAAATATTAAAGGGATATAATGCCAGGTTAACAACCCCTTGCGTAAAATTATGCAGATTTGATTATATTTGATTTTGGAAACCTACTAAAATAATTGTCTGATCTTTCGCTTAGAGCTCACATATTTGCTATGAAATGAAAAATGGTTTATATATGTGTTAGGCTCACAGAACGAAAACGTTGTTGAGAAAAAGCTCAAAACACGTTCTTCTGTAAAACATCCACATCGGGATCGCGAAATGCGTGTTATGGTTCTTATGAAAACGCCCATGACGCGTTGTGGCAAACAGAAAGACCACATAGCGAACACGGACAAATAAGATGATGATGATGATGATTTTTTTTATGGAGATTATTATTACAGAACATTTCTCCTGATTGGTGTCGTAAAAATTTGGGTAGTCGTCTTCGAATAAAAATGCACCCATTAATTACTTATATAATATACTAGGTTTTACCCGCGGCTTCGCTCGCGTTAAATTCTGCTAACCCAGTCAGTCCAGTCCAGTCCAGTCCATTCCAGTCCAGTCCACTGTCCCACTGTCCCGCTGTCCCGCTGCCCCGCTGCCCCACTGCCCCGCTGCCCCACTGCCCCGCTGCCCCGCTGCCCCACTGCCCCGCTACCCCACTGCCCCGCTGCCCTGCTGCCCCACTATCCCACTGCCTCGCTGCCCCACTGCCCCACTGCCCCGCTGCCCCACTGCCCCGCTGCCCCACAGCCCAGCTGCCCCACTGTCCCGCTGCCCATCTGCCCCGCTGCCCCTCTGCCCAACTGCCCCACTGCCCCGCAGCCCCGCTGCCCCTCTGCCCCACTGCCCCACTGCCCGGCTGCCCCACTGCCCCACTACCCCGCTGCCCCGCTGCTTCACGGCCCAGCTGCCCTGCTGTACCGCTGCTACACTGCCCCGCTACCCCACTGCCCCACTATACCACTGCCCCATTGTCCCCCACTGCCCCAATGCCCCGCTGCCCCGCTACCCCACTGACCCGCTGCACCGCTACCCCGCTACCCCGCTGCCCCGCTGACCAGCTGCCCCGCTGCCCCACTGCCCCGCTGCTCCGCTACCCCACTGCCCGACGGCCACGCTGCCCCACTATCCCGCTGCCCCGCTACCCCACTGCCCCACTGACCCTCTGCCCCTCTGCCCCACTGCCCCTTTATCCCACGGCCCCACTGCACCGCTGCCCCGGTAACCCACTGCCCCGCTGCCCCGCTGCCCCGCCGCCCCGCTGCCCCGGTAACCCACTGCCCCGCTGTCCCACTGCCCCGCTGTCCCACTGCCCCGCTGCCCCGCTGCCCAATGCCCCGCTGCCGCGCCGCCCCGCTGCCCTGGTAACCCACTGCCCCGCTGCCCCACTGCCCCACTGCCCAGCTGCCCCGCTACCACACTGCACCACTGCCCCGCTATCCCACTGCCCCACTGGCCCACTGCCCCGCTGTCCCGCTGCCCCGCTTTCCCACTACCCCACTGCCCCACTGTCCCACCGTCCCACTGCCACTGTCCTACAGTCCCACTGTCACACTGTCCCACTGTCCCACTATCTCACTCTATCACTATCGTCCCGTCGCATGTCCCATGTCCCATCCTATGTCCAGTCCCATGTGCCGTCCCACTGTCCTGTCCCATGTCCCGTCTCATGTCCCGTCCCATGTTCCGTTCCCTGTCCCGTCCACTGTCCCGTCCCAAGTCCAGTCCCCTGTCCCGTCCCCAGTCCCATCCCCAGTCCCATCCCCTGTCCACTCCACTCCACTCCACTCCATCGTACATTACTATCCGCTCGTGCAAATGCATAGAAGCTTCGATCTGTCGGGTGAGTACGCAACCCACGATTTTTTTTTTCTTTTTTACTTTCTTTCTTTCTTTCTCAAGACCCATACCAGTTTTTAAGTCAGATCATCAGCTTTCAAACAAAAAAAAAAAAACATCAAAATCGGTCCAGTAGTTTTAGCGTGATGCTGGAACAAACAAACAAACAAACAGACGTTAACAATTTTATAATAGTTAAGAAGATAAGATAATATACTTGAAGAAGAAGGTAATTAAAAATTGTAGACTGAAAATAGTATTTTTTTAGTTACACCAAGATAACTTTATGCTTATTCGTATATTAAGATGGATACAATATAACAACGTTTAGGTACTTCTAAATTTTATTGCTTTTCATACAAAAAATTAGAGAAATCGCAATTTAGAGGTAGCTTCCGGTCCTTGTCTGTAAGTCGAAAGATTCTGATTTTCGGTTGGCTCAAAAGACTGCATTTCCATGATGGCACCACCCACATACGACAGGATTTTTTTTTCTACTCTGTACAATTCGGCCCGACCAAAATTTTTTTAATGCAATATCTTTAGCAGCCGTATTTTCTCTATGGAGGCGCGCGCTAGAGCGCATGCGTGCGAATGACAGCTGGATATGAGCGCCTTATTCACCTTAATGTATGCAAAATGTTATAGAAAAATATAATTAAAAATCACTGGTTCCCGTCATCGTAGCGAGGTAAAATACATACCAGTTTTTAAGTCAAATCATAAGTTTTTAGTCACAAACCCTTTCAACAAAATCGGTCTAATAGTTTTATAGTGATGCTGGAACAAACAAACAAACAAACAAACAGACAACTGACATTTAACAATTTTATAATAGTAGTAGATATAAGCAGCCCATTACTGTCCCACTGCTGGGCACGGGCCTCTTCTCAGTACGAGAAGGCTAAGGCCTTAGTCCACCACGCTGGCCTAGTGCGGGTTGGTGGATTAATTACTTACTAGAGTTATATGGAGCTGTGAGCATGGCAGTATCAAACCATAAACAATCTTCGGAAAATCTAACTTTGATATATAACTCCTTCATAGAGAAAACATCTTGTTTTGATAACGTATTTGCACTACAGAAAATTCCACGGGACGGTAAAGGTCACGTTGGTTCGGAATATCTGCTTTCATTTAGCGTATAAAAATTATTCAGCTATAAAATAGATCTCACATCTCAAATAGTTTTCTGTATTTACTTTATATTTTATTTGTATTTTTTTTGAAGTAGTTTATGAAACTATATTTGTTTTTTATGGTGTACAATAAAGCATATATAAATAAATAAATTATAAATATTTGGCTTTTTGGTTGAAAATAAAGAAAAACCTGCTTTAGTGTTTTCGAAAAATCAACTCTTAAGGGGGTAACATAGGGGTTGAATGTTTGAAAAAGTTGCCATACAAGGCGTATTGATGGAATCTTAGTTTTTTGATTGCGATGAAGCGTAGGTAAGTCAAGTATGAAACTAAATGGGTATTATTATGAATCACAGTATTATACATATTGTTTGTTGTTAAAAGTTTGGTTGTGTTTACGTGTAAGCGCGGTTCCGACCGCGTCAAAAACTCAACGGGAAAAGTGTTTTAAAAAAAACCCATGTGTTAGTGATATATTTAAGTCAGTAATTCATTTTAGAAACTTCCCCTCTATAGCGTGTTATTGAAATAACTGATCTCTTAGGGGGTCATTGTACTCATCAGTTTGAACAACTTTTACTATAGGACCAACACTAAAATTGCGAAAAAAAATGTCAGGCTAGCTGATCCCGACATTTGTGTTCACATAAATCTACAAAATGTAGGGATCAGCCGTTTTTTTTTGTGAGTTCATGTTTGGTCCCATAGTAAAACTTGTTCACAGTGATGAGTACAATGACTCCTTAAGAGGTTTCAGTTATTTAAATATCACGTTGTAGAAACAGGGGTTTTTGAAGAACAATTTTCAAGGTCTTTTTTTTTTTTTTTTTTTTTTTTGTTTTTTTTTTTTTTGACTGCCTTGTTGGTCTAGTGGTTGCAAGCGCGACTGCTGAGCGTGGGGTCCTGGGTTCGATTCCCGGGTCGGGCAAAGTGTTATTGGGTTTTTTCATTAGGAAATTCTCAGTAGCAGCCCGGAGTCTGGATTTGTGCCCGGTCAATGGCAATAGGCTCGCCCCCTATTACATGGGACTATAACATAACTGGCGAAATGTGGGTGTACTATACACCTCTGCCTACCCCTTCGGGGAAATACAGGCGTGATATTATGTTATGTTAATTTTCAAGGTTTGGAAGCATAGGGATAGAAGAGCTAACTTAGGAAGATTCTAAAAAAACTTTCCTGATCATAGTTAGCTCAATTTATTTTAAGCGAAATGACAGACGTTGCGTTTAATTATATATGTAGCGACGTGACATCTGAGTGACAAGCAGGCGAAGTTTGTCAACTATTTCAGTATTTAGTTAGAACGTATGGAATTCTTCATGGTTTGTAGTCTTCACTCATGATAAAATGTCCACTTTATTATACGTGCTGAAATTTTAATGGCTTCTTTCCCGAAAAGGGGTCATTGTACTCATAATTATGAACAAATTTTACTATGGGACCAACCCTGAAATCGCGAAAAAAAGATCGGCTGTTCCATACGTATGTGTTCACATAAATCGACAAAATGTACGGAACAGCCGATTTTTTTTCGTGATTTCAGCTTTGCTACCATAGTAAAAGTTGTTCATACTGATGTGTACAATGACGGGGGTCATAATATAAGAGGTTTTCAGTTACTTCAATAAGGCGGCCCACACACCTACAATATAATTGTGCAATATTTGCAATTGCGCAATGATATTGACCGTTTAGGGTTGAGATTGAAAGACAAATGAACATCGGGACGATAGAATAATAATTGTGCAATATTCATCATCATCATTTCAGCCGAAAGACGTCCACTGCTGGACATAGGCCTCCCCCAAGCATCGCCACAACGACCGGTCCTGCGCCTTCCGCATCCAGCGGATTCCCGCGACCTTCACCAGGTCATTGGTCCACCTTGTGGGGGCCCTACCCACGCTGCGCCTTCCAGTACGCGGTCGCCACTCCAGAACTTTGCTGCCCCATCGGGCATCTGTTCTGCGAGCAATGTGCCCCGCCCACTGCTACTTAAGTTTGGCAGTTCTTCGGGCTATGTCGGTTACTTTCGTTCTCCTGCGAATCTCCTCATTTCTGATTCGATCACGCAATGACACTCCGAGCATAGCCCTCTCCATTGCCCTTTGAGTCTTCTTATCAGGCCCATTGTGAGCGACCACGTTTCAGTACCGTAAGTAATTACTGGCAACACACACTATAATTACATACACAATATAATTGTGCAATATTAATATTGCGCAATTATATTTTAGGTGTATGGGCCGCCTAACACGTTGTATTATATTCGCCCATCCTTAATGCTTCCTAGTGCTTTTGCTGGGAAGAAGTAACGGGGCGCAACAAACTCTAGCAACAACGAACGATATTAATCATTAGACAATGGTCACGAGGCCAGGTGCCGAAGCCTCGTGCGTTTGTCGCAAGGTGCACGAGGCCTAAACATGGGGAGATCTTTTGTTTACCCGAGAACTTTTCCCAAAGTTAGGAAAACGCTCGCTTTTATTTATAGGGATTTTTCCATTGGGCCCAGTTTAAAAGTTTGACTTTGACAGGGTTTATGTACGGATTCGTTTTACAAAATGCGATCGAAAACTCAAAAAACAATATTTCTATGTTTTTTAAAGAATACGATTATTTCTTCGTGTCGGAATTTGTTTGTTTAGTCAAACAATAATTTTTATTCTTTCAATAAGTGTACAAGGAAATACGATTCTGTGAAACGACTTAAAGTATGTTGGTTCCCTTGGGGAATGATATGTCTAGTTGTCGTCATATTGTGACGTAATCGTAATGTTTGCTTGTTATTTTAATCCTTAGCTTCTCGCCCTTAAAACCTTATAAGCCTTTCACAGGCCAGTAAGCCTCTAGACGTCGATTAGCCGGATACGTCCGGTCACCTAGCATATGCAGTAGCATCAATGTACCAGCGGCACCAATCATACCACCGAACTTTTGAGCCGACCAATCATAACGCGCCGTCCGCCCCCCTGTCCCCCGCCAACATTTTACGACTGTGTTCTCATGCAAAACTTTATACGGCCTCTTGAGGCTTACTGGTCTGTGAAGGCTTTCTACTGAACCTTATGGACTTACGTTTTAAAAGTAATATTTCCATCATCCAGGTCACCACATTGGCGAAAGGGCGCACTTGATTGAGCGCGAACAGAACTATTACACAGGCGACGCCGAAGAACACCAGGAGTTCATCAACTTGGAGGAAGAAGAGGCTGAAGACTTTGACAGGTGTTTGTGCACTCTAATAGTTAACATATAAAGTTCAGTTTGATGATAGAAGCTAGAGAACTACGAACTACTAAACAGGTGACATAAGGTGTTAAGAGGTCCATAGTATGAGAGTTGAGACGATTTGAACGCTTTGAGTTTGAACTGCAGACGTACAAGTGAGGATCTGCTATCTATTTGGAAGTCGGATAGTCTCTTAGCATCATCCACTTTTCTCTTCCTATTATATGAGCACACAGATGCCCTGTATTTGTTATTCCGTCTGGACAGCAAGAAAACAGTTTACGTACTTTGGGCAAGATCTGTTTTAACCTGTGAAGGACTATCCACACCTATAAGCATCGACCATACAGCCCAATAGACACCTATTGTTAAATATAATGCGTATAATAAATTCTGTCAACTAGCTGAGGTACGAGGAAGTAGGGTATTGCAATTTGACTGACCCTATCAATGCGGCTAATTAGCTAATCACTAGTGCCGAAGTTTTGACTGCTCACATAAGTCGACACTGATTTCTGTGTCTGAGATATGTGGTCGCCTGTTATGAGGCATCTATTGGGCTGCATAGTCGATGCCTATGAATTTATCAAACTCCAATAATGCTTTACTTCAAAACATGGTTACAAAATAAATACAAGTCTTAGGCATTAAAGTAGGATTTACATGTTTTTCATTTTTACAGTAGCAAATTCTAAGAAATTCCTAACATTTTTAGTATTTATTTATTTTATTCTTTATTGTACATAGTATACACCAAACCAAAACAAAGACAGTAGTTTACAGAATGATTATGTAAGTACAATGGGCGGTCTTATCGCACAAGGTAATCTTTTCTAGACAACCTTTGGATAGACTAGAAGAATGGGAACCGGTCGTAGGTAGTAATTAATTAATAAAGTCAATTAAACTAAATTAGTCATCTTATCAAACACTTGCTTTAACGACATTCCAGGGAGTTCCAGTACAAGGTGTCCAGTACTAATGGTCGCGGGCGGCCCGCCATCCAGGCTGCCCGTCGCGAACCGCAGCTGCTGGCACTGACCGCTCCGCCGCCCGCGCTGCCGTCCTCGCTGCCGCCCGCGATGCCATCGCCCAAGTGAGTGCACACAGAATACAACCCTATTGCCATCCCGTACAGTCGAATTTTGCAACTCAGTAGATGATTGAAACATCAATTGCATCCTACATGACACAATACAGGCGAAAATTCCATCAGAATTGAGTCACCTTCATAAAAGCGCTGCTAGGTTTAAAATTACTTTCAAACCAAAAGCAATAAATAAACTTCCAGTCTCTATAAAGTATTGTTGTGGGCATGATTGGTGTCCAAATCATAGAATAAAAACAATAATTATTAATAGTATACAAACACAGACATAGTAAAAAGTATTGATGAAGAGCTGCGAACAATCTAGTGAAGCCAAAAAAAACTATGCTCCTTCGTATACAAACAGCGCTCACACACACACGTGCAACTCAGACCGTGCTCACCCCTCTCAGTACACATGTCGCGGCATCGTCCAGTAAGCATCGCGAAAGCAAACTTCCTTCAGGTGCATGGTGTGTGCGTGAGCGCTGGTTGTACACGAAGGAGCATGGTTTTTTTTAACTTCACTATGATTGTTCGCAGCACTACGTCTATATTTTTCATTGTCTGTGTATACAAAATTATGACACTGGAATATGGAATTAAACATGAAGTTGCACAAAAATGGAATGGGTGAAGGGTGCACAAAACTGACTGTTGAACCTCAGTGCTTGGTAGTTAGAATATATCTAAGTTCTTTAAAAGCAAAATTAAACATGCAGTGTACTATAAAACAAAACGTAACAGTTGTAAGGCATTCTGTATTAAACTAATTTAGTCTCACTATGTCTTCAGATAGTCCCGTCAAATTAGTCCTAAGACATTCATTCTGTATTGAACTAATTTAGTGTCACTATATCTCTAGATATTTAGTCCCGTCAAATTAGTCCAATTGCTTGTTTTCAACGTGAATTTAGACGCCAACTTCATAGGTCACGACTATTTTCCTGTAAATTACAAGGGCATAGACTAATTTCTCAGTTATTATCTTTCTTTACGCGTGTAGCCGTGCGCTAGCTTTACGTGCTACTCCGTCCCCGCCAACGTCTGTCGCCCCGCGGGACGGTCACGCACGAACTTGTCGGACTATAATAGCGCTACAATCATTGCTACCTAAATAATTCATTGGTTAAAATGTGTTTGACATTATTGCTAATGTTGCTAATTCTGTTTTTTACAAACTAAACTAATTTAGTTTCACTATTTATTTTAAAACTATATAATTACATTTAAAAAAGTGAGAAGATTTTAAAACAAACAAGAACATAACATCATGCCTGTATTTCCCCGAAGGGGTAGGCAGAGGTGTGTAGATTTGTCCTGCAAATTTAGTCCACTTGATTGTTTTAACGTGAATTCAGTCGCTATTGCTTTAGATCACGAAAATTTTCCCGTATATTACAAGATTTACAAGGGCATAGACTAATTTGACAGTTCTAAATATTTTCTGCCCTTTTTCTATGATATTTAAAAAAAAGATATATGTAGTGTGACTAAAATTAGTTTAGTGCGACCTCAGAACAATAACTATAGCATAGAAGTTTACTGTTAGCCTGTAACATCCCACGACTGGGCAAAACCCTCCCCCCTTGATTTCCAATCTGTGTGGCTTAGCGCCAGTGATGGCCAATTGGTAGTACTTTTGTCCAGCTCGTCCCGCCATCGCTTTCGCGGTCTGCCTTGACCTCGACTTTCGCTGTGTCAGGGCTCCACTGTGTTGTAATTTTGGCCCACAGCCCAGACGGCATCCGGAAGACGTGGCCAGCCCAATCCCACTTGGGACCACTTCTACATCACTGATTTGCGTTTTGGAGCGCAGTGTAGTTTCGTACTTTATCCGTTAATTTAACACCTAAGATACTGCGCTCCATTGCACGCTGGCAAACCTTCAGCATAGAAGTAAGGTAATAACTATAAACTGCTGACATACTGTAGCTTTTTTCCATACGGAATAAGTTTCATGTTAGAAAGAGTTTAATATATCTACGTCAGCCAATGTAATATTAAGGTTGTAGTAGAGCTACGTACTTTGGGGTTGCAAAGTCCCTTGTAATCATGTACCAAATAAAAAACTAACCTGAAATTGTAGAATACTGGATAACATATTACCTGATGGTTGCCAATAATTTGACGTATAAAGTTTTCTCTAATTTTTCTCTATGGTTAGTACAGCCGACTGCATGACAGTGGTAACACTTGAATTAGAAAATCATCCTTACTGCTTACGAAATAAATGCTCTGTCAATGTCAAACTGTTACCACTGACGTGCGGTCGACCGTACTGTTGGTTCACCGTAACTTGGAGAAAAATAGAACTAAAGTAAATGTACTGAATTTGACGTTTTTCGTTTGACGTTTTACTTGACAAGTAGCGCCACTGTCAAGGGTCAAGTTACTCAAGTTATAGTGAACGTCATTTATGTTAATGTATTTGTAGCTAACCCTGCTACAACCAATATTACACGAGCTGACATAGATATATCGAACTCTTTCTAGCATGAAAGTTATTCCATATGGAAGAAGAGCGCAACTGTATATCAGCAGTTTTTATTTATCACTTCTATGCCTTAGTTATTGTTCTGAGAGTGCGTCAAACGAGAGAATTGACACTATTCTCAATTTAAGGAGAAATGATTAGTTGTGGTGGATACCAACGGAGGTGTTGCCATCTACTTTCGTCTCTCCATCAAGTACATGTCTTTCTTCATATGTAGTGTTAATTTTAGGATTTTCAAACACATTGTATCTGTCATTTCGTGTAGTACACTGTTATATCTATGTAGTCGCCAGCATGTATGTGTGCCTATTTCTATGGTTTATTTTGGCTTCTTTTCTTTATTTTGTATTTATATTTTTATTTTTGAAGAGGCGGTTAGATTGACACGTAATATTGTCACGAATTCACTTTTTAAAGTATTTTCATTTGAAGCACAACACAACAACACTGTCGGTGATGATATTTTTCAGAAAATAAGCTTTGAAAATATTACTTTTAAACACTATCATTAACGAAAATGCACAAGATTTCATAGTTGGAAGTTGTTATAGACACAAAAGTTTCTGTATTACATATACCAGGCCCCTCAGAAAGTATTGCGAAAAAAAGTTTTTATATATGGGAGACTGGCCAGTTATAATGTTTTTCGAAAATATGATTATTTATAAGTAAAAATAAGTAAGTTCCAATTTCAAAATTTCCCTCCACATTTTTTGCGAGTTAATTCAAAGTATTGTGTCTCACTGAAATATGGATCTGCGCCGGGAACATTTTAGAGCTATGATTTTATACGATTTCAAGTGTCGCCTGAAACCGGATGAATCGTACGATAGACTTCAAATGGCATTCATGGATGAAGGCCCTTCCAAGGCAACCGTGTATCGTTGGTATAACGAATTCAAGCGCGGTCGACCAACTTTGGGGGATGACGAAAGAAGCGGTCGCCCTTTGACGGCTGTTACCGAAGAAAACGTGCTAGCAGTGAAAAATTTAATCCAAGACAATAGGCGAATTACATATCAGGAGATTCAACACATATTGAAGATTGGATCGGGAAGCGTTCACGAGATTCTACACAGCCATCTTCGCGTGAGGAGGATAGTATCACGCTGGGTGCCGCACAACCTCACCGATGCTCAGAAGCAGGCCCGGGTGGAATGGTGCCGTGATATGCTTAACAAATTTGAAGCAGGCTCGTCTCGGCGTGTTTACGACATCGTTACAGGTGATGAGTCCTGGATTTATCAATACGACCCAGAAACCAAGCGCCAGTCGACTGTTTGGGTGTTTCAAAATGAGCCAACGCCTACCAAAGTGAAGCGATCTAGAAGCGGGGGTAAGATTTTGATCGCTAGCTTTTTTAATTTGACTGGCCACTTGGTATCAATTCGCTTACGGGATCAAAGAAGCATTAATGCCGAATGGTATACTACCAAATGTTTGCCAGAAGTTTTCTCTGTTATAAGCAACAAGCGACCAAACACAGGGCTCCGCGGGCTACTGCTCCACCACGACAATGCACCTGCGCACACCGCACTCAAAACGAGGGACTTCCTGGACAGCACGCCAGTCAAACTCCTGGGTCACCCTCCTTACAGCCCTGATCTAGCACCGTGTGACTTCTTTTTATTCCCAAAAATAAAAAATCAGCTCAAAGGGATACAATTTTCGTCGCCGGAAGATGCGCTGGCTGCGTTCGAGCAGGCTGTAAACGAGGTGTCTGCGTCGGACTGGAAAAAGTGTTTTGAAAACTGGTTTAGGCGCATGAATCTTTGTATAGAGGCTGGTGGAAAGTACTTTGAAAAGATTTGATAAAAATATATGTACGTATAGAACAATTTTTTTTAGTTTCGCAAAACTTTCTGAGTGTCCCACGTACATACTGAAAAATTCGTCGGTTCGAAAACGAAGAGGTGGTTGTACTCTTAACGACGAACAACTTTTACTATGGGACCAACCCTGAACTCTCGAAAAAAACAGTTGATCCCTTCATTTTGTAGATTTATGTGAACACAACAAATATAGGGAACAGCTGGTACTTTTTTCGCGATTTCATGGTTAGTCCCATGGTAAAATTTGTTCATACTGATAAGTACAATGACCCCTTAAGAGGTTTTTAGTTATTTCAATAACACGTTGTGTATATAACATTTCCTTAATGTACAGTCACAACACGGAGTGTTGAGCCACTTGCTAACATTCTTAATTCGGCCGTGTTGGCAAATCGAACGAACGAATCAATCGAACGAGTATAATCGACTTTGCCCGATTTGTAAAACGCCCAAGTTAAGATGATAAGCAAATGGCTCAACTTTCGCGTGTTTTTACTGTACATAATATATCTCTTAATACATTATTATAACAGTGTTGTTGTGACTGAAGAGTTTCTTCCCCAGCTATTTAGAAATCTAGATACAAGAGGAATGGTATGGTGTTTCAAAGACTCCCAACTACCAGAAAAGTGTTTCGTAAACTTTGAATAAAGACACTAACAAAATCGCTTCTAAAAAAACTTGAAAAGAGTAATATTTTAGCAACTTAACTCGTGGAACAGCCAGTAGATTTTCTACTGTCTACTTATTGAACAAAATATCAGTGTACCCGCCTCTTCTCCGGGTAGTTAGTCGCATGGTATCCGTTGCAGTACAAGTAGTGAGGGGTCAGGGCGTCGCCACATCTCCTCGCAGCGGCCCGCCTCCCGCCGACCCATTCGGACGGCCGCCAGCCCTCACACGGTGCCCTCCAGGTAAATTATCAAAATTCAACAACTATTATACCTTATTCAAGCAAAGAACAAAAGATAATCGAACTACCGCCCTGTTTAAAACAATAGGGTATTTCAATATTATGTTTTTTTTTAATAAATAAAAATAAACTATAACTGTTTTAAAGTGTTTTCGTAAAAAAATAGAAGAGGGTTTCTTTTTTATTAGCAGGGTATAATAATAAGTTTCACCAGGTATTCTCTTCCCGCGATGCTCCAATGCTACGTCACGATCAGTGTTGCCATTGATTGACATCTTCAATACGATTAAGGAGATTTCTATTCATAATTATTAATATAAAATAAATTGCTAACTAGCCTATTTGATCTCGTGTTATTTATCTAATTAGTTATTATAGGAAACTGTATAAAATTACTAGTTCCAAAGTGCAAAAGGAAAAAAAAAATAAAGATAAAGGATAAAGAAAAAAAAAAAAAAGAAAAAAGAAGAAAAGAAAAAAAAAAAGAAAAGAAGGATAAAGGAGCAAGTAAATGAAAAAATGCATTTTGCTCGGGTAATTTATTTACACAATAACATCAAACTGACAAGTGTCACGCTAACAGCCCGCTATTGGCTCCACAACCAATGACGTAATTGTGGGGCAATCACGTGACCTAGCTGTCACGGAAGAGACTACCTAGTGAAAGATATTATACCATGGTTATAAGCTCAGAATTGTTTTATAGACACAGAGTAATACAGGCAAGTGACCTTATAACACATTAACGCCATTGTCACTAAACAATGTCCATTTTGCGCGACAAGAGCATGAAATGCCCCCTCCAAATGTTGAAAACGTGTAGCACCTCCATTTCTTCACCGATTTTATTTATTTTTAACAAATCATGTTGTTTCTAGTCTTTCAAAATGTAACCTTTTTGTAAATTTTATTTAATAGGCGAATACCTTATTGCATTGTTAAGAGAAAATACGCTAAACACAAAACGATAATTTTAAAGGGGGTAGGATTTTGTTTACCTCTTGTTTTTTTGCTTTCATGAATATGGTATATATTTTTGGCATTTACAGACTAAAGGGCGTTTACACACAAGTTTTGTTAACACTAACTTGGTATTTCAATTTCAGTATTGTTAAAAATAAACGGGGTTTCTGTTTTTGGGTATGTTGTATGAACCATACTTAACAATTTACCAAGACCTGTAGACCAAGTCACTATTGAAACAAGTGACTGACTTCTCTATTGTTTGGTAACTAATCCTTGGCTTGCTGATATACCCACGAAATGTTCCTTTGAGCTCAAGACCGTAGAATGTCCGGAAAATGCTAGCATGTCAACAAAAGTGGTATTGAATAAACCAATGGTTACCATTTCTGGGAATATTTAAATTTCTAGACTTTTTACAAAGACTCATGTACCCACGACATGTTCCTTTGAGCTCAAGACCGTAGAATGTCCGGAAAATGCTAGCATGTCAGCAATAGTGGTATTGAATAAACCAATGGTTACCATTTCTGGGAATATTTAAATTTCTAGATTTTTTACAAAGACTCATATACCCACGACATGTTCCTTTGAGCTCAAGACCGTAGAATGTCCGGAAAATGCTAGCATATCAACAATAGTGGTATTGAATAAACCAATGGTTACCATTTCTGGGAATATTTAAATTTCTAGACTTTTTACAAAGACTCATATACCCACGACATGTTCCTTTGAGCTCAAGACCGTAGAATGTCCGGAAAATGCTAGCATGTCAACAAAAGTGGTATTGAATAAACCAATGGTCACCATTTCTGGGAATATTTAAATTTCTAGACTTTTTACAAAGACTCATATACCCACGACATGTTCCTTTGAGGTCAAGACCGGAAAACCGAAACCGACCGGACTTTTTACAAAGACTTTAATACCACGTAGAATAGAACCCAGTTCAAGTATACAGACAAAATTATATGTAATAATAAGTTTAACAGATGCAAAAAATACACTGGGATATGGGGGGGTTATGATTAGTGATGGGCCAACTACGAGTTTTTCCGACTAATCGGTTGGAAAATTGCCGATTAGTCGGACGACTAATGCAGATCATCCTATATTCGATTGAATTCAGGCATCTCCAGCTCTCTGGAACTGCAGGGTCTCCAGTGAAGAACTTTTCGAGTGGTGGCTTAAGAATAGGTAATATGAGATACCCAGTCATGGCTTGTATTGTTAAAATGTGTGTTGACCAGCCATTGACTAGATTGTCTATAGTAAAATATTATTTTCAGAGGCTAGAGATATCTATTAAAAAATACCGGCCAAGAGCATGTCGGGCCATGCTCAGTATTATAGGGTTCCTTAATTAGGTCTAATTACAAACGAATCAAATCGAATATTAATCATTGCTATTTTAGTTTTTGCAAACAGCGCCACCTAGCGCTAAATTTATGAAGCTAAATTTAAGAAGTGTGTTTCTTTATGTGATTTTTTTAAATAGAAAGTAACTAAAGGAGCATTATTTGCTACGATCATTTTTCTCTAAGGTCAATGACCTATGAACTAGGACGTTTTAAGTATTTTTCAGTTTTCTCACTGTAACTCAAAAATTTATAATCACATTATACTCGAAATAATTTTAAAAGAGAGTTTTTATAAAGGTCTATCAATGTTGAAGACTATAAGTTTCTACGTTGCATAGTTTAGAAATGGCAGGGGGGGGGGACACATTGCAAGCCACTTTGGCGAACTGTATTTCGCAGATGGTATACCTGATAAAAAAGTTGTGTATGTAACATTACCTTCATTTTAGTAGACCTATTCAACGATACACCACACGAGGGGTGGGGTGCAGCGAAAAAAATATTTTCATCCCCATTTCACATGTATGGGCGCCACCCCTAAAATACGTAATCAAGATTTTTTTTATTCTTTTAAAATTGAGATCTATTCGATTTTTTGTCAAAATTTCATTTACTTATGTTTATAACTGTAGAAGTTATTAAGCGGTAAAGGATTAGGACAGACGGACAGACGGACGGAGATGACGAAACTATAAGGGTTCCTTGTAGGACTACGGAACCCTAAAAACAATAAATCTAGTTAATACCAATTGAATAATTTTGTAGCTTTCTTTATCCTTAATTCTTTAATACTGATAAATGCCGAGTATTCGGCTATTATTGCAACTAGTCGCCGACTAGAAAATATGCGGAATAGTCGGTTTTCCCGATTAGTCGTATCTGTGTAGTCGGCCCATCTCTAGTTATAATCCCACACTATATTAATGTTTTATTTTAACTCAACAACTTCGAGGCTTCAATCTTTTTTTTTTTTTGTTAAATTTAAACAGTGATAGTTTCCAAAAACTTATTCCAAATTTTTCCAATCAGTTCCAGATTATCCAGGAGGCGTTACTACTATTAAACGCGTAAAAACGTATTAAATCTATATTTGTGGCTATTATTATTATTGCTATATATGCGTTTGCTATGGAAATATTGTAATTATAATTTGCTATTTATATTTTTTACAATTTTTGAGCATGTATATTTTAAATATTTTAGCCATCGATATTCTCGCATGTAAACTGCTTGGATTCTTGTGTGGATATATTTTCATCGTTGATCTGTATGTTTTTCAGTAATTTAAAGGGAATTTTTTAGAATAAATAATAAATAAATGGTGTAAATATTTGAACCAATAATGTGGATGATCTTAATTTTTTAATTGTTTTACGTGGGTTGCGTGCATGAAATTGAATGTTTAAGACGTATTTTATTCCTCAATATCAGAATATAAATAAGTTTTTTTTTTGTAAATATTTGTTCACGATTTACAAAAAAGGGCGACAAGCATGCGAACCAAAGTAAATAAATTGTCCTTGCAGGAAACTGATTAACAATTTATTATTTCAGCAAAAAAGCAAGTAACTAATAATGCTCGTTTTCGCCTTGTATGTTAGGCCAGGCCAGACTGGTTCGTGTTTTTCTGGCAATAATCAAATCAGCTCTTTCGTGATAGTCCTTTCCGAATAATTTTGTATGTGCCGGAAAGTATTAGAATTTTAAATTAAACAAGACAAGGTGTAAACTAACTCTTATTATTCTTGTAAGTGTAAATAACCTAACCACCAACACAGTATTGCAAGAGAGAAAAACTACCACCAAAGAATCATGGCTAGTCCCATTGATTTGTACAAAAATGTCAAAGAACAATGATCATTCTCCTAACATGCTTGGACTAGAAAAATCTTATAAAACGTAACTTGATGAAACATTTGCTGTTTTATTTGCCTTTAAAGATATAACAAGTACAGCATTCCATATATTTTTTAAAGTACGAAGAATCAAGTAATTAAATAATTTACTATTTGTGGTTATATCATCATCATCATCATCATTTCAGCCGAAAGACGTCCACTGCTGGACATAGGCCTCCCCCAAACATCGCCACAACGACCGGTCCTGTGCCTTCCGCATCCAGCGGATTCCCGCGACCTTCACCAGGTCGTCGGTCCACCTTGTGGGGGGCCTACCCACGCTGCGCCTTCCAGTACGCGGTCGCCACTCCAGAACTTTACTGCCCCATCGGCCATCCGTTCTGCGAGCAATGTGCCCCGCCCACTGCCACTTAAGTTTAGCAATTCTTCGGGCTATGTCGGTTACTTTCGTTCTCCTGCGAATCTCCTCATTTCTGATTCGATCACGCAGGGACACTCCGAGCATAGCCCTCTCCATTGCCCTTTGAGTGACTTTGAGCCTTCTTATCAGGCCCACTGTGAGCGACCACGTTTCAGTACCGTAAGTAATTACTGGCAACACACACTGGTCAAAGACTTTCGTCTTGAGACACTGCGGTATTTTGGACGAGAAGATATTGCGTAGCTTCCCGAACGCTGCCCAACCGAGTCGGATTCGACGATTGACCTCTTTCTCGAAGTTGGACTTACCTAGCTGGACAGTTTGTCCTAGGTATACATAATCGTCAACAACTTCGAGTGTAGATTCTCCGATGTTTACGGGAATAGGTGCTATATGGGAATTCAACATAACCTTTGTCTTGTCCATATTCATTTTAAGACCCACTCTATCAGAAGCTCTACTGAGGTCATCGAGCATTGTACCGAGGTCCTCCATGGTCTCAGCCATGACTACTATGTCGTCGGCAAACCGAAGGTGAGTGATGTACTCGCCGTTTATGTTAATGCCTAGCCCCTTCCAGTCCAGAACCTTGAAGACATCCTCCAATGCAGCAGTGAACAGTTTCGGAGAGATCACATCTCCCTGTCTCACACCTCGCTGCAGAAGGATAGGTTTCGAGGCTTGGTCCTGTAATCGGACTGACATATTGGCGTTTTCATACAAAGACTTTAACACTTCGATGTACCGATAGTTAATCTGGCACCGTTGAAGAGACTGTAGTACCGCCCAAGTCTCGATCGAATCGAAGGCTTTCTCGTAGTCCACAAACGCTAAACAAAGAGGCAAGTTATACTCTTCGGTCTTCTGTATAACCTGCCGCAGCGTATGTATGTGGTCTACGGTGCTAAAGCCTTTTCGGAAACCGGCTTGTTCGGGAGGCTGGAAGTCGTCAAACCTGCGCGAAAGACGGTTCGTAATGACTCTCGAAAACAGCTTGTAGACATGGCTCAGAAGTGAGATGGTGATGGTGATGTGGTTATATGGTACATAATTAATCTGTACCACTTGGAATTGAGAGTTTTTATTGTTATATTAAAATAAAAACAAAAATAAGGTATTTGAACCTGCGTTTTGATAAATAAAGGTATATTTTTGAAGACAAAAAAAAAAGTTATTTTAACCTGCGTTTCGATAAATAAAGGTTTATTTTTTTGTAGACGATTATCTATATTTCTCCTGATTTAAAAAATAAACTGATGATATTTACATTATCAATGTAGGTAATTTTTGTGTCAGTCTCATCTCGGTAACAATTTCTTCATTTTCTAGTCCAAAATGACCAACGTTCTTTTTGGGTTTCGCCGTAGTCGGGGAACAATAAAGAATAAAGATATTCAGAGAATTCGGAATGACGTTGCAACTGATTGTGCCTGAGGATCAAATTTAACCATTTAGAATATTTTCAAGTCCTCGCAATAAAAATATAATATAATTTATCATTCCATTGTCATCATTGAGCTAATTTCTGAACGTCACTATATTTACAGCTGTCAACCAGTAAAGGCTGACCTCGCGTTGTAAGGAAAACCTATACAATGCGAGGTCAGCTTATACTGGAAATGTACAGCTTGATGTGTAGCCGTGTGTACGACGCCTTGAGAAATGAGCTCAATTTCAAATTATTACTCATAAATATTATATTTGTTTCCAAGGTTCTAAAAATAATTTAAATGCCGAAAGTTATTCTTTAGAGACCAAGGATCAAGGACCAATAGTAAAACCACAGTCTAGCCACTCCAAACAGTCGTCCAACGCGAGATTTAAGTGTCCCAAGCTGCCTTGAAAACTATCAAACAATGTCGGGATTGCCTTTAAAAACTGCCAATGTAAATTTTCGTTGAACCACTGTATGGAACAGATAATTACACTGTGGTAAAACTATTCAAACTTCTCTAAAAATCTTTATTTTTGTGTACAAATCCTGCCATGGTTCTTTTCTTGCAAGGAGATACAGATGTTTTATCTCACGAAAGCGGGTAAGCCATACTTGTGTGTATGTGTACATGCACATTGTCTTTGCGTGCGTAATCTCGGGAGCGCTCAGTTTTGGCTGAGTTTTGTAGTTACACACAAGAGCGCGCGTCTATACGCATTACAACTACAAGCATGGCTCACCCGCTTTCGTGAGATAAAACAACTGTAACTGTATACATGCTGAAATTTTAATCGCTTAATTCCCGAAAAGGGGTCATTGTACTCATCATTATGAACAACTTGTACTATGGGACCAACCCTGAAATCGCGGGGAAAAAAATCAGTTGGTCCCTACATTTGTGTTCACTTAAATCGATAAAATGTAGGGACCACCTGATTTTTTTCGCGATTTCAGGGTTGGTCCCATAGTAAAAGATGTTCATAATGATGAGTACAATGACCCCTTTTCGGGAATTAAGCGATTAAAATTTCAGAATGTATAATTCGTGCAAGTAACATGGTCTGTGTCCTCGCAGCCCCAGCGTCCGCGAGGTGTACGGCGGCTCGCACCCGCAGCGCCACCACCGGCCGCGCCACCACAAGGCCGCCAGCCACTCCCCCCGCGTCGCGCCCGCCGACGACTAACCGGACTTACTCACTGCCGGTAGCGGACACTAGGTTACCTTGGAGGAAGAACCTAGCCTGGAGTAGTAGTAAGTTTAACTACCCCTGCATTGGCGGGCAGTGGCGTGCATTGATTGGCCTACTTCATTTGAATTAATTTGTGGTGTAAGTTATTGATTTTTGTATGTAGGAAGATTGAGGCATATAGAATCAAAGGCAGCAAAGTGTCACACATTCCAAAAATGAGCTGAGTATGGACACATGTAATGAATTTTCGGTTGCAACTCAGCATTTTATTCTTATATCGAACAAATACAGACAAGGCCCTTAAAATTTCGTTTAAAAATTGATTTTGGGATCAAATACATCAAAGTGCAACCAAGTCACATTCAAGACAGCTAAGGGATTTGCTTTTTTCAATTTGTTTAGCTTATTATTTAGAAGTAGTATATATAAAGGCAGCAAAACCATTGGCAGAAAATTTGATATAGAAGCACTTAGCTGTTTTTGACTTTATATGCCTCGATTAATTTAGCATTAATAGGTCTATTTAAAGATAAATAATCATCGTACTTTGAAAAAAAATACAATAACTTACACCACTATTGAATTTGAATGAGGAAGGCACTAGGTACTGCCTAATTGCCTGTATGCAATGCACGCCACTGGCACTGGCCAATGGCGGGACTCCTTGGAGTGTATTTCAATCTTTTCCATCGCGCGACTCCCTTTAGTAAAATAAATGCCCGCGACCCCCCTCGCCCTTCGCGAAAGCGGTGGCGGCGGTAAGGCTTTTTAATAAACATGATATACAAACTATAAAACTTTTAATTTCTATGTGACTGCGACCATGTTAGCAACCCCCAAGGGGGTCGCGACCCACGGTATGAAAAGCACTGCTCTGTTGTATATACGTCAGAATGTGTTAGAAAGAGACAAATATAATATGTTGTCTGTACTGTCTTTATGTGGAAAAAATCGGAATGAAGACATTTTTTTTCTTGAGTTACGTCATTTAGCCACCAGTTACGTAACTCGCCAATACAAATTTAGTCGAAAAATCTGTTACATTGACATTTGAAATACTTGTCGATATCTATCTCTTTCTGTCACGTTGCTGCCTGTGTAAGACAAAGGATAGCAGCTATATGAAAAGTGTTCATTTCATTATTACGACTCCAGGATAGGTACTTCCTCCGAGCTAGGTTACCTACACATAACTACTTACGTTATATTCAATGAATCATAAGACGAATTGTAAACAAAATACTACCATACCCATTTCATAATTTTAAAATAGGCTTGCGCTCGAAAATTGGTTTTCAGTTTACCCATTTTACAATAGGGTGTTTGACAATTTTTTTTAAATGTACGTAAAACGATGGCGAAACATCCAATTAAAGCATTCATTAACAAATAATTACTAAAATATGCTTGTAAAATTAAATAATTTTAAATTCTCATTTTTATTTTCGCACTAAATCGCTAAGTCACGTGACATTATCGTCAACCTACGTCACTGTTCTTGTTCCGGTCAGTGTTGCCGTAATTCCCATAAAAGTACTACACGCTTACCAAAAAAGTACGAATTTGACAAAAAGTAAAAAATCGGAACGCGGTTTTTTTTGTCACATGAGACATGATTAAAATGTTTTGTAGTTTGTGTTTGAATCACGCACATACAAAACAAAAGCTTTTAAATTACGTTCAAATTACCTACAAATGCTGATTAGTTTAATTGTTAGTAAGTCATAAAGTACATAACCTGGCTCAATAAAATAAAAATGAACCTAAATTAACAATTAACATGAATATAATTATTAATAATATAACTACTCGTTCAAAAACTGGTATATTTTATTTTTACGATCATGGCAACATTTAGCTCGCCCTACGTCGTATAGGACTATGACGTCACCCAAAATGGAGGCCAAGTCTCAAGACGTTTTGTATCACGTGCTCAACAGATTAAAAAATCAAAATTTCAAACAGAAAAATAAAATATTTAGAATATATTTAAATTAACATAACTTAATAAAAGTAAAAAACCAACCAAAAATCAACCTAAAATCTACGTTGTGTACAATTTTCATAATTTTTGGCAATACCTGTCAAACACCCTATTATCACCATCTCGTTGTAATTAGGAATAACTCGAGAATACCTCTTGGTAGTTGTTTGTTTACATAATTTTTTTGCGTCATACTGAGTATAATTACTAATTTTACTGGAAATTGGTGTTGATTCTCACAAATTAAATTTATTTTAAATTATCGCTCTTATACTAATAGTAGATACAAGAAAGGGATGGCAAGTACTTAAGTACTGTCAAATTTATCGGAGTTAAAATGACCATACAAGTGTAGTCGTGATCTCAGAATATGTCGACTTAAAATACAAAAAAAAAACTAATATGACAGTTCTAAATATCTTGCTATCTCTTTCTTGTTTTCACTATTAAGAGTCTCTGATTGAATTTTGTTTTCGGATTTTTAGATTACTTTTTAATAATTTCTGTCTACGATATGGGTTTTTCTTTGGTTTCCTGATATTAGGTTACACTTACATTTCTTTTTTTTATGTTTGTTCTATGACCAAAACATGTTTAGTTCCTTTTGACACAATGTGTTGTCACATTATGTAAATCAATTTTCCGTAATATGAGACAAAGTACCTATTAAGTAATGAATTATGATTGAGTTATTGTGTTTTAAGTTTTATTTAGCAAGAAATACGTTTGAGAATCTTAGAATATTTACCAACTATTATTTTTAGGTATCAATTTCTCTTTCATTTTCTCTGTATTATTTATTTTTAAGTTATTTGATTATTCTGATCTATGAATAAATTAGTTCTGGAATATTTTTATCGGTTCAAATGTTTGCGTTTCTTTTTAATTTATAATGTGTAACCTTCAACCGGCGAACAAATCAAAACTGAATCGGTATTCCCGCGTATTTATAGCCAAAATATATAAAAAATATGTATTTTATAGGTCCTGTAGATATCTTGGCGAACCTTAACTTTCTCTTACTAAGTTTTAAATGACTAAATGTAGCCTTAGTTTATCTACAAAATGCCTTGATCTCTTTCCTGTTCGTTTTATTTGATCGCTAGCCGCTACCGTGAAAACACGACTCGTGATACGTCGCCTTGTATTATGAACTTTATTGTCGTTTAAAGCTATGGGACGTAGACATAAGTTACTTGTATTAAAATGTAGGACTTACGGTTTCATCTCGATGCTCGCCTTTTGTGTAAAAACTCCTTTGATTGGACTCTGCACATATTAACCACGATAAAATGGCGGCATGTTTATAAAATGGCGCCTGTTTTCACAAGATGGCGCTTAAGAAATGGCGCCTGTTTTCACAAGATGGCGCTTAAGAAATTTGCTGATTCAGAGTGACTATACTTCAATATGTTGCCCTAAATTCTAGATCATGCCCTTTTAACCTAATAATAGTCTTTCCTTCATTATATTTGTAGTAGTAGTAACATGGTTGGATAATAACACTTTTTCAGCAGGTCGTGGTGGTGTGTGCTTTGTCCAACATTCCATATGCTATACCCGCCCCACCTGACAATCATACTTCGTATTAGGAAATAGTATGATAAAATAAAATCTGTGTTTCACACAGTGGCGTTATTAGGTATCTTAATTTAATTATTGCCCCAATCACTAACACCGGTCTTAACTGAACTTCGATTTTTGAACGGCTAATCGAAGTCCGTGGGTAGATTCTGCGATAAAACTTGACCTGTGTTTCCTAGCGACGCCACTGCTCACACAAAATCTAGAAATATGTAAGTAGAATAATCTTCTTAAATTTAATTTTCTTGGATCACCAAACTTTCCATTTCATCAATACACAAAAAAAAAATCATCTCCAGTACTTCCTTTGTTATAAACTGACGTTTATCCCTCGAAAACCATACATAATAAATACACTTTTAGGCCTGTATTCCAGAACGATGCTCAAGTATGAATTTAGATTCTAGAAATCATGCTTTTGTTAGACGTCAATGTATGAAATGACAGTTCTTGCATCTAGGTAAAGCTCGAGTGAGTAGGTCTTTGCTGGGCAAGCATGTACCATTGTCGACCGCACCATCGCTTAACATCAGATGAGAAGGCAGTCAGTCATATGCAAGCACATTATGTATAAAAAAAGTTTCATGCTTCTTAAGCATCGTTCTGGAATTTGGAACTTGAAGTTTAGAATAGCGTTCTTTGAAATTTTGAGTTCTGATATCGTAAATAAGATAATTATGATTATTAACTCATTAGTATTAATTTGTAAGTATCGTACTTATAAGGTTTTTGACAAACTTACGAGTATGTATTTGTTATCGAGGTCGACTGATAAATTTATGCTCATAAAACATTTATATATTGGTCGATTTCAATAAAAAAAATATAATTATTTAACTACAATTTTAACAGTTTCATAGATCTTAGAAGTTTGCTTGAAAAGATCTAAATGATCAGGCAGTTAGTTCACAAATATTATAAGATAGTTTTTTAGATTAAGCAGGTACCATTGGCTATTATGGCTTGTTAAAATCTTCCTTAGCTGCATTATAAGTATTTTTTTTGACAGATTGAAATCATTTGTCATGTGTCAAAGTGGCAGGTCTTAATAGACAATGGTTGTTATTTGTAACTCCGGTTCCCCTATTTTTGTTTTACTTTCATAATATTCATAAAACTGTTCTGCACAAAATTATGACGGTGCTGGACGCTATTGAATCGCTCATTCCTTTTAAATAAAGTAATTAGTTTATTTATTTATTTCGTTTTATTTTCTCTCCCATTTAGTTTGCGACCATTTAAGACTAACGATATGAACTGGTAGTTATAATATTGATGTTAGATGTAAAGAACCAATTTATCAATCGTGTGAGATAATAAAGTATTGGATTCTCTTATTTCGAGATTTTTATTTCATGCTTTTAACTATCTTAAGGGGAATGTAGCAGCCAAGTAGCGCCCCCATCTGTAAAAATAATATTACTCGCTGAATACATAATTTTACGAAAATCCTTTTTTAACAATTGAAGTACAGGTACTGTAGTTTAATTATTATATATAAACTAATAACTCTGTAAATTATAGTTCGCTGTAGTTGTAGATACAAAATATGCGAAAAACGGCCACTTTTGGCACTTTTGTATCTACAACTACAGCGAACTATAATTTACAGAGTTGACTAATTAAAGTACAGTAGGTCTACTCGCGTTTTACGAACGACAAACGAAGTACGAACTTTCGTTCCGACTGATACTTACATAATAAAGATAGGCACATAAAAAAGGCACAATTAAGATAGACTACGGTTCATAGTCGTATACAATTTACCGGAGTTGAGAAAAACAAACGTCAAAATACGATCATCGCATGCGATAAGGGAACGATGGTTGACCGGAGTAGCAAATTGTACGATGAATCGTACGATTTATCGAATATCGTCGAACGGGAGTAGACCCCCAGTACCTGTACTTCATCATTACAGCCGAAAGACGTCCACTACTGGACATAGGCCTGTACTGGTACCTGTACTTCAATCGTTAAAAAAGGATTTTCGATAAAGGATGTATTCAGCGAGTAATAATTTATTTACTGATGGTGGCTACTACATTCCCCTTAAGATTGTGTAATTATAAAATCCATAAGTGGCAGACAAGGTAGTAGGTACCTATATTACTGTCTCAGAATAGTTTTTTATTAGATAGGATGGCGAAACAAGCTAAAGCACTGACTGGCTGTTGAAGACTTATTTTGGCGCTGTTAGAGCTGGCTGCAGCTGCAGTGGTGTTGGTCCACGGAACTAATGTGCAATGTTAGACAGGTCAGACAACACGACGGCCATTTGCAATTTTAGTTCCAGGTACCATAGTTGGGGGCGCTTTGATCGGGCACATATTACTTCTGTCATTTTGAATGACGTAACCTTTCAGGTCATTGAGCTAAAGGCACACATGATGTTAGGCGGCCCATACACCTACAATATAATTGTTCAATTTTTGCAATTGCGCAATAATGATATTGACCGTTTAGGGGTGAGATTAAAATAGAAATGAAGATCGGGAAGATACAATTACAATTCTATTGTCGGTGTCTGGGCCGCCTTAAGTGGTTACCTTTGCCCATAAAAAATATCGCTTTCGCCAAACTGAGACATGAAGATGGAAACCCTCATGTCAACATGTGTTTGTAATTTCACCGGAACCCGTAGCCTTCGCACCGAAACACAGCATTGCAAGCATCACATTTTGGTGGCAGAAATAATAGGTACTTCCCCGGACAGGCTCTTTCACAAAGAGCTGTACTAAAATAAACAAATCAACTCAAAATAATAAAATTTTATTAAGAAAGTTAAGCAATTAAACGAATAAAATCCAATAACCCAATTCCAAATTAAAACAAATTAATTTTAACGCAATCTTAGCAACTACGACAAAGTAAAAAAAAAACCCTTTACCTCAATGACAGATAATTTCAAAAACGATAATAATAATATACAGGATATGAAAATTACAAATTATATGGATAAAATGTTTAAGATTTTTTGTTAGATGTTTCGGCTTCTTTGCCTTCGTTACTGGCGTCCGCATCTTTGGTCTGGACGCCATTTTGATGTCAGAGACACATGCGGCAGATGTCCTCGTTGATCTCTAACATCTGCTCTATGAAAGGCTGGTCGGCCATCACTCGGGCCAGCTTGCATATGATGGTGAGTAGCTCGCCTTGCTTGTAGTTCATCTTGGCGTTACAGAGCTCGATTTCTTCCGCTATTGGTTCTGGGATCTGTGGACAAAGATTATGATGAGATTTTCGCGTGTAATATGCGTGTAATGTAACAAATTCACCGGAACAAAACTATGTTTACAAAATTTGCAGCCCACAGACCAGCAAGCCTCAAGACGCCACATAAGCAGTTTTGCATGAGCACACAGTCGTAAATTGTTGGCGGGGTCCGGGGGCGGACGGTGAAAAGTTCGGTGGTATGATTGATGCCGCTCGCTGACGGAGTGACGTCCGATTGGCGGCGGGGCGTATGATATGCAGTGCTCAGTCATATGCGTGGTGACCGGGGGTATCCGGCTAATCGGTGTTTAGAGGCTTACTGGTCTGTGTTGCAGACATACATTTTTATGGACATGTACCCCGATTGTTCACTTTAGTTAGGTAGTCAATCGCAAATTGATGGTTCAAATATGCAAATTATGTAATTTCATATTCATGACAAATACTGGAATTGAAGACTGCTCTACGTAATGAGCTTATAATAGGTAGGTAGGACCTTATGAGACCTTGATTATAGCTCTTGGAGGGAACCGCAGCTCATAGGATACATAATTAATGGGGAAACGGAAATGGAACTAAGGTATAATTTAATCGACCGTTGTCGATGTGGGAAGAAGAAAGAACTTGAAAGAAGTAAGAAGTGTGCCTTCACAAAATAGGCGTTTTATTGCTCTTGGCTTCAGATCTTGCTGGTGGTTTTGGGTTTTTAAATCCCGGGTTTTTTTTTTGTTAGTCTCACTCCTTTTTCTCCAAAAGTAATGGCAGTGATGTCGCATTACATGGAACTGAATCCCGTGATGTGGTTGGTAGGTACAGTACGCACAATCTAACTTGGTCAGAGTGAAGTTTGGCACTGCGCGTGTTTCGCCGCGTCCCGCCTCCAACTGACACCCATAAATTGGTTGTTGCGAGGTTTATAATCTAAGGTTGTTGCGACGGTTTTGTGACAACTTCACTACGGCCAAGTTTGATTGCACTACGGCCAAGTTAGATTGCGCGTAGTGTAGGTACAATCGACCTTTTGCGAATCCGACCAAGTGCGAACAAATGGTACACCGTACAGGCGTCGTCAAAAATATCGGTAGTAGGTACTTTTATTTATTTATTTATAGTTAATTAACACGGTACAAAAACCAATTACATTAATTAACATAGAAACGATACACGATACAACGATGATATTACAATTTACATATATGACAAATTTTATATGAAAAATTACATATATGACCTTAACATGGAACAGTGGACACCCTCGTATACATTCTCTCACAGAACATCAGACATACTAGCAAAATTTTATTCCATCCATCCGCAAACACATCACATTCAGGGTTAGCAACCAGGAGGGCGTTGAGCGCGTTTAAGGTACGAACAGACTGTTCAAAATGATCGGAACAACTAAGAAAATTAAACTAATAGACACAAGGGGTGTTTCAGAATTAACACTAAGCTACACGCAAACTGTCATTCTTGTATCCCGTAAGTTGAATTTTCTCAGTTTAGATTTTTTGATGCTGACTGTACAACACTTGCATCTGTTTTGGGGAGAGTACACAGAGGTAATAGTTGTACCTAGGTGTATATTGTTTAAAAAAAGCTTTTTTCTTTATCTAAAACGACTTTATAAGTTCACAAATATTAACGAAAATTCTTCAATAAATATTATCAAAATCACTCCACAATGTAGCCAAAGGTTAAATTTAAATCATTAGCTATGTTTACATGATAAAATCGGTCAGTTAATTCTCATTGTCGCTCCCGGCTCGTGTGGCAGCCACTGGCGACCGGAAAGCATTATTTCATACGTAACCTTCACGGCACGTCAACGTATTTGATTTCAGTTTATCGCTTTATGACAATGCATTTTACTTTTTATTGGTAATCTTTGAGCTCGATATGCGAGGGTTTTTAGCGTGTGATATTTTTATGAATTTCTGGAGGGCGGGCTCATGGCTAAGTAATTAACCGTGTGTAACGTATCGGTCAGTCCTTGGGAGGGACCGTTTCGTTGTACATCGAGACCCCTCCGTTCCTCGGAGAGGATGCTGTCGATCCCGGTTGCCATACAATTATCTATGGCAGTCGTTAAAGGTAGTCAGAACCCCGAATGTCTCACAACTGATCTAACCTTAGGATGTAGGTACCACATAGTAACTGGGTTGCGGGGGATGTTATCCTAGTCTGGATAGACTGGAAGCCGACCCTAACATTTTTGGGAAAAGGCAACGAGAAACATATTGATATGGACTTCGAGTCTTCCTTGTCAACATTTGGCTATTCGATCGATTGTTTTTGTGCTTCAACTTTGAGCGGAAAGAATGAAAATATCACTCTGTCTTATTACTCTAAGGATTCAATGTTATTCAATTCAAAGTGACGGTATAGCAAAATAAAGTGACGCGTTATTTATTACACTGTATATAACCATATTAAGATTTCTATGCCGAATACCGACGTTATGTAAAACTTCTATTTCTATAATAACTAGGGCAAATTGTGGATTGATAGTTTAATTATCTTGGTCGTAAGGCATAATTGCTTATTGTGGCACTCACGGTGTGTGGCTCAGCGAAGGCGCTGAACTTGTACTTGGTCTTCCGCTTCTCAGGTCCGTTGTTCAGGAAGAGAGTGAACTGCGCGTCTTTCCCGCGCGCGCCAACCGGGAAGTAGAGTCCGGCCGTCAGGTGCCCCTTCTGGTCGCGGGAGAGGAGGCTCCTGCAAGAAGAAAGAGCTTATTAATCTTCTATATTTAAGTCCTTTAAAGGGGCGAAGATGAAATAAAAGATTTTGTATGGAAAACGATCGGTCAAACAAGTCCCTTTCTTGTAAAGCATCCTACATTAAGAAAAGATGTAAAATCGCTAATGAAGGCTGGATTTCTTTACGAAAAACTCATCCTTACATAATATGTAAAGCATAATCATAATATTATTCGGGTCGGGCAAAGTGTTATTGGGTTTTTTCATTAGGAAATTCTCAGTAGCAGCCCGGAGTCTGGATTTGTGCCTGGTTAATGGCAATAGGCTCGCCCCCTATTTTTAAAATTCAAAAATTCAAAATTCTTTATTTTGTCTCAAATTATTACCAGTAACATAAAATTGAGGCAGTCCCATTAAGTAATAAACAATACTTGTGTTGGGGCTGTCTCGCTTCTTCCCTTAAATTATACTTAATACATAATAACAATGAGACCATTATTAAATACAATTCAATTTTATTTTATTTAAATTAAACAATTAGAATTAGAAAAGCATGCAATATTACGTGTGTGTGTTGTGTTGTGTGTGGTGGGTGGGTGGGTGTGTGTATGTGTTTGTCTGTTTGTATTTGAGTGTTGAAGAGGTAAATAGGCAAAACTTTCAACTAAGTCTCACTAAAAGGTACTCAGTTTCCTCATAAGTTTGAGTTTTTAGCCACTCAGTTATTACTTTTTTGCATTCATGCAGAACCATAGGATAACACTTTAGTTTTGCGTTAATTTTATTGTAAATATAGGCAGATTGAGTTACATACTGGCGACCTGCAAAAGCAGTGCGTACCCTTTGGGAATGAGCCACAATATCACTCCGTCTTCTATCCTGATTAGCTGGATTGAATGGTATTGATTTATGCAGATATAAGGTCATATTTAAAAAATATAATTTCCGTACTGTTAGTAAACCACTAGTTCTATATAAGTTGTCTGTAGAGTGTCTGTATGGTTTAAAGTACATCACTTTTATAAGCGATCGCTGGGCTCTTTCCAGCTCAAGAAATTTAGTTTTGGTGGCTCCCCCCCAAACAGGTATGCAGTATGTAATAACTGATTGAGCCAACGCAATATAAATTTTATTGAGCAACTGAGGAGACATGACATAACGAAGTGTCTTGAAGATCCAAATCAATTTCCTAACACGGGCTTTAAAAACATCGATATGTGAGTGCCACGATAGACACTCGTCAATAATAACACCCAAGTATCTTGTAGACTTAACTTGTTGGATAGCATAACAGTTGCAACTTCCATCAAGATGGTTGGCACACTCATGGATTCCTATTCCAAAGTCAGCGCCTGGTTTTGATCTTTGACTTGGTGAAAAACAAATGTAGTTGGTTTTAGAGATGTTAAGGGTTAGGAGATTAGCTTTTAACCAGCTAATTATTACTGTTAGACCTCGTTCGGCAGTACAGCGTACGGTTTCCCAAGTATCTCCAGAGTAAACAATTGCCGTGTCGTCTGCGTAGGAAAATATCCTCCCACCACTGTTCCGGAGGTTACACAGTTCGTTGATATACACCAAGAACAGCGTCGGGCCGAGAACACTCCCCTGCGGGACACCAAAAACAACTTCTTCTTCGTCACTATTTGTATTACCGATTTTTACTTGTTGCCTCCTACTCCGAAGATAACTATGGAAGAGGGAAAGAGCCGTACCTCTTATACCTATAGACTCAAGCCTCTGCACAAGGATGGGAACAGAAACGGTGTCAAAAGCTTTCTTGAGATCTAGGAACACTGTTAAGCATTTATATCCCTTATCTACCCTACCAACAATTTCAGAAGTCAACGCTGTAACAGCATCCTGTGTTGAAAACCCTTGCCGAAAACCGTATTGAGAGTTTGAAAGAATGTTGTATCTGTTTAGGTAACTGATAAGTCTTTTATTTAGAATTTTTTCTAGAATTTTTGAAATTGATGGTAGGACAGATATAGGTCGGTAGTTGTTGACATCGCTCAAGTTCCCCCCCTTGTGCACAGGCGTAATAAGGGAACGCTTTAAAGCGTTGGGAAATATTCCTATTTCAAAACACAAATTAGTGAGCTGGCAGATAAGAGGAACTATAAAGTCTCTGGATAATTTAAGGAAATTTACGGGTATGCCATCCCAACCAGAAGCACTTCCAGAATCAAGAGCCATGAGTATGCCATCCACCTCAGTTGGGTCAGTCTCCAGCAACACAAAAGAGGAAGCGTGAGAGTGTGTGTAGGAATTTATGCTTAATCCAGACCCAGATCCAGTTCGATTTGAGATTTCTTCAGCTAATAATTTACCTATTGTAACAAAAAAGTGATTCACACGGTTCAACGAATCGAGAGGGTGCGGTGTGATTTGAAGAAGATGTTCATTAGATGTTTTAGGTTTTTTAAAGTGGGTGATATTATTAATATTACGCCAGAGATTTTTAGGATTTTTTATAGAAGATTCAATTTTATTTTTATGAAATTGTCTTTTCAGTTTCTTTATCAAGTTGGAACAAAACGTGCGGTAACGTTTATATGTTATCATCACTACAGCGTTATAAGGGTCTTTTTTCAACCGTAGCTGCATTTTATTTCTAAGCCTGATACATCTTAAAGCTCCTGTAGATATCCAGGGCTTTAGAGTGCGCCTAGAGCTAGATACTGTTTCAATCCTAGTGTTCAAAAGGAGGGACGTTTTGATCACATCTATCAACTTGTCAGCTAAAAAGTTAGGGTCTTTGTACGTATTAAAAAACGATATATCGGTATTCACAAGGTGTTTATAAGCATTTTCTAAATTAAGAACAGTTCTAGATTTTACACAGGTTTTTGTTTGGTACGTGTGAGTTACGTTTAACAAAACCGTTAAATGGTCAGTGATAGACTATTACATGGGACTTATAACATAACTGGCGAAATGTGGGTGTACTATACACCTCTGCCTACCCCTTCGGGGAAATACAGGCGTAATGTTATGTTATGTTATGTTGTTAATCATAATATACCAGCCGCTGACTTCCTCCATCGTACCACCCGCTATAAATCTAAATTCCATCCTCACCATCTTGATGGTTGGTGGTCAACTACAGTACGATTCACACGCCACTTTTTGCCTCGTACAGCAAAACTGTGGAACCAACTTCCGTCAGCGGTTTTCCCGAACAAATTCGACATGGGAGCCTTCAAGAAAATAGCATACGTCTTTTTAGAAGATCGGCGACTCCCCTGGTGTTGCGGATGTCCATGGGCGGCGGAGATTGCTTACCATCAGGTGACCCGCATCGCATGCTCGTTTGCCCTCCTAATATGTTTACATTGAGTCCGTACCTAATTGATGTCAGTTCGACGGCAAGTCAGTGCTGACTTAAATATTATAGGTAGGTATCTTTTTGAAGAAACTATCTCTTAAAAGGTAGTTGTAGATAGGAAAAGTGCAAAAGTGGCCGTTTTTCGCATTTTTTCTATCTACAACTACAGCGAACTTTTACCGAGTTAATCATCATCATTATTTCAGCTGAAAGACGTCCACTGCTGGACATAGGCCTCCCCCAAGCAGTTTGGAGGCGGGTTGGCGATCGCAGTTGGTTGGTTAAATACTCAGAGAACACTGCTGCCCATCCTCTGGTGAATCCCTTAGTCGCCTTTTACGACACCCATGAGAAGATATAGGATGGTGCAATTATTTTCGTCCGGCACCACACGGGTAGTAGAACCATATTTTCGAGAAATTTTGGACTCAGTGTGTAATAAGTAATAAATTTTTTACTAATGGGGGCACCACTGAGCTGTAGGGAGCCCCTTAAAATCGGAGTCGGGCTAACACAAGTCATTGTGCCAAATAAAATAGAGCGTCGGCGTCAAGTCTCGTCGTCAATCTGAAAACTAGGATGATTTATGCGAACAACGCTAACTCATTAGTCAACGCTTTGGCATGACGTAGACGTATTAGCATTAGCTTTGTCGAAAAACGAGGTCTACGTAACAATGCCCATTTTACATGAGGATGTGCTGCTTAGGAAAATCTAAAAAGAGTTAACCAAATTGTAGGGATCTGCTGTTAAAAATAATATAACCAGAGCAGGACACAATTCTAAACCGACGAGCATGCATGACGAGGACAATGAACGTAGATGAAGCAAGAGGTGTGTCAGGATCGTAGCAGGTGGAAATCGATAGTCTCTGACTACTCCAATGGGTAACTGGCGGGATATTATGTAAAGTAATGTGTAGGGCACAATTAAATCTTAACAAAGATGCTTTACCACAAGCTAGCAGCAAAATATACATATTAAAGTAGGGTTGCCATGACCTAAACTACCTATGCCGCCGACAAAGACTTCGAAAACCCAGGACAATTGAGCGGAAAAAGGAAAGTCCCTCGTTTACAAAGTCGGCCAGCGTCCGGGTTTCACCGGACACTTCTTGAGAACCCCCCTTTCCGAATCCCTACACGTGATCCCTAGGTGGTGCAAATCAGGTGACATACTGGTGGTAGGCCGCGGCCGACGACTTGCGACCACCCACAGGGCAAAGACGTGCCGCCAAGCGACCAAGTCGTGTTCCGGTACGATGCCCGGTGTAGCCACTTGAGAGGATGGTTCGAAATATTTCACTGCCATCCTCTCACCTTTGCTGGGCAAGCGTGAACCATCGTCCACCGCACCATCGCTTAACATCAGGTGAGGTGTCGGTCAAACGCAAGCCTGTTAAGTATAAAAAAATAACCCCGCCCAAACTCTCCCGTTCGCCCCCCTAACTAGGACAAATCCGGGAAACCCCGACGGATGGCAGCTCTGTATGAAAGTATAGCGAAATCCATCATTAGAGTTCGGTACCAAAACAAGCATCACCTAAAGTTGTAGACGAGGTTCCTCCTCTCGGTGACATTGACCCCGTCGAGGTATGGTCTGGCGGCGTACACCAGCGACGTCTGGTTCTTGACGGCCTCCCCGCGCGTCTCCCGCTCGTGCCACTCGATGTACCCCGCGTTCAGCACGTTGAACGTGTAGCTGTACTCCTTGCGGCAGTGAGGCTCGTCCGACTGCACGAACCAACCTGCACGAGGACGACAAGAAGATTTGTTACAAGTGAGGTTTACTTTAAATGGCAAGGTTAGGTATAACCAGGGCCAGATTAACTATTAGGCAGAGTAGGCAATTGCCTACCCAACCAGCAAAAAATAATCTTACAAATATCCCAAGACCATATGTTTTTCAGTCTTATATCACACTTATAGACACGTATAAGTGTGGATTTGGGCGCACTTTATAAGTATATTCACCCTTACAATTGCCTTGTAATGGTCTCGCGAAGTGTATTTTCAAACTTACAAGTGACTTACATCTTGCATGCTTTAAGGGCAAATAACCTTAAAGTCCTCTTACTAATGCTCTTTTAAGTGTAATATCGCTAGTAGTCCTCTTTATGATTTCCTAATAAGAGTAATCACAAATCACCGGCGCCGTGAGCTAAAGAGAAACTTTGCGAAAATAATAAAAAGTTGCGTAAAAACTTAAGTATTATATTTTATTTCATTTTCCTACAAAACGCTTGTGTGTAAGCTAGTTTGTCACGCACTTTATGCGATTATTAGGTTGCGAAGTAGTTTTTCTCGTTTATTTTGAAATTTGAATATCAATATTTTCACGGGCCTTTTCAAAAATGTGTATTTTATTATTTTAATTATTTGTGAAATATTATAAAAATGTCGCCATTACGACCAACCACGACTCATAAGTGCTTTATCAGAACAATATAAGTCCAGTATTCTTGTGTACCTAAAACCATTGTCTACACGGCCATACTGCTCATAATTTTAAGGTTCCTTAATAAGTAAAAGCAATACAAACAACGAAGTCACATAAATTATGTTTTTTCTTGAGCGGTTGTTTAGGTAACATGTGTTTGACTCCGTTATTCAGAATCACAGCTAGTTCATTATAAGCTAATTGTGTTATATTATATTTTATGGCCCATTTTTTAATATTTTCTAGAAACTGTATTTTTTTTTATGCATAATCCGTAACCTTAATTTCATTTTCACTACTTCGGTCACTGCAGTCACTATTACTGCTTCGTTCAATGCCACCAAAAAAGTCGTCTTTATTTTGTACGGAACCATCAAAAATATTGTTTGTGTCAGTTGCACGAGATGCTCGGAGAGACACTGATTTTGGATTATTAATTTATCTGAAGGATATAATAGAAACTTAATCATAATACGTACTAAATATTAAAATGGTCTATTGCCTGATTATATAACAATTTCTCGTGTCAGAAACAATAAGGAAAATAAATAACCCTTAATAGAGAATTCTTTAAGACACTTGTAGGACTTTTAAAATGCTACTATTCTTTAATATGTCTTAGGTGAGATAAATCACACTTTTAAAACACTAGTTTTACAGAAGTCTAAAAACACTAATAAAAAAAACACTAAACAACAAAACACAACAAAATACAACAAAACACAGTGAATAAAACACTTAGTATAGTCACTTCTAAGATTGAATGTACTTATAAAATGTTTTTATAAGTTTTAATTAAGAATCAAAGGCAATTATACTTGAAAAAGGTGCTTTTAATGCCACTGCTCTTATTAATATTATGTAACGTTTTCTTATATGTATACGTCTATAAGAATAATGTTACAAGTATGCATGCATGCACCTATAATCCGTTTAAGAAGTTAACTCACCGGTATGCGGATAATTTCGATCTTGCATGACGGTGACAATTCTGGGCACGTGGTAGCCAGGGTCGGCGAGCATCACCCCGGGCCGGCCGTCCACGCGGATCTGTATGCCCACCATGACGTGCTCCTTCTCCGCGGCCAGCACGGCGGCCGGGCCCTCGCCGCACGTCACGTACTCGCGCGGGTCGGCCACCGCCTCCTCGCACGACAGCAGCGCCGTGGCGCGGTTGACGCCGCCGAACTCCCGCTCCAGGCCTCGCCAGCGTCGCATGAGCTCCAGCCCCAGCCCCACGCAGGTGTGCTTGCCAGCCCGGATAGGCGGCACGTATCGCTGGAAAACCTCGTGGAGCGAGGCGCCGCTGAGCTCGAACGCCTCGTACAGCGAGATGAAGTTGCTGACGGAGTCGTAGTTGTCGGTGATAAGGAGGCGGCGCAGTGCAGCCTCGGCCCGAGTTGCGAGCTCCTCGTGGCGCGACAGTGACAGCTGGAGCGGGCGCCGCGCGGGAGCCCAGCGCGCGCGCGGCAGCGGCGGAGTGGTCAGGTCGCGGCCCGGTCTGGTCACGTCGCGCCGCGGCCCGGCGTCGGGCTCGGGTTCCGCCCCCGAGCTGAGTCAACTCGGCCACTCGGCGCCCCAGCGGCCCACGCCGGGTCCGGCTCGCTCGGCCTCCGCCCCCTGCTCATATCGGCCTTCATCCCGGCCTCGATCCGTAGCGACCTCGACGCTCTTCACGAGCGCCTCACGCTGCTTCTCTAACAACACTGATGAAGATTTTTCACGCTCTGCAAAAGCATAAACAAGAGATTAGCTTCGATATTCACTCTTAATCATCCATGATATTCGTCACTACCCATCATCATCATCATTTCAGCCGAAAGACGTCCACTGCTGGACATAGGCCACCCCCAAGCATCGCCACAACGACCGGTCCTGCGCTTTCCGCATCCAACGGATACCCGCGACTTTCACCAGGTCGTCGGTCCACCTTGTGGGGGGCCTACCCACGCTGCGCCTTCCAGTACGCGGTCGCCACTCCAGAACTTTACTGCCCCATCGGCCATCCGTTCTGCGAGCAATGTGTCAGTAGCGGTACCCATACATTGAACGAATCATTATGATTCCAAGGTTTTCCCAACTGCTGCGTATCAGGAAAAGATTGCCCGATAGCTTTAAGAAAAGATGCGTGTACATGCCTCGATATCGTGTATTGAGTGATACAAAACAATGTTTCGCGTCTGTTTCTGGAATAGGATTTACGATCGATACTAAAACTGAATTCTCAAAAACATCCTACATTTTGAATGTACGCTTTTAACTTTCCAAACGTCATTGAAATCGTTTCTTTTCAGAGAGTACAATAAACAGAATATGACCAAATTATGTCTCAATCTGGGTCACTAGGTGAATGGTCTGTAATATGATCTTACAATGTAAAATTATCATCATCAAAGCTATATATCCCAGCTTGGTACCTATGCTAATTGCTGTAGTTGGGTTATGTCAAACTACGTCTGCACTTTACATCAATATTTTACCCGGAGCGACTGCTACCTAACCGCAACTCGTCCAGCGGGGATTGAGCCGAGATGATTAACTATGCGAAATTTGTGTTAAAAATAGCTGTGTAATGTAATCTACATGCTATGGGTGTCATATCGTAAGCCCATCAATCTTAGATCTAAGTGAAACCAGAAGTAGGTAGCGATCTCTTACGATAGAGCGGTTAGATGATACGGTATCATTATCGTTTCGGCAGCCACGAGGCTTCTGAGAACTATGTATTACTCATGGAGATAACAGTTATTTCTATAAATACTACGCAATATTTTTTACTTTACACACGATTTGGTTTTTTTTTTTTTTTTTTTTTTTTTTTATGATTTCTAGATCTGCTCTTGACCACAATCTAGACAGCTTTGTCAGGATGTGGTCGACGATGGAGCGAGCAAACCTATTAGGTGCCGATTCACTCCAGCTTTAAAGGCGTTAGGGTTATAAGTGCCCGGAAATACAGATGCCGGCAGTGAATTCCACAACTTGGCTGTGCGCATTATGAAAGAGTTCTCAAAGCGCTTGGTCCTGATAGTAGGGATTTCCACCAAATGTGGATGATATCCTGCAGTGCGGCGTGTAGTCCGATGAAAGAAAGGAGATGGCGGAATAAGCTCATGGAGCTCTTGCGCACACTCTCCAAAGTACAGCCTGTAGAACACCGACAAACAAGCAACTGTGCGTCTATGGGCTAAGCTTTGTAGCTTAGATTTTGCTAACAGTTCATCACCAATTAACCTCTCAGCTCTGCGTTGAATCGAGTCAAGAGCCGCAAGCTGGTATTTGGCGGAGCCATCCCACAAGTGACTGCAATACTCCATACACGATTGCTTAGATAAGAACAGAGTTTAGAGACAGCGCTGGAATCGCTCCTGGGTTTTGATGTTACCAATGGCCTTGGCAAGACGGTTATTTGTCTTCTTAAAACACCTTTAAAAACTGGGGCTTTAAAAAAAAGGAGAAGACCCAAAATTAGTAAGATTGTAATGACGTTAGGTAATATAAATCGCATATCAAATAGGTAACAAAACCATTAGGCTAAGTGTATGCTGAAACGCAAGCGTCGCAGTTCCCCGCAGCGTAGGGCAGAGCAGATTTTGTAACGTATGAACAAGCACAGGTACTTACGTGAAAAGCAGGTGTCAAATGTCAGGCTGGGTGTACCTATACCGAGACTTAGGAGACGTAGCACAGCGCAGTGCAGAATTCGCAGGGCATGGCAGTTGACGCAGGGCCGCGTTCAGTATTATCGTCCGACGACGCCCGGAGCGTACTTTTGTCGTTCAGTTACTCAGAGCGATCATACAAACGAACGCCAAAACCATGCTCCGAGCGTCGTCCGACGACGTTGGGTGATATAAGTGAACGCGGCCCAGATATATGATGAGACACAACATTTGACACATGTCTGCGTTTCATGTGCCTGCGTCGCAGCATGGCAGCTCTGTTTTTGTTCATATGTTTATAAAAACTGCTCTGCCCTGCGCTGCGCTGGACTGCATCGCTTGCGGCTCAGCATGTGCCCAGCTTTATGTCTTATGTCGGCATCAACTGCCATGCCCTGCGAATTCTGCACGCTTAGGCATAAACGATAAGAAGCCGACAGAAGGATCCGTTTGGGCTGGGCAGCATTTGGCAAACTTCGCTGAGTCTTCTCGTCACCTATACCGCAAAGTTTGAAGACAAAAGGTCTTCAACCAGTGTTACGTACCGAGGTAATGATCCGGTTGATAGGATCAAAAATGGCTGTTAAATAGTAGACTATTAATTACCTCTCGTAACCTTATTCACGGACTGGCGGGACACGAAGTAATGCCAAATAAAAGCTTCCAGATTCTCCAATGTTCTTTATTCGGTCAACACTTTTACAATAATTACTTACTAGCAGACTTGCTTACTTAGTTCACGTTAATTCACAACTGACTAGTTTACTGTTCTATCGCCAAGTAACAACTCACTTGTCTAGCCTGAGCGGCCCTATTTATATCCCGGCCGTCAGAGACCAGCACATACTCTAGAACCTTCCAGTATACAACATGTTCTGGACTGTTCTAGTACATACATAGGAAACTCATTCCATTCGAGAACATTCCAGAGTGTTCTATTAATTCGAGAAGTTTCTAGTACACGTTTCTAGAATATTACACGTACATTCGTGACTGACTACTTCATATCTAGAATATTCCAGTATGCCTTCCACAATGTTCTTGTAAGTACATATAATGCTAATTCGGTTCTACCTGGAATGCTCTGGACAACGATCATACTAACTATTCTAGAAAATTCTTTGATAACTAAATCTATACAACACTGCGTTTTAATTATAATTATGCGGCGTCGCTAACAACCAGTGCGTCCTGCCTGTCATGACTTACGGTGCCGAGACGTGGACACTGATAGTTGGGCTAGTCCAAAAAATCAAAGTCGCTCAGCGAGCTACGGAGCGAGCTATGCTTGGAGTTTCTTTGAAGGATAAAATCCGTAAAGAGATTATCCGGAGAAGAACCGGAGTGACGGACATAGCTTGTAGGATCAGTAAGCTGAAGTGGCAGTGGACTGGCCATGCCTGTCGAAGGACCGATGGCCGCTGGAGCAGACGAGTCCTTGAGTGGAGACCGCGAATCGGCAAACGCAGCGTAGGGCGCCTCCCCGCCGGGTGGACCGACGTCCTGAAGAACGTGGCTTGTGGGGACTGGATGCGGAAGGCAAAGGACCGAGTGTTGTGGCGCAACTTGGGAGAGGCCTATGTCGAGCAGTGGACTGCGATAGGCTGAGTTGATGAGGCATAAACGCGCCGCGACCTAAGCCAGTTCCGCGGATTACGTACCTTAATTAGTAACTATGTATGTCTTATACAAGCCAGACACTGCTAATAATGGTTTTGTCCCCATTTATTTGCGCTTGACTACCTCGATTTACACCTATATCATCTGACCGAAATGCGTAGGTAATTAAGAAAAACGAATGTAGGTATATCTACGTAATCTAAACTCTTTGATCTAATTGTTGATCGAAGTCAATATTATTATCTGTTTTAGTGTGGGAACCGCACGAGTAATTTAATCGTATTCATAACATGGAAATATTGATTTATGGATTGGCGATTTGATGACGAACAATAATAAAATTACATAATCTTCGGTCTCACGGTTTAATATTTTGGTCAAGATAGTCCTATTCCTATCCTATCTTACTGCTGAGATAATACCTTCCGGCTAGCTTTAGGCTATCTCTATCTACGCCTCTATCTGCCGATTGTACGTACAGTATTTATATATTTTTTTAAATTTATATGGTATCTGCCGATTCACCTGAAGACAATAGGTGCTTTTAAAAAGAGTGGTTTGGTTGAACCACGAACTACAAAACTCTCATGATTTCAGTTTATTTTAAATCGAATCTACAATTCTTCGACTGACTCAAAAGTCGACTGCTAAGCGGGCGGTCCTGGGTTTGGATTCCCAGGCCAGGCAGAATGCTATTGGGTTTTTTATCAGGAAATTCTCAGTATCAGCCCGGAGGCTGGATTTGTGCCCGGTTAATGACTATAGGCTCGGCACCTATAACATGAGACTTATAATTTGCGAAATGTGGGTGTACTATACATACACCTCTGCCTACCCCTTCGGGGAATATAGGCGCGATGTTAGAATACCATTTCGGTTTGGTGCTAAAGCTGAAGTGTCAGTGGGTTGGCCATGTCTGTCGAAAGACCGATGGCCGATAGAGCAAACGAGTCCTTGAGTGGAGACCGCGAATCGGCAAACGCAGCGTAGGGTAACCCAACCAGGTGGACCGACGACCTAATTAAAGTAGCTGTGAGGGACTAGATGGGGAAAGCACAGGACCGAGTGTTGTGGCACAACTTGGGAGAGGCCTATGTCCAGCGGTGGACTGCGATAGGCCGAGTTGATTTCGCTTTGGCTGTAATAGCAGACCACGGTCAACAGTGATGATGCTACCTGTTACGAGGTAATTAACTAATTACGTGTACTTGTTATTTAATAATGACATTGATGCCAAGTCGCTGGCACGCTGCGTTTTGTTTCTATTGAATCAATCTAGTCAGGGGCACCAATACATTCCCTGGCAGGCGCCAATCATTCAGTAAGCAATATACAATAGAGTACAATTCAGTATACAATAGAGTATAGTTACAAAATGAATTAACTCTTATGATGTTGTGTACAACATGTAACAGAATAAACGCAAGTGCCTGAAAGTAGTTTGTTCCGAATCACTAGGAGAATAAATAAAACCAATATATTTATAAATAAATTAAAACGTTTTCTAATAATTAAATGCTACTACACAATCATCATCATCATCATCAACATTTCAGCCGAAAGACGGCCACTGCTGGACATAGGCCTCCCCCAAGCATCGCCACAACGACCGGTCCTGTGCCTTTCGCATCCAGCGGATTCCAACAAACACACACACAATAAATGAATTTTTTGACGACGAACTTAGTAGTTAGTTAGTCAACCATATTTTTTTTTCATTAATAAATAAATAATTCATTAATTTACTTTATTTTTATTTTTATCAAATGATCTATATTTCTTTTATATAATAATCTAATCACCTTTTGTATCTAATAATCAAATGTTGTATTTATATTACTATAATTTATGTTGTATCAAACTATTAAATATAATTAAGGCCTCTTTCTCCAGCTGAACTATGTTGCTGTGCCCGACAGGGTCCATAATTGGTACCATATTTTTAAGCCCACCGCCTGTATACATTATGGAACGCAATAAAGTACCTATTGAGTATTGAGTATTTAATTGATTAATTACTTTATTAATTGCATATTCTGACATTTTCTAACCGACAATTTGTAGCTAATGAAATTTCATACCTGGATTATAATTTGAGCAATGAGGGATGTGAGATAGTTTTTAAGTTGTATAATAATAAATAATTCATTTATTAAAGATGATTATAGACAACAATCGGTCCAGCTATTACTACTTACTTTAGTTAAATTAATTTACGTATTTTGTATAAATTTGCAAGCTGTGTATTATAATGGCAAAATGTGTCTTTGCACCGCACCTATTTAGAATGTACCATCCTCTGTACCACATTTTAAGCAAATAAAGTTAATTTTAGTTTGAACATTCCTTTTCGGTACTAAGGATAAATAAGTACCTATATCAGCGGATCCCTAGTAGTCCCTTGAGGTCCAGGAAGACCAGCGAAATGTGTTACCGTGTCAGGTCAACCCTAAACGTCGGCAAACAACTCGGGATGCCTAAGAAGAACGCAAAAGGCAAGGAGGATAATGACGATGAGTATTCATAATACTTATTCTAACTGCGGTATCTGAGGTCTTGCGGTCATTAAGACGCTGACAACAGCCAAATACCCTAAATTGATTTCTTTTAATATATTTTTTTGCTGTATCTATTCAGTTTGAGGCAGTGAAAAAAATATATGTTAATCTTGATCGTATTTTCTAAAACGTGTTGTTGCCCAAAACACGTTTTCTTGAAGTTTTCTCTATAGCATTATTTTTTAAACTAACCTCTTAAAATATGCTTTAAAGCAACAAACAATAAACAAACTCTATTATTTACGAAACATTATAAATGAAATTAAGAAGACATATGAGAAAGACAATATTCTAAAACATAGTTGTTCCTTTTTTCTAATAAGCTTTTAGTTTTTATTAAGAAAATATAAGTATTGTTAATTTTCATTCAGGTTGAGCGGCGCACCCGACGTGGGATCCTCTCGTTGCTTCTCTTTCAGTTTTGTACAAAACGATAGTGACCGCAGAGGTCTGATTTTTAGGTGTTGTCAGCCTCTTAACTGTTACACGTTATAGAACTTCGTACTGTTTTCACTTCTCGGAGTAGGTAAATGTTAGACATGTGTTAGATACACGTGCTTGAGCTATCTTCAAGATAACGTTATCATTAAATTAGGTATCTCCAAGTTTCAGTATTTTATTAACGCGTTATGGAAAAACCACACAAAGCGAGTTCGTGGAATTTAAAAACAAAAAAAATGGACACCTTTTTACGCAGCACCATCTAGTCCCAAACTAAGCAGCCCCCCTAGCCAAGTTGACAATCTACAATCGTCAACAGTAATAGAAAACAATCAAAATGTATGGGATGACATATCTCCGTCTGCTACTCAGAATCAGCGCGGAAACAACGAAAATATTCAAGACGTCCGTCGTTCCAGTTTCGGGTTCGCGTTGTTTTGTTATCCGGTACTCGTAAATGAGTCATGCATGGGTTTCAGACGAAAATTCTGTTGTGGTGAGCTGTCGATGTTTTTGTTTTTACGTGAGTTGAGTAGCAAAACGTGATGTGAAGTCTTTGTTAAATATGTTAACATTTTATGGCATTATTGGTCATACTCTTGGCTTTGTACTGGTCAGAGGCTTAAATCCTTTTTATTTCCTTCTTCAGAAGGTTGAAACTGAAATTAAGATGGCTTAAGTGACGACAGCAAGTAAAGTAAAAATATATGTTAAACGAGGGGCAAAATGCAGAGAAAGAAAATACTCCAACGCCAAGAGCCTAGCTCTTATGATTATGACGAAGTGACATGATCACAGAGGCTCTTTCTTTTGGAGTACATTAACAGAGCCTCCACGAGCAACGATTTTTAATTGATCGTTCGGCGCACCCTGGGCAGTCAGCCCCGCTGCCAACCTGCTGAATGGCTAAACTTTTTCCCACGGCATGAGCTATTATCATTATGTAGCTCATGTCGACAGGATAGAAGAAGAAGTGGCTTGGGAGGCTTTAGAGAATTTTAATCTGAAATAGAATTGGACACTAGATATTGAATAACAGCATATATTAAATTGATAAAATTCCAATTTGTGATTATCGCTCCACCGTACATCGTTTAGTAGTCAAAGTTCTTGATGAATAGTTTCAGTCTCAAATCCAGGTCGTTGCTTTGAATTCTAGGAACGTTGAAGTTCATTGCCTTTGCGTGTGTAATATTATTTTGTATTACACAATGAGATCAACACTCAGGTAATACACAATACACACACAAGTTTATCTTAATGTGAACTTGCATCGTCTGGAGGTTAAGACGGTAGAGGTTAAGACCCGCAGGAGCTCTAGACGTTTTTTTTTTGTACCAATTAATTAAAAATGATAGTATTTTTCTATTTATGATATATAAGTAGATCGCTCTTGACTGCAATCTAGACAACTTTGTCAGGATGTGGTCGACGATGGAGCGAGAAAACCTGTTAGGTGCCGATTCACTCCAGCTTTAAAGGCGTTAGGGTTATAAGTGCCCGAAAATACAGACGCCGGCAGTGAATTCCACAACTTTGCTGTGCGCATTATGAAAGAGTTCTCAAAGCGCTTGGTCCTGATAGTAGGGATTTCGACCAAATGTGGATGATATCCTGCAGTGCGTCGTGTAGTCCGATGAAAGAAAGGAGATGGCGGAATAAGCTTATGAAGCTCAGGCGCACACTCTCCAAAGTACAGCCTGTAGAACACAGACAAACAAGCAACTGTGCGTCTATGGGCTAAGCTTTGTAGCTTAGATTTTACTAGCAGTTCATCACCAACTAGCCTCTCAATGTCTCAATTGTAAGCGTCAATGTCTATGCTTAGGCTAGGCACCTTGAGATTATGTATACAACGTGTATCAGAAATGCTTGGTCATATTTGAAGAGTTTATTCAGGGAATGAGATCGAACAACTTTAACTATAGGACCTACGATGAAATAACGAAAAAAAAAATCTGCTGATCCTTACATTTTATCGAGCGACATCGATGATTTAGTAGGGAACAGCTGATATTTGTTTCACGATTTCAGGATTGGTCCCATAGTAAAAGTTGTTCTATGATATGCCCTGAATGAGTTAATGATCGCTAACTCGCAGTAGTTCGAGGCTCGCCGGCCGGTCACACAATGATAACTTGGTAAGTAGCTGCCATGAAGATAGCGCGTAGCCCCTGCTAGACAGGCCTTAAAACGTGGTGGGGAAATACGTAGTGGCGAATGGAAAAAATAATGATATCGTTAGTAGTTACTCGTATGCGAGCTACTGATCGACTCGTACATGACAGTAACTCGTCACATGGTGCGAATCGCACCTTAGCTCGCACTGTGTAACCAAGACTTTAAATTCAAATTAACTTTATTTCATGACACATTTTAATTGCAGACACATTTTGCCATGAACATGGTTACAAAATAGGTAAATTTATTTAACTAATAGTAAATATGTAAATTATTCATGACTATCACTGGACCGATTGCAGATTTAGGAGGCTTATGTACTCTTACGGCGAAAATAATATCCAATCTATCCACGATTTGCCCTACTAGAGATAGAAATTTGACATAAGCTCCATACAAAATATCAAAATGTCAAATTTCTATCTCTAGTAGGGTAAATCGAGGATAGATTGGATATTAATTTTGGCCGTTACATGATCACGCTTATATTTCCCAAAGGATAAGAAGAAGCAACCTCCAGAAGCGACCTTCCGACTGCACGACGATAATAAGGCCCCATGAGACATGGGGACGCAGGGTTGTTAGATAGAGTTTCTGAATTTAGCCCATATTCATATTTTATTTTCCCCAAAATGATATGTTTTGCAACTTTTTTCCCCATTTTGTTTTCAAACAGGAAATTTTACAAATTGAAAAATATAAGATTAGAAAAAAAAATATTGGATTCAAAAAATTGTTGTAAGTAGGTACATTTTATAGCGTATCGTGGATGATATTTAAAACTTTCGATACTTCATCTGTATTCAAACCCTCAATTATTTTCTCACAGACAATATATAAACTAGTACAATATCTATATATTTCTTTGCCCAAATATTTCCCCAAAATTGGCCCAGGAATTTCATTCCCCAAAATTTCCCAAAGAACCATTTTTTTCCCGAAAATTGCGAAAAAAATCCCCAAACTACCAACCCTGTGGGGACGAAATCTACTATTAGTAGTATAATATTGGGCACGCTGGACCACCTGTCGCGTACCGCTCCGGTGTTCCAGTGCGCCCAATAATAAGTATACTGATTCGGATAATTTGCAGATTAATTAAATCAGTTCGATGTTGTAGAACGCACAACCCCAACGGTAACAGAACGGAACTCGGTGTCGTTGTTTCGTTTCGTACAATCATTGCATACTAACACATTCCTTAATACAACTCATTTAATTAGATTAGTCGGTTTTGATTTCATTGATCGATTGGTAGTCAACTGTTGTTTCGTTTGCAATACGACAACCGGGTTTAGTATGGTGGTATCTCTAACAGACTGCCGTGCTGAAGGTTGTGGGTTCGATTCCCACCAGAGCAAATGACTGAGAAAACATAATTTTCAAAGGTGACTCTGGTCTGGTTACAACTGTGATAATAGTAGTAAACTAACATCACAAAAGTATTTCATCACAATTATTAGTAATACCATCTCATCATCGATACGATACCTATAAAGTGATAGGTACCCACTCAATATTTTTGATCGTTCATTAATCAAATGTTGTAATCAATTATATTTGTTCAGTACCTACAGCAAACGTTGCCTACTAACTTCATACTGCTCATTTAATTACCTAAGGCGTTTCTGAAATTGATTAAAGTTGAACATTATATTAATAAAATTTATCAGTGTTACTGATTATTCTTATTTAAATCGTGTAAAGTATTAGACGCCTCCAAAAAATGAAGTTTGTCAAACAACCACATTCGCTTGTTGTTGATGCAGTTTGTGTTGAAGCCCAAAGTCGTACTTTTCGACACGGGAAACTTTTACCCAATACTATAAGATGTATTATCTGCGGTCCATCTAACTGTGGTAAAACCAATCTTGTAATTGGTTTGCTTTTGCATAAAAATGGTTTGAAGTTTCGCAATGTATACCTTTACTCAAAAACTCTACAACAACCAAAGTACATGTTTTTAGAAAAAGTGCTAGCGTGTGTACCAGATGTTTCGTTTTCAAAATTTAAAGACAATGAGGAAGTAATTAGTCCACAAGAAGCTAGATGCGAATCGGTAATGATATTTGATGATGTAGCGTGTGAGAACCAAAATAACATGCGAGATTATTTTGCAATGGGTAGGCATAGAAATATAGACTGCTTTTATTTAAATCAAACATACAGTAAGGTACCCAAACAACTTGTCAGAGACAATGCAAATGTTATAATTCTTTTCAAGCAAGACGATATTAATATGAGACATGTATATGATGAACATGTTAACACAGATATGAAATGGAATGAGTTCCGTGAATTATGCTCTAAAATATGGACTCATCCTTATAATTATTTAGTTATAAATAAGGAATGCCGTAAAAATGAAGGTTGCTATCGCAAAAAATTTGATAGCTTTGTAGTTTTTGATTGATGTTACATTGTATAAATATATATCACTGCAAAGAAAATATTAATCTTAATTAAACAGTAATAGAAGAAACATCTAAATATTATTATAATGGAAACATCTATAAAAAGACAAGTCGTTAATGCTGCTGAAGCGGTAAGAAGAAAAGTACGAAAAATGCGAAATATTGAAGAGGATAATGAAAAAGCTTTGCAAACTGTATTTAAGCCTTTGATTAATCCACTTAATCAAATTGTATCTAACAACAAAAATACTTCTAGAAAAAGTATAAATAATGAGGAATTTAAGTTTAGTAAATATGAGAACAACCATTACCACGACGAAAAATTACCTACTAACGATGTGTATGCTAATATTGAGAACGATTCGGAAAATACTGATAAACCTAAAGCGTCTACTATGGATCAAGGACATAGTGATAGTCGTCGAAATTCCGTGGATGATGATTCTGATAATTGTTTAGAAAAAAGTGATGACTCATTCAAATCTGTTGACTTCAATAATACTATGAAAGAAAACGTTTCATCATGGTCTCAATCGTCTGAGGTAATTGATGATATTCCTTTTGGAGTTAGGGTTGAAAAAGGAAAACTTATGCTTGGTTCAGCCAAAGTAATCGTCAATGATAAACATATTACTATAGACAATCATATATATCCATCCAGTCAAGGGCTAAAGGAACTTTTATTTCAAAAAGATCCGGATCTTAGTTTGGTGACTGAAAAAGATAAACACAGTTACAAATTAATGCTGTTAGCTACAAATGCTCATAGACGTGACTATGATCCAAATAAACCTATAAAAAGCAATAAAGGAAAAAAATATATGTGTCTTATAAAACCACTTTTTAAATTACGTAACGACTATAACGATGCTCAAATGACTTTGCCCAAAGGAAAAGGGTTGTTAATACTGAAAAAAATGAATAAAGATATTGAATATGTATATTGGGATGACCCTAACGAATTAGTAGAAAGATTAAAATTACTCATGGCCTCTCGGGAAGCTGGAAATACAGGACTAGATAACGAAATATTATCCATCATAGAAGAACTACGAGAGGGTAAATTTATAAGTAAATAAATATCTAGATAAAATAGTATTCTTTTCATTTTCCTTTGATCTTTCTAGAAGAACATACATAATGAATATAGACAAATTCGGTCATCATATTCATAAAAGAATGCGATTATCAGATATATTTGATATCTCAGATAAAACTATTTTAAAAACTACAAGTGGTGAGTTTAATTTGCAAATGAACAGACTACGAGGTGTTATTAATCCAGTTGAAGCAGATGACGTTGCTAACAAGGAATATGTAGATGAAAAAATTAATTACCTGTGCGCTAAAAGCGATGTTCAAACATTATTGGACAAAACAAAAAAAGAGATTTTAAAAGATATTCAAGTCTCATTAGATCATTTAAAATCAAGTATGGTATCATATATTGATCATAAAATAACGAACACTGCTACGAGTAAGACGAACAATCCATCTCATAATGATAAAGCAACAAATCGTGAATGAATTACACAAATCAGCCAGAAGAAACTTTGTTCGTCGTCATGTTATTTTAAAAGGAATCGATGACCTGTGGCAAGCCGATCTTATTGATTTAAGAAACATAAAAAATAATAATAATAAGGGTTTCAGTTATATATTAGTGGTGATTGACTGCTTTTCAAAATATGCATGGACTATGCCTTTGAAGTCTAAATCAAAAGTAGAAGTGTCAAACGCATTTCAAGAAGTGATAAAGACAAGTAATCGTTCACCTAATCATTTACAAACAGATTTGGGAACAGAATTTTACAACGATACATTCTCAAAATTAATGAAAAATTATAACATTAATCACTACTCATCATTTTCGATTAAGAAAGCTTCGATTGTGGAAAGATTAAATAAAACTTTAAAAAATACATTATTCAAAACTTTTAATTTAAATGGAAATTACAAATGGATAGGAAAACCTTTAGAAAATACTGTACATGCTTACAATAATTCTAAACACCGTACTATTAATTGTAAGCCGGTTGATGTTATTAATGAAAATGAGAATCTTATACGAAAAAATATTTTAAAATCACATAGAAAAACGTTGACTAAGAAAATTAAATTTAAAGTTGGGGATTACGTTCGAATAAGTAAGTATAAAAATTGTTTTCAAAAAGGCTATACCCCAAATTGGTCAACAGAAATCTTTAAAGTCATAAACATTAATGAGACAATCCCAGTGACATATAACATTGAAGATCTTCGTAACCAACCTATATTGGGTACTTTTTATGATCAAGAAATTCAAAAAACATTTTATCCTGATATTTACGTCATAGAAAAAGTTTTAAGGAGAAAAGGTAGTAAACTATTTGTCAAATGGTTAGGTTTGAATGATAGTGAAAATAGTTGGATCGATAAGAAAACTATTGTAAATTGATACAAGGGTATTTATAATTCAACCTATTATTTATCATAACATTGTAACACGAACAATGCAAGGAAGTGGACTTCTTAATAATATAATAAATAATTTACCGTTCGAACTCCATTTACCAGGTTACAATTACTGTGGACCCGGTACTAAATTAAAAAAACGTTTATTACGAGGAGACAAAGGCATAAATCAATTGGATGAAGCTTGTAAAGTACATGATATAGCTTATACAAATTATTCAGACTTGAATAATAGACATCAAGCTGACTCTCAGTTACTTAATATGGCAAAAAAACGGTTAAAAGCAGCAGATGTTGGAAAAAGAGAAAAAATCGCTTCTTGGTTAGTTAGCAAAGCAATGAAGACAAAACTTAAAATGGGATCTGGTTTAAAAACATTTGGATCTTTAGTAACGAAAATTCGCTCACACCTCAAAAAGTTAAAACCTAAAAACAAAGAAGATGCAATTAAACATGCATACCTTGCTGCAAAAAAGTTGTACTCAAATAATTCCAGGATCCCTATACCCAGAGTCATATCGCTACCTAAAACAGGAGGGTTTCTACCGCTGATTCCAATTTTTGCTGGGCTGTCTGCATTAGGTACATTAGCTGGCGGTGCAGCGGGTATTGCAAAGACGGTTAACGATTACAAAAGTGCTAAACAAAATTTACAAGAATCACAACGTCATAATAAAGTCATTGAATCGATTGCGTTGGGTAAAGGATTGTATATCAAACCGTACAAGAAAGGAAATGGCTTGTTTGTTAAATGTTCAAAAAACTAATTAAGAGGTTACCTAATAGTGCTCTTAGTAATATAGATATCCAGAATCACGCGTATAACGTACCTTATTTTAGAGGTGTATATATGAAAGATCAATTACCTAACAAACCGAAACTTATTGAAAGTGGTGTTGTTAATTTGGATAATTCTAACAGTGAAGGAACACATTGGGTAGCCTACATAAAAATAAAGAATTATTGTGAATATTTTGATAGCTATGGTAATTTGAAACCACCTTTAGAATTACTAAATTACTTTAAAAATTGTAATGTTTTTTATAACTATACGCGATTTCAAAAAAATAACTCTGTAAATTGTGGACATTTATGTTTGTCATTTTTGTATACTTTCTGGAATAAATATATAAATTGAATAACTTTTTTATTTGTATCATTTGCATGATGTCTCTCTCACTATCTATAACGGGTAACTCATCAGCATTATCTACTTATTATTCACCTACTCTACAATTTGAGGGACAGTATGAATGTGCATTATTATATTTATCTACATTTAATTCTATACCAAATATTGATAAAACAAATTGTAAATTTTATTATGATCGTGATGTTATTGAAATACCTGAAGGCGCATATGAACTGCAAGACATCAACGATTATATAAATTTAAAATTACAAGGCGCAAGTTTTAAATTACAATGCAATAACAATACTTTAAAAACTAATATATTCTGCACAAAAAAAATTGATTTTATAAAAGAAGATTCTATTGGTAGATTGTTAGGTTTTGGTAAGAAAAAACTTGAAGCAAATATATTACATGAATCACCGTATCCAGCGAACATTTTATCAACAACCGTGGTGAGGGTCGAATGTGACATAGTGACTGGATCATATATTAATGGCCAACCGAGTCATATCATTCATGAATTTGCTCCAAATGTGCCTCCTGGTTACAGAATTATAGAAGTTCCTAAAAACGTCATTTACTTTCCAGTAAATCAAAACAACATTAACAGTGTGAACGTGAGACTTTTAGATATAAATAATAATTTGCTTAATCTACGTGGGGAGGAAGTGCAGTTATATTTACACCTCAGAAGAAAATGATTGATTACAGTAAAATAAATAAATACCCTTGTACCCCAACAAAAAAAAACAGTGCTTCTCGAGTTATCCACAAGACAACATCTAACCCAAAAAAAAAACTGCAACTTAATCAAGAAAATCGACAATTTCTCAAAGCTATAGGACTTTTAAAATGAGTATGTTAGACGTTTTATCTTCTCCACTGCACGATAATACTATAGTTGGTATCGAATACCATTCATATAAGCCATACATAACAAGTTTCAATAGAAACGATGAAATTCGCATACCTATTAATGAAAAAGACTTATATGTTTTACCATCCGCTAGTACATTGTATTTAGAAGGATCAGTAAAAGTTACTAAAAAAGATTCCCAAGAAAGAAGTAGTGTATCATTTACGAATAATCCCATGCTGTATCTCTTTCAAGACATTCGATATGAACTAAATGGTGTCGAGATCGATAAAATAAAAAACGCTGGCATAACAACTACTATGAAGTCATTATTATCAATGAATGAAAGTGAATCAAAATCATGTCGTGCTTGGGGTTGGGACATCCATGGCTTTAAAAGTCCCAATGGTTCTTTTTCTGTATCTATACCACTTAGTAACATTCTTGGATTCGCTGAAGATTACAAAAAAGTGATCATGAATTGCAAACATGAATTAATATTATTGCGGAGTAATACAAACTCAAATGCTGTGAAGCTTGATGCCGGAGAAGTCATACACGATGTTGAAATTAATAAAATTGTATGGAGAGTACCACATGTAAAAGTGTCGGACAAAGAAAAAATTCATCTTTTAAAGATTTTGGAAAAAGATCGAGCGCTGCAATTAGTATTTAGGAATTGGGATTTATACGAATATCCGTTGTTGCCTAAAACCACAAAACATACGTGGTCTATTAAAACTTCATCCCAAATTGAAAAACCGAGATATGTAATTATAGGTCTACAGACTAATAAAAAACATAATGCAGTTGCTGATATGTCTAGATTTGATCACTGTACTTTGCGTGGTGTAAGAGTATATCTCAATTCAACTTATTATCCATATGAGAATCTAAACAGCAATTTCACTAATAACAATTGTGCATTACTTTATGAGCAATATGTTCGTTTTCAACAGTCATACTATGGACGTCGATCAGAGCCGTTGTTAAACGCCAAGGAGTTTAAGGAAGTCGCTCCTTTATTTGTCATAGACTGTTCTAGACAAGTTGATAACCTCATATCAGGTCCTGCAGTGCTATTCACTAACTAACAATTTCGTGGATGTACGTCGAGACGGGCTCGACGTCGAGACAGCCTTGCGAACGACCGCGAGCGCAAAACGGTATTCACTAACTCGTTTATTCTCGTCGACGAACTGAAGGCTGTGTCGACTCGTCGCTGTTGCATAGACGAGTTAGGGCTTGACACAAATATCTTTATAACATAATCGATTAATGTCGACTGAGAGTTTAATGGGTTTAAAAGTTATAATAAAGGTCTATTTTTAAGTATTTTAAGAAATGTAGTAACATTTTAAATAGTAAATACCTAATTATTCTATGAGCTTATAATATTCTTACTGGCCGAGTTTTAAGGCTGAATGACGATTCCTTTGCGAGACCCATGATACTTTAAATTAAATGTTAACAAAAAAACCGGCCAAGTGCGAGTCGGACTCGCGCAGTAAGGGTTCCGTACCACCCTTCGACCTGATACCCCATAGAAACTGATTTAATTTACGAGAGTTCATCAAAAGACATCAACGCACCGTGAGCGAATTTTTTTTTTGCATCTCTTTCTTACGCAGGTACCACCACATATAAAATTACTAAACTACATAGTATGCACTATAATTAGACCAAGTTTGACGCTGGTATGTATTACCGTTTTGATGATAGAGCAGAAACAAAAACGTTGAAAAAAATGCATGTTTTTCGAGGTTTCTTGTATGGGGACCCCCTTTGGTTTTAGACTACTTTTTATTTTTAGTATTTGTCGTGATATGCACCATAGTAACACATATTTTGTAAAAATTTCAACTGGTTATCTATGACCGTTACAAAGATAAAGCCCTGTCACAGACAGACGGATGGACAGACAGACTGACGCACGGACGGACGGGCAGCGTAGCGAGAGTAATAGGGTCCCGTTTGGCAGCCTTTGGGTAAGGAACCCTAAAAACAAACAACAAAAGTTTGACCTTTGACTTTTTCCAGTGTTGCCAGAAGGTTACTTTCGTAACCTTTAGGTAATTTTTATCTCGGTCAAGTTCCAGGTTAGACGACTTAAAAGGTAACTTTTAGGCAGCTTTTAGGTATCTTTTCGAAATCGAATTAGATATTTTATTGTAATGTTGGAATGGAATTTTATTGATATTATATAAAATAAATAATCAATAATTTTTTTTTATTTATCTCCACAAATTACATTTTTTATGTTAAAATCGTTATGGTCGTTGTGGCGATGCTTGGGCCTATGTCCAGCAGTGGACGTCTTTCGGCTGAAATGATGATAATGATGAAGATGAAGTGATAATTAAAAACAGTAATATATTATTAATTATTGTTACTTATTATGAATTTATGCACAAAGTAATCTCTTCTCGCACTAATTAAAACCGTATTACAAATAACAAGCAATCTACTTTTTAAGCTACTTTTTGTCGTCGTGGATCCTAGTAATAGATGTGTTAATTTCAAATATATTATTACCATGTAGATAACTAACTCGTATTCACAACAATGCGTGTGCACAGAATTAAATAGTTGGTACACACGGCTACACATCAAGCTGTACATTTCCAGTTTATGCTGACCTCGCATTGCATAGGCTTTCCGTACAATGCGAGATCAGCTTATACTGGAAATGTACAGCTAGATGTGTAGCCGTGCGTACTACTTGGTACTGAGAAAACGCGTAGCGCGGCGTGTTACAACGAGCGCTTGATACTGTTCTGTTTACAGATGTAAAATATTTTGAGATGTAGACGTTACGATGTCTAGTCCAATCGAGATCCAGTCATTTCGCGATCTAGTCTTACGGGCAACCTAGACATATCGAGATCGAGACCAAAAGATACCGACCCAATTATACTTCTGTTCTTACACTAAAACTTCATCATCATCATCATTTCAGCCGAAAAACGCCAAAGGCCACCCCCCAAAGGGTCATAATTGCCACGCTTGGCAGGCGGGTTGGCGATTTTTTTTTTTTTCGATTGGACTCTCGCAGAATTGGTACCCAGAATGGATACCCTAACTGCAAAACCGCATAAGGGCGTCCCCCAAGGGAGGGCTCGAACCTCGGCTTACTGGGGCATTGCGGGGGGACCCCGCCGCTATGTCCCCCTGGCAGCCGTTGCTGCATCGGGAATAGTTTTCTCGAAAGTGGCGGACTTTCGGTATATCGGATGGGTGACGCGTTTCGCGAATCGCCGTTCGAGAACGCTGCTGCCCATCCTCTGGTGAATCCCTAAGTCGCTTTTTACTACACCCATGAGAAGAGAGAGGGTGGTGCAATTCGTTCATGCAATACGTACGGCACCACACGGTACCTTAGCAATAATAAACTACGCATCAAGCTATAATCGAGGAACCAACAATAATTTATTATTATTTACCTACACGAACGTGCCTACAGTACTTTGCGTGATTCCTTTGATGGACTACAGGTACCTCCAGCTGATTTAATGGGAAATTGTAGTGTTCTACAAGAACTTTTTTATCTATTTAATTAAAAGCTTCATCTGAATGCGAGTACACATATGCTAGTATATAAGTAGTTGAAAATGATAGAAAACTGAAAATATCTAAAAGTAAAGTGTTACGTAAATATCTGGCAGTGCTACAATTGTAAATGTTTAATAAAACTAGCTTTTGCACGTGACTTCGTCTGCGTAGACTATATTGAATCTTAAGTTAATCGAAAATTACTTTTCATATTAATGGTTAATTTTGGATAACTCTTCTGAGGTATCTTTTGACAAAAGTACACTGGCAGCACTGCATTTTTCAAAAATAATGTAATTATTCACCATGAATGACCAAGAAGTTTGAGTAAAATAATCACTGACACGTAGCGATTATATTATCTTTGATCACTGACTGACATTTTGTTTGTAACGTAGTGATTATTTTCTCTGTGATTTTGTTTTGGAGAGTTGTATTATTTGTAGTAGGTAATGCTTCTTTCTATTCGTGTTTCGATAAATTATTATATTAGCGATTGTACTAAACTGAACTGTATTGTTTTAAAAATAGTTTTTTGAAAAAGAAGCTGAATTGAAGATATGTAGTAAATATTATTATGCCCAACCAAATTTTGTTACATTTGTTATGGTTGTCGTCCACGGGATGGTAAATTAATAACATGGGTTATTAATAATTAATAACATGGTTATTAATTTAATGGGTTTACAACGAACAAAAACGAGCCACAATAGAAAATCAATTGTTCTCGGGCTCCGGGCAGTCAAAGGATGTCATTGTATTAACAACTGTGTGCATGTCAAGAAACGGGGTCCCATCCCAAGCGCAATTGGAGAAGCTTTTAGACGGCTTGGAAGATTTTAGCCTTTATTCATTTCACAACCCCTTGATTTTTTGTTTTAAGCACCTCGTAGGCATAGTTATTTTAACAATGATACGACGACGTCTGCTTCAGCGCTCACCACCTTCACAAAGGCAGTCACAAATGGCGAGCCTAACTGAAAGATTTGTCACCATTGAAGAAAAGCGTTTGTATAATGAGAGGATATTTGCAGAAAGACGGTTGGAAAATAGAAAACTCCTTTTTGACAACCAGAAAAGGATGTTGATATTTTTTATAGAGATAAGTAGGTCATGATCAAGGCAGACCCAAACACTGCAGGATTTGTGTGCATCCCCCAGTGCCTTGGTGGAAAATATGAATAATTTAATAGGAATAATAATAATTAATAATAATAATTTAATTTTGTTAAACAAATAAGAATAAAATTATTTCTTTTAATGTAAATAAAAAATGGATAATGAAAATACATATTTCTAATTTCTCATTGCCTTGTAGTACATTCGACCGCATGTCAGTGGTAACAGTTTGACCTTGACAGTTTATTTTGTAAGCAGTAAGAACGGTTTTTGTAATTCAAATGTTACCACCGACATGCTGTCTACTAAAAATTAGTCAAAGCTGTCAATACTATGAATATGTATGATAATAAATTATTTATTTCGACAAACAATAGGACTCGTAAGGTAAGTAACATTATTTACTTAAATAACTGTTTGTAAAACTATAATACAGTCAATCAATTTATAAAACAAAACTATCACTGCTGCAGAGTTCCAGATAAACTTACAGACACGAACAATTAAATGAATAGTAATGTAGGTAGGTACTCAACTTATTTTCCATAATAATATTCATATTATTAGTCAATCTTTCTTTATTTAAATGTGGTATAACAATAAGAATAACAAATAATTATGTCTAAGCTGATAATACTTATATGTATAACATTTATCTTTCCTTGAGAACTTGCTGTCCATCATGATTTTGAAGAAATCTGATATATTTGTTGATAATGTTAATATTATTTCTATCATCAACAACCTGGTGGATGGCTCTAGAAGCAGAAGCCTGGGACACATATGTGTCTAAATTTTTTGGTAACTTCCATTAGCCAAAAATGATAAAGAGTGCATAATACCTGAAACATTACGAATGTAATACAATCTTTTGATGGTATCTTTATTAATCATAATTTATTAAGAAACCAAGCTATAAACAAACCTTCAGCCTAGTAGTTAAACCACCGGCACGAATTTGCAGAGGCATAAGTAGGTATATGGATAAAAATCACTCTCCAATACCTACATAAATGAAATCCTCAGAAAGTCTTAAATAAGGATAAACTATACATCCTGGGAAATATTTTTGAACTTTCTTATTGTTTTGCCTTTCAATCTTTCTATAAATCGTCACTTATTTTAGCTTCTTCCAATAAATAGAGCCTTGTAATCATCCGAGTACTTTCAATTAGAGTAAAAAAACAGCTATGCTATCCTCTAAAGCGCAAATCACACACAAGGCAGGTGCGGGTCGGGCGCGAGTCGGGTCGTGTTGCTCGCGTGAGCCGCACTGTTTGTTGTGTTCACAGTGAGAACTTCACACACAGCTGACACAGCGCGGGTCGGCGGTGTGTGCAACGACGCCATAGAAGCTTCTCTTCAAAAGGCAAAAAAAAGTAAGTAAGTAAGTAAAGTGTAAGTAGGCAATGTTTACGAACACTATCATTTAGATAAATGACGAGAAAGAGTTTTTTTTTGTAAATAATTACAACAGCTTGTTGACAAACACTTGATACGCGCTGCTGACGACCCACGCAAGCTCTCTGTGTAAGTACATATCGGTGAATACGTACAAAAAGTTACTCTATGAATACCTACGTATATTCGACGACCGACCCGACCCGCGCGGCCCGCGCTTTGTCTGTAGTGGCAGGAGAAACGCGTGGCTCCCGCGCTCCACCCGGCTCTGGCCCAACCCGCGCCCACGTTTCGTGTGATGTCGTCCATATAAAAACAGGTCAATATACCCGCCGTACTCCCGACCCGACCCGCGCCCGACCCGCACCCGCTCTCGGTGTGGTTTGCGCTTTACAATTTCGTGGCTGTATGTCATGACAGGCTTGACATTTAGACAGCTTTACGAACGTCCGAGAGCGCAACGCTGATTCAAACGGTATTCACTAACGCATTTATGCTCGTCGACGAACTGAAGGCTGTGTCGACTCGTCGCTGTTGCGTAGACGAGTTAGGGCTTGACACAAATATCTGTACAATATAATCGATAATTCTCGACTGATAGTTTAATGGGTTTATAAGGTCAATGTTTTAGGTTTTTTAAGAAACGTATTAAAATTACAAATAATAAGTTATTATTCTAAGAGCTTGTAACATTTTTATGGGCTGAGTTTTAAGGCTGTATGAAGATTCCTTTGCCGAAACGCATGAACCTTCTACTGTAAATAAAAAACTAAACCACTTGCAGTGTTGTGTGTTGACAGCTTGAGGGTTTTACCCCTAAATTTAGGGGGTAGAAGTATTAAAAGGGATATTTTTAGGGCCAGGAATTTCTTGGGGTTTTAGGGGCTTCAAACAAAACCAGCAAATATGGAATGATAGCTGGACAGAGAAAACATTTTGATGTGAATGTGAGAAAGATGGCGTTATAAAAACTCCACATCGAGTTAATTCTTGAACGCGGCATGTAAGTAGAATTAATTGTAAACAATTTAATTACAATTTAACTCGCATAACTTGCGCAGTTATTGATTGGCTTTGAAAATGACGTAATTTCTAATGCTAGTAGGGAATACCTACTCGCACCACACCAGTGTCCGCCATTTTCAATCCCATTCTTTAACTGAGCTGGGGGCTTACTCCTGAAAATTTGATTCTAACTCTATTTCGATTTGGTTCCTATCCGGAGCTTTACTCCCGACTGGTTCGAGTTCTGTATCAAAATTTCAACGCCTACATTGCCTAATGTACACAAGCGCACGATTGTGTGGTGGCACGACTTAAAACTAACTACGAACGAAACATTCATTGTGAACGAGAAATTCGTACTCCCCACTGGATCGCACAATCGTGGTTCGATTCGTAGGATTGAAAAGAAATTTCAAAATACACGATAGCAAAAAACGTACTTTATTGGGATCGTATGACATTTTTAAGTGTAATTTATTGCGATATTTCTTCAAATCTCTCATTATGATGGTTTGCACAACATTAAATTGACTGATGAGTGATGATATACGTACATTTAAAAAGAAGCTCAAAGATTTTCTTGTTCTGAAAGCTTATTATTCAGTAAATGATTTTCTGACAGATACAACAAACTTTAGGTAAATACACAAGAGTCCGATTTCTTTGTTAAACTATTCATTAATATATATTAATAAAAACTGTTATTATTATTATTATTAAACAATTAATTTCCACAAATCTATAATAAGTATTATCTATAAGTTATCAAATTTTTACGCCTAATATCAAGGCAAAACATAGTGATACTGGATTATTTATAAATTAACACCATATCTTATACATCATACCTATGTTTGACAAATAATAAATTTTGAATTTTGAATTTTTACCTTGCGATGTTTTACAATGTTCTTAAAAAAACTGTATGAACATAATATATTATGTAAGAAGAAACATTTCAAGGAATAATTAATTAATTATTATTGTCTCATCCGGGGTGTGCAAATAATATAATTATATAAATGGGACTATCCTAAATTCTGCCAGAAAAGCGATTTAAAAAAGTCTTTTCTTCCCGCATTCGATTATTGTTTTTTACGCCGAACTTTTTTTTTATAGATAAATTAGGTGTTTTACTCATCAAATTTTATAGCTGTTATTATGTGGCCTAAATATTTGATGGTGTTGACTTATAGGTACAATATCTACAAAGTAAAAAATAAAATGATACAATATTTACAAAGTACAAAACAAAACGATTCAAAAAAGCGCGCCTAGGCGGCAAAATATTCCTCCACACCGCTGTCATCTGGCATCGTGCCCAGAAGACTGACAGCGTTACCACGTTGAATGGCAACGCTTATTCTTTGACCAAAGAACAAGCCAGCCCTCTGGTCACGCGAAGTGTCGACCAGCCTCTTAGAGATTTCTTTAAAAAGAGAGTGCGCACTCGGACACCATGGCCCGAGCGTATCGATCCCAAACGGCTCAAAGTCAACTACTTATGTCTCTAAGGTATAATATTAATTTGATCAATATGAGTACTTATTACCAAAAATAATCATTAAAAAATCATTTCTTAAAGTTTTAGCTTGCTATGTGTGAATGATTCATTGGCAATAGGAAAAGTTAGGGGTGTTTAGGGGGATGTCAACATTTTCTTTAAGACAGTTTTTGGTAAGGGTTAGCAACACTGCACCAAAGAGTATATAATCACTTGCACTGCACTTTTCATATATATAAAAGTACTCTGTGACTGCACCAAAGAATTTTTACCCAAGATAGAATGCGTACGGAGAAATTTAAGAACTTCAAAAATGAATAATATCCCGTTCATATAAGGTCCAAAATCTTCAATCAAAATCAGGGAGAAAATACCGGTCGAGGCCGGTCTTCTGAGATAGTATTACCGAGAGCCCGCTGTCCCTTTCCTACATGTATGGACACCCTATAGAAAGAGACAAAAGGCTCCCCAATCATCGGACCGAATTTTAGTCAGCCGTCCGCTTTCCAGCTTGATATATAAGTTCCTTGGACTGCACTTGACATTTTCTCACAGATTTCCTAATGATATTTAAGTACGACATTTTTGAGACTTGTAAATTTTTTAGAAGTTGATTTCTATTCGTATTTAGTTAAGTTATTGTATTAGCGATAATATCACATAATTGTATTGTTTTAAGCATGGTTTTGTGACTTGAAAAAGAAGCTGAAGTGTATGTAAGTATTGTTACAGGTAACCTTAAGGTATCTAACCTTTTATTTGCTATTGTTTAAGTTTTGGTCCACGGGATACTAACCCATCAACAAAGTAAAAACGAGACACTAATCAATAGTTCTTGGACGCCGACAGTCAAAGGACGTTATTGTTTTAAAACACTTTTAAAATCTACTGTGTATCTTAGCTTGTCAAGACGCTAGTAATATATAAGTCTATGGCGTAATCCCATCCCAAGCGCATGTGAAGCTTTTAGACAGCTTGGCTTGCCTTTATTAAATTTACAACCAATTGCTTTTCTTTTTAGCACCTCGTAGGCGTCGTTTGTTAACAACGGCACAACGACGTCTGCTCCAGCGCTCACCACCTTCACAAAGGCAGTCACAAATGGCGAGCCGGACTGAAAGATTTATCGCCATTGAAGAAATGGTTTTTTGAAGAGTCTCTGTTGTTGGTCGGAAAATCAAAGGCTCCTTATTGATAACCAGAAAAGGATTTTGCAAGGCAGACCCAAGCACTGCAGGATTTGTGTGCATTTTGGTGGAAAATATGATAATGTATTATATTACTTATTTCTTTCAATGTAAATAAAAAATGGATAAGGAAAATACACATGTTTAATTTATCATTGCCTTTTAATATGTACATACATAAACACACAAAAAATTAAAAACAAGACAGCCCTACTAACTAGACTTAGTCTGGATTTGTGCCCGGTTAATGGCAATAGGCCCCCTATTACATGGGACTTATAACATAACTGGTGAAATATGGGTGTACCTACTATGTATAGTAGAGGTGTACCTATGCCTACCCCTTCGGGGAAATACAGGTGTGATGTTATGTAGACTTAGCCTGCAGCTTCGCCCGCATATAATTCCGTTTATCACAGAAAGACATCTCGCATCCCTCGGGAGCTTTTTATTTTTCTGGGATAAAAAGTAGCCTATATGTTAATTTGGGTTATAGTCTACTTGCGTGCCAAATTTCATCCAAATCTGTTCCGCCGTTTCAGTGTGATTGAGTGTAACAAATATCTTCACAAACTCATATTTATATATCAAAAGTATGAATATGTATACCTAATAATAAATTCTTTATAAGTAACAATAGTACTCATAAGTTCAGAAACATTCTATACTTAAAAAACTGTTAGTAAAATTAGAATACAGTCAATAATGTTATATATGGAGGCATATATGGAGTAAAATCACTTTCTAATACATTAATTAAATCCTTAAAAAGCCTGTAAATATGGATAAACTCTACTTCCTGGGAAAGTGTTGAACTGTCTTGATTTGCCTTCGTTTCGTGCCTTCTTCAAATCTTCACTTCTTCAAATCTTCACTTTTTTAGCTTTTTCCAATAAATAGAGACTTGTAATCATCTGTGCTCTGCTTCCATTTCTTTTATTGCATTTCTTTGCACTTTCAATTACGAGTAATAATGATTTTTGTTACTAAACTATATAAGACTCAGCGCAATATTTGGGATATTTGTAGCTTTTAGATTTGACAGATAGAATCGTGGTTAAGGGCGAGGTTGTGACAGGCTGTGAGCGACCTCGACGCTGTTTTTTGCTTAGAGAATACCAAAATGTTCAAGAAGTGTCAAATTGTCCGCTGTAGAGTAGTTCCAACTCTTTGCCGTCACAGCCTTGAGCGCTAGTGTAGCTTTTTAGCTTTTAGATTAGACAGATAGAAGCGTGGCTGTGGCAGCGTTGCCAGACATGCGATAATTATCGTACATCTACGATGAATGCAAGTCCTTTGCGGTAAAAAATAATAGCAGGGTATCGAACGATAGTTTTATAAATTCATACGATAATTTTAATAACGCTGTGATATTTTTGAGGCTTAGTAATTTTTTAGACAACAACCAGCATTAACAACAAGCATTTAAGCATACATTCTCGTCACTCTCACTCATTATGTGTGCAATGTGATGCACACGACATACTGAATAAAATGCACGCATAAGAACATAAAAAAACGATGCTTCCCTTCCAACCGCATACTGCGTCCTTTTCCACTTATTCATTTTGTTCGGTCTTAGTTCGTGGGTCGGTTTGCATCAGTTACCAGTTCAGTCAGGACAGTCAGACCTAGAGTCAGACTATCAGACTGAGTGCTATTGGATTAGTTAGGTATCTGTTTTTTTTTTTGCTTTGTATTGTTACGTTTTTTTTAACTGTTGCACGCTGCTAACTGGGACAATAAGAAATTTTTCTTTTCTTTTTCTAATAATTTTCTGATTTTATTTATCTACACATAAAAATATATTTTTCTTTTTTGTCCCGTATGCGTTCCTATACCATTCATCCTATTGCGATAAAACTTAGGCGAATTGTTTTTAACATTGCGAGTGCGGAGCACGCGATGGATTTTGTGAAAAAAAAATGTTGATAGGAACGTATGGTCGGGCATAGCTAGTGTTAAATAAAACACACTAATTAATAGAAACTTGAGACCTCTAAATATCAATATAATTACAATTTTGTGGAGGAGAGTCATTCTTCACGTATGCGATAAACATAAGATATTTTTTTCTAGATTTGTGATAATTTCAAACTTGCCATCTGGTAACACTGGGCTGTGCGTGAGGCTGTGAGCGATCTCGACGCTGGTTTTTGTTTACGGAATACCAAAATGTATGAAGAAGTGTCAATTTCTCTGTTGTCGAGTAGTTCCAACTCACGGCCGTCACAGCCTTGAGCGCTAGTGTAGCTTTTCGTACTTTAGTGAATACCAAATCAAGGTTTCGACGCTGCGGCAGCGTTGCACGCAAGGCTGTATCCTTAGAGAATAGCATAGCAGTAGTCGACGTACGAGTAGAGCTGGAAAGTGATGTTGAAATACCTGATCAAACTTCAGCCTACTGTTTGATATTGAACGATTGCATAATTGAATATAAACCATTAACTAATATTGTAAGAAAAATATCTTAATTATGAGTTCTAATGTAGTTATTTTAGACATACAAGGATTTAAAGATTCTCAAAACCAATTCATAGTCAAGGAATTGGCTTTTGCTACTCAAGAGTTTACACAATCGTTTTTAATTAAACCACCATATTTGTTTAAATATTTATCAAGTTCAGAAAAGAAACAAGTTATGTTGTTGGAAAGAAATAGAGGAATTTATTGGAACGAAGGTTATATCGACTATCGGGAATTTAGACGAATAATCGTCCCATATCTAGAAAATAAGGAAATCATTGTAAAAGGTTTCGAAAAGGTGAAATGGGTTAAGGAACTTTGTGAGAATTGTAGTGTCTTTGACCTCGGTGAAAAAAACTGTCCTAATTTCTCTGTGTTGTATAACATGTACTGTGATGGAAAACAAAATTTTAATTGTACTAAACATGTAAAGTACTGTGCCTTAAAAAATGTGTTATGTATTAAAAAATATTTGAATTTCTAATGAATTGTGTATTTAAGGTTTTAATAAATAAAAAATCATTAAATCGTAAAAATGTGTTTATTTCAAAAGTTTGCCTACCTAATACTCTACAGTTACCCTTTCCATAATAATAAAAATGTATTAAATTTAAAAAGTATGACACAACTAACCTAAGAAGTATTGTAATCTAACATAAAACACAGCATTTAGATAAAAAATTCCATTTAAAAAATTAAAAATCATTGTCTATCAAAGATTTCGAATAAAATGCATGAAATTTAAAAAATATAACACAACTAACTTTAATAAATATTGTTATCTATCAAAAATACATCATTTAGATAAATATTTCTGTTAAAAAAATGAAAAATAATAATTAAAAGTCATTGTCTATCAAAGATTTCGATATTTTTTTAACTAATGATTCAGTATCATCCATTACATTATCAATTGCGTCTTTTACAATGTATTGTGCATTTATTATCACATTATCACTATCACTATCACTGTCACTGGTATTGTTATTGCAGAGGTCTATAACTGATATTTTTATTAACTTCAACCCGCGTCGGTGCAGTTTGCTCATTACGAAAGATTTTGTAGGTTGTTTCTTCATTTGAGATGGCTTTTCCTGACGTCGTCGTCTGGATTTCTTTTCTTTTGTAATTTGACTGCAGTGCTGGGGCTCGTTGCGAAGCATCTCGGAAAGTCCTTCGTAAGGATCCTGAGCGTACTGGCTAAACACAATTTCTGAATCGGAAATCTGAAACAAAATTATAAAAATAATTGTTTATATTTTTAACAGACATCAAATCAAAAAAGGAGGAGGTTCTCAATTCGACTGTATGTTTTTGTAGTGTCACTCTCGAGGTGGTCCTATTTAAATTCGGTTAAGACTGATGATGATCTTCAGAGATAACGAAGAGGACTCTTTAGTGAATAACAGTCACTCACCCGCAATTAGAGAAATCGTTTGGCTATGTATTGTATATTTTACTCAAAATAGAAAAATAAAATACCTAAACTTTATAAAAGTAAAAACCTTAAAAAATAATGAAATAATTTGTGTAAAACTGTTTAGGAAGTCAGTGGATTTTTTTGTTAAATCAAACCAAATCAAAGACATCTACTTTCTAAACTGTTTCACATAAATTATTTTATTATTTTTGTAGTCGGTTTTTACTTTTATTAAAGTTTATTTTATATTCGATGAAAACAATCGTTATCTATGTTATAATAATAAAATAGATTTAAAATATTTTACTTACCGATGACATGATTGTGACGCACACTAATATATCAGATATCAATAATAATTAACAAGTACTCGAAGCGAGTAATATTTTATAAGTAACATACATAACACGTTTGCACATTAGGTAATTAAACATTACGACATTATAAGTTAGTGCCCGTTCACATAGACTAATTGCTGAGTCAATTTTGTTCGCATTTGATAAAAGTTTAGTACGGATAGGGAAGCAAACTGTTTAGCGAATTGATATAAAACATAAATTTGCTGAGTTATATTCTTCTTTCATACATCTGTTAACAACTGCGAGTTTACTAATCATATGAACAATTAAAGTAGACAGTCAATTTGCTAAGCAATCTGTTTCCGTGATCGTACATTAATTTAAGATTTTTATTCAAACATTATCTGATCTGATTCATTCGCTGGTCTGTGTGAATGGGCACTAAGTTTTTAAGTTAACTCTAAAAATGATAACTTAGCATTTGTGTGAGCATTGAACTTTTAGATGTTTTTAATTATATTGACAAAGCACATTATGATTGTGTTGCAATATTATAGGTATCATAGTAATGTACAAACATTGATCACTTGAAAATAAATCTTATCTCCATAATAATAAAAGCAAAATGCTACTTAAGCACTGACTTATCACGTATATCACGAAATCTCCGGAACTACGAAACCTAAAAACTTGAAATTTGATATGTAGATTATTTACAGGATGTTAGCATTTGCTAAGAAAAGATTTTAGAAATTCGATTTTAAGAAGCTAAATGGATAAAAAACTTAGACGAGCGAACAAAGTCGTGGAATCAGTTAATTGTAGGTATTATAATCATACCTATACAATTTACGCGTAACTCTACGTAAGTAAGTTGAATCTTAGGTTGCTTTTAGTGTAGGTAGGCATTATGTAATAATAAGCTACTTAATATCTGATAAATAAAACAGATAGATAGTTATAATCACTCACATTTTATTTATATTTAATACAAAACTACAGTAGGTACATACAAACAGACAGCAGTATATTTAATATTACAATATTATCTTTATCGGTACAATGTAATGTTTATATCTAACATTTAATAACATTATTATGTTTCGATGTATTACATATAGTTTAAAAAATAATCACGGTTCTCGTATATAAACTCTGTTTACTCTAAAAACGGACCTAATTTTCGTTATTAAAAGTATATGAATGGCCCCAGGCTCGCGTTGCTATTTTACCTTTAGATATCACTCGTTTATCGTCGTTACCAGATAAGGCAATTTTATTAACACTTTGTGTAAATATTTCATGCTTTATTGATTTAAACATATAATTTTTTCTGCGAATAACTCCACCATTAAACAAAATATTTTTATAATCTATGATGTTTAAATCCCGAACCACGCATGATTTAACTCCTTTTGCTTTTTTTATGACTTCGTTAAGAGTTTTTATAGAATAGAGTTTCGATCTCAAACCCACAAAATCAGATATAAAGTTTCCTCCCATTTCATCTTTGAAAAGACCTGGAATTTTTTTGTTAAGTAAAGGTATGTTAAAATTATTTTGTTCATCATAATTACTTGTGTCAAAGTATTGCAAAAAATGATATTTCAGGTCATGGTAAAAATTATTTGTATATATTTCATACACAAAAGAATCGGTATCTGTATAACATAGCTGTACTTGATTTTCATAAAACGGTTTTACAATATTATAATGAAAATTATACATGTGCGACTTTGAAAGTTCTAAAACAGTGAATCCAATATAAATTGGCTTATCTAAAATAATTTGATCAGGTTTCATTTGTATTGCAACTAAATTTTCGGTTAAAATTGAAGCACTATGAAAATACGGGTTAGCTACAAGTCTTTCAGCCGATATGTTTTTTTTGGTTCGATTAGTTTTATCGCACCATTGGTTAACTAAATGTACAGTTACTCTTTTTTCAGTATTTTCTAACGTTTTGCCAAAAACACTGTTGTTTAATAACTTAAAAAAGTCTTGTTCGAATGCACTTTTCGCCTTTTGTCTTAATTGAGTATTCAATTCTATATACTGCTTTAAATATGGACTCTGTCTAAAAGTAATAACTCTATGAACTTTCCTTAATATCAACCCGTGTTCTAAGCATTTCTTTAAATGAACGTAATGTATAACATAATTATACTTATTATACAAATTTGCAACTAGTTTACTAGTTTTACCACCAGGAGGTATGCATTTCTCTGGACAAAAAGGTAAATCATTATGATGATTGTGTAAATGTTTAGGATACAAAAGATCTACTTCTAATATATAACCCCACTCAACATCATCCTCAATACTTTCTACATGTAAATGAGTCAATTCATTTTCACTGAGAAATCTGAAACTAGAATAAGGTAAATACTGACACATGCTAAAACCATAAAGGTTATTACAATCTAGATAAACTATGAAACATTGAGGCTTTAAAGCATCATACTCACGCATGTATTTATGATTGGCCTTTGCATAACGATGGGAACACATACACAAACCTCCTCTAATACCATCTTGAATCATTCTAACGATATCTAAGTCCGACACGAGTTCCAATTGAATACCTGTTTTAAGCAACATTGCATCAAAGGACAAACTAGGCGTCGTTATGTAAAATGCAGGATCAAGTTTATAATGTTGTTTACACGTTTTCCTAAAATTTTGAAATATGTCTGATAATAAAAGTACGTCTGTTTTTAAATACAGATCAGTATATTCACCTAAATTATTTATACTAAATTCATCCCAAATTGTTTTAGCATGATTATAATCTTCATCGCTAATGTCTTCGTTGGTTAAAGAATTATGAAAATAACATTTCAACGGTAACATTTTTTGTTCATAACATTTCCAATCTGTCATATAATCATACGGATATATACCTTTCCGTGTCAGCAAATCAAACTGCTTCTCATCAGAAAAATGAGATCGAAGAGTAACAAAATCTTCTATCTGCATTGTTTTAGCGAGTTTGTCCAAACTTGTTGCTAAAAAGTTGAAGGAATCTAAAAACCTTAATTGTATATATTCGTTATCAGCCATCGGAATAAACTTTGAAAATGAAATGTATTTTTCTTTGGTCTTGGGTATTATTTTTATTTGTCCGGGTATTTCACCTAACTTTTTTATAAATAAATGGCAGTCATAACCTGATAGATTATGAAAAATTATTGGAATGAATTTTGGTACTTTATATTTTAGATTACAAATTCGATGTGCCGCGCCTCGATATCGACCTGTGATATGACAGTGATCCCTGACTCTTTCGACCCACAATAAGTTTTCACATATGTGACATTTAATAGCATGTTTAAAATCATAGACGTCTTTTTCTGTAAAAATCATAGGTTTGCTTTTAGTTAGTATTTTGTGTATTTTTTTTACATCCTCAGTAAGAAAATTGACAAATTTTGAAACACAATCGTTACCTCGATAACTTCTATATCCTTCAAAATTATTGTCGAACGAAGATACTATATTATAAGCGAACGCAGCAGGCACATGGTGTTTTAAGTATGACGTATTAGCGGTGTTGAAATCGTCGCCGGATATTGGTTCAAGCAATGTTTCGAAATCAGCGTATATGACGAAAGGAATGTCTTGTTTTCTTTCATAATTTTGAAACTTTAAAAATGTTCCTTTTTCTGGTAAAACTGTGACAACCCCTCCACATAGATGTGCTTCAATTTGACTAGGACTAGGAAAAAACAATAAACAGGTTTCGCAAAAGTACAATTTACCGTGATGTTTAGTAATCTGATTTCGGATTAGACGAGATAAATCTTTAATAAGACAGTAGTGGGAACTTGTATTGTTTTCTAAAAATAATAGATGGATACTCTTCGATTTATTATTAATTGATTTATACAAGGGTCCGATTATAGTCTTATTATTTTTCAGCCCATACACGAAAATATTCAGAAACGGATTGTTTTTTTCGAAAACAGCTATATCCAAAAATGTGATCGGAAATTTCAAATCATTAACATTTAAAACATCCTGGAAGTGAGGATAAGACGTTACTCTGTTAGAATGATTAGTTGCAGGATACAAAGCCGCCACAATACACCATAAAAAACAAAAATTGTCTCTGTTTTGAATATTCAAACAAGATTTTTTGTTTTTTATAAACTTTGGTAAAGCTATAAATTTAGACCCACCGAGAGGTTGATATTTATTAATGTTTATTTCTAAATGTGAATTGGTTAAAAATGTCCAACCACTATCTCGCTCCTGAAATTCTTCAATTTTCTTAAGCAACAATACAACTATTGATTTATAAACTGCATCAAAATCGTAATTAAAATGAATTATGTAGTTTTTTGTCGCAAATGATTTAATTTCTTGTTGATCATTTTTAAACATAAGAAAAACAGCAAAAATTTCTAAATTAATTTTGATAGATGTATGTTTTTGTAGCGACTGATCTGTCAGATTCTTAACATGTTCGCAAACATTATTGAGAAATGATTCTGGAAAATTATTTACTTGATCGTTTGTCGCATTGATTCTATAACTCACGATACGTCCTTTAAACGAAGAATTAATTATTTCAACGTTGTCGTACAAAAGGGTTGCACTATTGTTTTTATGTGCATTGCTGCGTAAATGACCAGACCACCTACGACTATCTACAGATAAATTACAAACCGAACAGTGAGGCATCTTTAATAATATTATATCTAATAAGTAATAATTTTGCCTTAACACATCTACTTCATTGTATTAAACGTAATAGTTATTTCAGAGTTTAGATACGAAAATCATAATTAAACCTTTACAATATTCACAATCTCACAAATACCTTTGTTAACGAGTTTCAGCTCCAAAACTATGTATAGTAAGTTGATGAAGTAAATAGGAGTATAGTACCATTGTTTACATCCGAACACAGCAGATTTGTTGTAGGCTCTTATTCGATAATCCCTTCAAGAACTTTATCGTGGTGTTCATCAAAATATTTCTGAAAATAAGGTGAAAATAATATTATATTAGTAATATATACACGTACATATCTTTAGTCATAAAAGTTAAAAAACTTCAAACAAAAAATATTTATAATAATCATATAATTACCTGGGAAATGTATTATAGGTACTAATAATTATAATTTTTTACTGTCAGATATTCAGTTCAGATGCGTATTTCTCAGATCCAAAATATCTAACTTCAGCTGCTGCAGATCACTTGGATATCAGAAGATGCTAGGATCGTGTACTTATTATTTTGCTTCAAAAAATAATGTTCTAAAAACTTGACAATTAAACAAGATAACCAATTAATTCGTCAGTCAACCATTGTTGCTTAAAGTTAATTATTATTATGTTTTAAAATGTTCGGCTTTTTAAACAAAGTACAATTTATTCATTATTAAAATAAATATAATCATATGAACCCGATATTAACGATAATCATAAGATCTTTTACCAGTAAAGCATTTCATATTTCAACATAGTTGTTAGTTTTATTGCACTTTGATCAACCTAAATAATTTATCTATTCAGCTGTAACATTCGCATAAACCGCTATTTTAGGTAAGGATGGCACGCATACACATTTACTTTATTCACCTAAATATCGTCTTTTGTTAATTAGTAATATAGGATAATTTGTCAGCCCTAAGTCTTTTTGCTGTATCGACAAACCATACAAATTGTGTGCTCTAATTCCTTACTCTTCATTTTTACGTTGATATAATACGTACAAAAAAAAGAGTTGATTTAATCGTTGTTACTTAGGATGTTTGCAATCATTTCTAATAAAGTGAATTATCATATGATTTCGACATATAAACAACATGTTTTCGAAGACCAAGACACAGACGAAATTAAGTATTCAAGTGCGGATACAATCTCCAAGAAGGGCAAGAAGTACCTACGCTGCGAACGCTCATTTATTCATACGAATTGTCGATACTTTCCGTGTTGATTGCTGACCTGCTGCTATCCACCGCTCCGAGTGTCGTCACCAACTCATCAAGCTACTGGTAAAAACATGTAAGTTTAATAAGTAATGTAAGTATAATAAGTTGTTGTGTATTATCCACAGACATAGTAAAAAATATAGACGAAGTTCTGCGAACAATCTAGTGAAGCCAAAAAAACTATGCTCCTTCGTGTACAAAAATCCTTCAAGTGTGAGCGTGAGCGCTGGTTGTACACGAAGAAGCAAAGGCTTTTTTTTGGCTTCACTGTGATTGTTCGCAACACTTCGTCTATATTTTTTACTATGTCTGTGGTATTATCCCTCTCTTTACTTATCTATATATTGTCCATTCTAAGGTTGTCTGAAAAAAATTGTCTAGACCGCGATAACACCGCCTATTGCCTTATATCTTTTATGTATGTTGCGTATTTTTGGGGTGAAACACCTAATGGTGTGTCTAGGAGGTAAGACTGACTCGATACGTGGCACGTATATATTGTTTCACATCTGTATAATGGCTTCCGGCTTTCCGGGACAGTTACATTTTTTGTATACAATACAGAATATATGTGGGAGTTATTTTGAAGATAAGAATTACTATACTTTTAATGCACGTTTTTATTTAAATAATACGTCGTAGTAGTTAGGTACATTGATCGTCTTATACTGTCAAAGATAATGTAATCACTATCACTACGTTTTAATCATGATTATATTATCTTTGGTTTTAACTGTCTTTTAATCTGGCTGCGCAGCAGTTGATACAAGTACCTCAGCGCTCCCAGCCATTCATTCCATCCGTCACACACATACTTCCCGTTCATTCATCAGCTGCGTTCAAACAAATTTATAACACCACATATATTTTGTATTGCACGAAACATTTTAAGAGTATATTCAAATCACTGATCTATTTGTATCATTATTTTTTATTAATTGTTTTAACGTTATTATTTCAGGTCAGAATCAGAGTGCGAGTTCTATCAGCCAACTGCGGTCATCGGACAGAAAGCTAAATCCACGCGCAAGCTCCCTACCAACAACAACAACGGGAAGCGCAAGTCAGGATCGTCTCGTCCAAGGTAATCAAAATTTTGTTTTAAAGCAAAGTTGAGTAAAATACTTCACTTTGATATCCGGATAGATAACGAAGACGAGTATTAAATTCATTTTAGAATTGAATTAAAATCATTTTCCAAGCAACGATTCGAATAAGAAAGTATATGATTAACCAAATCTTTATTTCTTTGTTGTTTCAGTAAAAAAATACAGAATGATAATATCGATGTATTCGGTATCAGTCGCAATGAAACTGACACGGAACTCAACGAAGGCTCATCTAGCAACCAAACAGTTTTATCATCCTTTTTTGTCAACCGTGTGGCTAATGGTAACGAGCGGCGAGATGCGAACACCGACGGAGAATATTATATAGACTGCAAAGTTTACAAGACGTCCGATGCGCGTGAGACGGAGTCCATGGCGTTGTGGAAGAAAGCGCTTGTCCGTGTAAAATTCCAAACCAATACGGATACATCGCAGTGGAGCCGATTACAGGATTTCGTGCGTTCGGCAGACAAATTGTTTGAAGAACCACCAAGAATGTACACTGGTAAATAAAATAAAATCATTATAAGATCATTGTTTTGTTTTATTTAATAAAATGAGGTAAGCGTCCAAAATCTTCCTTAGGAATCAGTTAATCCATAAATTATAATGATAACAGTAAGTAACCTATAGACACATACACAACAAACATAACACTTTTTTCCTCAAACACTCAACGCTGTTGCTAAATTAAATTAATACATTTTTGATCGATCAAGTAGAACGTTCAGTATTAGATATATTCTGGTACACCGTCGGTTACCATTAAGCGTTTTACCACATTGTGTGCATCATGCCATCATGTTATGTGTCGATCGCCAAACGTCCAAACGAACATCTCATGAACGTTCAACGTCAACGAGTTCCATTCGGATACCGTTGGGCGTTCTACAACATCGAACTGATTTAATTAATCTGCATATTTATCCGAATCCGTATACTTATTATTGGGCGCACTGGAACACCGGAGCGGTACGCGACAGGTGGTCCAGCGTGCCCAATATTATACTACTACTATTATTTATAATAAATGGCACTGCGGTTCGACCACAACATACATTGTCCTTTATGTAGGTCAACACAGTGGCCCACAGGGTCGTAATTTTCAAACTGCCAATAGTAAATGTTCTTAAATACTCGAATAGCTTATTGTGATAGGTCCAGTCCTTATAACACCAGGTGACCAGACTGAACCATTATGGAGGTCAATTTACTTCCATGCAGTAATAAGTGGCTTTTGTTTCTTCCAATACCTACATTGTTCTATACAACGTGTATCAGAAATGCGTGGTCCATTCCATTCCATCAGACCATAGAAATATAAATATTAAGACAATAGAAGTGTTATCTACTGTTTTTTACTACGGGAACGCATGTCGCCGGTTTTCCGCTTCCAGCACATAAATAAGCAATCACGCCCACCATGTTTCTAGCATTCAATGCAAAATAAATTAAGCCCAAAAAAATTCCGCTGCTAGATATGCTGCAAAATACAGTTTTAGTGACTGCGTCCAAAACAGCACTGATGATCAAGCAAACGGTTCGCGCACTGGTGTCCTAAAATACACCTGCACACTGCGACAAGTTCTCGCGCCTTTGCCACTTCTATTACCTTTATTTAGATTTCTATGCATCAGACCTACCAGAGTATTTTTTTTCCAAATCACGAAATTACAAGCTTTAAACAAATTAATTTAAGGTCCCCAGTAAGAAGCAGAGAAAGTGATAGATGCCTTGAAGAGGCTACCTGATGCACGGAAACTCATCAACCAGAATTTTCTATTATTGACATCCGCCGATGCACACTTTAGAGTCTAATTAATGTGTTTAGTCTCGTGTAACAACTCATATATAAATAATAATTTCTTAGGTTTTCGCGATCACTACACATTATAATAAAACATAGTTTATTTATTTATTTAATTCTTTATGCACAACAGGGTACAAAGGCGGTCTTAACGCCATAGGCGTTCTCTACCAGACAACCTTAGGGTAATGCAGAGACAAAGAATAGGGTAGATGCACCAGTAAAGTAGTAAAATATGTTTCGTACTACGGACTTATAATTACATATAATAAAAAATAAAAAAAATAGATAAATACATATGTACATTATACATATAATAAAATATATATATTATACATACCTACATATATAACTATAAATATATAACATCAAGATAATTCAAAGTCGAGCTGAATCTGCTAAATTGTTTTCACGGAAATATTTCCTTAACTTATTTTTAAAGGCGAGCCGACTGTTAGCCATCCTGATTTCCTGAGGAAGCGCATTCCATAATAGGATAGATTGCACGAAGAATGTAGTTTAACCGGATTAAATCGCGTATATTATTTAAATTGGTATTCCTGACGTTTCGAAAGCTTTGCAGCATTTTGTGGTCGCGGGTAGACTAAGATGACAAGCGTCTTTACAGATATTTCTAAAAAATATTATAACGTCAGGAATACCAATTTAAATAATATACGCGATTTAATCCGGTTAAACTTTGTTTTATCATATATAAATGTTTGCTTTTATATAACACGACACTAACGAGGAAAACCGTTCAGTCATGGTTTCACGAGTTGTTGAGCAAAATATGCGCTTACGCATATTCTGTGAATTGTGATTCATTTTATTCTTGCAGATTAACACAATGCATAAACGAAGCATTTCATGGCCTGAGGAATATGGACTAATAAAATTACGAGAATGTGGCTTTTAAATAATAGATGGACTAAAAAATTACAAACAACAAACAACAAAAAAAAAACACTTGGGGCACCGAAAAGACGTCATTTTTCAGCGATAGAAACCGTCAATAGAACATGTACGTGGGACACTCAGAAAGTTTTGCGAAACTAAAAAAAATTGTTCTATACGTACATATATTTTTATCAAATCTTTTCAAAGTACTTTCCACCAGCCTCTATACAAAGATTCATGCGCCTAAACCAGTTTTCAAAACACTTTTTCCAGTCCGCCGCAGACACCTCGTTTACAGCCTGCTCGAACGCAGCCAGCGCATCTTCCGGCGACGAAAATTGTATCCCTTTGAGCTGATTTTTTATTTTTGGGAATAAAAAGAAGTCACACGGTGCTAGATCAGGGCTGTAAGGAGGGTGACCCAGGAGTTTGACTGGCGTGCTGTCCAGGAAGTCCCTCGTTTTGAGTGCGGTGTGCGCAGGTGCATTGTCGTGGTGGAGCAGTAGCCCGCGGAGCCCTGTGTTTGGTCGCTTGTTGCTTATAACAGAGAAAACTTCTGGCAAACATTTGGTAGTATACCATTCGGCATTGATGCTTCTTTGATCCCGTAAGGGAATTGATACCAAGTGGCCAGTCAAATTAAAAAAGCTAGCGATCAAAATCTTACCCCCGCTTCTAGATCGCTTCACTTTGGTAGGCGTTGGCTCATTTTGAAACACCCAAACAGTCGACTGGCGCTTGGTTTCTGGGTCGTATTGATAAATCCAGGACTCATCACCTGTAACGATGTCGTAAACACGCCGAGACGAGCCTGCTTCAAATTTGTTAAGCATATCACGGCACCATTCCACCCGGGCCTGCTTCTGAGCATCGGTGAGGTTGTGCGGCACCCAGCGTGATACTATCCTCCTCACGCGAAGATGGCTGTGTAGAATCTCGTGAACGCTTCCCGATCCAATCTTCAATATGTGTTGAATCTCCTGATATGTAATTCGCCTATTGTCTTGGATTAAATTTTTCACTGCTAGCACGTTTTCTTCGGTAACAGCCGTCAAAGGGCGACCGCTTCTTTCGTCATCCCCCAAAGTTGGTCGACCGCGCTTGAATTCGTTATACCAACGATACACGGTTGCCTTGGAAGGGCCTTCATCCATGAATGCCATTTGAAGTCTATCGTACGATTCATCCGGTTTCAGGCGACACTTGAAATCGTATAAAATCATAGCTCTAAAATGTTCCCGGCGCAGATCCATATTTCAGTGAGACACAATACTTTGAATTAACTCGCAAAAAATGTGGAGGGAAATTTTGAAATTGGAACTTACTTATTTTTACTTATAAATAATCATATTTTCGAAAAACATTATAACTGGCCAGTCTCCCATATATAAAAACTTTTTTCGCAATACTTTCTGAGGGGCCTGGTATGTACCTATGTGTATGACATACGGCACAAAGGGAATGTCAAGCAAACGACGTTCTCGAAAAGAACGAACTCAAAAAGAATGAATAACCCAAAATGTTCATGCGTTCCAAATAATGTGGATTTATCTAGTTATCTTACTTAAAGTTTGGAAACGGACTTGTGTGAAGACTCAATTATTATAAAGCACGAACTTCACAAAGAGAGCGTTTTCATGAATAAATCATTATTTATGATCCATTATGTTCGTTTCAGGTGCTACGTACGCCATTTATTGACGTCAGTTTCAGATATAGTCATGGATCCGTTCAGTTTATAGCAGTTTTATCCTTTTCATGACTTTTATGATAATTTAATACTATCTAAATACCATAATAAAAAGCGATAGAAAAGCCAATAAAATAAATATTGGACAATTTATTAATCCTACTAGTATTATAAAAGCGAAAGTATAGATGTTTGTTTGGGCTTCAATCAAGCTAAAACGGCTGAACGGATTTGGATGAAATTTGGCACACAGATAGACCATAAACAGGATACTTTTTATTATTTGACGACCTCTGTGGTCTAGTGGTTGGAGTGTCGGACTGCTGATCACAAGGTCGTGGGTTCGATTCCCACAGGACACAAATATTTGTGTGATTAACATGAGTGTTTGTGTTGGTCTGGGTGTTTCTTATGTATAAGTATGTATTTACAAAAAAAAGTATATAATTATTATATCCATTGTCTAGTACCCATAGCACAAGCTCTGCTTAGTTTGGGACTAGATGGTGCTGTGTAAAAATGTCCCAAAGATATTTATTTATTAACATACCTAGGAAGCGAAACCGCAGGCGTCAGCTAGCCTATTTTGCGGCTTCGACCGCATACTTATAGTTTGGTTAATTAAAGGAATATGTTATGGCGCATCCCTCGGTTCTTTTCTTTTTTTGGGATATAAGTAGCCTATCTGTGTGCCGAATTTCATCCAAATCCGGTTCGTTGTTTCAGTGTAATTAAAGGACAAAATTAAGCAAACAAACATCCATACAACAGGAACAACGTATAAATTATGGGGATGGGCGGTCTTATCGCTAAAAGTGATATCTTCCAGACAATCCTTGGATGGACAAAGAAGACGTAAGATCTAGATCATGGAGGCAGTCAGTGGAGTACTACTTAGTATTAGGATTAGATACATATTCATTGGTGTCGATTCTCTTGTTCACGAACTAAACTTATTTTAAACTATCGCTCTCTTTTACTAATAGTAGATACAAGAAAGGGATGGCAACCATTTAAGAGCTGTCAAATTAGACAAAATTAAAATTTCCATACAAGTTTAGACGTGATCTCGGAACGTGCCCACTAAAATACAAAGAAATGTAACACGTAAACTAATTTGACAGTTCTAAAATGGTTGCCATCCCTTTCTTGTATGTACTGTTAGTAAAAGAGAGCGATAGTTTAAAATAAGTTTAGTTCGTGAACAAGAGAATCGACACCATTGTACTTAGTTATAAATACTACGACAGTGTCTTTATTATGGTACAGGCGAGATTAATAAACGCGTCTATTTAGATAAAATAAATTATGAATGAAAAATTAGAAAATCTACATGACTTTACAGTAATTTTTCAAACATTCACTGAAAAGTAATATTTGGTTCGATGCGTTTTCACTTTCTGTATTCATAATTCTTACGATTTTCCGATACTCTCAATATTTGAAGCGGTCGTTCTCAGTAATTGACAGCAATAAATCGTTGTTACCTTCACATTAAAATGAAATAGAGCATGCCATAATTTTGCCACATGGAGCAAACGTGAAAGGACGCGAGTAGTATGTATAAGCTCTTGAGCGAAATTGGAAAGAATGGGCCTTGAATAAGTAGGTTAAGTTATCATAGAGGTCTATAATCACATTAGTCTTGTTTTAAAAGTGGGTGACCTTAATTGTTTTTTTGGTACGTCTGATCCTACGTCATAACAGAATAACACGGAAGGTCTGCAAAAAGTATGAATATCAAACGACGCAAGTGCAACGTATCTGCAACGTGACAGTTTAAAAGTGGGTGAGGTGTTAATGTTCTATGGACAAACCTTCGGGATTGTGGGAGCTAAGACTGGGGGGACTCGAGGCGTCCACCTGGGGAGGACAGCAGCACGTGGTGGTCGAGTGTTGCTTTGGGGATAACAATGTAGTATAGTTCAATATGAACAATATAGTTTACCCAGGACGGGCCAAAGACGTAGCAACAAGTCCAATGAGCTCCTCCATTTTTTGCTGAGGATGGCCACCGTGTGTTATTAGTCGGTTCCCGGAGTCTGACATATCCCTGCATCTTCCCCAGACGGAGGATATCCAAAAACGAAAAAATGATGATACTCTAACTAACCAGCCTACAAATATAACGCCAGGTGCAAACCAAGGTGCCATATTAAAATAATGTAGGAAAATACGTATTTAATTCTATACCTACCCACTATTCGTCCTGCTCCATGTTTCGTATATTTTGTTATCGAAACTGTACCCTACTTACAAAAGCGAAGCTCGGAAGTGTTAGGAGTCTTACTAGGTCGCTCGGCTGCTGTGTCCTAGTTTAGGAGGCACGTGATCGCCGCACGAGACCGCGACCTTACTCATTCACGTGACTGCTTGTATAACACTATGAAGACTGGGAATTTGTAGGAATTTAACTAGAAATGCCTTGTGCATAGCTCGCGATATTGGCTGTTACTTAGGAAGGTCTGTGCGGTGTATTTTATGCTAACTAGAATACTGCAATTAGGGTGCCAACGGCTTCGCCCGCATGGATGTCGTTAATCGCGCTTCCCTCGGAAATTGTTTATCTAGGAAGCCTTTGCCAGATGCCTTTGTATTAATCCAGGACGTGGTCTATCTGTGTGCCAAATTTCAACCAAATCCATTCATCTGTTACAGCGTAAAGAAGTAACAAACATTATATTAGTAGTAGTAGAGCTCCTTTATGAAAGAGCTCGTCCGGGGAAGTACTACCACCATACCTGCTTCTCCGCCAAATAGTGATGCTTGCATTGCTGTGTTTCGATCTGAAGGGTACGGGTGCCGGTGAAATTACAATCACATGAGACTTTCCATCTTCATGTCTCAGTTTGGCGAACCGACTTGCTTGCGACAGTTGTTATGGGCAAAGGTAACCCGCTTAACATCAGGTGGGCCTTTAGCTCGTTTCGCCATCCTATAATATAAAAAAAACAAACATACACACTCGCAAATTTTGCATAAATTACAATATTAGTGTTATGTAGTGTAGATTGTAAGGCCATATGAACTAGGAAGAGAAAGGAACAGTTTTGTATGCTAATGATAATGGAATTAACTAATGGCTTCCATGGAAATTGCTCAACGAATGACACAATTCAACGTCCTATATAAAAAACCACGAAAGCAGTCAAAGTCGAAGAAAATCCATCTTCAATGCTTATAAAGGGGTAACGTAAAATGGTCTAACTTTGCCCACTTCATAACTTTAATGCAAGAACCACAGTAAGGTTTACTGTGGTTCTTTCATTAAAGTTATTACTAGTTTCTAAGGGGGGTGGGGGTAGCTAGTACGGAAATCATAGCTATTATAGTTTACTAATAAATAAAATAGGTGATGATGATGATGATATCCTCCACGACGTGTCCGTCGACGGCGACATCCAGTTAGCGCCTGGAATGCACTCACTTTTTGCGCGTTTAAAACCAAGTTTGGCTTTGCAAGTCATACACAATAAAATAGGTAAAGTTATGATGTGTGGGCAAAGTTGGAGCCTAGTAGAAGTTATCTAACTTGCATGTGTGTCATGTATGAGTGTAAAGGTGACTGCTGGGGACTGACCGACTGTCGTTTAAACCAAGTTTGGCTTAGCAAGTCATACACAATAAAATAGGTAAAGTCAGGATGTGTGGGCAAATATGGTGCATAGTATAAGTTATCTAACTTGCATGTGTGTCATTTATGAATGTAAAGGTGGCTGCTGGGGACTGACCGACTGATGGTATAAGGCTGTAAGAAGCTTTCAACTACTTTCAAGGATGTCAAAAATGTGTTCATGACAAAATTTGTATTACCAACATTCACGAGTAAATATACTAAATTGAATGATGTTGAAGGGAAAAAAATCTATAAAATTCTCTAAGTGTAAAATGCAGCATCGAAATAAATATTTTCCTTAATTTTAAGCTGATAGAACTTATTTTATGGTTGCATCATTTTGCTTTGCTTTACTTATACGTCACAGAGAAAATGATGTAAAAATGTTATTTGCTCTGTGTCTGTCGAAAAAGGAAGTTAGAAATCGATGTAATCATCACTTTATCAGCTGGATAACGTCTCTTGATAAAGAGATAGGCTTAAAACACGGTTCGAGTCAATTATTGTAGATAAATGTAGTAAGATAACTATTTAATTTCGGTTTTAACTTAATATAGAACATTGTCCATATAATAGATAAATAAACGTATCTAATAATCATAAAACTTAAAATTTATTCTATCTCGTCATATCTCCTTTGTTTATGAAATCTATGGTTAGACTAAATAAATTTAGTTTATTAACAACAGAATCAGCAGCATTGTGGCTTCAGAATATCAGAAAGTGGACAAGCATTACCAGCGTAGAAGTGTTTCTTCTTTTAAGAAACAGGAATGTGTGGAAACTAAATAACTTTGCCCACTCAATATTTTTGTCACCCCACGATATCTAAACAGCGTGGGTTCAGAATTATCGTTTAACACCCGAGGGTATCGTCTGGGGGAGGTAATTCCAGTGAGTGTGTGGGCGTCAGGTTTGACCTTCCAGACTACCACGCGTAGTCCCTGCGTCATTTGTATGTGGGTGTTTTAGTTAGCTAGGTACTAAGAATTATGGTTAGGTCACTATTTCACTATCACTACTTGATGTGGTATTTATGTTAATGAAATTATATCAATATTATTCTGGAAAGTTTTTACATTTTCTATTTCCTATACGTGTTGATTAGAAATCTTTTGTCTCAAACTCTAGGGCTTGGGCAAAACATTATAGTTTGACACTTACCGCATACTCGATCGATTGCGTCGACTTTCATTCATAAATCAGTAGCGCCCCTTGCGGAAACGAGGAGAAACTACTGATGTTTTTAACCGACTTCAAAAAAAGGAGGAGGTTATGTATTCCGCGGGTTTTTTGAATGATACCTTTGGTAATGGTAGTCGACACCAAAGACAAAGTGAGCGTGTGACGAAGAGCAATGTGATTGGTCTATTTTTATCGCGTCATATAAGCCACGCCTATACCCCCCGCAAAAATTGTTTGACGCGGATCTCTTAAAGAGTTTGTATTGTTTGTCTAGTCTCTTATTATGTCTTTGTTCGATACGTTCGATCAAGTATGCGGTAAGTGTCGACGTAACCCTCTCTTAATTTTTTTTTCAATCTAATACCAAATCATTACTGAATTATACCAGACTGATAAGCCAAGACTCTATTTCGCACTGAAGAGTATATCTTTCTTTTCTTTTTCATGGCTTATCTTATTTTATTTTTTTAGCGGCACTCCTACGAACTTTCCCGTTTTGTATATTTCCCCTAGGATTCATGGAGTGTAGATGGTGTGATTTTGTAAAGGATTTATCTGACTACGTTGTTTTATATGGGAGATGGAGATTCCCTTGGGCGATCTGCAGGCGTAGCAGGACGACTGTAGATAAGAATTTTGTCATGGAAAGAAAAGACAAAATGACGTTTTTCCATATAATTTTGTCTAATGTGCTGAAAGAGTGGTAACTTCTTTGAAGATTTACTACTGAATAACAGCCTAACTTTCCGCTATGTTATCGTGCAGAGCCATCTTGAAGTAATTCGGGTCAAGTTTCTTACTGCAAATTGCATGCAAACACATGCAGATGCATTTACTGCATGGTAAATTCGCTGACGTGACGTGACCGTCCAAATAATATTAACTTTGAATAATTGCAGTTTTTTTGGCTTTTCCGATGAGGAAAGAACTACTGTAATACATACATATATAATGTTCTTGCTATGGCTATATTTGCCTATTGCAGTCCACAGATAGAGTATTAAAAAAAACTGTTCAAAAACAAAAATAAAAAATATTCACTCCGTTATAGTTATGAATTTTATTTTTAATTATACATTTAATAATATGAGTTAGTTGCCAGTCAGTCTTGAAAACTTTTATCATATTATTGAATTTTGTTGTGCACTATAAACAAATCAAAAGGTTTAGGTAGGTGTTTTATTGAATTATTTTATTTCGGGGCCCTAACAATTATTATTTGCAAGAATATGTATTGAATATGTATTGTATTGTATTTATTAAGAATATGTATTCGCCCCCTATTACATGGGACTATAACATAACTGGCGAAATGTGGGTGTACTATACACCTCTGCCTACCCCTTCGGGGAAATACAGGCGTGATGTTATGTTATGTTATGTTATTAACTGTCCTGTCAGTTAAAGTGACTGACTATTTTACCCGTATTTGACTGAGTATTTAACCTGTGCAGAAAACTTTGCTTATGTAGGTAGGCTGTTTTTTTCCAATAAATCGATCAATGCCAGGGTTCATATTCAGGGTTCAACGTTCATATAAATAATTACGAAATTATTTTAACACTATCTGTATGTAAGTTTGATGTTAAAAAACCTAAGCTTATGTTTTTTAAATACAAATGTTTTTTTCTAAAGGAAAAATATTATTTAAACAATGAAGGACTCTGAGTCATGTTGATTCGTAATATAGGTGAAGGGAAAGTCAAATAATGACATGTAGGACAATAGGTCCATTTACTTAAAAGACACGTGCCTATTGTGAACTTAATGATAAGTGAGAGCCTATTCAACAATACGGTATTTTATTAATTAAACAAATACCAGCTGGTGAGCTAACGCAATGACGATTAGCTGATAAAACGGACAAGGTTAGTAATCACGCTCTTTATTCATTTAAATATTTTCAAGTAAGTTCGATTACCCCGGTTAGTCAATGACCTAAATGATACAGGCTACGCAGACTAAAAACCATATGTTTTTCGAGAAACCCTTCGACACGTCACACCACTCTATCATAAAGAACATAAATAAAAACAAAAGCAATAAACAGTATTCTTGCTAATCGTTACACTATTAACTACCTATTATTTCCTTTTTAATGTTATCCACAATATTAGACGTTTTTCAATTCGAAAAATGAACAACGTGCTTTGTTTACGTCTGTATGTACAGCCGACCACTGACATTTTACACAAGATCGCTATGCATGTACACGCTCTTTGTCTGAGAATACTTTATAAAACACTGAATAGTTAACACAAAAGCCTTAATGTAGGGATAAATAGATTATTTTATTACAAAAACTTACCCATACAACGGCTAGAAGCCAAATAAAAAAATGAAAACAGTTCGCTGCCTCTAGGCGCGCTCTATCCAACCGCGTCTCCCCCACAAACAACACAGGCAAACTGATCGTTGAATACCGCCGTACCCTCGTTATTATATTCGCGTTAACAGGTGTAGTGTTGTGCGTTAGCAGTTATTTCGTCATAAAGTTTTTTTTACTACCTCGTTGGTCTAGTGGTCGTCAGTACGACTGCTAAGCGTGAGGTCCTGGGTTCGTTTCCGGGTTGGATAAAGTGTTTTTGGGTTTTTTCATTAGGAAATTCTCAGTAGCAGCTCGGATTCTGGATTTGTTCCCGGTTTATATCAATAGGCTCGCCCCTTAGTACATGGGACTTATAACATAACTGGTGAAACGTGGGTGTACTATACACCTCTGCCTACCCCTTTAGGGAATACAGGCGTGGAGTTATGTATGCTATTTTTTGGCTCGTTATATAAGGTGTAACCAGCCAGCCAAAAAAAAAAAGCAATAAGCCAGCCTCGAATAATTGATTTTTGGAAGAAAATTATAACGCTACTTAGTTCTAAATTTTAATTATCGGTAACTATCATCCAGGTTTCTTTTATGATAGTAATTCATATATTTTGTATTTGTATCTGGTGCACTTGGCTCGATGTAAGAAATTTAACAAAAATATTGGACCAACCTCGATTATTTGCAACCATGCTGGCAATAAACTTCTGTTAAGCTACTTGCACATCATAGGATCTACGGCTGACTTTGGTTACTTCAGTTACTTGCAAAAGAAAAACTTTGAATAAAACATTTTTTCGGTTACAGTTTGTTACAGAGCATGTTTATACATAGATTAGTATATGTAACTAAAAGAAAATTTCAACAGACAATAATTGCATTGTCGCAGTTTAAAAAATATTTTCACTACAGTACGAATTTCTACGTCTAGGCATTCACTTTCGTTATAACGTAAAAATAACTTGTACCAATAACTATTTACTATAGACAGTTATTTTTCGCAACAATATGGCTCGTGGCGTCATGACAACCGCGCATGCGCGGCGCGCCCCGCCTCCATTTTGCCAGCTGACCACGCGTTGACTTTGTGCATTCACAAAACGCGATATGCCGATACTGCGATACACTGTTAGAAAATAAGATAAACTAATACATGGGTTATTTAACAGATGCCCGATTGGAACACTTTGTATCGCCTCGTGAAACGATATCACGTTTAGTAACAACGTGACACTTTTGTTTAGGCTGGTGGCGCAGTAATTTAATTAGAGGCTTTGTTATTAAATTGTTTATTTTTCCGCGTTCGAAAACGTCACGCTTTCAGACTGTTTTTGTTAACAGCTGGGCAAAGGTTTTTCTATAGTCTGCTCAATTAATCATCACAGAACAAAGTGTGACTGGCGATTTCGTAGCGTGTCTTTTGTGTGCACCTGCATGGGGACACTACTGCCCACCCCTCTGCGAACTTTGTTCTTGCACGATTTACGACAATTCACCCTAACAGCAGGGATACGGGGTCCCTTCCGCAGACGGATCCATACTATTGCATACATGTAAAATATAAGTATACCTACCTCGGTCTGTCTGTAGTCCTTTGTTGAAAGTCATGTTTTAGGTAAAAGATAAAATAAAGCTGTCATTGAGAAAAAGAAAAATCAAAAAAATATGGATGGGGCTTACTCTAATACACACCATGGTCATGGGACACAATAGCATGTTAACATAATGAAGATTCTTTGTTAACTAGATAGGGAAGCCATTTGTAACAAGCAAAATATTAATATAGTAACGCGCAGTTATGGTTAATAGACAACTCAGAGTATGACAACAAAGGTTCGAGGAAGAAAAAAAAAACAAACAAAGAAAAAAAAACGTAAGTAATCAGAACATAATAAACATGAATAATGTTGAGAAAGAACCTTAGAACCAGTATCAAATAGAAAGAAAAAAAAATTGCCATAAGATATCAGCGTGCAAAAATAACAATTAGACTTATATAAAAATAGGATTAAGTAACATAATGAAAGATACATAAAGCCTAAAAGAAAGAAAAAAAAAGATCCCAAAAAAAAAACACTACTAACTAATTGTTATAACATCAAGGAAGAATAAGAAATACGCAACAATGTGAATTGAATGACGCAGATCAAAGAAAATATGGTTTTTGTGAAAAACCATACAGCACATTTGGCTAAGAAAGAAGTGAACACTGATATAACAGTTGTTAGAGATGTTTGCTCCTGCCTTGACCCCAAACAAATTGGGGTAAAGACTAGTCTTCTTCTTCTCATCGTGTCAATGATTCAAATAAGTATAGGTAACTGTTTTGTTTAGATGTTTTTTGAATAGAACGTGGCCACTTCAATGGCGTTTTCAGTGGCGGCGAATAGGTCATCTCTTGTGCAGGTGTTCGGACACAAGAGACACGTTAGCAAGTGCGACATGTATTGTTCTGGGTCACAGAGGCTAGTAAGGAAGATAATGATAATGGTATAGGCAGAGCATCGAGGTAGAGTCTACCACGGAACCCCCTAACTATGAGTGATGATAAAACCAGTCTTTGTTTGATTTTGAAAATGTTAGATTACCTATAAAACTTAAAGAAAACGCAGTTATGTGTAAAAACTTAACTAAATTGGCTGTAGCATTAAAACAAAACTGGGTCACCGAAAAAATTTCAAGTAATAAGAATTTTAAATTTAGTCTAAATTGGTTGATTAACCGAAATATCGTCCGTGTGGTGCCGGACGTAAAGAATTGCACCACCCTCTCTCTTCTCACGGGTGTCGTAAAAGGCGACTAAGGGATTGACGACCTCTGTGGTCTAGTGGTTCGAGTGTCGGACTGCTGATAACGAGGTCGTGGGTTCGATTCCCACAGGACACAAATATTTGTGTGATGAACATAAGTGTTTGTGTTGGTCTGGGTGTGTTGCTTATGTATTATAAGTATGTATTTACAAAAAAAAAAGTATATAAGTATTATATCCATTGTCTAGTACTCATACCACAAGCTCTGCTTAGTTTGGGACTAGACGGTGCTGTGTAAAAATGTCCCAAAGATATTTATTTATTTATTTATTATATATTATTCACCAGAGGATGGGCAGCAGCATTCTCTGAGTTTATAAACAACCAACTGCGATCGCCAACCCGCCTGCCAAGCGTGGCGATTATGGCATATCGCCCCTTTGGGGGGAGGCCTTTGTCCAGCAGTGGACGTTTTTCGCCTGAAATGATGATGATGATGAACCGAAATATTACGTAGAACAACCATTGTGGGTGACATGGCAGGCGCGGATACTGAATTTCGCTTAGGAGAGGTCAGCGGAGAGCAAATGCATCTATTACCATCAAACCCTGTATCCGCTTATGGACACAGGTGGCACAAATGCATGCTTACAATAAACTTATTTACGTGTTACGCTTCGACCAATTCGGAGGTCAGACCATTACAAAAGGGTCTTCGAACCGAGAGTGAATGAATAGGCATCTTACTTAAAGGCGAGAGCGCACCATCATCACCATCATCATTATTTCAGCCGAAAGACTAGACTGCTAGACATAGGCCTCCCCCAAGCATCGCCACAACGACCGTTACTGCACTTTCCGCAACCAGCGGATTCCCGCGACCTTCACCAGGTCGTCGGTCCACCTTGTGGGACGCCCACCCACGCTGCGCCTTCCAGTACGCGGTTGCCACTCCAGAACTTTACGGCCCCATCGGCCATCCGTTTTGCGAGCAATGTGCCCCGCCCACTACCACTAAAGTTTGGCGAATTTCCTCATTTCTGATTCGATCACGTAGGGACACTCCGAGCATAGCCCTCTCCATTGCCCTTTGAGTGACTTTGAGCCTTCTTATCAGGCCCATTGTGAGCGACCACGTTTCAGTATCCATAGTAGACCAAAGTAATTACGACCAGCCGGGGTTTTCAATTTTACGTAAAACGTCGATCACAACTTCGCAACCGTCATCATCCACGAATATAATATATTTCTCAGATCGTTAATTTTGTCTATAAATATACCTATAATTACATACACACAGCTTTGAGTCATGCATGTCTGCTACGTCACTACTCTAACAGCAAGGTTCAAAACAACGATGACTGCGCATGCGCCTACCATCATACCAATCATGTTTTCCTGGTACCATTTGTGCAAACAATATTTAAATGTATGTCATAACTAGGTGACGTCACTCCGTTGTTACAGTATCGTGCGCAGGAGTTGCGCAAGAGTTGATAACGTGTGAGTCGTGTGACACATGCACGTGTGGCCATGGCCAATTACCTTTATTGTATCAAAGCGACTTTGGAAGTTTGGATCGGGCCCTCGCATGTTCCGATTTTATTTTTACCACGTTTCTACTAACTCGCTTTCAGTCATGTCTGTCTGTCTGTCTGTTCGGTACGAATTTTTCAATAGATTTGAAACTAATTTCCAGGTGAGCTAGAGACTAATGGAAATAAAGAATGTATTTATTTATTTACTTTTTTTTGCCGTGGGGATATCCTCATGGACGCACTCCGTCTGGGGTAGGCGGAACAAGTGTCGGACTCTTACCGACTAAAACCACAACGGTGTTCCTTCAACTACCTGTCGGCACAGCGTGTTGTGTGAATACGGCTATTCACACAACCACTCCCGACAGGTCCCGGCCCGCCACAAGCAGGTGAGCCCCTTCTCCCCGTGCGGCCTAACGTTGGCCACACCCTCCTAGGCGGTGCAAACGGAACACTGCACTCTACCTTACCTGACAGGCCTTTGCCAGCTGCGCCAATTACGCCAGCTGTGCCAGCTACGCCAGGTGTGTCAGCTACGCCAGTTGTGCCAGCAACGCCAACTGTGCCAGCTACGCCAACTGTGTCAGCTAACAATGCTAACATAGCTCAGGACTGGAAGACAATGCAATATTAACTCACTTTCTTTGTAAAAAAGGTTTATAAAAAAAATCTCTAAGTTATTATTAGATAATATTTTGGCAATTTGACACAACTTGCATATTAGGCACCTACTGAATTAAACGACTGCCGAATTATGTAACTCACTCGCGATCGCAATCGTGATTATTTCAATGTTCATTGCATTGTGTTTTCGTCTTATCGGCAACTATGCACCGACTAATTTCAAAATGAAACCTATTCCTATATATATCATTGTGATATCGTTAAATTCACTTCTAAATCCGTAGTGAGTCTTATTTTTCGTATTGTTTTTACTGAGTGTTTTTACTTCTTTTCACTCACTGTAAGTGAGTTTGCTATAGCGAGATCTTACAGAATAGCATCTCAGTTGCGATTGTCTCGCTTGTTTCCGACTTGTACGTGAAATGAAAGTGTCTCGTGTGTATCACTGTCAGTGGCGGCGATAGGCGTCGGTGATTATTACCGACGGCCTCGCATCCCCACAGATATTCCCTTGTAAAATATTTTTTGAGTTGCTAAATATATTGACATTCGGAGAAAACCTTCCTCTTGAATCACTCTATCTATTAAAAAAACCGCATCAAAATCCGTTGCTTAGTTTTAAAGATCTAAGCACACATAGGGACAGACAGACAGCGGGAAGCAACTTTGTTTTATACTATGTAGTGATTATTATTATTATTCTGTGGTCTAGTAGTTCGAGGGTCGGACTGCTGATCACGAGGTCGTGGGTTCGATTCCCACAGGATACAAATATTTGTGTGATGAACATAAGTGTTTGTGTTGGCCTGGGTGTTGCTTATGTATTATAAGTATGTATTTACAAAAAAAAATACATAATGATTATATCCATTGTCTAGTACCCTTAGCACAAGCTCTGCTTAGTTTGGGACTAGATGGTGCAGTGTAAAAATGTCCCAAAGGTGTTCATTTATTTATTTGTTTATTTTTAGTGTACAATGTTAGTGTATAATTCAGCTCATTTAATGTATGTTTTCTCCGACTGGCCTCGCAAATCTCAGTATATAATATATCTACATATACAAATGTGCTCTGTGCTCGCAAAGCTGATTTGTCGCCGACGTGACGTGCACTTTCGACTAGGACTGCCATTGAATGAAGTCTCCATTAAAATTAACCTTTAGTTGAACCACCAACCAACCACTTCGTTTGTAGTAAAAAATATTATTCTGTACTACCGCTAAAATTAACGTAATAAGTGCCCTCTGTTGATGTAATGCAGTATCATTTCCAATAGCGGTTGACATTGTACTTTACTTCTGATAATAAGTATACATAACGACACACAGATGTCGTTTTGAGTTAATTATATGTGGCCGAAACCTCTATGCCAAAGAGGTCAAAAGGTTAGTGACCTAAACGATAATCTCGTTTCACCATCCTATACTATAAAAAACAAGAAACTTTTTAACAAAAATAAAACCAACTTCAAAAACCTTAACTAAAAAGTAAAAAATAAACCTTGTATGTATTTCAAAATCTTAACCTAAACCAAAATTTTGAAGGTGGCGCGTGACTGTCCCTTTGCGTCATGTAAATATAATGTACTGTCGAGCGCTTATCTATAGTAAAAAACAGTTTATGCGAACATTCATGAAAAACACGCGCCGCTTTCAAAATAATAAAAAATAAATAGTTAAGGTTTTTGAAGTCGGTTTTATTTTTTGTTAAAAAGTTTTTATTTCATACTTTTTATTAGTTGAGAATTCACAGAAAAACGAAACTATTAGTAGATCATCTAGGTAAGCGAAGCTAAATTAAACTGATTTATTGAAGCTGGTTCAAAAACTACTCAACCTAAGTCAATAAAATTTATATGGGACCACCGCGCGGACTTCCTCTACCAAATAAAAAAACAACCACGCAAATCGGCCCAGAAATCTCGGAATAATCGGTGTACATACATGAAAAAAAAAAAAACCCGCCGAATACATAACCTCCTCCTTTTTTTGAAGTCGGTTAAAAAAAAAGTGTGATAATACCTTTTGTGATAATGTTTTTGGTTCAGCAATAAATAAAGAAACAGAAAATACAAAAATTAACTTGTGTACACGTGTCTACATTTTTATAAGTCCAAGCCACAGAGTACTTTTTAGGGTTCCGTACCCGAAGGGTGCCAAACGGAAGCCTATTACCCTCGCTACGCTGTCCGTCCGTCCGTCCGTCTATCTGTCACAGGGCTGTATCTTTTGAACAGTAATAGGTAACCGGTTGAAATTTTCTCAGAATATGTGTTTCTATGAGGTGTATTACGACAAATACTAAAAATAAAAAAAAGTCTAAAACCAAAGGGGGTCCCCATACAAGAAACCTCAAAAAACATGTTTTTTTTTTCAATATTTTTGTTCCTGCTCTATCTGCAAAACGGTAATATATACCAGCGTCAAACTTGGTCATATTATAGTGCATATTATGTAGTTTAGCAACAAATACTAAAACTAAGACAAACATAGACATATGAGGTGGTACCTGCGTAAGAAAGACATGCAAAAAATCATATTTCGCGCAGTGTGCGTTGATGTCTTTTGATAAACTCTTGTAAATTAAATCAGTTTTTATGGGGTATCAGGTCGTTGAGAGGTACGGAACCCTTACTGCGCGAGTCCGACTCGCACTTGGCCGGTTTTTAATATACGTCCAAGCTAAAGTGTGCCCGCCGTCGGCGTAGTGCTAAACGGAGTTTATTTTTACGTGATTTAATTATTAATGCATTTTATAGGTACTTAATTTATGTACATTGTTGTACTATCGTACAAAGTGAAAAAACTAGAAAGGAAAGCGGCGGAATTAAAAAAACCGATAACATTTTTTTAAATTATCAATAATATACACAATCAAAGTTAGTAAAAAAGTACATCTTAAACCTCCTGGGTTTGAGTGTGGCACTTACAATTCATCCTCGTATCAGCACATTCATTTAAATAAGGATATCAACATGTTACTTTAATTAACAATTTTAATAAACATAACATCATAACATAACATCACGCCTGTATTTCCCCGAAGGGGTAGGCAGAGGTGTATAGTACACCCACATTTCGCCAGTTATGTTGTAAGTCCCATGTAATAGGGGGCGAGCCTATTGCCATTAACCGGGCACAAATCCAGACTCCGGGCTGCTACTGAGAATTTTCTAATGAAAAACCCAATAACACTTTGCCCGACCCGGGAATTGAACCCAGGACCTCACGCTCAGCAGTCGCGCTTGCAACCACTAGACCAACGAGGCAGTCTAATAAACAATAGTAGTTTAATAAACAATATGAATGTAATAATCAAGGTTATAGCGAATGTACGGAACGACAGGATGCTCCCCCATCGCACGAGTCGAGGCAAGGCGCCTACGCGTTATTCTCCGACACACTAACGAGTATTCGAACGCACCGAGTATGCGCCTCGCGCCGACCCAATTAATAGAGTAGTGTGTGGTCGTGCTTCTATGGTAGGACACCTTTTTTAGTCTATGGAGACAGAGTTCTGACGTGTGTGGACATTTTATTGTAATTTTGGTGTCTTATACCTTTTTTAGTCTATGGAGACAGAGTTCTGACGTGTGTGGACATTCTATTGTAATTTTGGTGTCTTATACCTTTTTTTTTTATTAAAGTTTATTCCATCTAATAAAGCCCTAATCATTTACACTGACCCACCCCGACTATATCTTGGCGACCCAACGTGTGTTTTAGTATATCTTGACACTTAAGCGTGTGTTTTAGATTTAAAACAAGGGGTTGGAGTCTTTGTTTAGTGGATCAAACTTTTTCATTCGTTGTGATTTTGATCAAGTCTAAAAGTTTTGGTGATACGACCGACAAGTGGTTTTGTGTTTCGCTGTGATTTTGCTGGTTAGTAGAACCACGAACCGTACTCGGTACCTACGTAAAGCAGGTACGTACTTGTTTGCAAAATGCCGCGAAAACGCAAGTCGCAAGCCAATAATGACTCGATTCTTGAGGAATCTGGACAATCCAACAATATAAATATGACACAAGACGTCTTTACATCATTGTTAACTACAATTCAACAGTCGCAAGCAGAGTTTTGCAACCAACTTTTACGTGAAGTTCGCTCATCAACACTTCAAACATCAGTCGATGCAAGTACATCTGCCGCAACCGCCATCATGAAGTCCACAGCCAACTTCTCAAAGTGTACATCAAAGTTCAGCGGCAATCCTGAGGAATCCGTGGAAAACTTTATTGATGCTGTCGAAGTTTACAAGTCGTGCCTAAATATAAGCGATGAGAACGCTCTCTTAGGTATGTCGATGCTGCTCACTTCTTCGGCGGGTACATGGTGGCAAGGCGTCAAAGGCACTACAAGGTCATGGGATGAAGCAGTTACTGGACTCCGGAGTGCGTATGGCGAGCGTCGCCCGCCCTTTCGAATATACTTGGAGTTGTTCTCCCTGGCACAAGGTAACGAAAAAACAGACTTGTTTATAGCCAAAGTCCGAGCATTGTTAGCCAAGTTGCCTAAAGAAGATTTATGCGAACGTGTCGAGTTGGATATGACGTTCGGATTGCTGGATCGCCGCATCCGAAAACGTATTGATAGAACTGCGGTTTCGACATTCGACGAGTTGCTAAAAAAGGCTCGAGCCGTTGAGGACTCAATAAATGAGCTACGGCACAGTCATTCGGCAGAAAAACCGTCATCATGTCGCGAAGAGGGGTCACGCGCCGCCGACGGGCCTGCGCGTAACGCCCGCGCCGCCACCGCTTCAAGTTCTACTTCTCGGTCTTCCACTGCCGCCGCCGGCAGTCGCACGGGCGACTCAACGACGAAAAAGGCAGGGGAAAACAAGTTATTCTGTATTTACTGCAAACGTAGCGGCCACACTAAAGAAAATTGCGAAAAATTAGTCAACAGTGACAATAACTCTAAAAGTGTTAATAAAGACATTAAGTGTTACGGTTGTGGTGCCGCGAATGTCATTAAGTCGAAGTGTCCTAAGTGTAAGACCAATAACGGACAAAATAGTGAACGTTCAACGTTCTATTCCCTAACTTCGGCTTGTGAATCTCGCGTGCCCACCGATCGCATTGACTCGCGTCGCACGCGCCCCGTGCTTGCCGTGCATAGCGACATTAGCTCCGCGATAAACGTACCGCCGCCGCCGCCGCAAGTGCCTACTCAGCCTACTACGCCGTCGCCGCTGCGAGGTAGCGTGATGTTTGCCGGCGTAGCGGGCGATTCCGCGCATTCGAGCATCGAGCAATGCATGTCTTCTCACGATGTTCCAGGTAACCCTGCGTATGTCGCAAGGGATTGTATTAATAACGATTGTTTTGTTGATTCTATAAATATATCTGATTCTGTCACTAGTGTACCTAATTTGGATGGTAATGTTTTGACTATGGATCCTGTTTTTGCTGATAGTGTTCCTTATAGTAAATGTTTACACGATAAAACTTGTGATGATTGTAATTGTTTACATTGTATCAGTTTCCCGAATGATTATTTTAGTTTACAAGAGCCGCCTTGTATTAATAACAATGTTAATGCTGTGAGCTCAAATAATAGTTTAGATAATCCTTTGTGTGATGTAAGTAGTTCTTTTTGTGTTGATCATAATTGTGTTTGTTTCCGTTCTAAAACGAAAATGTGTGTTTGTACTGAAACTAATGTAAGTGTTTGTACTACTTGCGACCAGGGGGAGTTCGCGTCACCGTCACAGATTAGTGAAACGTCACGGTCGGTATCGTTCAATGGTTGTCAATCTTTATCTGGTAATTCCGATGGATCAAAATCTTGCTCTCGCGATTTTATGCTTATTTCCAGATCTGATAATGATTATAAACCGTTTTGTAATAATACCAGCGACTCTCAACATTTTTCCGAAATAGCAAGTGGTTGTCAACATTTTTCCGGTTGTCAACAGTTGTGCGGAATTGCCAGAGGTTCACAACCTTTTGTCGGTAATCGTACTGATAGTCGATCTTTTCTACGGCCCGTGCTAAAGATTAGTATTTTAGGTGAAAAAGGTACCGCGATGGTAGATTCGGCAGCCAAAAGCTGCGTGGCTGGCCATACGTTATACGCTCTCCTAAAGGCCAAAGATCATCCTATGTCCTCTCGTAGGGAAAATGTAAAACTAGCAGATGGTGTCAGTAGGTTATTGAATGTACTTACTACCGAAGTGAATGTAACTCTTGAAGGTAGAACCAGGCTCGTAAGTTTTTTAATTTTTCCAGACGCGGATAGTAACGAAACTCTTTTAGGTATAGATTTTTTGATAAATTTTAATATTTGTATTGATTTTTGTAATTTTAAATGGCATTTTGCTGATAGCTTTGAGCAGTTCGATCTTCTCCCTGAAAAAGATGTACACCACGTTGAGAGTGTGCCTATTAGTAGTGTACTTAGGGAGGAGGAAGCGTCACGGTTTAGCAACGAGCAGCGCTCCGTTCTTGCCCAATTCCTTTCTGATAATAAGGACGTATTTGAGTTAAGGGGCGAACCGACTACATTTGCAGAGCACGTTATTGACACCGGTGACCACGCTCCTGTTGCAGTCCCTCCGTACCGGCTTAACCCTGCTAAAAAAGCTATTATGCAGTCGGAAATAGAAAAGATGTTAGCCGATGATATTATCGAGGAGTGCGAATCGGCATGGGGCTCTCCTGCGTTGTTAGTGCCTAAAAAGAACGGTCAAGTTCGTTTTTGCGTAGATTACCGAAAACTTAACGCGATAACGAAAACCGATGTGTACCCGATGCCGCTTATAGACGAGTTAGTACAGTCTACCAAGCGCAATTGCATCATGAGTACTTTGGATATGAGGAGTGGATTTTGGAATGTGTCCGTCCGTGAGTGTGACAGAGACAAAACGGCCTTTTTAACACCTTTTGGTAGTTACCGTTTTAAAAGGATGCCGTTTGGACTAAAAAACGCTCCGTCCACGTTCCAACGGCTCATAGATAGGCTGCGCTCTGGAGCGTCACTTAAAAATGTGACCCTATTGGCCTATCAGGATGATTTACTCGTAATATCCGAAGGGTTTGATCAACATATCGCTGATTTACGTGCAGTTTTTGAGAGGTTGCGCATGTTCAATCTTCGCGCCAATCGCGAAAAGTGTGTTTTCGCGCGCGAAGAGGTGAAATACTTAGGTCATGTTATTAGTCAGGATGGGATTTCGCCTGATCATGACAAAGTTCGCGCCGTGGCGGACATGAAGGTTCCAAGTTCGCTACGTCACCTCAGAACGTTTCTTCAGACCTGTTCGTGGTTCAGAAAGTTCATTTTGAACTTTTCAGAAGTTGCTGAACCCTTAACACGTCTTTTGAAGAAGAATCAGTCTTGGATATGGAGCTCTGAGCAAAATAAGGCGTTTCAGGAGCTGAAAAAGTGCTTAACGTCTGCGCCCATACTTATACAAGCTGATTATAGTAAACCGTTTATCTTGCGTACAGATGCGAGTAATTACGCTCTCGGTGCAGTTCTCCTACAAGGAGGGGGAAAAGACGAACGGCCAATTGAATATGCGAGCCGCCTTTTAAACCCAGCCGAGCGTAATTATAGCACTACCGAGAGGGAAGCTCTCGCGGTAGTATGGTCAGTTGAAAAATTCAGAGGTTATATTGAGGGTCAGCAAATTATTGTAGGTAGTGACCATCAGCCTCTTAAATGGTTGTTGAGCTTGAAGTCGCCTTCTGGTAGACTAGTTCGGTGGGCACTGAAGTTACAGGAGTTTAACATTCAGTACGAATACACTCCAGGCAGAGCCAATGTTGTCGCCGACACTCTGAGTCGTCCTACCTGCGAAGAAGACAGTAAAGGTCAGTGTGGTATTTGTTCAGTCGTTGTTGACTTACCCACTAGAAGTCCTACTGATTTGCGACGTGCTCAGTTTGATGACCCAGAACTGGAAAAGATAGTCAGTGGTCTTGAAAATAATGATGCAGTTGAAGAGAAACGTTGGTCCGAGCGAGGTTACTTTATGCAGCAAGGAGTCCTGTATAGGTACAACCCCGATGTCGATGTCGAGGAACCACAGCTTGTGCTTCCAGTGAGTTTACGACTCGACGTCTTGAGCGAATGCCATGACACTCCTATTGCTGGGCATCAAGGTATCGACAGGACCTTACATAAACTTTCACAGCGATTTTTCTTCCCTGGAATGAGACGGTTTGTCGCCGACTTTATTAAGTCTTGCGCAACCTGCCAGCGGTACAAGTCTTCAAACTTGAAGCCTTCAGGCCTTTTACAGACCCCAGTGTTAAATCAAAGGGGAGAGGTCTTGGCGATCGACTTGTTTGGCCCGCTCCCACCTGGAGAGAAGGGGGAGAAATACATTTTATTAGTCGAAGACACAGCTACTCGGTGGGTCGAGCTCTTTGCTCTTGTTGACGCCACCTCAGAAGTTTGTGCTCGTACGCTAATTGAGGAATACTTCCTCAGGTATGGCTTGCCGCGTCGTATTGTATCGGACAATGGAATACAATTTGTCTCTTCCGTCATGCAACAATGTATGTTTATTTTGGGAATTCAACAGGACTTGTTACCTTTATATCATCCGGAGGCAAACCCGGCTGAACGGAAGAACAGAGACCTTAAGGTGCAGCTGGCCCAGTTGGTTGACACTGAGCATTCTTCATGGCCAAACCATTTACCATCGGTTCGTTTCTCCATGAACTCAGCGTTGTGTCATACAACAGGCGTTTCTCCAGCTTTTCTCACTTTGGCGAGGAATCTCCGTTCACCTCTTGACGTTCAGTACGATATTAGGGCCGTCCTGAAAAAGGATAATTTTGTTCCCCAGAGTACGCCCTACTTAAAGAAGTTTTTAGATTCTTTAGTTACGATTAGGGATAAAGTAGAGAAAGAACAGGATAGACGTAAAGATTACGCGGACAAGGGTCGTAAACCTGAAGAATTTGATGTCGGTGATCAAGTTTTGGTTAAGTCGCACGTATTGAGTAACGCTGCTAAGGGATTATCAGCTAAGTTTGTACCAAAGAGGGATGGTCCCTATATGGTCGTTAAGAAAGCTAGCCCTACTACTTACCTGGTTTCAAAACTTAATTCTCCCGACGAGGTCTTGGGCAGGTTCCACGCGTCCCAACTCACGCCTTTTGTCAATAGAGACGAAGAGCCACCTCTTCCGATTATGCCGAAGCGTAAAAGAGGCCGGCCTCGTCAAATTCAGCCTGTTTCTGACGTTCTTGAGCGGGTTCCTGAGCGAGGACGCCTTCACGAACCCGAGGGGGAGTGTATAGCGAATGTACGGAACGACAGGATGCTCCCCCATCGCACGAGTCGAGGCAAGGCGCCTACGCGTTATTCTCCGACACACTAACGAGTATTCGAACGCACCGAGTATGCGCCTCGCGCCGACCCAATTAATAGAGTAGTGTGTGGTCGTGCTTCTATGGTAGGACACCTTTTTTAGTCTATGGAGACAGAGTTCTGACGTGTGTGGACATTTTATTGTAATTTTGGTGTCTTATACCTTTTTTAGTCTATGGAGACAGAGTTCTGACGTGTGTGGACATTCTATTGTAATTTTGGTGTATTATACCTTTTTTTTTTATTAAAGTTTATTCCATCTAATAAAGCCCTAATCATTTACACTGACCCACCCCGACTATAAGGTAGGATTTGATACAGCTTAAATACCTAAATAAACCATTTAAACCATTTATTTTGCCACACATACACAAAATATATAATGAGAACACAACATGCATACAATAAAATAAGAAGAAAAAAAAATAATGAAGTAAAAAAAAAAAAAAATTAAAAATAATAATAATTAAAATGAAATAAATGAAGATTCGACAGTGTTCTAACGCCACGCAAATTCACGCAATTGATTATAAGTCAGTCAGGAAATATTTTTTTACACCAAAGACATTTCTATACTGACGCAGTATAATACCTTTATGGTTTTTACATGGCCTACGTCGTAGACAACGTAGACCATATTCTAATCCCGTAGGCGTCTCGTAGGCGTCCCGTAGGCGAGCCGTAGGCTTCCCGTGGGCTCTACGAAAGTATCGATGTCCCTACGCAGGTAACGAAATGTTTTTTTTTTTCAATGTGATTTGGGGTAAATAGATGTACGTAGTACTCTGATGTGATATTTGTAAAATAATCTAACAGAGTGTTAATTTCTTGGTTTTCTTAGGTTTTTAATCTAACAGAGTGTTAATCGATATTGACCGTAAACGCAACAAAATACGAAAATTTTGCGAAAACATGAAATTATTTTACTTTAATTATATTATAGAAATACCTATAAATGTAACGGAAAAGTTACTTGTAATATTTATGAAGAAAGAAGAAATGTGGATTTGGTATTTTATTGTATAAAAATAAATAAATAATAAAATCTTTATTGATCAAAAGCAGAGTTACAATACTTAGAACACTAGCCTCCACACTAGGATTCCCTGTGTCGGCACGTGCCGCCACGTGCACCGGGAAGGACACAAGGAGACAAATAGTCTTCTTTAAGACCTTACAGGCGTAGCATAGGGAGGGCTCCGGAGGTATATTAATTTCCCGGAGTCTCCCCTTATTATGCTGTAGACGGCCACTGAGGGGGTTTTAGTGGGTAAGAATCCCACACACCCCGGCCTCCGTCCCCCATGAGGCCGGTAGCCTTTTGAAGGTTTCCTCCTCGCAACAAAAAAAAAAAGGATTCCCTGTGTCGTGGAGTCTAGTCTCTTTCGTTAGTTTTAGTTTTTTTTCTTTCTTTCTTTCTTTTTATTTTTTTACTTCCGCAAACAAAACTTAAAAAAATGGAATTCATTGATTTTAGTCCGATTTACAAAAATAGAATCATTTTAATTATTAAATATCGATGTTGTGAGGTCCTAGAATAATTTTTACTTGGACGAGATGAGGGAATCCTCCTGTCACCGCCAGCAAATGCTGCTAGATTCTTTAAAGCAAACTAACCTGTTTATACTAAACCTCTTAAGGGGTCTCATCACTCATCATTATGAACAACTTTTACTATGGGAAAACCCTGAAATCACGAAAAAAAAACAACTATAATGTAGGGATCAGCAGATTTTATTTGCGATTTCGTGGTTGTTTCTATAGTAAAAGTTGTCCATAATGATGGGTACAATGACCCCTTGAGGTTTAGTATAAACTAATAATAAGGTTGTATATCAGTTGAGGACCGAGTCACAGATAATATAATACACCGAGTGTTGTGGCGCAACTTGGGACAGGCCTATGTCCAGCAGTGGACTGCGATAGGCTGAGTTGAAAGTTAAAGAAATATCAGTTTTTGATGGTTATCTTATGTCATGACTGAAGGGCTCGTGGCTAAGTAATAACTGTGTGAATTATAAGATCTACGAGGTTAAGCTGCGTTACCTCGGTCAGTCCCTAGATGGGTGATCGTTTCGTTGTACATTGAGAACCCGACGAGCCTCGCTGTCGGTCCCGGTTGGCATACGAATATCTATGTGATATATAAAATACAGTACCGACCCCGGGAATGCACTTTGTTAAACTGTGAATAGTATCGTAGGATTCCACGAGACAGGCTTGTCCTAGTGTGGAATCCACAAGTTAATTGTTTCCTTATGTAATACCTACTACTTATACCTGTAATGTACCTCTTAAGGAAATGTAAAAATACAGTTATTTTTGGCAAATAAATGATTATCTTATCTTATCTTATGTCAATTGTTACGGGTAGTCAGAAGCCCGAAAGTCGGACAACTGGTCTAACCTTAGGATATTCATATTACCCAGTAAATGCGTTGCAGGGCTCTGATATTATGAATCGAATGTTTGTTACACGTTTTAGAGCTCCTGCACTCTCACTTAGCCCCGCTCGCACCGCGCGTTTCCCGCGGCCAGCCCGTTGCGCGATATTTTTTGTTCGTAATGTCTACTCTAGTACGTAGTACATATTACATCAGTGATCGCTCCGTATAGATTCTGATGTTTAGCCGCACCTGGTTTGACTGAAAGCCGACCTTAACATAATTGGGATAAGGCTTATTTTGTTTTATTTGGAAAACGAACAGATAGTCACAAACATAAGTTCACAAATACGTAAAATAATATCCAAAAACAGTTTCCTCGGATATCATACAAATAATAATAACAACGAAAGAGAGAAAACAAAAGAAAGAAGAATGGAGAGAGAAAGTAGAGCTTGTGTCATCATAAATCAAAGCTTCGAAGCGCGACATCTCTCGGGGCGCGAGACCGGTCGCCTACACCCATTGAGAAATTAAAATGAAACGCGACTTTTATTTTTGTTCCTTGAATGTTCATTTGTTTTTAGTGGACTTGTTCATAATCACCACCCACCTCTGATTGTACCTTGGATGATGTTAATAGTAATTCATATAAAAGCTGAGTACACACGGCTACACATCAAGCTGTACATTTCCAGTATAAGCTGACCTCGCATTGTATAGGTTTTCCTTACAACGCGAGGTCAGCCTATACTGGTATTGTACAGCTTGATGTGTAGCCGTGTGTACAAGTCTTCAGTCCTCGCTCAAATAAAAAAATAAAACGAAACATTTTTTCTAATATTTTTTATTATCCCATGTTGAACCGCGTCTCGTTATACGTCTCAGTATTTTGATCTACGTTACAATCACAACTATTTGTCTAAATCTAAAACCAAAATGTTGTACTACATGAACGGAATGGCATGGAAACTAATGATGAACCCGTTGTACAGAAGTATTTGCTAGATATATCAAAACAGATAAAATATCAAATTCAAATAAAGAAGTAAATACAAATTCAAAAAACGAACTGAATACATAAGTGACAGCATTGAATGAACTAAATGAAGCATGAATGAACTAGTACAAGAAATGTCAAATCCTATTTTTTTTGAGCTCTACGAGACTACGACACTAAATTTCTCGGAACTCAATCTACTTCTACTTTTCTAAACCGATATAATATTTTTTGTTGCAATCAATTATTATTATGATGTTAAAATCGTTGAAAAGACATCAAATTCTAATATTATTGGAACATAAATTAGAACTCCATCAAAACATTCTCGTAAGGTCTTAGTCTAATTTCCAGCGGACAGTTGCACGATCTTGTCGTTGATTTCCTGGAGTTCCACCATGTACTCCTCGTCCGCCATGATGGTGGCCAACTTGTTCAGGATGGACAGCAGCTCGCCATCACGCAGACGGAGCTGGTCGTTGCACTGTTCTACTTCATCTACAACCTCGTCGGGAATCTGGAATTAAATAATGTTGGGTTAGTTATTTACAATAATTGTGTAAGGAGCTTTTTTGGAAAGTTTATTGAGATTTAAAGAATCCATATTATCCAACGACGTCAATAAGTAGACAAGCGATCTCATATAAGCAGCATTTTCCAAATTCAGTTGACGCAAATGTTCGCGAGACAGCTGTCAAGTGAACTAATGACAGATGACAGTGTGGTTCCGGAACCATAACTCGTGTAATAATTTTATTCTTCTAAACAGCGCATCTAGTACGTAGTACATATGTATCGATGATATTATCTAATATGGTCACGTCGTAATATCAGTATACTACTTATACTAGTGTATTGTGCTAGCTGACATGTGTGGCAAAGTTTAATTATTTCAACTTATTGGTCGTTTGTTTGAATTAAAATATGTAGACTAGTTATTGACAGACAGAGACTTGTTGAAGGGGAATTTGTTGCACCGCTCTTCTTCCCAGCTTAAACCACATAAATAAGAATCCATATAGAAGCCAAGCTAGCCGCTGTGGTACACTCACACATAGCGCGGCGATGTGGTAAGAACCGGCTTGCGCCAGCTGAGCTCGGTTTCTGATAGATGTTTATATTGAGTCTTATTTTGTGCCTAGTTAAAATGTCAAATGGATGACATGATAGAAAATAATCACATCTCTCACTAGATGGCGCTTAAAGTTCAGGGAATGTCTAAATGTTCCATAAAATGAGACATGGAATATTCCATAAAACGATTCTGGAACAGCGCCAGAGAGATGACGTCTTTGCAATGATCTTGATGGAGTGCTTTAGTTATAAAATATTTGAATAAATATACCACATTCTCCTCATTATTTATAAAAATAAGACCGAACTATTTGGTTTATTTTGTTACCACATGGCAAAGCTATACCAACCAAACCGATTTATAATATTCCTTATATATTTTATTTCAGATTATTCTATGAGAGTTCCTCGGATTCCAATTTAGGTATGTTTGATAATTAATGGTTTTTCCATATGTAGTACCTATCAAATCATCATCATCATCATCATTTCAGCCGAAAGACGTCCACTGCTGGACATAGGCCTCAAATAATAGTATAATATTAATAGTATTTGACCTATCAAATAATAGTAGATAAATGATGAAAAGAAAATTATTTTCTTTCCTGTGACAATAGTATTCAATCATTTATTTTCTCTTTCTAATTACCTTTTGCAATTCCAAGAACGTTTCGAATTTGAGTTTCTTCCTCTGCTTGCCGTTGTTGGCATCGAAGAACATGGTGAACTGTTGGTCCTTCTTTTTTACGGGGAAGTAGATACCAGCGGTCAGACGACCCTTAGGATCCCTGGCTAGAAGACTCCTGGAAAAAGGAAAAAGAAAAAACGTTAAAAATTGTTAATGTCAAGCAAAAAAACGTAGAAGAAGCCATTGGAATTAGAAAAACAAATAAAAAGTGTTATTTGGTGCTGGCAGTCAAAAATATAATTAGAAGAAGTCATAGAATTTCTAGTTTCAAATTTCGAGTTCATTGACTGAAAGATCATTTTATTAATAACATAACATAACATCACGCCTGTATTTCCCCGAAGGGGTAGGCAGAGGTATATAGCACACCCACATTTTGCCAGTTATGTTATAGTCCCATGTAATAGGGGGCGAGCCTATTGCCACACATCGGGCACAAATCCAGACTCCGGGCTGCTACTGAGAATTTACTAATGAAAAAACCCAATAACACTTTGCCCGACCCGGGAATCGAACCAGGACCCCACGCTCAGCAGTCGCGCTTGCAACCACTATTTTAATTTGAAGCTAAAAATAGATATTAGTTTAAAATATGAAACGAGAAACTGACATGAATTTAATAATATTGAATGACGTCGATTGAGCGGAAATACTTCAGCCGAGCCGATAGCGTGAATTCCCTTATGTATTCGTCTCGAGACTATCTATATGCTGACGCTTATGTATTCATACATTAATGACATTGACTTATTCCTATCAAACGGCTTGATGATAATTGGCAAATCCCAGACATATGGGTTATTTTGCACCGATCACTTGTGCAAATATCCATTAAACCCATTGAACTTTTATCTTATCAACTAATGGAAGTACACTCAATGAATCATCGCTATCATAAGCATAAATAAAGAAGCGATGGTGTGTCAATTTGCAAACGGTAATCAGTTTTGCATGAAACACGATCAATTAGATACTCTAGTTTGCAACGTGACTTATGCAAGAGTTCTATCTAATGAAGTTATAATTCCCTGGTATGTTAATTGAATTGCCATGAGAAGCAAGTGTCAAGTTGCTAATTATCATATTACTGGCTTATTTAATTTATGAATATGCTATGGCACATACACTTGCTTCTCATGGCAATCAAATTAACATACTTACCAGGAAGTTATAACAAGTTACATAGAATTCTTGCATAAGACATGTTGCAAACTAGGATATCATGTAAAATGGATAACATTTTGCAAATTGGCACATCTTCGCTTCTTTATACACATATAAGATAGCAATGATTCATAAGAGTAAGTACTTCAATTACTTGATAAGATGAAAGTTGGATGGGCTTAATAAAGTATTTGTCTTAGTATTTTTTGATGTAAACGACCCATTCCATCTGGGATATACCATAAATCAGATTTTAGTAATGTATCAAATGAAGTGGATTGTAAAACTGTGGCTATGGTAAACAGTGAATTGCCGTCATCTCTACAATATTTTATTTAATGATCTTTCAGTAGAGAGAACATCTCAGTAACCTCATCAGTCACGTTCATCATCATCATAAAGTCGAGATAGAGAATTGTTTAGAGCTTCTCCTTTTGTTTGCTGTCATTAAAAGATTAAATCACGAAATAAACATGCTATTGTCTTATTGTTCTTCAAGAATATTTACAGTGATATCAGAGATAACGTTTATTGTGGTGATAAGCTTGCTATGCTTACCTACGTGTCATGTGGCACCGGCTGGAGTTGAATCACCTAGTTACCACATTTTTATCTATGATTCATTATAGTAACGGACTATCTTAGGGGCAGTCAGTACCCCGAAAATTCTGTCAATTTTATTGTAGTTGTAATTACTTTGAATCGTCTACTCAGAAATAGTCGCACCAGGGCCCTTACTCTCGACTGATTCGAGCTCTGAACCAAATCGAGCAAATGTCAATTCCTAGAGAAATGAAGTACAAATTGACACTAACTCGAATTCAAATTTGATTAAAAAGAAAAAAAAACTATAATTAACTCCACTGTAATTTAAAAGTATTGTTAAATAGTACAGTATGCATTATAAAAAAAATTGTATGCCAGTACCTGGTGGAATATTGTACCATGTTTGATGCAAAGAAATACTATTCTATTCTATTGATACAGAACTCGATCCAGTCAGGAGTGAGGCCCTTGGTTTGTCCGAAAGCTTACCCCAACGCACTCGAAAAATGGTAGAAGACAAATCTTAATTATTATACACTAGAGGGCGCCTAGCGCTTCGCCCGCGTGTATAACTTTTATAGCAAATCAAAGTAGCCTATGTCCTTCTACGGGTTCTAGACTATTTATGTACCAAGCTTCATCTAAATCGGTTCAGTAGTTTAGTCGTGATGAGGTAACAAACAGACAGAGACTTTCACAATTTATCAGAGCCCTAAAAACTCATGCTAGGGTACAAATGTATGCTAGGCTTTGTAATATGAATAATCAAAAATACTGTTCCGTACTACGTACGGGCTTTCCTCAATATGAAAAGAGTCCAGGACTGACGTACTGCTGGGTGACAGATTATGACGTGGTACAAACCTCAAGTCCCAAACGATGTTCCTCTTCTCCGTCACACTGACGTAGGTGAGATACGCCTTGGCGACGTAGATGAGGGACAGGCGCTCCTTGACCACGGCGCCCCTGGTCTCCCGCTCGTGCCACTCGATGTAGTTGCTGTTCTGGGCGTTGAATTGGTACATGTACTCCTTGCGGCAGTGGGGCTCGTCCGATTGGGTGAACCAACCTGAGAAAACATGCAGAGTGTTAAGTTTCTATTTGTCAACAAATATAAACCGTATCTCCACATGGTTAAGCTTTTGTGGAAGACAATACATGATAACCGGCCGAAGTAGCATGTTAAAAACGATTTTTGTAATACTTAGAAAATGGAGTTAATGATGCGTTTGTTAAACTTACCAGTATGAGGGTAACAACGGTCAGCCATCACAGTGACGACACGGGCGATGTGGTAACCCAGATCTGACAGGAACATGCCAGGCCTTCCGTCAACCTTCACGTGGATCGCAAGCATCACGTGGTCCTTCTCATTCTCAATCAAGAACCCTTGCGGTCCGGGGCTTGACGTTGTGTAGTCTTCTAAATCTTGGATGTTCTCGTCACACGATACAATCATCATGGACTTTGAGATGCCACGGAAGTCCTTCTCTAAGCCTTTCAGCAATTTCTCGACTTCCATAGCCAGACCTACACAAGTATGCTTGCGGGGACGAATAGGCGGGTTGTACTTCGGGAAGTACTCCTGAAGAGTCGCGTCTGGAGCGGCCATGTAGGCATCGTACAGGGAAATGAAGTTGTTGATGGAGTCATAATTTTCCGAGACAACGAGACGGCTCAACAGCGCCTCCGCCTTAGCGACCAGCTCCTCGTACTGTCGGAGGGTGAGTCGCAGGGCGGGGCGGGGAGCCCCCCACCGCGGGGGCGGGAGGGGGTGGTCGGCAGGCCAGCTGCCGGGGGTGCGTGCATCGGAGCCGAGTCAGCTCAACCACTCGGCGCCCCAGCGCCCCACGACGCGGCGGAGCGCACGCTCCTCGCTGGACGTGCATGCTAGCGGTGCGGCGGACGCGTCGGCCCCGCCCGCACCAGTGGCCTCCATGCTCGCGCCCGCGGACGCATCCAGAGACCACTCTAAATCCTTACTTAACGGTTTTATATTTAACGTATCTGGAATAGAATAAAATAAACATTATGAGAAACGTGGCTTCAAGAAGTGTTAGGTCCTCATCATTATAATTTCAGCCGAAAGACGTCCACTTCTGGACATAGGCCTCTCCCCAACATGTTGGGAGGATATGCCATAATCGCCACGCTTGGCAGGCGGGTTGGCGATCGCAATTGGTTGGTTAAATACTCAGAGAACGCTGCTGCCCATCCTCTGGTGAATCCCTTTGTTGCCTTTTACGATACCCATGAGAAGATATAGTGTTTGGTTATATTTTGTACTAAATCTTGGGTAAGGTCGAAGTTCCTATTGTGTGAATGGAAGAATTTGGTTTATCACAATACTCAGTCGAGGGCAAAGTACCCGATGTGATAAGAACAAGCTACATGCATAACTAACAACAGAATTTCTCTTCGAGCCTTTGTCAATGAAACACGATAAGTTAACCAAATGTTGCGTCATCACTATCCAATGTGGTTACTAAGCAAAGTTACATGTCTATCGAAAGTGTACACCTATACAAGGAATGGCAAGGTCATACACAATACGTCATAATGGCCACGTTCCAAGAAAAGCAAATATGTTAATTGGACTCAGTGACGAACACCGCACTTCCCATAATAGGAAAACAGTGACTCACCCGATTGCCCATAACTATGTATAAAACCGTTTCACATGAACCACGTCACTACAATCTTTTTATACAGTTAAATATCGATTATGGCGAAAAGCCAGGAATGGTTTACATCGGTTCGTATTTATGTTTGGCCTTAATACTTTATTTTGGGTAAGATCAAGCGACGAGAGTTTTTCCATGAAACGTGGAAATGCGAAACAGACGCTGTCGAGAACACGCTAATTTACAAGACTACTTACAAATCTTTTTTACAGTCTTACCTTACACACAAGTGTTCAAAGTCTGACTATATGGGTATAGATTTCAATAGTATTAAGATCTTGCGAAAAATTAACAAATAAAAAATGTTTGGAAACAATGTGAATTTCTATTAGCAAACGGCCTTTCGGATCCATTTCAATTCCGGAAAGAGGGTGTGTCTAGTATAAAAGACTTAGCAAATTAAAGATAATTTAATTAAGTTAGACTGTGGCTGACACGCGAGGGTGCTATTATGTACCTTCCTCCCCGAATGACGCATAGGCTAAGCACCATAATATAATTTGGAGCAATATATTTGTGATTAAAATAGCCAACTTTAGGTCACAAACAAGGTTGAAACAAAAGGAAAACCTACTTTTGAACACAGGAAACCTATTTTACTACACGAAATACATAGGAAAACACAGGAAACATATATAACAGGAAAAGCTAATGTTGCTATGCAACGAAATATTAAAAGATAAGACTTATAATATAAGGCATCATAAATGTATTGGTTGCGATCTAGTTTAATTATAAACGAAATAGAAAGCTGTGTAATTAATTATTCAAAATATAGGCTAATTTTAAGAGGAAAAGGCTGGTGATAAGTACACAAAGTTACTTTTTGTTTACGCAATTTGAGAAACTTAGTTTTTTCAGAATCACTATAGGAGAATCGATTGTGTCGTATTGCAATATAGTTCTTGGACCTTGAGGACCTATTCACGATCCGCTGATGTACTGAATTTAACCATAATAATCTAATTGAGTTTCCAAATTATTTTTTTGGTTAAAATGTATAAACTCTAAACAAACTAGTTTCTTAAATTGCGTAAACAAAAAAGTAATATTGTATAGAGCACGAGCGGCAAAATAAACATTGCAATGGGTGGAACTAATATTTATTGAATAAACAGATAGGTCTTCGAAAGGATCAGAGCAAAAATCAAAGGTCACTGGAGAACAGGAAGCTGGCAAGAAACCGGAAAGATAAAATATAAAAAAATAGGGTCATAAACGTGAAAAAAAAATAGCTCAATGCAACTAAGGTCAATGCTACGACTATAAAGTAAGTGAGGAGAACGTACCCATTGTTGGCAAGTCGCCTCTTCAAGAAGTTGTGATGCTTTTTCGAAGATGTTTGTTTGTTTACTTCGCGAATCAAACTGGTTTCATCTGCGTGCGCGCGTCCTATATAAACCGTCCATTCCGAATTACCTCATCCCCCCGCGCCTCAGCCACCGCCCCCTGCACGTGCGTCACAGCTGTACAACGGAAAACGTGCACGTGTATACAGTGTGTTTATTTGTAGGTTAAACGTGTCTGTGTGGGTAGTTTTCGCTTGTGTGTAAGTCGATCGCGTCAAAACAAAACTCACACATTTGCGATAGGTAGTGTTGTAACACTGGGTTTTATGAGTGTGGGTATTCCTATGAAAATTGTAAATATCAGGTTTAGCCTGCGACTTCGGTTGCTTGAATTTGAGATACCTAAAGTGTACTTATATGTCTATCAAATCACTTATTTTAATTACCTGTAAATGTTTTATTTTAATTAAAATTTTAAATAAAATCATCAGTCTGGCTCTAGAATTATCATCACCATTTCAGCCGAAAGACGTCCACTGCTGGACATAGTCCTCCCCCAAGCATCGCCACAACGACCGGTCCTGTTCTTCCCGCATCCAGCGAATTCCCGCGACCTTCACCAGGTCGTCAGTCCACCTTGTGGTGGGCCTACCCAAACTACGCCTTCCAGTACGCGGTCGCCACTCCAGAACTTTACGGCCCCCACGGCCACATCGGCCATCCGTTCTGCGAGCAATGTGCCCCGCCCGCTACCACTTAAGTTTGGCAATTCTTCGGACTATGTCAGTTACCTTCGTTCTCTTGCGAATCTCCTCATTTCTGATTCGAATGATCATGAAATAAGATTTTTAAAATCTCTAAACAACACATTTCATATGTAGCGCAGTATTTTTCTATTCTATAAGACGCCTTTTCTCGACAACTATAGAGCCTACTCCTTAGGTCGTTTCTGAAGAAAATTATCTCTTTTTATGGCTGAAAAAAAAACTGCATCTTGAAAACTTGAAACACACCTTGACTTAATGAAATATATATTATTTGTACTTGATCGAATATTTGTACGCCGATGAAGCGGACGGCTAGACATTGAAAATCATGTAACATCTACGTTCTACAAATAAAAATATATGTATTTTAAAACTAGGAGTGACCTATTCCTTGCCCATAGACACAGACCAGTAAGCTTCCTGGTCTGTGCCCATAGATGACAATTTTATATATTCCCATCTATGAACAAACATACATCTCTACAATTATGTATCAGACGGAAATGTTAGATTAGAAACACAGTGCTCACAGTAATGTGATTATAACACGTGAATTTATAATAACAATATATTTCAAGAAATATTCACGTTGTACCTAATAATGTATGTCGATAAATAACAATGTATGTCTATAATTAGATTCGTTACGGGTACCTAGTCAGATAAAAAAATACAGGAGGATGGGGCCTGCGAGCAGCAGACTCGGGGTAGTCTGCTGCCCGACCAGCAGCTGGCGTAGCTGACGTAGCTGGCACAGCTGGCGTAGCTGGCAAGCTGGCCTGGCAGCATGCTGGCGTAGCTGGCACAGTTGGCGTAGCTGAGACAGCTGGCGTAGTTAGCGCCCCCGGCTAAGGTAGTTGAAGGAACACCGTGGTGGTTTTAGTTGGTAAGAGTCCGACACTGGCTCCGCCTACCCCGGGTGGAGTGCGTCCATGAAGATTTCCCCACGGCAAAAAAAAAATCCCGGAAGAGGTGACGACTGCTCTAACCTTAAAATTTTGGTAATGGGTTTCGGGGGTCTGATGGCAGTCGCTCCGTGTAAAATACTAGGCCGTCAGGCCCGTAGCCATGCTGACTGGACTGGCAAAGTTTTTCTCTACGAAATGTGGCGTGAATTATTCTCATAAAAGACTAGAATAAAAACGGACGCAAATCAATATTTCTTCTTTCTTTCTTTCTAAATACAAGGTATTAAACTCTGCATTGTTTTACACACCATCATCTTCCTTGCCGTTTTCCCAATTACATTGGGGTCGGCTTCCTGTCTAACCAGATACGGCTGAACATCAGTATTTTACACGGAGTGACTGCCATCAGACCCCCGCAACCCAGTTACTGGGTAATACCAACCATAATTCTTTAAGAATTAATATTCTTTTAGAAAGAAAGAAAGAAAGAAAGAAAGAATCATTTATTTGCGTAGAATACAGGTGGTACCAGATATAAAAATTGGTGGTTTAGGAACAGTGCTATATTCTGCTTGTATTAAGCATGCAAAAATCCAGTATAGATGAAACCAATTGAACTATTTTATTATTATTGTAAATTATTATTATTGTGCCCATTATTACACAGTATTATTAGAGTTCATAACTTACATTATTATTTTATTATTATACATTATAATTATTATTCGTTATTAATACTTTGCATTATTATTATTGGTAAACATTATTATTAAAACATTACAATATTATGAAAATTGTACATTATCACTACAAACTTACGACACATTATTTTGCATAAACTCTTGAATCGTGTAGAAAAATTTATCTACCAACCATTTGTGGGAGCTCCCTTAAATTTCTTGGCAATTTATTAAAGACTGATATACACATGTGATAACAATTTTTTTTATTTAAAGTTGTTCTACAAAATGGAATTACAATTTTTGTTGGATCTCTTGGTCTGTATTTTGTGTAAGTGTCACCTGTGAATTTAAAGAAAGCACTATGTTTTCTGACAAATATAGACACTTCAAAATATACATGCAAGTTAAGGTCATTAAATTAAGTTTTTTAAAGAAGGGCTTACAAGACTCAAGTGGACCGAAAATTTAGAATATTAATCTAAGATACCAACACTCGGAGGTCTGACTACCCGTGTTGACTGCCATGGATAATTGTATGAAAACCGGGCCCGACAGCTTAGCGTGCTCTCTGAGGCACGGAAACTGTGTTTTACACACCATGAGCTCCTATTTTCATTTGGGTTTTAGCCCATCATCATCATCAACAGCCCACTATTGCCCTACTGCTGGGCACGGGCCTCTTCTCAGAATGAGAAGGCTAAGGCCTTATTCCACCACGCTGGCCTAGTGCGGGTTGGCAGACTACACACAACATCGAGAACTGTATGGAGCACTCTCAAGTGTGCAGGTTTCGTTAAAGTAAGTATTTATACCAACCAAATTCTTTTAAAGCAGAATAAATGCAGTAGAAATGAGAGCTTTGATAAGTACCTATGTGTGTTGTAACGTTGAGAGATAAAGTAAGGAATAAAGTGATAAGGGAGCGTTGTGAAGTGACAGAAGATGTAGTGACAAAGATTGAGAAAGGTATGTTAAGATGGTTTGGGCATAAAGAGAGGATGGACGAGTATACGAAACGAAGAGTTGGAAGGGGACGACCTCAGCGAACGTATCGCAATCAAATCGCGGACGTTCTCAAAAAATGCCAGGTTAAGACTAAAGGTGGCCACTGACGATGCTTCCAACCGTACGAATGGCGTGGTTATATTCCAAAATCTGTCCGTGAATGTTGAAAATGTATACTATTTTTAAAACGACGTCCTGGCTGTGGAATTCCAATCGGGTAGAAATCCACCAAGCCACGCCCCTTGGACGTCATCGCGTTGTGGTTTTGGAGTGATCGTCAATGCGAAAAACTTGCACTACGCCACCCGGAAGATGTCGAAACGCTCCGTGAATGTGCAAAACTACGTCCATTTTTATTTCATTCCGCGTTGCGCCGCCGCATGCGTAGCATCTCTAGTACGTCTGTGGCCGCCGCAAGTGAAGGACGCAAATACTCGGCCCGCATTTTTGCAACATCGAAACTTTAGGCTATGTGCAAGTAGTTCACGCATTTAGTTTACCTGTATTTCTATCAAGTACCTACAATGACGTGAGCGCGTTGATGAAATTCTAGAACCAAGAACGTATACGCGATGGATTGATCGTCAGTGTGCTAAAAAATAGGACGTCTTTTTGTTGGAAGTGGTCAATAAAACGACGTCGGAATGGTTACGTCGTCAGTGCCCACCTTTAGAGTACTCTATCCATAGTCTCTGCTTACCCCAGTGGGAAACAGCCGTGATAATATGTATGTATGTAAATTCTTTTGAAAAGTCAGAGGTGCGGGCGGTTTTGTAGACCTTTTATCGTGGAAAGGTCATGTTTACTGTTGTCAAGCTATACGTACCTACATACTGCAGATGTCAGGTGTGTCTGGCATGCAGATATCGATTTTACGAAGCCCTACCCCTCCCGTCTGGCTTGGCCGCGTGACTACCAAAATGGAGACTTGTGTCGCTCGCATTAGATTTTCACCTTGCCACGCCGTACCATGAAAAAGTATTTCGAATGATTATGGAAAAGGAAAAATTTAAACGGTAAATTTTCCTTGGTTTTGGAAACGAAAAGGGGTCATTGTACTAAATACTAAATATTTTTGGGACATTTTTACACATCACCATCTAGTCCTAAACTAAGCAGAGCTTGTGTTTTTTTTTTTGTAAATACATACTTATAATACATAAGAAACAACCAGACCAACACAATAACTCATGTTCATCACACAAATATTTGTGTCCTGTGGGAATCGAATCCACGACCTCGTGATCAGCAGTCCGACACTCGAACCACTAGACCACAGAGGTCGTCATATGTACTCATCATTATGAACAACTTTTACTATAGCCTCCACGAGTGACGATATTTAATTGATCGTCCGGCGCACCCTGGGCAGTCAGCCCCGCTACCAACCTGCTGACTGGCTAATCTTTTCCCCACGGCATTATGTAGCTCATGTCGACACGATAGAAGAAGACTATGGGATCAAGCCTGAAAACGCGAAAAAAATTGCAGCTGATCCCTACATTTGTGTTCACATATAAATTGACAAAAAAACCGCTCATTTTTATTGAGACTTTGTTTATCAAATGAATGGCGTTATTGATGTTTTGTTTACTTAATTATCACTTATCTGCCTATGATCCAAAACATATAAAAGCAAACAACATTGGCCAAAGCATTCGTATGTTATTCATTAGGTATAACTAGCAAGGATAAGAGATATTCGGTTTAAAGAAATGTATTTTCAAAAAGACAAAATATGCCGCTTACATGAAAATACTTTTAACATTTTAGTTAACTTATTCTAATGGTCACCGAACACTCAGTCAATAGTTTCATAGCCTCAATAGGAAGGTGAAAAATGTTCTATACAGTTGAGACTTAAAACCACTAAATGAGCTCACATTTTTTACATTAGATGGCAATTTATTATATAGCTGTGCTCCTTCATAGGTAATTCTTTTTTTTGCGTAGTTTGTTCTTACCATTGGCAGTACAAGTAAGCTAGGTCGTCAAAGACTTCGTTTACTAATTTGTGATATTTTTACAAAATATATATTAATATATTATTAAGCACCAGTGACAAAAAAAAAACAGAAAATCCAGAAGTCTACCAACGTTCTTGAGGGATGCGCTAACGTCTTTCTGTGATAAACCGAATTACACGCGTGTGAAGCAGCGGGCAGAAGCTAGTTATATATATGTCTATGTCCTAATATGAATGAAAAGACAGTTAACGATAAGGTGATATGATAAGTGGTAGAGTAGAATGGAAGAGAAAAATAATTCGCCGATCCCAAGTAACCACCAGGGACCCAGGGCAGGAAGATAATGATGTAATATGCCTTACGGAGAATGTAAGAATCATTTTAAACAGATTTTTTGTTAAAAACACGTAGCCCAGATGGGTCTACTTTGTCACAAATAAAATATCTCCATAGCATGTCCAAAGGCAGTTGCTTTACGGCGAATATAAGAAAAACATGTTTATTTATATTTGGATTCATAACTGATCCACCTGGCTACGACCTTGCATCATACGTAGGTAATTTAAAAGATAATAATCAAAAGACACGTTTGTAGGTACGAAAAAGATAAAAACATCGTCCCATTCCAATATTTCCAATCAATAACCGATGTTGGAGCATTGACATTATCATTTGATATCAAAATGTCAAGCTCAAGAAATAAGACGCAAAAAGGTAAACATAGGAACGTCTTATCGCACAAGGCAATCTCTTCCAGGAAACCTTTGGATGGACTAGAAGAATGGGAACCGATTGTGTGTAGTTTGTGTTCCCTATTGAGTCTGCTTGGCGAACTGTTAGTGTCCACGATGACAGTATAGGTACATAGTGTGAGCTGCTGACCCGAGACAACTACTATCATCGCTAACTCGCATGCCAGTAGCTTGAGACGCCTCGGCCGGTCAAACAATGATATTTACTAACAGTTAGTGCCATCCACGAAGACACGCCCCACTCTCCTTCCTAATCGCTGACAGTACATTATTTATTAACAATATCTATTGGTTTTGATTCTGCTTGTCTATGCGTTGGTGTAAACACGTGGATTTTCGGATTTTGTGAATTTTTTGGGGTTTTTTGTGGTTTGAGTATCTATAATTGTTTAATTGTGTTGTGTTGTTTAGTGTTGGACGTGTTTGAGTGAATATTTGTTTGTTTTCGTCCCATTTCCCTCATTTCGATGAGGGAAATGGGGGACGATGATCCCCCGGATGGGGGTGGTGGTGTTCCACCAGATATAGACATTTTTACGTCCCAAGACGGTCAGGACTTAACCAGTGTAGTCCAAGTTGATAAGTCATTGAAGCGACCAGCTTCTGGTGACTCTTTTATTGAAGCCAAAAAAAACAGAGCTCCATCAGTGTCATATCAACTGACTTATAGTAAACCTGGATTTGAGGATAATTCCAAAGTTTTGTACAACAATGAGTTTGACAAGGGCCCATACGTCGTTCACATAACTAGGTCAGAACCTGATGTGTCAGCGGGGCAATCTATCAGGTTACTGAAGTTTGCTCAGCTGATACACAAAAATAATGTGTCAGGGATTGTGAAGGGAGGCATAAAGGCTATGGGTAGAAACAGGATGGCTATTGAGTTCAGTACAGCGAATGATGCAAATAATTTTACTAAACACCAAATGTTAGATGTTAATAAGTTCATGGCATCAATCCCTAAATTCCATGTTTCCCGAATGGGAGTTGTAAGAAACATTCCTACGGAATGGACTTTGGAGGAATTAGTCGAAGGAATTAAAACCCCCAACAATACTGGTCAGGTTATTAAAGCTCGTAGACTAAATATTAAATCACGAAAAGAGGATGCTGTAACATGGGTACCCTCAACATCAGTTGTTTTAACATTCACAGGTCAAACCCTCCCTGAAAAAGTATTCTGTTATGAAACGTCTCTTCCCGTATCGGTGTACCAACTCCCTACAATCCAATGCAGAAATTGCTGTAGGTTTGGTCACATAGGGACTCAATGTCGTTCTGCTCCTCGGTGTTTCCGCTGTGCCCAGAATCATCCTGGTGAATCTTGTGATGTCCCTGACGAGTTAGCTTCTTGCCTGCTGTGCAGGGGTGACCATAAAGCTACTGATTACAAGTGCCCTGAACACTCTCGACAAAAGACAATTAAGCTTGCTATGTCCCAGGACAATATCAGCTATACAGATGCTTCCCTCAGGTTTCCTAGCACTAGACGCTTATATTCCGAAATATTCACATCACCGTCCTATCCTACTCTACCAGGTCCATCCCAAATTCATCAAGAATCTGCTTCACCTCTTCCTGCATCCCTCCAGTCATATTCCTACAGGAAAACTGTTCACAAATCCCCTCGTCCCCCTCCTGTTCTAGGGAAATCCTATGATGTTCAGGCCCATAGGAACCTAACTAAATCTCCTCAGTCCTCCCAACCAAATGGTTGCGCCTTCTCTCCTCCAATGGACTCTACCCCTCTGCTTACTCCCAATGATAACCTAATAGAACTTCTTACTTGTTCCCTAATTAATATAATTTCTAAATTCTCCGATTCACTACCGAACAATGTCATTTCCTTACTGCAAAAACTGCTCAAAGCTTTAGTTATTAAAAATGGGGCGGACATTCCTACAATGGAATTGTAGAGGTATTCGAAATAAGAAACATGATGTTGTCTATCTCTTAAATCATTTCAATGTCGACCTCCTTGCAGTTTCGGAGACATGGTTTAAGCCGGGTTCTCATTTTAGGGTTCCCGGGTATTCCTGCCTCCGGGACGACAGGGAGGATGGATGGGCAGGTTGTGCCCTGCTTGTCTCAAGGTCCATTACTTTTTCTCAAATTCGTATTCCTGACCATAGTACTGAATTTCATGTCGTAGCAGTAAAAGCATTTAACATTTCCTTTGTATCTTGTTATATACCATATCCAAATTCTCAACTCATTTTAGAATTGAATAATATTATTTCTTCCATTCCAGGTCCTCTTATTGTATCAGGTGACTTTAATTGTCACCACACTATGTGGGGATCTCATAAAATTGACTCTTCATCTTCTTTTCTACTTGATCTACTTGATGATAATAATCTTTGCATATTGAATGATGGATCTGCGACTCGCAGGGTATCTCCTGACCAGAATATCAGCGTCCCAGACCTCACTTTTTCTTCCCCTTCTCTTGTCAACTCTCTGTCTTGGTCTGTTTTACCTAATTCTTATGGTAGTGACCACTTTCCGATTTTAGTCCATATGAACCATTTGGCGATTCCAGCTCCAGCCCCTCAACCCTTACAGAGATATAGACTCACGGATGCTGATTGGAATACTTATTCCCTTTCCTTAGATAATAGAATAAGTTCCCTACCACCAGTCAATCAATCAAATTTTTTGGCATTGTATGATGACTTTGTTTCTTGCTTGTTCTCAGCTGCTGATGAGTCTATTCCTCTTAAGAACTCTTCTCGTGGTCGGGTCGCTTCCCCTCCATGGTGGGATAAAGAATGTACATCTTGTGTCCGTCTTCGAAGTGAAGCTGAAAAGAAATATGCTGATGACTTGACAATGGAAAATTACATTGATTATCAGAAAACTTGTGCTGTCACAAAAAGACGTTTAGCCAAGAAAAAGTCCCTGGGTTGGCAGAAATTCTGTGAATCGCTATCCCCACGCTCTTCGATCTCTCTTGTGTGGCGCAAGATCAAGCGCTTTCGTAAAGCCTTTGTGGATGACAATATTCCCTCAAATGATCCTCAAATTTGGCTAAATCTCTTTGTTAACAAGTTGGCCCCTCCTTCCGCTCCTAACTTTGATAGCCTTCCTGTATTCCCAACTTCCTCTCCTTCACCCGACAGAATGAATGACCCTTTCTCTTACCCCGAGCTTCTATGTGCTCTTGATCATCTGAAAGACTCCTCTCCTGGTATAGACGGTATCCCTTATTCTTTCATCTGTAAATCTTCTAAATCTACCAAACAATTTCTTCTGAACATTTTTAATGTCATATTTTCCTCTGGAAATATTCCTAAGTCCTGGAAAACACAAATTGTTATCCCTATCCTAAAGCCTGGGAAAGATCCAAACGATCCTTCGTCTTATAGACCCATTAAAATAAAAATAAAATAAAATGCATTTATTTCAGGTATGTACCCATATGACATAAAATTACATAAAATATAGACACAAAACACATATTTATAATTACAATAATAACATTCACAATCACATTCATTTCACTGACATTCAGGCACTACCAGCAACATGTCTGTTACAGCAGTGCCTGATGTAAGGGCATTCCAGTCGCCCAGCAATCATCGCCAGGACAGTATTGGAGCTGGCCCGCACCCTGCGCACCAAGGACGCGCACCGCTTGCGCATGGTGGTGTGGAAACAGTCTTGCCTTATCATCTGTTTTATCTAAAATCTTAGAGCATCTTGTTAAAAATAGATTGGAGTGGATAATTGAAAATAGGGGACTTCTCTCTGGAAGTCAGTTTGGTTTTAGACGCGGTATGAGCACGATGGATAGTCTCAGTATACTTACGTCAGAAATTAGGCTTGCTCTTTCTCGTAAGGAACATGTGATTGGGGTTTTTCTTGATATATCTTCAGCATATGACAATGTCCAGCTTCCGATACTCAGGCAGAAAATGCTCCATCTGAATATTCCTGTGAGGCTGGTCGATATTATATGTAATCTACTTATGGGCCGTTATATGTCTGTTAGATCTCAAGGAAATCTCCTTTCTCCTCGTCTCGTTTGGAAAGGATTACCACAAGGATCTGTGTTAAGCCCTCTGCTATATAATCTATACACTGCTGATCTGGATTCAACAGTCAATTGTTTTTGTAAAATTCTTCAATATGCAGACGACATTGCCCTGTATTCTAGTTCCCCCAACTTTCATGATGCTTCTCTCAAATTAAACACAGCACTTGGGTACCTAAATGATTGGCTCTTTGAACATGGTTTGTCTGTGTCAGTTCCAAAATGTCATGCAGTTGTTTTCTCACGCAAAAGAAGTATTCCCCCAATCAGTCTTTCTATAGATGGAGAACTTATTTCTATACAGGATAAAGTTAAGTTTTTGGGAGTAATTTTAGATTCCAAAATGTCTGGTCTACATCATTTATATTATATTTACAATAAGTGTGAAAGGAGTGTGAACGTCTTGAGGGCCTTATCTGGGGTTCGTTGGGGTTCACATCCTTTTTCACAGAAAATTCTATATAACGCCATAGTACGTAGCCATATAGATTATGGTTGCTTTATTTTAGAACCATGTAGTAAAATGGCTTTAAATAAAATAGAAAAGATTCAATCAAAGTGTCTACGTATTATTACAGGTGCAATGAAGTGCTCTCCAATTAATGCCTTACAGGTAGAATGTATGGAACCTCCTCTCCATCTACGACGTCAATTCCTTGCAGACAGATACTTTTATAATGTAGTTCAGTATTCTCATCACCCTTTATTAAATATCCTGCGCTCTTTATCCCGTGAGATTATTATATCTGAGTATTGGTCCAATAAGACCTCTCCACTCCTTATAAATTCCTTTAACTATCTTAATTCAAAGTCTTTTTCAGTCATGCAACTCGATAAGTCAACCATTTTCATGATAGACTATGATTCAATTGTTTTTCAACCCAGAGTTATACTATATTTTGGAATCGACAAAGACTCTCCAGAGGCAAACAGAATTTTCAATAAAGTTATAAATGAATCTTGGCAGGACTGGGTTAAATTATACACTGATGCGTCAAAATTGCCTGATACTAATAAAGTAGGGGCTGCAGTTTTTATTCCTAAATATAATGTGATCCTGAGTTATAAATGTCCTTCTGAATGTTCTATATTTACCGGGGAGTCTATTGCAATATTAGAAGCTGTACGATATATAGACTCAAACCGTCATTATTTTCAAAGAGCCTTGATTTTTAGTGATTCCCTCAGTTGTCTCCAAGACTTACTTAAGCTTCCCTTTCACAGTAAGGATAACTTCATTATAACCCTTAAAATAAAGCAAACTCTATTTGAATTAAACAAAGCTGGAATTGAAATTGTACTAGCCTGGATTCCCAGTCATACTGGCATCTTGGGTAATGAAGCTGCTGATCATTATGCTAAGCAGGCTGTGCAAACTGGTTCTAATACATATAATACCATTCCTTCTCGGGATTTGCGCTCTCAGGCTAAACCACGTCTTATGTGTTCCTGGAATGATCTATGGCAACAGTCCAGACTTGTGAAAGGGAAATATTATGGCAATATTCAACCAAACATTCCTGCTAAACCCTGGTTTTTTAAATGCAAAAATATAAATAAATTGATCACATCTGTCATTATTCGTCTGAGGTTAGGTTTTGTTTGTACCCCTGTCTTTTTAGCCAAACTTCACATTCGTGACAGTTCTATCTGTGAATGTGGCATGGACGAGGGCTCCTTGGAACACTTATTTTTCTTCTGTCCCAATATTATTGTTCCACTCTATGATATCCTTCCTTCCAATATCCCAAGACCTATTAATATTTCTTTCCTACTAACTCTTGTGGGATCTCCCTTTATTAAAGTCTTATGTAAATTTCTTACTGTGAATAATATTAGAATCTGAAGTTATACCTACTATACGTATTAATTATATGTTATTAACCACTAACCTATCTACTAAATTTTATCGTGTCCATTGTGTACGTCTTTTCTAAAATAAAATATACTTATCTTACTAACTTACCTGTTGTATTTTTTTTTGGTAACCCAACCACATCTGTGACGTCCAGCGAAAACCGTACCCACAGAGTGTATTATAATATTATGACCGAACCTTTTGTTATTTCACCGGTCAATCATAGTAAATTTATACGTGTTTTATTCAACCTTGACATTGGCCACAGACCAATAAGCCTCAAGACGCCGCATAAACAAAGTTTTGCATGAGAACACAGTCGTAAAATGTTGGCGGGGACCGGGGGGCGGACGGCGCGATATGATTGGTCGGCTCAAAAGACCGGTGGTGTGCTTCCATATGATTGGTGCATCTCGCTGTCAGACTGACGTCCTGATTGGCGGCGGGACGTATGATATGCAGTGATACTGCATATGCGTGGTGACCGGGGGTGTCCGGCTAAACGGCGTCTAGAGGCTTACTGGTCTGTGACATTGGCAGAATCATCGTTGGCACGATGGAGCCATAAACCAAAATTAGAATTAGAATCTATTGGTTTATTCATCGATGGTACTGTGCGTGTGTAATTATTAGTAATTAGTGTGTATTGACAAAACTAAAACACTAGCGGAATGACAGAATGTTGCACACTTGTACTATAAGCGATTAGGAAGAGGAAGAAGCATAGAAATCTAAATAAATGAAATGTTATCTACCATCTTTTGAACCGGAACGCGTGTCGCCGGTTTGCCGCCACCAACACATAACGCAATTACGACCACCTATTTTCTAGAATTCAATGCAAAATAAATTAAGGCAAAAACAAATCCCCCTTAGATATGCTGCAAAATACAATTTTAGTTTTTTATAGTATAGGATGGCGAAACGAGCTGAAGGTCCACCTGATGTTAAGTGTTTACCTTTGCCCATAACAACTGCAATACCCCTAGACTGTTGTCTAAATGGTACCGCAAGTCGGTTCGCCAAACTGGGACATGAAGATGCGAGTCTCACTCGTGTGACTCACTCTTACACCTTTCAGACCGAAACCATAGAATAGGTCATAATACTAGCTTTTCTTATGCCGAAACACAGCAATGCAAGTATCACTATTTGGTGGAGAAGTAGGTACGGTGGTAGGACATCCCCGGACGATTCACTCTTTCAAAAAACCGGCCAAGTATTATAGGGTTCCTTAAGTAGGTCTAATTACAAACGAATCAAATCGAATATTAACCATTGCTATTTTAGTTTTTGCAAACAGCGCCTCCTAGCCTAAATTTAAGAAGTGTGTCATATCAATACAACACAAAGTTTCTTTTTGTGATTTTTTTAAATAGAAAGTAACTAAAGGAGCAAAGATCATTTTTCTCTAAGGTCAATGACCTATGAACTAGGACGTCTTAAGTATTTTTCAATTTTCACACTATAACTCAAAAATTTATAATCACATTATACTCGAAATAATTTTAAAAGAGAGTTTTTATAAAGGTCTATCAATGTGGAAGACTATAAGTTTCTACGTTGCATAGTTTAGAAATGGCAGGGGGGGGGACACATTGCAAGCCACTTTGGCGAACTGTATTTCGCAGATGGTATACCTGATAAAAAAGTTATGTATGAAACATTACCTTCATTTTAGTAGACCTAGACACACACGACGGGGTGCAAACGATTGAATTGAATTGAATTGCAGCGGAAAAACAATTTTCATCCCCATTTCACATGTATGGGCGCCACCCCTAAAATACGTTATCAAGATTTTTTTATTTTTTTTAAATTGAGGTCTATATCTACACCATTTTTTAACAAAATTTCATTTACCTACTTATGTTTATAACTGTAGAAGTTATTAAGCTGTAAAGGATTAGGACAGACGGACAGACGGACGGACATGACGAAACTATAAGGGTTCCTTGATTACGGAACCCTAAAAAGAGCTCTACTACTACTAGTGATTCCAAGTCTAAAACAGCACTGATGATCAAGCAAACGGTTCGCGCACTGGTGTTCTACGAGACACCTGTACGCGGCGACAAGTTCACGCGTCTTTGCCACTTCTATTTCCTTATTATTCTACGGTAGAAAGGAAGAAAAGTGTGGCGCGTCTCTGTATCTGCTATGAATATGGCGAATAGCCCCGGCTACGACAGACCTTGTGACGTTGTAGTTACTCGGATGCGAACTACTGACCGAATCGTACATGAAAACAAATAAAATGGTATGTTATTATAAGACACATGATTATTCCATCAATTAACCACAATCCTTGTGAGGTGATACTGGTGACTATCCGAATACGGAATTCGCTGGAAATTTCATAAATGTATAGGTTTTATTGCGTTACTTAGTTGTTTTCGAAACAGTGAAATGGGTTTCATAACAATAATACTCAAGAATACTATATGTACAAAAATAATAAAAAGTGGACTTAGGCGTCGAAGAAATCCTCCACATCACTGTCATCTGGAAGCGTGCCCAGAAGACTGGTAGCGTTGCCACGTTCAATGGCAAAGATTATTCTTTGCCCAAGGAACAAGCCAGCCCTCTGGTCACGCGATTTCTTTCCTTGAAAAGGAGCCGTGCACTCGAAGACCATGGCTCAAACGTTTCGACCCCAAACGGATCAAAATCATAGCAACCAATGAGGTTGCTATATTTGCGCCGCTTGAGGGTCTCTGCAGCTGCACCTAACTGGTTTTCTTTCTTTAATTCTTGTCCTCAGGGCTGGATTAAATCACGAAGAGGCCCCAAGGCAATGAAAATCTCGGGGCCCAACAAAGAGAGCCGGAATATTGATATTGCTGACCTTTCTAAGATTCTTTAATTTACACCTTTTTTTGTAACCTTAGTCGCAGGGCCCCTGGTTACGCGGAGCCCTTGGCACTTGCCTACTTTTCTTTTAGGGTCATCCGGCTCTGCTTGTCCTCCATTATATTCTTAATTATTCTGCTCGCTGATAGGGGGAGGAATAAATCATCATCATCATCATCATTTCAGCCGAAAGACGTCCACTGCTGCACATAGGCCTCCCCAAAGCATCGCCACAACGACTTTCAGGAATTAATATTTAGGGGTAACTTGATCGTATAGTTCTAAACAAACAACTTACGGCCAAATTTAATATCCAATCTATCCACGATTTACCATACCTACTAGAGATTGAAATTAAACATATTTTGTATGGAGCCTATGTCAAATTCCTATCTCTAGTAGGGTAAATCGTGGATAGATTGGATATTAATTTTGGCCGTTAGTTGTCTTTTTGGCTTTTTCAGGCATTACAAATGTTTAGGTTTAGTTGCTTGCTTATTATTAAAAGTAACTATTAATGGTTGTAAAAAAACTTGAGCAGAGAGCGTGACAAGAAGACATTTTCTTCCACTTTAGGAAATACCTTTGTTTGATAGTGGATTGCGGAAAATATATAGATTTAGAGTTGTTATGCTGAATACTCCGTACAAACAAAACAATTTAAGTTTCTTACGTCTACCTAATACAATTTTGAAAGGGCACCTCTATCGTTATTTTTATTTACTTATCATTCACTTGCACAAAATATTAAAAAAACATTTGATGACACGCACACATTCAACTGAAATACGCACACATAATCCGTTCCATGTGTGAGTAAATATTGAATCAAATTGAAGTGTGTGTGTAAGTTGTAATAACAAATAATCAAACAAGTTTTCAGGCTGAAATAAACTGTAGTCCTATATTCTAAGGTAGATTTTCGCTTGATAGTGGATTAGTGGAGAGATAAGTAGCATTCCAGGGTGTTCGAGCACAGAGGTTCGAGTAACTTTCCGAAGAGTCTGTTTACATAACATTGCAAGTCCTGGAAAGTACTGGAAACTGCGCAGTTGTTTGTGTTGGCGCGTATTCGTTTATTAGATTAGTGAGCTGATGCTAATGCGGAACTAGGTATATTAGTATTTATTTAGGTCAAGGATTTGCTAGGGGACATTGCTTTAGATTGTACGAACTTACATAAGTACATTTAATACGTAACTAAACTAAATAAAATGTAACTTAACTGATGGCTAATATCAGTTATTAATATCAGTAATTGAAGCAAGTAATTGGAATAACTGAAAACCTCTTAAGGGGTCATTGTACTCATAAGTAATCACAACCTTTTACCATGGGACCGATTCAGAAATCGCGAAATTTACATATTTAAAAATGAAACACATTTCAAAACACTGTTTATTCAGAAACTCTGGACGTATGGCGCCTTAACGAACCTATTTAATTCTAGGAAAGGGTAGGCATTATAATCAGTAAAGTAAATGCCAGGGGGTGAGTGCGAGAGGGTGGGTCGTACCGGGCAGTTAACCTACCCTTATTAGGTTCACCCTTGAGCTAGGGAGGCAACGAACTCTATTTAATTGTAATCTGGAAACCAAAATCGATACCAAGTTGCGGTTCCGTCGACCACACGTTGGTGGTAACAGTTTGACATTGACAGCGCCTTTATTTCGTAAGCAGTAAGTAAAGACTTATGTGACTTCACCTGCACCAGTACCCTTCTCGCACCGGAACACAACATAAAATCAGCCCATTACTGTCCGCTGCTGGGCACGGGCCTCTTCTCAGTATGAGAAGGTCTTGGCCTTAGATGCGGAACACATCTACAACCTATCTTTTTTGTACGGTAAAATTATTGTATAAGACGACTTTGCCCGCGGCTCCGCCCGCGTACTGAAGTAAAATGTAACCTAAAGCTTTTACCCGCGGCTACACTCGCGTTAAAGTCTGTTAACTACTAGTATAGTATTATATTATCTGTGCCCACGTGATGGATCCTGTTAATAATTAGGTGTTTTCCTGAAACTATTACAACTCCACTCCACTCCACTCCACTCGGGTGTGGGACGACGCACCCCACGAATCTATTTTTTTCTTTTTTTCTTTCTTTCTTAAAACCCTTACCAGTTTTTAAGTCTAATCATCAGGTTTCAAACACAAAAAGTTTCATCAAAATCGGTCCGGTAGTGTTAGCGTGATGCTCGAACAAACAATTTTACATAATTTGATAAGATAAAATGTAGCCTCATGTTAAGTTCTATCTATATGACAAATTTCATTAAATTCATTCAGTAGTTTTTGCGTGAAAGAGTAACATCCATCCATACTTACAAACTTTCGCGTTTATAATATTAGTAGGATGGTGTCAAGAATTAAACAAAAGATACAAAAAGAGTACTGTCAGGTGTGGGGTTCGAACCCACGCTCCCTCTCGGGAACCAGAGCTTAAATCTGGCGCCTTAGACCACTCGGCCAACCTGACTTGCTTTTATGGTTCAAATTATGAATCATTATCTGTAAAACTTGGCATGATGCCTACATTATTCTAAAGTATTATAAATTAAAATATTTTACATTTTTATCAATACTGACAAAATATAGTAACAATGCAAGCGCAAAAATATGGCAAAGCAGTGTAACGATTTAATCATTACGATTGTCTGTTCAATACTTTACAGGTATTCCAATCCTTGTAAATATGTGGTTAGTGTCAAGCATTATTTTCAGCAACGTTCATTAAAATAAATAATGTATTATTTTGCAAACAATTTACAAATAAATATTTTCTAGGTTCTTTATAATTTTATTGTGCTCAGCGCCATCTATACTAGGCAGAAAACAGTGAAACAGTTCCCTAACCGTCATGTTACTATGTAGTATACAACTTTTCCAACAGATGGCGCTATACACAAATTTAATTTCGTGTTTATTTTAGAATAGTATATTTATTTTAAAAACTGTTACACTGTCGAAATTTGGGTAGTTGAAATTATTATTACTTCCGCATCTAATTATAGTATGATACTTCTAGATCGACACTAGCCAAAGAACGCCACGCCGCCGCGCCGCTGGAGACTGGAGATAGCCGGTATGTTCCACTGAATCCACTGATATTAGGTCAATCCGACTGGGGCAATGTCATCTCACCAATAATTACATTACTCATGTTTGTACTTAATTTACAATGCAGTGAGATCTAAATTGCGACAGGAAGCACGGTGGCCTGTCTTTGTTTGAGTTTCCGCTTTTTTGTAATAAAAGTAAGTACCTACCTACCTACCTACCTACCTAGGTACGATATGTGCATTGTTTAAGCTTTGTTGTTAGGAACTACCTAAATACCTGTTTGTTGTAGCCAGTTGTAGGTCAGACAATGCGTACTACAATACATTAATGGCGATATTGTCATCTGTCAAATGAATGTAGGTAAACAACTTGACCATTGCGGTTAAAATTCTTTGTCTACCTAAGTTACCTGAGTAGGGTTGACAAGTGACCTATAGACTCTGTCAAAAGGGCACACACATAACAGATCCATTACTGTCCCAATGCTGGCCACGGGCCTCTTCCCAGAATGAGAAAAGGATATGCATCTGTGGTAGTCACCACGCTACACGATGGACGAGCGTCGAACGCAAAGACATTAAAATACTTACTAGTGTCACAGTTAATATAATACTGCTAGTATAGTGATCAATGATATTTAAAAGTATAGATATGCCATACCCTAACAAAACAAACGAAAAAAAAAATCCGTAGGTAGGTACCTACGCAGCGGCATGCGGCCACACGGCAGCACAATACACATAAACTAGTACAATGTAAGTAAGTTGGTTACTACAAGTTACTTTCGCGTCATAATTGGAACACTTTCTGTACACACACGACTGCATTTCAGTTTTTTTTTGTCACCGGTCACGCTCGGTGCCTTACTTGACGCTTTGAAAATGGAATCTATGGAAGCGACATTATTGTCTATGCAATTTTACAGATAAGATATTTATAGTCTTCTCTCTTTAACATACGTACAACCACATGTGAAGGAAAGATACGACACTACTTTCATACGTCAGTTTTCCGTGACATGAATTACTGAGCGTGGCGATTATTTGAAAATCCACCATTTTTTGTCTCGAGTTGTTGTGGTTAATAAAACCACAAAATCTACGAATTGAAACGTTTATTATCCATTTTAACCCAGGAATCATCACAATTTTTCTGAAACAACTCTATCGATAAGTACTACAATTATATTTTTGTAAAAAACAAGACTACTAGGCGGCCATAATATGTCTCGGACATATCAAAAACCGACACGGTTTTTTTTCGTTTATGTCAAGTCCAATAGTTCCATAGTCAAAGACTTGACGCAGATTAATAGAAAAAAATTCATAATTAGGACGTTTTCGAGTCTTCAGTTGCGAGAGCAAGTAACATATCTGTACTTTTAAATATCATTGCTAGTGATATTTGGTCGAGCGTATAAAAATTGAACAGAACTCGCGTAACTCGCGTTTGACGATATTAATTCAATCGTTGCATTCATCGCACAATTTGCTACTCCGGTCAACGATCGTTCCCTCATTGCATGCGACCTTTTAGCCACTGACGTCATAACACACACGGCAATGTACGGTCACGATAGTTCCCGGTGGTACATTTTGGCGACAAAATCTCTGAACGAATCCTGCTACATTGCACGTAACTACGGCTGCCATCGAACATGTTTTTTTTTTTTTTTTTTTTTTTTTTCCTTTATTTATTTTTTAAACACATTATGAGGTATGACAAAAGCAAACCAAAAACCACGGGGGTTTGTCCGGAATGCCGTTATTCTGCAGACAACTTATTAAACTAAATACATAAATATGTGCAATAAATTAACAAACAATGGATTCGGCGAGCGACTGCCTGTTACCTGCGTGCAAAAAACATCGGTTCCTTACGAGTCACGACTCACGACACGACAAGCATCTACAGGGGGCCTAGTACGAGTTTGACACATACGAATACTTTCATAGTTTTCGTCGACTTTCATTCATAAATCAGTAGTTCCTCCTTGTAACCGCTAGGGGCGCTACTGATTTATGAATGAAAGTCGACGAAAACTATTAAAGTATTCGTAAGTGTCAAACTCGTACTAGGCCCCCAGGTTGATTGCAAGCGATTTTAGCCTTAGAGGTGATTCACCGGAAATATTTCTGACTGTACCTAATTAATTAAAGTTACACACTTGTGACACTTACCTACACATCACTCAGTGCACTGTCCGTTACCTACACGAAAAGGACAGAAAATACTCCATCCAAAATCTATAAGAACGTGCTCAGATTAATAACTAAAGTATAGTTATTAATCTGAGAGAACGTGTGTCTCTTCCATTTTGTCATCGATTTCATTTATTTTGTAACAAATTTATTTATTTATTTATTAAATTTATGCACACACAGATAAATAATAATAAAATATATAGAAATGAATAGTACAAAGGCACTGCTTATTTCTTTAAGAAATTTCTTCCAGCAGACCTGCGAGAGGAAAATGTGGATTTTTTCATTGTTTTATTTTTATTCTTTCTTCAAAATAACATCAAAAAATTTAAATTTGGAATCAATGTAGTAGTCAAAAAGGTATCTATCGGTTGCACTATGCTAAACGAAGGCTGTAGAATGGTAATGTCATGGTCACCTATCTTTCTGCCAGCGCCATAGTCAACTCAGCCTATCGCAGTCCACTGCTGGACATAGGCCTCTCCCAAGTTGCGCCACAACGCTCGGTCCTCTGCCTTCCGCATCCAGTCCCCCCCAGCCACGTTCTTTAGGTCGTCGGTCCACCTGGCAGGGGGGCGCCCTAAGCTGCGTTTGCCGATTCGCGGTCTCCACTCAAGGACTCGTCTGCTCCAACGGCCATCGGTCCTTCGACAGACATGGCCAACCCACTGCCACTTCAGCTTACTGATCCTACAAGCTATGTCGGTCACTCTGGTTCTTCTCCGGATAATCTCGTTACGGATTTTATCCTTCAAAGAAACTCCAAGCATAGCTCGCTCCATAGCTCGCTGAGCGACTTTGAATTTGTGGACTAGCCCAACTGTCAGTGTCCACGTCTCGGCATAGACTTATATATTACTAAATCATTGGCCAGCGCGCATAGCGGTAGTGTTGGTCGGCTATGCTGGCAATAGGACAATAATATTTGCTGGCTATACGAAAAATTGGAGGGCAGTAGCCTCCTTCTATGAGACCGTCATGGTCAAAAAAGAGAGTGCGGGGCGGGATCGAGAAAGGGCTGCTGTCCGATCCAGCTAAGAGAAGGCGGTGCCGGGGAGGCAACCGCTCCTCCTCCAACCTAGCCCACTAGGGCCTTACGTCGCATCGGTCGCACCCCTCACCTCGTATTATGCAGAAGATGGCTACCGGGGAGGTTTTAGTGCGGTAAAAATACCACAGGCGGACTCGGGGTAGCCCGCCGCCCGATCAGTCAAGGCCCGTGATGGTGGCGCGTCGTGTTCCGCGCGCGCCAGGGTGCGGCCGATGATGCCGCACGGGGAGAAGGGGCTCGCCTACTAGTGGCGAGCCGGACCTGCCGGGGATGGTTGGACGACTATAAGTTTCCCACGCCCCCGGCCAATGGTTGGAAGAGGAACACCGTGTTGGTTTTAGTCGGTAAGAGTCCGACACTGGCTCCGCCTTCCCCGGGCGGAGAGCGTCCATGAGCATTTCCCCACGTAAAAAATAAAAATGGGTAAGTGAACAATATAGTATTATTCACGAATGGTACTTATAAAAAAAACAAGCTCACAAAATAATACTGTCATATTTAATCACAACCAAATCTTGATGGCTACCACTGCCGCGACCACTACCACGCTACTGGTCATCTGCGGGCCAGCGTTACACTCGTCCTCGAAGCACTGGCAGACGGTCTCCAAGTGGTCCTCGTTGTCTGCCTTGTAGCACGCGCGGTGGTGCCGCACCCAGCCGCAGCTGCGAGTCACACGGACTTCGGGGATGTAACCTTTCTGGATTACTGGAAGAAACATAAAGATTGAAAACGGAAGCAAACCGACCGACCGGTCGTGCCGGACCGATACGTGTGGAGGCGGCGGCGCCCGCAACTGCTAGACGTGCCAGTAGCCAGGACCAATCTATTGGCGAAAAGACCCCTCACGCGAACAATCAGCATAGTAAACGAAGTTCATGACTTGATATATTTTCGTGCAATTTGAGTGAATTCGCAAAAATGTTCGCTGATAATAATATTGATGGCTTCGCCGCCATTATTAGAAAAAGGTGTCCCTCCCTGATGACACGTATCCGCGGCAGTTCCAACACTATTCTGAGTGTGTTCGCAGATCGGTGGGATTCACCAATGCTGCAGAGATAGATGCAGCTCCACACTACCAGGCCCCTCAGAAAGTATTGCGAAAAAAAGTTTTTATATATGGGAGACTGGCCAGTTATAATGTTTTTCGAAAATATGATTATTTATAAGTAAAAATAAGTAAGTTCCAATTTCAAAATTTCCCTCCACATTTTTTGCGAGTTAATTCAAAGTATTGTGTCTCACTGAAATATGGATCTGCGCCGGGAACATTTTAGAGCTATGATTTTATACGATTTCAAGTGTCGCCTGAAACCGGATGAATCGTACGATAGACTTCAAATGGCATTCATGGATGAAGGCCCTTCCAAGGCAACCGTGTATCGTTGGTATAACGAATTCAAGCGCGGTCGACCAACTTTGGGGGATGACGAAAGAAGCGGTCGCCCTTTGACGGCTGTTACCGAAGAAAACGTGCTAGCAGTGAAAAATTTAATCCAAGACAATAGGCGAATTACATATCAGGAGATTCAACACATATTGAAGATTGGATCGGGAAGCGTTCACGAGATTCTACACAGCCATCTTCGCGTGAGGAGGATAGTATCACGCTGGGTGCCGCACAACCTCACCGATGCTCAGAAGCAGGCCCGGGTGGAATGGTGCCGTGATATGCTTAACAAATTTGAAGCAGGCTCGTCTCGGCGTGTTTACGACATCGTTACAGGTGATGAGTCCTGGATTTATCAATACGACCCAGAAACCAAGCGCCAGTCGACTGTTTGGGTGTTTCAAAATGAGCCAACGCCTACCAAAGTGAAGCGATCTAGAAGCGGGGGTAAGATTTTGATCGCTAGCTTTTTTAATTTGACTGGCCACTTGGTATCAATTCCCTTACGGGATCAAAGAAGCATTAATGCCGAATGGTATACTACCAAATGTTTGCCAGAAGTTTTCTCTGTTATAAGCAACAAGCGACCAAACACAGGGCTCCGCGGGCTACTGCTCCACCACGACAATGCACCTGCGCACACCGCACTCAAAACGAGGGACTTCCTGGACAGCACGCCAGTCAAACTCCTGGGTCACCCTCCTTACAGCCCTGATCTAGCACCGTGTGACTTCTTTTTATTCCCAAAAATAAAAAATCAGCTCAAAGGGATACAATTTTCGTCGCCGGAAGATGCGCTGGCTGCGTTCGAGCAGGCTGTAAACGAGGTGTCTGCGGCGGACTGGAAAAAGTGTTTTGAAAACTGGTTTAGGCGCATGAATCTTTGTATAGAGGCTGGTGGAAAGTACTTTGAAAAGATTTGATAAAAATATATGTACGTATAGAACAATTTTTTTTAGTTTCGCAAAACTTTCTGAGTGTCCCACGTATTTTAAATTGTACCTGAATTTTATGACTGTTTACTAACACTAGACAATAAGCAAATTGTTACTAACACTATGGACTTTGTCTGAAAATAAACGTTTTTCAATTTAAAATTCAGTTTTTTAAACGTAGTCAGTATGTAAGCTTCCTGTGTCCTTTAAATGTGTCAAGAAAATTGGTGTACCTCACTGAGGTATTATAACACCTCAGTGGTGTACCTAGGTATATTGGTAAATAAGAGTGTTTGTTTTTTTAGTTATTGTTTATTTACTGTTATTGTTTAGTTACTGTTTATTTTAATTGTTATTTTCGTTATCAAGAACTGTCTTAGTATAGTTGATAGCTATATTATCGCATCAGGTTTAAGACCTGTAAAGATAGTTGTAAGGAAGATAATAAATAAATAAAATCAAGTGATTATTTTTTCTGTATGAAGCCGAGTAGTATAGAGCCAGGTTAAAAAGATTTATAGAGTCTGAGCAAAATAAGATGATCCGTGGGTTGTACAAATAATGATAGGTCCTGATGGACCTATAACAGTTGACTGCTACAGGCTGATAATGATTTATCAGCCTGTAGCAGTCAACTGTTGGACATAGGCCTCTTCAATAGGACACCAACGTCATCGATCCTCAGCCACTACCTAGCCTGAGTGTGTCACTCACTATTCACTCAAGTCTCCACTCAAGAACACGTCTGCCCCAGCGGGATCGATTCTTCGACTAATATGGCGGGCCCATTGCCACTTAAGCTTGCTTATCCTGTTGCCTATGTCGACCACTTTGGTTCTCTGTCGGATCACCTCGTTTAGGATTCGACCTTTTTTTTTTTTTTACCTTTATACCTTTACCTTTTTTTACCTTTTTTACCTTTATTTTTTACCTTTTTTTTTTTTTTTTTTTTTTTACCTTTTTTTTTTATGCCGCACTGACGATGCATCCAAAAATCCGAATGGGGCGTGGCCGCATTCCAAAATCTGTCCGTGAATGTTGAAAACGTATGTTATTTAGTATAGGATGGTGAAACATATTAAAGGCCCACCTGATGTTAAGCGGTTACCTTTGCCCATAACAACTGTAATACCACCTAGGCTGTTGCCTAAATGGTACCGCAAGTCGGTTCGCCAAACTGAGACATGAAGATGGAAAGTCTCATGTGATTGTAATTTGGTGCCACTGAAGCTGCACTGAACCGTTTCCATACCCGGCTGGGCTACTTTGAAGTGTACCAGCCGTACCGATTGGTCCATGCGAGAATCTAATCAGCGATCTATACCGCAGAAAGGTAATCACCCAGCCGCTGCACCCACCAAGTCTTCAAAATTCAGCTACGATAGATTTTACATTCAGTTCCGGTAAACTGGAAAACAACAAAAAAATCTAAAGAATAAGTGCTACGCAGGTGCTACGCTCTCGTAGTTACTCGCTTTATGAATTATTCTTCGTTTTAAATTCCAGGATTATTTTTCATTTTGTATTGATTTAGGTAGTTTTTCAATTGTTTAAAGAGCAGGTGTTTGTAACTATGTACCTAAGTACCTACCCATGATTGACCGATTGACCTGTATTATCTCTTTTATGAAGTTGATTTATTTATAATTTAGTAAATATGAGATAATTGCCATCTTTGGGAGACACATGTACAGCAGCTGTCAATTTTATAGTTTTTGTTTATAAAATTCACTTGTTAGTATATATAGCTTGACTTGGCGGGGGCACTACCGTGCCCCCAGATACCTATGTTTGGGGCAAATCTTGCAAGTAACTTTTGGACCAGTTCCCATTATCAGAATTAACTGGTACACATATTTATGTAAGCCCAATGACAATACTCTATTATAATACCAACGAGCTGATCTGATGATGGAGACGGATGGCAGACAACGGGAGTTCCGTTGTTTACCATCCGATACTCTCAATGAATAACAGTAGATTGATGGTGTTTGGGACTATTTTAATCAGCTTACGGTACCGAATCCATGTATTAAAAAAGCTTGCTCTAAAAATAAAATTTTCAACAAAGAAACTTATTTTTATATTCTGACGTTGGTAATGAATTAGGTACTTCCCTAGAATTGATTGCTAGTAAGTATGTTCTACTCTATGACGATTTAGATGCAACCTTCAAGCGATTAATTAATTGTCTTCAAGTGGATAATGTTTTGTGGAATTGGATAATTATGGATAATTATTATGTAATGAACATACAATTGAGCTACGACTTTTTTAATTAAAACAATTCAAACATAGAAACTGGCTCCTGTTATAGGTTGCGGAACATCGAAACGATTTGAAGATTTCTCAAGAAAAGATAACAAAGAAAAACCGGCCAAGAGCATGTCGGGCCATGCTCAGTATTATAGGGTTCCTTAAGTAGGTGTAATTACAAACGAATCAAATCGAATATTAATCATGGCTATTTTAGTTTTTGATTGATTATTGAATCGGCAGCATTCGCGACTTAGAGCGTGTTGTTAGTAGCGCCATCTAGCGATAAATTCAAGAAGCCAAATTTAAGACGTTTGTCATTTCAAAGTTACTTTTTGTGATTTTTTCAAATAGAAAGTAGCTAAAGGAGCATTATTTGCTATAATCATTTTTCTCTAAGGTCAATGACCTTTGAACTAGGACGTTTTAAGTATTTTTTAGTTTTCTCTCTATAACTCAAAAAATTATAATCATATTATACTCGAAATAATTTTAAAAGAGAGTTTTCACAAAGGTCTATCAATGTGGAAGATTATAAGTTTCTACATTGCATAGTTTAGAAATGGCAGGGGGGGGGACACATTGCAAGCCACTTTGGCGGGCTATATTTCGCAGATGGTACACCTGATAAAAAAGTGGTGTATCAAACATTACCTTCATTTTAGTAGACCTATTCAATGATATCCCAGACGAGGGGGTGCAGCGAAAAATTTTTTTTTTTCCCCATTTCACATGTATGGACGCCACCCCTAAAATACGGAAAAACGATTTTTTTATTCTTTTATAATTGAGATCTGTATGTAGACTATTTTTTGACAAAATTTCATTTACTTATGTTTATAACTGTAGAAGTTATTAAGCTGTAAAGGATTAGGACAGACGGACAGACGGACAGACGGACAGACGGACGGACATGACGAAACTATAAGGGTTCCTTGTAGGACTTCGGAACCCTAAAAAGCAAAAGAAAGATAAGAAAGATTTCCTCTGAGACTTTTTACCTACTAGGTATAAATCCATAAAAGAGTAGGTACGGAGAATCTGTATTTAAACTAAACAATACGGTGACTGACTGATTGACAGCTGATAGATAATACACCTCTGACGACTGGAATACATAGTCAAAAGTCTAGAGAAACTCGAAATGGTTTTAAAATTCTACCCCGAAATATAGGTATATAGTATTATATTATCTGTGGTATAATGTAGGTTAAAGTCAAAAATAAATTAGAGTTTAAAAGTGAGAATATTGCCTTTAGAAATAAACCTAAAGAGAGAACCATAGTATGTAGGAGCTGACCTGTTCCAACAGACGGCACCCGTTCATGACGCGAACATCAGCCATCGCCGCTCAACCATATTGAAGCATATTGATTGAAGATAAACTGTTCCCGATAGGTAGGTAATGTATTTCTGTGATAAAACTAAGTACACGCGTGCGAGGAGCAGACACAACATAACACAAACATAACATAACATCACGCCTGTATTTCCCCCAAGGGGTAGGCAGAGGTGTAATAGTACACTCACATTTCGCCAGTTATGTTATAGTCCCATGTAATAGGGGGCGAGCCTATTGCCATTGACCGGGAACAAATCCAGACTCCGGGCTGCTACTGAGAATTTCCTAATGAAAAAACCCAATAACACTTTGCCCGACCCGGGAATTGAACCCAGGACCCCACGCTCAGCAGTCGTGCTTGCAACCACTAGACCAACGAGGCAGTCTACAGACACAAGCTGGTTCTATATATAACTCTGTACGATCTACCTGAAGAAGAAGTCGTTATTAGCTGTGAAGACTCCATTCCCCTTAGTCGGTGTTGGGCAGGAAGGGTGGAAAGTGGTTCGGAGTCACCCTAACGTAGTTGAGCTTTGTACTTACTCATCATCATTATCAGCCTATAACAATGCTCTGCTAGACATAGGCCTCTCCAATAGCACAACAGACCTCGATCCTCGGCCGCCCTCAGCCTCCCTTGCGAAGATTGTCACACCAACTAGCCTGTCACATGCTACGTTTGCCAATTCATGGTCTCCACACAGTTCTTTCACAGTTCTTCGGCTTGCTTATCCTGTGGGCTGTATTGACAACTTTGGTTCCATATCAGATACTTACTGGTCTGCACGATCTTTCTACAGAAGAAGTCGTTAGTGGGAGAGAAAACTCCATGCCCACAGTCAGTGATGGGCAGGAAGTTGTTCAGGGTCTCCTTGTCGTAGATGGTGGGGTCCAGACACATGGAGTTGTTCACGCTGTTACATTCGAAGCAACGGATTGAGACAGCTGCAGGGAAGAAGACACAACAGGCACAACAATATAATGGGATTACTAACTTTCAGCCAGCCGAAGCTGAATGTATGTCATATACAGTCCCATCGCTGCGCTTCATGGTGGGAAAGGACTTTAAATATTGGAAGTATAAAATCTAAATATATAAAATAAAGTCGGGTTAGTTACATCATTTATAACTCAAGAACGACTGGACCGATTTTAATTAAATTTGGCATACAGATAGAACATAACCCGGATTAATATATAGGCTACTTTTTATCCCGGGAAGAGGAACAGTTTCCGATAAACGACATTCACGCGGGCGAAGTTGCAGGCATACGCTAGTTTTACTTTAAGAAGAATACATTTTATTTTTTCAAATTAGAAATCCTGCATTCAAATAATTTTAAAAAATCTCTTGCCTGAGCTGGGAATCGGACTAACACAATTGGGAAAAAGTACCACCTGTATTTTATGGTTCTGTTGATAGATCTTGATAGGGTCAATAATAAGGATAAAATATGTCCAACTAGTGTCTAAAATTAAAGGAAATATGGACAAACAACAAATACAATAAGGTGTTTTCTGAGTACCTATTTGCTGCCTTATTACTTAGTACCATTTTATTGAAATGTACTTTGGTACAAAAGCTAGCAAAAGCTATGTTTAATTTCGTGGTCTTCCTTCAATCTGGGGCACAATGTTTGTTAAGAGTAATTTATTTATTTTTATTTATTTATCACAACTTACATCTGTCATTACTCTCATTACAGATTTAATCCTTATTATCGACTCTATTGATTAGTGACTTAAAAATCTTGTTTTTTTTGGTACAATTGAAGGTTCAATTCTCGGCTCAGGAAAGTCACTTGTGAAAAACCGTGAATGCAGTATTATTATTTATTTATTATATTATTTACTATACATACATCAAACGAAAACAAAGACTTCAAGTAAAGTTCAAGTCTTCTTCAAGTAAAATTTCCTATTTTTAATATTTTAAGTACTTTCCCATCACGTAGCATAGCTATGGATGGGGACACCTGTAGATTCCTACTGTCATGCAAGCGACTATTACAAATAATGGTATAAAACCCTTAGTACGTGAGTCCGACTCGCATTGTTTTTTTTTTTTAGATTCTAGGGTTGAACTTCTTGTGCGTAATTAATTTTAATTGAATTATATTTAGTAATCCTATTTATAATTATATTAAATACCAAAAAATACATACCATATCGAAAGCAGAACGCGAAGATGAACAAAACTTTTAGATATTCTTTCAACATTTTAAATAATGAACTTTTAAGTACAACAATAATTAAATACGAAATTTACGAAGATGTATTTGTTTGTATGTCACGAGTTATATCTCGGACAGCCTCAGTCCGACTGTTTACATAAAAACTTCTGCTATTTAGTGGTGACGCGCGGACTTATTCTGCGTTATCAAAGTTTACGCGAACGCCACGGTCAATAGATACTATAGGAAACGTGGTAAGTTCAAGTATTCTCGAATTCTCACAAACCAACGTAAATGTCCCGATATCTGGGACCATACATCATCATAATAATAGGTATACAAGATATTGATTTGATCTGTAACCGTGCCATATTTCTAGAGCAAATAGTAAAAACTATGCTTGTCATCTAAAAATATTTAACAAATTTTCACTTAAAAACATAGCCCCTCGCTTTGATAACAAATCCCGAACGCATTTGAAAATAAGTCACCGGCACCGGCGGCATTGTCAAAGGGCGGAAAATTCTGCCAATTTTTTTATGGTTTCGTAATTCGCACGCATCGTTTTTGAATCGCCACCGACACACGGGGGAATTTGTTTGTTTACAAATAGGTTTTTAAATTAAAAAATAAGAATAAATCTTGTTGATTTTTTTATTGATTCGTGTTCAGTATCAATGGTATACTCACGGATACAGATCAACATATTGTATAGGCAAGGGAAGATTTTCAGACAATATGTCCGGTTCTCAAGCCCTGCCCCCCTAGCCAAGTTGACAATCTACAATATTATACAATCTTCAACGCTCAAAATAATCAAAATGTATGGGAATGACATATCTCAACGAATGACTTTTTCGTTGAGATATGTCATTCCCATACATTTTGATTGTTTTCTATTAGCGTTGACGATTGTAGATTGTCAACTTGGCTAGGGGGGCTGTTCTCTATACAATTTTAGTGACAGTCACATCATCACAGTTTAAGACACTCAAAAACCCAAAAATCTAGTTATGTTTACTGTTTCTATAGTCACGCAAAGTCTATACACATGCAAAAAAAAAAAAAAACAATTACACTCAATAACATAGTTTTATTTTGTATAATCTAATTAATATAGAATATAGTAAGTAACTGAGGTAGCAGACGATAACCTTTGGTTTTCCAAAGGACCTTGCATTAATAAACTCGATTTATCGTTGACTGATAAAAACAATGATACAAATAATTATAATTTTAGACACATAATATTGTAGTGATTCAGTGAGTTATTAAACAGTTGCAACAGTTTATTATTATATTGCTGCAAAATTAAAGCTTTTAAGACACAACAACACAAAAATTACACAATATCGTCCCTTTGTAATTCACTTAAAAAACTGCACAATTCTGCAATTTAACTTCAATTAAACATTCCCTCGCCATGTTTTGAATGCTGCGAAAAGTGCGGCAACGGTTGTTAAAACTATAATTTTGACGTTTTCGAGCGACGTTGCCGCATTGCACATGTCCCCGAAGCACTGGCAGACGGTTTCTAGATGGTCCATGTTGTCTGCTTTGTAGCATTCACGCTTGTGCTTGACCCAGCCGCAGCCCCGGGTTACACGCACTTCTGGTGTGTGGTTTAGGTCTAAGACTGGAAAGAAACACGTTACAGTATTATTACTGGTGCTTTCAACAGGTAGGTATAAATATTTAGCTATAAGGACAGTCGTCTATCCACAAAAAGTATTATCTCCGTCTTCGGAATCATTTTTGAGAGGGGTACGTTGATTCGAACAATGCCCATTTAAAAAAGAATAATTCATTATCTATGGAGTTTCTTGCCGGTTCTTCTCCATAGGACCGACAATTTAGAACCGATCAACTAAAGTTTGACGTTTTAAAAGTGCCTGTAATTAAGCTGTAATTAGGTTTATTTGAAACAAAAAACATTTAAATAGAATTAGATTAAATTCCTAATGTTCTGGAAAAATAGATACGCGTGAAAAACATAACCCTGTCTTTGCTGTCGCGCAGTCAGGTAAAAACCGGAAGCTTTTGCTGTATTTTGGAAGAAATATTTGATTGTAAAGGTATCTATTCCCTATTGTAAAATAAGGTGTATAAGCCTTTTTTTAGTTACCTAAATTTTTACATCATGAAGCTTGGTAAAAAAAGTGATCGCTCAGAATAAGGACGGCTACGCGCTCTGATAATCACGATGGCATTATTTAATCATCACATCACTATAGGCACATCATTCTGCTCTCACAGCTACGAGTACCTAGCAGGTCAATTATTGTCTATGTGTGCATGTAGGTACTTGGATATACGAAGGCTTTATCTACACTTCCGTTTCAACTAATGGTGATTTTAATTTATCTGTATGCGACAGCCGAGTAACAATTTAACTCGAAGATAATTGTAGCATATAGGTACCAAAACTATGCAACGTGTTATTGAAATAACTCAAAACTGCTTAAGGGGTCATTGTACTCATCAGTATGAACAAATTTTAATATAAGACCAACCCTGAAATCGCGAAAAAAACAGATGTTCCCTACATTTGTACTCACATGAATCAACAAAATGTGGGGTACAGCTGATAATTTTTCCCGATTTCGTGGTTGGTCCCATAGACATATAACACATAGACTGATAGTTCCCTTTAACAGATCAGCTTATAGTGACGCACAAAAAAGATCTATGTGTGTGTAAGCGAGCTCACCAACAGGCACACAAGCAAGTAAATTACATTTTCCCGAAAAAGTAGGGAAGAATAGGTTGCGTTCAGAGTTTTCCAGCCAGTGAATAGTAACATAATCATTTAGCTGTCAGATATTTTTTATTAGATACCTACCTATTCATTTATTTATCTATTAAGGCTAAGTTCAGAAAACGTCAACTGAATGATTAAACCATTAAGAACGGGTTTTTGCATTACGACGAAATTGGTGGTTTGGCAGCAGTCGCGGCCCCACCTTCCTCAGGTACTTCATCGTCGACTCGATGCCGATGCGGCAGGTTCGAAACCTGTGTGTTATATTTCTATGGTTGGTCCCATCGTAAAAGTTGTTCATAATGAATGTTGTTGTTGTTTTGTTATTAACAAAACTATACATTCAACTGTTATTCCTGATGAATGTCTGACCCTAACCTCTGTAATTAGGTAAACTCTGTTTTTTCTTACTTGCCTTATTTACAATTTTGGCATGTATCTTTATTTAAATAACGAACTAATGACGACGTCTGTGGTCTAGTGGTTCGAGGTTCGGACTGTTGATCACGAGGTCGTGGGTTCGATTCCCACAGGACACAAATATTTGTGTGATGAACGTAAGTGTTTGTGTTGGTCTGGGTGTTTCTTATGTATTATAAGTATGTATTTATAAAAAAAAAAGTATATAAGTATTATATTCATTGTCTAGTACCCATAGTACAAGCTCTGCTTAGTTTGGGACTAGATGGTGCTGTGTAAAAATGTCCCAAAAATTTTTTTTTTTTTTTTAACTGCTAATAAGATATAATTGGCGAGCGATGCTTGGGGGAGGCCTATGTCCAGCAGTCTTTCGGCTGAAATTATGATGATGATGATGAAGATATAATTACTAGTTCTGCATAGTTATGTAAAGGTTAAACAATGTCATTTAGGGTGTAAAATTGTTAAAATATCATTTAATAATTAATAATGACGAATTGTATTAAAAAGATATGCCAAGATTGTTTACTAAATAACACAAGTAATAAAACCGGCCAAGAGCATGTCGGGCCATGCTCAGTATTATAGGGTTCCTTAAGTAGGTGTAATTACAAACGAATCAAATCGAAAGTAGCTAAAGGAGCATTATTTGCTATGATCATTTTTCTCTAAGGTCAATGACCTTTGAACTAGGACGTTTTAAGTATTTTTCAGTTTTCTCTCTATAACTGAAAAAATTATAATCACATTATACTCGAAATAATTTTAAAAGAGAGTTTTCACAAAGGTTTATCAATGTGGAAGATTATAACTTTCTACGTTGCATAGTTTAGAAATGGCAGGGGGGGAGGGACACATTGCAAGCCACTTTGACGGGCTATATTTCGCAGATGGTACACCTGATAAAAAAGTGGTGTATGAAACATTACCTTTATTTTATTAGACCTATTCAATGATACCCCAAACGAGGGGGTGCAGCGAAAAAATTTTTTTCATCCCCATTTCACATGTATGAACGCCACCCCTAAAATACGTAAAAATGATTTTTTTATTCTTTTAAAATTGAGATCTATATGTAGACTATTTTTTAACAAAATTTCATTTACTTATGTTTATAACTGTAGAAGTTATTAAGCTGTAATGGATTAAGACAGACGGACAGACGGACGGACATGACGAAACTATAAGGGTTCCTTGTAGGACTTCGGAACCCTAAAAATCAGTGTATGTATCATCAGAGTAAGATTTTTCTAGGGTTTAGCTCTACCCAGCTCTAGACAACAAAGTCAATGACCATGAAGAGCACAGGATATTTCGCCTGTGTCATGGGTGTTACACTTACTAGTCTGAATTATCTTTCTGCAGAAGAACTCTTTCCGTGGGATGGTGTTGCCCAGCGACTGTGAGCAGTCCACGACCGGCACTATCGCGTGCATCTTGGGAATGTGCATCTCCAAGCAGGCCGAGTTGTTCTTGCTGTTGCAGTCGAAACACTTTATTGCTTCACCTGTAATATAAGGTAGTGTTTAAGTCTGAGATTTATTCTTCATAGATGACAAGAAAGTGAGCCCATCGTCACAGCTGGATGGGATTTGATTTCGGGTTTGTGTATTTTTTTATAAATAGATTAGTAATAAAAAGTACCTTATTCGGTTGTTGTTATTATTATGTTTTCGGAATAATAAATACTGAAAACATACTTTTGAATTTGATAAAAAGAAACAATCAAACACATCAAACTAAAACCTAGCTGGTTGATTTTTAAACATTGATTTTTGATTAGTTAACCAGAAGCAGTCTTAAAATTTACCCCGTGTAAATATGCTAATGAGGATGTTAAAATTAAATGAATATTAATAAACATACGATATCTAATTCAAACAAAATTAATTTGCAAATGAACTGTAGGGAAACATGACTTAGCAGTAGAGATTTAAAACAATTTGCAAATCCACTTAGGATAATGGAGGTCGTTAAACTGTTATCTTCAAAGGTGTACTCACATGTGTTAGAAAACATTATGGGCAGCATAACACTTAAAACAATGTTATTGATACAGACTAGAGCCATATTGACTTTAATTGAAAAGCGCCTGCCAAAATGATTTGCGCAATCGGTTTCAAACTACACTTTGCGTCAACTACTTCTTGTGGCGCTTTGTTTTGATTAATTTTAATAAACATTAATTAATTACTAAGTAAATAAAAAGATAAGAAATCTTTTTATTTCTGTATACTCGTTCTCCTCCAACTGTGATCTCTTACATACTGTCTTCTCGTTCGTTTAACTTGTGTTTATAAGTCACTCCGCTATTGTGACACACAAAGGGAACAACTGGATACGTTCGGATCTAATCCCCGGTGTAGAAAGGTCCAGGGTTGCAAGGAAACATCAATAAAGATAACGACGTTCTGCAGTAGTATATTCTTGAATTAACTGATTTTTGCACGGGATTTTATCTAGTTACTTGAGTCGTATACCTACTAACTACTAATTGAAATCTGTGTTCATAAAATACAGGAAGATACTGCTTTTGAATTAAGCCGTTTTCTGGTTTACTATAACAGTACAAGGGTTAAAGACAAATGATTGAACAACCAACCAATTCCTGCGACCACGAAAGCTGCAAGGCATTCGAAACGTCAGGAAAACCAATTTGAATAATAATACACGATGTAATCCGGTTAAAAAACGATTTGAGAACGTTCGGAAACGCAACGCTAAATTTACAGAAACTCTTCCGAGAGCCATTTGTTGTCGGAAAGCACTCGATGTAAAATTAAAGAACTATGAATAGCGTTTCCGAATTCGTTCGATTCTCAAATCGTTTTGTTTCATAATAAAACAAGTTTAATCGGATTACATCGCGTATTATTATTAAAATTGATTTTCCTGACGTTTCGAATGCTTTGCAGTGTTCGTGGTCACAGGAAGTGGTCGTTTTGTTTCGTTTGCCGGTTAAATTTCACTTCCGAAACAGAAACTTTTCGTACATTTGTGAATAGCACCGCTGTACAGAGAGCTGAACAAGAGCATTAGTGAAGTTAACGTGTAATTGAAATAACTTAAAACCTCTTAAGGGGTCACTCATCAGTATAAACAACTTTTACTATGGGACCAACCCTGAAATCGCAAAAAAATAACTTCAGTACAATGACCTCCTAGGAGGTTTTCAGTTATTTCTATAACACGTTGTATAAAAATTTTGCTCCAAGTAAAAAAAAAATTAAACCCTACTTGCAAACTCTGTAACCCTAACTGTACTTTAATTTTGCCAAGAAGAAAGGAAACTCATGACGAATTTAAGAGGAAGTATCAAGTAGCGTTCCTACTCGTGTTGTACGAATAATAATTGCATCAGTTTACGCATGAGTAATGTACTCGTCGACAGGGCCGGATTAACCATTAGGCAGAGTAGGTAACAGCTGCCTAGGGGCCCCGCATCGGTAGGGGGGCGCGCGCAATAAAGTAATTGAAAATGTTTCATACAGTGAAAATTTAATTTTCTTTTTTTCGACGCATGCTGTCAGTTGATGAAATATTACAATGCCACAGAACAGAACCATATTTAATATCCAGTAGAGCTAATAATATGGATGCGTTACGTAGCGTATTGTATGATAAACAAAAGTTTTGAAATGCTTGTTCTGTAATTGCGTTTTGTGACTTTGTGACCGTGATCCCTTCATCAACTTTAAAAGAGCTGATTCAAACGGTTGCAAAGGGGCCCCGAGAATTGCATTGCCTAAGGGCCCCGTCATGGTTAATCCGGCCCTGCTCGTCGAGTTGAGTAGGCGGGAACAGCTCAATAATGATGATAATGTGTAGTTCCACTCATTATACCGACGTGCACAGTTACTTCCTGACGAAACCCTAAGTATCAGAAGTAACAAAGGTGCTGATTCTGTTGTGTACGAAATACGAATCATAGAAACCTGAATAATAAGGTAATAGAACTGGTAAAGTCGCGTGTTAAATAGATAGATAGATAAAACGTTTATTTAGTTCAAAAAACAAGACACAGGACATACAAATAATAAAAAGTTAATTAACAAAACCAAAAAACCCGACTGCTTTTAAATATACCTAACTGAAAAGATGTAAACAAGACTTATGTAGGTATATGTGAAAGTATCAAATCAACACGCAGGCGGAGGCTACGTATGTATGGTCATGAATTAGAAAAGTAGTTCATAGGTAGCCTCCGCCTGCGTGTTGATTTGATACTTTTTTTTTTTTTTTTCAGGTCCCGGCTTGCCACTAGTAGGCGAGCCCCTTCTCCCCGTGCGGCATCATCGGCCGCACCCTTCTCTTGACTGGCGCGCGCGGAACACGACGCGCCACCGTCACGGGCCTTGACTGATCGGGCGGCGGGCTACCCCGAGTCCGCCGCCCGCAGGCCCACTCCTAGGGTGGCTGGAGGTCGGCATACGCCCTCCTGCGACGCCCGGTCCGTCTCCTGCGGGTGGGGAGGGAGGTCGTTGCCTCTCGAACCCTCTCCGCCGCCTCCTTAGCGAGCATCACCTCCTCGCAAAAGGAGACGACGCCCTCCCAAGCGTTCTCGCTCCCAACCATAGCCAAAACAACAGCCGGAAGCGAGAGATCGCTGCCGCCTACTGCAGTTATAAGTACTTATAAGGTCACGGCGCTGCGTGGCCCAAGCTGGGCATTCCGCCAGTGTGTGCTGCGCCGTGTCCTCAAGGCAGCTCCCGCAGTGATGACACTCGGGAGTCGGCTCCCGGCCTATGCGACACAGATACTTCCCGAAGCAACCGTGCCCCGAGAGTATCTGTGTCAGCCGGTAGGTGAGGGCGCCATAGCCCCTCTCCAGCCACTCCTCCATGACGGGCCTTACCGCCGCTATTGCGGCGTGCCCTTTGATTTGATACTTTCACATATACCTACATAAGTCTTGTTTACATCTTTTCAGTTAGGTATATTTAAAAGCAATCGGGTTTTTTGGTTTTGTTAATTAACTTTTTATTTTAAAATTTTTAGTTCTGTCATGTTTTATTGCGCTATTAATGTTATTTTTTAAAGTCGCACATAAATATATAATTCATTTTTAACGTTGAATATTTTGTAGTTTTTTAGCATTTCTCATTCCAAATTACGTTTAAACATATAAGTTATATATATTTTTGTAAAGCATTTATAAAATGATAATTATTTTGATACCCCACTCGATGGGTTTTGACGGAAAAAAAATTATTTTGAAGAGGTAATATGGCGCCAAAAAGCGGCCATTATAATTTTTAGAATTTTGATATACCCAGTGTCACTCTCACAATTAAGACGAATCTAACGACACCTCTCAAGCTAAAATCCATCAAGCCGTTTAGGCTACAGAGCGTGCTAAAGAAATATACATACATACATACATACACTCGAAAAACATAACCCTCCTTCTGGCGCAGTCGGGTAAAAATAAAATAAAAAAGTGTTATATGGTTCTCAGTATTGTACCAAATAGGTGTCCAGCTCAGCATGTGCCAGTTATTATACCTGACGCTGGTATTCTGCTGGATCCCTGCAGCGACATACGGACGTCGAGCAGACCAAATACATGAGAAATATTAAGAATGATTGCTTTGCGTTTGTGTGTGTTGTTTTTAATGTGAGTATAATATCAACAAAAAATATATATAAGTAGGTAGGTTTATTAAGAGTGTGAAAGGAATTAAATAAATATATATTTAAATATATTAATAACCGTAACAGGTAAAAAATGTATGTGAGTAAAATATAGTAATTACCAAAATATCACATTTTTAACACGCTTTTATTAGGTCGACCTGTATGTAACTAACTATGTAATGGAATCTAAGGTAACTAATTTAACCATCTTCCAAGGGTCGTAGCGTAATGAAAATTGGCAACTGTATGTAGTTCTGATGACAATACAATAATATGGTACTGTCGAACTGATCTGATGATGGAGCCGGAACATATGAACTGGAACTTCATGATGGAAAATCGTATCATAGCTGTTTTGGATTTCTTAGAAGTCTTGTAATGAACTTTGACCACGATTAGGTTTCAAGGTCTGATTATGAAGCCGGAAGATAGGCACTGGCATTCCATGATGGAATATCGTATCATAGTCGTGTTTGCACTTGTGAGAAAGGCCACGTAATGGACTTTGAACACGATCAGGTTTCAAGGTTATAAGCGTGTTTTTATAGTGTTTTTTAAACTATTAATTTATTTGAACTTGTCGCCGCGTACAAGTGCCCACTGCGTGAATCGTTTAAAAAAAAAAGTATTATTATTATTGTATTATTAGGAAATTCTCAGTAGCAGCCCGGAGTCTAAATTGTGCCCGGTTAATGGCAATAGGCTCGCCCCGCCCCCTATTACAAGGGACTAAAACATAACTGGCGAAATGTGGGTGTACTATCAGTGGCGTGCATTGCATATAGGCAATTAGGCAATACCTACTGCCTTCCTCATTCAAATTCAATAGTGGTGTAAGTTATTATCTTTTTTTCAGAGTACGATGATTATTTATCTTAAAATAGACCTATTAATGCTAAATGAATCTTCCTACATCAAAAAATCAATAACTTACACCAAAATTAAATTCAAGTGAAGTAGGCCAATGCACGCCACTGTGTACTATACACCTCTGCCTACCCCTTCGGGGAAATACAGGCGTGATGTTATGTTATGTTATTATTATTATTCGACTCACTAAAATTGTATTTTGCAGCATATCTAACAGCCGAATTGTTGCTAGGCTTAATTTATTTCGCATTGAATGCTAGAAACATGATGAGCGTAATTGCGTATTAATTTATGTGTTGGTGGCGGAAAACCGGCGACATGCATTCCCGTAGTAAGACACAGTAGATGACATTTCAATTATCATATTATTTACATTTATATGATACGAACTAAATAAATATATAAATATATATATAAATAAAATTTAGTCTCACTGTCTCTTTCTAAAAGAAAATATTAAAAAAGGATAGAACATTAGTCCTGTCAAAAATGCACTTGCTTGTTTTCATCAAGCAAGTCGACTTTTGACTATTGATGACATAGCGACAATTTTCCCGTAGGTAAATTAGTAAATTACAAGGGCATAGACAAATTTTGACAGTTCTAAATATTTCCTGTCCTTTTTCAATGATATTTGTAAGAAAGAGATAAGTATAGTCACTATACTTATCTTACTATACTATAGTGCTATTAAAATTAGTTTATTGCGGCTTACAAGATAATCGCCATTAAGGTTATAATGAGGTTGAGGTTGTTTGAGGTTATTTGAAGGTTATAATGAGCGCTGCGCGCAAGGGTCACCTAATGGTTGAACGCATGCCTTTCATGCAGTATGGTCAGAATTCAGACCCTGCACAAACCTCTTACAAAAAAGTCTTGATATGGTGTTCATTCCACCAGACCAAACCAGCAGGACTGACGTGAGCAGCGTGACAAAACTATCACGTCGCATTATCTCACGCCAATACGAGATAATTAGGTAATTTGTATGTACCGGAATCTATGTCTAACATGCACCCCAAATATGAGAAACGCCGCCGTTTTGACGACATCGTATCCCATCAAAATACTTTGTAACTTTATTTACAAATAGAAAAGTAAAAATCATGAAAATAAATTACCTTAGGTATCCCATCAAAATACTTTGTACTTAACATTATTTACAAATAAAAAAAAACATGAAAGTACCTTACCTTACCGTATCTTAGGTACAGTCTAACAAAGCTATGAAGATTTCTCTAGAAATTATTATAGATCGGTTTGATTAGGGTTTTGTATGAACACAGTTTAAAACTTTGTCCGTTATTAAAATGATATTCACTCGATAACATCCATAATCTTCTAAAACGCTTATTACACTACGCGGTATTCAGCGCGCGGTGCTAAGACTGTCTTTGAGACCGTGTAGTGTATAGTCTCGCCGAGTCTAAATACCGCGCGACCGAACGCGCGCGGCGAGACTTGCAGACTTGCAGACTAACTATCGCATCGTGTAATAAGAGTTAGTCAACAGCGCTGCCAGACGTACGATAATTATCGTAAATATACGATAATTTTGGCTCTGGTACGATACAAAATTGATTGAAATACGCAGAAATACGATAATTTAGATGCTGAAAATCATTGTTTTTGTTGGTAGCTCAGCACTGTTTACGAGTATATTTCACCAAATTCCTTGATATACGATAATTTTAGAACATCAGTACGATAATCCACTTGTACTCATCTGGCAACCCTGGTCTGCAAGACCGCTCAGTCGGCGCGCGGCAACCGCAGCGGACGAACGTCTTAAGAAGGGTGTGTAGTGCGGTATGCTCGCTATTAAAATGGTATGCTATATAGAAAATGATGTACTTCTAAACGTGAACGACTTATATCGTGACTTACTTATTTAAAGCAGAAAAACCATCAAGAATTTAACAGATTGATGACTTCTGTACCATTCATAAATGTATGTCTTAAAATATTTCGTATTAGTAACGTAGGACCTTATAAATAATACATCCTTATTTTTTATATAGCAAAAAAACTTACCACAGAAGACTGTTACTTCTAGAAGTTTATAAGTACTTATAGATTTTTTGGTGCTTAAATATCGCGTAACGTAAGTTCCGTGCCAAACGTCTGCGTCGTCCGACGTACGCCTTGAAATGAGTTAGCGTGCGATAGTTAGTCTGGTGTAATAGCGAGCTGTAAAAATAAGATTCCAAGACAGTCTTATCACCGCGTGCTGAATACCGCATAGTGTAATAAGCGTTTAAGAAAACTTCATTTTCATTTCTCATACTCGGAAAGTAGTGTTTGTTTGATCTGAGTAGCGGATGGAAGACGCTGCTTCCCGCTCTAGAGCGGGAAAGACTCAAAGTAATTTCTTCCCTCCTTGCGGCGGGAATGAATTTTAAAAATAGAACAAAATTAAATGTAAAAAAACTTTATTAAAAACAAGCTTTCATTTAAATGCGCTAAAAATAACAAAATAAACTTTTCCTTTAAAACTTTTACTATCAACTTATAACGTCATTACACAATTTATATGATATAAAAGCTTGTCGCGAGGTTAAGTAGGTACTCGTAGTAACTTAGTTTGTTTTTTTTTAAATAAAAATTTATCAAATCTACTTATTTAATTTACTTGTTTATCTACACAGGTAAATCTCGCGATAAGCTTTTATATCGTATAAATTGTGTAATGACGTTGATAGTAAACGTTTTATAGGAAAAAAATATTTTATTATTTTTAGCGCATTTAAATGAAAGCTTGTTTTTAATAAAGTTTTTTAACATAACATAACATAACATCACGCCTGTATTTCCCCGAAGGGGAAGGCAGAGGTGTAAAAGTACACCCACATTTCGCCAGTTATGTTATAGTCCCATGTAATAGGGGGCGAGCCTATAGCCATTGACCGGGCACAAATCCAGACTCCGGGCTACTACTGAGAATTTCCTAATGAAAAAACCCAATAACACTTTGCCCGACCCGGGAATCGAACCCAGGACCCCACGCTCAGCAGTCGCGCTTGCAACCACTAGACCAACGAGGCAGTCAAAAGAAAAAAGTTAAAGTTTTTTTACATTTAATTTATTTTTTATTTTTTAGTTATAGCTGGACAGGTTTTTTAACTCGCATTCACGCGTACGCTCAGCAAATCCTTTCATTTGGTATCCATATTGTAGGAAACCATAAAAACTTAGTCCGCCATCTTTAGAAGTCCGCCATATTGGATTAAGACGTTACTTTATTTTTCGAGTTACTCTCAGCAAGCCCTTTCATTTGATACCCATATTGTAAGAGTGCATGAAAAATAACTAGTCCGCCATCTTGAGTGCTCCGCCATGTTGGATTTAGAATGACGTCATACAGCTTACCATGCATTGTCATCCATACTAAACGTGTATACAAAATTTCAGCTCAATCGGTTGAAGATATCTGCTTCAAAATTGAGTTGCAAGATTCCACAATAACAAATTACATACATACCAGGCCCCTCAGAAAGTATTGCGAAAAAAAGTTTTTATATATGGGAGACTGGCCAGTTATAATGTTTTTCGAAAATATGATTATTTATAAGTAAAAATAAGTAAGTTCCAATTTCAAAATTTCCCTTCACATTTTTTGCGAGTTAATTCAAAGTATTGTGTCTCACTGAAATATGGATCTGCGCCGGGAACATTTTAGAGCTATGATTTTATACGATTTCAAGTGTCGCCTGAAACCGGATGAATCGTACGATAGACTTCAAATGGCATTCATGGATGAAGGCCCTTCCAAGGCAACCGTGTATCGTTGGTATAACGAATTCAAGCGCGGTCGACCAACTTTGGGGGATGACGAAAGAAGCGGTCGCCCTTTGACGGCTGTTACCGAAGAAAACGTGCTAGCAGTGAAAAATTTAATCCAAGACAATAGGCGAATTACATATCAGGAGATTCAACACATATTGAAGATTGGATCGGGAAGCGTTCACGAGATTCTACACAGCCATCTTCGCGTGAGGAGGATAGTATCACGCTGGGTGCCGCACAACCTCACCGATGCTCAGAAGCAGGCCCGGGTGGAATGGTGCCGTGATATGCTTAACAAATTTGAAGCAGGCTCGTCTCGGCGTGTTTACGACATCGTTACAGGTGATGAGTCCTGGATTTATCAATACGACCCAGAAACCAAGCGCCAGTCGACTGTTTGGGTGTTTCAAAATGAGCCAACGCCTACCAAAGTGAAGCGATCTAGAAGCGGGGGTAAGATTTTGATCGCTAGCTTTTTTAATTTGACTGGCCACTTGGTATCAATTCCCTTACGGGATCAAAGAAGCATTAATGCCGAATGGTATACTACCAAATGTTTGCCAGAAGTTTTCTCTGTTATAAGCAACAAGCGACCAAACACAGGGCTCCGCGGGCTACTGCTCCACCACGACAATGCACCTGCGCACACCGCACTCAAAACGAGGGACTTCCTGGACAGCACGCCAGTCAAACTCCTGGGTCACCCTCCTTACAGCCCTGATCTAGCACCGTGTGACTTCTTTTTATTCCCAAAAATAAAAAATCAGCTCAAAGGGATACAATTTTCGTCGCCGGAAGATGCGCTGGCTGCGTTCGAGCAGGCTGTAAACGAGGTGTCTGCGGCGGACTGGAAAAAGTGTTTTGAAAACTGGTTTAGGCGCATGAATCTTTGTATAGAGGCTGGTGGAAAGTACTTTGAAAAGATTTGATAAAAATATATGTACGTATAGAACAATTTTTTTTAGTTTCGCAAAACTTTCTGAGTGTCCCACGTACATATATACATTGCAAGTTAAATAAAAGCTTGTAAAATACCGGTTTGTGTGAGTCAGACTCACGCAGTAAGGGTTCCGTACCACCCATCGACCTGATACCCCATAGAAACTGATTTAATTTACGAGAGTTTAGATTAGACATCAATACAGTTTAACTTTGTCCGTTTTTAAAATGATATTTCACTCGAAAACATCCATAATCTTCTGAGAAAACTGCATTTATATCTGGCGACCCTGGATCCTCATTGCTTTGTACAGTCGACAGTACGTCAGTGGTAACACTTGAATTACGAAAACCACTTTTACTCCTTACGAAATAAAGACGCTGTCAAGGTCAAACTGTTACCACTGACGTGCGGGCGACTGTACGAATTGATTAGCAAAATTATTAGTTTATGGCCATAAGAACTGGGCAAAATTAACTATACCTACCTACTAGATCAAATTATGTATGTTTGACGTCACACACAGAAGCATTAATGAAATGAAACCTCAGTAGTAGGAGAGTGGGGCAGCAGTTAAGTATTACAAAAGATACTGATAGCAACGCCCTGATAGGATACATATAAAACTAAAGTATAAGACACTCTCTCTCTGTTAAAACAATTTCGTATTTCGTATTTTTTCGTTTTTCGTAGATAGAAAAAATTAATTAACAAAATTTTCAAATCTTTTTTTTTTTTTTAGTTTTGTCATGATTTATTTATCATACCTACTATTAATGGTTTTTTTGAAAAGTCCAATTCATTTTTAACGTTGAATATTTTGTAGTTTTTTAGCATTCCTCATTCCAAATTACATTTAAACATATAAGTTGTATATATTTTCGTAAACTATTTATAAAACCCTTTATTTTGATACCCCACTCGATAGGTTTTGAGCAGAAAAAAAGTTTTGAAGTCACATAAAATGGCTCCAAAAAGCGGCCATTTTGATTTTTATAATTTTAATATACCCAGTGTCACTCTCACAATCAAGACGAATCCAACGACACCTCTCAAGCTAAGATCCATCAAGCCGTTTAGGCTACAGAGCGTGCCAAAGAAATATACATACATACATATACTCGAAAAACAAAACCCTCCTTCTGGCGCAGTCGGGTAAAAAATGCCAAAACTTTCGTACATTTTTTATCTACAACTACAGCGAAGTATAATTTACAAAGTTAATAGTTTCTGATCAAACTACTGTACTGTATACTACTGTACTGTACTGTACTGTACTTCAATCGTTAAAAACAAATTTTCGATAAATGATGTATTCACCGAGTAATATTTTTTTTGTTGTGGGGGCGCCACTTGTCTGCTACATTATGCTACGCTTGAACTGTTGATCGTGTTTTGACGTTTGTTTCTTTGATCTCCGGTCAATTTCATATACGACTACGAATCGAAGCTTCTTTATTGTGCCTTTTTATGCGCCTAGGTATATTTATTATTACGTTACCAGTTAGAACGAAAGTTCGCACTTCGTTTGTCGTTCGTCAAACGCAAGAAGACCACCAGGGATATTTATGTAGACTTAGAGTCACAAGAATCAATAATAAATAAATAACTTTGAGTAATTTTTAAACAGCACCATCTAGTCCCAAACTAAGCAGAGCTTGTGCTATGGGTACTAGACAATGGATATATAATTATATACTTTTTATTTGTAAATACATACAGAAACACCCAGACCAACACAAACACTTATACACACAAATATTTGTGTCCTGTGGGAATCCAACGCACGACCTCGTGATCAGCCGTCCGACCTTCGAACCACTAGACCATATACGTCGTCTGTGGTCGTAATAAATAAGTGCTACGAATTCGCTACGAAATATTATGTCATCTGTTACTCACATAATGTTGAAGAATCTGCTTATTATCTCATGGCATATCCATTGACATTCTTGGACACCCATTGGGTGGTAAGACGTATCCATATATCATCGCAAAACACCATTCTTTGAATCATCATCATCATCACCATTTCAGCCGAAAGACTTCCATTGCTGAACGTTGGCGGGGAGGCGCAAGCATCGACGCAACGACTTTACTACGCTTTTCGCATCCAGCGGATTCCCGTGACCTTCACCAGGTCGTCGGTCCACCTTGTGGGGGGCCTACCCACGCTGCGCTTTCCAGTACGCGGTCCCCACTTCAGAACTTTACGGCCCCATCGGCCGTCCGGTCTGCTAGCAATGTGCTCCGCCCACGTTTGGCAATTCTTCGGGCTATGTCGGTTGGTGTACTTTGGCAATTTTTTTTTACACTGGACGACATAACTATGTTACAATTGTAGTAAAAAAGTTTTACCCCTATTACCTATTAAGACTCAAACCCCAACTCAGTAGAAGCGGTACCAACCCGTGCTGGTTACAAGAACAACGCAGAGTCAGTTCTCCTTGAATCCGACATGAACCAATTCCCTGGTTCACATAACACGGTAGCTCACATAACTCCACGCCGCGTCACCGCTGGACTGGACCAATATTTATAGAATTTATGATTTATTCACTTTACTAGTTCACGCTAAATATGTTTATGGCTAGCTCGCTGATGTTATTTTGTATCGATAGAGTAGTAGTTTTTCTTGTAGCTATGTCCTGAAGTAACGGTCTATTTGGAAGATACTCGAACATAACCTAATACTGATTCTTATTTATTGTATTTTTTATCGGCTTTTAAGCGTCGTTGGTCTCGTGGTCGCACGTGCGACTGCTGAGCGTGGGGTTCTGGGTTCGATTTCTAGGTCGGGCAAAGTGTTACTGGGGTTTTTCCATACCATCGGATTATGAGAGTGAGGAAATAGAGAAACTCTCTATAACCTCACGTAGTGCTATGATTGATTTGTAAGGAAGTGATTCTTCTGTTACGCCATTAACTATTTCTTATTCTGTGACTATGGGTGTCGACGAAACAGAAGTAAACTGACTGACCAAAAATAATCCAACTGTCTTATTACAATTGATTGTATGTTTAATATCAACATCGTTCTGCCCTTATTCGAGTTTATTTGGGGTCGGCGCAGCATGTATTTTTCTTCCATACATCTCTATCAGCGGTCATCTCAATGTTCACTTTTTTTCTATTCATATATCATCCATCCATGTTTTCTTCGGTCTACCTCTTTTCTTATAGCCATCCCCATTCACACTTAAAGCTTTCCTCGTAACATGCTCCTCATTCCTTCTCATCACATGTCCATACATAAGTACTGTTACGAGCTGGGGGTTCGTATATAGATAGAAAGCCGATTAAATGCGTAGAGAACACTTTATTACTGAACAATTACACTGAATCGCTTATTAACACACAAAGTTACTAATTAAATCGCTTCGAATATCGCTTCGATGTTATCGCTTGTATCGCTTGATCCAAACTGAACTCCAACTGAACTCTACTAGCGCTGAGCTGCGCCGTTTATATAGGCCGCGAGTCGTGGTACTAGAAAGTCCTCGAACGTCATCTATCCTTGTCATAAGATAACTCTTTCTCACTTGCACATTCTTGTAATAGAAAGTTCTCGAACCTTGGCGAACCTCATCTATCCTCTATCCCGCTCACTCACTTCTAGAATGGAATGTTCTCGAAGCTTGTCGAATCTTGTCTATCCTTGTCTTGTATTAGCTCTATCTTGCTCACTCTCTTCCAGAAGGTTCTTCGGCTATCCTTGTCTAAGATTTAGCTCTATCTCGCTCATTCTTCAACAACTTTACATGTGGGTGTCAAATGGCCATAAGGGGTCCTGAAAACGCCTGAAAATGGGTTTTCAGGAAATGTCGGCATCGGATTTATTGGCTCCTGAAACGGCCTGAAAACATGTTTCAGGCGCCTGAAAACAACGGCAACTTACTCAAAATTTCGATTCTTTGGTATGTGATAGAGCCTCCTCTGATACGGACTGAAAATGCATTTCAGCCTGCTGAAAACGTCTCTAAGTCCAGGAAAATCGAGGTTGAAGTATTTCAGTCCACTCTGCTTAACCCTCCGTCGTAACAGTACCATGATAGTCTGTTGCTACTCAACTTTTATGTCACTGGCGCTACTTTCAGACTCCCTCTTACACTGTGTACTTACTACTAATCAAAAAGATAAAGGCCTCGGTCATGTCAACCATCAACTCAAAAAAGCAATATAGCCGCACGCGCAATGCTTCTGGAATGGCGGAAAGTGACATATTGCGTGAGATAATTCTCTCCGTGTAACGAGTAAATGTGTTACGGATATGAGATAATACTCGTAGCCCGTAGACCATTGTCTGCGAGTGTGGTATCTTGAATCTTCCGTCAGTCCTACTTATTACATGATCAACACTTTGTACATAATTTTAATAGAGAAGATGATTGGCAGCTACCACCTGTTTGGAACCCAGTTCTAATAATAATCAAGTCCCAAACAGCACGCAACACTGTAAAAGACAATGACATTGTGAGTGATTACTGCGTGCATCGAAACGATTTTAATTACTAAAAATTGTACGGTAGATTAAAATATTTTTTTAGAAATATCTGTAAAGACGCTTGTCATCTTACGGCCAAAATTAATATCCTATCTATCCACGATTTGCCCTACCAGAGATAGAAATTTGACGTATTTTGTATGGAGCTTATGTCAAATTTCTATCTCCAGTAGGGCAAATCGTGGATATCTGGATATTAATTTTGGCCGTAAGTCTTCCTGCGACCACGAACGCTGCAAAGCTTTCGAAACGTCAGGAAAACCAATTTAAATAATATACGCGATTTAATCCGGTTAAACTTTGTTTTATTATACTTTGTACATAATTTATAATCCCTAATGGAAAGGCTTTATCCTCAGATTAATAGCTTTATCTTTGTTTCTCGGCAAAGAGTAGGTATAAACCAAAGACTTTGTATATACTTTACGTCAGTATAATAACTCTATAGTATAAACACATCCTCTTTTCATGGTTTTCGTACGTACTCGTGACCAAGGATTATGTGAAAAGTATGGATCATAGATCAGTTATCTTCCTGTGTGTCTTGTGTGTGTCAATCAATACCATTTAATGCGGTTACTATAGGCACAGATAATATAATACTACTATAGGTTTTACCAAGTCATATAGCTTGTCATACGTATAGTATAAAACGAGTATCAGAAATGCGTGGTCATATTTGAAGAGCTCACTCAGGGGATGCTATCGAACAACTTTTACTACGGGATCAACCCTGAAATCGCGAAAAAAAAAAAAAAAGTCTGTGTATCCATACATTTTGTCGAGCGACATCAATGATTTTGTAGGGAACAGCTGGTTTTTGCGATTTCAGGGTTGGTCTTACAGTACAAGTTGTTCTAATGCATATTTGGAGATATATGACATACGCATTTCTGATACTCGTTGTATATAGGGTTGCCAACAGGTTTTGAGAAAAATAACATACATATCACATTTTTTAAATAAGGATAATAAAATCATCATAAAATAATTTATTTGGAAGAAAAAAAAAGTATTTTTCATAATTTTAATTTATAGTCGGATTTATCTATTTATTTATTTCCTATCTTGAAGACCTATTTTTGTGTGGTTCTAGTACACGCTAACAGTTTTTTATTATCCTTAAATTTTTGGAAGCTATCTTTACATCCCAAATTTAAATAAACAAGCAACTAATTTTTTATTTAATTTATAGACGACGGTGTCGGTGACGGACATCAGAGACAGGTGTCACTGTACCTCAGACAGATGACTTATCTATTTGTCACATTGACAATGACATCTAAGGTTCCGTTCAAATTTTTTTTTTTTTAATCTTATTCTAATCGTAGACACCTCCGAATGTCGGTATTACCCAGTAACTGGGTTGCGGGGGTCTGATGGCAGTCGCTCCGTGTAAAATACTGATGTTCAGCCGCATCTGGCTAGAATGGAAGCCGACCCCAATATAATTGGGAAAAGGCTCGGAGGATGATGATTTTAATCGTAGACAATAGCGTTCTGGTTGGACTTAGAAGTATATTTTTTTTTTTTTTTTTTTTTTTTTTACGTGGGGAAATCCTCATGGACGCACTCCGCCCGGGGAAGGCGGAGCCAGTGTCGGACTCTTACCGACTAAAACCACCACGGTGTTCCTCTTCCAACCATTGGCCGGGGGCGTGGGAAACTTATAGTCGTCCAACCATCCCCGGCAGGTCCCGGCTCGCCACTAGTAGGCGAGCCCCTTCTCCCCGTGCGGCATCATCGGCCGCACCCTTTTCTTGACTGGCGCGCGCGGAACACGACGCGCCACCATCACGGGCCTTGACTGATCGGGCGGCGGGCCACCCCGAGTCCGCCGCCCGCAGGCCCACTCCTAGGGTGGCTGGAGGTCGGCGTACGCCCTCCTACGACGCCCGGTCCGTCTCCTGCGGGTGGGGAGGGAGGTCGTTGCCTCTCGAACCCTCTCCGCCGCCTCCTTAGCGAGCATCACCTCCTCGCAAAAGGAGACGACGCCCTCCCAAGCGTTCTCGCTCCCGACCATAGCCAAAACAACAGCCGGAAGCGAGAGATCACTACCGCCTACTGCAGTTGTAAGGTCACGGCGCTGCGTGGCCCAAGCTGGGCATTCCGCCAGTGTGTGCTGCGCCGTGTCCTCAAGGCAGCTCCCGCAGTGATGACACTCGGGAGTCGGCTCCCGGCCTATGCGACACAGATACTTCCCGAAGCAACCGTGCCCCGAGAGTATCTGCGTCAGCCGGTAGGTGAGGGCGCCATAGCCCCTCTCCAGCCACTCCTCCATGACGGGCCTTACCGCCGCTATTGCGGCGTGCCCTGCGCTGGGTTGCGCAAGTCGCTCCTCCCATTCAGCCACTAGGATCTGGCGGACCTCGCTCCGATCAGGTGGGTCCTCACGCTGATGATACCTCAGCGCAAGGTCCCTCGCCTCCAGATCCCAAAGCATTGATCCGGCTAGAAGGCTCGCCGCCTCAAAGGAGACCGTACGGTATCCTCGAATCACCCTGATGGCCATCGCACGCTGCGGCCTACGCAGCAGCGTGACATTGCCCGGCGTCAGGGTGTCCGCCCACACTGGAGCCCCATAAAGGGCTATGGACCGTACGATCCCCTGGTAGAGCCTCCGGCAGGAGGCATTTGGCCCTCCCAAGTTTGGCAGCAGCCGCGATAGCGCAGCCGCGGCCCCTAACAGCTTGGGCGCCAACCGCTTAAAGTGCGGCCCAAAGTCCCACCGGCTGTCGAGGACGAGTCCCAGGTATTTCATCGTCGACTCAATGCCGATTCGGACGCCTCCTACCACTATATGGGATCCCGAAGGCGGCCCCTTTCGAGGCCCATGGAAAAACAGGGCCTCAGACTTATGTAGAGCCACCTCGAGACCCAACCGCCGGATCCTTGCAACGACTAGCGCAACCCCTGCTGTCGCCCGCATGGTCGCCTCACGGTGCGTCTTCCCTCTCGCCGTGACCAGCGTATCGTCGGCGTAGCACGTCACGCCGACGCCGTGGAGAAGTGCACCGCGTAGACTTAGAAGTATCTATGTATCTATAACAGTTCATTAATTATCCATTTGTTTCAGTTTACGCATTACGGTAATGATTGAAATAGAGATTATAATAAAACAAAGTTTAACCGGATTAAAAAAAAAAAAAAAAAAATTGAAATAGAGTGTTTTCACATACTTTATTTTTATGCAATAGTATAAAGTATATATTTACCAAAAATAAAATAGGATACATTATTTTAAAGTATGGTTAGCAACCCTAGTTGTACATGCTAATGGTGGGAAAACAGCTACTGTGCTGGTGCCGTACTTATAGGCAAGGCCAAATACCATAGTCAATCTAATTAGGAATCATGACAATGGGTCGCAAATGCCATGCATTGCAGTCCTCGCGGCTCATCCACCTATTTGCAACCAACACGGCCAACACCTCAACCTTCTGTCCATCTGGTATCAGTACAAGTCTTGAACATATACAAATAGGCGAGGTGTTGTGTACTAGGTGAGGGACAGGATCAGCGGATGCGGCGCGTCCGCGCAATTGTGTCGTCTACGCTCCCGCGCGAGGCAACTACGTGACAAGGTACACCCGCAGGACGGCAATGAAAGAGCTGACAACTGTATTTATAAAAAAAAATATATATCATTTTAGTTCTGGTGCGAAAGCATGACTCTCTCGACTACCGGACATTTTTTTGTACACTTTTAGTCCATCCAATGGAAGAAACAATTGCTTATAGCGATAATTATTTTAATGTATTGTTTGCACTTAATTTCAGTGATAGCCTAGTGGTTGAACGCTTGCCTTCCATGCAGGAGGGTGCGAGTTCGAACCCGGCCCGCAACTCTGACTTTTCGGATTCATGTGCGGATCAGAATTTGATAATCACTTGCTTTAACGGTGAAGGAAAACATCGTGAGGAAACCTGCACACCTGAGAGTGCTCCATACAGTTATCGGTGGTGTGTGTAGTCCACCAACCCGCACTAGGCCAGGGTGGTGGACTAAGGCCTTAACCTTCTCATACTGAGAAGAGGCCCGTGCCCAGCAGTGGGACAGTAATGGGCTAGTTATGTTATGTTATATATGTTTGCACTTATTTTGCGTTTTTATTTATTGGAAGACCAACAGCAATTAACTAATAACTAAACATTACCTTTAAATAATTTTCAATAGAAGAATACTCTATTGATATGATCTATCATCTTATGGAAAGAAATACTTTAGGGATTCAGATGCACACTTACCAGCCCATTCAATACACAGCACGTAGGCGTTTACATGGAAAATAATACTTGAACATTTAAATTAACGACATTTCGCCCATGACTGAACTATGCTGAAAAAAAAACGATTTTTATTTTTAAGTCCCGTTTGTACCCAAAGCGTGCAAACGGGACCCTATTACTCTCGCTACCCTGTCCGTCCGTCCGTCCATCCGTCTGTCTGTCACAGGGCTGTATCTTTGTAACGGTAATAGATAACCAGTTGAAATTTTTACATAATATGTGTTACTATGGTGTCTATCACGACAAATACTAAAAATAAAAAAGGCTAAAACCAAAGGGGGTCCCCATACAAGAAACCTCGAAAAACATGCATTTTTTCTACGTTTTTGTTCCTGCTCTATCTTCAAAACGGTAATACATACCAGCGTCAAACTTGGTCTGATTGTAGTGCATACTATGTAGTTTAGCAACAAATACTAAAAACATGGGAAACGTAGACATATGTGGTGGTTACCTACGTAAGAAAGAGATGTAAAAATTCACATTTCGCGTACGTACGTTGATGTCTTTTGATAAACTCTCGTAAATTAAATCAGTTTCTATGGGGTATCAGGTCGATGGTTACTGCGTGAGTCCGACTCACACTTGGCCGGTATTTTTTTTAAATGAATTTTAATGATGTGGTTGCCATATTATTGACCACTAGGAAAAATTTCCGCATACCTTATGAAATATCCTATATGTACTTAGTATTGTAAGGTCCTAGCTAGTACATTAAAGATGTTGTATTGTCTACTTTGGTTTTATGAAGTATTATAATAGTCTATCAATCTATCTACATTAGAAAGTTAAGCACTGACTAATTAATTTGTATGTTATATTTTTGATGGTTGATTAATGAATTATTTTAATTATCTCTTGTTAGCCGAATTTATTAGTAATTAATTAGTTTGTCAATGTATTTCAGTAGATCAATTGACTTTTTACTAGCTACTGATTTGATTAAGGCCTCCCCACTTAAATGGTGGGATGGTTTGACACGTGATGACATCTTCCACATTTAATGGCGGGGATGCCACGAGCAGGCAGTCGCGCTGGAGCACTGTATCAAGTAACAAGTGTATAGCATTAAAAGAATAAACGTTAGTAATTGTGAAAACGTTACTTGTTTAATTTCCTGACCCAATAGTAACAACGCAATTTACGCAATGCCACAGGGCATGTTGCCCATATTGGTACCACACAGGGTTATCTAATGACAGACATTTTCCACATTTTACAGGCATTATTAAGGCTTAGACAGGTATGCGGCCGGCTTTGGTCTGAGACAGGAATTTTGGTTTTTGTCGCGCGTTTCTAGGTTATCGTGCGAAAGTTTTTACTCGACTGCGCCAGAAGGAGGGTTATGTTTTTCGAGTGTATTACCCGACTGCGCCAGAAGGAGGGTTATGTTTTTCGAGTGTATGTATGTATGTATATATGTATGTATGTATGTATGTATATTTCTTTGGCACGCTCTGTAGCCTAAACGGCTTTATGGATTTTACCTTGTGAGATGGCGTTAGATTCGTCTTAATTGTGAGAGTGAAACTGGGTATATCAAAATTATAAAAAATTTAATGGCCGCTTTTTGGCGCCATTTTAAGTCTTCAAAATTTTTTTTTCCTTCAAAACCTATCGAGTGGCGTATCAAAATAAAGGGCTTTATAAATGCTTTACAAAAATATATACAACTTATATGTTTAAATGTAATATGGAATGAGAAATGCTAAAAAACAACAAAATATTCATCGTTAAAAATGAATTACATTAATAGCGCGATAAAATAAAACATGACAGAACTAAAAAATTTAAAATAAAAAAGTTAATTAACAAAACCTAAAAACCCGACTGCGTATAAATATAACTGAAAAGATGTAAACAAGACTTGTGTAGGTACATGCCGTACATGTAGGTATATGTGAAAGTACCAAATCAACACGTAGGCTACGTATGTTTTTGGTCATGAATTACATAAAGTAGTTCATAGGTAGCCTCCGCCTGCGTGTTGATTTGATACTTTCACATATACCTACACAAGTCTTGTTTACATCTTTTACGCAGTCGGGTTTTTTGGTTTTGTTATTTTTAAACAGGCTTTTTTCTGAAAAATCCGACCGTTTAGATACTCTTGACAGGCATCCCTCCATTTTGAAATAGTAATCCTAGTACTGCGTTACCCGGTGCCATAGCGGAAGCATTTGTGAACAAAAGACATAAACGCACCGTCTGGCATGGTCTGGCACTTGGCTGAGCTGGGTAATGTCTGAGCGGAAGTATAGCCAACGACTACGATTTCATGACCTGTTCTAATTGTAAGATACAATGTTTATTCGAAAGGTTTCATCCTTATCATAGATCTTATCGATTGGTACATTAAATTGAAGGGGTAAGTGGGAAAATGGTTCAACTGACAAAAATCTAAATTGAGTTAATAATAATAAATAATAATAATTTATTCATTTATTCCTCTCACAATGGATTATATACACATTTATTATAGGTACAAGACTACATAGTTCACATTGTGAGAGCTGGTGCCTGTTGTGGGTTCGTAAAAACCTGTGTTACAGGTCACCCCACTCAGTGGCTGCATACAATCTTGGCTCCCTGTGTTGATATTTAATCTAATACATCAAGTTGAAATAAACAAATTTACTAAAGCGCTAAGATGACGCTAAGCAAAAGATGAAGACAATTTTTAATTTTTATTTTTTTTTAAAGGAAAGAAAAAAAGAAGAAAAAAAAAAAAAAAAAAAAGTTAAGTTAAGGAAAGTTATTGGTATCGTTGAATTTGTCTTTCGATTTCCAATCAAATAGACATGGTCTTGAAATTTTTCAATGGAACCTCAATTGAACTCCTTCAATTGTGAGTTTATATTTTTTTGGGGAGTTTTTTTGTTGGGGAGATTCGCAGGAGAACGAAAGTAACCGACAAAGCCCGAAGAGTGGGCGTCACATTGCTCGCAGAACGGGTGACCGATGGGGCCGTAAAGTTCTGGAGTGGCGACCGCGTACTGGAAGGCACAGCGTGGGTAGGCCCCCCACAAGGTAGACCGACGACTTGTTGAAGGTGGCGGGAATCCAGCGCGGAAAGCGCAGAACCGGTCGTTGTGGTGATGCTTGGGGGAGGCCTATGTTCAGCAGTGAATGTCTTTCGGCTGAAATGATGATGATGATGATGATGATGAAACATGCTGAGTTATTAGTATTAGTGAAACCACCAGTACAAGAGAAGTGAAAGAAGAAGAAGTGAAGAGAAGCTGATCCTATGTACTTGATGACAAGTAGAAGCTATTAGTACTAATTATACAAGTACTAAGCTCGTGTAAACTTAGCTTTACAGGGGTGAAAACGAATTTTCTGGACGTATAAAACTATTGGTATGATACAAGTATTCAGAATCGTAGGTAAAGTATGTCGTGGAAAGCACTGCTTTCCCGGGACATGCCAAATAGCATAGCACCAGAGGGGCACCGGCACATGGTTCCCGGAGATCCTCTATTTTGTGCAGAGGATGGCCACCGTGTGGTTTCAGTCGGTAAGAGTCCGACATACCCATCCGCCGTCCCCAGACGGAGGGTATCCATGAAGGTTTCCACCCGAATACAAAAAAAAGGTACAGTATGTCGGAATGCTCAAAACATAACTTTTGGTATAACGAGACCGGAGTGGCCGTGTGACTGTTTGTATGTTAATAAGGGTGAACCACCTAACATCATGTCGGTATGTCGTAGCGTGTCATGTGACCCTTATGATGACGTGTGATCGTTAGTTCTTCGTAGTGTGTGATGTCAGAATATGTGATACATTATATTTATTGGAATGGTTTCAGGTATCCTACTAATATTATAAATATGATGTAAGTTGTGAAGATGTTTGGATGTTTGTTACTCAATCACGCTGTAAATGCTGAACGGATTTGGATGAAATTTGGAATACATACAGATAGAACATAACCAGGGTTAACTTTTTATCCCGGGAAAATGAACAGTTCCCGAGGGATGCGCGGTAAGTCTTTCTGTGATAAGCCAAATTACACGAAGCCGCAGGCATTCAGCTAGTGAAGAAAGAAATTTAGTGGTGTGAACCGGAGGCATTTTCAGCCTCCGGAGATTATACGGAGATTTTATTGAATCACCGGAGATTATCCGGATATTCTCCGGTTATTCAAAATACTCTAAATCTATATATATGAGAAGAAAAACCACGCTAAAAAAAAAAAATTGACACATTTCACAGCACATTTGGGTGCGTTCTTTTTTTTTTTTTTTTTTTTTTATGATAAATAGATCTGCTCTTGACCGCAATCTAGACAGCTTTGTCAGGATGTGGTCGACGATGGAGCAAGCAAACCTATTAGGTGCCGATTCACTCCAGCTTTAAAGGCGTTAGGGTTATAAGTGCCCGGAAATACAGATGCCGGCAGTGAATTCCACAACTTGGCTGTGCGCATTATGAAAGAGTTCTCAAAGCGCTTGGTCCTGATAGGAGGGATTTCTACCAAATGTGGATGATATCCTGCAGTGCGTCGTGTAGTCCGATGAAAGAAAGGAGATGGCGGAATAAGCTCATGGAGCTCGTGCGCACACTCTCCAAAGTACAGCCTGTAGAACACCGACAAACAAGCAACTGTGCGTCTATGGGGTAAGCTTTGTAGCTTAGATTTTGCTAGCAGTTCATCACCAATTAGCCTCTCAGCTCTGCGTTGAATCGAGTCAAGAGCCGCAAGCTGGTATTTGGCGGAGCCATCCCATAAGTGACTGCAATACTCCATACACGATCGGACTTGAGCTTTATATAAAGTGAAAAGCTGTCCAGGAGTGAAGTATCGCTTCACCTTGTTAAGAATGCCCAACTTTTTGGCCGCAGTTTGAGCCTTTGCCTCGATTGTGGTGCCGAAGTTGAGGTTAGTTGTCAACTCCATGCCAAGAAGGTCTAGGTGGTCAGCGATGCTAATAGGTGTACTTTGGAAAGTCGGAGCCAGGTGGAATGGACTCCGTTTAGCGGTAAAAAGACACGCCTGAGTTTTAGAGGCGTTAAAATTGACCAAATTGTCATCTCCCCACTGGGAAACGAGATTTAAGGTCGAATTAGTCCGCTCTATCATGGCCTGTCGTAGAGAACAGATTTCCCGTTGGTTGGCTCTCACACTGGACAGGTATCTCTCTGTGATAGTACTGTCATCTGCGTAGCCAATAAGACCTAACTGAAGTAGGTCATTTATGCGAAGCAGGAAAAGTGTCGCAGAGAGAACAGACCCTTGAGGAACTCCGGCATTTATAGCCAAGAGGGCAGAGGAGCAGCCGTCAATGACCACTCGAATGGACCGTTCACTCAAAAAGTCAGCTATCCATGTGCAAAAGTCAGGTGGGATGCCGTACGCTGGAAGCTTGTTCAGCAGACTTGCGTGCCAAACCCGGTCGAAAGCTTTCGAGATATCCAAAGACACAGCTAAGGCTTCGCCATGTTTCTCGATAGCTTCGCCCCAACAGTGCGTGACGAACACAAGAAGATCACCAGTTGATCGTTTCTGACGAAAGCCATATTGACGATCACTGAGAAGATCATTGTCTTCTAGGTATGCCAGCAACTTGTTGTTCAGTAACCTTTCCATAACTTTACACAGTATGGAGGTGATGGCGATTGGTCTGTAACTGGCCGGGTCAGCACGGTCACCCTTCTTGGGTACTGGCTGTACATTTGCAAGCTTCCAGGACTTGGGCACAGTCCTCTGACTAAGAGAGAGGCGGTACAGGCGTGTCAGTACAGGAGACAACTCAGGTGCACATTGCCTGAGAACCCTTGCAGAAATACCGTCGGGTCCACTGGCCTTATTCACATCAAGACAGAAAAGCGCTCTTCGAACCTCTTTAGTGTGAATAGCGATATTCGGGAATGAAAAATCGCAGTGAGGAATAGATGGTGGTAGTTTTGAGCCAGAGTCGAGACGCGAATTGCTCGCAAACAAAGATGCAAATAAATTTGCCTTTTCTGTTGCGGAGTAAGCCAGTGATCCATCAGGTTTCTGCATTGGAGGCAGCAAAGGACGACAGAAGTTCGTCTCGACCGATTTAGACAGGGACCAGAACTGCTTGCTACCTGGAGGGTATGAAGCTAACTTGGCCCCTATATGCCCAACATGGTCGAAACGGGCCTTTCGTAGTACCCGCTTGCAGGACTTGGCGGCAGTATTAAAGGCTCTCTTCTTTTCACGCACTTTCCGACGTCTGTCCTTGCGGTCACGAGCTTTGACCCAAGATTGGTAAGCGGACTCTTTGCGAGCCTCAGCTCTAGCACAGTCTGCGTTGTACCAAGGTCGGGCTTTGTGTCCGAGTGGTATGTCAGAGAACGGAATAAAATACTCCATTCCCTGCCGTATCACGTCAGTGACAGCATCAGCGCAGATAGTCGGGTCGCTGGAAGAGAAGCACACTTGCCGCCAAGGGTAAGATGCAAAAAAGTGACGCATCTCATCCCAATCTGCTGACTCGTATCGCCACACTCGCCTCGTGCCTCTAGGGCTGTTATCCTGAGGGGAGCATATCGACACGGATTTCACCACACAGTGGTCAGACGTTCCCAGCGGTGCTGAGACTGATACTGAGTGTCTGTGTGGATCTGTTGTCAGCAGAAGGTCCAGGCAATTGGGTTGATGGCTGTCGATATCCGGTACACGCGTTGCTTGGTTCACCAGCTGGGTAAGATCTAGCGATAACGCAAATTTGCGCGCTTCACGTCCAGCATGGTCAGTTTCCCGGTATGGGTACAGCCAGTCTTTATGGTGGGCATTATAATCCCCCAGGAAAACAAGCTCCGCCGTTGGATATCGCTGCATGACCAAATCTGTCGTCTTTGTTAAATAGTCAAACAGCCTGGTCGTCTCCTGATCACCGGAATGCGATCGGTAGATACAGTTGTAGACTGTTTTTTCCACCCCAGTATCCACCAATAGCCATATGGCAGGAATGCCTTTCGCCTCAAAGCAGCGGAGACGCCGACAGCAGATGTCATCGCGTACGTACGCACAGACCCCAGCGTGCTGCTTGAACAAATGCTCAAGCGAGTATCCCGGGTAGTTGAGGTACGCCACGTCTGACGGGGTCGCTATCTGCGTCTCCGTGAGGAAGAGTAGGTGCGGCTTTGCAGTCTCTAGGTGGTGGTGGACCGAGTCGAGATTGGAGTGCAACCCCCTGATGTTGGTGGAGTGCACTTTCAGTGGGAGGAAGTACAGCCGTTTGCAAACCTTATTCCTTTTTCTGCTTTTCATATTTTATTTTGGAGTATTGGTGGTGTTAGTGAAGGTCCGAGACATTGCTCAGTTAAACTACACTACACTCTTTGGGTAAGCCGACCTATGAGGGACTCATTCGGAGACCGCGGGGACGCCCGAACCCCCCCGTTGATGGCCACCGGGTCCTCCCGTCCAGTCGCCAACTGGCACGGTGGAGCATCTCGGGATTTTTCGCAAGTTGGCGGGGCAGCCTTTGGCACGTGGCTTGCGCGCTACTTGGGCCCCCTACTGACTGCGGTCGGTCAACGGCTAAGACCGTGCTTCGGATCCCGCTAGGCTCCGAGATGAGTCGCTCGATACAGCGTCGCCTAGAGGCAGAGACCAGTTCTGTACAATGCAACTGGACCCACACTAACACCAAAGGCACTGGCACTCCCACATGATCAGTGGAACACAGCGAACTGTTTGGCACTGGACTACAGTGGGAGGGTGGTCGCGAGCCAGGCGGACCCAAAGGATCCTACCACCGCAAAAGAGGGATCGTTCAGCCGCCATCACTGTGATAGTAACGACGTTGCCCGGGGTGAACCGCTAGGAGGTATATCCCAATCCCACCCCAAAAACTTATGCAACAAATGAAATAACCGGTAGTTTAGTGCAATCACCGATTATTCTCCGGTACTCACTCTAACCGGTGATTATCCGGTTTTTTGAGAACCGGTTCACACCACTAGAAAGAATGTTATGGCTGCTTTGCATTCACGGCATTGCAGCGATCCTGAGAAAACGATGTGCGGTCACGATCCTTAGCGGTGGTAAATTTTGTCGATCCATCTGGCTGAGAGGTTCATGTTTAGCCAGCGACCATACACCCCATAGACGCCTAATAACAGGCGACCAATGTCTGCAACACATCTATAAAATTTCACTAATGTTAAATGTAGGTCGCCACTATTCGCCGCTTGATAACTTCAAATCAGTTTCGACCACTTACATGAGCCGTCAAAACTGCCGCGTTAGTGATTAGCCAATAGCCGCCTTGGTAGGGCCAATCGGATTGCAGTACCCCGCCTCAGCTAGCGGCAGATTTTATTGTCAGCATTATATTCAACATTAGGCGTCTATTGGGTTGTATGGTCGTTGTGTTTAGCTTTTAAAAGTGACACTAGGCTGTTGGCATTTTTCAAAAATAATCTAAGTATGAATAATGGTCAGGAAATGGCGACTATACAATCAATAGGTGCAAGCTATATGGTTTACACGTGTAAGCCCAAATTGTTTTCACAAATTGGCATTAAAATTAGTAAGTTAAGCACGAATAAAGATGCCGCGATCTGAAAATGTGGCTGAACTATTTGATTCAGTTGACTTTATGCCTGTGGTAGCAGTTAAACGAGTAACAACTCTTACATTTAGTTAACTTCCCAGATTCAAGTATTTATAACACGAAGAGTAGGTATAGGATTAACTGCTGTGTGGTTAATTAAAGTTTTTATTATCGGCGTACCACCAAATTGTTTTGTGGGAACTTGGGAATAGAATAGAATGTCTTTATTTGCAAGGAATAGGTACATTGTAGTTGGTACGTTCATTTATACTATAGTATTATATTATCTGTGATAGTGCGCTTATCCGCTATACAACGTGGATAACAGTGGATATGGACAATACGACAATAAATTAAAACACGGTTGTTACTAGTCTATGGAACACATAAATAAGTTGTTTATCGAAAATTAAAAAAACTAAATTTTTGAACAAAATAAATATTAAAACATCGAAATAATAAGTAACACCATTTGTAATCATCTGTAATCATTGAGAAAGAGAGTTTAAATTCATATGGACTTGCACTGGTCTTTGACCTAACGATCTTTGCCTAGAAAAATGGTCCTGCATTCAAAATTAATGAAATTAAAATAATATCCTGTGCTAAGCTATCAACTGGATTTAGTTGATTTTTTGTGGTCAGAGGACGGGATACTCTGTAGCTGTACGTGGTTATAGTTAATGTCGTATTGTCATATCTCATCATTATCCCAATTTATTTGGGGTCGGCGCAGCATGTTTTTTTCTTCCATACATCTCTATCAGCCGTCATCTCCGTGTTTACTTTCTTTCTATTCATATCATCTTTCACACAATCCATTTTCTTCGGTCTCCCTCTTTTCTTATAGCCATCAACATTCATACTTAAAACTTACGTATTGTCATATCTACTCTGTATTATTATTATTTTGAGCAAAGAGGTAGGGGTCTTGAACGCCCCTAAGCCACTGCGACCTGATAAGATCTATTGTGACGCCTCTTGCAGAATTACAGCACTTCCCCAAGCTGCAAGTCAATCATAAAGTCGACTATGACCTTGGGGGAGGAGGATTTGATCTCCTGCGTTGAGATGACGTGGCCTCCAAGATGTCTCCGTGTTTACTTTCTTTCTATTCATATCATCTTTCACACAATCCATTTTCTTCGGTCTCCCTCTTTTCTTATAGCCATCAACATTCATACTTAAAACTTACGTATTGTCATATCTACTCTGTATTATTATTATTTTGAGCAAAGAGGTAGGGGTCTTGAACGCCCCTAAGCCACTGCGACCTGATAAGATCTATTGTGACGCCTCTTGCAGAATTACAGCACTTCCCCAAGCTGCAAGTCAATCATAAAGTCGACTATGACCTTGGGGGAGGAGGATTTGATCTCCTGCGTTGAGATGACGTGGCCTCCAAGATGTCTCCGTGTTTACTTTCTTTCTATTCATATCATCTTTCACACAATCCATTTTCTTCGGTCTCCCTCTTTTCTTATAGCCATCAACATTCATACTTAAAACTTACGTATTGTCATATCTACTCTGTATTATTATTATTTTGAGCAAAGAGGTAGGGGTCTTGAACGCCCCTAAGCCACTGCGACCTGATAAGATCTATTGTGACGCCTCTTGCAGAATTACAGCACTTCCCCAAGCTGCAAGTCAATCATAAAGTCGACTATGACCTTGGGGGAGGAGGATTTGATCTCCTGCGTTGAGATGACGTGGCCTCCAAGATGTCTCCGTGTTTACTTTCTTTCTATTCATATCATCTTTCACACAATCCATTTTCTTCGGTCTCCCTCTTTTCTTATAGCCATCAACATTCATACTTAAAACTTACGTATTGTCATATCTACTCTGTATTATTATTATTTTGAGCAAAGAGGTAGGGGTCTTGAACGCCCCTAAGCCACTGCGACCTGATAAGATCTATTGTGACGCCTCTTGCAGAATTACAGCACTTCCCCAAGCTGCAAGTCAATCATAAAGTCGACTATGACCTTGGGGGAGGAGGATTTGATCTCCTGCGTTGAGATGACGTGGCCTCCAAGATGTCTCCGTGTTTACTTTCTTTCTATTCATATCATCTTTCACACAATCCATTTTCTTCGGTCTCCCTCTTTTCTTATAGCCATCAACATTCATACTTAAAACTTACGTATTGTCATATCTACTCTGTATTATTATTATTTTGAGCAAAGAGGTAGGGGTCTTGAACGCCCCTAAGCCACTGCGACCTGATAAGATCTATTGTGACGCCTCTTGCAGAATTACAGCACTTCCCCAAGCTGCAAGTCAATCATAAAGTCGACTATGACCTTGGGGGAGGAGGATTGTAATCATCTGTAATCATTGAGAAAGAGAGTTTAAATTCATATGGACTTGCACTGGTCTTTGACCTAACGATCTTTGCCTAGAAAAATGGTCCTGCATTCAAAATTAATGAAATTAAAATAATATCCTGATAAAGTCGACTATGACCTTGGGGGAGGAGGATATATAATCTTCCACATTGATAGACCTTTGTGAAAAATCTCTTTTAAAATTATTTCGAGTATAATGTGATTATAATTTTTGGAGTTATGTAGAGAAAACTGAAAAATACTTAAAACGTCCTAATTCAAAGGACATTGACCTTAGAGAAAAATGATCATAGCAAATAATACTCCTTTAGCTACTTTCTATTTGAAAAAATCACAAAAAGTAACTTTGAAATGACACACTTAAATTTGGCTTCTTGAATTTATCGCTAGATGGCGCTACTAACAACACGCTCTGAGTCGCGAATGCTGCCGATTATTGCAAAAACTAAAATAGCCATGATTAATATTCGATTTGATTCGTTTGTAATTACACCTACTTAAGGAACCCTATAATACTGAGCATGGCCGACATGCTCTTGGCCGGTTTTTATGATTATCATGCACTGGGCCATAGAGACATTCATGCATATGTGACGCGAAAATTATACGAAGCCAGTAAATTGATCGTTTTTTTTATGAATTACGGTCGGATTTCGACCATTGGGCGACCTCTCGTGCACTTAAACATTGTGATGTTTTCGGAAAACTTCAAAAACTTTGCGCTCGCTCCACTAGCGGTACTACATAATCAAGCTTTATGTCGCTACTTACGTTTTCGCAACAAAATATAAAAATTACAGTCTCGCTTCACTCGCTTTTTCTTTTCCTCAGGTAGTTTTATTTCTTATATCTTTCTGCAGCTGACTGTACCTAATTTCGATTTCTATTTAATTTATTATCAAAAAGAACAGTACGCCATGTGTAATGTTTTCTTTCAAGCTGACATATTTGTAGGATATAAAGGCTTTGTGTATGAATGCTTGCGCTGTTTTGAAACTAAGTAGTTTATTCTTTGTTATTGATTTTGCTAACCATACCACAAAATATCTCATGGGTTGAATGTGGAACGTCAAAAATCTTCGGGTAGAACGTGGAAGGAAAATAAAATTAAATTAAATAGTGGGTTGAACTTTGGGTAGAAAATGGAAGCACCCCTAGAGGGGCACCGGCGCGTTCCAATGGAGTTCCCGGAGCTCCTCTATTTTGTGCAGAGGATGACCACCGTGTGGTTTAGTCAGTAAGAGTCCGACATACCCCTCCGCCGTCCCCAGACGGAGGGTATCCATGAGGATTTCCAACCGAAAACAAAAAAAAAGACCTTCCCAAAAACAGGGATAAGCCATAATCGCCACGCCGCGCTGGGCAGATTGTGATTTTGAAAAAAATAAACATGTTACCAGTATTCATAATACTCTAATTGGGGTGTCTGAGGATTGCGTTAATTATGTTACATGTTGTGTACAATATCATCATCATCATCACCATTTCAAACGAAATACGTCCACTGCTGGACATAGGCCTCCACCAAGCATCGCCACAACGACCAGTCCTGCGCTTGCCGCAAACAGCTGATTCCCGCGACCTTCACCAGGTAGTCGGTTTACCTTGTTGGGGGGTTATCCACGTGCCTTCCAGAGTTTCCAAAGTTAAAAGGTAATAATAGTAAAATTGGCCAGCATTCGCTAAAAGCCGTAATTATACTTGGCAAATTAATTAGAGCTCAATTTTTGTTGCCACTTTCATTACGTTTCGCCTTGCCACTTGGCAATTACCATAATACTGTATAGCCTGGTTCCTGAGAAACGGTGGAAGGTCGGTGTATCATTATCAGAGTAACACAACGTGTTATTGAAGTAACTGAAAACCTCTTACGGGGTCATTGTACTCATCAGTATGAACAACTTTTACTATGGAAACAACCCTGAATCCCGAAAAAACACAGCTGATCCCTACATTTTTACGATTTATATAAACACTAGCGTGGTGGACTAAGGCCTTAGCCTTCTAGTACTGAGAAGAGGCCCGTGCCCAGCAGTGGGACAGTAATGGACTGGTTATGTTATGTTATATAAACACAAATGTAAAGATCAGCTGATATTTTTTTGCGATTTCGGGGTTGTTTCCACGGTAAAAATGTTCTTTATGATGAGTACCACTGTACAAGTGTACATTGTGTTATTGAATAGCTGAAAACTTCTTAATAGGTCATTGAACTCATCAGTATGAACAGTTTAGAATCATTTTCTTTTTATTATTTGCATATTTTCTGGGTAAACTTTTGTCTAGCAGTGGTATATTATTAAACGGAAAAATCCAGAGTCGAGTATGTCGTTTGCCTATGCGTAGGATACAATCAGCGTTAAGTGAGGCGCTGCGGAGGAGGATACTAATAGCCAAGCCACATATCTGCCGTGACATATGTAGTATTGTAACACCTCACAGTCACCATACTTACGTAATACTGATTAGAAATTATGTCATCAACTCAACTCAGCCTATCACAGTCCACTGCTGGACATAGGCCTCTCCCAAATTGCGCCACAACACTCGGTCCTCTGCCTTCCGCATCCAGTCCCCCCCCAGCTACTTTCATCATGTAGTCAGAACAGTATAATATGCCGTATAGCCGTAGTATGTAGGTACCTACTTGAAAATGAATTAATGTATCTGTAAACTACTGTCTTTGTTTTCGTTTGGTGTATGTACAATAAAGAATATAATAAATAAATAAATAAATAAAGAATACCTCACAGATTTAAGACATATCTTGAATTATCCGTCTGGGCTGGGCAGCATTTGGCAAACTTCGCCGAGTCTTCTCGTCGCCTATACCGCAAAGTTTGAAGACAAAGGTATTCAACCAGTGCGTCCTGCCAGTCATGACTTACGGTGCCGAGACGTGGACACTGACAGTTGGGCTAGTCCACAAATTCAAAGTCTCTCAGCGAGCTATGGAGCGAGCTATGCTTGGAGTTTCTTTGAAGGATAAAATCCGTAACGAGATTATCCGGAGAAGAACTGGAGTGACCGACATAGCTTGTAGGATCAGTAAGCTGAAGTGGCAGTGGGCTGGCCATGTCTGTCGAAGGACCGATGGCCGCTGGAGCAGACGAGTCCTCGAGTGGAGATCGCGAATCGGCAAACGCAGCGTAGGGCGCTCCCCTGCCAGGTGGACCGACGACCTAAAGAAGGTGCTGGGGGGACTGGATACGGAAGGCAGAGGACCGAGCGTTGTGGCGCAACTTGGGAGAGGCCTATGTCCAGCAGTGGACTGCGATAGGCTGAGTTGATAGAATTACCAACTTTTCGTTTTTTTTTGTTTTTTCTATAACATGTACAAAACCTTTTTGAAGCATTAGCTTTCAGAGCTTCTATTAGAATTCTACTGTAAATTCCAACTAACTTATATAGGTATGAGTAGGAAAAGGTCTTAATAAGTAACATTCTCAACATACTACACGATTTATAAAAAATATGTACAAAGGTCGTTGTGGCGATGCTTAAGGGGGAGGCCTAGGTCCAGCAGTGGACCTGTTTCGGCTGAAATGTCACGTCTGTGACAGAAGGCGATCCATAATTTTTCTTGGAGCAGCATATCTCTGAAATGGGGAAGTTGAAAATCAAAAGTATGTAGGTATGTAGTATTCGAATTACTCAACCCACAGATAGAACAAGCATTGATACTAGTACGAACTTACGAACTCTGCTAGCCCAGTCATGATAAAAGAGAGATAAAATATCTTCATTCCGCTTGTGTAAGTCCACTGACGCTCTTGGCTACGGGATACATTCATTCATCCATCCGATAGAATGAAGTGGATTAGAATAGAATCACAATAACACAATGAATGATGTATTGATAACAGAGTGGTCGTTATCATAGTATACCTAAGTGGACCAACAATTTAAAACTGTCGTAACTCCGGACAAAAAGCTGTGCCAAGATTTTAATTTCAAAAATAATGAAACATTTATATTATACTCTACCTAATTATTCAACTACCAACATATTTAAGGGATAAAATAACAAAAAAAACATAAAATTTAAATTAAAACAACATTTCTTGCAAGTTACAAATATCCGATAATAAAAATAACTAGTCAATACAATTAATAACATTATTAATGTAAGTAGGTATAATAAATTCTCAAGAAGTTTGCTGCATTTGTAGGAACAACCTGTATCAACACAAATACTACCCTCCACCACTTTGTTTTTAAAGACGACTCGCGCAGTTACCGGTGTTCGCTCCTTCATAATGTAGCTAAATATTATCTGGTATCTACCCTCATTGTACTTATTTAATATCCTACCTTGGTATATTTTTGTTTACCTGTTTGTATAGTCGATGATACTGATGTACAGTAAAACTCTAATGAGTTATGTTTACATCTTTAGAATGTTTTTGTTATGTATACCACTGAACAAATAAATAAATAAAATAATTAATAAAATTTCAAGTTTTTTAAGCAGTTACTTGGAAAACAAATTAAAGTAACTTCAGGCATCGTCCATGAAAACATAGGTAAGTCGTGTGAAATCTGCTACTTCAGGAAAAATCCAACTGAAAATTTCTTTAGAACTTTCGCTGCCTTTACCTTAGATACCGTGATTGAAATCTTTACGTAAGACCCGTATGCCTTGGGTTATAAACCAAAAAATTACAGGCAATCACGCGATCTTCCTCCACCATCATACATGTAACACTCAACCTTGAAAAAACAGCCCAGAGAAACTTCAGTCACAACCAGTAAAAACTCGTTGTATTATCGAAATTTCAGCCCCTATCCGAACCGTAATCTCTTCTAAACGAGGAATTGCCGATACTCAACAATATATAGCAGTCAATTTATAAGATATTAGAGCAATTGAATAAGCGGTGTACATTTAGTGGTAGATATAGCTTCTAACGTAGTGTGAATAGTCAGTGGGCCGGCGATCGCAAGCGCGTGCGGAACGCAGCGACCTAAACCGGCAGTTACCTGTTACAACTTAACAAAATGGCGCTCCTTTTAATTTGCTTTTTGGCGGTAATATGCAGTTTGCTACAACAAGGTTAGTACTTGATTAAATTAAGTCACCCTTCACTCGTGTTCCATGTTTGGCGTCCGTTTTTCTTCGCGCGAGCTTTTGAGATCTTTCACAAAGCTTTTTCATGATTCTGAAGCTTTCCTATCTATAGAATAACATACTATTATTACATTACTTCCTGTTTCCTAAATTTAATGCCTTCCTTACATAATAGTCCATATTGTGCCTTCAACGTAAATCAGTCCATTCATAGACAGGAAGTCTAACAAAACGAATAAATTTTCAATGGACATTGAAGTGAGTAGAATAATTAATGTGGTCCTTGGATACCGAAGCTGTGGAAATATGTTAGTGGCTTGAAATCATATGTTGTTTTCAAACATTTACATATAAGGTATGTTACGAAATCATCAAAACTCCAGACTTTAGTAACCTAGGTAAACCTAGTTTCGAATTCAATATAGTACATAATTGCAGTCAAATATTAGTTCGCCGCGCACAAAAACAGTAATAAACTTGAAATACTATTATCTAGCTAGAGGTTGCGTGGGGCGGCAATCAGCTGATACAGAGAACAAGAGAGAACCACTTTATTCAAAAGACAGCCATTTAACTTCATTTCCTTTTTCATTATGAAAATATCCCCGATATTTCATCCTTTGAATATTTTCATTTATTGTTTATTTAGATTATTATACATGCTGTAATTTTTATGGCTTTTTTCTCGAAAAGGGGTCATTGTACTAATAATTATGAACAACTTTTACTACGGGACTAACCCTGAAATCGCGGGAAAAAAATCAGCTGTTCATTTTGTAAATTTTATCGAGCGACATTGATGATTTTGTAGGGAATAGCTGATTTCATGGTCAGATAGCATTCTGTGAAAGAGCTCTCCAAAATATGAGCACACATTTCTATATTCTGTACATCAATTACGAATAATTTGTTGGTGTGCTTTAAAAATAAATAATAAAAATACCACATGTTTGTATATGGAATGCTTTAGATGTAAAATTCACAGCAGTTTCTCTCGATGACGCTTTCATATTGTATACTAGCCTACATTATGAATGTGTACCTACGTAAATCCATATACCTATCTATTTTACTTTACACTGAGAATGTTTACATAGAAAAATCTGAATTTATAATATTGATTTACGCCGCTGTAAACGAAACCAACATCTTTTGATGTCGATTCAGTTCTGGCGTAGAGAACACGAAATAATTGAAAATTATCTTCTTCTGACCTTCAAGAATTAATAAAATATATTATTGTGTACACAAACCACAATAAAAAATAAAAACAATAGACTTTGTGGTACACAAAAATAATGCTTTGGAAGTGGCATAAAATTAACAAGGTTATTTTTAATTCACCAATAACCCACTATCCTCATTAATTTGAACAACTTATACTACCTATAGTATAAGTTCCTATTATGACCAACACTAAAATCTTTAAAAAAACAGCTGTTGCACACATTTTGTTCAAGTATACGTAATACTGGACCTGATAAGAAGGCTCAAATTCACTCAAAGGGCAATGGAGAGGGCTATGCTCGGAGTCCCTACGTGATCGAATCAGTAATGAGGAGATTTGTAGGAGAACGAAGGTATTAGGTAACCGACATAACCCGAAGAAATTCCGAGTTTGAGAACAGTGGGCAGGGACATTGCTCGCAGAACGAATGGCCGATGGGGCCATAAAGCTCTGCGTGCGGATCTGAATTCGACTATCACTTGCTTTAACAGTAAAGGAAAAAATCGTGAGGAAGTCTGAACACCTGAGAGTGCTCCATACAATTCTTAATGGTGTGTGTAGTCCGCCAACCAACGTGGACTAAGGCCTGAACTCTTCTTATTCTGAGAAGAGGCCCGTGCCCAGCAGTGGGAGAGTAATGGGCTGATGATGATGATGACTATGACCGGAACACCTTACTGAAGTATTACTGTAGCGGTAGTCCAAATTTCCATATTCAGTTTGGCATGTCATATAAATAAGTCAACCAATACAAGGCTATAACTCCTTAGAGTAATAAGACATAGAGTGATAGTTTTATTCAAGTTGAAGCACAAATACAATCGATGTGTGCCCATAAGGTTACATTAATTTATGTTTATATTTAACATAACATAACATAACATCACGCCTGTATTTCCCCGAAGGGGTAGGAAGTATAGTACACCCACATTTCGCCAGGTATGTTATAGTCCCATGTAATAGGGGGCGAGGCTATTGCCATTGACCGGGCACAAATCCAGACTCCGGGCTGCTACTGAGAATTTAAACAAATGATAAACAAAACAAATGATTATGATAAGCGGCACGTAAAACGTTCTCCGATACACACAAAGGCGCTCGTAAGCTGTACGTATTATATTATCTGTGGCTGTACTGAATGGAGCCATTTCTGGCTCAAATTTAGTTGCTTCAATTTGTGCGCGCGGACTTGGTTTCTATGTGTAGTTATTCTAAGGCTAACTTATATTTTTATCACTCCCCATAGTGAAGCCATACATACTTTGTATACGGAACCAAGTATCTGTTTCGTTTAATCGATAAAAAAGTAGGACATCGGGAAACATGGGCGCGTATGATCTGTAGGTGGTAGATTGACTAATAGCAGACAATTTCATGACTATACAGTATACATGGCTATGTAGAGAAGACATGCGCAAAACGGCTCACTGAAAAGAAAAGAAAGATACTCTTTCGCTCAAAAGAGGCGTAAGCGCCATAAGTGCCGTAACTATAACTCTTTTAGCTCTATTGTTCATTTAACTCAATAGCGAACTACAGGCAAAATAAGCCATGTTTATCTTTAGAAGAGTCGAATTAAAAGACTCGCTCAATAGCTCTTTCTAGCTCATTTGACTCGCTCAATGACGTTTTCATGCATTTTCTACAATTCTACAAATCTACGATCAATTTAAAATACAAGGCGCGTGGATTGAGGACGTGAGCCAATCAGAGTTATCATCATCATCATTTCAGCCGAAAGATGTCCACTGCTGGACATAGGCCTCCCCCAAGTATCGCCACAACGACCGGTCCTGCGCCCTCCGCATCCAGCGGATTCCCGCGACCTTCACCAGGTCGTCGCCGTCGGTCCACCTTGTGGGGGGCCTACCCACGCTGCGCCTTCCAATACGCGGTCGCCACTCCAGAACTTTACTGCCCCATCGGCCATCATCCTATACAGCCCAAGTCTCGATCAAATCGAAGGCTTTCTCGTAGTCCACAAACGCTGAACAAAGAGGCAATCAGAGTTATAAGTATGGCTATAGTATTATATTATCTGTGATAGGTACGTATGTTGATGTCCTTAAGAATTTCTACTTTATTTCGATAGATGCTAAGATCAATTTACAATGCACGGCGCGCGGATTGAGTCGGTGAGCCGATTGAGCTGGTGAGCTTTTCAATGAGTGAGTGAGCGAATGAGAGAGACATTGCTTTAGCAACAAATACTAAAAATTGGGCAAACATAGACATAATGTGTTGGTACCCGAGTAAGAAAGAGATGCAAAAATTAATATTTCGCGCACGGTCCGTTGATGTCTTTTGATTAACTAAACTAAATTTTTGGTAGGTCGATGGTACGGAACCCTTACTGCGCGAGTCTGACACGCACTTGGCCGGTTTTATTATATCTTATTCGCGAGCTTCCCAAGTCTCAATGTAGGTAGAGCTCTATAATCCAAAAGAACTCTGAAGGAGCTCTGAAATGTGATTGCGAAGGGAGTATGGAGGAGTAAGTCCAGAGTATCTTTGACCTTGACCCAACATACCCTTCAAGAAAACTAGATTACATTTACAATACAGTGTGAAGTCGTAAGTGTAAAGAAGATGCTAATTTGTAAGGGGTTCACATTAGTGTTGCCGATCGGTAGTCGATGAATACACAATAGTATCGATAGCATCGATATTATTGATAGGTCAATCGATAGTGTAACTGATTTCAAGCTCAGCTATCTTATTTTTTTATGAGATATACCCCCAGTTTCCGAAAGGCTGATCAACGCAAAAATTTACTATTCAGCTGTCAAATGTCAGTCAGGTCAAGCGATGTGATTGGTTATTAACATTTTGGCCGGCCAATCACAAAAGCTATAATTATATTTGACAATAGATCAAATTAATCAGCCTTCCAGAAACTGGGGTTAGATCTGCTCTTGACCGCAATCTAGACAGCTTTGTCAAAGCTATCGATACTTTAAAACGGGACGGAAAAGATTGCAGGTGTGAAAAGAGAAAAAGTGGGCAAGGATTTTAACGGTGAATTAGCATAGTTTGTTGCCAATAAAAATCTTAGAATATTGACCAAATTATAGCAGAACTTTTTAAAGCATTTGTTAGCAAAAAACTATATGTAATTCTAAAGTTCTAAAATCAAAAATCCTTAAATCCTTAATAATTTCTTAGGTTTTCGCGATGACACATTATAATAAAACAAACACCACAGCAGGTACCACCTGTTTGGAACCTAGTTCTAAAAATGATAAAGTCCCAAACAGCATGCTACACGCTACACTGTAAAAGATAATGATACTGTGAGTGACTAGTAACTAGGTACTGCGTGCATCGAAACGATTTTAAATAATCAAAAATTGAACCGAAGATTATTTTTTTGTATGAAATATCTGTAAAGACGCTTGTAAAGTGGCCAAATATTATATGACTTCATTGTGAACCATTGACACGCAAGAAGAAGAAGAAGACGCTTGTCATTTTAGTCTTCTTGCGACCACGAACGCTACAAAGCTTTCTAGACGTCAGGAAAACCAATTTAAATAATATACGCGATGTAATCAGGTTCAATTTGTTAAATTATAATCTTTAAATCCTTGTCCACTTGTATACGTACACATTCAATCCTACAATTCTATTCGACCCGTTTTACGGTGGTGAAACTATCGATATACAACTAGAGCCTGACGTTTCAAAAGTGCCTGTAATTAGGTTTATTTGAAATAAATAACATTTGAATTTGATAGTTCGGCAACACTAGTTCACATGGGGTTCTAATGATACAAAATCTATAATTGAATCAAGTATGAACGGTATCAGATAGGTGCGTGGGTATTGAAGTCACAAGGACTGTGTATTGAGCTAACAAACATTCATTTTCTTTTCTTGATTCATGATTTTGGCTGTTTATCTGTCTGTAATCTTCTTTTATTTCCTAATAGCTTAGTAATATAGGTAACAGTGCTTTATTCGCTTTTTGAGAGATAAACTGAAGTTTTAAAATTCTGGAAGCTTAGGATCTGCCTCCCAATCGCGTGCTTTAATCTCTTCTAATATCTCCTAGGATACCCACGAAGTATCTATTAATAGTCAATGATGGTAGTTAATTTTTGGATCCCATTTTCATCCATAAAGGTCGAGTTGACGGCCGTAGACATCACGCATGGCAAGCGGGAGAGCGACCTCCAAGTCAGTCCTATCATCATAACTAAATGCTATTATTGTACATCAATCCCAAACACTTACCTTGTTTTTTCTCCTTCTCAGGTCTAGCAATTAACTGCTACCAATGCAACAGCCACAATGACTCCCGGTGTCTGATGCCCAAGCTACCAGATTCCCTGAGGCTGCCGTGCGGACCCAAGGATACGATGTGCAGAAAGATCTCGCAGGTGGTCGAGTTCGAGATGAACGGTATGCCTCCAGACAGCCGAGTTATTAGAGGCTGTGGCTGGGATGACAGCAGTTACAAGGTAAGGAAGTAAATGGTCTTTTCATGCGAAGTTTGTTAGTGGTCCTAAGTAGTCTTCTGATAAAAGACTATTTTTGGTCCGTACTGCGTCAATTTTAACAAAAATATGTAATTAGTTATATAGAAAATTCAGTGCAGTATGCAGTGAATTGTAGTGCACAGCGATAACTTCATAAGTCACAGATTACATGACGAGTTATTATAGTATTCTCTGATCTACCGCCTAGGACGCCTAGGTCATAGGTGTGACCTAGGTGGTTAGACTGGATCATATATCACTGCTTAGCTCATCCGGTCATTTTGATGTTTTGAATGTTGAACGAGCGTTGAAAAACTAAAATTCAACAACTCGAATGAGGATGTAGTTGTTAAAATTATAGTTCGTTTTATAAAAATTGGCAGATCTGTAATATAATATGTAGATACCTTAATATAGTCAAAATTCACCTAAAATTTCGTAGGCAGCCACACAATTTATATACTTCAAGGGCAATTAACAAACTTGACAGGTTAATATTCTACGGCATACCCAATGTTCTAAATATGCCAAACCTGCGTGGTAGTACTTAATTAACGTAAGTTAAGTTCAAATAATTCTAATTAAGTACACACGTGTGATTTGGTTTCGTTTATTGACTCTAACGACATGCGAATTACTGATATTGACATACTTAAAGTACTTGTGGAGCACAAACTAGATTAACAACCAACCGCTAATTTTGAAGTACTAGAATACATAATTATATGTATAGAAAATAACGTAATTGATAGATATATTCCAGACAAAGATAATGATCGTAAGATTGTATTCGAAACTTGATATATGTATATATCTAAATTTATTTATATAAGCAAGGCAGAACAACGACATATTTACAAATTAAATCTATAATTAATGTTCATAAGTCTTTAGTACGGTGTAAACACGTCACTTATAGGTATGCACACCATTCTTAGTATTACCTACAAATATTCATACAATTATTCTAAGCGTAACATTAAATTAATTATAAATACATAGGTGAATACATTTCTGTTACAGTAAGAAAGTTTAATAAAGTACATCTACGAACTTAACTCTTTTGTAACAGCAAACCTTACAGAAATTGAAAGATGGTGATATACTTAAACCTACTAGAAACAAGTGTACAACAGAAATTAAACATTCTATAAGAAAATCCTTGATCCTTGTTAACAAGTCCGTAAAAAGCTGAAAATTAATAAATCGATGACCCTATAAGTAAAATGTTTAGTATCAAAACTCTTAACGTCTTCTGATGGTATGCATAACTCATAATTCTCTCTCTCCAGGGTCGCTGCTACCAGCGCTCAGGCTTCGGAGGCAGACAAGAAGTATGTTCGTGCCTGGAAGACGGCTGCAACGCCGCTTCAATTCCCATCGGGGCCACCGCCCTAATGCTCCTAACCTTCGCACTACTAAGGTTCTAGTTGACACGCCTTCGCCAGCTGTCCATTAGCACCAGTTTCACTACGTAGGTCCACCTTGAAGGAGAACATATCAATAAGTTTGGAAGTAAGACCGTAAAAAGCAAAGCAGACACAACTAGTTTTCTGAAAAGCTCTTCATAAACACACACTGCCAATACATGAATTTTTGTATTAAATATTTCAACAAAAATGTAGAAAATGACTTTAAAAAGCACTTTTGCTCTAATTATGTTAGGAATAGAATACTCGTATGTACCAAAGAAACTATTGTTGTTTCGTAAACTATTGAGGCTTACTATTTTGAGAGCGCTAATATAGTTGGTGAATTCAATGAGGTGATAGATTTAGATGTTAAAATAGATGTAGCAAGTACATGTATAGGTGTTTGTAATTTATTTGTATGAATACGTGTCACTATAGATGAATATGTTGTGTGGCGTTAACACGCTAATGAATTTAGCAAATCTATGTAAATAGACGATAATCACATACGATTCACACCTAGAGGCATACGTATGAATTTAAACTTTATGGAACTGAGTTTATAGTACGTGCAATGTAGATAGCATTGATGAAGTTACCAAAGACACGATCATTGTAAATGTTTAGCGAAGCTTCATTGTTGTGTTTGTAATATGCGAATGTATTTATTAAAAGTTTTTCATGATCTGGGTTTTCATTTGTAACTACTTCCTTTCCTACAAGTTCAGCACCAATTTAGATCAAAACGTTAACACATTTCATATTCTAAATATAACCATAATCAATTTTTACAGATTCTGAATTTGTTTGTTGTAATCTTGTTTGTTTGCTCGAGCATCACGCAAAGACTACTGGACTTTTATTCGATTTAGATGAAATTTGACACAGAGTTAGACCATGTCCTGAATTTAAATATAAAATACATTTTACTGTCATAAGTACCACGGGAGCTAAGCCGTGGGCCTCAGCTATGACATAATAGAATCAGCTAACAATCTAAATTGCCGCGTTCCGCTGTTGGGTTCAATGAAGCACATCCTGCTACAGAAGTAAAGCGGGTTGTACTGTGGATCCAACCTTGTGCCATTGATACTCACTCTCAAAGTCAGAAGTGGCTTGTACTTGATGGAAAGCTGTGGTTAACAACCAGGGACAGTCGTCATGGCGTGTTTTTATTTCGGATTTATAGTTCTCTGTGGACTTTTCCAATACGGTTAGTTCAATGATTTTTATTGCTTCCTACTTTTTATTGTTTAATTTCCGGAAACCGATTTGAGACTGGTTGGCTTTTACAAAGATTACTTTTCTTGAGTTGCTAGCCTCTAATTTCTTACTTATTTTCAGAATTATTGAAATCTGTTTTACAACTTGTCCCGATAAGGTTAAAGGAAGAAACTTATATTATGTAAAACCCAAAGACATTTCCATACTCAGTATAATAACTCTATGGTAAAACCAGACATTTGTCTATAAGTGGAAAAACAAGTAAGCGGTTTTTTCCACAAGGCAACACAAACATATATTTAAGTGGTTAATTAAAACTACCTACCCTTTTTCCCTTGAAATCGAAATATTTGAGGTACGGAAAAATATGGGCAAAATTTCAATTATTTTGCAAAATTAGATAGGTTTTTTAACTACTATTTTTGAATTTTTTACGCTTATATATTATTTGATCAATTTCAGATCCAGTAATATATTTGTTTGCACTATCTCATTTTATGTTAACTTCATATTTTATACCCTACTGCCCATTAAGAACACTATCACTAGAGAAATTCCCGCATAGACTATGGAAACTCTCCATTTTTAGGGTTCCGTACCCAAAGGGTGCTAACGGGACCCTATTACTCTCGCTACGCTGTCCGTCCGTCCGTCCGTCTGCCTGTCACAGGGCTTTCTTTCTCTCTTTCTTCTATCTTTGTAACGGTAATAGACAAATTAAATAAAAAACAACACTAAAAATACCATACCATACAAGAAACCTCGAAAAACATGCATTTTTTTCAACATTTTTGTTCCTGTTCTATCTTCAAAACGGTAATACATACCAGCGTCAAACTTGGTCTGCATTATAGTGCATACTATGTAGTTAGTTTAGCAAAAAATACTAACACCAGGTCAAACATAGACATATGTGGTGGTACCTGCGTAAGAAAGAGATGAAAACATTCACATTTCGCGTACGATCGTTGATGTCTTTTGATGAACTCTCGTAAATTAAATCAGTTTCTATGGGGTATCAGGTCGATTAGTGGTACGGAACCTTTACTGCGTGAGTCCGACACACATTGCCGGTTTTTTCTTAAATTTCTAGCCTTATTCATCCAACCACAAATTGCTCTACCATTACGTTACAATTGTAGCAATTTTATTACGAGGTAGTAGCTCGATCGCGAGTGGTTTATTTTTAAATTGCTCTGTATACATTAGGCAAGTTTCTGGAATATCTAGGGCGTCTAGCAGATAAAACTCTGCATCCTATTTCAGGGGCATCGGTTATATTTTATTTGATGTTCTGATTCTAAGTTTTGTTTAATTTGGGTCTATTTATATCGCAGTACCTATGGTAACTAAAAGAGCATTATAATCAGTATAAACATAACTACCTACACTACCTACTTATATACTTAATATTTTCACTTATTACTCCGTTGGTTCATCACACGGACCAGTAAGCCTCTAGACGCCGATTAGCCGGATACCCCCGGTCACCAAGCATATGCAGTAGCACTGCATATCATACGCCCCGCTGCCAATCAGGTCGTCACTCCATCAACGAGCGGCACCAATCACACCACTGAATTATGAGCCGACTAATCATAACGCGCCGTCCGCCTCCTGTTCCCCGCCAACATTTTTCAACTGTGTTCTCATGCAAAACATTGTTTATACGGCGTCTTGAGGCTTACAGGTCTGAGGTTCATCATCAGCCTATCGCAGTTCACTGCTGGACATAGGCCACTCCAATAGCACGCCACTGGCTTCAATCCTCGGCCACTTTCATCCAGGTTTTACCAGCAAACAACCACAAAAAACAATTTTTTTTTTTTTTTTTTAACAATCAAAATGTATGGGAATGACATATCTCAAAGAATGACTTTTTCGTTGAGATATGTCATTCTTATACATTTGATTATTTTCTATTAGCGTTGACGATTGTAGATTGTCAACTTGGCTAGGGGGACAGTAATTCCCTTATGTAATAACCACAGTAATTTATTGCAAGGTGAATAGGCACCGAAAAGAAAAACGAAGGAAGTGAATTTTGTTCGTAACAATTAACTATGTTAGTCACAGATAATTCAAAGGTCTCTATTACACCCAATAATATTAAGATTTAATAAGATTTCATCAGGTTACATGCAACCTGATGAGTCTACCTCTACCCTACAGCCTCTGGTTAATAAAGATAAAACACCAATAACGACTTAGCACTGAGCTTACTATCTGTAAGTTCTGTGGCTTTAAAACTACATCAGTAAACACTGCGACACTGTAGTTAGTTCATAATCTTGCTAGTCTAGTCTACGTATCAAAAGACCAGATTCAAGTCTTGATTAAGTGAAAAAAGTTTATAGGTACACCACAGACATAGTAAAAAATAAAGTAATGCGAACAATCATAGTGAAGTCCAAAAATACATGCTCCTTCGTGTACACACGGCTACACATCAAGCTGTACAAATCCAGTAAAGGCTGACCTCGCGTTGTAAGGAATACCTATACAATGCGAGGTCAGCTTATACTGGAAATTACAGCTTGATGTGTAGCCGTGTGTACAACTGTACTGTACAACCAGCGCTCACGCACACAGTGGCATAGCTACCGTAGGGCTAGGCGGGGCAGTGCCCGGGGCCCCCAAGCTCGAGGGTACCCTCGGCTCCATGACCGACGTTCGAAAAAGTTATACTGGGTGTAAGGGGAACGCTTCCGAAAACGAAGATAGGTGCTGGTGATTGCGATTGGTGGCGAAAAAAAAATGCGATTCTTTTTTTAGATTTTTTCATATATATTTTTTTGCATTTTTCATAAAGCATCAGCTTTGGGCAGTTAAATAAAACTCATACATAATGAAAAATGCAAAAAAAATATGAAAAAATCTAAAAAAAGAATCGCATTTTTCACCAGCACTATCACCTATCTTCGTTTTCGGAAGCGTTTCCCTGACACCCTGTAAAATATCCTAGTTTAACTTTTAGCCCCGGGACCCTTGGTTACATAGCTACGCTACTGCGCACACACCATGCACCTGAAGGATATTTGCTTTCGCGATGCTTACTGGACGGTGCCTGGACATGTCTATTGAGAGGGGTAAGCACTGGTTACTGGTGGTTTGAGGTACATGTGCGCGAGCGCTGGTTGTACACTAAGGAGCATAGTTTGTTTTGGCTTCACTAGATTGTTCGTAGCACTTCGTCTATATTTTTATTGTCTGTGACAGGTACACTCACAAATGCTAGTAGAATCTTTGGATTTCCAAAGTAAGTTAAATCATTAACAATCTTAATTTTCCTGAAGCTTCACACATTTAGCCAAGGCCTTAGTCTTCTCTTACTGAGAAGAGGTCCGTGCCCAGCAGTGGGACACTAATGGGCTGGTTATGTTGTTCACACATTTGATACATTAATTTAACATTTTTCAGGGTCAACAATAATGTGCTATGAATGCAACAGCGCGACAAACTCGATGTGTCTCGATGCCACGCTGCCAGACAGCCTGAAGAGGAACTGCTCTGACCACGACCGCGGAGTTACGCACACACTGTGCCGCAAGATCGTGCAGCAAGTGGACTATGGCGTCAATGGAAGGCTGCCTGAGAGCAGAGTCATCAGGAGCTGCGGATGGGATGAGACCAAGTATAAGGTATACGTACGTTCTCCTACCACCCGCGACTAGGGGTAACTTTTCTTATTCATTGGGTCAAGTTTAGCAGTTGACACCACTAGTGTTACGAGCACACAAGCATCGTTGTAGTCAATACACACTACAATAATAAATTGCCGCATTCAAGGAGCTAATCTTGTTGGAGCGCAGCGGAAACCCATCATTCATACTTTCCAGCATCAGTTTTTTCAGCGTAGACTTTCACCCATATTCTAAGTTGGTCCCCCAAACGTTTCTAGACTCCACTCAACCTCACTCAATACAATATTCCCCCGTGATAAAAAATCTCCGTCCCTTGATAGATTTCCTTACTCAAGATGAGATAAAGAACTTTAGGTACGTCGCGACCATCCATAAGGCTTCCTCAAGACTGGAATAATGACATTTGCGACGTGATTATGTTGTTTCTGTTCCAAATAATAATTGGATGAAAACTATTTTTTAACCGACTTCAAAAAAAGGAGGAGGTTATGTATTCCACGGGTTTTTTTTTTTTTTTCATGTATGTACACCGATTACTCCGAGATTTGTGGGCCGATTTACGTGGTTGTTTTTTTATTTGGTAGAGAAAGTTCGCGCGGTGGTCCCATATAAATTTTATTGACTTAGGTTGAGTAGTTTTTTAACCAGCTTCAATAAATCAGTTTATTTTAGATTCGCCTATCTAGATGATCTGCTCATTGGATCGTTTTTCTGAGAATTCTTGGCCGATATGCGTGTTTTTTTTTTCACGATAGTGATTGGACGTTTGGAAGAACATGAGCGAGACCTTTGCCCAGCAGTGGGATAGCAAAGGTTAGTAAAAAAAAAAATGTCAAATTGGTTATATAAACATTTATGAGTCAACCCTCGCAATTTTCAACTAAAAAGTATGAAATAAAAACTTTTTAACAAAAAATAAAACCGACTTCAAAAACCTTAACTAAAAAGTAAAAAATAATCATTGTATGTATTTTAAAATCTTAACATAAACCAAAATTTTGAAGGCGGCACGTGATTTTCATGTACGTTCACATAAACTGTTTTTAACCGACTTCATTACTATAGCTGATATTGCGCTCGACTGTATATTACATGACGCAAAGTGTCAATCACGCGCCGCCTTCAAAATTTTGGTTTATGTTAAGATTTTAAAATACATACAATGATAAATTTTTTACTTTTTAGTTAAGGTTTTTAAAGTCGGTTTTATTTTTTGTTAAAAAGTTTTTGTACCACATTTTTAAACGGAAGCGAGTTAATATAGCGTTGTCATCAAGTTCTGAGCTATGTTTAAAGTTTCAAGTCTCTAGCTCATCGGGAAGTTAGTTTAAAATCGATTGCAAAATTTGTACCGAACAGACAGACATGACTGGAAGCGAGTTAAAGCGAGAGAAACATGGTAAAATTACTGATTATGACGAATTTATGGAATGTATGTACCAAGAGCCATAGAATTATCCGTCGCGGGGTTATTGATGTCCTCAAGATACATTGAGGAAATGTCTAAGAATAGCTATTTTGATATTATTTGTAGGAACCCTTAAAGGCATCCTTGACTGAGTTTGAGTCTAGAAACGTTTGAGGAAACAACTTAGCATATTGTTAGAGGTTAGAAAAAGTCTCCCTACGACAAGAAGTTCGTGATATCGTAGTTGATAAAATTGGTCCTACCCTTGCAGATGTCCGCTACATTACATAATTATTGTCTTAAACGTCTGCTACACAGTGACAAACCATCCCTAACAAGGTGACCTTGCTGGTTTCCAACCATGTAGCCAGTGGTTTGCCACCAAATTTAGTTCGACGACGGCTGTCAGCGACCAAACTCCCACCAAGGTCACCTTGGTGGGGAGGCTGGTTGCTCACTACCAAGGTCACCTTGGTGGGGAGGCTGGTTGCTCACTACCAAGGTCACCTTGGTGGGGAGGCTGGTTGCTCACTACCAAGGTCACCTTGGTGGGGAGGCTGGTTGCTCACTACCAAGGTCACCTTGGTGGGGAGGCTGGTTGCTCACTACCAAGGTCACCTTGGTGGGGAGGCTGGTTGCTCACTACCAAGGTCACCTTGGTGGGGAGGCTGATTACTCACCGTGTAGCACACGCTTTACGAGGTTTGGCTATAGACATGTCTAATTGTCTATAGCCAAACCAACCTTAAGACAATAATTATGTCAATAGGACCAATTTTATCAACTATGATATCACGAGCTTCTTGTCGTAGAGCGACTGTTTCTAACTTCTAACAATTTACATTTTATTATGTATTTTATTTTAGAGCATAGGCCTATATGCAATGGGACAGTAATTGCCCTAATTAAAATAGCTTACATTACAATGTTTAATTGTTAGTTTAATGGACTACTAAATTGTTAATTGCCATGTTCCAGGGTCAGTGTTACACCCGTGCCGGATACGGAGGTAGACAGGAAGTGTGCTCCTGCCTCACAGACTTCTGCAACGGTGCCCCAAAGACCACAGCTACCACCGCCCTTCTCACCACTACCGCCATTATGTTCTTCGGGAAAATCATCTGTCAATGATTTGTACAACGAAAGTATTCTAGTAACGTACAGTTTTAAAATGAATGAACCAATCAATGTTTGTTGTTCGACTCTTGTTCAGCTCATCTAATGATGAGCTAATGTATCTATGGAATAAATTCCATTTTGCAGGGAGATATAACTTTAGATTTGGATCTAATTATCAAAAAATTTCGCACAAAATTGCACATTGGTTATGAAATTAAATTATATTGTTTGAGATTTTGTTTTATTTAGTACATTTACCACTTTCCTTGGGCCATGCCCTTGTTAACCATACTCTTTATGTGAATAAGTATGCTGCGTTGTAGAGGAATATCTGCCAGCGATTATAAGGCCCCACTGGCGAAATGTGGGTGTACTATACACCTCTGCGTACTCCTTCGGGGAAAATACAGACGTGATGTTATGTTATGTTTATGTTGATTATTAGGGCAATATCGGCAAGTTCGGCAACAACACCCATAGAGCACCCATTGGTACAAATTCTTATAGTTTATTTATTTATATATGTACAATAAACAAAACAGTTGATATCCAGATGAGATTCCAGTCAATATACAATACAATACAAATCCTCTTTATTGCACAACAAGATTATATTATTATTATTTATTTATTTATTAATTTCCAATATACATTGTTCTACACGATTAATGATATTGCCGTACACGAAAACCGCTAAGGACTTATCTGTGTACGGCGAGTCGTTCATTTTAAACATAAAAAAATCAGGTTATTTTATTTTAAAAGAAACTCGATGTAGATGAAATTAAAACTATGACCAAAGAGGATGTTTACTATGATTATAGCTATTTGGTATTTCATAGCTATTTGGTTCTTTGGTTCTTCAGAATCATTGTTTTACGACGCAGAGAACACAAGAATGGATTATCTAATAAAATGCATATTTTTAACAAAGTGCATTACAAAACTGTGTTTATGATAAAAATCTAAATGCATGTTTCACACCTTGAACGTTATACGGTAGTGATTTACTTTCGTAAACCGGCGACATCTACTTGCGTTAAAAAAGCGCCCTCTACGTTAGATGAACAATCATTATATATTCTTGTTTTATCGTGTTGGTACGAACTTCTCGTATACGGGAGTGGCTTATTGGCACAGACCAGTAAGCTTCAAGACTCCGCATAAACAAAGTTTTGTATTCGAACGCAGTCGTAAAACGTTGGTGGGGTCAGGGGGGCGGACGGCGCGTTATGATTGGCCGGCTCAAAAGTTCGGTGGTATGATTTCTTATGATTGGTGCCGCTCGCTGACTGAGTGACGTTCCGATTGGCGGAGGGACGTATGATATGCAGTGGTAGAGCATATGCGTTGTGACCGGGGGTGTCCAGCTAAGCGGCGTCTAGAGGCTTACTGGTCTATGCTTATTGGCCACCATGCTGACTAGTGATGCGACTCGAGTCCAATTTTACGAGTGACTCGAGTGACATCGTAAAAAAACGTACTCGAGTGAAAAAAATATCGACTCGAGTTCACTCGGACTCTAGTCACTCGCCCACCACTCGAGTCACTCGCCCACCATGGTACTCGAGTAAATTTGTAAAATGACTCGAATGACTCAAGTGGCAAAATCGGACTCGAGTCGCATCACTATGCTGAACATTATAATGGCAATCAGCAAGGTTGATGGCGAGGCTTTCTTGACAGGGTGCGCCAGATGTACTTGTAGTCATAGAAATATAACACATGTCTATGCTTGTAGTAACCTAGCTCGTTGACTTTTTTGATGGAGCCCAATAAACGATAAACGAAAATCTAAACTTAAACTATTTTGATAAACGATATCTGCTTTAATCTCTTCCATATTGTCTTTTTCTGTACAACCATAGAAATTCTCCACGAGCAGAGTTCAGCAGCGGATAAAGCACTGGTGTACCAAACCAGGAGTTGCAGGTTCAAATCCTGCTCGTGAGCTAAATTTTCTTTCCACAACTTATATCCATAGAAATTTTTCTCCAAGATGAGGTGGCGGTTAAACGCAAGCCCGCTAAGAATAAAAAAAAATCTTAAATAGATCGAAAAAACGACTGAACATGACATATGACCCTTATTTTTCATTCTTGGTGCTTTTTTTTTACTCTCAAGACGACTGCTATGTAACCTTAATATTGATGACCTGGGATTCGCAGAAAAAGGTTTAGAGGATAGTAATGGAAATAGCAACCACTGTAGTCGTATCTACGAGTACATGCAGGAAGAACATTTAAACTGATATGACCATAAGCATGATAATGATCCCAGCAATCTACAATTCTACATGCACAAGAAAAATGGTTTAATTGTAATTTCGATATTTATCTCTGCCAACAGTACGCTGCAGTTATTAACGAGTGTTACACTATGATGATATAATTTTAATGACGACACACGTAACAAGCACCCCACATTGTTACGCCAACTTTTTTCTAATATTATGAAAGAATCGGAACTGCACGAAGTTTTTATGTCCACGTATGGCCACTAGTTCCCGCTTCTGAAAAGCAAAAATAGAAAACGTCAAGAAACAAATGAACGAAATCATATGGTTGGTTTCAATTATTTGGCAAGTCATACATTATCCAACTCACATCGAAGGTAGTGAATAAAATATCATGATTATAAATGTTCTATACTGAAAAATCTAGAAAATAAGCAATAGTTGTAAAACCTGTAATCATCCAAATCGTGTTAAATCATATTGGTTAATACGTAAGAATAAAAAATAATTGTTGTAAAACATAGGCACGAAACTTTGAAAATCACATATATAGGTATTATTTATTGTAATATGAATTGAGAGTATTGAAGAGCTCCTGGGGAAGGACACGGGCGCAAAAAAATCGGTGAGTCCAATAAAAATATTTTTTTGAATATCCTAAGACATTTTACGTAAAAGTATCAATGGGACGTAAGATTCGTAGCGGCTGCAAAGTAGTATAGTTTTTCACGATAAATACCGTGTTAGAAGGAATAAAGTGAAAAAGAAGTAATTTTTCTAAAAATTGCTCATTTGATGATCTTAGCGACGGACACCTACTAGATCCAGGCGAGATTATTCTCATTACGTCATACTCGATTAAGAAATTTTAACGTCTAAAATCAATCGTTTTATTTTGGAAAAAAACTTTATCTACCAGCTTTAGATGGAAGAATATGGATTTGGTAGGGCAAAATTTTTATCGAAAAAAGATTAATCGGACATACCAAAAATTTTCAAATGTTGGCTTCGATATTCTGTATATAAATTCAATTATTAGACCTTGAGAAGAATCGATTCAAAATATTCGTATTTCGATAACAAAAAATATAGGAACTACGAACGGTCGATGTTTTTTTTACGAGCCTGGTTTGTCCCACTGCAGGGCAAAGGCCTCCCTTCCTTTGTTCCACTTTTCGCGGTCTATGACAATTTGTGGCCAATCCTTTAAGTAGGAGTCCAGCTCATCCCAACTTCTCCTGGGCCTACCGCGTTTTCGTTTTCGGTTGTTTGGGATCCACTCTGTTGTCAGTTTCGCCAATAGGCTCTCCGGCAGTGCGGCAGATGTGGCCAGCCCAGTTCCACTTCAACTTGGCAGCCGTATGACCTAAATCTGCAATTTTAGTTTGGGAACGCAGTATCGAGTTTCTCACACAATCAGTAAGTTTAACTCCTAAAATGACATTGCATTAATGATTATAATTGATTAAAATAAATAATTTTGAACAAATTGGAGACTTAGAAAATGTATTGTTGCATCAAGATGAAACAGTGGGTGAAATAGGTGAACAAAGATTAACAATAGGTAATTGATACAAACGGTCGGAGATAGACGGGTCACATGTTGCGAAGTACCCAAGAAAAGTGGAGCAAGATCCTAACGAACTGGTATCCTAGAGATGGCAAAAGAAAAAGGGGAAGGCAACGCAAAAGATGGGAAAACGAACTGAAGCTTACAGCAGGTCCTAACTGGAGAAGAGTTGCAAGAGACAGAAAGCAATGGAAACTGTTAGAGGAGGCCTTTGCCAAGAGGCACATTGAACTCAGAGACATTTTGTAACAAGCAAACAACTGCATAGAGAGTTCAGGATAGGGAGGGCTTATTATTATAATTGATACAAACACATAAGGTATGTTCTAGCAATTGTAAGTAATGATAGCCTAGCGCTTGAACGTTTACCTTCCATGCATGAAGGTCTGAGTTCGAACCCGGTCCACACCTCTAACTCTTTGAATTCATGTCATCATCATCATCATCATCATTTCAGCCAAAAGATGTCCACTGCTGGACATAGGCCTCCCCAAAAAGGGGGGATATGCCATAATCGCCACGCTTGGCAGGCGGGTTGGCTATCGCAGTTGGTTGGTTAAATACTCAGAGAACGCTGCTACCTATCCTCTGGGGAATCCCTTAGTCGCCTTTTACGACACCCATGAGAAGATGTCGGGTGGTGCAATGACTTTTTTTTCTTTTCTTTTAATTTTTTACTTTCTTTTCTTTCGAATTCATGTGCAGATTAAAATTGAGCCAGGGTGGTTGCCTCCCCGGCGCCTCCTTCTCCGAGCGGGATCGGCCCTCTTCCGATCTCGCTCTCCTTTATACTACCTAGTGAATATTTCAGACATTATAACTTATACAAGTTGTTGATCTATAACCGTGCCATATTTCTAGAGCAAATGAAAAATAATGTGCTTAGTCATCTAAAAATACTTAACCAATTCTACGATTATTTAATACCCAAATTTTTACTCGGAAACATAGCAAGGGTTTGAGAATAAATCCCGAACGACTCTGAAAAGAAGTCACCGGCGCGGCGGCCGCATTGTCAATGGGTGGAAATACCTGCAATTTTTTCTTGGTGGTTTCGCACTCATCATTTTTGTGTCACACGGGGGGAATTTTTTTGTTAGCAAGTAGCCTTTTTTTTTATTTTTTTTTATTGATCAACATGTTGTACGTTGTACCTATATTCCTCCGTTCAAAAAGTAGGATTACCTGTCAAATTACTTTAAAGTTTAAAGTCGTTTAGAATTTTTACTTGGGTTTTGATTCTGATAAATTTTAACATGTCTGTTTTTATAAAAAAAAAAGAACTATTAAAAGACAATTGACAGCCATTGGTTATAGGTTAACGGGCTACTACTGTTTAAATGGTTAAAATTTGTAGACATTTGCGAGCTCAATGCAAGAGTATGGTGGGGGCGTGTCGAGCAAGACGGGGGAGTATCGGGACAGTGGCCCCGATGCGGGGCGAGAACGGGGAATGCCCCACCAGGCTGATGGCTACCAGCCCCAGCATCAATACGCCGTGATGCAGCAGAAGAACTATGGTAAGTATATGAGGAACTATGAGGTCTTGGTCATAACAAATTTTAATATGGTACGCATTAATTTTTTTAGGAAGAATTGTTGCAGAATTACATAAAATCTTATTTTTTTAATTTAGTGTTAGATTATTTCTGGACACCATTCCCTCCCAAATGTCGTGTGACTGCAGTCTTAGGTCCGTGTCTTTCAGGTAGCTCACTAACAGCTACCTGAAAGACACGGACCTGGGCAATACGAGCTGGCGAATTTTATGTTATCATGTGATCTTTAAATCTGTGATAAGAAGGCTCAGTCACTCAAAGGGCAATGGAGAGGGCTATGCTGGGAGTGTCCCTGCGTGATCGAATCAGAAATGAGGAGGTTCGCAGGAGAACGAAGGTATAACCGATATAGCCCGAAGAATTGGCAAACCTAAGTGGCAGTGGACGGGGCACATTGCTCGCAGAACGGTTGGCCGATGTGGCAGTAAAGTTCTGCAATGGAGTGGCGACAGCGTACTGGAAGGCGCAGCGTGGGTAGGTCTCCCACAAAGTGAACCGACGACCTGGTGAAGGTCGCGGGAATTCGCTGGATGCGGAAAGCGCAGGGCTGGTCGTTGTGGTGATGCTCGGGGGAGGCCTATGTCCAGCAGTGGACGTATTTCGGCTGAAGTGATGATGATGATGATGTGATCTTTTGGTCCTGTCAGAGCCATAGTTGGACAGTGGCACACCACACCACACACTTAACTGACTTTAAGGAGCTTAAGTTTTTGCAACCCTTAACTCAAATATTTGTAAGACTAAAGGCTACATAAGCTGGTCGAGCTTATGTAGCCTTTAGTAGCCTTTATTGGTAGAGTTTTAGAGAATATCTCTGTTGGGTGTCTTTCTCCGAGCCTTTTCCCAATTATTTTGGGGTTGGCTTCCAGTCTAACGCAGATGTGGCTGAACATCAGTATTTTACACGAAGCGACTACCATCAGACTCCTACAATCCAGTTACAGGGTAATTACCGACATCCTAAGTTTAGACCAGTTGTCAGACTTTCGGGCTTCTGACTACCCGTAACGACTGTCATAGATATTCGTAAAGCAACTGAGACTGACAGCTTAACGTGTTCTGCGAGGACGGAGGGTCTCGATGTGTAACGAAACGGTCAACCATCCAAGGACTGATCCCAACTAGCGCAGCTTAACACGTGGTTATTTCTTGGCCACGAGCCCCTCATCATCATTATCATCATTTCATCATCATGTCAGCCGAAAAACGTCCACTATTGGACAGAGGCCTCCCCCAAGCATCGCCACGACCGGTCCTGCGGTTTCCGCATCCATCGGATTCCCACGACCTTTACCAGGTCGTCCGTCCACCGTGATGGGCCTGCCCACGAGCCCCTCACATAAATTAGCACACACGTTATTAGTTAAGCAATTTTGACTCTGTAATTCACGCCAACTATATTTTTATTACAATTTGATTACTATGCGAAACAACATCAAGAAAATTTTTCAATAATCCCCTTTTCACGCGTTATTTTTTTCATACTATCAGGATGTTCCAGCAAAGATTTGTCTGACCAAAACATGGCGACTTACTGTCGAGTCGCAACCGGCATTTACGAAGCCACCGCGTCCAACCAGCAGTACCAGAACCCAAGGTATAAGCGTCCAGTCTACGGACTCCTATTCACATGAAATATAAATTGAATTCTACTGTTATTTCCAGATATACCAATCCTTCGGCCCCGACTTTTAGTTCACCGCCTAATTCCCCTCTCGTTGGCCTTGTTTTTGATCCATCTTCACCCAACTACAGCGGCCCTGGAATGATAGGAGACCGAACCGTCAACGCTGACAGACGATCCCAAAGCTCCTGGTCTAACTCCAACCTAGAACCGATCGGCACTGGTGCGAAGAAGAAGATAGTGAAGAGTCAAGATAAACGCAACGCCTACAGTGCTGATCCTCGATATCATGAGAGATACAAGGACAACAGCACCGATGTTGACCGTCAACGTAAGGAAAGGAACTTGACTTCGGAGTCGACCTCTAGCCTCGATTTTTTTGTCGAAGGAGAGAGAATGGTTTCGGAACTCTGCAACATACCCGACTCGCGATCTGATTCCAATAATCAAAAACAAAATCAAAATCAGAAACCAACCAATCAGGACGAAGATAAGAATAAGCCTTCCGTATCATCGGAAGTTTTACTCACTGCACTGGATAAGATTATTATACATGATCAAATCCCAAATCAAATTGTACAATTAGCTGTAGAGGCTTGCACTGATGCCGAAAATATAGCTATTGCTCATCACAACAGACCTTGTTTTAAGAACATACACTCAATCTGCGCAAAAACTAGATCCAACGTGCAAAAACCTGACAGTGCCGTCGCTAACTTGCATTCTCAAGGCATACCGTGGGTAATTAAAAACTTTATTTTCTCTTTTGTAAGAATTTTAGATGGATGGAAAGGTGTCAAAGAGCTGCTCAGTGAAAAACACGACACGTTTTCGAGAATCGAAAATAAATACTACAGTCCTAACATAAGAGAATGTTTTGTTCAATGGCAGGCTGTTACCAAAGAAATGTTGACTCACATTTATAAAACATTCAAGTGCCTCGATCACGGTTTTACTATGGAGCAGAAAAGTTTTACTCACAATTACTACGCAACCAATTCGGCCGCACCAAGAAATCAAAATCAGAACAAATTCCAACCGACTAAACCGCACGCTACTCCGCGGCCAGTCAATGCTTCTCCGCAGCCGTTTAACGCAGTTCAACCCCCATGGGTACAGAACCAAACTCAAGCAGCTTCCCAGAGTTATAATGAAGGTCCATGGCCCGCACGATCAGGAGTCGGTTATAAGAAGTATCCTGTAGTGCCACCGCCAAATTCACATAACTTTTACCCTCTAAGCGATCAAACTGATATAGACAGCTACCAGAAGGCACAGTACAAATGCGATCCCTGCAGCGTCCGTGAAGCAAAGCCCCGACAATCTTGGACTATTACTAATGTTCCAGATTTTCGTGCTCTCGAAGGTATGTGTCATGCAGACCAAAGAGAGTTGTACACTCAACTGAAACATAAAATGGATGCGGAACTCGGCAAAGCACCAGGCCAACCGCTTCTAGGAAATGTGCCTTGCGATTTATTGCAACGCAGAGACATGGAATTAAAAGCCAAAATGATTCCATTAAGTCATGTAGAAAAAACTTTAATACCAAGCATGGCAGCGGCTGCCGAGATTAGAGGCTGCTACGTGCAGAAGAATAACAGTTGCGGCGATACAAAGGAAGAGGCCGATTTTTTTGCGGCATGGGGTCAGATGGTCCAAAAAGAACCTAGCGATTTTATAACTCATCACACTCACAACATTCAAATCCCTTCAAATGTTGTGACGATTTCAAACAATATCTCTGGCCCCGTACAATTCATCGATCCAGAAAATGATGAGTTTCACGAAATGTCTAAAGTATATATGAAGCCTGGTAGCTATAAGGTGCCCATAAAGCCTGCAGATCCAATTTCTCCGTTTGTCCAAGGCGCTTCTCAAGATGTGGTGTTTGACAGTGCTGTCGGAGACGATATAGCTTTAAAAATGAAGGTTCCATTTCCGCCTGTCACATTAGCACCGCAGCCGAAGTACAATCTTGAATCATGGCCGTGTTTGATGTCCAGGCGTACAGACGATATCTTTGGAGAAGATCAAAAAATGATGCCTCGACATGGCATACCATGCTTGGATATGAGGGTGGCGGACTCGCTTGATTTATTGAGTTCAATGACGTCAGACCGTGCCTGGGAAGCGGCCAAACAGTCTGCACCGAAACTGATGGATTTCATTCATGAAGGGTCCAAGTCTGACACAGCCCGGTTATATGACGCGTTAGGTCTTAGCGCAAGTGACGAGTACTCTGAAGATTTGAAGCATGTCAAGCTCAGCATGGAGCAAAATGACGCGTGGTCTAGTGGACTGTCGAATCATTTTATGTCGAAGGATCTAACTAGTGTTTGGAATCAACAATCAGTCAAAAATGATTATATACTGACCAAGAATCAAGATCAATCTATTTTTACTGAAGATACAGCTAAACTGCTTGATTCTGAAACAAAATCACTTGAACCGGATGATCCGTTAGAAGTTCCTGACTGTAGGAATGACGAGGAAAAAAAAGAGAATACTCGTTGTTCTAACTTTGATCAATCCGGCAATTATGTACGAGATGATAATCAGAAGAAATCTAGTGGCAAACCAAAGGTTGCAGTGTCGGGAATGTGGTACCACCCTAAGAAAAAGAAGCCTTTGCCAGCTAATACTGTTAAAAAGTTTGAGGCTATACTTGTTAATTTATCTCAAATCAATGAAGCTGCTTTTATTCAACATGATATGGACATAAAAGTGGTTAGTAATTGATTTTTTAAGCGCTGCTTTCTAAAATAAAATCTTTAAACCTGGTCTGAGTAATATGTTGCTTTATTTCAGGCTCCTAGATTCTACGAAGTAGTAAAATATCCAATGTGTCTCCATGATATATCGACCAAACTCAAGAATTCTTCTTATACTGAGTATGATCAAGTCGTACAAGATTTTAGACGAATTTACAACAATGTGCGTCTCTACCTAAAGGTAAAGCCCCTTTAAAAAAACATGTTCTTTGTTTCTGAGAATATTGAGTCTATAGTGGTCGCAAGCGCGACTGCTGAGCGTGGGGTCCTGGGTTCGATTCCCGGGTCGGGCAAAGTGTTATTGGGTTTTTTCATTAGGAAATTCTCAGTAACAGCCCGGAGTAGCGATTTGTGCCCGGTTAATGGCAATAGGCTCGCCCCCTATTACATGGGACTATAACATAACTGGCTAAATGTGGGTGTACTTTACACCTCTGCCTACCCCTTCGGGGAAATACAGGCGTTATGTTATGTTATGTTATGTTATGTTGAAACTATAATAAAACAAGTTTAATCGGATTAGATAGATAGATAGATAGAGTATACTTTATTGTTTGCACACTTGCACACCATAAAAATAAAAACAAAGTTATAACAAACATGAGCACAGTACTAACAATTATATCGCGTATATTATTTAGATTGGTTTCCTAACGTAACGATTCGAAAGCTTTGCAGCGTTCGTGGTCGCAGGAAGACTAAGATAACAAGCGTATTTACAGATATTTCTAAAAAAATATTTTATCACGAATGCTGCAAAGCTTTCGAAACGTCAGGAAACCAATCTAAACAATATATGCGATATAATCCGGTTAAACTTGTATTACTATAATGTGTAGTGATCGCGAAAACCTAAGAAATTATTAATATTGAGTCTAATTGTATTCCTACAAATTAGTCATAAGTTAAATGAGATAATTTTGTATTTGTATTTGTATTCCTAATTTCCAGAGTTATCCTGATACGACCATGAAAAAGAACGTAAATAAGATCTCGAATGATTTCGAGAAAATGTTGAATGAAGAGTTTCAAAACAAATGGGAATCAAAGGCCAAGTCCCATCAGGATGTCGTCGAATCTCAAGATAACACAACCAAAAAGGATGAAAAAGATGTTGATACCAACAATGCTGAAGCCAAAAACGAGGATAACAAAAAAAGCGAACCTAAAACGAGTGGAGATGATAAAAAGTGAAACAGCAAAATTATGAACATATCTTTTGGTGAGGCTCTGATAAAAAATTCTAAATGTAACTTAGGACAATTTCGCCATTTAAATTTTTCGAGTATTTTTTTTTGTTTAAACGTTTTTTATTTATATATTTATTTGTTTCAACGACGACGTCGTCCGAAAGATGGTTACTCACGTAAAATCTGCGATCATCTGTCTAGTACGATTCTGAAACTGGACGATACTATCAATAGGTTTAAAATAAGCAACCTCTAGTCATATAGAAAATGATTTTTTAAATAAATGTCAGTGAAGTTATCAGAACTTATAATACATAAGATTATCAATTTAATATGTAAGTGCTTTTCGAATGGACTTTATTAGCTTCCGAACGAGGCAAACTTGATTCGTTCTCTATTGTTTTTCTCATCTTCTTTCCTTGCACGATTAGTTTGTAATTTCGTTTTGTATATTTCAATTTTGTTATTTCTTCTTCCAACGATTCATTATATAATAATAATCCGTATTGATTTTATGTGCAGAAAAACAAATTTATGTTTTGATGCGACGTCAGTTGTAATTTAGTTTTCTTTGTCCCACAATGCCCAGACACACGAAAACAATTATTTCCATATTATCTGATGCAACCAACACGTCGAATAGATATTAATTCTTTTTTATATCTCTATCTGTGATGTATGTTTAGGTAAAAGTTGATAATTTGAATCGTTTTTCACGCTTAATTACTAGTTGTACGATTCTCTTAAACATGTATATAGAAAGGAGTAGATGTATAAAAATTTGAACATAAAAAAGTTTAAGTTGTCTTGGAAACCCTGCGCCATGTCATTAATGAAAACTGTACATTGATTTTTACAAAAAAATGCGTAAAATTATATAAGAAAAATAAATGTCGATTCGAGTCGTGAGAAGTTCGATACGCAAATAAATAATAATGAATTCAACTATATTATTTGAAAAATTTGTATGGTACTTCTCGCTTGTCGACCGTTTGATTCCAAACATAGTACTGTATTTATATTTATGTACGTGCAACAACATTTTTTATCTAATTTGTTCGTTTGGTGTTCCACATTGGTATTTAAATATTTTTTTAAATAATTTTTGAGTCCATTTTACCTGCCATAGAAATAAGTGAATTGCTTACGACGTCAACATTCGATGGTATTTTTCGGCGACAAATACAGGTGGTTGATTGTGATTAAATTCAAAATTTCAAATTTGGCGACGTTCGAGTTAATTTTAAGTATTCATTAAGTTGTGATTTTATTATTTAACTTATTTACCTAAAATTATGGCAAGGAACTCCTATGATAATAAAAGAGTTATTTTTTATTCGGTTGTATATATTTTATACCTACACTTACCCCTTGTAGTATACTGGTTGGTTTTGAATTAGTTGGTAATCCTATCAAGGATGATTGTACTCATAAATTTTAACACCTACTATGGGACTAACTCTCAAATTGTGAAAAAAAAACAGCCGTTCCCTAACATTTTGTCAATTTACATGAACACAAGTGTACTGAGTATTGTGTATCAGAAATGCGGGGTCAAATTCGATAGCATCCCCTGAATAAGCTCTTCAAAGCTTGTTTAGGGGATGCTATCGAACAACCTTTACTATGGGACCAACCCTGAAATCGCGAAAATAAAATCAGCTGATCTTTACATTTTGTCGAGCGACATCGATGATTTAATAGGAAACAGCTGATATTTTTTTCGCGAGTCCAGGGTTGGTCTCATTGTAAAAGTTGTTCAAATTGACGAGTACAATCATCCCTTATAGAATTTCCAATAAATTCAAATTCGTCTTGTATAAGCTGAAGTTCGGACAGTTTTATATTTATAGACTCGAACTAGTGGCCCACTAGTAGTGGGAACTATTTATTCTCAGTAGTTCGATAGTCGAACTAGTGGGAAAAAAGTTTCACTAGTTCGACGATTGGACTGGTCAGTCAAATTACTGGGAATAAACCTATGTTACCGGCCAAACCCAATTTTAGGACAAACTAGTTTTGCCTAGACCAAACTAATTCTTCCTATAAGTGATAGGATCAACCGGTACAGCCTAGGCCAAACTAATTCGGCCTAAGCCCGATAGGAAAAACCAGCTTAGCTACTTTAGGCTAAACTAGTTGGGCTTAGCATTAGCGCGGAATAAACTCGCGTCGCGTCCAAGGCCCCATTGACGGAAACTCTCCGGCCTCAGTTCCTTGCCGAAATTGTGGGGGCCCCGATCATGGCTCCACCAGAAGGCGAACATGACAAAGTAAAAGACTCGATCCTACTCTGACTATAGATGCAGATCGGGGCTGTAATTCTGCAGGCACGAATCCAAAAGACTGCTCCAGGACCTGACGGTGTCCCTGCAAAGGTGCTTTTTCTGGCGCTGGGCTAGACAGACAGGCTTTAAGTCAGGACAGTGTTGGGTCAATCAATAATTTTTTTCAATCAATTGATCAATCATGACTAATTTAATCACGACTAATTCAGTCATGACTAATTTCATTATGATTGAAAATTTCAATCATAATCATGACTAAATCAGTTAGTCATTCGATCAATCGTTAGTTCTGATTGATGACTAACACTAGTAGATGGTGAGTCAGTGCGCACCCGCACGCGCCCTCACCACCCTGTGCCCTCACTGCGCACTGCAAGCGTGCCTGCGCATATACAACGTGTATCAGAAATGCGTGGTCATATTTGAAGAGCTTATTCAGGGGATGCTATCGAACAACTTTTAGTATGGGACCAACCCTGAAATCGCGAAAAAAAAAACAGCTGATCCTTACATTTTGTCGAGAGACATCGATGATTTAATAGGGATCAGCTGATATTTTTTTCGCGATTTCAGGGTTGGTCCCATAGTAAAAGTTGTTCTATGCTATGCCCTGAATGAGCTCTTAAAATATGACCACGCATTTCTGATACACGTTGTATATTAAACTAGACTTTGCTCGCGGTTTCCCTCACGTAAACCTCGGGTTATCACAGAATGCCCTTTCATTTGAGTACCAACATGATGGATGTAAGACACAGAAATATACAAAACTCTGATATCTGTGGTCTAAGCTATAATTATTATCATTAGCTATAATTTTGGAGATATGGCCATCAGAAATGTTGACCATTAATTTCTATAGAGCTCATCGAGCCCTCTCATTTGAGTACCAACACGATGGGTCTAAGACCGATGGTTTAGGAGATATGGCCATCAGAAGTTTTGACCATTTATTTGTGTAGATCTCATCGAGCCCTTTCATTTGAGTACTAACATGATGGGTCCAAGAGCTATAGTTTAGGAGATATCGTTATCAGAATTTATGACCATTTATATTTCTAGATCTCATAGAGCCCCTTCATTTGAGTACCAACATGATAGGTCTAAGAGCTTTAGTTTAGGAGATATTGCCATCGGAAGTTTTGACCATTTATTTGTGTAGATCTCACCGAGCCCGTTCATTTGAGTACCAACATAATAGGTCTAAGAGCTTTAGTTTAGGAGATATGGCCATCAGAAGTTTTGACCATTTTTATGTCTAGATCTCATCGAGCCCCTTCATTTCAGTACCAACATGATAGGTTTAAGAGCTTTAGTTTAGGAGATATGGCCATCAGAAGTTTTGACCTTTTATTTGTCTAGAGCTCATCGAGTCCTATCATTGTCAGAATTTTTGATTAACTCTGCACGCGCGCTATAGCTCATCGCGCCATCATCATCATCATCATCATTTCAGCCGAAAGACGTCCACTGCTGGACATAGGCCTCCCCCAAGCATCGCCACAACGACCGGTCCTGTGCCTTCCGCATCCAGCGGATTCCTGCGACCTTCACCAGGTCGTCGGTCCACCTTGTGGGGGGCCTACGAATTCATTTATTAATTTTTTCTTTCTTTCTTTTTTAAAACACACAGCTTTTAAATACATAATGTTTCACCAAAATCAGTCCAGTAGTTTTAGCGTGATGCTCGAACCAACAAACAAACACATTTACAGTTTTATAGTAGTTAAGATAAGAAGAAGATTAGTCATGGAAAATTTAGTCATGATTATTTAACTAAGATTAAAACTAATCAATCAACACTCACCAGCACCACGCCATGATTGAATTAATCAATCATCAATCATTAAGTCATGACTGACGGATTCAATCTTAGTCATTAATCAAATAAGGACAGCTTTTAGTCAGACAAGCTTCGAACAGATGTTCGAAGCTTGTCTGACGTCAAGACAGTTCCCTAGGCCCCTGGAAAGAGGGTCACCTGGTGTTGCTGCAAAAGGCTGGACGACCCTCAGAGTCTTCTTTGGCGTACAGGCCGATACGATACGATACGATAGTCTTGCTGGACGAGGTGGGAAAGATGCTAGAGAGGATTCTCGCTAACCGCATCATCCAGCACTTAGAGATCGGCCCAAAATGCCTGAATATGTTCATCATATGTTCATGTTATGGACCCTCAATTTGGCGTATGTGATGCCAGGCAAAGCGTCATATGCTACGCTGACGACACTCGTCATAACCCGGGGAGAAAACTGAAGAGACGGCACGCTTGGCCACTGAAGGCACGTCTCTGGTAATCGGACCTATGGAGGCACTAGGTCATAGTGTGGCGCTCACGTAAACGGAGGCTTTGATATTACATGCAAATCGGTGCCGGCCAGCGGCTGGTGCCCACATCACCATTGGTGATGCCAGTGTAATGGTCCGGACGAGGTTGAAATATTTGGGTCTGGTCTTGGAGATGGGCAGCAGCGCGTTTTCTGAGTCTTTAACTGACCAACTGTGATCGCCAACCCGCCAAGCGTGGCAATAATGGCATATCCCCCTTTTAGGGGATGTCCAGCAGTGGACGTCTTTCGGCTGAAATGATGATTGTTGATACGGGGATGGTGCGCTCAATGGGCCTCTACGGGGCGCCTCCCTGAATGCTCAAAGGTTCTGTTGCAGAGACCGCAGAGAGTCATATGGCAGTCAGGTTCAGTCCCCGTGAGACTTGCTAAAGATCTATCGGCATGGAGCAGACCATCGGGCGGAAAGTGGCAACGAAAAAGCGATTTGACGAAAGTCGTTCTAACCAAACACCCACTACTTAAGGTTGTAACAAGATGGCGCAGAAGCACAGGCGGCCATGTTAAGGCAATGGAGGGAGAGGCTGGAGATACCCAGTGCTGGCCATTGGACCGTGGGAGCTATCCAGCCGATTCTTGAGGAGTGGGTGCGGAGATGACACGGACGTTGTCCCTCTGTCTGGTGCAGGTGTTGTCGGCACATGGCTGCTTCGCCAAATACCTGCACAAAGTGGCGAGATGAGATACTTTTACAAGTCTTGCTTACATCTTTTCAGTTATTTTTACACGCTTTAATACACACAATCAGTTTTTTAACTTTGAATATTTTGTTGTTTTTTAGCATTTCTCATTCCAAATTACATTTAAAAAACCCTTTATTTTGATACCCAAAATTTGTTGATTTAATTTGAAATATGTTTCGCATTACCGACACTGATTGCGTGATAAAAAAAATGCACTGTAAAAAACTAACCCTGGATAATGCTATATTAAATGTATTACGATAAACGGAAGGTTCGTAAAGAAAAGGGCAACTTTCATAAACCTTAACAAATAGCTACTACACGGATATTATAATGATTTAGCGCTCTCCATAACTTAATGAGCTGTAAACAATTAGTAAATCCCATGCTGATCTACTAATCAAGATCTATGATCAAGTCAAATCAGATTTTAAAAATTCGGCCAAGTGTGAGTCGGACTCGCGCAGTAAGGGTTCCGTTCTACCCATCGACCTGATATCCCATAGAAACTGATTTAATTTACGAGAGTTCATCAAAAGACATCAACGTACCGTGCGCGATATATGAATTTTTGCATCTCTTTCTTACGCAGGTAGCACCACATATGTCTATGTTTGCCATATTTTTAGTATTTGTTGCTAAACTACATAGTCATCATCCTCCGAGCCTTTTTCCCAATTATATTGGGGTCGGCTTCCAGTCTAGCCAGATGCGGCTGAACATCAGTATTTTACACGGAGCGACTGCCATCAGACCCCCGCAACCCAGTTACTGGGTAATACTGACATTCGGAGGTTAGACCAGTTGTTAGACTTTCAGACTTCTGACTACCCGTAACGACTGCCATAGATATTCGTATGACAACCGGGACCGACAGATTAACGTGCTCTCCAAGGCACGGAGGGGTCTCGATGTGTAACGAAACGGTCACCCATCCACAGACTGACCGCGGCAAGTGCAGCTTAACCTTGCAGATCGTACAATCCGCGCAGTCGTTGCATCGCTACGAGCCCCTGCTAAACTACATAGTATGCACTATAATTGAACAAAGTTTGACGCTGGTATGTATCACCGTTTTGAAGATAGAGGCAGGAACAAAAACAAGGTTTCTTGTATGGGGAACCCCTTTGGATTTTTATTTTTTTATTTTTTTAGTATTAGTCGTGATAGTGGTCATAGCAATACATATTTTGAGAACAATTCAACCGGCTACCTATTACCGTTCAAAAGATACAGCCCTGTGACAGACAGACGGACGGACGGACAGCGTAGAGAGAGTAATAGGGTCCCGTTGTCACCCTTTGGGTACGGAACCCTAAAAAAGTAAAAGAAGAAGGGGAAGAGAGAAGTATGATCAAGTCAGAACTAAAGTTTTAATTTAATGGACTACTAAGAAAATAAGTGAAAATATTGATACTCAATGACATTGAGAATTTAAGAATCAGCTTAAACAAAACACTATAACTCAACGTCAGATATTAGGTTAATTGAATTTCAATAGTTTACACAGACTCGACACTTGTCTTGTCTTGTTTTAACTGCCTCGTTGGTCTAGTGGTTGCAAGCGCGACTGCTGAGCGTGGAGTTCTGGGTTCGATTCACGGGTCGGGCAAAGTGTTATTGGGTTTTTTCATTAGGAAATTCTCAGTAGCAGCCCGGAGTCTGGATTTGTGCCCGTTCAATGGCAATAGGACCCTTTTTTTTTTTTTTTGAGACGGAGATAATGCCTGTCGCATGTCACGCCACCCGGGGAGGTAGCGTGGTTATGTGGGGCTCGCACCCACTAAAAACTCCGCCGTGTACCTACTCTCGCCTTGGTGGATGAGCCGCGAGAACTGCAATGCATGGCATTCGCGACCCATCCAGCGTAGCCATTTTTCGGGTCCCTCTTCCTATAATGACGCTCTTTAGGCGATGTCCGGGCACACTTGGGACATCACCACAACTCAAAGGCCGTGCAATGCGGACGACTGACTCCCCAGTCTATCGTCCGCTGGCCTCTGTTAGGGCGGTATCAGTTCGGCGTAAAGCAGCCTGCCCCGACCCGTCCTCTTGCGGCGGATTGGATCAGCGAAGGAGTCTTCTTCCCTGACCCGCTCCGCCGCTTCCTTCTGTGAGATAACCTCCTCACAGAAGGATGCGACCGCCTCCCACACCTCCACACTGTCAGCCATGGCCTTGACCACAGCCGGCAGCGAGAGGTCTCCCCCGATTACTGTAGTGAGAGCACGGCGCTGCACCACCCAAGCAGGACAGTATGCAAGGGTATGAAGGGCCGTGTCCTCACTACAGTCGCACTGGTGGCACATGGGAGTTGCCTCCCGTCTCGCCACTATATGCAGGTATTTGCCGAAGCAACCATGCCCCGACAAAACCTGCACCAGACGGAAGGACAACGTTCCATGTCGCCTCCATACCCATTCCTCAAGGATCGGCTGGATAGCCCCCACAGTAATAGGCTCGCCCCCTATTACATGGGACTTTAACATAACTGGCGAAATGTGGGTGTACACCTCTGCCTACCCCTTCGGGGAAATATAGGCGTGAGTTTATGTTATGTTACACAGACTCGACACGACGAGAGTCTGACGTCGGACGAAACTCTTGGCTTGGGGGCAGAAGCCATGTCCGCTTTTCCAATAACGGCAGTTCAGCCCCCAAGGCTAGCCTTGTAGACAATCTAACGAAAAAGTACCTAATTCGTTGAGATATGTCATTCCCATACATTTTGATTGTTTTCTATTAGCGTTGACGATTGTAGATTGTCAACTTGGCTAGGGGGGCAGGACTTAAAAAACAGGACGGAGCCGAAAAAATCAGGACCCAAAAAAAATGACAAACAGTGGTGGTTACAGCCCTCAGTCGCCCACTCCCCTCGTGCGTTTTTTCCTTCGCTGACCGATTCTTGTAAATACCTACCGCGCCAAATTGGAGTTAGATCAAAAAACGGGAGTTGGGGCGTCTTGCTTCGGGTGCTGGCGGGTTGCGTCCTGAGACTCGAAAAACGAGACCAAGATAATATAACCACTACGTTTAAACGAGAAACGCGAAGTCCAAAGCTGGAAACTGGCAACGCTAGACATCACATATTGATTATTATTGACAACTATAACTGAAAAGTAGAACACGAAATCTATAACAGTCAGGAAAATTGCATACTGACTCAGGAGAGTATGCAGTTTTTACCTATAGTACTTATACCTAATTAAAATTTGTCGCGAATCTGATTCACTTGTTCCATTGTAATACGAAAAATATCACCGAATTCTACTTAAAACTTTGTCAATATTGAGTGACGGAAACAAACGTATTTTTTTGATGAGACACTTCTGCTCCAAGTAATCCGATGAAGTAGGTAACATTCTACTTTAGTCATTTTTCCAAGGTATTAGTCATTGCTTTTACTTAAATCCAGTCATCGCGGTGGAAGTCGCATAATGTAACGATGGTCATAGAAGACAAACGTGCTAAGTACAAAAAAATATTAAGAGGAAATGCGGGCAGAGAGACTTTTGAAAATTAGGTAGGTATTTGAAGAAACTATCGCTGTCACTTTGCGAGCGCTCGGGCTTAAATAAGTGCGACAAGGACAACTTCAGCTCCAACTGACCGTAACAAAAAAGTCATAATTTGGCTGTCGACTATTTTCTCCTCCGAAATTGGACCAATTTAAAAGATATTTTATAAACTGATATGTACTGTGTCGCTATGTTTTTCCTTTTTGTCATATTGACACACTAGGCCTCTAAAGAAAGCGGTCTAAATAGGCAATTTTGAGTTTTTTTGGGCTATTAGAAATAACTAATCAACAAAAACGAAATTATAGGGACACAAAAATTTGATATTTATTTTACTGTATAAAATCATTGCTCTTCTTCTTCTATCGTGTCGAAATGAGCTACATAATGATAATAGCTCATGCCGTGGAAAAAAGAAAAACCGGCCAAGAGCATGTCGGGCCATGCTCAGTATTATAGGGTTCCTTAAGTAGGTGTTACAAACAAATCAAATCGAATAGCTATTTTAGTTTTTGCAATAGACGGCAGCATTGGCGACTCAGAGAGTGATGTCAGGAGCCGCTAGATGGCGCTATACAGTGCCAAATGTAATAGATGGCACTTGACGGCAGCATTGGTGACCCAGAAAGACGCCGCTAGATGGCGCCAAATTTAAGAAGTGTGTCGTCAACATAACACAAAGTTACTTTTTGTGATTTTTTCAAATAGAAAGTAGCTAAAGGAGCATTATTTGCTATGATAATTTTAAAATATTTTTTTCTCTAAGGTCAATGACCTTTGAACTAGGACGTTTTAAGTATTTTTCAGTTTTCTCTCTATAACTCAAAAATTTATAATCACAATATGCTCGAAATTATTTTAAAAGAGGGTTTTTACAAAGGTCTATCAATGTGGAAGATTATAAGTTTCTACGTTGCATAGTTTAGAAATGGCAGGGGGGGGGACACATTGCAAGCCACTTTGGCAGGTTATATTTCGCAAATGGTACATCTGATAAAAAAGTGATGTATGAAACATTACCTTCATTTTAGTAGACCTATTCAATGATACCCCATAAGAGGGGGTGCAGCGAAAAAAAAATTTTCATCCCCATTTCACATGTATGGGCGCCACCCCATACATGTGAAAATACGTAATCATGATTTTTTTATTCTTTTAAAATTGAGATCTATATCAATACTATTTTTTAACAAAATTTCATTTACTATGTTTATAACTGTAGAAGTTATTAAGCTGTAAAGGATTAGGACAGACGGACAGACGGACAGACGGACGGATATGACGAAACTATAAGGGTTCCTTGTAGGACTACGGAACCCTAAAAAACCATAAAACAAAAACAAGAAAACAGAGAAAACAGTCGAGAGCATAGAACAACAACAACATAACATAACATCACGCCTGTATTTCCCCGAAGGGGTAGGCAGAGGTGTATAGTACACCCACATTTCGCCAGTTATGTTATAGTCCCATGTAATAGGGGGCGAGCCTATTGCCATTGACCGGGCACAAATCCAGACTCCGGGCTGCTACTGAGAGCATAGAAATCTAAATAAAGGTAATAGAAGTGGTGTAGGCGCGTGAACTTGTCGCTGCGTACAGGCACAGATAATATAATACTATACTAGTATTACAGGTGTCTTTTAGGACACCAGTGCGCGAACCGTTTGCTTGATCATCAGTGCCGTTTTGGACGCGAAGTCACTAAAATTGTATTTTGCAGCAAGCACATCTAGCAGCGGATTTTTTAAGTCTTGATTTTTTTTGCATTGATTGCTAGAAACATGGTGGGCGTGATTGCGTATTTATGTGTTGGTGGCGGGAAACCGGCGACTTACGTTCCCGTAGTAAAAGACATAACATTTATATTACCTTAATATTTAATATTTGTATGGAGAATGGCCACCCACATTTCCCCTTAAAATCTCCAAACATTTTTTTTGTACTTAGCACCGTTTGTCTCCTAGACTACTATAGTATTATATTATCTGTGCCTAGACTATCGATTAATTCTATTGCCACTCGAAGAGCTACGTGGAAATATGCATTGTCCGGTTTTCCATCCACAATGACGATGAGTTTTAAACAATAAGATGCGTCACACTATTTTGATGCACTATATGCAGACCCCATGCTTTGTCATTTTCATGGATTTTCCGCCAAAAACGTCTTACGCAATGCGTTTATGGGACCATAGCAATGATTTACGCTAGCAATTTAGAAGTCTATGGACCATAGATTTAAGTAGTAGGTACCCAGTCACTTCAAAACGTTTTTGTAGTTTGAAATCTCTTCTTTTTGGAAAATTGTTTACAATTTTGAGCGTGGTCTTGCCGACGTAATGTTTTTGAACTCTTATAATGTGAGTATGTATTTCATTCACTATGTAGTACTTGCTTCCTGTGACTCAACTTCCTTCCAACTTGCTTCCAACTTATTACAATCAACTCATTTAATTTATTCTTTGTTTTGGCTTTTAATAGTGATGCTTGCATTGCTGTTTCGGTCTGAAAGGTACGGGTGCCGGTGATGAAATTACAATTACATGAGACTTTTCATCTTCATGTCTCAGTTTGGCGAACCGACTTGCGGTACCATTTAGGCAACAGCCTAGGTGGTATTGCAGTTGTTATGGGCAAGGGTAAGCGCTTAACAGCAGGTGGGCCTTTAGCTCGTTTCGCCATCCTATACTATAAAAAAAAGATAATAATATAAACCCTTTAGTGCAGACGTGTAGTAAATATTATTTCGTAACTGATAAAATCTTGATATACATAATTCTTCTATAGGTGTGTTTGTCACCTAACTCGAGGCTAAATGGCTGGACAAATTTGGATGAAATTTTGTGTGTATATTTCAATGGGTTCCTTGATGGTTTGAAAACACAATTGGACCCGGTAGGTTGCGCTGCTGTCGGCATATCACTGATCTTCTAAACCGTGCAACCAGAGCCTGACGTTTCAAAAGTGCCTGTAATTAGGTTTGTTTGAAATAAAAAAAACATTCGAATTTGAAAACGGCAGGGATGATTTTAATGTTAGTTCTTTTGTTGTGTTTATTTTATTCCTATTTGGTATTCAATCTCAATAAACCGTACGCATTAGGTGTTCAAGAGCAGTTCGCAGATCACTTTCAATCATTTCAACTAGAAAACCACGAAGAGGGCTAGCGGTACAACTTTTGGCTCTAGTTACAGTTTCTTTTTTAGGGTTCCGAACCGAAGGGTGACAAACGGGACCCTATTACTCTCGCTACGCTGTCCGTCCGTCCGTCCATCCGTCTGTCTGTCACAGGGCTGTATCTTTTGAACAGTAATAGGTAACCGGTTGAAATTTTCTCAGAATATGTGTTACTATGAGGTGTATCACGACAAATACTAAAAACAAAAAAAAGTCTAAAACCAAAGGGGGTCCCAATACAAGAAACCTCAAAAAACATGCATTTTTTTCAACGTTTTTGTTCCTGCTCTATCTTCAAAACGGTAATATATACCAGCGTCAAACTTGGACAGATTATAGTGCATATTATGTAGTTTAGCAACAAATACTAAAAATAAGACAAACATAGACATATGTGGTGGTACCTGCGTAAGAAAGACATGCAAAAGTGCATATTTCGTTCACTGTGCGTTGATGTCTTTTTGTAAACTCTCGTAAATTAAATCAGTTTTTATTGGGTATCAGGTCGTTGAGAGGTACGGAACCCTTACTGCGCGAGTCCGTCTCGCACTTGGCCGGTTTTTCTTTTTTGGCACTGTGATGCGTGTGAGCTACAAATCAATGCAAGTTTAACCATATTTTTCAATAAGTCATGAAAACATTAATTAATTTATTGATGTTATGTCATCCACATCATTATTAAAGTAGATACGGTTTGAAAACTAAATTATTGCAACAACATCAACTTGTAGATCAAATCATCAACTCGGTATTTATTTAACTACTTAACTAATTTCGTACAAAGTAACGTTTTTATCCAAATAACGAAAACGTTTGCCTTTATTAGCCATGCGGCACAATTATCACAAGTAGGTATTTATTTATTATTTACCTACTTATATTGTTTTAGAAAAGCTTACAGACAAATAAAAAAGTATAAATAACATGGTATAGGTAAGGACATTTGCTAATTACAAGCTTCCTCATATAGATACACAGCTAGTGTTTTGTATCGAATTTAAGAACACAATTTGTTTTATTTTATTTTGGTATGCAATTGCATATCAAATTAACCAAATAAGTAGTCGCTGCGCCTCATAATAATAGGTACAAAGGAGTAACTCTTCGCTACGCTCCGTCTTTTCGTATTACGTAGTCCTGGCACAATCACCTTTAATAACATTATTTAATATTTAATAGCCGATTGTTGGGGCAGCCACCTTGTTATGGAGATCGTAACTGTTTTCTAGCCGCGCCTCAACGGAATATCAATAAGCTAATCGCGGATTGTTCGCGGTCACCATATGTACTTACCATAGATATTTAAGTAAACTAAGAACATACTTTTACTTACCTACCTAATTGTTATGTTGACATAATCTGATTTCCCTAAAGGTCACAGAGGTCAGTTGGTATCTACGGTTGCTACAGTTAGCGGAAAATCTGAATTCGCTATATTGTGGATGATGATAAAATGGTGTGGGGGGATTATCTTTTTTCACAGAACTGATCATAACTTCTGTCAGTAAACATGGAGTTATTAGATGTGGCGTACTTCAAGGCGACCACACAACACAACATACAATATATCGCTTCAGCTCCCCGATTCAAAACATTTTCGATAATGTCGACCGATTCGGTTTGTTATCTCATTTTGTCTACGATTCACGTAACGAGAGAAAAAGAGATAACAAACCAAATCGGTTCAGAAAACTGACAGATATTTCGGCTAAATCTGACAGTTTTTTCACACACACAGTTCAATTTATCAATCAGGGTATCCAGTGGCGTAGCTATGTGACCAAGGGCCCCCGGGGCAAAAAGTTAAAAGTCGAACATTATTTATTCAACGAGGATAACATATAACTTTTTCGAACGTCGTTCATGGGGCCGAGGCCCCTTGAGCTTGGGGGCCCCGGGGCACTGCCCCGCCTAGCCCTACGGTAGCTACGCCACTGGGGGTATCTGAAACTGTCTTTGTTTGAAACTATACTTATTTCGTATCGATATGCAAGTTACGTGTATAGCCGCGTTCAAGTACTAGTGCTTTATTTTTTCTGATTCTACATTGAAAATAATAAAAAGAATAATAGTAAATTCTTTATTTCAGAAAAAAAAATCCATAGGTTGTACAAATATTTATAAATGATTAAAATTGAAAGTAACATGTCAAATTGTTTGTCAAATGCAGAGACATGGCATATAGAAATTTCTTTGCATGTCATAACGGTAAATGTCATGTCTCTGGTCAAATGTTTAAAATTATAGTTGATATACATGTCAAACAGTTTCTAAAAAGTTCAAAATTATAATTGAAAATAACATTTCAAATTATTTGTCAAATGTTTTAAATTAAATTATTTCATGAAAACAAATAAATATAAAATTATGCAAATACCTACATGTTACAGTAAATTTTATTTAAAAATAAATGTAAGAGCACAATAAGGCAGTTTTATGAATACAGAAAGCTTGACTTTATCTTTGGCTGCCTGTATCGTAATCAACGCAGCGATCAGCGTTGATACATCATATCTGTCAAACTCCTTGTGTAGTCTTTTGTTATTACCAATAGCCTTATTTGCTAGTCATAATAGTACCTACGCTGCTTTGTTGAATGGTAGGTATTATTCATCATAATATTAATGAATCAATAAACATTAATCGATGAATGTGAAACGAATTTTATTTAGAGATATACATACATACATACATATTATCACGCCTGTTTCCCATTGGGGTAGGCAGAGACTATGGATTTCCACCTGCTACGATCCTGACACACCTCTTTCGCTTCATCTACGTCCATTAACCTCGTCATGCATGCTCGTCGGTTTAGAGAACTCTTAACCTGGCATTTTTTGAGAACATCCGCGATTTGATGAGATATAAATTGTGGAAAACATAATTCGCTCACGAGCAACGTTCCAACGACGACGTCTGTGGTCTAGTGGTTCGAGTGTCGGACTGCTGACCACGAGGTCGTGGGTTCGATTCCCACAGGACAAATATTTATGTGATGAATATAAGTGTTTGTGTTGGTCTGGGTATTTCTTATGTATTATAAGTACGAATTTACAAAAAAAAAAAAAAGTATCTAAGTATTATATCCATTGTCTAGTACCCATAGTACAAGCTCTGCTTAGTTTGGGACTAGATGGTGCTGTGTAAAATGTTCCATTATATTGATTATTAAAATATTTATTATTATTATTAACTGAGACTCCTGGTTCGGTACACCAGTGCTTTTTTAGGGTTCCGTACCCAAAGGGTGCCAAACGGGACTCTATTACTCTCGCTACGCTGTCCGTCCGGCCGTCCGTCTGTCACAGGGCTGTATCTTTTGAACGGTAATAGTTAGTCGATTGAAGTTTTCTCAGAATATCTGTTGCTATAACTCCGATCACGACAAATACTTTAAAAAAAAGTCTAAAACCAATACAATACCATAAAAAAACCTCGCAAAATATGCATTTTTATCAACCTTTTTGTTCCTGCTCGATCTTCAAAACTGTAATACGTACCAGCGTCAAACTTGGTCTGATTATAGTGTATACTATATAGTTTAGCAAAAAATACTAGAAATAGGGCAAACAAAGACATAAGTGGTAGTACCTGCGTAAGAAAGAGATGCAAAAATTCTTATTTTGTTGACGGTACGTTGATGTCTTTTGATGAACTCTCGTAAATAAAATCAGTTTCTATGGGGTATAAGGTCGATGGGTGGGGTACGGAACCCTTACTGCGTGAGTCTGACTCGCACTTGACCGGTTTTTTGGTTCGAATCTTGCTCGTGAGCGAATTTTTCTTCCCACAATTTATATCTTTAGATCTCGCTCCGCATGTGTTAATGCGTTAAAAATAATAAAATTCTTAAAACTAAATGACAGACAATGCACAGCCTAAACCGGTGGGTCTAGGAGGACGAAATTGTGCATAGGTACATTTGTGTGCACACGCACTAAGAAAGGATTTTTGAAAATTCAGCCATTCCCAAAGTGGGCGATAACGCCCCCATGTGGCCGCTGCAGGCCTAAAGGGGGGCGGTAAGAGACCCAGAAAAAAATGGGGGCGTTGTGTAAAGGCTTGGGGGGCGATTTGTAATTTCATCTAGCTAGGAGGACTCATAGACACCGACTGAACTCTCGACTTTCGAGTAGACAAAATAAGTTTGGGAACCAATAGGCCTAAGGGGTTTAAATAGGGGTTGAAAGTTTGTATGCAGAAAACACGGGCGCGGGTGTCAGCAAGTAGGTACTTAGTACCTACTTATAATTTTTAGAATAGGTAGTGGTACTATATTCAAATGACACATGAAAACCGTTTTAAATCAAACGAGTATTTTAAACAAAGGAACTATTCCTGATTTTAAAAAAATGACTCACCAAGACAGCAGGACAAAGGCCTTTTATCAGTCACACAGACAGTCATATATACTAAGGATTTTTAATAAATGTAAATTCACAAATAACAATCGGTGCCTTGCCCACCACAACGCAGATTTTTTCCACAGTAATGTCAATTTATAACGCCATGTCGTCCTACGGTTACAGTCATTTTAGGAGAAAGTAAAAGCAAATCTATTTGATTCGAAAGAGCGTTGAAAATTGTCGGTATTTTTCTTCAGTTAAACTCAGTCGACGCCGAGTGCGGCCATTAGTCCAAATTATTTGAATTTAATAATTTTAAACTAATTTTACCGCGTTCGAAATTTTTTTTTTTTGTTTGTGATTATTTATTTTTTAAATACGGAAAAGTTTATAAGTAACGTTACACTGTGCAAATGGTGTTATGTACAGTCAACAAATCGGAATCATGACCCACTCAGCTGATAATTCGTTTGAAATCGTCAAAACAGTAAGGTTTTCTTCTATGCTGCACTTAGGACATTTTGAATATTACAGAAACTGCATTAAAAAGGGTCAGAGGTCTGTGCCGTTTTGAGCTTTGTTATCAATGCAATAGATTTATAATTGGATAGGAAATTATGTTTTTGATAAAGCAGGAACTATGTTTTGAATTTCGAATTAGCTGTCGTTTCACGTGGTTTTCCTACAAACAACTATATTTTTTAAGAAACCTATACTAACTTTTTCGATTACAGAACATTAATAAAAATAAAAATGACAAATAATAAAATGTCAAGTATGAAAAGGTGTCAAACAATACTCTTATCGGCCAAATATGTGGAACATACATTTAATTTATAATATCCTCTGTACCATATTTCACGCAATAAATTATAAATAAATAACAATATTTGGAGTTAAACACTGTTAAAAATCAAGAATAAAATTTAGAAAAATAATTTTATTGGTAAACTAGCTGTCACTGTCAATAGCTAACAAAATTAATAACAAGTCTGTTGCCAGGGAAATATCTGTTTAAGCGAAATTCAACCTAATTGTATTAGAATGTCTGTAGGATATTAAGCTTATCGTGGGTCATGATTCCGATTTGTTGACTGTACAATAAAATAAAATGATTATTTATTAGTGAACGAAAAAAAAATATTTACGGACATTTTAATGTGTAGTGATTTGTGATTATAAAAAAATGATTGTTGTGTAAATTAAAATTTGTTATCGTAAGTATAATAATTCTATGTTTCTGGTTACATCTTTAATAGGTGCAGGAAGGAATGTTTTTTATTGCTTTTTTTTCACTTCTTCGTGTGTTTTATTAGGTACATCTAATATCTATCAATCAATATATTAATCAGCTCTCATCTTCTTAATAAAATGTAGTAATAAGTTATTTCAACGTGTATACATAGTTAGATTAAATCAAATATTATTTTGCGATTATCAGATTTTTTAATCACGCAAAAGAGATTATCTAGGAAGTTTCTGTCTTCCACCATACAGCTCAATGGTTGATCACTCTTCCGTCTCAAAGATTCCATTTAATTGGGCTTTTATTTTCTAAGAGAGTGGTTTTATTTATTCCCAGAAAAAAAATAGGTACATATCATTATGCAGTTGTTATTGCAGTTTATGTATTATTAAAAAATATGCGTATAAATTATTTGTCAACAAACTTTCGGGTAAACTCCAGGCAATCTGCATGTAAATAGTTGACGTATGTTCAGTCTAACAAAGAGATAAGTATACAGGGTCGCCAGATATAGATCCAATGAAGATTTTTCAGGAAATTATGATAGAATGGTTTGAATAGGGTTTTGTTTATTTATACAGTTTAACTTTGTCCGTTATTGAAATGATAATACACTCGAAAACATCCATAACCTCCAGAGAAAACTTCATTTAGGTATATCTGGCGACCCTGGATAAAGTTTGTTTTTTCTATTGTCTTATTTAGTAAACAATCTTGGCACGTCTCTTTATTCAAATAACTACTGATAAAATATAATTACTAGTTCTGCACATGTAATTAGGTTAAATAAAATAATCTTGGTAAAAAAGTAAAAATAGACTTCAAATAGTAGATTATACAACAAGTGAAAAAAGAGCGAATTTAATTCGAGGGACTAAGTTGGATCCCGAGCAGCGAAGGATGCTAAGATTGAACCACGAGCGAAGCGAGTGGTTCAAAAATAGAATCCTGAGCGGAGCGAGGGATACAAGGCCCGAGATGAATTTTTTTTTCACGAGTTGTGTACTCTACTCTTTACCATTGACGGCGAGAAAATAAATAGTGGTATATAGCATAACTGGGTGAATGAAAGACATATTCAAGAATATGGTAGAATTTGCGTACCTAAACATAAAGAAAAAAAAGGCCAAGTGCGAGTCGGACTCGCGCAGTAAGGGTTCCGTACCTTCAACGACCTGATACCCCATAAAAACTGGTTTAATTTACGAGGGTTTATCAAAAGACATCAACGCACAGTGCGCGAAATATGAATTTTCGCATGTCTTTCTTACGAGATACCACCACATATGTCTATGTTTGTCTTATTTTTAGTCATTACAGCTGAAAGACGTCCACCACTGGACACAGGCCTCCCCCAATTAAGGAGGGGATATGCCATAATCGCCACGCTTGGCAGGCGGGTTGGCGATCGCAGTTGGTTAGTTAAATACTCAGAGAACGCTGCTGCCCATCCTCTGGTGAATCCCTTAGTCGCCTTTTACGACACCCATGAGAAGAGATAAGGGTGGTCTTAGGGTCTTATTTTTAGTATTTGTTGCTAAACTACATAATATGCACTATAATCTGACCAAGTTTGACGCTGGTATATATAACCGTTTTGAAGATAGAGCAGGAACAAAAACGTTGAAAAAAATGCATATTTTTTGAGGTTTCTTGTATGGGTCCCCATACCCCCTTTGTTTTTAGACTTTTTTTCGTTTTTAGTATTTGTCGTGATACACCTCATAGCAACACATATTCTGAGAAAATTTCAACCAGTTACCTATTACTACTATTCAAAAGATACAGCCCTGTGACAGACAGACGGACGGACGGACAGACGGACGGACAGACAGCGTAGCGAGAGTAATAGGGTCCCGTTTGTCACCCTTCGGGTACGGAACCCTAAAAAAGATGATAAAAATATTCTACGACAAATCACGCGTAGGTATAGTAGTCAAAATGCTCGCGCAAGCTCTTACTTTTGGGGTCTGCTGCTAGTACAAAAGGCAAAGAGGGTGAAAATAGCCACCGATGGACACTGCCGTGCTAGGTGCATCACCTCACTGCATGAAATTTTGATTTGTAAGCGCGGAATAGTGTCCACAGAAATTTATGAAATCGATTTTAAAATATTTCAAAAATTAAGGTACAATTTTTTACACATATTTGGAAAGAGAATCAAGTACTACATCCTCTTTCAATAAGTCTCTCGTTGAACCGAACCAGCCAACCTGTAGTATTTATTTTTTCTTAATTTAAATTTGATAGCTCCATCCAGCCAGCCAGTACGTACGGTCAGCACGTTTTATTCATTTCTTAGTACATAATTCGTGCTTGTTCCAAATTCAAAATGTTTTTACTCACTTGTGAGTAAAAGAGAGTTTTATTCACTGTTATCGATGAATAAAATGCCCTTTTTCGAGTGGCAATGGTAAAAACATATTTTATTATTCTTGAAGTCGGTTTTTACTTTTTTTTAACGTTTTTTTTTTTTTCAATTTTGAGTGGCATACCAATAGAAAGACAAGTGATTGCTGCAATCCCGGATTTTTGCTGTCATCCATTGAAAAGTTCCCTTGTTTATCTCCGAAGATCTTCATCAGATCTTTACCAAATGATACTTTCTGAATGCAAATGCTTGATTTGTTGATGAAAATTTCAAAATCGCTATATGTGTGCCTATAATACTTGAGGAGTTCCCTCAATTCCACATGGATCCCATGACCAGAACTGGATTTTGATGAAAATGGGACAAATCTGGAAGTACCTATATCCTTTCAAATAAAATGAAAAATCCAAATCGGTTTATAAATGACGGAATTCTGAGGTAAAAAAAAAAAGATTAGAATCGAATTGAGAACCTCCTCCTTTTTTTTTTTTATAATTATTATTGACGAACTGCATTAAAAAGACATGCCAAGATTGTTTACTAAATAAGACAATTATGAAAAAACAGTGTTCTTATCTCTTAGACTGTACCTATACTTAAGTATACTTACAGTAAAAACACAAGACCATGAATATCGTAGGATAGGATAGTAGGAACGCAATAGATAGTATCATAGAAACGTTACAAAAGAAAACTTTATGGTTTTATTTTTTCTGTGGTCCCGCTTATCTTCCGCAAAGACAATAAAAACAATTTATTACTGTTTATTGCGCGGGAAGTATGCTATTGGCTTTATTCGAATGGTTCCTGAAAATGATGATCGATAGGTACGATATATTTCAACGTTAATTACCATCATTGCATAAAATGAATATTAAGCATAGAGGAAAAGAATATAAAAATAAGCTATCCATCGCTGTATCTGTAAAACATCAATTACCTATAGTTTTTAGTGTTCCGCTACCATTTGAAATGTTTTTATTTTCTTTACATATCCCCACACTATAGGATTTCTTCTGTGTCGTTTGGGATTCTATGATCTACAATGACTACAATTGATTGTTCAGATTGATTGTTAGGGTCACAATTTCACAAATATTTATTTGAAAGTCTAGGCCAATCACGTAACATGGGTTTTTTCATATCCAGAAACTTTCAGGAATCCAGGGGGAAATTCAATATTACCTTATTTTGTTTGAAAAAATTTGTATATTCCTAAAAATTCACCTCGATTACCTACTAGTACCTAGTAGATAATGGCAACGAAGAAAGGCAATGAACCACCAAAAGCGTTAAGCATATAGCAACGTTAATTCAATAAATTGTCGAGCTGCTTCAAACTGTCCAAACTTTTACCAATCCTGTACCATGTTTGTAGCAAATAAACATTTATATTCACCCATGCCATGGACTAATTAAAAAGGCGGACGGAATCTGCTTTTTTTTTTTTGTTTGTGACGGTTGTCATTATCGTAGTGTCACAAATAAAACAAATAAAATAAAAATATATATCTGGTGTGTTAAAATTCCGTCGAAATTATGGTGGGTTCAGGAAAAAACGAAGTGCTTCAATCTATTAGTTCAATCTTTTCTTAGCGAGATTCCGTCTGTCATTTTTTATTCGTCCGAGACCCATGCCTTGACTAACCTTTTATTCATCCATGCCTTTACTCCAAAAAAGAAGTCCATCTCCATTGAGTGTTTTACTAGATGCGCCCCTTTTTCTTACGGCGGCAGTAGGTATACAGCTGGTTGTTCAAAGAAGTTGTCAACATAATCACTAATCAGTCAATCGATATATGTACATTATAATCTGCTATCACAAGTGTTGTTAGCCGATTAGATACCAATCTATATCTGATTATGAATTCATTGTCGTGTTTACATGTCATCATGCTTTGCGGATTTACTAGCAATAAATTATATCTTAAAGGTGTACATTTAATTGACACAATTTGTATTCTGACGGCTGCTTCATTGATGAATAACAATAGATGATTATTCTCGTTACACTGTATGACGCACAGAAATAGATAGTGCAGGATATATCAAAGTCTTCCTCAGCACGCCTTATGACTTGTTTCTATAAGTACTGTAACAAAAACCCGCAAAAATGCCTTATTGTGCTGTTTCTAACTGCAGAAACAAAAGCTGTAAAGTTCATTTGATTAAAGTTTTTTTTTTTTTTAATAATTACGTCTAAATGGAAGGCGTAGTTTGTCCGGAAAGTTGCCACGCATGAATCGCAAGTAAAATTGTGATCACAACCTTTTTTTCTATTTCTGTGGTACCTAAGACTACTAAGGGAATCGTCCCGATTGGATGAATTAATGGGTTTAATAGCAAGAATCATAGACTGTGGAGGCTGAAAGTCCACTACTTTCGAGGAAACCACTTCAATGCAGCAACGGCTGCTAGGGGGACATAGGAACGGCGGGGTCCCCCTGCAATGCCCCAGCGAGGTTCGAGCGTCCCCTTGGGGGGCGTCCGCTTGCGCGGTACTATGAATACCGCGTATTTAGTTTATAAGTTAGGGAAAAAACCTTCGGCGAATGGAGTCCCACATGGGACTCTCCGCCAACTAAGCCCGGTTAAGCAGAAATGGGACTTCGGTCCCACCTGCGAGAGCCCATTCGAAAAAAAAAAAAAAAAAACTGTGGAGGCTTTGTTAAGATAATTCAATGCGTGTTGTTATTCTGGTTTTCTTATTCCTGACATAAACCCAATGATATTTAAAAGTACAGATATGTTATACCCTAACAAAACAAAGGAAAAAATGTTTGGTACGCAGCGGCAGCACACATACGCATAACCTAGTACAAAGTAAGTTAGTTACTTTATGTTACTTTCGCGTTATATGTAATTGGTACACTTTCTGTACCCACACTACGGCATTTATGTTTTTTTTAACTCCGGTCACGCTCGGCGTCTTGCTTGACGCGAAAACGTCCTAATTAGGACGTTTTCGAGTCTTCAGAGTGCTCGCGCTAGTAACATATCTGTTCTTTTAAATATAAATTATTCTCACATCATTTGAACTCATTTAATGTATTGAACAATTATTTTAAAAAGTGTTTATCCATGAAGTTTCTTTCCGGTTCTACTCCATCTTCTTCGGACCCACCATTTGCAACTAGAATCGATCGACTCTTCATAAATGCCAATAATTTGATACATTTGAATATAGAACTATTTTAATTTGAATGCCGTTTTCGTCCTTTAGAATTTATTAACTACCTACCTATCAATGAGCTATCAATGAAAGGCGCGTCGACGTTGCCCTTATTCATTTTAAAACCATAAAATACATAACTAAAAGCAGTTCCAATCTAAGTGGTATTATAAAACAAAATTAAAAAGAAGTAAAGGTACAAGTTCAAACTAAACTATTATCTTTGTTTTCGTTTGGTGTAATGTACAATAACGAATACAATAAATAGATAAGTTCAAGTACAGGCTGATTTAGAAAAAAAAGGTAGGTATAAAACCATTTCTCTTGGAAAAAATAGGAAAAAAGTGTTACAAAAAAGTTTTAATGGCTTTCAATGGTTATTCTGATCATGAATGGTCAGTAAATTGACTTACGAAATATTGGAAAAAAGTTACAATAGAATATAATTTTAGTGCAGGCCGTTTTAATGAAAATTCTTTAAGTGAAAGTTATTTTTACAAAATAAAAATGGCTAAACGGCTTTTATTGAAATTTTATTCTGTCGTTTATTTTCTTCCTCGTATAAGTACTGATCTGTGTATACGTATTATACAAGATGTAGACCTGTTACCTTGCCATATTTCTAGAGCAAATGATAAATAATGTGCTTAGTCATCTAAAAATACTTGAAAAATTTTATGATTATTAATTTAATACCCAAATTGTCAATAAGAAACATAGCCAGGGTTTGAGAATAAATCCCGAACGACTCTAAAAATAAGTCATCGGCGGCATTGCAATTTTTTTTTGGTGATTTCGCACGCATCGCTTTTGTGTCGCACGCGACACACGGGGGAATTTGTTTGTTTACAAAAAAGTCTTTGTAATACCATTATCTTTTTATAGCATGTAATGTTTATAGCATTTCGTGCTGTAATTAGAATGTAATAAAACCGGCCAAGTGTGAGTCGGACTCACGCAGTAAGGGTTCCGTACCACCCATCGACCTGATACCCCATATAAACAGATTTAATTTACGAGAGTTTATCAAAAGACATCAACGAACGTACGCGAAATGTGAATTTTTGCATCTCTTTCTTACGTAGGTACCACCACATATTTCTATGTTTGCCCTATTTTTAGTATTTGTTGCTAAACTGCATAGTATGCACTATAATCAGACCAAGTTTGACGCTGGTATGTATTACCTTTTCGAAGATAGAGCAGGAACAAAAACGCTGAAAAAAATGCATGTTTTTCGAGGTTTCTTGTATGGGGACCCCCTTTGGTTTTAGACTTTTTTTTGTTTTTAGTATTTGTCGTGATACACCTCATAGCAACACATATTCTGAGAAAATTTGAACCGGTTACCTATTACTGTTCAAAAGATACAGCCCTGTGACAGACAGACGGACGGACGGACGGACGGACGGATAGCGTAGCGAGAGTAATAGGGTCCCGTTTGGCACCCTTCGGGTACGGAACCCTAAAAACGAAAAATGCTTTTAAAATCGGCATTGTTTCGGAATTTTGTTCAATCGAAAAAAATACAATGTATCGCGTTTTGAACTTTTATAATACATCTGTAACATATATTTTTTTCGGATTTCTATATCAGAATTTGATTATTTTACACTGAATTTCGCAAGACACAAATTTGGATAACAGGCCGTTAAATAAAAATGAAAATATTGGTATTGTTTTTTTTTATTCGTATTCAGTATCAGTGGTATAGTCACCTTCTTAAATATGGCACGAATACAGATTAACATTTCGTATATTTTCGTATTATTGATTGTAGATATCAGATTTAACTAAGTAGAACCTAGGTACTGTATTTCTTCTATGGTAGAACAAACTATGACGTCCTACGAGCCTATGACGACCATGCAGCTACTAGTTTTTCGAGGAAAGTATTGTAAATACTTTTTAGCTACAAAGGAGAGTTATTGGCCGAGCCCAGGCTGCACCGGCCCAACAACTGCTGTTCCCTCCAGATATATCGAGAAGGAACAGCAGCCGTCAGGCACACGAGGAGGTTTTCTGGCTCAGCATTCCAAAATAGCCTCATCAAGTTTTATTTGTCAAATCAAATAGTCAGTCATTTCCTGAAAACTAGAATTTGAAGTAGGAAAAACAATTGTAATCATATTATTTATGTATTTTTTAGGGTTCCGTATCCTAAGGGTGCCCAACGGGATCCTATTACTCTCGCTACGCTGTCCGTCCGTCCGTTCGTCTGTCTGACAGAGGGCTGTATCTTTTTAACGGTAATAGGTAGCCGGTTGAAATGTTCTCAGAATGTGTTGCTATCATGAAAAATACTAAAAATGAAAAAGTCTAAAACCAAAGGGAGTATGGGGACCATAAAATAAACCTCGAAAACATGCTTTTTTTCAACGTTTTTGTTCCTGCTCTATCTTCAAAACGGTAATACATACCGGCGTCAAACTTGGTCTGAGTAGAGTGCACATGATACTTTGTAGTTTAACTACAAATACTAAAAACATAACCCTCCTTCTGGCGCAGTCGGGTAAAAATAGGGCAAACATAGACATGTGGTGGTACCTGCTTAAGAGAGAGATGCAAAAATAATTTTTCGTTCATGGTGCGTTGATGTCTTTTGATGAACTCTCGTAAATTAAATCAGTTTCTATGGGGTATCAGATCGATGTGTGGTACGGAACCCTTACTGCGTGAGTCCGACTCACACTTGGCCGGTTTTTACCTATAATACTTATAGTTAATATCATTTTATCGCTAACCTGATTCACCCATTGTAATACGTAAAATATCCACGAATTCTACTTAAAAGTTTGTCAATATTTTTAGTCACGGAAACTGTACCTAAATCTTTATTTTGTCATATTTAATTGTTTTTATATCAAATTAGCCTATGACCACGGCTTCACTCGCGTATAATTCGGCTTATCACAGAAAGATGGTAATCGCACATCCCTCGGGAACTCCGATCACACGGGAACTGATAATCTTCACGGGATAAAAAGTAACCTATATCATAGCCTACATGTTAATCCGGATTATGGTCTAGCAGTGTGCCAAATTTCATACAAATCCGTTCAACCGTTTCAGCGTGATTGAAGGACAAACAAATAAACATCCATATAATATTAGTAGGTAGGATAGACCTCATTACAGGCACTTTATAAAAAAGTCGATTCAACTCGATTCTAATTACACGGTTCCAAATGGTAGGTCCTATGGAGAAGAACCGACAAGAAACTCCATGGATAGGTACGTATACTCTTTATAAATTGACTGTTCGATTCAATAAATTAATTGAAATAATGTGAGAAAACCTACATAATAACTAGTAAGTCAATTTTAAACTCGTCATACGCTTTCGATTCACCCAACGATAATTAGGTAAATTAAATATGTGATACTATGCAACTGAAATATTTTGAACTAAGTTTACGGGACTTGTCGCGCACAATTAAATCAAAATATAATAAACATTTTGACTAACCTCGACCACGCCAATCTCAACGTTAACGTCTGCTCGTGACCACGGCCAATGCAACTTGACCGAAACGTCGAGGTTAGTCAAAATGTTTATTATATTTTGATTTAATTGTGCGCGACAAGTCCAAACTTAGTTCAATATGAGTGAAATATTTTGATTTCAATTCAATCAATTTTAATTTTTTGAATTTTTTTTCGTAATGTAGAGGAAAATGTATTGCGGACGCGGTACCTAGTCATATTCACGATAAGAAGTTACTGGAAAAAATAATATAGTACTTAGGTACGCATTATATTACGAAACATCAATAATAATAACTTATTTATAATTTTACGGCCCTAACTCAATAAAATACAAAATTATCGAAGCATAAAGTTTTATGAAATACTAGAGGGTGCCCGAGGCTTCGCCCGCGCGGATGTCGTTTATCGCGCATCCCTCGGGAACTTTATCTTAAGATAAAAACTAGCCTATTTGGTGTATCTGTGTGCCAAATTTCATCCAAATCCCTTGAGCCGTTACAGCGTGAAGAAGGAACAAACATACATCATCATCATCATCATCATTTCAGCCGAAAGACGTCCACTGCTGGACATAGGCCTCCCCCAACCATCGCCACAACGACCGGTCCTGTGCCTTCCGCATCCAGCGGATTCCCGCGACCTTCACCAGGTCGTCGGTCCACCTTGTGGGGGGCCTATCCACGCTGCGCCTTCCAGTACGCGGTCGCCACTCCAGAACTTTACTGCCCCATCGGCCATCCGTTCTGCGAGCAATGTGCCCCGCCCACTGCCACTTAAGTTTGGCAATTCTTCAATTCAAACATACATACACACTCACAAACTTTCGCATTTATAGATATTACTGGGATGTGATTTAACGTCACCGAATGAATCAAACGGATCCCTTTCTTGAGTCAAACGGATCGGAACTATTAATGGGAGCAGTGAAGAGACGTTTTCCTAAGACAAGTACTGATTATTCCTAAATTAGATGACGTCCGTGGCTTTGCTCCCATAGTTTATATGTATCCGTAGCCAGGGGTACGTCAGGGCAGGCTGAGCCTGTCCTAGAAAATTTTGAGCCTGACCTGGCCACTAGCCTGAGGTTGCTAAATATTTCATTGTAGTAGGTAGTGTAGGTACTACTGTACAACTTAAAAAATACAAATACAAACAAAATTAACAAAAGTATTAATATGTTGATATAAATGCGGAAAAATTCTGCTTAGCCTGCCCTGGATTTTACTGAGCCTCTCCTGTTTACACAGTCTGGCTACGGCCCTGTATGTATGTATTTCGATTTTAAAAAATCTATGCGCTAATCCGGTGCCGTCTCGTTCTGTGAGGAGGTGATGCTCGCGAAGGAGGCGGCGGCGGAGAAGGTTCGAGATGCGACAACCTCTCTTTCGACTCGCAGGAGACGGTCCGGGCGCCGCAGGACGCCGACATCCAGTCACCCTAGGGGTGGGTCAGCAGGCGGGGTAGCCCGCTGCCCGAACAGTCAAGGCCCGTGACGGTGGCGCGTCGTCACGCGCGCGTGCCAGTCATGAGGTCAAGAGGATGGTGCGGACGATGTTGAGGCCGCATAGAGAGAAGGGGCTCACTTACTAGTGGCGAGACGGAACCTGTTGGGGGTGGTAGTTAGAAGAACACCGTGGTAGTTTTAGTCGGTAAGAATCATACACTGCCTCTGCCTTCCCCGGGCGGAGTGCGTTTGGATTTCCCCACGGAAAATTAAATAAAAACAGTCATGGACTTTCTGTGTGCCAAACATCCAAATCCCTTCATTCGTTTCAGCGTGATTGAGGATAAACAAACAAACTTTCATAACATAACAACACATAACATAACATCACGCCTGTTTTCCATTCTTTCGCATTTATAATATCAGTATATAGGAGTATATAGGATAGAGGCTGATGGCAATGTTACATAACATAACATCATGCCTGTATTCCCCAAAGGGGTAGGCGCAGTCCAGGGGGAAGCCAAGGGGCTCAACCCCCCCCCCTCAAAAGCGTCTTGATCAACCCCTGACAAATCTCAAATCAAACTTTATATTAACCTACTTTATTATTATTTACTTTGTTATAGGGTTTTTTCATTAGGAAATTCTCAGTAGCAGCCCGGAGTCTGGATTTGTGCCCGGTCAATGGCAATAGGCTCGCCCCCTATTACTTGGGACTATAACATAACTGGTGAAATGTGGGTGTACTATACACCTCTGCCTACCCCTTCGGGGAAATACAGGTGTGATGTTATGTTATGTTATGTTACTTTGTTATTACTACACTACCTACTTACAGTAAAATTTTCATCACCTACCCTTACTTAATCCAGTTCAGTTGTAGTTTACTGTTTATCTTGATGAAGCCTACCTTCAGCTGGGTCAAGCCCCTCCCAAATCAAGATCCTGGATCCACCACTGGGCGCAGGTGTATAGTAATATTCACATTTCACCAGAAAATGTTAGCCCATAAAAAGGGCTAAAATAGAAGCCCTATTATAGCCCTTTTTATTCAACCTTAGAGCTAGAGGGCCTCGAGGCTAAAACCTTTTGGTAGTATCATTATCACCATCATCATCATCATTACAGCCGAAAGACGTCCACTGCTGGACATAATCGCCATACTTGGCAGGCGGATTGACTATCGCAGTTAGTTGAATAAATACTCAGAGAACGCTGCTGCCCATCCTCTGGTGAGCCCCTTAGTTGCCTTTTACGATACCTACGAGAAGAGATGGAGTGGTGCTATTCTTTGTGTCCGGCACCACACGGCATAGTGGTATCATCACAGCTGAAATTACATACATACCACGCCTTTTCCCTTTGGGGTAGACAGAAACTATAGATTACCATCCGCTACGATCTTGATACACCTCATTCCAGGGCCGAACGCATTGGCTAAGGGCCCGGGCGTGCGCATAAAAGTAATTGAAAATGTTTCATACAATGAAAATTGTATTGGAAAATTTGTATCCTCAACGACAATAGGTATTATTCTATTGCGTTTTTTCGACGCATGCTGTCAGTTGATTAAATACTTCAAACTTACAGAACTGAACCATCTTGTATCGAGTAGTAGAACTAATAATATGGATGCGTTACCCGTCAGTATACCAGGCCCCTCAGAAAGTATTGGGAAAAAAAGTTTTTATATATGGGAGACTGGCCAGTTATAATGTTTTTCGAAAATATGATTATTTATAAGTAAAAATAAGTAAGTTCCAATTTCAAAATTTCCCTCCACATTTTTTGCGAGTTAATTCAAAGTATTGTGTCTCACTGAAATATGGATCTGCGCCGGGAACATTTTAGAGCTATGATTTTATACGATTTCAAGTGTCGCCTGAAACCGGATGAATCGTACGATAGACTTCAAATGGCATTCATGGATGAAGGCCCTTCCAAGGCAACCGTGTATCGTTGGTATAACGAATTCAAGCGCGGTCGACCAACTTTGGGGGATGACGAAAGAAGCGGTCGCCCTTTGACGGCTGTTACCGAAGAAAACGTGCAAGCAGTGAAAAATTTAATCCAAGACAATAGGCGAATTACATATCAGGAGATTCAACACATATTGAAGATTGGATCGGGAAGCGTTCACGAGATTCTACACAGCCATCTTCGCGTGAGGAGGATAGTATCACGCTGGGTGCCGCACAACCTCACCGATGCTCAGAAGCAGGCCCGGGTGGAATGGTGCCGTGATATGCTTAACAAATTTGAAGCAGGCTCGTCTCGGCGTGTTTACGACATCGTTACAGGTGATGAGTCCTGGATTTATCAATACGACCCAGAAACCAAGCGCCAGTCGACTGTTTGGGTGTTTCAAAATGAGCCAACGCCTACCAAAGTGAAGCGATCTAGAAGCGGGGGTAAGATTTTGATCGCTAGCTTTTTTAATTTGACTGGCCACTTGGTATCAATTCCCTTACGGGATCAAAGAAGCATTAATGCCGAATGGTATACTACCAAATGTTTGCCAGAAGTTTTCTCTGTTATAAGCAACAAGCGACCAAACACAGGGCTCCGCGGGCTACTGCTCCACCACGACAATGCACCTGCGCACACCGCACTCAAAACGAGGGACTTCCTGGACAGCACGCCAGTCAAACTCCTGGGTCACCCTCCTTACAGCCCTGATCTAGCACCGTGTGACTTCTTTTTATTCCCAAAAATAAAAAATCAGCTCAAAGGGATACAATTTTCGTCGCCGGAAGATGCGCTGGCTGCGTTCGAGCAGGCTGTAAACGAGGTGTCTGCGGCGGACTGGAAAAAGTGTTTTGAAAACTGGTTTAGGCGCATGAATCTTTGTATAGAGGCTGGTGGAAAGTACTTTGAAAAGATTTGATAAAAATATATGTACGTATAGAACAATTTTTTTTAGTTTCGCAAAACTTTCTGAGTGTCCCACGTATACAAAGTCTTTGGCGTTACCTAACGTCCTAACGTATTTTTTGATGAACATAAGTTTTGAAATGTAAAATCTGTAATTGCGATTTGTAAGGTTTTGTAAGCGACCGTGATCCCTTCATCTACTTGAAAAGAGCTGATTATCTTCAAACTGCTGAAAAGGGGCCCAGAGAATTGCATCGCCTAAGGGCCCCGACATAGTTAATCTGGCCCTGCCTCTTTCACACAGGGCTAAAATTATGAATTAAAATAATATAAATAACTAACGTCAGATGAATGAATTTCATTACCTTCTGATTAAACCGAGTCACCCTGAAATGAATTGTCGTCTTTATTTTCAGATTAAATCAAAATCCGGTTACTGAAATAGGTATACCATAAGAAAACATTTTTGTTTAGGTGGTTGACTTATTAATTACACACACAATGTAGGTACCTATTTATTAGAAAAACGCGTCACTAATCTTTACAGCTTTGATTGAACTTCAAAGTGCCGTCGATTTATTATTTTAGTGATTAATAGTTAACTATATGCACTCAAACGTCGTATCTGATTGTAAATGATAAGACTTTCCGGTGATGACTTATTGTCAACGTATATAAATAACGAAGGGTTCTAACTCAGTTAGTCAAGTGTTGGGACTTTGGTTGAGATTTCGAAAAGCACTTAATAAATAATTATATTGTAAGTATTCTTTTTAAATTAAATAATTTTGTGTTGCGATACGAGAATTTAATATTTAGTTATTTGCTTAAAAATATTCAATATTAATTATTTTCTTCATTTTTTTTTTTATTTCAAGCCAATGCAGAAAATTAAAAAAAATTTAGATTGTTCTTGAATTTTCTCCAGATTTAAAGCGTTACTTCCATGGTTTGTTACTTGGAATATATTATGTATATGCGTCACATTCTATTGTCCATTCCAATTTCTTTGATGATCAGTGTTAAAATACATACAAAATTTGACGAAAATCATCCAATTTCTTTGATCAAAGTCACATTGGATAAAGTTTGACGAGTGGCTTACCACCCTGAGGTCCATCGTAACGATATAATTATGTAGTTACGGGTAATATGGGTTTCTACAGCAGGCAAAGGGTTTTTGCTCTTTCCTCAATCCTTAGTTGTTACTTTTAACCCTCCTGACTTTGGCCATAAACGCGTGAAAATTGACAAAACTAATCTACACAATGTTTTCATTCATATTTTCTTTGTTTTACAATAATAAAAAAACCACGATATAACTTCTTTTGTTATGTTTTCGACGTAGACAAGTTTTTATTCATTGGCTTCGGATTGCAACACTTATTTACTTGATTTTATTGATAACGGTCTTATGGGCTTATTGTGGGACATTGTTTTGCATTGTTTATTATTAGATTAGAAGTGATTTTGTGAGGACGTTTTTTCAGAGTTATGATAGTTTGTTGATAAGCAATTTTTCTTTGAGTGTATAATTTTCACTCAAATAATACACTCAAAGAAAAATTATAATAACTACGAGTTTCTTATTAGCTTAAAGTTTAAGTTAATAACTCATAACATAGAGTCGCATAACATTTCGTACCTTTGAGGATATACTCAAAATTTAATGCGACTCTTATACTCATAACTTAAAACAATTTCATTGTTTATAAATATCTAAATTCTAACCTGCTGTTTGTAAATATACCTATTACACGAAACTCTTCCTTGTTATAGTTATGTAGAAGCAGATGCATTGTTCTCAATTTTATTTCAAACTTCTTTAAATGTATCGTATTTTAGAAGAATACCCTATTTTGTAGGCAAATATGCATTGTGGGCAAAACAGTCCTTTTACCCAACTGCGCGATAGTAAAGGCAGGATTATATTTCTTCTAGAAGAGCGGTTGCAAAAACACCAACAATAAAATTGAGGAAAACTAATTCTAACCTATAATTCTAGATTCTAGCCTATAATTCTAGATTCTAGCCTATAATTCTAGATTCTAGCCTATAATTCTAGATTCTAGCCTATAATTCTAGATTCTAGCCTATAATTCTAGATTCTAGCCTATAATTCTAGATTCTAGCCTATAATTCTAGATTCTAGCCTATAATTCTAGAGTCTAGCCTATAATTCTAGATTCTAGCCTATAATTCTAGATTCTAGCCTATAATTCTAGATTCTAGCCTATTTTATCTAGTAGGTAAGGTACCTAGGTAAGTGTACTTCCCCTCATGACAAACAGTAAATGCTACCTAAACCAACAAGCGTCCAACACTCGGTGAAACTTACCCTATTTTTAACAGACTTCAAAAAAGCAGGTTCTGTATTCGACCCGTATTTACAATAACATGTGTATGACTTTATTTTTTGTGGTTTGACCCTAGATGTCGTGGAGTGCAGTAATCACACTGGCATGCGTGGTGGCGTGCGTGCAAGGTCACGGGCGCGTGGTTGACCCCCCCAACAGAGCATCCATCTGGCGCTTCGGGTACGACGCTCCCGCAAACTATGATGACGATGGCCTCAACTGCGGGGGGTTCTCCCATCAGTGGGAGGTTAATGGCGGAAGGTGAGTGAAGGAGATAAAGTGTTCTGTCCTGGAATAATTTACGAGATTTTTTTCTTGACTTCTGCAAAAACAACCTTTTGTTTTTTTATGGAAAACTTGGAAAAACATCGATGCGCATCATTTGTTTCGTTTTACTCAAGTTAATCTAATCAGTCATGGATATCACAAAATAGAAGAATTCGAAACGTACAGACCTAAAGGACAGCATTTTTTATTCATTTCCAATTCAGAACCTCAACTGATTTTGTTTAAGTACTCAGTTATTATAAAGTCAATATAATTCCCAGATGCGGCGTTTGTGGCGATCCCTATGACAGCTCAGAACCCCGCGCCCATGAGCTGGGAGGCACCTACGGACAGGGCCACATCACCGCCACCTACGCACCCGGTGACGTCATCAAGACCGTCGTCTACATCAGCGCCTACCACATGGGCTTCTGGGAGTTCAGGATCTGCCCTGACCCCTATAACAACCAGCAGGAATGCTTCGACGAAATCATCTTGGAGTTAGAAGATGGTGGCACCAAATACTACCCTCTGCAAGGTAGTGCGACGTACGAAGTGAACTACCGTCTGCCCTCGAACCTGGTCTGTGACCACTGCGTCCTTCAGTGGAAGTACACCGCTGGTAACAACTGGGGAGTCTGTGACAACAAAACCCAGGGACTTGGCTGTGGAAACCAAGAGAATTTCTTCTCTTGCTCAGATATAGCTATTGAAGGAGATGTCACCCAAGAAACTGAAGCTCCTGAAGATATTGATGTGCCTGTGGATGTTCCTATCCTCAATCTGAACGAAGGTGAGATTAACTATAAAAAGTAACAATGCATGTATTGGATAAACTAGTTTCGTAAGTTCTGGTTTCAGCTCGATTGTTTCAACTACTGCTTGTCGCCACAAGTTTAAGCAAGGTCACAGAACACAATGTAAATAGTACAGGCAAGGTTAATAAAAGGTCTTCGAACACCATACCGACTCAACATCAACTTTTGGTACGGCGTCAAAGAGCAATCATTTCAGTACAATCTACTGCAGCAAGCTAAAATGCAATGTAAAAAGTGTCCGCCGACCCGCACTAGGCCAGCGTGGTGGACTATGGCCTGACTTCTTTTTATTCTGAGAAGAGGCCCATGCCTAGCAGTAGGATGATAATGACCTGGTTTTGTTATGGAAGCTAAAATGTGCTGTACGTGACACGATTTAAGCTTACATTTAAATGCAGTTATAAAGTCCAGTCGTTCATCTTCTATCGTGTCGACAGGAGCTACATATGATACTTAATAGCTCATGCCGTGGGGAAAAGAATAGCCAGTCAGCAGGTTGGTAGCGGGGCTGACTGCCCAAGGTGCGCCGAACGATAAATTAAATATCATATTTTCACTCGTGGAGGCTCTTTTAATGCACTGTTCAGTCATACAATGTCGAGTCGATATTGTATGCGAAGGCTTTGATTAAAGGTGCTGGCTGACCCAGGGTGTGCTGGTCGCAACTGAGTGCACCCTCTACATATATATGCTCTATGGAACCTTAACCAGCCAAATACCCAGATAGAATAAAGCTGAAACCAGCATTTAAGAAAAGATATTTCTTGAGATCTCCAAAGACGGTTGTGACGTACAAATATTTATTAGAAAGAGTTTTGAGGCCATAAATATATTTTAAACACCCTACCGATAAATCACTTTAGGCTATTTTTGTAAATATGTAATAAATAAAAACGTTATTTGTAAGTATATTTTTGAGATTTTTCTTTTAGTCAATCATTTTATTTATGTAACTTATCTTACTTAACTTTATCCTAATGTAAATAGGAATGTAACAGGAGTTTTAGTTTCAATAAAAATGTATTGTTTTATGATAGTTTTGTTTTAATCCCTTGATAATGATGGAATTTAAATTCATCAAACATTCGCTAATGATGGGTAAGGGCTTTAATTATTATTCCCCGCTGCATTGTGCCCGCTGTCGGGTTAAATAAAATCAAAATAAGGTGATATTTGAACATGAATGCCTATGCCCTATTAAATGGTACTTATACATAACTGGCGAAATGTGGGTGTACTATACCTACACCTCTATACCACAGTAAACATAATGTCTATACCCTTGGTTGTACCCTTGGTTGGTTGTAGGTCGTAGGTACACGTCTATTGACAGAACTATACAGACTTGGACATGTAAGGACATATTTCACATAATATTTTTATATCTACCTCTCATAATGAAATTTCAGTTTTAATTTACTTTTCTCTCGGAAATTGGTTCATTATTTAAAAAAATATAATACATCAATCGGCTCTTTACCGTACGCACCGTAATAATACGCCAGCAATATCCTACACGACAATAGGTAATAGAAATTGCTGGACAGTTTTTTTTTTATTTGGCTATTGCGAGGTTTTTAAGTACACACTTATATAAATTGGGTGTTTTTAGGTACAAAATATTTATCATTATAAAGGCTGAATGCGCATTTCCTTTTTCAAAACTTTGAAAATACCTACCTTAGAACAAGAACTGCGCTCGGACGAATTGGCGCGAATGAAAATTAGATACTGTTGAATTAATTTGTGTATTGTTTCCTCGCAAATAGGAGAAAAGTACTATACAAGTCTCGGCCGAAATAGTAATTAACGGCCTCGTTTAGTTAAAAAGGACTCGGCTGGCACCTCGTCCTTTTAAAATCACTTGGGAAGTACCTACCTACTCGGCCGTCAATTGCTTCATTTCAGGCCTCGACAGTAATGTACTATTAAAGGACTGAAAAAAATGTGAGTGGTAATCCACACGTTAGTCTATTGGGCTACAGAAGGGTACTGGAAAATTAGAACACTTGGGCAATCTTAAGACACAGGATCATTAGGAATATGAGACAATACCTGATACAAAACCTAGGTAGGTACTTACCCAGGTAGGGAAAAGTCGAAATAAAATCTATAGTAGGCTAGTAGCTGTCCGTAACCTATTCCTAGATATTGGAGTTAAACACCTGGGGCCTTACTACCGACTGGTTCGAGCTCGGAACAAAATTGAGCAAAAAAATAACAATTCCTAGAAAAATGCAGTACGTTTTGACACTAACTCGAGTTCAAATCCAGTTCAGATTTGATTCAGATTCGATACAGCACTCGATCCAGTCGGGAGTAAGGTCCCTGGTTTGAAAACTGAACAAGAATCACTTAATTTTGATGCTGACTGTACAATCATCGGTAGGAGTAAAGACGAAACCCTAAAAATCTATAATAAACAAACCCAGGACCTCCGAAGCAGTGGCGTAGCGTATAGGTTTCTACTCATTCCCGGCCTGAACAATTTTTTTGGATGAAACTTAATTTTGATTTTTTCGCCCTTGAAACTATAGTTCTCTATCCGAAAATATTTTAAAATGTACAGATATGTTGTTGCGCGCGCAATCTGAAGACTCGAAAACGTCCTAATTGGGAAGTTTTGTCTAGTCTCCGTCAAGGCGTCCGGGCGTGATGTGTGACAAAAAAAAAACAAAATACCGTCATGTGTGATAGTGTACTAATTATTACGCGAAACTAACTAAAAGTTACTAACTAACTTACTTTGCACTAGTTTATGTGTATTGTGCTGTCGCTGCGTATGTACGGTACATATTTTTCGTTGGTTTTGTTAGGGTACCTATGACATATCTACAACGTGTAGTTGAAATAACTGAAAACCTCTTAAGGGGTCATTGCACCCATCAGTATGAAAGTATGAACAACTTGTAGGTAGGTATTATCACTATTTATTATTTGTTTTGATTTCATACAGACCATTAATGGTCCACTTTATTTTAATCTCTGTAAGTTTGTTGCTTTATGTAACTAATTTTTGTATTAATATTAATTGCGCTTAATTTATGGCATGCGGTGCTCTTCTGTTAGTAATGGGGCACTTAGATTAAGTTTGAAATGTGAAAAAAATTTCATGTACAGTGTACTCATTGTTGAAGAGCCAAATAAATAAATAATAAATAAATAATAATTATGGGACCAACCCTGAAATCGCGAAAAAAAAAACAGCTGATCCCTACATTTTGTCGATTCATGCGAACACTAATGTAAGGAACAGCTGATTTTTTTTTCGCGATTTCCGGATTGTATCCATAGTATAAGTTGTTCACACTGATGAATACAATGACCCCTTAAGAGGTTTTCAGTTATTTCAATAACACGTTGTTTAATTTTAAATATCATTAGCTCTATGAGCTCTATCGCATTGTTCGAGACAGCTCAAAACTACAGATCCCCTACGTTACGCTACTGCTCCAAAGCCACCACAAGTTCCGATCAGGATGTCCTTGAAACTGAATCTTACATAATATAAAAAACATTCTATTGTAGGTCTCCTACGACTGCTGATGCTGACAAACGAGATTCAGGACGTCAGGTCCTCATACGGTGACCCATCGCGCAAGAAATACATGAACAGACACAAACGAAAGAAAACTAGCAAGAAGGCGAAACGGCGAAGATATAAGAAAGTAAGACATGCATGATAACAAACACAATTAGGTATCTTTAACTGGCTGAAAATGGGTGTTCTGAACATCGATCTGAAACATCGCTTACCTAAGGCATAGCTGGCGTGGTGGTGGAAGCGGTGAGCGGGGCAAAACCACCAATAGGAGAGCTGCGCTTCGCGACGCTAGCAAAAAGAAGCAATCCTATTGGTGCGTTATAAATAAAACAAAGATGGAAACAAGATGCCAAGTAGGAACAACGCTTGACGCTTCGATATGCGTAAAATGATCATATCGCCGACGGAACGCCCACTAATTCAAGTACTGCATACGCTAATAATATATATAAGTCTATGACTGCACGCCTACTTTACGCATTTTTTTATAATATAGGAGGGCGAGCGAGCCAGCGGGATAGTGTTGCTGCGTGGTTCTTGGTGTGCGTGAGAATATATGGGTGTGCGCGCCGTGCTTACTTATTTTATTGAAATTTATAGGAGAAAAGCGGCGACACCTAAACGTGCGCAATTATGTAAAGGCATATCTCCCTTGTTTATGAAATCTTTGGTGTTCTCCCAATCTCTTGACAGCTTCTTCATCGCCTTTATCCTAAGGGTAACAAAATATACGCGTCGAATTAAAGAACCTCCTCCTTTTTTTTCGTCGGTTAAAAAAGGAGCAGTTTTTTTTGGCTTCTCTATCATTGTTTGCTGCACTTACCCCCACTTACCAAATCTCATGTCAGCTCCCGTGATTGGCCAGCAAAAATGTTAACAAGCAGGCACAACGCTTGACCGGTGATTTGACAGCCGATTAGTAAATTTTTGCGCTGATCAGCCTTCCAGAAACTGGGGGTGTATGTCTATATTTTTTACTATGTCTTTCTGTGGTTATGTACTAATCTAATAGCCAGTTTTTAAGCTGGTGGGACCACGAGCACTGGTGGTAAAAAGCCAGTGGGTCCACGCGTAACATCATAATTTCAAACTAAAAACTGAAATATAATTATTTTCAGCGAACTTAAACACAACGTGTGTAGAAAGAAATACATTTTTGTGACTAAGTATTGTTTTTATTTTCAGATTTTATATCGACGATGACCAAGAAGACTGTTAAAATTTAAGATCTAAACAGAACTCAATATTTCATACACAACCGACTAATTTTGTAAGCTAACTTTTGTATGTAGATATTTACTTTCCATTCATAAAATAAATTATCTCCTTGTTGATCTGAATATTTGATTAATTTAGATAACTAGCGTATTAGTGTTATGTTTTAAGTTATTTTATTTTTAAACGCAAGATCTTCCCAGTCTGTTTAGTAGGTATGTAATGTACTTGTACAAGGAGTACTTGAAATAACTGAAAACATTGGGTCATTGTACTCATCATTATGACCAACTTTTACCATAGGATCAGAGCTGAAATCGTAAAAAAAATCGCTGCCCCATACATTTATGTTCGCACAAAACGTAGGGAACAGCCGATTTTTTTGCGCGATTTCAGGATTGGTCCGGTAGCAAAAGTTGTTCTTACTGATGAGAGGTTTTCAGTTATTTCAATAACATGTATTGACCTGTGGTCACAAAGTTGTTAAATATTGAAATAAAACAAGATTTCTATTTAATTTATTGCTTTTATTTACACAATAAATATGTTTCAAGTAACTCTTCCTTGGCAATAAAAACAACGAAGCAGTTTGGCGCGAAAAAATACATCAAAAAGTTCTACATACATTCTTGTTAGGACCATAGATAAGTCCAACATATTTGTCGAATATTGGCACGCTCGACAGTGATAAGACTCGTGTCACGGTATTTGTTGAATTTTGTACGATATCCGACAAAATTAATAAAACAGGTCTGAAGGAAATTCTCGTAAATAAAAACGTTCAAAATAAATTTTAAATCTCAGTCTTCTGACAGTAGATGTTCCTGATTGCAGTTTATTATTATTATTCATTTATTACAGACAACAGAGGGTCCAGTGTGTTAGTAACAAATTAACCTATGTTAGTATCTAATAACTAGAAGAGATTTGGTCCGATCGACCAGTGCCCACACGAGCCGGCTATCGGTCCGTGCTGCAATCGCACGCAGGATGGTGTTGGTGCTGCCGCGCACCCTGCGCAGTAGTGAGGCGGACTTTTTGCGCCAGACGGCGTTAAACCCGTCGGTATGCGCTTCGGCGAACATCGCCGACGCACTACAAAAGCGCGGCAGCCTCAAGAGCGCCCTGAACGCATTATTATATTGGATACGCAGAGCATTGTAAGCCCTTTGGGTATATCCAAACCACAGGGCCCCCGAGTACAGCGATGTGCAGTATGCCTTAAAAAGGGCTATTTTGACTGCGACTGTACATCGAGAGAACCTGCGGGCCAGCATGTTCGCCCGAACTGACAATGCCCTGCGCTCCCTTTCCAAATCTATATTGTCTTTCAGGTCATCCGTTACCAGGTGGCCCAAGTATTTAAATTTATAAACCCTGTTTATCGGGAGACCTTTTAAGAAGAGAGGAGGGACCGTAGTAGGACACCTGGCACCAGACCTGAAGACAATATACTCGGTCTTCTTGCTGTTGTAAATTAAGCCGTGTGTCACAGCATACGACTCGCACACCTCCAGTAACTTACGAACAGCACCCACCGAGGGAGCCAGCAGCACCATGTCGTCTGCGTAGGTTAGGTTGTTAAAACAAACTCCATCTACATAGCAGCCAACATGCATGCTGCTGAGTCGCTCGATCAGTGCATTCATATATAGACCGAAAAGCAAGGGCGAGGACAATCCCCCCTGTCTTACCCCGCATTCCGGCCTACACGGTTCTGAAAGCTCTCCTGCCCATCGTACTCGAGATTCTTGGTGTAAGTACCAGTGCTTGAGAAGTGATGTGAACTCTGGTGGCAGCGCTGTATCTTCTAGCTTTTGCCAAAGTACATCGTATGAGACAAGGTCAAAAGCCTTGGATAAGTCCAGGAAAACCGCGTATACGGGTGTTTTTCTATCCGTGTAATACTTGACAGCGTGCTTTAAACTGATAATGGCCGTCTCCGTTGACAGCCCAGGTCGAAATCCGAACTGGGAATCGCGGAGCTCAACATGCTTATTTAGATGAAAGTTAAGCACGCTATCAAGCATCTTGGCTATGACAGTAGCGAGTGAGATTGGCCTGTAGTTTGACCTGTCGCTGTCGAAGTCGCTCAGCGAGCTATGGAGCGAGCTATGCTTGGAGTTTCTTTGAAGGATAAAATCCGTAACGAGATTATCCGGAGAAGAACCGGAGTGACCGACATAGCTTGTAGGATCAGTAAGCTGAAGTGGCAGTGGGCTGGCCATGTCTGTCGAAGGACCGATGGCCGTTGGAGCAGACGAGTCCTTGAGTGGAGACCGCGTATCGGCAAACGCAGCGTAGGGCGCCCCCCTGCCAGGTGGACCGACGACCTAAAGAACGTGGCTGGGGGGGACTGGATGCGGAAGGCAGAGGACCGAGCGTTGTGGCGCAATTTGGGAGAGGCCTATGTCCAGCAGTGGACTGCGATAGGCTGAGTTGATTGACCTGTCTGACACGTCTCCGGTTTTACTTTTAACTACTGGCACCACCAGGGTCCGCATCAGGTCTGGGGGCAAGTATGAATGACACAGACACAAGTTGAATATTAGTGCGAGTACTCGGGGCAGGTGCGAACCAGCATACAGTAGGTGCTCGATGCTGAGCCCATCGTGTCCAGGGGATTTCCCTCTTTTCATATTATTAATTTTTGTCCTGATGTTATTGATGACATTAATGACCTAAGTGCCACAAATAAACGGCAAGCAGGAACATCTACTGTTAGGACATTGAGATTATAATAAAACAAGTTTAAGACGCTGACAACACCTAAAAAATCAGACGTCTGCGTTCACTGTCGTTTTGTACATAACAGAAAGAGAGGCAACGGGCGGAGGGACGTCGGGTGCATCGCTCAACTTGAATGAAAATTAACAATATATATATTTTTTTAATAAAAAACTAAAAGCTTATTTGAAAAACAGAAACAACAAATGTTTAGATTATTGTCTTTCTCAAATGTTTTCTTGATTTTATTTATAATATTTAGTAAATAATTGTTTGCTTTAAAGCATGTTTTAAGAGGTTAGTTTACAATTCTTTTCTATCGATAAAACTTCAAGAAAACGTGTTTTGGGCACAATACAGTTTCAGAAAATACGATCAAGATTAACATTTTTTTTTTCACAGTCACAAACTGAATAGATACAGCTAAAAATGTTTTTAAAAGAAGCCTATTTGGGGTACTTGGCTGTTGTCAGCGTCTTAACCGGATTATATGGCGTATATTAACGCTGCAAAGCTTTCGAAACGTCAGGAAACCAATCTAAATAAATACACGCGATATAATCTAATAATAAGTCCGTGTGGTGCCGGACTTAAAGAATAGCACCACCCTTATCTCTTCTCATGGTCGTAAAAGGCGACTAAGGGATTCACCAGAGGATGGGCAGCAGCGTTCTATGAGTATTTAACCAACCAACTGCGATCGCCAACCCGCCTGCCAAGCGTGGCGATTATGGCATATCCCCCCCTTAATTGGGGGAGGCCTATGTCCAGTAGTGGACGTCTTTCGGCTGAAATGATGATATAATCTGGTTAAACTTGTTTCATTATAATGTGTAGTTATTGCGAAAACCTAAATTATTGCATTGATATTAGTTTGGAACTATATTTTGAATGTTTTACAATTACGATAATTGGCCTTCTGCAGCCTTATTCTTGAAAATAATTCCGATCGATCGATATTGGATTGATAAGCAGTGATAGCTTAGTGGTTGAACGCTTGCCTTCCATGCAGGAGGGTGTAAGTTCGATCCCGGCCCGCACCTCTGACTTTTCGAATTTATGTGCGGATTTATATTCGATTATCACTTGCTTTACCGGTGAAGGAAAACATCGTGAGGAAATCTGACCTGCACACCTGAGAGTGCTCATACAGTTCTTAATAGTGTGTGTAGTCCGCCAACCCGAACTAGGCCAGCGTGGTGGACTAAGGCCTTAGCCTTCTCGTACTGAGAAGAGGCCCGTGCCCAGCAGTGGGACAGTAATGGGCTGGTTATGATATTGGATTAATGTCAATTCGTACTTTTAACTGCAAAATTAGCAATAAATTGGTTTAAAATTTAGTGTTTATAGAATTAATTAAACCATATTAGAATTAAAATTGTACTGTGTATATTTATAATAAAGAATACCCATTTATTCTTGTCACTTTTTGACATTGGTATTGGATTGAGATTGGAATTATTTTCAAGAGTAACCCCACTGGTCACGGTGCGTGCTCGGCCGCCTGAATTTGACAAATTATGTTCTAGACGTCAAGAAACATTGGTACTTATTTGTCAAAATAATAGCATGCATGACAAGTCTTTGACAAATTATTGTTTCTACAGATAGTCCGTATCATGGTATAATAACACCAGGTAGTCTCTTCCTGTGTCAGCTAGGTCACGTGATTGCCTCCGTACTACGTCATCGGCCGTGGAGCCAATAGCGGGCTGTTAGCGTGACACTTGACAGTTTGATGTGCTGCCACTTTGTGAAAATAAATTACCCGAGCAAAATGCATTTTTTCATTTACTTTCTTCTATAAATAATCACTTTTTAACTAGTAATTTAATATAGTTTCCTTTATTAACTAATTAGATGAATAACACGAGATAACAAATAGTTAGGCTAGTTAGGAATTTATTTTATATTCATTATGAACAAAATGAAGATATCAATCAATGGCAGCGCTGATCGTGACGTAGCTTGGAGGCATCGCGCTGTCATTGCGGGAAGAGAATACCTGGTGAAACATCTTATTATACCATGGTCCGTATTGAGTACTAGCAGTTATACCGCATTAACAAATATTAACAAAATAATATGAAACAAAATGTACGATATAAATAACAAAAAAAAACTGCTAATAACGGAGACAAGGAAACTTATTTCTGTATAACCAAAAATAACTTATTATCAATCACGGTTTCTTTCATTAAAATTAGTTAAAATCACAAATTTATTGCTTTACTTTTTGTGCAAAATCTAGAAAACTTACAAACTGTTATTTTGTAACTTCAGTATCAACTAACGGATGGTTAAGGGGCAACCATAATATTAAAAACATTTCTACAATAATTGTTGAAAGAACAATGGCCATTCTCTGGACGAGAAAAATCTTATAAAACGTAACTGCAATTTATTTTAAAAGTAGGGAGAATCAATTAATGAATTTATTTGATTTTTGTGGTAAAATGGTATATAATTAATCTTTACAATGTTTAATCGAGAGGTTCTATTAAGTTTTTAATTTACATTACGTGTACAAATTCCAAAAAAGAACAGTAACAACAAAAAAAAGTACCAACCCAATCAGATGGGCTCGGTTATCATCATTAGCACAAGAAACTTTCTGTTAGTTTACTGTTCTTTCGTAGTTCAAAATGACCATTGTTCTTTCACTGAACACAGAATTAATGTAATTCATGTAATATTTCCTTTAACACGTTACACAAAGTAGTACAACGCCATAAGGTCATAATAAGCCATAATTGTAGTTATAATAACAATATGATTATTATCTTATGACATCAAATTTGTTAGTTTACCGTCTTCTGAACTTGTTAGCATCAGTTACAAAATCACGTTTTTTCCAACAATACAGTATACAAAGCGCTACCGACAAAACAACGTACAATAAATTAACAATTTATCGACACAGCCCGAACCTAACCCTGCTTATATGCAATACAAAAACTACAAACTATCATAAAAAGCCGAACAATATGCACACAGTCAGGCATAGCCGGGGTTTGGACACAAACCAAGAGTTGGGCACAAAGAGTTGGGCACAAAGAGTTGGGCACAAAGAGTTGGGCACAAAGAGTTGGGCACAAAGAGTTGGGCACAAAGAGTTGGACACAAAGAGTTGGACACAAATCAAGAGTTGGGCACATGCCCTAAAATCATGTCACATATCCTAAAAACTAAACCAGAGATAAATAGACGATACTAACCCCGTTTCCGAAAGGCTGCCAAATCGACTGCCAAATCTCAGGTCATGCGATGTGATTGGTTGTTAGTATTTTTGCGGACCAATCACAGGAACTGAAATTAGATTTGACAATAGATCAAATTGATCAGCCTTCCAGAAACTGGGGGTAAGTACATGCTTTGCCTAAATAGTATCCCTGTCATTGTCGCACAACTGTCAGCTACAAGTGCAAGACAGAGACGGAAACTTTTATTTAAATCACGTGTTAATTAAATCTATCTCGGCCTGAGACTTCTGTAAGGCAAGATTCACAGTGGTTTCTAATAAAACTGAGCAATGACAACACTTGTCAGAAAATCTAGCAAAGCTGAACTGTCTTGGGTCCCAAAACATGCGAAAACCAGGGCCATACTGGCTAGAAGTTCAAGGGCTAAGGCCTCAGCTCAGAAAATGATAAGAGCCTTTATACAAGGCCCTTTATTCTCTTGTTTAGGGAGCGATTTTTCACCAGTAGACCGCTACGACCCTGATGTGAACTTAGATCGTCCCTTGTTTAGTGTTCCGTGCCAAAGAACAATGTCCAGTTTTGACCTGCTAGGCAATCGGCAGTTCTAGTGATATGATAAATCTTGAAAATTGCTAATTTTGAGTTTAATTTTATCTATAAAAAGTTAGGGCTTCGGATTAATTGACGTCGAATTAAGTAGGGGCGTGGGGGAGGGGTAGAACGCCCCTGTGAGGGAAAAATTGCGGAACCCCCCCCCCACCCTTCCTAGATATTAATTTCAAAACACTTACTAGAATTTTAAATAGAAGCCTAACAAAAATTAAATAGAATTTTGAAAATATCAACTTCTGATACTCATTATTTCTATGCGATCAGCTGAGTAACTGAAAATTGATTGACAGGTCAACGCATGTATGGGGAATGTACATTGTTCTTTGGGACAATAGATTGTTTGCCCATAATCCGGCTCCTGACTTTTATCTCCACTCCGTCTACGCCCATCATCACTTCTTCACAATATACATATACATAATACATCCATAGTGCTCAAATTCGATGCCGATAAATATTTCGATATGTTGCGGCAGGTTGGAATATCATTGTTCGTTCGAAGGCCCATTTTATATACATTCAGAATCAAAATACGTCGTACAATATAGCTTAGCCTCATTTATTAGGTAAATATAACCATAGCATCCGATATGAAAAAACGATACATCGTATTCACCTGCCGTCCTATCTACCAGCATCGATATACAATCAAACGTATCTACATATTTCAACAATCAATAAATATATTTTAGTTTCATCCGTCAACTTTACTTTTAAAATTCGAATTATCTAATAGATTATAGAGTTGCCATCTTTTTTGTCTGTCTTCGCCGGCAAAGTAGACACATAAACTATATTTCAACATTCCTTTCTTCATAATATTTCGAGATCTTTTCAACTGCAGATACTAACGAACGAGCGCAGGCCGAAGTAACTCGGTCTCTTTATAATAAACTATTGTAGGTTGAGATAAAAGATGTTGTTAGCGCTCGCTGTCAGCCGTAAGATTTTATCCAAAACAGGTTAAATATTAATTAGATCTTCTCGCAAAACTATACCATTTTATGCAGCTTGGCTGCTTTAACCAATCAGACGTGTCTACGTCACGGTACACGTTGCGGATTGGTTGTTGAAAGCCTACTACGTCATCTGACAAAAGAGGTCGTAAGTCGTAACGGGTTCGTTTGACTTTGCTGCATCTTTCATTTAATTGAAAGCTGAATAAATTCGGCAACACTAATTGATTGTTGCACTTTCTTTTAAAGTAGAACAATTAATCGTATTTGCCGTAACCATTGAGCTCTCGTGAACCTTCATTTTGTCTTTAGCCCAGTAACCAAGATGTGGCCAATCGAAAACATGTTTTAAACGTTCCATATAAGTAAATATTTTTATCTGGTAAATATTTATTCATAATATTTAATAGGACGAAACTCTAATCGGGGATATTTGTAATGTAGCTATGACGCTTGGCGAAATTTCATGCTTCATATCAAACCCCAGTTTATCTACATAAAACGCCTTTAAATTATACATTCAAATATATATCTGTCTCCCTCGCTCATACTGCGTCAAATATCAAAATATAGAGACGACACCAACGCACTTACAAAGTATTTATTTTACAAAACAATGTGCAATAATTTATCATGTATCTAATTCGGAACTTTATTTCTTTAATTATTCGAAAATCAAAGTTAAAATATGAGAGATAAAAGCGGTAAACGAGAAAACAATATAGTATCCAGTTGTTTGAAACGCCAAGACCTGCTTAGCAAATGTCAACCTTATCCCCTAGAAATAAATTTCCAAATTGAGAACATCTTCATACGGCTTTTTATCTTCATAATATACATCACATACACCAAATTTATCGAACATTCTCAAACAACCTAAGTCATAGGAAATTGTTTTTATTAACTACACTATACTACAATAAAACATAATTTATGTATTTGTTTTACACATGATATCTATTTTTTTATTTTTTTTAATAATTAATTTGCATTTATCAATACGGTTTTCGTATTAAAATAACAGGCCATTTAGATTTCAAGGTGGTATCGTCATATAAAAAAAATACCAATGTGTTTAAAATTAAAAACAAATACATAAAAAATATTTTAGTCTAAAACCAACTTTATGCTAAACAAATAGGGTTGATTTTCGACTGCATCAGAGACACTCGAATATATACAACATAAAAATTTACAATATCAATGGTAACGGAATTAAATACAATAGTATGTGAGCAACTAGATGGAGTGGAAAGATCTCTATAGGCTTAGCAGTTTTGGTGAAAAAAAACTATACTGCCACAATGTTACTGTTCGTACAGGATAACAATGCAATAGCGGACATTGACCCAACTTTCATCCCGAAGTTGCAATTTATAAACGATATCACAACCCATACCCGTACTACTCTGTCGTTAATATCATCTAGCTAACGTATCATAATACAAGAACTTGCTGTCGACGTGGCCAATACCACGATATGTCAGTGATAATAATATCACGTTTCGCGGCACAATTGTAAGCGTGGTTATAGTTAACGTGACAGAATGTACGGAAGGGTCAACGACCGCTATTGCCTCGTTATCCCGCACAAACAATAACAGATTAGGCGTGATTTGACACATGTCAAAATGCTCTGTGTAGTGTCAAAACTAATGAATTCGTCAAGCCAGATTAAGACCATGTGTAAGTTTTAGTAAGAATGTAGATGAAAAATAACTTGGCAGCGAACAAACAATAATTTAACTGTTTACTTGTTAGTCAGCTTACGAGCATTACTTACAAGCTACTAGACGGATTTGATTGTAACTTGCCACAGTCTCAATTGGTTTAAAAGTACTTCAATCTTGGACTTTCTGAAAAGCGAAGAAAAATATCAGAGTACTGCCCCAAGATCTTTAAATGTTACATTATAAGTACATGATGTTAGTTTCTGAACATAAACATCAATGTCAATGCCTATTAGCTGTCAACTGTCTATTTTGAGTTTGACGTAATCGATGTAGGCTCTCTCTCTCTTGTAATAACTGTACTGGTACTGTATGCTGTGTCCATATTGGTGTAATAAAACTATCCGTGATAATCCGAGCTAATTTGATTTATATGACCCAAATCACAACAGGTTATGGGCCCAGAGCGTTCTATAAAGCAAAATAAAGTTATATTTTCTCGGATTGAGTCGTATTTTCTGGAAGAAAGATTGCTGACCGGCCGGCCTAACCCAACATGCCCGGCGATGCACATGTATCAAGTTCGACGCCTTCGGCAGGAATTCCAATTGAAAAGCTGAAGGGCATTGAAGACTATAATAATTGGAAGTTTTCAATGAAGATGTTATTGATGCATGAAGATCTTTTGGAATGTATTGAATCGACAACAGGAAGTTCAGATGTAAGAAAAAATCAACGTGCACTCGCGAAGATTTGCCTTTCCGTACAATGCAATGCGTTTTCACACGTACGCAATGCTAAAACTGCGTATGAGGCGTGGACAAACCTGCAGAAAGCGTACGAGGACAAGGGCTTATGTAGAAGATTGGGCCTGCTGCGGTCCCTGTTTGGAACCCGACTCAGTGAGAGTGCAAGTATGGAGGCTTACATCTCAAAAGTTACAGAGATTTCTCAGCAATTGGATGACATAGGTTCTCAATTGGACGATGACTTCATAGCCGTTATCATGTTGAGCGGGTTGACATCAAACTATGACCTACTCATAATGGCTTTGGAAACTTCCAATGACAAGTTGGCCAGTGAAACTGTAAAAACGAAACTACTACAGGAATTTCACAGAAGAGATGAGAAAACAGAGACTGTATCAGCGTTGATTACAAAGAAGCAAATAAAATGTTACCGATGCAAGAAACTAGGACATTTTAAGAAGGATTGCCCCAGGAATAGTAACCCTACACCTCCTGCAAGCAAGGATAAGGAGAAAGCACTCTTGACAGCGCTGTCTGTGAACCTTGACAACAATGTCTGGTATGTAGACTCGGGCGCGACTCATCATATGTGCAACAATAAAAATACAATGTCGGAGTTCACGGAAACAAAGACACTCACAGTTAACATTGCAAATGGTGAAAAACTTTGTACTAGCGGCTTCGGCAGTGTAAAAATTAAGTTGAACAATGGTAATAGGACAATAAGTAATGTGTATTTAGTTCCTCAACTGTCAACAAATCTTTTATCAGTTAGTGAGCTAGCAAGGAAAGGTTATAAAGTTTATTTTGATACAAAAACCTGTAGAATCATGGACGGGCATGAAACAATAGCAACTGCAAGTTACAAGAATGGTGTATATCAATTAAATACAGTAGGTTCAGTGTTAAATTGCAGCATAGCATCTGGTAAAGATGTGCAACCTCTGAGCAGGGTGTTGGACAACAGCAGTGAATCAAAACTGGTCTGTGACGTGTCTAAGGAGGACAGCCTGGAATCTCAGGAGGTATGGCATCGCAGGCTCGGGCATCTCAACTCCAGGAGCATGAGCATCATGAAAAAGGGTATGGTTTTTGGTATTAATTATGACAGTTCACAGTTTCAGACTTGTGTTGCTTGCCTAAAAGGCAAATTTACAAAACTACCTTTTCCTAAAAAGTCGTATAGTAGGTCTAAGGAAATTTTAGGCTTAGTCCACACAGATTTGTGTGGTCCAATGCAACATAAATCATTAAGTGGTGCTCGCTATTTTCTGACGTTCATAGATGATTGTACAAGGAAAACATTTGTTTACTTTTTAAAGTCAAAGGATGAAGTTTTTGAAAAATTTAAAATATTCAAAAATTTGGTTGAAAAAGAAACTGACAAGAAAATCAAAGTTATTCGTAGTGACAATGGCGGTGAATATATAAATAATATTTTTCAACAGTTTCTGCAACAGCATGGAATCCGTCATCACACAACTGTCCCGCATTGTAGTCAGCAGAATGGTGTGGCAGAGAGGGCTAACCGTACCATCATGGACAAGGCCCGCTGCATGCTACGGGATGCTGGTCTCGATGGCAGTTTTTGGGCTGAAGCTGTCAACACTTCAGTCTACTTAAAGAACCGGTCACCCACTAAGCCTATCATGGGTGTGACACCACAAGAAAACTGGACCAAGACAAAGGTAAATGTTGGTCACTTACGTATCTTTGGCTGTGTGGCATATGCTTTAGCATCGAATCAAAAGAAACTAGATTCAAAGGCAAAGGAATACATATTTGTGGGCTATTGTGACGACACTAAGGGTTACAGGCTCATTGATCCAGAGAAACCTGAACATTGTGTTAAAGCATATCATGTAGTGTTTTTAGAGGATCGCTTCTGTAAAAAGGACCTGTCAAATGATGATACTAATTTGGTGGTACATGATGTATCGTGTACGGCAGACCAAAGCACTGGAGATGGAAATCCACAGTGTGTGTCTGAAAATTCCAGTTCTGATGACAGGAATAGGAATAGGGACACAATATTTAGTATCAATGAGAGTAGCAGTACATTTGACACAGATAATTCGTCGGATGAAACTTATGTTCCAGGAAGCTCATCTGAAGACACTGAAAACTACACAACAGAGTTTGCTGATGCGACAGACCAAAATTTGCATGCACAACTGGTAGATGCGCAGTACAGCGAACATGGAGATCCAGAGACTGTTCCGGAGGCACTTGGTGGTAATGAAGCTGAGCAGTGGAAAGAAGCCATGCAAGATGAGTATAAATCATTCATTACTAATAAGTGCTGGAGCCTCTTGGATTTACCCAAAGGTCAGAAACCAGTAAAATGCAAATGGGTCTTTAAGAAAAAGAGAAGCTTAGAAGGCAATCTATTGAAATATAAGGCACGGCTGGTTGCTAAGGGATACACCCAGAGATATGGTATTGACTACCATGAAACCTTCTCGCCTGTAGTGAGATATTCTACTATACGCTTGTTGTTAGCATTAGCTGCAGAATATGATCTTGAAATAAATCACTTAGATGTCAAAACTGCGTTTTTGAATGGTCATCTTGAAGAGCATGTGCTGATGGAACAACCAGAGGGTTTCATATTGAAAGGTCAGGAGCATAAAGTTTATAAATTACACAAAGCTGTTTATGGATTAAAACAAGCGGCCAAGTCATGGTATGAAAAAATAAATGGAGTTTTATTGAATAAACTTCATTTTATCAGGATGCCTTCAGAGCCATGTGTCTACTATAAAGGACAAAAGGGGGAAATGATAATAATCGCCCTTTATGTTGATGATATTATATTATTTTCTCCACAGATATCTCGTGAAAAAGATATTTTAAAAGAAAAACTCATGTCTGAATTTGACATGAAAGATTTGGGAGCTGCCCATCAGATATTGGGTATGAGAGTATCCAGAAATAAAGAATGTATTACTTTGGATCAGTCAAATTACATTCAGATGATTTTACACAAATTCAATATGTCTGACTGTAAACCTTCTTCAACACCAATGGAAGCTGGATCAAAATTACAACAGAGTGAAGTCAAGGACACTAGTTTTGATTACAGAAATTTAATAGGGTGCTTAATGTACATTGCAGTTTGTTCCAGGCCAGACATTTCACACTCGGTCAGTGTTTTAAGCCAATTTAATGAGTGCTTCGATGAAACACATTGGAAAGCTGCAAAAAGGATACTTAGGTATCTTAAAGGTACGTATCATTATTCTCTAAAGTACAAGAAAGGAGGATTGGTCATAAATGGCTACACAGATGCAGATTGGGCGGGCAACGAAATTGACCGTCGATCGTATACAGGGTATGTATTCAAATTGGGCATAAATTCTGTCGTGTCTTGGGAAAGTCGCAAACAGAGGACTGTTGCGCTCTCAAGTACTGAAGCTGAGTACATGGCAATATCAGATGCTTGCAAAGAGGCTATGTTTTTGCGTACGTTTCTCAATGATTGTCTTCAAATAAATTGTAAGGTAAATCTGTACAATGACAATCAGTCTGCACAAAGAATTTGTTCTAACACTATGTTTCATGCCCGTACCAAACACATAGATGTTAGGCACCATTATGTAAGAGAAATTATATCTAAGAACTTTATTAATGTTTGTTATATGCCTACAGGTGATATGGTGGCAGATTTGCTCACAAAACCCTTATGTAAAGAAAAACATGTTAAATTTGTTTTGGCTCTTTTGAGTATGTAATAATTTAATGTATTGTTTATTAATTTAAGTGTTTTGCGCTGTCATACAAATATTATATTACATATAATAAGATAATCCTTTAAGGGTTGTATTGTATTATTATACCAAGTTTAGTTCAAGGGGTAGTGTTAGTTTCTGAACATAAACATCAATGTCAATGCCTATTAGCTGTCAACTGTCTATTTTGAGTTTGACGTAATCGATGTAGGCTCTCTCTCTTGTAATAACTGTACTGGTACTGTATGCTGTGTCCATATTGGTGTAATAAAACTATCCGTGATAATCCGAGCTAATTTGATTTATATGACCCAAATCACAACACATGACTGACACTAAAAGATTCGTTCAAAAACTTCGATCACGAGTATTTGGTTTGTATTTAAAAATATGTAGTATTTAATTAAGCAAAGCAGTAGCGCTTATTACATTACTCTGAACTCAGAAATCCTAATGAAAATTTCGCTAATTTATTAAGAAGTCGCTCAACGAGCTATGGAGCGAGCTATGCTTGGAGTTTCTTTGAACGATAAAATCCGAAACGAGATTATCCGGAGAAGAACCGGAGTGACCGACATAGCTTGTAGGATCAGTAAGCTGAAGTGGCAATGGGCTGGCCATGTCTGTAGAAGGACCGATGGCCGCTGGAGCAGAACAGTCCTTGAGTGGAGACCGCGAATCGGCAAACGCAGCGTAGGGAGGGCGCCCCCCTGCCAGGTGGACCGACGACCTAAAGAACGTGGCTGGGGGGGACTGGATGCGGAAGGCAGAGGACCGAGTGTTGTGGCGCAACTTGGGAGAGGCCTATGTCCAGCAGTGGACTGCGATAGGCTGAGTTGATGATGATGAATTAAGATTTAGGAAATAAGGAAAGTGTGATAAGAGTTAGGTCGGTGTAATCAGGAAGTTATTTTCCTAAATTCTAATTAGAATTTCTGAATTCAGAATAATGTCAAAAGCGCTTCCGAAAAAGTGTTTTTGCGTAAATCTAGACATGTAGACTATGAATATATTTCTTTAACGTTACGTTTACTAAATATCACATTGAAATACGTCTTTGTTTAAATATAAGCATACTATGATGCAATAATTTTTTAAAGTTATTTCCTTCTCTTTCCTATATTTTCCATCCCTTCTACAATCTGGCCACTCCACTTAGCAACTCATCATTACCCCTCTTATTTAAGACTAGAGTCAACCTAGGCACAGCCATAGACCTAGGCAGATCTTATCTAAATACAGTTAACGATTTATGTTATCTAGCGATCTTTGGGTCACTCGATTTTAGACCGTAAGGTCATAGCAATAACGCCGAGAATCGAATGTCATTTGAAATATCAGGTACCAAATATTATGCTCCTGCGCTGGTTATGATAAATTTATAAAAAGTAATTGAGTAGTAAGACAATTTTATCAATTTTATTTTATTTTAAAGTCTTACGTATTTGTAATTTTGAGGACATAACGTGTTATTGAAATAATTGAAAACCTCTTAAGGGGTCATTGTACTCATCAGTATGAACAACTTTTACTATGGGACCAACACTGAAATCACGATTTTTTTTTTCATTTACATACATTTGTGTTTACATAAATCGACAAAATGTAGGCAACAGCGGATATTTTTTTCACGATTTCAGGGTTGGTCTCATCGTAAAAGTTGTTCAAACTGTACAGTACAATGACCCCTTAAGAGGTTTTCAGTTATTTCAATAACACGTTGTATTTTGACAAAATTTTCACAAGCTATAGGTCCAGTATTACAGTAATCTGACTTTAACAATCTGATATCCTGCATTAATACTTCTGCAACATAATATCAATATTTTACCTAACTACTTAATATATCTTGATGACCCATTGATATTATAACCAACCTTTTTATTTATTTGTGCCATCACTGAGACCGAGATAAATAGACGCTACTTAGACGTGCTATAGCTAAGCAGTAACTCTGTCACTGTCGCGCAATTGTCGAATTACAAGTGTTAGAGAGGAATGGAAACATGCTTTAGCCAAAAGCACGTGCTAACGGCTGAAATTAATTAACAAATCCAATAAAAAATCTTTAAGCTTCAAAATTATACCTGATTTTGTTTGAAATAGATCAATATTCCATCTTCATGTCTCAGTTTGGCGAACCGACTTGTACTATTTAGGCACAGCCTAGGTGGTATTGCAGTTGTCATGGGCAAAGGTAACCGCTTAACATCAGATGGGCTTTTAGCTCGTCTCGCCATACTAATTTTATAAATAAAACCCATCTTGAAAAGTTTCCTTCAGGCACCGCTGCGCATGCGCCATTCTAATTTGAACCTTAATTGATCAGAAATAGAGCATAAATTTACTTGGTTTTGCTGGGACGTTTTCGTCCCAGTGGTGCTTAAAGGTATTAACGATTGGGTGGGTGAAAACGTCCCAGGGGGGTCAAAGAGGTTTATTAATCTCGGTCTATATCGACGAATACATTAACACATTCCAAGTAAGTATCTACCACAAAAACCGCTAGAGTTGTGCCGCACTAGTCCAGCTCTATCCGCATAGAGGGCGCCAGGGTGCCGCACTGTATCTTGGCCTCCTTCAGCTTGCTGAGCGAGAGTCGCAGGTCGTCCATCGTGATCGGACGGACAGCGTCCACGTACTCCTCGTCCGAATCTGACCCCGACTTCTGGGTCGAGTTGTTCTGGAAATAAAGGTATTTGGTTTTGTATCGTTTTTATACAGTATGTAACAAAAACCCTTTTGTTCCTGTGAGCTACGTTATCAGAATCGGTATTCATACGTAAGGACACGACTCATTTAGAAAAACTCTTCAATAACAAATATTAAAATTATTATTAATTGTAAATTGAAAGTGATTATATCACTTAATAATGATTTAATATTATAATAAACCCTAATATTATGAATCCCAAAAAAAAATAAAAAAAAATTGATTATTTTTATTGATATATTCACTGAGTGAGTGAGTTTTAAGTGATACTCACTCAAAACTCACTTTCGTTTTACAATAAAATTAATAATGATTTAAAATTTAATTTTAATATTTTTTACTGAAGAGTTTTCCAAATGAGTTGTGTACTTACATATAAATATCGATTCTGATAACATAGCTCAAAGGAACGGAAACGGAAAGGGTTTTTGTTACATTCTGTACCAGGCCCCTCAGAAAGTATTGCGAAAAAAAGTTTTTATATATGGGAGACTGGCCAGTTATAATGTTTTTCGAAAATATGATTATTTATAAGTAAAAATAAGTAAGTTCCAATTTCAAAATTTCCCTCCACATTTTTTGCGAGTTAATTCAAAGTATTGTGTCTCACTGAAATATGGATCTGCGCCGGGAACATTTTAGAGCTATGATTTTATACGATTTCAAGTGTCGCCTGAAACCGGATGAATCGTACGATAGACTTCAAATGGCATTCATGGATGAAGGCCCTTCCAAGGCAACCGTGTATCGTTGGTATAACGAATTCAAGCGCGGTCGACCAACTTTGGGGGATGACGAAAGAAGCGGTCGCCCTTTGACGGCTGTTACCGAAGAAAACGTGCTAGCAGTGAAAAATTTAATCCAAGACAATAGGCGAATTACATATCAGGAGATTCAACACATATTGAAGATTGGATCGGGAAGCGTTCACGAGATTCTACACAGCCATCTTCGCGTGAGGAGGATAGTATCACGCTGGGTGCCGCACAACCTCACCGATGCTCAGAAGCAGGCCCGGGTGGAATGGTGCCGTGATATGCTTAACAAATTTGAAGCAGGCTCGTCTCGGCGTGTTTACGACATCGTTACAGGTGATGAGTCCTGGATTTATCAATACGACTCAGAAACCAAGCGCCAGTCGACTGTTTGGGTGTTTCAAAATGAGCCAACGCCTACCAAAGTGAAGCGATCTAGAAGCGGGGGTAAGATTTTGATCGCTAGCTTTTTTAATTTGACTGGCCACTTGGTATCAATTCCCTTACGGGATCAAAGAAGCATTAATGCCGAATGGTATACTACCAAATGTTTGCCAGAAGTTTTCTCTGTTATAAGCAACAAGCGACCAAACACAGGGCTCCGCGGGCTACTGCTCCACCACGACAATGCACCTGCGCACACCGCACTCAAAACGAGGGACTTCCTGGACAGCACGCCAGTCAAACTCCTGGGTCACCCTCCTTACAGCCCTGATCTAGCACCGTGTGACTTCTTTTTATTCCCAAAAATAAAAAATCAGCTCAAAGGGATACAATTTTCGTCGCCGGAAGATGCGCTGGCTGCGTTCGAGCAGGCTGTAAACGAGGTGTCTGCGGCGGACTGGAAAAAGTGTTTTGAAAACTGGTTTAGGCGCATGAATCTTTGTATAGAGGCTGGTGGAAAGTACTTTGAAAAGATTTGATAAAAATATATGTACGTATAGAACAATTTTTTTTAGTTTCGCAAAACTTTCTGAGTGTCCCACGTATAAGGTCCTACACTCATCATCCTCCTGCCCTTGTCCCAATTTATTTGGGGTCGACGCAGCATTTATTTTACAAGGTCATAAAGGTCATTTTTTGATTTTTGAAAAAGCAGCTAATTCGGCCCGAAATCGAACCCAAGCTTTTTTGCTAAAAAAATATCGCCGTATATTATTGCACCAGTTGCTAAGGTTACTGATAAGGAACTAATTATGCAAAGAAATGTAATATCGCAATTTGTGGTCATTGACAATTTACACAAGACCACTGCCTGGCGACATTTTTGCATATTTTTTATTGTCAAATTTATAAATGAATAAAAATTCAATAATTGATTAAATAAGTAATAATTCATTTATTTATTTGTAAATCTAGTTATAATAATATGATATGGGTGAATGCGTACCAGTGGCGAAGGGTCCATATAACACGATTCCCACCGGCTTCCCTTTAGGAATTGCTTAAATACAGATCAACGACATTTCTATGCTAATTTATTGCTCTAAAGTGCAAAAAAAGAATGTAAAATTAAATTAAAAGTTGTTAATCTTAGCTATTTTAGGACTTTTAGATAGATAGGCTTCCCTTCTGAAAATATTCACCCTTCGCCACTGATGATGCGTATGATGTAAAACTTATATTTTGCCTGAAATAAAGTTTCATTTTTCCGCTGTAGCGTAGTTATGGCGTGGCCTGTATGAATGGAGGATTATTAGCCTGTGGGCTGTTCAAAACAGCCCTAGGTATAGTGTATGAGCTCACCTCGTTCATTTCTCTAGCCAGTTCGTTCCTGGCGAGGTCCCGCACGCGGTACACGGCGGCCTGCCGACACAGCTCGTGCAGATCTGACCCCGAGAAGCCTTCCGTAGACCCCGCGAGGCGCTTGAAGTCAATCTGTTCACGAAATTAAATAATTATGAAACTTTGCCCAAATATAGAGCATTAATTAGTTTTAGTATAGTGCAAATCTGAAAGTAGTTTGTTCACATGGTGTATAAGTATAGTAGTAGTAGATAGTTTTTATACCATGTAACATTTAAACCAATCAAATATTTGAAAACTCAATTTTGTTATTATTATGGTTAAATTCAATATATCAGCGGATAGTATACAGTTCTTTAAGGTCCAGGAAATTCAGCAAAATGAGTTTCCGTGCAAGACAGTTTGTTTATAATGTACCAGCTGATACCCATGGCTTCGCTACCGTGTCTTCTTCATACAAACTTTACTATTCCTTTTTCACCTCTTTAAAGATATAATTTCAAAAAATCCCTCCTTAGTGCACCTCTAGGGTACCCATCGACCATACACCCCATAACATAACAAACATAACATAACATCACGCCTGTATTTCCCCGAAGGGGTAGGCAGAGGTGTAATAGTACACCCACATTTCGCCAGTTATGTTATAGTCCCATGTAATAGGGGGCGAGCCTATTGCCATTAACCGGGCACAATTCCAGACTCCGGGCTGCTACTGAGAATTTCCTAATGAAAAACCCAATAACACTTTGCCCGACCCGGGAATCGAACCCAGGACCCCACGCTCAGCAGTCGCGCTTGCAACCACTAGACCAACGAGGCAGTCCACCCACACCATCCATACGCCCATACACCCCATAGACGCCTCATAATAGGCGACCGACATCAGCCAACAAATCTGACTAATAAATCTGATGTAGTCGCCACTATTCGTCACTTGAATCACTTTCGACCACTTACTTGAGCCGTAAATAATTCCACGTTAGTAAATAATCAACAGCCACCTTGGTAGGGCCAATCGGATCGCAGTACCCCGCTTCCTCGTACCTCAGCTAGTTGACAGAATTTGTTGTATTGCATTATATTCTACAAAAGGCGTCTATTGAGCTGTAATAGTCGATGAGGGTACCCGAGGATAATTTCTCTAATTTTCAAACCTCTATGTCTACCGGTTTAGGCTGTGCGTTTTCAGCATCGACCATACAGCCCAATAGACGCCTAATGTTGAATATAATGCGTACAATAAATTCTGTCAACTAGCTAAGGTGGGGGTACTGAAATCCGATTGGCCCAGCCAAGGCAGCTATTGGTGATTACACTAAGGCGGAAGTTTTGAAAACTCACATTAGTGGTCGAAACTTTGAAGTTTTCAATAGTGGCGATCTACATTAGTGAAATTTCATAGATGTAACAGACATCGGTCGCCTGTTATGAGGCGTCTATGGGGTGTATGGTCAATGGTATTCAGTTAGTCAGTTACGGTACTGTTTTATAGGTCATCAACTTAGCCTATATCAGTCCAATGCTGGATTTCGGGCCTCTCCAAAGTTGCGCCACAACACTCGGTCCTCTGCCTTCTACATGCAGTCCCCCCCAGCTACCTTCTTCAGGTCGTCAGTCCACCTGGCTGGGGCCACCCATCGCTGCGTTTGCCGATTCGCGGTCGCCACTCAAGGACTCGTCTGCTCCAGCGGCCATCGATCCTTCGACAGACATGGCCAGCCCACTGCCACTTCAGCTTACTGATCCTACAAGCTATGTCAGTTGGTCGTTTTATAGGTATAGAAGATGAATACTCACGTCGGGGGCGACGGGTTCCGAGCACAGAATGAGCTGCAGGATCCTCTCGCGCTGCATCTCGCTGGGCATGGGCACGTGGAAGGTGGCCGGCATCCGGCGCTGGATGGCCTTGTCCAGGTCTTGGGGACGATTCGTGGCACCTACGACGTAATGATTAAGTTGTTATATAGAAATCAGAGACACAATTAAATAATTTGTAGGAAACATTGTGTTCTGATTCAGAGATAGCGCTACTGTCGTACAATCATCATCATCATCATTTCAGCCGAAAGACGTCAAATGCTGGACATAGACCTCCCTCAAGCATCGCCACAACGACCGGTCCTGACCTTCCCCAGGTCGTCGGTCCACCTTGTGGGGGGCCTACCCACGCTGCGCCTTCCAGTACGCGGTCGCCACTCCAGAACTTTACTGCCCCATCGGCCATCCGTTCTGCGAGCAATGTGCCCCAGCAATGAGCAGCCGCTCCGTAATAATTCCGCTCAATTGCTGTGAACGAGCCAGATGCGTCAATGTAGACAGCAATAGCTACTAAAAAATTGCTAAACCTAACCAATGCGGTCAGTTAGTACGTGATGTACTCTCCCCCAAGCATCGACGACCGGTCCAGCGCTTTCCACATCCAGCGCATTTTCCTTTTTATTGTTATGCCTTATTTTAATACACATTTTCAATTTTTTATGAACTTTTATTTATTTAAACACATTTTTTTACCCTAGACCGATACATGTACTTAGTTATTATTATCTATAAACACAGTTCCTTCGTCCGTGTGTCGCTGCAGGGTGCCAACTGAAAATCAGCGCTGGATGTTCCACACCAGCACATGCTGAGTTGGTGACCCTTTTGGCATGGGCATGCCCGGCAGCAACTTCCTGTTTTAAATTAGCTTTAGTATTTTTATTAATGTTATTGTTGTGCTGTCCTGTCACTGTTCTGTGCTAAATAAAAGATTTTCTTTCTTTTTTTTTTCTTTCTTTCTTTTCTTTCTTTCGATGTAAGACGCGATTCGCTGGTTTATACACATGTTTTATCGCCTCATCGTCGCATCGCAATCGCCTTACCAGTGTCGCCTCTGTTGTTTCTGCGATGCCACGTCAAGTCTAGCAACAGTAGGGTACGTACCCATGATGATGACAGTGCAGGTGGGCTCGGTGATGAGGCCGTCCCACAGCGACATGAACTGTACTTACCCATGATGATGACAGTGCAGGTGGGCTCGGTGATGAGGCCGTCCCACAGCGACATGAACTGTACTTACCCATGATGATGACAGTGCAGGTGGGCTCGGTGATGAGGCCGTCCCACAGCGACATGAACTGTACTTACCCATGATGATGACAGTGCAGGTGGGCTCGGTGATGAGGCCGTCCCACAGCGACATGAACTGTACTTACCCATGATGATGACAGTGCAGGTGGGCTCGGTGATGAGGCCGTCCCACAGCGACATGAACTGTACTTACCCATGATGATGACAGTGCAGGTGGGCTCGGTGATGAGGCCGTCCCACAGCGACATGAACTGTACTTACCCATGATGATGACAGTGCAGGTGGGCTCGGTGATGAGGCCGTCCCACAGCGACATGAACTGTACGTACCCATGATGATGACAGTGCAGGTGGACTCGGTGATGAGGCCGTCCCACAGCGACATGAACTGTACTTACCCATGATGATGACAGTGCAGGTGGGCTCGGTGATGAGGCCGTCCCACAGCGACATGAACTGTACTTACCCATGATGATGACAGTGCAGGTGGGCTCGGTGATGAGGCCGTCCCACAGCGACATGAACTGTACGTACCCATGATGATGACAGTGCAGGTGGGCTCGGTGATGAGGCCGTCCCACAGCGACATGAACTGTACTTACCCATGATGATGACAGTGCAGGTGGGCTCGGTGATGAGGCCGTCCCACAGCGACATGAACTGTACGTACCCATGATGATGACAGTGCAGGTGGGCTCGGTGATGAGGCCGTCCCACAGCGACATGAACTGTACTTACCCATGATGATGACAGTGCAGGTGGGCTCGGTGATGAGGCCGTCCCACAGCGACATGAACTGTACGTACCCATGATGATGACAGTGCAGGTGGGCTCGGTGATGAGGCCGTCCCACAGCGACATGAACTGTACGTACCCATGATGATGACAGTGCAGGTGGGCTCGGTGATGAGGCCGTCCCACAGCGACATGAACTGTACTTACCCATGATGATGACAGTGCAGGTGGGCTCGGTGATGAGGCCGTCTCACAGCGACATGAACTGTACGTACCCATGATGATGACAGTGCAGGTGGGCTCGGTGATGAGGCCGTCCCACAGCGACATGAACTGTACGTACCCATGATGATGACAGTGCAGGTGGGCTCGGTGATGTGGCCGTCCCACAGCGACATGAACTGTACTTACCCATGATGATGACAGTGCAGGTGGGCTCGGTGATGAGGCCGTCCCACAGCGACATGAACTGTACTTACCCATGATTATGACAGTGCAGGTGGGCTCGGTGATGAGGCCGTCCCACAGCGACATGAACTGTACGTACCCATGATGATGACAGTGCAGGTGGACTCGGTGATGAGGCCGTCCCACAGCGACATGAACTGTACTTACCCATGATGATGACAGTGCAGGTGGGCTCGGTGATGAGGCCGTCCCACAGCGACATGAACTGTACTTACCCATGATGATGACAGTGCAGGTGGGCTCGGTGATGAGGCCGTCCCACAGCGACATGAACTGTACGTACCCATGATGATGACAGTGCAGGTGGGCTCGGTGATGAGGCCGTCCCACAGCGACATGAACTGTACTTACCCATGATGATGACAGTGCAGGTGGGCTCGGTGATGAGGCCGTCCCACAGCGACATGAACTGTACGTACCCATGATGATGACAGTGCAGGTGGGCTCGGTGATGAGGCCGACCCACAGCGACATGAACTGTACTTACCCATGATGATGACAGTGCAGGTGGGCTCGGTGATGAGGCCGTCCCACAGCGACATGAACTGTACGTACCCATGATGATGACAGTGCAGGTGGGCTCGGTGATGCGGCCGTCCCACAGCGACATGAACTGTACGTACCCATGATGATGACAGTGCAGGTGGGCTCGGTGATGAGGCCGTCCCACAGCGACATGAACTGTACTTACCCATGATGATGACAGTGCAGGTGGGCTCGGTGATGAGGCCGTCCCACAGCGACATGAACTGTACGTACCCATGATGATTACAGTGCAGGTGGGCTCGGTGATGAGGCCGTCCCACAGCGACATGAACTGTACGTACCCATGATGATGACAGTGCAGGTGGGCTCGGTGATGAGGCCGTCCCACAGCGACATGAACTGTACTTACCCATGATGATGACAGTGCAGGTGGGCTCGGTGATGAGGCCGTCCCACAGCGACATGAACTGTACGTACCCATGATGATGACAGTGCAGGTGGGCTCGGTGATGAGGCCGTCCCACAGCGACATGAACTGTACGTACCCATGATGATGACAGTGCAGGTGGGCTCGGTGATGAGGCCGTCCCACAGCGACATGAACTGCGTCTTCATCATGGCGGTGGCCTCGTGGTCGTGCTGCGTGCGCGTGCGCAGGAACGACTCGATCTCGTCTGACAACAGGGAAATGTTATACAACGTGGATAACACTATACATACGACAATAAATTTAAACACAGTTATTACCAGTCTATGGAATCATTTTAAACACATTAATAAGTTGTTAATCGAAAATGTAAAAAAATATTCCCTCGTTGATATTGCCTCGTTGGTCTAGTGGTTGCAAACGCGACTGCTGAGCGTGGGGTGTTGTTGGGTTTTTTCATCAGGAAATTCTCAGTAGCAGCCCGGAGTTTGGATTTGTGCCCGGTTAATGGCAATAGGCTCGCCCCCTATTACATGGGACTATAATATAACTGGCGAAATGTGGGTGTACTATTACACCTCTGCCTACCCCTTCGGGGAAATACAGGCGTGATGTTATGTTATGTTATGTTATTTTTTTTTTAACAACATAAATATTCATCATTACAGCCGAAAGACGTCCACTACTGGACATAGGCCTCCCCCAATTAAGAGAAAAAAAAAAAAAAAAAAAATATGTTTTAAATATTAAAACATCGAAATAATAAGTAACACCATTTGTAACCATTGAGAAAGAGAAGGTTAGTGAAAATGTTTGTTATATTTTGATTTAATTGTGCGCGACAAGTCCAATAAACATAGTTCAATTTGAGAAAGAGAGTTTAAAATCTCATGGATTCGCACAGGTCTTTGAACTAACGATCTTTGCCTAGAAAAATGGTCCTAGATTCAAAATTAATGAAATTAAAATAATTTCCTGTGGCTAAGCTATTAACTGAATTTGATTGATTTTATGTATACGCTCAGAGGACGTGATACTCTGTACGTGGTTTTATTTAATGTCGTATTATCATATCCACTTTGTATACTCTAACTCCCGGCTTCTGGAAGCTGATCAATTTGATCTATTGTCAAATTTTATGTCAGCTCCTGTGATTGTTCGGCACAAATACTAATTTTTTTAATAGTATAGCATGGCAAAACGAGCTAAAGGCCCACCTGGTGCCATGCGGTTACCTTTGCCCATAACAACTGCAATACCACCTAGGCTGTTGCCTTAATGGTACCGCGTGTCGGTTCGCCAAACTGTGACATGAAGATGGAAAGTATTTATTCATTTATTTTTTCTAAATATTTTTCTAAATTGTTAATAAGTATATGTTTTTCTTATTAGATGTAATCTTGAACAAAATGTATTATATTATTACGGAGTCGGGCGTTGATTTATTTATCAATCTGCAAAATATGATCTTTCTACTGAATAGATTGAAGCCTGGTAGCGAGATCGCGGGCGCTAATAGGGTTAATGCCTAGTAGGAAAAATCTTCAAGCTCACCCGCCGAAAAAAAAACGCCAAGATTATAATTGTATTTGCCTAGGAGAGGTTTCTGAATGAACCAGGGGCCTTATACTGGACTGTACTTGGACTGCATCAATCGAATTTAAATTCGAGATAGTGTCAAAACGTACTGCATTTTTCTAGGAATTGACATTAGCTCGATTTGATTCAGAGCTCGAACCAGTCGGGAGTAAGGCTCCAGGCCCTGGGTAAGAATATAACCTCGTTAGTTATTATGTTAATATTTTCAGACACAAAAACTTGAGCCTTTCAACAGGAAAAGAATACCTATAAACACGATGCAAGGCTGCAACTTGACTGCGAGGCTGAACACCGCTGCAGCCAGCTTCTGCGTCTCTCCGTACCACTTGTCCGTCAGTAGGGATACGTCCAGGTTTATGAAGCTCATGTTCGCTTCCTTTGCCGTCGCTTTTGCTATGAGGGTTTTGCCACATCCTGACAAGAAGAAATTATTAAGATAAATAATAGAACAGATCCACATGAAAAAACACAAACACAACTCATTTGGAAAATCTCTTGAATAAAAATTATCAAATTAAACATTAAATCATTATTACATCGCTTTCAATTTGCAATTAATAATGATGGATTTTGCCAGGTGGACCGACGACCTAAAAAACGTGGCTGGGGGGGACTGGATGCGGAAGGCAGAGGACCGAGCGTTGTGGCGCAATTTGGGAGAGGCCTATGTTCAGCAGTGGACTGCGATAGGCTGAGTTGATTGAATGATTTAATATTTAATTTGATTATTTTTATTGAAGAGATTTTCCAAATGAGTTGTGTCCTTACGTATGAATATTGATTCTGATAACGTAGCTCACAGGAACAACAGGCTTTTTGTTACATACTGTATAGAGCGCCGCGTTAGTTTAAAATTGTTATGTAAATGAAGTCGGTTAAGTAGTCATTAAATACAAGCAGGCTGGCAGGTTCGAATCCTGCCCGTGAGCGGTTTTTTCTTTCCACAATTTAAATCGTTAGATTTCGCTTCGCATGCGTAAAATGCGTTTTCAAAATAATTAGTAAGGGTAGACTTTGAATTAACTGCAAACTTAGTCGAGTCGGTTAAGAAACACTGTTTCTTAATAAGATATCGCTGACATCACCCAAAGACGTACCAAGTGGAAGAGAATTTCGATACCACGAGCAGTGTTCACGGTAGCTTAGTGGCTAAAGCACTGGCGTACTGAGCCAGGAGTCGCAGGTTCGAATCCTGCTCGTGAGCGATTTTTTCTTTCCACAATTTAAATCGTTAGATTTCGCTTCGCATGCGTAAAATGCGTTAAAAATAATAAAAATAATTAGTCATTAAAGTTCACTTTTTCAAAGAGGACTTTGATCGTGTCAACGCGGCTTTAGAGGAACACGTTTACGATTATTCGGCGATACGATGTTAGAGTTCGTACTGTTTGTTTTCGAAAATACGTACAGTATATTAGAAATTGGTTAACCAATTAGAAAACACCATCGCTGTGCGCCAATAATCTCAGCCGCTGCCGCTAGAGTACGGAAGCGTGTGAGCGAAATAGAAAAAGACGTCACGGCAATAAATTTTAACACCTTTTTGCATTGCATAAGGTTGATTATATTTTTTTAATGTTTCTGGTGTTTTCGTCGATCGTTTTTTCGTGTCTGCGCGAACGAAGATTAACGACGCGCCTTATTTTTTGTGTCGTACTGTACAAGGGGTTATGTTACGGGCATGGCCCAAGCGATTTTACAAAGTTATGTATCTAGTGCGTACCTGGAGGTCCATGCAGCAGCACACCTTTAGGCGGCTGCGTGAGTCGACTGTCAGCGAACAGCTCGCGCTTCTGAATTGGCAGAATGACTGTCTCGCGAAGCTCTTGGATTAGGTGATCCAAACCAGCTATGTCCTTCCAGTTTACCTGAATAAAAACGTAGGATTATTTATCTTTTTTACCAATTGTCAGACTTTCAGGCTTCTTTCCGACTATCCATAACAACTGCCATAGATATTCGTATGGCAACTGAGACCGATGGCCTTCGAGGCACGCAGTGGTCTCAATGTACAACGAAACGGTCACCCATCCAAGGACTGACCGCGGCTAGCACAGCTTAACCTTGAAAATATTATGATACACTCGGTTATAACTTAGCCTCAAGCCCCTCCATCTCTGAAATAATTTTTTTAAACACTAACCCATTCAATAACATAACATAACGCAGTCACAACGATATTTTGTTTTTAATAACCCCAAATGCTAATCCAAAATATTATTATTACCCGACTACGGCAAAGTCAAAAGGAGGTATATAATTTTAGCAGGCTATGAATGTATGTATTTTCATCTGTTCCCTCATATCTCCTAAACTACGCGTCGTATCTTGACAAAAGAATAGTTGGAAGCGTCGTGCTCTTCCGCCTGGTTATAGGCTATATGATGTCAAATTAAATCCAACATGGCAGCACATGTCTGGACTTTAAAAGAGACTATGATCCCAGAGTTTGCTTCGGTATTTCTTCTCAGAGGTAGTCATATAGGAAATAAGTGTATAAGTGTTTGTGTTGGTCTGGGTGTGTTGCTTATGTATTATAAGTATGTATTTACAAAAAAACAGTATATACGTATTATATCCATTGTCTAGTACCCATACCACAAGCTCTGCTTAGTTTGGGACTAGATGGTGCTGTGTAAAAATGTCCCAAAGATATTTATTTATTTATTTAAATGCCGATGCCATCTAGTTTTAAAATAACCGACTTGTAAAAGTGTTTTCAACATTCAATTTGCAGAATAAATGATTTTAATATGGATTTGTACATAACGGACATAATGTTAGATCTATGAGGTTGCAGTGACATAAGGGGCTTGCAAAGACCTTACCTCTTTTTCCAAAATAATTATAATAATAAGTATCATGTTTGGTATTCAATGAAAGGTCTTAACGAGTACATTGTGAAAATATACAGATTACCTATACATACATAAACCCAATTTTTTTATTTAAAAAGTCATACTACCCATATTACAAGCTCTGCTTAGTTTAGGACTAGATGGTGCTGTGTAAAAATGTCCCAAAAATATTTATATTTATTTAATATTTAACTTGATGAAATGAGAAATGATTTCAGAAATGAGGAGATTCGCAGGAGAACGAAAGTAACCGACATAGCCCAAAGAATTGCCAAAAGTGGCAGTGGGTGGGGCACATTGCTCGCAGAACGGATGGCCGATGGGGCAGCGTACCCCCACAAGGTAGACCGACGACCAGGTGAAGGTCGCGGGAATCCGCTGGATGTGGAAGGCGCAGGACCGGTCGATGTGGCGATGCTTGGGGGAGGCCTATGTCCAGCAGTGGACGTCTTTCGGCTGAAATGATGATGATGATGATGATGAAGATTATTCAATTTGATTATTTGTATTGAAGAGTTTTTCAAAATCAGTTGTTTCCTTACGTATGAATATCGATTATGATAACGTAGTTCACAGGAACAACAGGGTTTTTGTTACATATTGTATGGGTGGTTCGTAAACTGGGTGGCTAGAAACTATTCTTTAAAAAAAACCTAAGCCCTTGACCTAAATTATAATAAAAACAATATACACAGATAACTTACACTAATTTCATCCGGCACAACCAGCTGTGAGGCGATGATCATCTCGTGGTCGGTGAGCTTGTCCAGTGCAATGGAGTGCTTGTTGCCCAGCCCCGCTCTGCAAGACATCCTTAACACATGCATGGTCTATACAGTGGCCGTTTCTTTGTAAACACAGATAATGTGGACACCACACACATGCAACTACGAAGCTCGATTTATTTTTATGTTAACTGCAGATGTGTTTATACAGTACTAACTGAGGCTAATGTTTGATTAGCTTGAAATCTGTTTATATCACAGAAACAGATAGAGTAGAATGGTTGTAATCACAATTTTACTTGCGACACAGCGGTGACATTCCCCTGTATGTGTGAGCGCGCTCGCCAGTGACCTTGCGGGAGCGCGGTTACATGCAATCACAGACCAGTAAGCCTCTAGACGCCTATTAGCCGGATACCCCCGGTCACAAAGCATATGCAGTAGCACTGCATATCTTACGCCCAGCCACCAATCGGGACGTCACTCCGTCAGCGAGCGGCACCAATCATATCACCGAACATTTGAGCTGACCAATCATAACGCGCCGTCCGCCCCCCGGTCCCCGCCAACATTTTACGACTGTGTTCTCATGCAAAACTTTGTTTATGTGGCGTCTTGAGGCTTACTGGTCTGTGCATGCAATATATTGGCTGGGGCAGCCGAGAGACTGCCCGTTCCCGTTCAACACGCCGCGCACCGCGCTCGCCACGACCCGCACACATAGCCGCGAGCAATTTTACGAGCACACATGCTTAAGTGTCGCGTCTTGTCGTTAGTATATATTGTATGCTTGCGATTCATGCGTGGCTACTTTCGAACAAACTACGCCTTACATATTGACGTCATTAATTTTTTAAATTTAACTTTAGTCAAATGTACTTTACAGCATTTGTTTCTGCAGTTAGAAACAGCAGAATAAGGCATTTTTGCGGGTTTTTGTTTCAGTATTTACAGAGACAAGTCATAAGGCGTACTGAGAAAGGCTTTGAAATGCCCTGCACCATGGGTGTTGGCACGCGCGCCCTGCCCACTTTTCCATTCTATCTATTTCTGTGGTTTATATGCAATAGCAATAATTGATCATGCATTATTCTCTGTATTTGAGCAAATGTATCTGTGTTATGACAATATTCTCTTAGTTACAGGATATAGTTGGCATGTTAACCAGTCAACGGGTGCAAGGCCACCGACAACGGTGAGCCAATAGATTTATCTATTGTGTTTCATTACCAAATCTATGATAACGAATGCCTTCTTTCCAAGTTTATAAAAGCAAAACCTATATTAATTTTGCTTATAATATTTGACTTTCTCGTTGGTCTAGTGGTCGCAAGCGCGACTGCTGAGCGTGGGGTCCTGGGTTCGATTCCCGAGTCGGGCAAAGTGTTATTGGGTTTTTTCATTAGGAAATTCTCAGTAGCAGCCCGGAGTCTGGATTTGTGCCCGGTTAATGGCAATAGGCTCGCCCCCTATTACATGGGACTATAACATAACTGGCGAAATGTGGGTGTACTCAGTGGCGTGCATTGCATATAGGCAATTAGGCAATACCCAGTGCCTTCCTCATTCAAACTCAACAGTGGTGTAAGTTATTATATTTTTTTCAACGTACGATGATTCTTTATCCTTTATTAAACCTATTAATGCTGAATAAATCTTCCTACATAAAAAAATCAATAACTTACACCAAAAATAAATTCAAGTGAAGTAGGCCACTGCACGCCACTGGGTGTACTATACACCTCTGCCTACCCCTTCGGGGAAATACAGGCGTTATGTTATGTTATAATTTATAACAACAGAATTAATAATATTGCAAACACTTGTCTTACAATACAATACAAAGGTTTATTTCATCAACACAATATAGGTAACATTAGTTGGTGATTGGAGCCTCCTTTTAAGCAAATAATGCCTGTATTAGGAGACTCCGCTCTTCAATAGATAGCTTAAAAAACTTATTAAAATATAATTTTAATTTATTTATTTATTTATCTTTATACATATTAATTATTATGATATTGTATATGTGTGGGGGTGTGTTCAAGTGAGGAATGCATGTGTGTGTGGTGGATGGAGTGTGTGTGGTGGATGGGGTGTGTGAGAGTGTATGTTGAGGGTTTTTAGTGAGTTATGTCATATATTGTAGGAGTGCCTCAGTTTCTGCATAAGTAAGTGGTTTCATCCATTCTGCTAGCATTTTTTTACATTCATGTAGTTTATTAGTGTATATATATATGTGTTTGTTTACCCTATTATATAAATGAGCTGAGCGTGTATTATATTGTATAGCGGCGAATTTAGTTTTAGTTTGCGGGATTTGTGCAATCATGTCTTTCCGTCTTTTTGATATTATGGTTGCATCATAAGGAAGTGTCTTGTGTTTTTTTAGGACCGTATATGTTATGTACAACTTTCTTACAGAAAGCAGACCACTTATCTGATAGAGACTTTCAGTACGGTATCTTATCTTTTTGAAATACATTATTTTTATTAGGGCTCGCTGCCCTCGTTCTATATTTATAAATTTTGTTTTTGCTGCCCCGCCCCATATGGGGATACAGTAAACTAGGACAGATTGCGCCAGGGCAATATAAATTTCATTTAAGAGATTTCTATTGGGGCCTACTTTATTATTTATATTTGTTGGAAGGACATGCCTTAATGTTTTGAATATCCAGCCTAACTTCCTAACTCTTTTAGTGACATGTTCAAGATGTCCATACCATGACAGTTTTTGGTCAATAACGACCCCTAAATATTTTGTTTGAGATACTTTACTAATTATAGGACACCTACAGTTATTATTATTTGAATCGCATGAGTGTAGTTTAATACTAAAGTCATCTTTTGGTTGTGACCGATTAGAGATGCTGAAACATATGTAATTAGTTTTCGTAGTGTTTAGTGTGAGTAGGTTGTCGTTGAGCCAGTGAGCAATTTGGACCATACCCGTCTCAGCCTTGTGTTTAACATCGGGCCAGTCGTTCCCGGAGAAGACAACAGCTGTATCATCGGCGTAGGAAAATATTTTTGCGCTATTGACGTTTAAGTTGCAGAGATCGTTAATATACGTTAGAAATAATGTAGGACCTAAAACGCTTCCTTGCGGTACGCCGAATGATACGGTCGCATCATTACTCGTATATGGTCCTATCTTAACCCTTTGTTTTCTATTAGATAAATAATCTTTGAAAAAATTGAGAGGGGTTCCTCTTATTCCGGCTTTTTCCAGCTTGGTCACAAGGGTTGGAACAGAAACGGTGTCAAAAGCTTTTTTTAGATCTAAAAATACCGTCAGGCATTTTCTACCTCTATCAAGATGTTCAGTTACTAGCGAGCTGAGAGCAGTTACTGCGTCTTCTGTGGATAATCCCTGTCTAAAACCAAATTGTGTAGATGATATTATTTTATATTTAGTTAAGTAGTTTACGAGTCTAGTATTAGTTAATTTTTCTATTATTTTAGACAAGGCTGGTAAGACTGAAATCGGTCTATAGTTATTGACATCGTCTCTGTTCCCTCCCTTATGTACTGGAGTAATAATAGACTTTTTTAATGGGGCTGGGAAAATACCATCCCTAAAACAAAGGTTAGCCAGGTGGGTAATGATGGGAACGACTTCCTTGTTGATATACTTTAAGAAACTAGTTGAGATACTGTCCCATCCTGGGGCACTGTCCGATTTCAGGTTCATCAAAATTCTTTCTACTTCCTTGGGGTCAGTGTCCAGGAGAACAAAAGAATTAATTTGTGTAGGTGTAGTATTAGGCCAATCAGAGGAGTTTTTATTAGTACAAGGTTGAATTTGTTGGGCTAATTCTTTTCCAATATTCACAAAATAATCGTTTACGAAATTTACTGATTCATTTGGAGATGACCTGATATTTAATAATTCTGTACTTTGATTTTTTTGTTTATTTGAGTAGGTGATTGATTTTATGTTTTTCCAGAGTAGCTTAGTGTTTTTGACTGATTTAGTGAGTAATTCTCTTTCATATTTTCTTTTTATTTTTTTTATGAGATTATTACAATAATTTCTATATCGACAGTACGTGATTTTTAGGATTGCGTTATGTGGATCAACTCGAAGGCTTTTTTGCAGTTTATTACGGTTTTTAATACAGCGTAGTATTCCCGAGGTGATCCATGGTTTGATTATACGTTTACTGTTAGGGATGCTTGTTATTGTAGTGTTGTTGTTAATAGTATCAATCAGTTTTTGAATGAGTAGGTCGGTTATAAGATTTGGGTCGTTACAAAACAGCAATTCGGCAAGATTCTTTTCCTGTAAATATTTTAGCGCTTGTTCAAAATTTATTGTAGTAGTTGTTTTATTTGTAATTTCTTTGTTTTTTATTTTAGAAAGCGATAACAATGTAGTGCAGTGATCAGTAATTGTAGTTTGTAAAATAACAATTGATGCAGATGTCTTTTTTGTATTAATTCGCAACATGAAGTGATCTATGCAGTTCTGTTCCCTGGTGGGAAGTGTATGGCCAGGTAATATACCATAAGCCGACAAATTGTTAAGGTAGTGATTTCGGTTTTTTTGTTCAAGAGAAGTTTCGGTATCTTTGAGTCTAATGTTTATGTTAATGTCCCCTGTTATTACTATATTTTTTTGTGTAGCTATAGAATCTAAGTGTAAACTGAGTGAATCCATGAAACTATCAATATTTTTGTTTGATGGGGATCGATAAATACACAAGACAATGTTGTTTAGTATATCCAGCTGGAGACAAGACGCCTGGGATAGATGTATTTCTTGAATTTTTGGTTTGAGCGTATTTTTAACATATACAACTACCCCATCATTTTGGTTCAACTGTCGTGTTGTTACATAGGAGTGATAATTAGCAAGTTGCGGTATAGGTTTATCAGTATTTAATCTACATTCCGTTAATATTATCACATCTGTTTCAAATTTAAAAGTGGATAACATTATTACAAAGGCATCAAAATTGCAGTATATGCTTCTTATATTCTGTGAAACAATAGTCAAATCATTTTTCTTAACATAAATATGTTCAGAAAGATTCGAGCAATCGCATTCAATTGAACACGCAACTTCAATTTTGTCTATCTCATTGATTGTTTGTAATGTGTCACTCATATGAATAATTATTTCCTAATAGAATAAAAGTCACTGCTGGATAGTCTCTGTTAGGTCCATGATGGGTGTGGCATATAAGAGAATAATGAGCTAGTCTTATAAGCAGCATGCATGTTAGTTGAAAACTTATTGTTTTTTTATGTTTAGATGTGATTATATGTGTTGTGTAGGTAGTTACATACTTGTGTGATTTACTTATATGAGAGTATATTTTTATAAACATTGTGTATATGTTATGGAAGCTGTATGTATGGTTAGTGATGCATATCTGGGTTAATGTGTGGGTGTTAGACTTGTGCAATGTATGAGTAGAGGAGTTTTTAATCATAATGGGCAGGTATTGTTTAAAAAGACTGAATGTATGTAGATGTATAGTGGTATGGATTGGTGTTGTCGGTTCTGTATAGAATTTGTATATGTAGGGGTGTGAAAAAGATTTCAAGTATACAAAAAAATCTAAAAAGTACCTTAAAATGACTTCCATAGTACTATAATGACACAGCGTGAGGTGACAACGTGCAAAAATCTGTAGGTATAGAACTGTAAACACTGTTATATACCACATCGATAAATATGATATCACCGCGGGTATGTACAAAATTTGTAGACAAAAAAACTGAACGTTAAAGAGTCATATTTTCACTGTAAGTTGATGGATTTGTTCTTCGCTTCTAATAGTAATGATTCGCGCCTGGTCGTCCTTCCTTACATAAACTTTGCCGTATGCAGTCCAGCAGTATTTATACGCTCCCGATTTTGTCAGATCACGGGCAAGAAAATGGAGGCGAGATCCCTTAGGGGTCAGATGCTCAGACAAGAAGACGGGTGTATCTTCTTGTGTTTTGAAGCCTAGGTGTTGTGCACATAGCTTGTTCTTGTGTTTTATGTTGAAAGTCTTTCCCATTTTCATTATTTCATTCTTTAGCAGAGTGGATCCGGTTTCAACAACAATCGGCATATTTAACGTACGATGATTCTTTATCCTTTATTAAACCTATTAATGCTGAATAAATCTTCCTACATAAAAAAATCAATAACTTACACCAAAAATAAATTCAAGTGAAGTAGGCCACTGCACGCCACTGGGTGTACTATACACCTCTGCCTACCCCTTCGGGGAAATACAGGCGTTATGTTATGTTATAATTTATAACAACAGAATTAATAATATTGCAAACACTTGTCTTATTATGTCATGTTTTGTATCAAATACTTAGGTAACACAACATCTGCAGTTAAATGGTGAGGTTAAAGCCACATTTTAGTCAAAAACAGCCACATGTAGAGAACAAGCTTAAAAGTAGTTATATTTACTCCATTATTCATAAAATCTAGTAATTTTACGGGATTATATTTTCAACCAATTAACCAATTATTCAGCCAATTATGAAGGATTGGTTACTTTTCAGTTCATGACTTTTCTTTTTACAAGCTTTATTTTTAATATAACAAGGTTACATTGTTGTTTTTGTTTTTTTTATGAATAATGGGAATACTGGTGTCGAGTCTCTTGTTCACAAACTAAAGCTATTTTAAATTATCACTCTATTTTACTAATAGTAGATACAAGAAAAGGAATGGCAACAATTTTAGAACTGTCAAATTAGTCAGAATTTAGATTTTCATACAAGTTTAGTTGTGATCTCGGAACATGCCCACTAAAATACAAAGAAATATAAATAATGTAATACATAAACTAATTTGACAGTTAACATTGTTGCCATCCCTTTCTTGTATATACTATTAGTAAAAGAGAGTGATAGTTTAAAATAAGTTTAGTTCTTAAACAAGAGAATCAACGCCATTATCACTGTTATGCCTATTTAAGATTATTCTACATGTAAAATAATGTTTTTACTATAAACTAGCAAGAAGTATGAGTAGTTTTCATTGAAGTTATAAAATAATCTATAAAACAACAGATAAATAGATTTTCTCCCACTTGCTCCGAAATTGGTTCATTATTCAAAAAAAATAATACAACAATCGGCTCTTTGCTCTTTTCGTACGCAACGAAATAAACGAAATAACAGGCGGGTAATATCCAACAGGACAATAATAGAAATTGCTGAACACTTTTTATTTTTTAAATTATGCTACAGAGGTTTTTAAGTACACTCTTACATAAATTAGGTGTTTTTAGGTACAAAATATTTATCATTATACAGGCTTAATGCGCATTTTATTTTCAAAACTTTGAAATTAGAACAAGAACCGCGCGCGGGCGAATTGGCGTGAATGAAAATGAGATAAGCGAAAAGTACTATACAAGTCTCGGCCGAAATAGCAATTAACGGCCTCGTTTAGTTAAAAAGGACTCGGCTTGCGCCTCGTCCTTTCAAAATCACTTGGGGAGTACTCGGCTTCGCCTCATACTTCCAATATTACTCGGCCGTAAATTGCTTAATTTCAGGCCTCGACAGTAATGTACTCCTCTTGTATGCCCAAATGTGGATCCACATGAGACATAATGTAATTTGAATTGTGTATGGAATTCCAGCATACGAGAGGTTGATAACAATGATGTGAAGGATGTTTATGCCAATTCTTTCGACTGAAATCTTAATTGGAATAGCAACTCCTGAAGTAACCTATATCAAAATTGATAATAATCAATGATATTTAAAAGCAGAGATATGCTACTGAGCTCCCAATCTGAAGACTCGAAACCATCCTAATTAGGTAGTTTTTCTATTAATCCGAGTCATGTAAGGCCGCCGAGGGGGACTGGTGGCAAAAAAAAAAAACTAACATGCCACAAAACATTCCACGAAAGTAACTTGAAGTAATCAACTTAGTAGTTTATGTGTATTGTGCTGCTGTTACGTACGGAACATTTTTTTGGTTGGTTTTGTTAGGGTGTCAAACTGGTTCAAACAACGACGTCAATATATAGACACGCAATCTCATACAACGTGTCCCAGAAATCAACGTCAAGCCGAAAACGGGCAATAGGCCAAGTCGTGACAGTCATTAGAAAAATATAAAAAAAAATCTTGGTCATGTACTTTTCAAATTTTATGGATTCAAAAATAAATCTCAAAAAGTGACACCCTGTGATGATTTTTCAAGTCCTGTGGCTACAAATATTAACTTTCCGTCAGTTTTTTTTTCTGTGACGTATCCATGAATAATCCTTCTGTAAATTACAGTTAAAAGTTAAAACATAACTACCTCATTTTTAAATAAAATGTTAGATTTTTGCCCAACATTGAATTCAAAATTATTACATCACCCAACTTTAACCGCGTGTAGTGTAAAAAAAAAGTACTACACTATTTTGGCAAGTAACTTTAAAAGATGGCGCGTTTAGTTTGGATTCCAAAATGGTATGCCACTTACTAATTGCTACTTCTTAATTGAGGAAAAAAAAATATTTGTTAGTTTTAGGTGCGTTTGAAATAAAATTCAGTTGTTGGATTTCTTTAGTTATAATTTTTATTAAATCAGATTTACCGAGTTTATATTAAATGTTCGAACTGTTTGCCTTCAGCTGCACATTTGGATATTTCTTACGATACATTCTTGGTGCAGCATTGGCGTTGCATAAGCATTCTCCATAAATGAGATGCATGTTGGCGTATTCCTGTGCAGTGTATCGAGATGGCATGATAACAAACTACACAAAACACGGGATTACGATTAAAACAAGTCCGGGGTCGTCAGAAACAGTGCAGATAAATCAAAATCACAATGCAAATGAAGTCCAATAAACAAAGCCACAGTTGTAAGTATGAAGTCACTACAAATACAAAAAGATGCTTAGAAAACGAAAGAGCGTAACGTGCTGCAGTATTGCACAATTTACCTAACGCCTCCCTGTTTCGCCAGAGTGGCGTCTCTATCTGTTTCACTCACACAGACGAAATTATGTGTCAATCCGTCTCGCTCTTAGATAAAAGTAGCGTCACTATCTATCTCGTAAGAGATACCCAAATGCTGAGCGTTATCCCGATCATCTAGTATTTATTAATGTGCAGCTGAAGGCAAACAGTTCGAACATTTAATATAAACTCGGTAAATCTGATTTAATAAAAATTATAACTAAAGAAATCCAACAACTGAATTTTATTTCAAACGCACCTAAAACTAACAAATATTTTTTTTTCCTCAATTAAGAAGTAGCAATTAGTAAGTGGCATATCATTTTGGAATCCAAACTAAACGCGCCATCTTTTAAAGTTACTTGCCAAAATAGTGTAGTACTTTTTTTTTACACTACACGCGGTTAAAGTTGGGTGATGTAATAATTTTGAATTCAATGTTGGGCAAAAATTTAACATTTTATTTAAAAATGAGGTAGTTATGTTTTAACTTTTAGCTGTAATTTACAGAAGGGTTATTCATGGTTACGTCACAGAAAAAAAACTGACGGAAAGTTAATATTTGTAGCCACAGGACTTGAAAAATCATCACAGGGTGTCACTTTTCGAGATTTTTTTTTGAATCCTTAAAATTTGAAAAGTACATGACCAAAATTTTTTTTTATATTTTTCTAATGACTGTCACGACTTGGCCTATTGCCCGTTTTTGGCTTGACGTTGATTTCTGGGACACGTTGTATAAGCGGCATGTTCCAAATTCAGTTGAAGCAACCGTTGATAAAATTAACGTGTGTTCGCGAGACAGCTGTCATGTGAACTAATGACAGATGACAGTGTGGTTCCGGAACCACAACTTTGTGTAACCATGTTGTTCTTTTGAACAGCACATCTAGTACGTAGTACATATATATCAATGGGTTCAAACCTAGAATCTATGCAAAATTTATATATTAAATTAATGTTTAACTAACATTAAATAAGACTCAATTACATATTCTATGAAATCTCAGTCAGAGTGTTGCCTTACGGCCAAAACTAATATCCTATCTAGCCATCATTTGCCCAACTAGAGAAAAAAAAATTACATGTATAGCTCACTAAACACTTTAACACTCACACTCTCTGCACTTTCACACACTCACAGTACACTCTTTCATACGCACCCAAACATTCAAATTCGACACATTCGCACAACTTCAGCATTTTTATTTATTATCCTTTTTTGCTATTTGGTCAGTTCATAATGATATCATAAAATACAGTACCAACCCCGGGAATGCACTTTGTTAAACTGTGAATAGTATCGCAGGAATCCACAAGACAGGCTTGTCCTAGTGTGGAATCCACAAGTTAATTGTTTCCTTATGTAATACCTACTACTTATACCTAATACTATCTACCTGTAATGTACCTCTTAAGGAAATGTAAAAAATACAGGTAATACAGTTATACAAATTATGTCAAATGTATGTCTCTAGTTGGACAAATTGCGGCTAGCTATACTATACGTTATTCATTTTTCTCGTAGCAGACAGGTGTGGGTAAATATTTTGAGAATCCATTTGAGTGATATGATTTCTACATGAGACATTAAATAAAAGTCATAACAAACACTTATGATGATGATGTTATAATGATAATCTATCACAGTATCAGATAAGGAAAAAAACATTGTAGAGATCAAGGTAGAGATGTAGAATGTAGGTTAGCCATCACCCTGAGTTTAAGAAATGTTAGAATTACACTCTAATTGGTCAGAGTGTCGCCTTAGGGATTAGATAATAAGAGCTCTAATAAGCATTCGGAGCGGATTCTAATAGCAGAATTAGAAACAAAAATAAGTATTCAAAATTCCATGTTATGACGTAAAGAAATCGATCGATACTTACTTGCGTAACTGTTCACGAGCTCGCTCCTCCGCCTTCTTCCGACTCTTGGATGTTGGATCTATCTGGTTCACGAGCCATTTTATGGAGAAATAAGTCACCGCGGACACAAAAGCAACCCGTATAGCCATTTGGAACACATCGTTCCGCGTAAACGCTGACCCTTCCACCATCATGCCGTTAGGAAAATAAGTAACTTGTCACAAATAAACTACGGAATGATTGTTAGGACACGTGTGCTCTTCGATTTAATATCAATTTTAAAATTTCTTCACAATGTAATTACTGCCGTCATGCTTTTGTGAATTTTCATCAGAGACAATTTTTTTATTTTTTTATTATTATGGAACGATGTTGTTCCATTCCAAAAAATACTGCAAACAGATTTTAAAAAAAACAAATACTTTTCCAAAAATCATATAATTCAGATATAATAGTTATATTATAGATATCTTTCAGTCATTGTTTTACAGTAAATGAAGAGCTACCTAACCATCAATGATAAAAGTTATAAAAAAAACTTAACTTCTATCGAAAAATACTCCTTAGAAAGAAACGTCGAAAAGAACAGATGGAATCGTTCTGAAATTAAAAAATACTCGATGTGAAAATGTATCTTCGAAAAGTTAATAATTTATGTATTATTCAATGTTTTATTGCTACCTAAAGTTCCTTGAATAATGAATACAAGTATTCTACTAGGACTAGCGGACTAGGAACATAGGAGTAATGCTCCTAGTCTAGGAGCAATTTATTAATAATATTAGCTCTGAGGTAATTATGTAATTACATTATTCAAGGAACTTTAGGTAGCAATAAAACATTGAATAATACATAAATTATTAACTTTTCGAAGATACATTTTCACATCGAGTATTTTTTTATTTCAGAACGATTCCATCTGTTCTTTTCAACGTTTCATTTTAAGGAGTATTTTTCGATAGAAGTTTAGTTTATTTTATAACTTTTATCATTGATGGTTAGGTAGCTCTTAATTCATCCTATTGTGATCCTATTCCTAAACGGGACTTTATTTTATTGCGTCAATATTATGGCTCCGTTACACGAATAAAATAATATATAGCTGTCACTGTCATGCTGACAAAAGTCACAAAAGTGTGATTGAGTTCGTGGAACAAGTACATAAATATAACCTCAAAATAACATAATTATTTATTATTTTTAATTTTTTAATGTATTTTTGAGTAAATATTTTTATACAGACGCTTTTAAATATAACAGAAAATGAAGAAAACTAAACCCGGATCACGCCCTAAGTTCGAAAATGCGCGGAAAGCATTACGGAAACAAAAACGACAGCAAAAGAAGGTACATCGTCAGGAACATTATCTGAAGAAGAATGTTGAGAAGAAGCAGCCAGTATATACAGCCGGCAGGTTTGTCAAACGACCTGCTGACTCACCAGAACCCAACGTGGAGGTGAAGGTATACAAAACGGAATAATTTTTGGTACCTACTGCCACAACAAACTTTTTGACCCTTACCTACCCTAAGATCAATAAATTCAATGAAAACATGTGCTGGTGGTGCATTGTGATATTGTTTAAATTGTATTCCATAATTCCATTCAATTCGATAATTCCATTCAACATCATCATTGATTTTTCTTTCTTTTCATTTTGCCTTTATCTAGCACTGGACAGCTGAAGGCTGGTGACGTTATTGTGATGAGAGAACAGAAACAGGCAGTATGCCTGTTTCCTATTACTTCCAAAACCTGTATAAAATTTCATGTTGCATGTTTTATAAACACATTCATTCTGTATACTGAAGCATTTTTAGGGTTCCGTAGCCAAATGGTAAAAAACGGAACCGGAACGGGATTTGTCATGTCTGTCTGTCTGTCTGTCTGTCCGTCCGTATGTCACAGCCACTTTTTTCCGAAACTATAAGAACTATACTGTTGAAACTTGCTAAGTAGATGTATTCTGTGAACCTCATTAATATTTTCACACAAAAATAGAAAAAAAAATACAAAAATAATTAGGGGTTCCTCAAGAAAAAACAACTCAAAAAATTTTTTTCATCAAACCCATATGTGTGGGGTATCTATGTATAGGTTTAATATCATTATTTTCTAAACTGAATAGTTTGCGCGAGAGACACTTCCAAAGTGGTAAAATGTGTCCCCCCCCCCCTGTAACTTCTAAAATAAGAGAAAACATCATATATTTTTTTTAGTTTTATACTAAAAAAAAAAATGATGTACATTACCATGTAAATCTCTATCTATCATCTTGCCCCCCCTGGCCTAATGCCTGGCGATACCCTTGGTGTACAATAAAGACAATTCTATCCATCTAAAGCCTAGTTAGACTGCCTCGGTGGTCTAATGGTTGCAAGCGCGACTGCCACAGCTCTGTTCTTTTGCCACAGAATGTTGCAAACAACTACTAGCATACTAATATTAAAGGTAGTAAAATTTATTTTTTTGCCCTGTATATCATCATTTATTATCATTAGTGCATTAATAAAATAGTCCTACTACTCCATTGACTCACTTATTCCAGAAGAAAAAACCTAAGCTGGAGACACCACTAGACATCCTTAACAAAGAACGACAGAAAGAGAAGAATGTGGAGAAGAACTTAAAAAACCAGATGGAGAAACAGAGAAAGAGTATGTTACTGCAAGCTAATGATGAAGAAGACAAGATCATAAAAAAACTGGAGAAGCAATTGGGGCTAAACAAAACTAAGAATAAAAACAATTTATTTGCTGATGATGGACTTGACTGTATCCTTTTAAATAAATGAGGTATATTATCTATGACAGATTTTAAACAAAAATACTTAATTGTAATCAATAGACAACTGTAAATTTAACAATTTAAATCGTTAGATGCGAAGCGAATCGCATGCGTAAATGCGTTAAAAAAATAAAATAACTGTAAACTTGTCCAATAACATTATCAATTAATAAAAATAAATAGGGTAAATTTGGGCATACTTGGTTACTGAACTGTGATTACATATTACTACTAATTTTTATATTTTAAGAGCTACTGAAGTTTAAATCCAATTACATTAGCTCTAATAATTATTAAATATTGTCGGTATTAGCTTTTTAAAATCCACTGCAGGATATAAATCCCTCAAATCCAAATGTAAATGAAACCCTGAACTTTAAACACAGATCTTCTAGAAATATGTGACAAATCAACTACAGAGCAAATAGTGGCAGCTGAGAAGCATCTAGCTGAAGTGGAAGGTGATTCAGACTTTGAAGAGGACCTCGCAGTGGTTACTGGCAAAGATGTTAAAGATAAAAAGAAAAAAGAAGGCAAAAGCAAAGAAAAACAGGTTAAAGATGGTAGTGATAGTGAAAATCTTACTGATGAGGACATTAGTTCTGATAATGAAGATGACGAAATGGGGAGTAAAGAAGAATTAAATGAAGGTTTAAGTGAAGACAATGATTCAAGTGATGGTATAAGTGAAGAAGATGATGATATGAGTGAAGGAGACAGTACTATGGGCGAAGGAGATGATGATGGTGACTTTAGTGATGAAAGTCTTTCAGATGATGCACCTGAAGGTATGTTTAGTTTCTTTTTCTGAGTTTTGAAGGAAGTACTGCTGGCCATCTTTCGCAAAGAACTTAATCTACTGGGTTATCAGCTCCTGAACTAATTAGACATTTTAAGCTTTCTTAAATAGAACATGTAAGCAAGTTATTTCAAAATGATGTGCAAAATTTATTTTCATTTCAGAAAAACCTACAAAAACCCTAAAAGCAAAGGCGAAACAGAAAATAAATAAACAAGAGATGAAAAAAAGCAATATTGACAAACAAGAAGAACCAAAAATACCCAAAAAAGAGAAAATCATATCTGAAGATGATTTGAGCAAAGTTTTCAGTGATGATGAAGTTTCACATCTCTCTGATGATGATGATGATGGTGCATTTGATGAAGGTGATGAACTGAATGTTGTAGAGAAAAAGGAAAAACCTGACGTTTGGGAAGATATTTACGGAAGAAAGAGGGATAAAGAAGGAAATATTATTAAGGTAGATTTTAAAACTAATATAGGAATTTTTTTTTAGATCGTAAATATAATTTAAAATTATTGTGATTTGGTTTTACAGGAAGAAAAAGGCGTCTACATTCCACCACATCTCAGAAACAAAGATTCAAGTACAGATAAACAGCTACTGCAACTAAAACGGCAAATTAAAAGTGAGTATAATATTAATTACAATATTAATAAATAGTTTTGAGCCAAATAATTAAATTAAATTGATTCATCAATATATAGGAGATCTGTTAAACTCTTAGAAAAGTATATATTTTTTAACTTTTCTCTTGAAATATTGTGTTTCACCGAAATGTGGTTAGAAAATGATAGCTTGTCAGTTATTTTGAATAACTTATGTGCGTTTATCAGAAAGTCGGCTGAGGGCGGTGGTTGTTTAATTCATACCAACAACATGATTTAAACCAAAGCCATATGACATTTTCTTAATTATACCTAATTAAGTTTTGGCCTTTTTACGCGACTTTTTATGTCCAAACAAGTGCTTCATAAAAACGTATTAAGTGGTCCCTTGATTACCCAAATTTTGCTCTACAAAACGGTTTTCGTAGCTTTCGTGGTTGCAGGAAGTAATTTTTTTACAAGCTTTTACCATAGTATAGGATAGCGAAACGAGCTAAAGGCCCACCTGATGTTAAGCGGTTACCTTTTCCCATAACAACTGCAATACCACCTAGGCTGTTGCCTAAATGGTACTGCAAGTCGGTTCGCCAAACTGAGACATGTGGAAAGTCTCATGTGATTGTAATTTCACCGGCACCCGTACCCTTCAGACCGAAACACAGCAATGCATCACTATTGGGCGGAGAAGTAGGTACGGTGGTAGTACTTCCTCGGACGAGCTCTTCCAAAAAGGAGCTCTACTACTACTGTTTATAAGATGCTGGTCATTTAAGTTATGTGTATCACATACTAGTGGCTTATATTACTCACACCGTCTTTCTGTATCTTTTATTTAATTTTAAATATCAATTGCTCGATGCCTTTGTTATTTTTCCAGGCGTTCTCAATAAGTTATCCGGCACAAATCTGCACTGGGCGTGCACTTCAATAGAGAACCTATACCAGTCTAACAGCAGGAACTCTGTCAACACTGCATTGACACAACTGTGGTTGGAGGCCACCGTGTCTCCGGCTAACACGCCTGACAGAATGGTAGCAGAGCATGCGGCGTTAGTGTCAGTGTTACACGCTAATGTTGGCTCAGAGATCGGTGAGTAATACAATAGGTAGACAGTCAACACTGCTTAGACACAACTGTAGTTGGATGCCGATGCCACCGTGTTTCCGGCTAACACGCCTGGCAGAATGGTAGCAGAGCATGCGGCGTTAGTGTCAGTGTTACACGCTAATGTTGGCTCAGAGATCGGTGAGTAATACAATAGGAAGACAGTCAACACTGCATAGACACAACTGTAGTTGGATGCTGATGCCACCGTGTTTCCGGCTAACACGCCTGACAGAATGGTAGCAGAGCATGCGGCGTTAGTGTCAGTGTTAAACGCTAATGTTGGCTCAGAGATCGGTGAGTAATACAATAGGAAGAAAGTCAACACTGCATTGACACAACTGTGGTTGGATGCCACCGTGTCTCCGGCTAACACGCCTGACAGAATAGTAGCAGAGCATGCGGCGTTAGTGTCAGTGTTACACGCTAATGTTGGCTCAGAGATCGGTGAGTAATACAATAGGAAGACAGTCAACACTGCATAGACACAACTGTAGTTGGATGCCGATGCCACCGTGTTTCCGGCTAACACGCCTGACAGAATGGTAGCAGAGCATGCGGCGTTAGTGTCAGTGTTAAACGCTAATGTTGGCTCAGAGATCGGTGAGTAATACAATAGGAAGAAAGTCAACACTGCATTGACACAACTGTGGTTGGATGCCACCGTGTCTCCGGCTATCACGCCTGACAGAATGGTAGCAGAGCATGCGGCGTTATTGTCAGTGTTACACGCTAATGTTGGCTCAGAGATCGGTGAGTAATACAATAGAAAGAAAGTCAACACTGCATTGACACAACTGTGGTTGGTTGCCACCGTATCTCCGGCTAACACGCCTGACAGAATAGTAGCAGAGCATGCGGCGTTATTGTCAGTGTTACACGCTAATGTTGGCTCAGAGATCGGTGAGTAATACAATAGGAAGACAGTCAACACTGCATAGACACAACTATAGTTGGATGCCGATGCCACCGTGTTTCCGGCTAACACGCCTGACAGAATGGTAGCAGAGCATGCGGCGTTAGTGTCAGTGTTAAACGCTAATGTTGGCTCAGAGATCGGTGAGTAATACAATAGGAAGGCAGTCAACACTGCATTGACACAACTGTGGTTGGATGCCACCGTGTCTCCGGCTAACACGCCTGATAGAATGGTAGCAGAGCATGCGGCGTTAGTGTCAGTGTTACACGCTAATGTTGGCTCAGAGATCGGAGAGTAATACAATAGGAAGGCAGTCAACACTGCATTGACACAACTGTGGTTGGAGGCCACCGTGTCTCCGGCTAACACGCCTGACAGAATAGTAGCAGAGCATGCGGCGTTAGTGTCAGTGTTACACGCTAATGTTGGCTCAGAGATTGGTGTGCTATACTACAAGGTGGCGCAAAAGCAATGTCATAATGTGATTGTGTCAGAGATTGATGGATTGTGTCATATTTTGCAAATGGAGTCAAATTACATTGTGCTTTGACGTGTGTTGTAGACAGATATTTGACTACAAGCAATGGAGCGATACACTCCCGCAGAACGCGGAATTATTGTTCCTGCTTATTTGACCAATTTCCGGGGAGTGTGATTTCTCGATTTGACGATTTGAGCTGACCCGCCATATCGCCAGATCTGACGGTGCCAGACTTATTTCTTTGTGGCTTTTTGAAATCTCGCGTTTACCACAACAAACCACAAACCATAGAATAGTATTTATTTGCATCAAACATGGTACAATAAGATGTCCTTTTAAGTAATGCTGTCGGGATTTGTTACTTCCATGTAAAATTATTATTTTCTAGGTGCACATTTCCTGCAGGAGCTCTCGCAGAGGTTTGACGAGATGATGCAGACACCTCAGCCGGTTGCTAACAAAACTCTTGACAACTTAGTATCATGCCTGGCACATCTATACAGCTTTAAGGTATGTATGTATTATGTACAGATGTCATAGTGACACTCTAACTCCTCAGTTCCTGGAGGGCTGATCAATTTGATCTGTTCTCTATCGAGGAATCTTAAATTAGCGGGGGGCGGTGAGTAGCCGTTCTGTTCGTTAGTACGGTCGATTGCACGCGGTGGCAATACTTTGACATTAGCAGCATCTTTATTTCGTAAGCAGTAAGGGTGGTTTTCGAATTGAAGTGTTACCACTGTCATGCAGGCGACTGTGTACTATTAAGTATTCTGTGCTAAGGATTTTTTTTTATAGTATAGGATGCGAAACGAGCTAAAGGCCCACCTGATGTTAAACGGTTACCTTTGCCCATAACAACTGCAATACCACCTAGGCTGTTGCTTAAATGGTGCCGCAAGTCGGTTCGCCAAACTGAGATATGGAGCTGCAGTCTCATGTGATTGTAATTTCACTGGCACCCGTACCCTTCAGACCGAAACACAGCAATGCAAGCATCACTGTTTGGAGGAGAAGTAGGTACGGTGGTAGTATTTCTCTGGACGAGCTCTTTTACAAAGGAGCTCTACTACTACTAAAAAGTTAAAAAGATACAGCCCTGTGACAGACTGTTGCGCTACAAATGGCGCGCGGCGTAGGCAGAGTAATAGGATCCCGTTGGCACTCTTTGGATTTTTCGTCGTTCCCTCACTGCTGAGGATCGCGACCACATACGACGCATTTCCAAGCTATGCGGTCTTCCGCTGTGTGGACCGCTCGGTGCATGCTGCCTCCGACAGCCCTCTTAATCGCATCTGAACATCTTGCCGGTGTTCTGCCTTGAGCGCGCTTTTTTTTTTTTTTTTTTTTTATGGCATAGGATGGCCAAACGAGCTAAAGTCCCACCTGATGTTAAGTGGCTACCTTTGCCCATAACAACCGCAAAACCACCTAGGCTGTTGCCTAAATGGAACCGCAAGTCGGTTCGCCAAACTGAGACATGAAGGTGGAAAGTCTCATGGGATTGTAATTTCACCGGCACCCGTACCCTTCAGACCGAAACACAGCAATGCAAGCATCACTATTTGGCGGAGAAGTAGGCACGGTGGTAGTACTTCCCCGGACGAGCTATACTTCCCCGGACGAGCTTTCCTTCTATCCGGCCCAGTATCACGAGCCTTTCCAGACAATGCCTAGGTGTTTGCATAATATGTCAGAAAAGGCTGAGGGCACGCTCCTGGCATATTGTAGATAGTCGTTTGGTGATGTTGACCTCCTCCAGTATAGGCGCATTAGTTCTCATGGCAGTCTCGAGTGTATGTATCAGCAAATTAAATCGGCCCAAAAGGCTAAAACTTCTTTTTCAACACACTTGCTCGTAAAGTGACTCTTATTGCACCGCTTTTAGGTTCATAATGTAGCTTATTACGCACTCGTGCTTTTTACATTATATTATCGCATTAGTGCTTTTTAATTTACAGTTTATTTTTAAATGGCAGCAAAGAGTTTTTATGCCTGAACAAAATTAAACATTTTTCGGAATAAATCAACTGTATTAATAAAAATATGCTAAATAAACATTTCAATTCATCAAATTATTTATTTTTCAACAAATTAATATTAATTTGCGTTTTCAATAAAAACAACTATTTATAATATTTTTAATATTAGGCTGTTTGGCGGTTTCCTTCGACCACCTGCGCGCGCATAGCTGCATGTCACCGTGCGATTACATTACAGTAATCCGCGCGCCATTTATCATGAATTCAATATTTGTCTAAAATGTATGTTTTTTTATTCGCAAGTGTGTTGAAAAACGTCGTATGACACGCGTGAGCATTGACTATTATACTCTCGGCTCCATTACACCCTCGCCTTCGGCTCGGGCTGCAATCCAGCCTCGAGTATAATAGTCAACTTAGCTCACTTGTATCATAATGTACTATTAAAACACACTTAAAAAGCTCTGACTTTTTCAGAAAACCCCCATGGTATACGAAGTAGTCTTCGCCAACACCCATTGGATACGAAACCCTAATGAATTTTTTAAACGTGTAATCAAAATTTTCTTAAATCCATTTCAGATCTACCACGCCTCCCTCCTCTATGACATCCTAACCCGTCTCCTGGACTCGATATCGGAGAAGAATATAGAATGTGTCCTGGTGGCGTTGCGAAGTGTCGGCGGAGTGTTGCGTAAGGAAGAACCGCTGGCACTTAAGAACTTCATACATGACACGCAGGGAAGGGTTGCTAAGTTGACCGAGGCTTCAGCTACGGGGTAAGAGTTGTTTATACGGATGAAATCAGATACAGTGGATTCTAAGACGCCTATTGTTGAATATAATACGTACAATAAATTCTGCCACTAGCTGAGGGGTACTGCAACTAGTGGCCCTACCAAGGCGGCTATTAGCTAATCACTATCGCGGCAGTTTTGACGGTTCATGTAAGTGTTCGAAACTGATTTCAAGAGGCGAATAGTGGCGACCTACATTAGTGAAATTTCATAGATGTGTTGCAGATATCGGTCGCCTGTTATGAGGCGTCTATGGGCTGTATGGTGTAATGACACAGAACAAATTTTCCTAATGCCTAAGCCGTACTCTTCGCGATAACCCGAATATTCGCGTCATCGCGATGTATGTGGACAAGTCTTCGCGAAGGCTTTGCTGCTTCGGACAAAGACGAAGACATTTCGCTCCGCTGTCGGTAAACTCTGGCACATCATAGGATTTTATCGCGATAAACTTCGCTTGCGCGACCACACTTCAGTCTTGCCACACTTCAGTCGGCGCATAGACTTCAAATGTAGCGCAAGTGTCGGCGGGTAAATTAGATAGGTAACATTTCAGGTGTGTTTAATGGACCACCAACTAACTACCATGGCCCATCTGGAATCCTTTAATCGACTCCGAAGCCAGATGGGCCGCTGCAGGTCAAATTTAGTTAGATGGGGATATACAGACGAGTCACAATGTGACTGTGGAGTCAACCCACAGACGATGCCTCACCTCTTAACCTGCTCACTGTGCAATTCCACCTGCACAATCAAAGACCTATGCGAGGCTACTGATAGTGCTGTTGACGTGGCTACATTTTGGTCCAAAATTATATAATTAAACTCGAATCATCGACACGAAGAAGAAGAAATGGGTTGAATTATTATTGACAAAATTTTAGAATTTATAATAATTGATAAACGAGGCAGAGTCAATATTATGGAACCCGATTTTTTTTGACAACAATGAATGTAGCAAACAATAATTATTTTCCGCTATAAAATACAGAGCGGCCGTATCGTCCATTTTGTTTTGGCTCGTGTGTTGTACTGTATGTTCGGGATTATCGCGATAAAACGTCATTTGTAATGGTATTGTAATATTAAGGGCTAGTTTTTCAATAGTCAGATAACTTTTAACTGAGGAATAAATGTGACGTTTTGACAGATTTTCTATACTACTACTGTCAAAACGTCACATTTATTCCTCAGTTAAAAGTTATCAGACTATTGAAAAACTAGCCCTAAGTTAATTGTGAACACAGACCAGAAAGCCTCTAGACGCCGATTAGCCGGACACCCCCGGTCACAACGCATATGCTTTAGCACTGCATATCACACGTCCCGCCGCCAATCAGGACGGCAGTCCGTCAGCGAGTGGCACCAATCATACGGAATCGTTCCACTGAAGTTTTGAGCCGACCAATCATAACGCGCCGTCCGCCCCCCGGTTCCCGCCAACATTTTACGACTGCGTTCTCATGCGAAACTGTACGGAATCGTTCCACTGAAGTTTTGAGCCGACCAATCATAACGCGCCGTCCGCCCCCCGGTTCCCGCCAACATTTTACGACTGCGTTCTCATGCAAAACTGTTTAAGCGGTGTCTTGAGGCTAACTGGTCTGTGATTGTGAATAAATAATTCGTAGTGTGAAAACGCAAATTTTATTTTAGACTCCTTTTGTCAGTATGTTTTGACAAAAACCGATAGGCGATGTTTGATGCTAACTTTAGTAGTAGTAGAGCTCCTTTGTGAAAGATCTCGCCGGGGAAGTACTACCACCGTACCTACTTCTCCGCCAAACAGTGAAGCTTGCATTGCTGTGTTTCGGTCGGAAGAGTACGGGTGCCGGAGAAATTACAATCACGAGACTTTCCATCTTTATGTCTCAGTTTGGCGAACCGACTTGCGGTACCATTTAGGCAACAGCCTAGGTGGTATTGCACTTGTTATGCGCAAAGGTAACCGCTTAACATCAGGTGGGCCTATAGCTAGTTTCGCCATCCTATACGATAAAAAAAAAACTTCGTGAAGTACAATCCTTTATTTTCTCCCCACAGATCGCGCATAAAGTTCTTACTGGAAGTTCTAATGGCTGTGAAGAACAACAACTTGACAAAGATCCCCAACTACGACCCCACGTACGCGGAACAGCTCAAGAAGATGAGCAGGAGTATCGTGAGGAAAGGAAACTATATCACACCGCTTAATATCAGACTCGATGATCTGTTGAAAGGTAAGCAAGATAATTAAAACTGCATATATTCGTAGACTTAAGGCGGGAATACACATCATGCCTGTAAAAAAAGTATATATGTATTATATCCATTGTCTAGTACCCATAGCACAAGCTCTGCTTAGTTTGGGCCTAGATGGAGCTGTGTAAAAATGTCCCAAAAATATTTATTTATTTATAAAATGGAACAGTAGCTTGCATGCTAAGTAATAGTATGTGCAAGTAACTGGCACACTGGATATGTTAGCCAGTAAATTTGCATGCTGCATGCCTGTAAGTTGCAAGAAGTATACACAAGCCAGTACGCCACACTACCAATGTCTTGACAGCACATTTTCTAGTTTTTGCATCAATGGAAAACAGAATTTGCAATAGGAAAATCGAAAAAATCGCATTCGAAGTGAATTAAATAGTGTCATATTGTTACTAAATGTGTTGCTAAATAATTAATGAGACACAAAAAGAAAAGAAGAAGAAGACGGATTTGGGTGACACTGGCATGCCTGTAGCTGCCCGTACGTGGTTTTGCAGCCTCCCGCGATCCTTCCCTCATATTTCATGCCCGTAAATCAAATATTACGCAATGTACTTGTTTGCCATGTACAGGCATACCATTTAACGTATACATATAAAAGTAGCTGGCTCGTGCAAGTAACTGGTATGTAAGCGTGCAATTACAGGCCAGTATCTTTAGGTGCTGAACACTAGACTATCCTTTTTGAGTGATCGAGACCTTCACTTTTTTATAGTAACAGAAGTCGATAAATGGTCCTGATTCTATGTTTACATCATTATCATCAACCTATATTACCCAGTATAACAGAGTAAGCCTCTCCAATAGCACGCCACTGACATCAATTCTCGCCCAAGTAACACAAAACCGTTTAAAGGTAAAAGAAAAAGCCAATATACAACTCCCAAGTCTTACAAAAGATGTTTAATGGCATCCGCAAAGTATTAAAGTTGTATGTACTGTACAACTTTAAGTATTGAGTTGTATCCATGCCGCACTTGCTAACGTGTCCCGAACACCTGCACAAGAGATGACCTATTCGCCGCCACTGAAAACGCCATTGAAGTGGCCACGTTCTATTCAAAAAACATCTAAACAAAACTGTTACCTATACTTATTTGAACCATTGACACGATAAGAAGAAAAAGTATTGAGAAAATCTATAGTACAGAATTAATACTTTGCGGATGCATTAAACATCTTTTGTAAGACTTTGAGATTAATATTGACTTATACTTTTACATTGTAACGGTTTGTAAACTACTTGAGTGTTACAGTACGACCCAAAAAAAAGGCGCGTCGTCAATCTTCGTTCGCGCAGACACGAAAAGACGTTCGACGAAAACACCCGAAACATTAAAAAAATATAATCAACCTCATGCAGTGCCCATAAGGTGTTAAAATTAATTGCCGTGACGTCTTTTTCTATTTCGCTCACACGCTTCCGTAATCTAGCGGCAGCGGCTGAGATGATTGGCGCGCAGCGATGGTATTTTCTGATTGGTTAACCAATTTCCCGCGCATTTTAATTCTGTCATCTGCGCAGGTACATCGGTAGGCCATATCAAATGTGTACTACTGTACCTTGCACACCTCTTTCGCTTTATCTGCGTTCATTGAGAGTGATCTTAATTTTAACCTGACCTTTCCGTGTCTGCTACGATGTTTTTTTCTTTTGACCAGCGGACGAACGTGGCAAGTGGTGGGTAGTAGGATCAGCGTGGGAAGGCAATATGGCGCGCCCAGAAGAGAAGCCAACTGCAGCACCATTCCCTACCACCGACCAGAAGCTGCTAGAACTGGCCAGGAAGCAGAGGATGAACACCGATGTTAGGAGGAGCATATTCTGTATCATTATGGCGGCTGAGGTGAGAACTATTTAATTGTGAAACAACAACTACCAGCTTTTTTTTTTTATTTTTTATCTACACATGTTTTTGCAAATAAATATATCTTTATCTTTACCCACCGTTTCGCTCAATATATATTTCGAAAAAAATATTTTTAATGCCGCCATTTTCAATCCCATTCTTTATCTGCGCTAGTAGTAGGATTATCTTACTCAGAAGTAATATTACATTATGATACCAGTGAGCTAAGATGTTCATTATACTCGAGGCTCTATTGCAGCCCGAGCCGGACGCGAAGGCGTAATAAAGTCGAGAGTCGGCGAGTGGCACCAATCACACCACCACAATTTTGAGCAGACCAATCATAACGCGCCGTCTGCCCGTTGTCCCCCGCCAACATTTTACGATTGCGTTTTCATGCAAAACTTTGTTTATGCGGCGTCTTTAGGCTTACTGGGGTTGTTTTCCTAAAATTCGAGAACATTCACTGTACTCTATTACGTCAGAAAACAAAATACAAATTACTTGATTCTTTATAATTTTTACCTTGCCCTTTCTTCTAGGACTACATGGACGCCTTCGAGAAGCTCCAGCACCTTGGCCTTAAAGGTCAGCAAGAGAGGGAGATCATACACGTGTTGTTAGCGTGCTGCCTACAGGAGAAGACCTACAACCCATACTACGGCGTGCTGGGACAGAAGCTGTGCGATACTGATCGCAAATACCAGGTGCGTAAGGTTCAAAGTTGATTGGCCGCTCCCTACTGGGCCTTGAGTAATCATAGCCAAAGACAATGCCATAAAAACAGGATAGTAAGACGGATAGGTTTTTTTTTATAAGTGGAATTCACCATCGACCATCGATACAGCCCATAGACGCCTCGTGACAGGCGACCGATTTCTGTCAACACATATCATCATCATCATTTCAGCCGAAAGAGGTCCACTGCTGGACATAGGCATCCCCCACAAATGTATGTATATGCCCTAATCACCACGCTTGGCAGGCGGGTTGGCGATCGTAGTTGATTGAATAAATACTCAGAGAACGCTGCTGTCCATCCTCTGGTGAACCCCTTAGTCGCCTTTTACGACACCCACGAGAAGAGATGGGGTGGTGCTATTCTTTGTGTCCGGCACCGCATCTGACTAATGGATATAACACAATATGTGTATGCATATACAGTGTATACTGGGTGTAAGGGGAACGCTTCCGAAAACGAAGATAGGTGCTGATGATTACTGATACGAAACCACGAAAAAATAATGCGATTCTTTTTTTAGATTTTGTCATATATATTTTTTTGCATATTTCATACATAACCAGCTTTGGGCAGTTAAATAAAACTCATACATAATGAAAAATGCAAAAAAAAATGTAAAAATCAAAAAAAAGAATCGCATTTTTTTTCGTGGTTTCGTATCAGTAATCACCAACACTGTCACCTATCTTCGTTTTCGGAAGCGTTTCCCTGACACCCAGTATACATGCTGAAATTGTAATCGCTTAATTCCGGAAAAGGGGTCATTGTACTCATCATTATGAACAACTTTTACTATGGGAGCAAACCTGAAATCGCGAAAAAATAATCAGATTGTCACTACATTTTATCGATTTAAATTAACACAAATGTGACCCCTTTTCGGGAATTAAGCGATTAAAATTTCAGCATGTATATGTATACAACGTGTATCAGAAATGCGTAGTCATATTTAAAGAGCTTATTCAGGGGATGCTATTGAACAACTTTTACTATGGGACCAACCCTGAAATCGCGAAAAAAAAAAATCAGCTGATCCTAATATTTTGTCGAGCGACATCCATGATTTAGTAGGGAACAGCTGATATTTTTTTCGCGATTTCAGGGTTGGTCCCATAGTAAGAGTTGTCCTATGCTATGCCCTGAATGAGCTCTTAAAATATGACCTTTCTGATACACGTATACAACGACAGTTAATGGCACGCAACATTTAAATAATAGTGCAACAGAAACACAAACAGGTGGATATACATTTTTTTTTAAATCATTTTGTTTTGTTCCACAGCTATCAATCCAGTACTCAGTATGGGACAAAATTAAGGAGCTGGACAGCATATCCAAGCTGTGCATGACGAACTTGGCGCAGTTCCTCATACACCTTATCATGGAGAAAGGACTGCCGCTATCGGTGTTGAAGGTAAGAATCAGATGATATTTTTCGAGATACAGGATCATAGAAGGCGGAAGACTAGCGCACACCATGGACGGCAGGGCAGGGGATTTGCCACCGGCCAGCGTACACTGATAATGTCAGCGGCCTATTAGATACCGTAGCATGCCGGCAGCTAACGAGACATCCCACGGCATGCCGTCGCGTCCCTAAGCATGCCGATGCAACGTGCCGTTACCTCCCGTCGCATGCCGGCAGCTAACGAGACATCCCACGGCATGCCTTCGCGTCCCTAAGCATGCCGATGCAACGTGCCGTTACCTCCCGTCGCATGACGTGGCGTCCCTCAGCATGCCTTCGCGTTTCTAAGCATGCCGTTGCAACGTCCTGGTACCTCCCGTCGCATGCCGTGGCGTCCCTCAGCATGCCTTCGCGTTTCTAAGCATGCCGTTGCAATGTCCTGGTACCTCCCGTCGCATGCCGTGGCGTCCCTCAGAATGCCTTCGCGTCCCTAAGCATGCCGTTGCATCGTTCTGGTACCTCCCGTCGCGTCCCTCAGCATGCCTTCGCGTTTCTAAGCATGCCGTTCCAATGTCCTGGTACCTCCCGTCGCATGCCGTGGCGTCCCTCAGAATGCCTTCGCGTCCCTAAGCATGCCGTTGCATCGTTCTGGTACCTCCCGTCGCGTCCCGTCGCATGGCGTGGCGTCCCGCAGCATGCCTTCGCGTCCCTAAGCATGCCGTTGCAACGTGCTAGTACCTCCCCTCCCGTCGCATCCTGTCGCATCTTATCCCGCCGCGGCAGCGAAATCTCTTTTGATGCCTTGGTGTCGATCCCTAAACATTGGAATCTGTATCTTGTTGCCACTAGATCCGTATAAATTTACATTGGGTAAAGATAAAATGCTCTGCCCTGCCGTCCTCGGTGTGCGTTGGCCTATATTTGATTGTTTTTATCAAATTCTAATCAAGTGAAAAACAAGATTCGTTAAGAAGACCTAGCTCGATCTTTGGGTGCTGGGACAGAAAACCTCTTCGTGTGCCCGTTGGCTGCTGTTCCTTCTCTATACGTCTGGAAGGAACGGTAGGTTTAGTTAGTTGGGTGGGCAGTTGCACCCTGGGCACGGGCAATAACTTTTCTTCGGGGGACCTTATTGTCCTTGGCAAATATCCTGGTACGGGAGTGGCCCGATTTGGAGCAATTGGGCGTTGCTTCGCGTGTCCCTCTGATGTCAGCGTAGGGCACAGTGGAGGAGCAGGGTTGCACCCGGTGTGCACCCTGCCACTGGGCAGGCAGCAGGGGAACTGTGCCCTTCCCTGCCCCCGTCGATGTCATAAAACCAGTAGGAGTTCTGTGGTACTCGCGGATCTTAGGACCGAGAGTCTTAGCTTCACCGCCTGCGAGAAAGAAAACCTTTGAAAAATTACAGACCCTTTGCCTGTGGGTTGCGGAATCTGGGTAGTCGACCTCCGGACCAGTCAAGGCCCGTGACACTCGCAGCCGACTTTAGGCCGCACGGAGAGAAGAGGCTCACCTTATAGTAGCGAGCCAGAACCTTTCGGGGGTGGTTGGCGAATGCAGAGTCTATTCCTAACCCCCGGCCAAAGATAGAGGAACATCGTTGTAGTTTAACGGCCAAAATTAATATCCAATCTATCCACGATTTGCCCTACTAGAGATAGGAATTTGACATAAGCTCCATACAAAATATGTCAAATTTGTATCTCTGGTAGGGTAAATCGTGGATAGATTGGATATTAATTTTGGCCGTTAGTTGATAAGAGTCCAACACTGGCTCTGCTTTTCCCAGGAGAGGGTCCATGAGGATTTCCCACGGAAAAAAGCTGCTACAATACAATACAAATACTCTTTATTTTCCACAAAAAATAAATAAGCAACATACATGACTTATATATTCAATTCAATTCATTTATTTTGTAAAAATGTGGTAAATATAGGTGGTAGGGTACTAAGATTAGTTCGACACATTAACCATTTCGCATACAATTTTTTTTTTTTTTATATAATTATAAAACAATGATGTACATAGCTAAAATCACATTCAATATTAAATTATCAATTTATATTATGTCATAAAAGAATAACATTCAGAATGCATTTATATTTTAAAATTTAGGTATTCGTCGACGGAATAAAAACATTTTTCACATAAAAATCTAAAAAGTTGTTTTTTGAATTTAGTGAGCGGTAAATTCCGCGTGCTTTGAGGTAAGTGATTAAAAATTCGCACCGACATTGCATAACTGTTTCGGCTACACAGTTCAGTCTTTATGAGAGGCAGAGCAAGTCTATCCGGATAACGCGTGTTAAAATTGCAGATATCCTTTATACATATAAATAGATCAGGGTTATTTTTGACAAACACACATATCTCAAATACATATAGACATGGAACAGTCAACAGTGAGAGTTTTCGAAACAAAGGTTTACAGGTTACCCAGGGAGGCACATTACAAATGGCTCTTACGCATTGTTTTTGGGCTATAAATGCTCTATTTACTTTTACTGAATTTCCCCAAAGCACAATGCCATATCTAAGGTTGGAAACAACAAATCCATGATAGGCTTTTAACGCTGTTTGCTTGTTAGAAATTTTAGTTAGGCGCCACAGAGAGTAGGCAAACCGATTAATTTTGTTACAGATTTTATCTATATGAGCTTTCCAGTTACAAAGGTGGTCTAAAGTTATACCTAGAAAAGAAATTTCATTAACTTCAGACAGCGTTTGATCCTTATAAGTTAGATTTAATTCCTTTTTTTTCCAGCCCTTGTTTTGAAATTGTATGTACCTAGTTTTATTTATATTAACACTTAAATTATTGGTACACAGCCAATTTACCACATCAAATATAGTATTGTTGAGTGCATCGTTGTAGTCAACTTTCGGATCGTGAGGTATAAGTATGGAGATATCATCTGCATATAGGATACATTGATGATTTATTACCGAGGGAAGATCATTAATATAGAGCAGGAAAAGAAGAGGGCCCAGGATACTCCCTTGAGGCACTCCTACTCTATTGTAACTTTTTCGTGATTTAAAAAATACCTCTTCGTTTTTTGAATTAAAATTTGTAATTTCTACAAATTGTGTTCTGTCGCTTAGAAAAAAAAAAGTACCCACCACTGCACCCTGCAGATCGGCTCCGTGTTAAGTGTTTGATTAAAAAATACAAAACTTTGTAAATAGTGCCTAATTTGATAAAAATCTAATCTTGAAACAGTGATAGTAGTGTGCTATCGTTTTCAAAAGAATTGGAACAACATAAGTGAAAATAAACAGTGATATAAGAAAGGGACTTAATTGTTTGTAAACTTTAACAGTGAGTAAATCTGAACACAAACAAATTAGTTATTATATTAAGAACTTCTTACCAATATGAAGAAAAGTGCAAAACAAATTACATGACATTTGACATTTTTTCAACTGGGCGCGTTCCAGGTCGACTAAAAATAGTAAGACATTCTTTTGCATCACACTATCAATACTGCCATCTAGTGACGAATTGCTTAAAACTAGCTTATTGACTACAATCATTTTAACAATCTATTCGCTACAAGAGGGCGCTACTGGTTCCTTATTTGTGCAAATATTACTAAACCCTAACCAGGTCAAAAACTGCTGAAGAGGGAACTTGAACTTGAACTTGTATGATCATTTTAGGAGTGTGCAAAGTAAAAAATTGCGCTATGATGGATTACGAAAATGTCACTATGCGTAATAAACGAGCTCAAAAATCAATAGAAATTATGGAACTATCATTTCTTTCAACCAGTTCGGAACCACGAACCAAAAGTCTACCTGATCTATCCACTATTTGCAATAATGATCTGGAGGGAATAAAAGAAGAGATCCTGGAATTGAAGAGCAAATTGGATAGCGCACACACCGAAATAGAAAATTTAACGATAGAAAATCACTCCCTAAGTAAACGAATAACAGAAAAAGATCATATTATAGTTCAGCTCAAACAAATATGCGCTGGTAGCTCACCGGTCACCAAATCCACTACAAGAAAAAAGAAAATCACCGCGTCGACGCTTATGCGTACTCAGGGTTGGCTACCATTGACGTCATCACCATGCTACACGCAAGATGCTAATTCTAGCAGTACTCAACTCGGCCTTGAAATCGGCGATACGCATGATCCAGTCAATGGTACATTAAAAACTACTAATCTCGAGCAAATTTCACAGTGCGCCATTGAAAATTCGAATGAACCAAAAAACGGCAACGAATTAATAAATAACAAAAGCAAGTCAGATACAATCAATAAAAAAAGCTCGACACAGTCTGGAAAGTCAACAAATGGGCTAGTACCCCAAAGAAAGATATTCATATATGGATCACAACAATGTGTTGGCTTGGCCCCTGCTCTGCTGCAATCAAGAGTAAATACCAGATATGAGAAATACCACATTATTGGATTCACCAAACCGTTCGCACTATCAGAACAAGTGTTAAAACAAGTCCATCAAACCAATTTTAGTTCTAATGACAAAATAATAATTTGTGTAGGAGAAAATGACTCTAAACCTGTAGTTAATTATAATTATATTATAGATTGCATCGACTATGATGATAAGTATCTAAATTTCTATAAACGGAATATGGATTTACAGGCTTCAAGTTTAAATACAAATAATACTGAGTTTAAAAGTGATTCAACTAGGCCACAATACTTCGCACCAAAGCCGGATGCTATTATAAATAAACTAACACAAAAAACATTATATGAATATTTTCCTATTATATCTAATAACTTTATTCATGATAAACAAACTGTGTCAAGATTGAATAATTCTGCTCCAGATACTACTAAAATAACGACTCCAAAACATACTGTAAAACAGCTTTTTCGTTAGCAAAAAACTAGATACGTTAAATATCCTGCATCAAAACATTGCCGGTATTTTAAGTAAAAGAGACACACTGCAAATTACTCTTGATATGTTGTCTGAAACGAATAAGTATATTGATGTACTATGTATAAGCGAAACTTTTTTAAAAAGGGGGGAAGAACTCAACATTAGCTTGAAAAACTTTCATCTGGCGAACTCCTTCTGTAGAGCAAAGAAAAAGCGTGGTGGCGTTTGTATTTTCTGTAGAAACTACCTTGAGTTTAATAGAGTCGCGTTCCTAGATGATCAGTCTACTGAACGCACTTTTGAAACTTGTGGTATAGAGATCCCCAAATACAAGTGTATAATAATTTGTATCTATCGTATACCGGATTCTGATCCTAATATTTTTCTCCGCAAATTGGAGGTAGTAATGGTTAAGATACGTAGAAAAACAAAGAAAAAAATTATAATTACTGGAGATTTTAACATAAATTTATTAGTAAATGGTGAAACATCAACCGAATTTCGCAGGATCGTTCAAAACTATAATTTTACGATCCACATTAATGAACCGACAAGACTAAATAATTGTATTGATCAAATATTGAGTAACGTTCCTGAAGCCATTGGGAGTGTGCTACCACTTGAACTTTCTGATCATAACACGGGACAACTTCTTTCGTTTCCGATAGAAAATAAAGGCATTCCATCATCAATCATATTTAAAACTCAAAGGGATTTCAGTAAGGTAAATGTCGAAAAATTTTTAGACTGTCTCAAGAAACTTTCATGGTCTGACGTCATGTCTGAAACAGACACTAATCTAGCTTTTGATGCCTTTCACGAGAATCTATTACTATTTTTTAACCTATGTTTTCCCGTTCATAATATAAAAGTTAGTAACAAAGCAAAAAATACAACCTGGATCACGAAAGGTATTAGAATATCTTCTGAAAAGAAGCGGCAACTGCGGTTTATGAGTTATAAAACAGGGACAATCTTAAACAAGGTAGCTTATCGAAAATATACAAATCTCTTCAAAAAATGTATTAATGCAGCTCAGAGATTAACTAATGAATCGTATGTAGATAAAGCAACAAATGTATGCAAAGCATCTTGGAAAGTCATAAATAAAAGCATGAAACCGGACTTTGCGGCTAGAACTATACTACAAATATCACATAATAATAAAATAACATGTAATTCCGAGGAAATTTCTAATATATTTAACGATCATTTTATAAACATGACAAATGTAAAGGATAATAATAAACAAAATAATAAATTCAGCTATAAAAATATTAAATCTAATAATGCTAGTATCTTTCTTTTTCCAACTGACGCCAGAGAAGTTATAAAGATCATCAACTCCCTAAAAGATACAGCTTCTGTAGGTTATGATCACTTCCCCACTAAAACACTAAAAGCAGCCAGTAAGTTTATTGCTCCAGTCTTAGTTTATATAATTAACCTTTCTCTTACTCAAGGAAGATTTCCAGACAAATTAAAAACAACTGTAATAAAACCAGTACACAAAAAGGGAGATAAAAATATTACTAATAATTATAGACCGATTGCTTTGATCCCCATCATAGCAAAACTATTTGAGAAGATTATGTATAATAGATTAATGTCCTTTATTGACAGATTTAAAATTTTATGCCCGGAACAGCATGGATTTCAAAAACGAAAATCCACAACACTAGCAACTTTTAATCTCATGAATAGCTTAATAAAATGTATCGATAAGAAAACGCGCATAACGACGATCTTCTTTGACATGAGCAAGGCATTCGACTTTGTGTCACACGACTTGTTATTACACAAATGTAACCTCTATGGCATATTACATAGAAGATATGTACAATGGACGGTCTTATCGCTCAAGGCGATTTCTTCCAGACAACCTTAGGATACACCATGCCGCCGGCTAGGTACCCACAGGAGCCTATGGCTAGCTTACATCAACTCACTGCTACCCTGCTAGACAAAAGTCCTACGGTCTTACCCCTGCAAAAAATCATTATCATTTCATGTAATCCGGTTAAACTTGTTTTATTATAAAACCATTTATCTTTTATCCCCAGGTGATCCAATTCTCCGATCTCAACAAGTATTCCGTCCGCTTCATGCGCCAGATTCTCCTCTCCATCATCATGAATTCTGACTTCCAATCTTCGCTTGAGGTCTTCCACCGCATATCCAAACCGCCGAAACTCCACATGTTCAGGGAAAGCATCCGGCTGTTCATACAACACTTCCTAATCAAGAACGTTGGGAAGAAAAGTGATGTGCTGAGCGAAGAAGAAATGGTTACACTGAAGGAAAGAGCGATGGAAGTGGATAAGTTATTGACTGTACACGAGTCTAAGTTGAAGTTTTAATAAATGTTGTTACATTGTGTTTAGTCGTTTTTTTTGCAGTCATTTAATCCAAAGCATGCTAAAGTAGATAAATAATAATAATAATAAATTTATTTATTTCCAAAAAACACTGGTACATTGGTTACAATTGACAGCGGTTTTCAAACTAGACAAGCCTGTATCTTGAGAACCTGGGTTGAGTATCACTTACAAAAGAAAACACCATTATAAAGAGAAAAGGACAAACATAAAAGCCTCGAAATAAATAATTAATTAATTAAACTCCAAAACTAAAATCGTATCTTTACAACTCAAAAACAAAGGAAATTTAATATAGTTTATCCACTAGTTACATAATTAAAGAAAATAAAATCAAATGGAAATCTAATAAATCAAACATTCAAAGTAACATCTTATCTTATTATACATCAAACAAAGTAAAAAAATTGAAAGGAGTCAGCATTAATATAATTAAATAAATGATGACAGAAAAAAAAAATCAACTCGATTATTCTAAACAAAATCAAAATCAGAGTACCTCTCAATAAACTTAAAGAGAAACTAACCTTATAACTACCAGATATCATCACGCTGTATCTGTTTCTTATAAATACCATTGAAAAAGGACAGAAAATATTAAGAACTATCAAATTAGTCGTTGCCCTTGTAATCTGCGAGAAACTAGTCGGGACCTAGAAATATGGCGACTAAATTCACGTAAAAAACAAGCAACTGGACAAAATTTGACAGGACTTAAATCTTCTATCCTTTTCTTATGTTTTTAGTAAGAAAGAGACTTAATGAGATGAAATTAATTCAGTGCGGTGAACATAAAGATTCGACACCGATATCTTTACGATTACGATAAGAAATTGATTGATTTACCCGAGATATTGTTTTATTCGTTCGTCTTGTGGTCATTATAATGGTTGAAGTAATTAGGCTAAAGATCTTGTTGCTCCTTAATGAGTTAAGTAATTATCTAATTACTTAATCTTAACTATTATATAATTGTAAACGTCTGTTTGTTTGTTTGTTCCAGCATCACGCTAAAACTACTGGACCGATTTTGATGTTTTTTTTTTGTTTGAAAGCTGATGATCTGACTTAAAAACTGGTATGGGTTTTGAGAAAGAAAGAAAGAAAAAAATAAAAAATAAAAGTTCGTGGGTTGCGTCCTCACCCGACAGATCGAAGCTTCTATGCATTTGCACGAGCGGATAGTAATGTACGATGGAGTGGAGTGGAGTGGACAGGGGATGGGACTGGGGACGGGACAGGGGACGGAAAATGGGACGGGACATGAGATGGGACATGGGACAGGACAGTGGGACGGGACACGGGACGAGACATAGGATGGGACATAGGACAGGATATGGGACATGGGACGGGACGATAGTGATATAGTGAGACAGTGGAACAGGACATGGGACGATAGTGATATAGTGATACAGTGGGACAGTGGGACAGTGGAACAGTCGGACAGTGGGACAGTCGGACAGTGGGACAGTGGAACAGTCGGACAGTGGGGCAGTGGGACAGTGGACTGGACTGGACTGGGACTGGACTGGACTGACGTGGGTTAGCAGAATTTAACGCGAGCGGAGCCGCGGGTAAAAGCTAGTAAACCTATATAAATAATGGTCAGGGCGATCGATTTGAGACACGGTAAATATGATATAATGACATAACCACGACTTTTGGTAGATTGACCAGCCCATACACCTACGAGTACAATATAATTGCGCAATATTAATATTGCACAATTATTATTGTATCGTCCCGATCTTTATTTGTCTTTCAATCTTACCCCCTACACGGTCAATATCATTGCGCAATTGCAAATATTGTTCAATTATATTGTAGGTGTATGGGCCGAGCCCAAATTAACACTGCGGGACAGTATACGCCTACACAACGTGTTATTGAAATAACTGAAAAACTCTGTACTCATCAGTATGAACAAATTTTACTATGGACCAACCATGAAATCGCGAAAACAATCAGCTGTTCCCCTACATTTTTGTTCACATAAATCGACAAAATATAGGCAACAGCGGTTTTTTTTTCGCGATTTCAGGGTTGGTCCCACAGAAAAAGTTGTTCATATTGATGAGTACAATAACCCCTTATGAGGTTTCAGTTATTTCAATAACACGTTGTTTAATACAAGATGAGATTTTTCGCGGATGTTCTCAAAAAATACCAGGTTAAGAGTTCTCTAAACCGACGAGCATGCATGACGAGGTTAATGAAGTAATGTGGACGTAGATGAAGCGAAAGAGGTGTGTCAGGATCGTAGCAGGTGGAAATCCATAGTCTCTGCCTACCCCAATGGGAAACAGGCGTGATAATATGTATGTATGAGATTTTGATAGACTTATTAGAATTGGTATTTCAGCTCTTTAGGTCGTAGATATCATAATTTCATGATTATGTTATGAAGCTGAGGGCAATGACACCATTAACCACAGAAGGAAATGCATTAATAAATTCAGTTTCCGAGTGCAAATTAATGATTGTTATAAATTATAAATATGAACAAAAAGTTGTTAATCTAAAAGTATTAGTCACTAGGAAATAAGCATGCTGCGATTAAAGAGCTTTTAATTAATTCCTGTTTCAAAGCGGTAGACGAAATTTGGCTGCTTTGTGGTCCAAGTGATGAGATGTAGCCTGAAACTCTGTGTTCAATCACACAATCAACTCAGCCTACCGCAGTCCACTGCTGGACATAGGCCTCTCCCAAATTGCGCCACAACACTCGGTCCTCTGCCTTCCGCATCCAGTCGCCCCCAACCACGTTCTTCAGGTCGTCGGTCCACCTGGCGAAGTGCCTGTAATTAAATTTATTTGAAAAAAAAAAATTGTAGTTATGTGGAATATTGACGTCGTTGGGTAGATTGACGCCTAGACATACAAATGCATTAACATCCTAGCCATTTCCAAACTACATAGGTACAGGCCCAATTTAGCTTTCAATCGGCTGCATTTGTAGCCTAGGCCGATCTCAACATACATATTTATGTGTTTGGGAAGAGACTATACCTACGTATAGGTTAGGCTTACGGACTCAAGGATCGATGATCACCGCTGGTAGCTGCCACTGAACCACTGATATCCAGCGGCAGGGGTGTAAGCGTTAAAATCTCGCCTGGAAGCGACCAGATGGCTAAAGTTGGTACCTACTGATCCTAAGGTTCTTTTTCTTGAAGCTTGCGGTCTTCTGGCTGCCAGCGACGCGGTGACGGCGGCATCTAAGGCCCGTATTACAGAAGGTTCTTCAAGTTCAGTTTAAACTTCAATCACCTGATCACTACTTAAGGATAGAATCGTTAGTTGGGTATCGGTCTTATTCCAATACGGTAATTATAAACTTTAATTTAACAACATAACACGAATTTTACCTGAAATAGAATATAAATCTCTACTCAAGCGTAATCAGGACCACACAAGAGTGATTACAGATCAAAACTCTGATCAAATACCGAAACAGGTGACAGTATAAAATAAAGCTAAACTCAGCTGAACTGTGTGCTTGAGGAACGTTCTAAAATCAAAGCTCAACTTAAAACTAGTTTTAAACAGTGATCAACGCTTGAGGATCGTTCTGTAATATGGGCCTTAAACTGTTACGAAGGAATCTTGATGAGTAAAGAACTGTCACGTCGCGTCGTATTCTATCTGAAACATAGCTATTGTGTTCATAACTCCAAACCGCTTATTGCTCATAACTTATGAACTGCTATTTAAGATACACAACCGTCGCGTTGGCAACTTAGATCATTATTAGGAAACATAAATTCATTGCGCCTGCTCATAATCGGAGCTCTAATTTCTTATTTATTCGCCTCTTACAAAAATTAGTTACTGTTTCCAAGTTGCTTGACATACGGTCAGCGGTTGTTTCATTTTTAGAAGAGCCGGTATCTCTCCATACGGCTAATTGAGATTGAATTGTTTTCAAATCGACCTATCCATGTCATGAACTGGCTAGAGCTGGTGCTGAAAGCCCCAGTGTGGGCCCGGAGCCAATCTGTGGCATTCCCAAATGCACCACTACAACCCACCTTAAAAACTGGGGAGCTCACCTAAGTGTTAACCTTTGGGAAAAATCCCCACGCCAAAAACACCCGAAAGCGCTACTAGTGGGCTTCAAGAAAAGGTTTACGAAAGAAGCGCTTTCTTTGAACAGGAACCAGATACGAATCCTGACAAGTACCCTTACAAGTACCCTCACTGCAAGCTGAATAAACACCTTCACAGGATGAGTCTCAGTGATACCACAGTTTGCAGGTTTTGTCGCGAAACGGGATGAGACGCCCATCCATATCCTATGCGAGTGTGATGCAGTGCACCACATGAGAAGCCAGCATCTTGGAGGCCACGTCATCTCAACGCAGGAGATCAGGTCCTCCTCCCCCAAAGTCATAGTCGACTTCATGATTGACTTGCAGCTTGGGGAAGTGCTGTAATGCTGCAAGAGGCGTCACAATAGATCTTACCAGGCCGCAGTGGCTTAGGGGGCGTTCAAGACCCCTACTTCTTTCCTCAAATAATAAAAATAATCCATGTCAGCCAATAAGCCGTCTCAGCCTTTAAATAGGGTCAAGCGCAATAGCTTTATGGTGTATCTTATATTGATCCAGCCGTACAACCTACATTTATTTATTTTATTATCAAGATAAGCAGCTGGATTCGTAACTAATAGGGACTGGCCGTGGGGGCGGCTGCTTGGGGTGGAAACCTGAAGGGCACGCACTCGTTGAGTCACAGGCCACCGCTTGCAGGCCGCTGGGACACGGGCACAAAGAACTTTCCCTAAATTAAAACACGAGTTTATTATTTTCTGTTCCTACAAGCTGTGAGCTGTATGCTGTGCTGTGATAGAGGCAGTGGTTGAGTGCTTGCCGTGGTAGATAGGTCTGAGTTCGAACCCGGCCCGCACCACTGACTTTTCGAATTCATGTGTGGATCAGAACTTGATTATCACTTGCTTTAACGGTGAAGGAAAGCATCGTGAGGAAACCTGCACACCTGAGAGTGCTCCATAGATAGATAGATAGAATAGCCTTTATTGTACTGATTGTACAATGTACACCATGAAAATAGTAGTAAACAGGAACAACGTATAAAGTATGGGTACCTCTACGATTAACTTCTTTCATCATTGGGGTACATACATACATTTTTTGTACATTGGCGGTCTTATCGCTAAAAGTGATGTCTTCCAGACAACCTTTGGATAGACAAAGAAGACGTAAGATCTACATCATACAGCTCTCAATGGTATGTGTAGCCAACCCGCACTAGGCCAGCGTGGTAGACCAAGGACAAGAAGAAAATAAGAAGGTCATTCTGAGAAGAGGCCTGTGCCCAGCAGTGGAATAGTAATGGGCTGATGATGTGATGTATGTGTGTGGGTTCTTACAAAATAAGTTTTGGGGGCACAACATTCTTATCATGCCATGGACGCTCATGACCTTACCTACGACACTGCAGATGCGAGCAGCATTATTTATTGCTGATAGGTATGACTATTTCACACAGCGTTAAAAATTCACAATGCACAGTGCATTTTATATTGTACATAGTTTGTATTCTAGGCTTTTACACAGCAACAACGAGGTCGCTATGATGCAGACTCCGCGAACACTTGAGTTGATACAGCTGCAATTGCACAAATCTGTTTTGTTGTTACAACCTAGCCTTCACAGTGCAGCGTTGTAAGGTCAACCCAATATCTATCAGTGGTCCATTATAAGCGGAACTGGTATAGTACGTAAGTTTTATACAAGACAAGCTCTACCTATACTGGTTAGTCATTATCCATATGCTTGACTGTAAAGTGGTAGGCATCTGTTCCAGAAATTTGCAACTGTACGTACGCTGTAAACAAAAGACTCGATATTGAATGCTGAATATTGCATATATTGAAAATTCTCCTTAAGCTTGGCTTAAGGAGAATTTTTTTATGTCCACCGGTCTCGCCATGGCTATCGGTCGGTCGTACTTGTATACATAGAAGATCCATGTTCAGAATCCAGAGCTGGCCATCTATTTACATTTATTTATCATCGTGAAACATTTTATGTATACGATCGAGCAATGTTCTTTTTGAGTGATCGAGCGAAAGATATGCGTGCCGGTAAAATTACAATCACATGAGTTTTTCCATCTTTAGGTCTCAGTATGGCAAACGCGATTTGCAATAGGTACCATTTAGGCAACACACTAAACCGTTCCGACCTGACCGACCGTTGACCTGATCGTTCTAACCTGTTCCGTGTGGTGCAGGACGTACAGGATTGCACCACCCTATATATTCTCATGGGTGTCGTAAAAGGCGACTTAGGGATTCACCAGAGTATGGGCAGCAGCGTTCTCTGAGTATTTAACCAACCAACTGCGATCGCCAACCCGCCTGCCAAGCGTGGCGATTATGGCTTATCCCCCCAAACTGCTTGGGGAGGTCTATGTCCAGCAGTGGACGTCTTTCTGCTGAAATGATGATGATGAGGCAACAACCTAGGTGGTGGGCATTGCAGTTGTTATGGGCACTTTGTAAACGTCTAAAATCAGGTGGGACTTTGGCACGTTTCGCCCACAGACAAAGTAAATATAAACGAAGCGCTGCGAACAATCATCATCATCATCATCATTATTTCAGCCGAAAGACGTCCACTGCTATACATAGGCCTCCCCCAAGCATCGCCACAACGACCGGTCCTGTGCCTTCCGCATCCAGCGGATTCCCGCGACCTTCACCAGGTCGTCGGTCCACCTTGTGGGGGGCCTACCCACGCTGCGCCTTCCAGACGCGGTCGCCACTCCAGAACTTTACTGCCCCATCGGCCATCCGTTCTGCGAGCAATGTGCCCCGCCCACTGCCACTTAAGTTTTGCAATTCTTCGGGCTATGTCGGTTACTTTCGTTCTCCTGCGAATCTCCTCATTTCTGATTCGATCACGCAGGGACACTCCGAGCATAGCCCTCTCCATTGCCCTTTGTGTGACTTTGATCGAACAATCATAGTGAAGTAAAAAAAAAACTATGCTCTTTCGTGTACAACCAGTTCTCACGCACACACCATGCACCTGAAGAATATTTGCTTTCGCGATCCTTTGTGAAAGAGCTCATTCGGAGAAGTAGGTACTACCACCGTATCTACTTCTCCGCCAAATAGTGATGCTTGCATTGCATAGCTCGTTACACCATCCTATAGTATAAAATAAAAAAAACCATGCCGCGACATGTGTACTGGAGAGGAATGAGATATGAGTAGAGAGATAGAGAGATGTGGGTAGATACCAGATAATATTTAGCTACATTATGAAGAAGCGAACACCGGTGACTGCGCGAGCCGTCTTTAAAAACTGTTGGAGGGTAGTATTTGTGTTGATACAGGTTGTTCCTACAAATGCAGCAAACTTTTGAGAATTTATTATACTTAAATTAATAATGTTATTAATTGTATTGACTAGTTATTTTTTTTATTCGGTTGTGGTTCACTAGATTGTTCGCAGCACTTCGTCTATTTTTTTTACTTTTTCTGTGGTTTCGCCATAATATGCCATGAAAAAGCGTCGTTTACTTGACATACCTTTTGTGTCGTGCGATGCATTTTATCCTACAATTGACGTCCTCGATCGCTCAGAAAGAAAGAACGTTGTCTGTTCGGTCCCTTAGGCTTAAGAAAAAAACATTTCATTCCATGACTTTACGGCATATTATTTTCATTAAGCACTTAGGCATTTAGGTACTACTAGGAACTCACTAGGAGCGGCAAACTCGGTGGCACTAGGATGGGTACCTGGACACTGTGGCATTAGGGGCGACGAAATCGCTGATGAACTGGCTAGAGCTGGTGCTTAAAGCCCCACTGTGGACCCGGAGCCAATCTGTGGAATTCCTAAATGCACCACTAGAGCCCACGTTAAAAACTGGGCAGCTAACCAAAGTGTTAGCCTTTGGGAAAAATCCCCAGGCCAAGAACACTCGAAAGCGCTACTAGTGGGCTTCAAGAAAATGTTTACGAAAGAAGCGCTTTCTTTGAACAGAAACCAGATAATAATCCTCTTGCAGCTTGCAAATCCTCCTCCCCCAAGGTCATAGTCGACTTCATGATTGACTTGCAGCTTGGGGAAGTGTTGTAATGCTGCAAGAGGCGTCACAATAGATCTTATCAGGTTGCCGTGGCTTAGGGGCGTTCAAGACCCCTACTTCTTTCCTCAAAATAATAATAAGTATCTAGGTAAATTTTTCCCATTGCACCGCGCAGTTGCGAAGCTCCGTATCTTATCACGCGCATCCGTCTGTCTAAGGACTGGTGCTTGTCAGTGCGATGGTAATGTGGACAGTCCCTGACTAATAACACATGATAATATGCACACGACAGATGCTAACTGACTGTAGGGAGTGTAGGGATAATAAGGCTTCTATGAGTTTGCATACTATAGACGACTAATATTATTAAATGCAAAAGTATAGATGTTTGTTTGTTTGAAGGACAAACCTTCAATTAAGCTAAAACTTCTAAACGGATTTGGATGAAATTCGGCACACAGATAGACTATATCCAGAAGGCCAATTCTCGTAATTAAAAACGTTCAAAATATAGTTCCAAACTAATCTCAATGCTTTAAATCTCAATCTCCTAACAGTAGATGTTTCTGATTGCCGTTTATTGGTGACATTAATGACCTAAGTTTCACAAGTAAACAGCAAACAGGAACTTGGGGGACGCCTATGTCCAGCAGTGAACGATTATCGGCTGAAATGATGATTATAAATGCAAAAAACAAATACACAAACAAATTAACATATCCATAAGATGTTAATTTGTTTGCTTATTTGTTTGTTTGTTTGTTCTTCATTCACGCTGAAACGGCTGGAAAAATCTATCTTTCACTTTATTTATATAGGTACTTCTATAAACTTACTTTTATGTATTTCTTTCTTTATACATTTGATGAAGAGATTATGTGGTTGTTAACAGTCGGAGAAAGTCCACGAGGCAGTTATCGTACGTCCGATAAGATTGGTGTCAGAATGTTTGATCAAAAACCGAAAATGCAATATTTATCATTGTCACTGAAAAAGTCTTGCCTCAAATTCCTGGAATTATCAGCGTATCCATAGGGTTACGCAAGGTTGGAAAAGGCTGATAGGCTGGTAGGCAATGGTCTTGAGGTTGCTCTACATGAGTCTGAGGCTCTATGTTTCCACAGGCTTTGATGTTCTTAGGGTTTAGGAGGCTACGTGGGATTTGTTAAATGACACTATACTTGTGGATTCGACTCATTAGACTTTTAATTAATTATCACACAAGATATTACAGACATGACCTATTAATAGACTATCGACATATTATTGAATCATAGAGTAACCATAGACTAAACTAGACATTCATTACATAGACTGTATAAACTGGATACACCACACAGGCCACGGAAGGGGCCGCCTCCGGGATCGCACATAGTTATAGGAGGCGTCCGCATCGGCAATCAGTCGACGATAAAGTACCTAGGTCTCGTCCTCGATAGGTGGTGGGGCTTTGGGCCGCACTTTCAGCGGTAGGCGCCCAAGCTGATGGGGGCTGTGGCTACGTATCGCGGCTGCTCCCAAACTTGCGGGGGCCAAACGCCTCCTGCCGAAGGCTTTACGTGGGGATCAGTCCATGGCCTTTTATGGAGCCCCAGTGTGGGCAAACATCCTGACGTGCCGCAACGTCGCGCTGCTGCGTATACCACTGCGTGCGATGGCCATCAGGGTGATACGGGGATATCGTACGATCTCCTTTGAGGTGGCGAGCCTCCTAGCCGGATCATTGCCCCGTAGTGATTATTTTCTCTGTGCATTGCCCTGGGATCTGGAGGCGAGAGAGTCTGCGCTGAGGTACCATCAGCGCGAGGACTCGCCTGATCGGAGCGAAGTCCTTGAAGGTTGTTATGGAAAATTCTGTTACATTCGTTTAAACACTGGGTTATAAAGAATGTCTTACTGAACTCATGAAAAGTCTTTCCTTAAGATCCGTTCAGTGTATCTATCTGTAACAGTAGGTACCTAGTTACATATACTGACCTACCTACCCAGATTACCTTCAATAAAAGCAGACACCTTCAAAGGCACACAAGGAAATGGCAATATCATTTATCATGTTGCTATGTGTACTAACACGAAATACATGAACATGCAGCCGTTGATAAAGAGTTCCCAGGCCTGATAAACTTCCATTTGACAATATTATAGGTAGTAAACTGTGCTAGCTATGCTCTTGTTTGACTTGTTGTTATGCATTTCCGCGTATGTGGTTTTTTTTTTAGTAAATACTGAAAATAACTACAGACTACAGTTAAGCTAGTTTTCCCCGAAACATTAAAGAAGGTACCTAATCTAGAACTTCACGATTTCGAGGCAAGGGCGTCGCCAGCCAATAGGCCAGGGGGGGACAAAATGATAGATAGAGGCTATGAATTGTAGGTAAAATAAATAGGTTCTGTAAAGTTTACCTACTACAAGAAAAAAAAAATGATATTTTTTGTGAATTTTTCGGCTACTATATAACTAAAATTTTCTAGATTCGAGTCTCTAGGGGGCAGCTGCCCCCCCTACTCCCTCTGGCGACATCCATGCTTCGAGGTAGAAAGTTGTGATTTTTATTTTCAGCCAATGTTGACCCATTGCAGGACAAAGGCCTCTCTTTCCTTCTTCCACTCATTTCAGTCAAGTGCAAGTGTGGACTAGTCTTTCCTACACGCCTCAAGCTCGTCTCTCCACCTTCAACTGGGTCTGCCGCGATGCCGTGATTATTGCTACATGGAAGAGCCATACGTGATACGGGCATGGGCTCCGGAATACGTGGGACACTCAGAAAGTTTTGCGAAACTAAAAAAAATTGTTCTATACGTACATATATTTTTATCAAATCTTTTCAAAGTACTTTCCACCAGCCTCTATACAAAGATTCATGCGCCTAAACCAGTTTTCAAAACACTTTTTCCAGTCCGCCGCAGACACCTCGTTTACAGCCTGCTCGAACGCAGCCAGCGCATCTTCCGGCGACGAAAATTGTATCCCTTTGAGCTGATTTTTTATTTTTGGGAATAAAAAGAAGTCACACGGTGCTAGATCAGGGCTGTAAGGAGGGTGACCCAGGAGTTTGACTGGCGTGCTGTCCAGGAAGTCCCTCGTTTTGAGTGCGGTGTGCGCAGGTGCATTGTCGTGGTGGAGCAGTAGCCCGCGGAGCCCTGTGTTTGGTCGCTTGTTGCTTATAACAGAGAAAACTTCTGGCAAACATTTGGTAGTATACCATTCGGCATTAATGCTTCTTTGATCCCGTAAGGGAATTGATACCAAGTGGCCAGTCAAATTAAAAAAGCTAGCGATCAAAATCTTACCCCCGCTTCTAGATCGCTTCACTTTGGTAGGCGTTGGCTCATTTTGAAACACCCAAACAGTCGACTGGCGCTTGGTTTCTGGGTCGTATTGATAAATCCAGGACTCATCACCTGTAACGATGTCGTAAACACGCCGAGACGAGCCTGCTTCAAATTTGTTAAGCATATCACGGCACCATTCCACCCGGGCCTGCTTCTGAGCATCGGTGAGGTTGTGCGGCACCCAGCGTGATACTATCCTCCTCACGCGAAGATGGCTGTGTAGAATCTCGTGAACGCTTCCCGATCCAATCTTCAATATGTGTTGAATCTCCTGATATGTAATTCGCCTATTGTCTTGGATTAAATTTTTCACTGCTAGCACGTTTTCTTCGGTAACAGCCGTCAAAGGGCGACCGCTTCTTTCGTCATCCCCCAAAGTTGGTCGACCGCGCTTGAATTCGTTATACCAACGATACACGGTTGCCTTGGAAGGGCCTTCATCCATGAATGCCATTTGAAGTCTATCGTACGATTCATCCGGTTTCAGGCGACACTTGAAATCGTATAAAATCATAGCTCTAAAATGTTCCCGGCGCAGATCCATATTTCAGTGAGACACAATACTTTGAATTAACTCGCAAAAAATGTGGAGGGAAATTTTGAAATTGGAACTTACTTATTTTTACTTATAAATAATCATATTTTCGAAAAACATTATAACTGGCCAGTCTCCCATATATAAAAACATTTTTTCGCAATACTTTCTGAGGGGCCTGGTAGTGATGATGAATTGAAAAGTTGACATTCTGAAATGCCTTGAAGTATACTTATGAAAAAGCAGTGATAACCCAGCACCAGCAACCAGTTGCATGTTTGCCTTCCATTCAGGAGGATCTGAGTTTGAACCCAGCCCGCACCTCTGACTTTTCAGGATCATAATCGCGAGGGAACCTGCATACCTGAGAGTGCTGCATAAAAGTTCTTGATGGTAATTGTGTAGTCCGCCGACCCGCACTATAGGCATCTATAGGTCAGTGTGGTGGACTTAGGCCTGAATCCTTCTCATTCTGAGAACGAGGCTCGTGCCCAGAAGTGGGACAGTAATCGGCGGATAATGTTATGTAATCTATCTCGTAAAATGGAAGTTCGGCCAGCGGTTAATGTAGGTACTTCGCAATGATTTTTTTACTACAAAAAATCATTGGTACCTACTACGTCTGAAATTACACCGATAATAATAATATTGTAGGTAGATTACGTAGAACATAGCAATGATTGTGAAATTCTTTACGCCTTTATATGGGTAAAGAATTTCACAATCATCTTTTCCCCAGACTCGTAAGACACAGCAATACAAATGAAATTTTATTATTTAATACAAATGAATTTACTTCGACGATCAGCAAATAAATAATCACCTAGGCTGTTGCTTAAATGATGATGCGTATGCTGGATTAAATTACTTAATTAATAAGATCCGATTTGTGTTCCGCAAAGCGATTCCGATAGCGAACAAGAATCTTAACATAACATAACATCACGCCTGTATTTCCCCGAAGGGGTAGGCAGAGGTGTAATAGTACACCCACATTTCGCCAGTTATGTCATAGTCCCATGTAATAGGGGGCGAGCCTATTGCCATTAACCGGGCACAAATCCAGACTCTTGTAAGAATCTTGTATGTACCTATGTAAGTATGTATGTATATATCCCATCTTGCATCTTGTCACAAGATGCAAGAAGAAGAAGATGTTGACAATATTATAGCGAACGCAGAAAATAACATAGGATGTGCTCGGTGCAGAACAGAAATAAACATAGAATAAGCCAGCATCAGCAGTAAGGTGAGTCGATAAGAATTGATAAAAAAAAAAAAAAAAAAAAAAAATTATAAAGATACTAGACTAGCCTGTTGGCTATGTGAATAGTCCTGACTGGTAGTTATGTTGTTTGTCAGGTCATTGAGTTGCCCACACAGACTACTTAGAGATAGTTGCCCAACATATGGTTGAGCTACACTATGGCCACAGATAATATAATACTATAGTCGGATGCATGCGTGCCGTCAGTTGAGACTACTTGGGACAGCTCTACTCAATTCGATCAGGCACTTTCTTCAAAAGAACAGTCCAGGCGTTATTGCCATGCATCGTACTCACACAAATACTTAACACAACATGTCTGGACTTTAAAAGAGACTATGATCCTTGAGTTTGTTTCGGTATTTCTTCGCAGAGGTACCTACCTAGTCATATAGAAAATGCCGATGCCTACACCGTAGTAACTTACTATAAGTATATAACGTGTATGTAGTGCCTATACCGATGATTTATAACATCCAATTTGCAGAATAAATTATTTTAATTTGCTATGGTTCCTATTGAATGGAACATGAGTCAGTCAGAGAGAGAGCTTGTAAAAGCAGCGCCATCCACCATGAGCATGACACTTTTCTTTGTCCATTCTGCTACCCACAAATGAATTACCGAAGCAGCTGTAAAAATGCGGCAATCAAAGATAAAATAATTAATGTATTTATTCAGATTTCAGTTTAATTGCACACCTGGTATTCGCACTACAATCGGCACTTATGCAGGGCAAATATCACAGATATAAGGTAGATATCGTGGTGGCGAGTGAAACACAAACACAATACACAAAGGAATATGCAGCACGTGTAAGTTGTAACTCGTGTAAGTATACAGGTTAAAACACTCACGGCTAGGTTCATTCTTTTCAATAGAACACTAATTATTTGAAAGAAAAGCGAACAATTAGAGAAACAAATACGGAACCAATATCTTTTCAACTTTATGCGGTAGATTTCAGCAGCCTATTTCGTTATTTCACAATTATTACACTGTAATGTAAACTATAATGCTTACAGCGGATGATGAATTATTCCACTCCGTTACTCACAAGGTCATCTTTAATTGCTTAGGCATATGAATCATCTGTCACCGACTGTGTTGTATAATCTGTACATCGATATATCGGCAAGGTGCGACCCAACTGTGTTGTAGGCACAGAGTACGTTGTAGGGTTGCCGAATTGTAGACTTATCGGCTAATGTTGATGCGAGAAATGGTGACACGTCGTGAGTTTGAAAGGCCAATGACGTCACAGTGTCACATTCACTCTGCCAGGACTGAACGATTGGGTCTGTGCAGATTGGACGGGGATTAAGTTCGTCCAGAGCTATCAGAACAACCAAAGACCCAACTCACAAACTCATGCTTCCAACTGTCAAAATGCAGAGCTCTCGCTATGCCGTCCGTCCTTCCGTCCGTCAGTCTGTCTGTCTGTCACTGGGCTGTATCTTTGTAACGGTAATAGATAACCAGTTGAAAAAAAACACAGAATATGTGTTACCATGGTACCTATCACGACAAATACTAAAAATAATCTAAAACCAAAGGGGGTCGGTCCCCAATTCCCCATACAAGAAACCTCGAAAATCATGCACTGTTTTCAACGTTTTTGTTCCTGCTCTATCTTCAAAATGGTAATATATACCAGCCAGCGTCAAACTTATTCTAATTATAGTGCATATTATGTAGTTTAGCAACAGATACTAAAAAATAGGGTAAACATATACATGTGATGGTACCTGCGTAAGAAAGATGCAAAAATTCATATTTGTGTGCGTTGATGTCTTTTGATGATAATATAACATAACATCACGCCTCTATTTCCCCGAAGTGTTAGACAGAGGTGTATAGCACACCCACATTTCGCCAATTATGTTATAGTCCCATGTAATAGAGGGCGAGCCGATTTATTGCCATTAACCGGTCTTTTGATGAACTCTCGTAAATTAAATCAGTTTCTGCTTTCTAGGGGATATCAGGTCGATGGGTGGTACGGAACCCTTACTGCGTGAGTCCGACTGGCACGAGAGCGGTTTTTTTTGGATTGATAACATGCGCCTTGAGGCCTATGTCGAGTAGTGGAGAAATATAGGCTGTTGATGATGCTGATGATTGATAGTTTGAGTTTTTGATTTTTATTTTAGTATTGAAAAAATTACGATACCTAAAAACGTAAATATCGCAAGGGCATCGCATATATACAACCATCTAAGCAGAGTAGTTTTATATTACCAAATCATCAATCAACTCAGCCTATCGCAGTCCACTGCTGGACATAGGCCTCTCCCAAGTTGCGCCACAACACTCGGTCCTCTGCCTTCCGCACCCAGCCACGTTTTTCAGGTCGTCGGTCCACCTGGCGGGGGGGCACCCTACGCTGCGTTTGCCGATTCGCGGTCCCCACTCAAGGACTCGTCTGCTCCAGCGGCCATCGGTCCTTCGACAGACATGGCCAGCCCACTGCCACTTCAGCTTACTGATCCTACAAGCTATGTCGGTCACTCCGGTTCTTCTCCGAATAATCTCGTTTCGGATTTTATCCTTCAAAGAAACTCCAAGCATATCTCGCCCCATAGCTCGCTGAGCGACTTTAAATTTGTGGACTAGCCCAACTGTCAGTGTCCACGTCTCGGCGCCGTAAGTCATGACAGGCAGGACCCAGGACCCAGGCAGGACTGGTTGAAGACCTTTGTCTTTAAACTTTGCGGTATAGGCGACGAGAAGACTCGGCGAAGTTTGCCAAATGCTGCCCATCCCAAACAAGCTATTACCAAATAGCTGACGCTAACTAGGTAGGTACCTACGAGTATATACAACGTGTTATTGAAATAACTGAAAACCTCTTAAGGGGTTATTTTACTCATCAGTATGAACAACTTTTACTACGGGACATCACTGAAATCGCGAAAAATTAAAATCAACTGATCCCTACATTTTGTCGATTTTTGTGAACACAAATATGTGGGGTACAGATGATTATTTTTTTCGCGATTTCAGGGTCTGCTGAGTAAAATGACCCCTTAAGAGGTTTTCAGTTATTTCATAACTCGTATAGGTTGTAAAAAATATAACATTAAATAAAAGACTGAAAAAACTTTTTAACAAAAAATAAAACCGACTTCAAAAACCTTAGAATAGAATAGAATAGAATATATTTATTTGCTTAAAAACATGGTATACAAAGGTCTTATAGTTCATATCGAGCAAACATGTTTTGCTAAGAATATACATAGCATGCAAAATTTTAGTAGAAACATTATTTCTTTTCAAGGAATTCCGTTACACTGTAGAAATTATTAACATTTAACCATTCTTGTAATTTAGTCTTAAAAGAGTATCTTGTATTTAACATTTTAACTAAAAATTAAAAAATAATCATTGTATGTATTTTAAAATCTTAAGATAAACCAACATTTTGAAGGCGGCGCGTGATTTTGATGTACCTACGTTCACATAAACTGTTTTACCTGCTAACCAAGAGTTTTTATTTCATACTTTTTAGTTGATAATTGCGAGGGTTGATTCATAAATGTTTATAGAACCAATTTGAGAATATATTTTTTAGTAACCTTTGCTATCCCACTGCTGGGCAAAGGTAGGAAAATTAAAAATTAATAGTGAATACCACCACACTGGCAACAGAAAAATCCCTATCCATAAAAAAAATATGGCATCATCTAATAACGCCGACGTTGTCGTCGTTTGACGTCTGTGGTTTAGTGGTTCAAGTATCGGACTGCTGATCACGAGGTCGTGGGTTCGATTCCCGCAGGAGTAGGACATAAATATTTATTTGATGAACATACTTAAGTGTTAGTGTTGGTCTGGGTGTTTCTTATGTATTGTTTATAAGAAAGTATTTAAAAAAAAGTGTATAAGTATTATGTTGATGGGGCTGCCGCGCTACTGCAGTGCTTCATGTTCGCAGAGGCGGGAATAGATGGTTTCCACGCTATCATGCGCAAGCGATGTGCTTCTATCGTGCGCAGGGTACGCGCCAGCCACAACAGCATCCTGAAAACTATAGCAGATAGGTGGGACAGTCCCATACTAGGACATTGGATACGCCTACATGCCCCTGTGGCGTAATTGTAATTCTTAAATAGTTTATTTTATTTTATTCACTGGTAGATGTAAGTACTAAAATTAGTTTCTAAGTTGTTTGTATACTAACCAAATGGACTTACAGTCTGAAATAAAAGATTTTTAATATTTAATTATATAAATTGTCTAGTACCCATAGTACAGTCTAACAAAGCAATTGGTATACAGGGTAGAGAGATATAAATGAAGTTTTGTCAGAAGATTATGGATGTTTTCGAGTGAAATATCATTTTAATAACGGACAAAGTTAAACTGTATTTATACAAAACCCTAATCAAACCATTCTATAATATCTTCCTGAGAAATTTTCATCTTTATCTGGTGACCCTGTATACTAATTGCTTTGTTAGACTGTACAAGCCTAGTCGCTTACTATAATTCCTGTCACGTATCACGTATATCGGAAACCAGTATAACTCAAAATCCTACATAGACGCTGAAAACATTGTTACTCACTAGGTCACACCAGGTGGTGTGTATTATAGCTGTCAAAAACTTATCAGGGTCCTTCATTTGTATTGACAATGAGTCCGCGAACGTGTGCCAGCCCTATAAGTATCGTTAACATCGTGAGCTGCGTGTGCGCAGGCCGGGTGGCAACAAGCTGTCTACTCGCAACCAATTATCTATGCCACTATAATAGATACAGTAAATTCATACTGATATTATTATGTGAGTGTGTGTAATACGACAATAAATATTTGAAATTAGGTAATACGTCAATACTGTCAAAGTTAACGAACAAAATACCTATATATCTTTTTAATGTAAATAAATGGTGTTCCACCGTTAGACTTGGGCCGTGAGTCCATAATTTGTGTGTGGTTTCCCAGAAATGCATCCTAAACTAACATTGGTTGCATTGCGTCACGGAGTTACCTGCTTACGCCGTGTCGTCAGTCGCAGAGTAAAAAAATATTGATTCTATAAATAAACAAGCTGGTGTTAACGGAAGCTGGACACCCAATTAGCAAAGCATTTTATCCATGCATCTGTCCATCTAAATGGGATACTTAAAACTACTGAGCCGTGACATAGAATATATACTAACGACGCCGTGATGCGTTTTGAAGATAAAATACAATATTTTATAGTGTTGCTTCTAATTAGAATAGACGTGAAATATTATTTTGACTGCGAGCTATAGTTAATTTATTATATATTTATATAGTTATATTTTTATTATGGTTGAGTTCCGAGTGGACACTAGAAGAAATAAAACAATTATCGAAGTGGGTCACGAGAATTTTGCACTGTTGGGAAAACCCTTATGAAATCACAAAATAATTACATATGCTTCATATTATTATACCATGCCTATACCTAGATAAGTAGGTACCTAGGCGAGGAGTTTCTTATATTATGTATTTGCATGGCTGTATAATGAATACCCACTCATGTAAATCAGTAGTTTAGTAGATAGGTATCTAACATTTTTATCACAATAATATATCTCGTAGCATTCAATATCACGTTCTAAGAAATGTAGCTTTTATTATTTAATACCTACCTACTTGTCGTCTACATTGCCTAGTTTTCCTTTAAACCTATATGCAAGGACAATGACTGTGCCTACATTACATTTACACAATGTTAAATGGTAATTGCGGAATACGGTATCCATAATTAATTAATGATCCTATGTTCGCTACAATTTGTTTTAGCGCTTGTAATAACTGTTATTGAAATTTATTTCAGACATAAAATCTATTTTAATAGTGTTATTTTACGTTTAAATGTGCTTTAATTTAAAAGTTTAAAAATCTTCTTGTAAGCTTAATTTATTTTTATTTCAATTTACCACTTCACTGAGTTCACTGGATAGAATAAAAAAGTAAATTTTTAAAAGTTACCGCGCTGCTGTGATGTCTATGATTCTACTCTATACGACAATAATGCCATCTATGATGTAGGTAATATAATTGAGAACTATTAAGTTATATTTCGTTTTAAATAACAAATTACTATTAGTAATATTTATAATTTAACCCATATTTAATTAGGTAATTTTTTTTCGCAATAATTAAGTTTAAAAACGCGTTTATATCATTTTGATAAGATGTTTAGATTTGAAAACTGGCGGTAACTTATTCACCTACAGCGCCACCTTGCGAACCTACACGAGAACTTTAATGAACAAAGAGAGCTAGCTAGCACCACTAGAAATTAAGGTTTATGGTTGTGTTTATCTTTATCTTACAAGCGTGGTTCATGGTAGTGCGAAAGAGACACGCAGTACACTTTCGGCCATCAAACCATCTTTCTTTCTTGTGCAACTGTTTCTCTTCGGCCGTGTACTAGTGCAAACGCAGGATGGACGCCATTCGCGCAAGATAATTTTTTCATCGCTCGTGAAGCGAGGTTTGAACGCGTTCGGTGCCGGGCGTGGAACTATGCTATAGTGTATAAAGTGTACGGTGCTTTCGGTCTGGCGGTGCGGTGTGGAAGTGTTCGGTGCTGGTCGGAGCCTCGGCTCGGCTGGAGACAAGGCAGCGAGGCGAGGCGCGTGCAGCGCGAGGCATGGCGGGTGCGAGCTGAGCGCCGGTCTCGGCCTCCGGTGTCAGGCCGCTCGCTCTCCGCCGCCGGCCCGATGAGCGGGGCACGTTCTGCGCGGCGGAGGTTATTTTATGGGTATTTGCGTGAGCTGCCGGCGCCGCGAGCGGAAGGCACCAGAGAAGCGGTCAGTGCCTGGAGCGGGCGGGCCCGCTAAGGGCACTGCGGCAGCAGAGCTGCTGCCGCGCCGCGTCGACCAACTGACAGCCATGGCCAACTCCATGTCCAACATCAAGATGACAAACCCTATCAAGGGAATGGTTAGCAGGCGCCGGAAGCGCTACATCAAGGACGGATTCAACCTGGACTTAGCCTGTATCCTTTTATGTGCAATAGTGTTGTTACCGTGTGCTGCAATCCGCTGTTGCGGCCCGAGATCGATGTTGTGTCGGTGAGTCCTCTATGTGATCGAACCCCTTGGCCTTGAGTTTTTCATTACAACGATGCTCTCAATACGGTATCATTTTATTCTCGTTAAATCACCTTGGAATAAGCTCTATAACCTGGCTTGACCATCCTTTTAGTTTGTCAAGGGCACTCAGTTTATAACCTATAAATTACGTTCATAAAACTGCTGATAAAAGTTATGGTATTTTCAGGTTTTAGGCTCGAAAAGTATTGAATTTTGAATTGAATAGCTAATTTACATTATACTTGTAAATTAAAACTGAAAAAAGTTATCTGACAGGACTTATTATGGTTACAAGGTCTCGTACATATACGTACGCACAAAACTCTAGTTTTAGTTCAATTATAGCATTGTAATCACGTTAAAAATGCATAAATATATCGGAAACGTGATTATAAATACTATCACGAGTTAATTTTCGTTTGTACCACGACAATTATCTCGCGAGAGAGCAATGAAATCTCGCATGGCAACAAGATATATAACCTATAACGTTGTATATATAGGCTTATAGTACATACTTATTATGTCTGTGTACATAGAAACTATCTGATAATCATTGTGGAGTGCTGTTGAACGTTAGGAATTGTAATATCTATGAGTTTTAATCTGATTACATTAAATGTGTGAATTATCTTAGTTGTTGCTTTACTTTGTTATATTTTTTGTGTTAAAGTAGAGCGGGCACGGTTAAATTACTTAATGTTTGAGAAAATTGCCCACTATCATCATTTTTATTCAAATATAGTAATGTTGGTACATTATAAGTTAATTAAATGCTGGTTTAGTGCATTTTTTGTATGCTACTTTGAATGGTTTTATAACAAGTCCAGTCTAGTGGGGCTCAAAGGTAAGCAAAAGAAACAAGCAATGTTTTGAGCACTTATTTTCGAAATCTCGAGTTTCTATTACCACAACTTGAAGAGGGTGTAGCCTATTACCATTTTATTGTAGTTATCGATGATCATGAAGGTTCCTAGATTATGAGTATATCAAAATAGACCTAATTATTTGATGATGTCTGTGGTCTAGTGGTTCGAGGGTCAGACTGCTGATCACGAGCTTGTGGGTTTGATTCCCACAGGACACAAATATTTGTGTGATGAACATAAGTGTTTGTGTTGGTTTGGGTGTTTCTTTTGTATTATTAGTATGTATTTACAAAAAAAAGTATATAAGTATTATACCTACCCATAGCACAAGCTCTGCTTAGTTTGGGACTAGATGGTGCTGTGTAAAAATGTCCCAAAAATATTAATTTTATTTTATTTTACTCTGCATACTATCCGCAAATTAAAAATAATTCTATACATAATATAGGCAACTGACACAAAGCGTTGTTAAAGTCTATTGATTGTGCAGACATGTACTTATAATTTATTCAATGAAAATTACTAGTTTATAAAACTATAATTAAGATAGTTATCTATCCTAGGAACCTGTTGCAAACTATAAAAAAATGCCAGGTTCATTTGAATAATGCAGTGAGTAAGTAATATATTTTACACACAGCATCTAGACAGATTGAAAGATAGTATACATAGAGACTAATAAGCATAATATTAAAAAATAACCATCATTATCATCCTCCTTGCCTTTTTCCAAGTTTTTTATATATATTATAGGATGGCGAAACGAGCTAAAGGCCCACCTGATGTTAAGCAGTCACCTTTGCCCATAACAACTGCAATACTACCTAGGCTGTTGCCTAAATGGTACCACAAGTTAGTTCGCCAAACTGAGACATCAAGATAGGAAAGTCTCATGTGATTGTAATTTCACCGGCACCCATACCCTTCTGACTAAAACACAGCAATGCAAGCATCACTATTTGGCGGAGAAGTAGGTAGGTGGTAGTACCTAATACCCCAGACGAGCTCTTACCAAAGGAGCTCTACTATTACTTAAGTCGGTTTCCAGTCTAACCAGATGCGACTGTACATAAGTATTTTACATGGAGCGATTGCCTCCAGAACGCCACAACTCAATTACTGGGCAATACCAACTTTCAGAGGTTAGACCAGTTGTCAGACTTTCAGGCTTTTACCCATAATGACTGCCATAGATATTCATATGACAATATAATAATAGTTTTTATGTAATAAAAATAAACTTAAAAAAAAGTAAAAATCAACTTCAAAAATAATAAAATAATTTGTGTGAAACAGTTGAGGAAGTAGGTGCATTTGATTCGGTTAAATTTAAGAAAAAAATGGCACCAACTTCCTAAACTGTTTCACACAAATTATTTTATTCATTTTGAAGTGGGTTTTTACTTTTTTTAAATTCATTTTATTTTACTATTTTCAGTGGCATTAACAATAGAAAGACAAGCGATAGTTGCAATCCCCCAATGATTTGCTGTCATCTATTGAAGAGTTCCCTTCTTTATCTCTGAAGATCTTCATCGGATTTTCACCAAATGATACTTTCTGAATGCAAATGCTTGTTTTGTTGATGAAAATACCAAAGTCGCTTTATGTATGCCTGTAATATTTGAGGAGTTCCCTCAATTCCACATGGATCTCATTATCAGAACTGGATTTTGATAAAAATGGGACCAATCTAGAAGTAACTAAAAAAAAAAACCAAATCAGTTTATAAATGATGGATTTCTGTCTGAGGTAACAAACATGATGAAAAAAAATACTATTGAATTGAGAACCTCCTCCAACTTTTGAAGTCGGTTAAAAAATAACCAACTTACTAAATGAAGACAACTTACATTTAGGTGTATACAATACAATACAAATCCCCTTTATTGCACAACAAGATTATATTAATTTCTTAAATAACTACTTATGTGCTAGTGTACAACTGGCGGTCTTATCGCTCCACGGCGATCTCTTCCAGACAACCATTGAATGGACTGGAATGTCATGGAAGAGACAAAGGGTAGTTACCGGTGCACTTAAATATCGGAAACTTAACTAATTAAACTAAACTAACTTAGCTAGTAAAATAAAATAAATATACCAAAATATACATACATGTATATTTAGGTGTATACTGTGGACTGTAGTTAGCTGATCCCTTCTTCTTTCACTATTTCTGTATTAAGTAACATGATCATTTCTAAGCGGGGACTGACTCCACTTCTTGATTGACAATGTTAAAAAATGAGTTGTGTAGAAGTACTCTTCATCAGAGAAACAGCTATTTAATGTCCATTAAAGTTTACAACCATATTCCACAATGCTTAAGAGAACTACCACTAAGCCTATTTAAAACAAAACTTAAAACATGGTTGATTGAAAAATGGTTTATAAAATGAATGAATTTATGGATTCCAAAATGTAACATGAATTATAAATATACTAATTTTCATAAATATATGAAAATAATAATGGTTAAAATAATGCTTTTCTTAATTACATAAGCTTTTGTAATGTATAGAGCTGGAGTTTTTATTTTTTTATGCATATGATTACGCTAATAAAGCTAATGTGTAAAAACATGTATATTTAAAATCTTCTGTACCATATCCTTGCGAATAAATATCTTTATCTTAAATGATACCTGACATCCTTAAACATTACATTGTCTTGATCTTGCAAATATAACAAAAACAGCAGTCAATTAGCTACAAGAGTTTTTTTGTCATCAAATTGCTATAGAATATGGGGCTGTAATTTCAGTATTGTTGAATTCTCTATAAATTGGTCTCCTACATTCGTATTGCACATATCCTACTAATATTATAAATGAGAAAGTGTGTTTGTTGGTTTGTCCTTCTTTCACACAGCAAAGTTTATGGGCCGGAGAGTGACATAGTGTTATTTTGTACTGGAGAACAGTTCCGCACAGTTCCTGCTAAAGTGAAGCTGGGTTAAAAGCTAGGATTTATAATTGAAAGAAAACAGAGAGACAGAGAGAAAACAAAAAATAGTATATTTATATCTCTTCACAACTCTGTTTAAGTTTTGTTTCCATACAGCTTCTATTTACTTGCTAAGTTTAATCTTGGTCAAAATTATAAATAATTTACATACACAGTATAAAATAAAGCAAATTCATTGATTTTTGTGTTGGAAGTGCAAAAATAATAAAAGACCATTGTTATGCATTTTAAAAACAAACAAACCGCCAGGTGGACCAACAACCTGAAGAATGTGGCTGGGTGGGACTGAATGCGGAAGGCAGAGGACCGAGTGTTGTGGCGCAACTTGGGAGAGGCCTATGTCCAGCAGTGGACTGCGATAGGCTGAGTTGATGCATTTTAAATCCTCTGACAAAGCATTATTACTGAAACTGTCTGAAACTACAAAAATATAGACTAGACACTTCAAGAAGACATTTTGTTGCTAAGTGCACAACTGCCTCCATTATTAGGTACGGTCGACCGCACGTCGGTGGTAACACTTTGACATTAGCAGCATCTTTTTTTCGTAAGCAGTAAAGGCGGTTTCGAATTGACTTGTTACCACTGTCATGCAGTCGACTGTACAAAATGAAATATACACATCAACCATACACCCCATAGACGCCTCATAGCAGGCGACCGATGTCTGTCACACATCTATGAAATTTCACTAATGTAGGTCGCCACTATTCGCCACTTGAAATCTTCAAATCAGATTCGACCACTTATTTGAGCCATCAAAAATGCCGCGTTAGTGATTGCTAATAGCCGATTTGGTAGGGCCAATCGGATTGCAGTACCCCACCTAAGTTAGTGGGAGAATTTATTGCATGCCTGCTAAAGGCGAGATGTGCTATTGAACATGTATTATATTTTTAAGAACTTATGTACCATATCTTCTGCGAATAAATTACTTACTTACGCATTATATGCAACATTAGGCGTCTATTGGGCTGTATAGTCTATGAATATACAGCTTTTATGTTACAAAAATTGTTTCAATGAGCTGACTGCCTATGTCTTCGCTCCTGTGCTATGTACATAAATTGTATCCTATGTGTTAATCTAGGAAATGGTCTATCTGTGTGCCAAATTTCATTCAAATCCATTCAGCTTGATTGAAGGACAAAGAAACAAACATCCATTCCATACTTTCACATTTATAAAATTAATTACTAGCTTGGATAATAGAATATTAATTGTTCTATAATCTGAGATTACTAGGATACTTCTCATATAAGCTGCACCTGTAATCCTTGATGTAGAGTTCTAACAGCCAAAATTTTATATGTAATCTATCCACCATTTGCCCTACAAATAAAATATGTCAAATTTTATCTCTAGTAGGGCAAGTCGTGTATAGATTGGATATTAATTTTGGCTGTAAAACCACAGCAAATAATTTGAAATTGCAAACACAGATATCAAGTATTTAGAAGCAACTCCATTAACCATCCTATACTTTCTATTAGGGCCATAGCTACAGCCCCCAAGGGCAAGCTTAAGCAAAGGGCCTCATAAAAAGCCTTATCACTTGATGTCCTTCTGGCTAGCCTCCTGCTTTCTATCAAGTATAGATTTGTTATGCTAATATGTTCAGTAGAGGTCATTGACCCACTTACATAGAGCTAATATATGTTGTATATCAGCCTTCCTATCAGTGTGATTGCATTATTGTTTTATAATACCAATACTTTGCCTGCTTTTATGATGAAGGCGTTATTTTATTGCCTATATTTTCGATTTAGATAATTATATGCTTAATCTAAGCCTCCTTATACTGTTGAAAACAATTACAGGTTTTCTTCATACCTAATTTAGATCCTATCGTTGGGATATAATGGTCCCCTTTTTGATCAGATTTTCATATATATCCATCCATTAAAATCTTTTTTGACTGAAAGGTAAATAAAACCACAGTGGTAATAGTGTTACTATAGATCAAAGAGCATACACCCCATAGACGCCTCATAACAGGCGACTGATGTCTGCAACACATATATGAAATTTCACTAATGTAGGTCGCCACTATTCGCCACTTGAAATCTTCAAATCCGTTTCGACCACTCACATGAGCCGTCAAAACTGCCGCGTTAGTGATTAGCCAATAGCCGTCTTGGTAGGGCCAATCGTATTGCAGTATACCTATCACCTCGGCTAGTTGCAGAATTTATTGTACATGTTATATTCAACAGAATAGGCGTCTATTCGGCTGTATAGTCGTTGCTATATATGTAAAAATAACTGGTTTTTTTTTTACACTATAGTATAAACCTTTATACTCTGGTCTAATATAACGTTTTTTTATTTACATAAAATTTTATGCAAATTGTACATAGCTTAGGCAGCCAGTCAAGTAAGTCAACCTTAGGTTGATGCACAGGTGTAAATACACAAATTATTAATGTACAGTAATTTAACTAACATCATTAATGACCAGGCCATCAGAAATTGGAACTCCGAAAGTAAATAAACATGCTATTTTGAATCTTAATTAGTTAATAACTGTGACACTATCAAAACGTCTTCAGCCTACAGTTAATAAAACAATGATTTTATATTATGAATAGCAATTTTAGTTTTTTGTATATAGTTTAGAGGTATATTTTTTGTACTATACAAGACTGTGGAGGCTCAACAATTTACATATTTATTGAATACCTACTTATGTGAACAATGGAATAGATCTATGTAGATTATAAGGAATAACCCATTTTTTCGTAATCTTTCACTAAGACGTCTTTTATTATTCACTAGCTGTGCCCGCGACTCCGTCCGCGTGGATGTCGGAAAATAACATCGTGTCATATTTATGAACACAATGTCTTCTAATATACATTTAATCGCCTACACAGACGACTACACTATTTACCGACAATACCATATTTTGTTTTTACAACCAACCGGCTAAGGTGATGGAATTTCATGGAATTAGCCCTAAACTAATACTGCCTCGTTGGTCTAGTGGTCGCAAGCGCGACTGCAGAGCATGGGGTCCTGGGTTCGATTCCTGGGTCGGGCAAAGTGTTATTGGGTTTTTTCATTAGGAAATTCTCAGTAGCAGCCCGGAGTCTGGATTTGTGCCCGGTTAATGGCAATAGGCTCGCCCGCTATTACATGGGACTTATAGCATAACTGGCGAAATGTGGGTGTACTATACACCTCTGCCTACCCCTTTGGGGAAATACAGGCGTGATGTTATGTTATGTTAGCCCTAAACTCCCTCATTCTGAGAAGACGCTCGTGCCCAGCAGTGGGAAGTAATTGGGCTGATTATGTTAAGTTATTCTATAACACTAACCACATCTCTTCTTATGCTGAGAAGAGGACCGTGTCCAGCAGTGGGACTGTAATGGGCTGGTAATGTTATGTTATTCTATAATACTAACAATATCCAGTTCATTTACTCTTCTCATTTTGAGAAGAGGGCCATACCCAGCAGTGGGACAGTAATGGGTTGACTACGTTATGTTATTCTATATTTTCTAGTTTCTTAACTCTTCTCGTTCCGAGAAGAGGTCCGTGCCCGGCAGTGGGGCAGTAGGTAATGAGCTGATTATGTTATGATAATCTATTACACTAACATTATCCAGTTCCTTAACTCTTCTCATTCCAAGAAGACCAGACCAGCAGCGGGACAGTGATGGGCTATGTTATGTTTTTCTATATTTTCTATAAATACTAATAGAATCCAGTTGTATTTTTAGGAACCTGCATCCAACCAACAATCATGACCTCTACTTTGTATGCAACTTAATACAATAGAGGGGTCAAGCTGTATCGCTGGATCTACTCAACCGATTCAGATAAAACATACCCTATATTTTAAGTTAGACTAATACCAATACAAATGCTAAGTTTCATTACGATCCGTTCAGCCGTTTTTACGTGATGAGGTAACAAACAGACAGACAGACAAATTTTTTAAACGATTGATTCGTGTTCTATAGCGTATTTCTAGTCCCCCTAGCCGGTTTTCGCGAAAAAAAACTCAATGTACAGACTTTTCGACCTTTACAGTTTTATTATAGTATATAGATTATCAGTTAGGACCTCTTTCGACCTATTGCTAGACGGAGGGAATACATGAGGATTTCCAACCTAAAAAAAAAATCGGCCAAGTGTGAGTCGGATTCACGCAGTAAGGGTTCCGTACCACCCATCGACCTGATACCCCATAGAAACTGATTTAATTTACGAGGGTTAATCAAAAGACATCAACAAACGTACGCGAAATGTGAATATTTCCATCTCTTTCTTTCTTACGTAAGTACCACCACATATGTATAAGTTTGCCCTATTTTTAGTATTTTTTGCTAAACTACATAGTATGCACTATAATCAGACCAAGTTTGACGCTAGTATGTATTACAGTTTTGAAGATAGAGCAGGAATAAAAACGTTGAAAAAAATGCATGTTTTTCGAGTTTTCTTGTATGGGGACCCTCTTTGGTTTTAGACTTTTTTTTATTTTTAGTGTTTGTCGTGATAGACAACATAGTAACACATATTCTGTGAAAATTTCAACTGGTTATCTATTTCCGTCACAAAGATACATCCCTGTGACAGACAGGCGGATGGACAGCGTAGCGAGAGTAATAGGATCCCGTTAGCACCCTTTGGGTACGGAACCCTAAAAAAGGGCTGTGTATGTAGCAGTAGGTTCATTATAGACCTGTGATCAGGCCACGGCCGTACTGGTTACGGCGATATTACTAAAACAAACTTCTATACTGATATGATAAAGGCCTTTTCACTGTATCTACTACTTAATAGTACACCAACTAATCCAGATGACTTCTTCTTCTTTCGTGTCAATAGTTCACACTTTTTTTATATAATATTTGGCCACTTCTATGGCGGTGATCGTGGCTTCATTTAGGTCGGCTCTTGTACAGTTGACAGGGCACAAGGGACAAGTAAGCAAATGGGCCATGGACTGAATGGGGGCCCCACAATCGCATTCAGTTTTTGAGGAGTCTCGAATTCCCCATTTGCACAAATTTTCTCTGCAGCGACCGACTTGAGTCCGGAGCCGGTTGAGGGATTTTCAGACTGGCCACGGGAGATTGTGGCCTGGGGGCAGGTGTTCTTGCGGTACTACAAAATCAGGTGGTGGTGGGAGCCTTTTCTTCTTCCACAACTCCGTCCTCATTGCGGCTGGATGGAGTTGTGAGGTCCGAGTGGAACGAATAAAACTCTTGCGGCTTTTCAACCGGGCTCTTGGGATCCAGATGACTAGCAAAGCTAATTTAGGTATATTTTTTCAAAAACGTCACACTGTGAGCAGAAGAGCTGATCAGTGCTGTCACCGTGTTAGGAGAATAGGCATAAGAAGGCAGATAGGATAAGCGAATTCAGTAAATCAATAGAACATTTTTTTTTTCTTTTTTGCTGCGAGGAGGATACCTTTAAAAGGCTGCCGGCCTCATGGGTGATGGATGCCGGGGTGTGGGATTCTTACTCACTTAAAACCCCCTCAGTGGAATACAGCACAATATGGAACAATAAGCCCTATAGACACGAAATCACATCTTAATCAATTCAGCCTATCGCAGTCCCCTGCTGGACATAGGCCTCTCTCAAGTTGCGCCACAACACTCGGTCCTACGCCTCCAGTCTACACCAGCTACCTTCTTCAGGTCGTCGGTCCACCTGGCCTGAGGCCCTACGCTGTGTTTGCCGATTCGCGGTCTCCAGTCAACTGCTCACTCGACTGCTCCAACGGCCATCGTTCCTTCGATAGACATGGCCAGCCCACTGCTTATGGATCCGACAACTACGGTTCTTCTCCGGTCTCGTTACAGATATTATTCTATAAAGAAACTCCAAGCAACGTGTCAGCACTCAAAACATTTTTGGAACCGCTACACAACTGCATTTATGAAATATAAAAGAGGTAAATAATTTCTAGAAAAATAACCACCCACCTTGTTTTTGAATCTTTAATTCATTACATTTTACGGATTCATACCTTTGAAGTTTTCTTCATTTTATCTTTAAAGTTGCATAAAACTTTCTTAAAAGAAAAGTTGTTTTCGTACAAACACCATTAGGTAGATCTTTTAACTTGTGCAACGTTGAAGATAAATCCACGAAACGAAATCACTTCTCACCTACAGTAGATTTCCGTTCTGTTTGCAAAAGAAAAAACTTGAAAAAAAGTACGTACTTACTAATTTTACAACACGAACCATCCATAATATTACATGCTCGGTAATACTTTAAAAGAAAGAGTCATACAATACAATAAAAAATCTCTAACCGCTGAGTTACAGCAAGTTCATAAATGACCTTCGCTTGCTGCTTCGCTTGGCAACAGCATAATACTCAATTGATTCCAAAAGGTATCATTAAACCGTTCTTAATTTAGAAGTTACCTTGTGAGCTGAGCTTTATAAAAAAACTTGACAAGCATCTATGCTCATAATAATGTGGGTTCTGTATAAAAAATGCTCGGTATTGAAAAAATGTAGGTGTAGTAGGTACCCAAGAACTTGATAGGTTGGTTTCTTAGCTTTCGTTCGTGAATGCATTTTTTGAGATCAGGTTTTTAATAAGATTGTAGAATAAAAATAAATGGATGCCTTTTCTTATAGTTGCAAGAAGACGTGTGGTTATACGAGTTTATTGTTATTATAATTACACTTAATAACGTGTTTTTTAATGATCTTTATAATTAAGATACGGAGATTAACAAACCTAGAGCCCCATCAGACATAAAACCTATAGAATAATAACTAGCAAGGAATCCTAAAAATTGAAGTAGTGAAACCAAGGTTGAACACATAATTATCTACAATTAAAAACAAATTACAACAAAACACTAGCTAAATAATCGCTTACTAATTCAGCTGTATCAGATCTGAAACAAGTGCTTCATTATGTTTAGGCTTGGACGAATAATAAAAGGCGGACGGAATCTCGCTAAACAAAAAGTGAGGCATCCATAGTAAGATGGCTCGCTTAAAAGTACGGGCTGGCACGCACACATGTACACCCATATTAAGACAAAAAGCCGTGATTACGAAACAAATCTCGTGTGACGGTAGTCATTGTCGTAGTGTCACAAATAAAATAACAATATATATCTGGTGTGTTAAAATTATGTCAAAATTATAGTGGGTTTAGGAAAAAACGAAGTGCTTCAATCTTTTCTTAGCGAGATTGCGTCCGCCATTTTTATTCGTCCGAGTGTCTAGGTGTATGGCTAAGTTTTTATGGATGTATATGAACACGTGTTGCAATGAGCGGAGTTTCGCTTTCTGCTATGATTTTAATAAAATTCGGTATTCTGCCACTGCATTGGATTGCGAGGCGATGCGATGTAAAGCTATTAGTGATTTTGGTAAAAAATGTAAATAAAAAAAAGTTAATTAACAAAACCAAAAAACCCGACTGCGTGTAAATATAACTGAAAAGATGTAAACAAGACTTGTGTAGGTATATCTGAAAGTATCAAATCAACACGCAGGCGGAGGCTACATATGTTTTTGGTCATTAATTACATAAGTAGTTCATAGGTAGCCTCCGCCTGCGTGTTGATTTGATACTTTCAGATATACCTACACAAGTCTTGTTTACATCTTTTCAGTTATATTTACACGCAGTCGGGTTTTTTGGTTTTGTTAATTAACTTTTTTATTTCAAAATTTTTAGTTCTGTCATGTTTTATCGCGCTATTAATGTAATTTTTTCACACATAAATAGGTATATAGGGTACCCAATTCATTTTTAACGTTGAATATTTTGTTGTTTTTTTAGCATATCTCATTCCAAATTACATTTAAACATATAATTTGTATATATTTTTGTAAAGCATTTATAAAACCCTTTATTTTGATACCCCACTCGATAGGTTTTGATGAAAAAAAATTTTTTTTTGGGCCGTAATATGGCTCCAAAAAGCGGCCATTTTGATTTTTATAATTTTCATATACCCAGTGTCACTCTCACAATTAAGACGAATCTAACGACACCTCTGAAGCTAAAATCCATCAAGCCGTTTAGGCCACAGAGCGTGCCAAAGAAATATACATACATACATACATACACTCGAAAAACATAACCCTCCTTCTGGCGCAGTCGGGTAATTAGAACATTACCTGAGAGATCGGTAGCCCTGGCACGAAACAATTTTGACGTATCGAAAAGTTAATCTAAGCGTTTTTTTTAAATAAAAAATACAACATTTTGATTTAATTTTATGCATAATACGCACTTTGTATCACACAGATGTGGCCAAAATCTTCAATTTAAAAGAATATTATGTCTCAAACAGTATTTCAAATCCAAAGTTCACTTACATTTATGTTTCGATACGACAAAATGGTTCGCGCTCGTGGTGTGTGTTCGTGAATCGAGGTATAAGTAAACATACGAACGAAGATAATATCGAATCGAATCTTGTTTTGATGAACTTACTATAATCGTAATGATCATTGAATAATTAATTATATCCCGTTTGTAGATTTTTTTCCTCTACGTGTTGTATTATTTTACATGGACATAAATAAATAGCACGACATAAAAAAGCTCTTACCTATACATATTGTTAGCGATGAGTTTACTTATCTTATAGATTGCGATAACGCCACCCGTGCGTACATCTCTTTACAAACACCTACTATTGATTTATTACCAATACTGCTTTGCATGTGGCTACTTGCCTTCATAATTACCAATTACGTCCACAGATAACTGCGAACATCATGTGACTAACGTAAGCCCGTGTTTCTTGTGACGACGTTTCGTTACAATGTATGTAATTAATGTTGTCACTTAACGTATACCTACAACTAACGTTCCTTTAATTTTATCATGAATCTACATTATTTAATAATGTAGGTACCTACTTTGTCTTTAACTTTGTGAATAAAAAATTGCAGGTAGAAAGCGTCAGCAATGCTTATTTAATATTTTATCTATGATGTAGTAAGCATCACATACATATATATTGTGGTAACAAATCGCACTCAATTTATGCTAAAATTAAAAACAGTCATTAAATATTTTTACGCAATTTACAGCATCCCATCGCGTCTCTCCACAAGTACAATTGCCTTAATTTTAGTCACACAAAAAGTTCAACGATTATCACATGTGTAAAGCGCTCTTGAAGAAAAGTTCTTCGTAAAGAACTTCTAATTAGGATTTAGAAAACGAACCTCCTTTTTACACCGACCTAACACTTATTATTTATCATTATTTCAGCCGAAAGACGTCCGTTGCTGGACATACGCCTCCCCCAAGCATCGCCACAACGACCGGTTCTGCGTTTTCCGCATCCAGCTGTTTCCCGCGATCTTCACCAGGTCGTCGGTCCACCTTGTGGGGGGCCTACCCATGCTGCGTCTACTAGTACGCGGTTGCCACTGTAGAAAGTGTAGAACTTTACAGCCCCATCGGCCATCCGTTCTGCGAGCAATGTGCCCCGCCCACTGCCACTTAAGTTTAGCAAGTCTTCGGGCTATGTCGGTTACTTTCGTTCTCCTGCGAATCTCCTAATTTCTGATTCGATCACGCGGGGACACTCCGAGCATAGCCCTCTCCATTGCCCTTTGAGTGACTGAGCCTTTTTATCAGGCCCATTGTTAGCGACCACGTTTCAGTGCCATAAGTAATTGAACCCTTATCACACTTTCCTTATTTCTTGATTTCCTTTCCTAAATCCTAATTAGGATGACTGAATTCAGTGTAGTGTAAATAAGCACTAAAGGAGACTACAAATTCAAATACAGCGTCGTGAGTAAAGATGCAAATTAAAATATTTAGCTTTAATTATTCAAAGACATTAATGGTCACTGAAGCAGATATTGAAATTACGCCTGCTGCGGGGTCATTGACTTATAATATGCAATTGTAAAAAAATCAATGTTACTACGTAATCCCAAAGCGTTAGCATACAACAAAGGTCTGCATTATTAACAATGGCTGTTAACAATAAAAAAAAGGTTTTTAACCGCTCGATTGTTTCAACAGCGTTTCGTACTTGACATTATAAGTAATAGCACGTCGTAAAAACGATATTGCACGTGATTTGATGCACTAAAATTGGCCCGCCATACTGTGTTCTGTATAATATTTGAAGCTAATCCATTTGGTCGATAGTCGAGACATAAACACATTCGGGATCATTCGCAGTAGATCTTTGCATGCAATAAAACCATAATGAAGTGTATGTACATCAAATGTTTTTAGAAAACATTATGTAGCTATATAGGTATTGGACAGAACTATTCGTGATGCTGTTAAAAATTCAGATCGTTTCATATTTATGCAGAACAAACTGTGGCGAGCGTAGTAGGAAGAAACCTCACATAGTCTCATCCATGACGCGTCCTGCTGATTGGATTGGAAGTAAAACATGCGTATAGAGCCCAATTTAAAAGTTATGGAAGTTCTGTAACTAATTAAATGTGACAAAGAGTGCAGTCTGCCTCGTTGGTCTAGTGGTCGCAAGCGCGACTGCTGAGCATGGGGTCCTGGGTTCGATTCCCGGGTCGGGCAAAGTGTTATTGGGTTTTTTCATTAGGAAATTCTCAGTAGCAGCCCGGTGTCTGGATTTGTGCCCGGTTAATGGCAATAGGCTCGCCCCCTATTACATGGGACTTATAACATAACTGGCGAAATGTGGGTGTACTATACACCTCTGCCTACCCCTTCGGGGAAATACAGGCGTGATGTTATAAATAAAGAGTGCAGTGCCAAGCTAAAGGAAGGAAGTAGCTCGAAAGAAAAATATTCTCTTGAAAAAAATTAAATCTTTGTTTTTATTCCCTATAATATTCCTAACAATGAATTATTGTCTTTTAGAAATCAGTTTTACTAAACTCTGTGAGTACAGACCAACAAAGTAAACCATTTCATTTTCACAAAATTCTGGTCAGCTAGTTAAAACCGGTCAAGTGCGTGTTGGACTCGCATGGAGAGGTTTTCGTACCATTCCGTTTTTTCGTGAGAACTTAAGACTTAGGATGTTGAGGCATAGAAAAAAAATATTCTGTCTAGGTTTTCATGTAAACTATAAGAGAGGCTCTATATATCCTATTATTTTTGTTAGAAATTTTAGACTAGTTTCGGATATAAGGAGTATGCTCGAATTTCGTATTGTATTGTTTGTATCGTATTGTATAATGAAAAAAAAATTGTATTTCTTATACATTCTTTTCATATAATATACTAGAAAAAAATTGTATATTTTACTTTCTAATTTGTCCCTCAAAATCTAAATTCGTTCATTTACGCTATACGTCCCTGATAAGGTCATCAAACTCTGTATAGTAAACCAAATTTCAAAATTTTTCGTCTAGTAAATTCGGATAAAATAAGCTGTGACAGACGGACAGACAGACACAAGAGTGATCCTATAAGCGTTCCATTTTTTCTTATCAAGGTACTGAACCCAAAAAGGTCTGTTTTCCGTTCAGGTTTTAGTTTAAAAATATAATTCTGGTTTATTCACGGCGCTAGCAATTGGCTCCATTTGTGAATAGGCGCATACAACTAATTATAACTGTTCTTTATATCCTACACGTGTAAACGAGGCCTACAAAAGAAGTAGAAATAAAAAATAAGCAGTTAGGTATTTTTGTTTTACACTCGTGCTATTTGCGACTCCGATAAGTTTGATAACAATCTAAGAATATTATAATAAAACAAAGTTTAACCGGATTAAATCGTGTATATTATTTAAATTGGTTTCCCTGACGTTTCGAAAGCTTTGCAGCATTTCGTGGTCGCAGGTAGACTAAGATGACAAGCGTCTTTACAAATATTTCTAAAAAAATATTTTAATCTACCGTACAATATTATTAATTAAAATCGTTTCGATGCACGCAGTAATCACTTACAATATCATTATCTTTTACAGTGTTGCGTGCTGTTTGGGACTTGATTATTTTTAGGACTGGGTTCCAAACAGGTGGTAGCTGCCAACCATCTTCTCTATTAAAATTAGGATGTTTTTTAATTTCAATAGCCTAACGGAGCATTCTAGGTAGATATCGGTTTTCCTTCGCCAGAACTTGTGGTTTATCAAATCGAAGAAAATGGTTGGGTTTGTCTAGGGCATGTTCACACACTGCAGACTTTGTGGAGCGTCTGTTCTTGATGTCAGCTATATGTTCTTTAATTCTAGTGGCTATACTACGCTTTGTTTGCCCTATGTTTGATAACCCACAATCACAATCAATCTTGTAGACCCCTGCATCTTGTAAGGGAATGTGACACTTCACCGGTCTGAGGAGTTGGCTGATCTTTCTTTGGGGCTTGAAATAGGTTTTGATAGAAGCACGCTTCAAGATATGACCAATTCTGTCGGTGACCCCTTTGATGAATGGTAGAACAGCAGGTCGCCGATCAACTGTGCTGGGTTTCAGGCGGCGTTTGCGATGGGGATATGGAGCTTGCAAGTTATTATGCTTGAGAACATGCTTCACATGGTAAAGTTCCCCTGCCAGGTGGTCGGCATCGCAGATGCGGTGTGCTCTCTGTAACAAAGATTTGGCCACGGTAGCTAACTGACAAGGATGAGCAAGGATGATGATGATGAGCTAGCTGACTGATATTGTGAGTGATTACTGCGTGCATCGAAACGATTTTAATTAATAATATTGTACGGTAGATTAAAATATTTTTTTAGAAATATTTGTAAAGACGCTTGTCATCTTAGTCTACCTGCGACCACGAAATGCTGCAAAGCTTTCGAAACGTCAGGGAAACCAATTTAAATAATATACGCGATTTAATCCGGTTAAACTTTGTTTTATTATAATGTGTAGTGATCGCGAAAACCTAAGAAGTTAATCTAAGAATATTTAACACTAGAGTTTATTCCGTATACCACAATATTGTTACAAAGATTTATGATTAGAGAACAATATCCATGGAGTTGCTTGCCGGTTCTCCATAGGACTCACAATTTGGAACCGTGCAACTAGAGCCTGACGTTTCAAAAGTGCCTGTAATTAGGCTTATTTAAAACTAGCTGTGCCCGCGACTCCGTCCGCGTGGATGTCGGAAAATAACATCGTGTCATAATTATGAACACAATATCTTCAAATATATACATATAAGCGCCTACACAGACGATTACACTATTTACCGACCATACTATATTTTGTTTTTACAACCAACCGGCTAAGGTGATGGAATTTCATGGAATTAGCCCTAAACTCCCTCATTCTGAGAAGACGCTCGTGCCCAGCAGTGGGAAGTAATTGGGCTGATTATATTATTCTATAACACTAACCACATCTCTTCTTATGCTGAGAAGAGGCCCGTGTCCAGCAGTGGGACTGTAATGGGCTGGTAATGTTATGTTATTCTAGAATACTAATAATATCCAGTTCATTAACTCTTCTCATTTTGAGAAGAGGGCCATACCCAGTAGTGGGACAGTAATGGGTTGACTACGTTATGTTATTCTATGTTTTCTAGTTTCTTAACTCTTCTCGTTCCGAGAAGAGGTCCGTGCCCAGCAGTGGGGCAGTAGGTAATGAGGTGATTATGTTATGATAATCTATTACACTAACAATATCCAGTTCCTTAACTCTTCTCATTCCAAGAAGAGGGCCATGCCCAGCAGCGGGACAGTGATGGGCTATGTTATGTTATTCTATATTTTCTATAATACTAATAGAATCCAGTTGTATTTTTAGGAACCTGCATCCAACCAACAATCATGACCTCTACTTTGTATGCAACTTAATACAATAGAGGGGTCAAGCTGTATAGCTGGATCTACTCAACCGATTCAGATAAAACATACCCTATATTTTAAATTAGACTAATACCAATACAAATGCTAAGTTTCATTACGATCCGTTCAGCCGTTTTCACGTGATGAGGTAACAAACAGACAGACAGACATAATTTTTTTTAACGATTGATTCGTGTTCTATAGCTTATTTCTAGTCCCCCTAGCCGGTTTTCGCGAAAAAAAACTCAATGTACAGACTTTTCGACCTCTACAGTTTTATTATA